>JAHSQG010000005.1:1485625-2971250 GCA_020631755.1 Colletotrichum sublineola | reverse complement strand
CCCGGGAGTTTCCAGTCGAAGTTGAGGATAGTGGGCGACATTCGGACATGGACGGCTAACCATGCTGCATAAGCCGTGTCCTTGTGTATCATCTGGAATATCGACTGGATAGAAGGATTGGTCCCGTTCTTAGGCCATGTCATCCTGATCCAAGTCAGGACGGGATGAAGGAGCTTGAAAACCTTGGAGGCAAATTGATCTACTTGAGCCCAGAATAGCGGCGGACGACCGTGGGTTTCAGCAAGCATCATTTTCACTGTCGTGGCTCTCAGTTTCGATCGGCGAAAACCTGCAAGAAAATTCATTTCAGTGCTCTCGGCGCACTCCTCAGGCCGCGTGCATACTTACCTTCATGTTCGATAAACTCCTCATCCTGACGCACGAGTGTTTGCCTTTGCGTATCGTCTGCTCCGAAGAGCTGCATGGAGAACAGTCCTTCCGAGTAGATCTTCATAAAGACCGCCCGCATTACTGCTATGCGCTTCACATTGCACATCATCAACCCGTCCCAGGGGTTAGGGTCTGAGGGGCTTGGTCGGGCAATCGCTTGGATGACATGCTCCAAGTCGCGGTTCTTGCTTTCGGAAGCAATGATCCAGACGGACCCTTGGAGCGGAAGGTCACCAACCTTAAACATGTCGTCAACGTGAAGCTTCACATTTGACACGATGGCGGCGTAATGATCTGCAAAGAAGTTGTCGGTGAGCAGGTGGCTGGGGAGGTTCCATTCTAGCGGAAGACGATCGGGGCAGAAGCCTTCCAAGTCCTTCGATTCTGTGGCCATGAGCGCTTTCACTGACGTTGGCTTCGTTGCCGAGGTTCCTGGCTGCTGGCTGGTGTAGGTTGCGCCTTGCCCACGTTGTCTAATAGTATGGCCGCCGTGGCCTTTTCTTGCGAACGTCATGAAGAAAACTCTGGGCCTCTGTGAAATGTAGTCAAGGGTTTATTACAAAAATCGGGTTCTTGTAAGACGACTATCATGTGTCTTAGATCGTAGGTTGCTTGGCGAAGCGAATGTAGCTCTGATCTCTGTTGATATGTAGTAGTCTTGATATCCCACCATCATTATTTATTCGGAACATGTTCTGGCTTATGAAGGACTTCAATTTTGGCTGATGCCTTACTGAAGCGAGTTATGCTGAGCCTGTCGACAACGGCTTATCCGCTTGCGTGCATGCTTTGTCGTAATCTTTCAAATCGACAGCCAGTCAACAACCCTCTCCTTTCCGTGCCATAGAGAAAGGCGTAGTGACCATTTATAAGGTACCATTCAGCCTCGACGGACTTAGGTCACTTGAATTGTCATACGAGGTAAAGAATGGGCTTGATGCGTACTTGGGGATGTACAGCCATTGGCAAAGTCCCATTGGGACTGGCTAGTCTTTCTCCCTGCGCTTTCAGCCCGCTTTCGATATCAAATGAAAGAAGCTCGGATGGGCAAGGCTATTTCATACATCGCATGTGGTACAAGTCGACAGCAACAAAGCGCCCTTGATACAAAGATTAGCCACCCCATGCGGATGAGGTCAACATAACCCCGGGCGATGTGGATATGACGAGGGTGCACAGGCTGAAACCAGCAGGGTAACCTGGTCCAGAGAAGACCATCAAGAAACGTTCACTCTAGTTGGCCTCGACTCAGTTAACTTTGCGAGTGCAGAAGAAGAGGGTGTTAAGTGACTCTTGGGTTGCATATTTGACTCGCGACTAGGTAGTACTACTTTTGGTGTAGGAAGGGGCAGGAGAAGGGGTTAGGAGAAGACGTTTGGTTCAGACCGAGAATACTTGCGACGGAAGGACGGAGGTCGATGAGGGAGAGAGGGGTGGCGAAAAAAAAGTTCAAAAAATCCGAATGACAGGAGCTTTGTTGGGTATAGGTACATGGCAGGCAGGCGGGCAAAAGCGCCCTTTGTTTAGATAAAAATGTATTTGGATCAGCACAAGGCTTTTCTCTGCTTTTCCCCTTCTCGTAGTTGTGACCAAGCAGCCAGTTGAGGAAACGGCCAAACCACATAAACGGATGGCATCCAAGATTGAATTGTGTACAGACACCGCTAGTGAAGAGAGAAAACAAAAAAGTAAACAAAAAGATTTAGTAGTCAAAACACGGTACAACCAACTTCTCAAGGGACTTAGGTACCTACAACAAACAGCAGCCCAGTCTAATGCGCAGTGATTTGAGCACACTAACACGAGACCTCTGGGTTGCTTCAACTTCTGCAAACCAAGTCTTTTGCTCTCTCTCTTGGTGACCACAATGGCGCTGTCAGGCTGGACTCACCTCTGCTCTCTCCTTACCATCGCCTGAGTCCAGGCTTATTACCATCGGGGGTTTTATTCGGCCTAGTTACCCCGGGAGGGCCTTGCTGAGTAGGCGGTACCTGCTATACTCTACCTCTTTCCGTGCTGTGCTGAGCTAAGGTCGTACTCGCGCAAAAAATGGCTTCACCTCTCACTGAGGTTCAAAGAGACTCCACTTTTCTGGCGTCTTCGGTTGGGCCGTTCAAGGGCCGCCCGCTTGGGCATTTTTTTGCGACCAGCATCGCCCTCATGGTGCACGCTCTCTCTTTTGGCTTTCTGCTATTGAGCGCAATCCTCCACAAAAAGTGCAAACCCATCCATCGCAACTTCCCATCTCGACCTCGTCGTCAGTCCTGCCTACCAAAAGAACGTCACCGCCCGTTCTTGCCTCCCTCTAATCCGCCACTTCCGATTTTCGCTGACTTTGCCTGGCGCAACGTCGGAATTTCCTCCCACACTCGAACCTCTGGAAGGAAGCAATCGCCGCCCTCCAGTACTTTCTCGACAGGGAAGCGAGCAACCGTCGTCACAACCTACAGCATCTAGCCTCTTGCGAGCGGAACCCTCCTACGCTCCACCTCTTCCACCCTGCATCCGCGACCGGCAACCTTTCCCTTTGGCTGCCCGTATCCAATCGACAAAACGTCACCCTCGTCTTCTAGAGTCGGCCCCCCCCCAGCGTCTCTCTTAATTCTACCCCTCATCGGTTCGATCCGCACTCAGTCCTACATCTCCAACACCACAACAAACCCTTCATGATGGCGACCTCTGTGCAAACACCCACAAACGCCGACCAGCAGGTCGATCTCTCCACCATCCCCATCTCCCCCGAGGGTGGTGATAAGTCCGAGACTAAGGAGACCGACGCCGAGAAGCCCGTTACCGTCTTCCATGACAAGGAGAACTTCAATGTCAAGCACCCTCTGCAGAACAAGTGGACTCTCTGGTTCACCAAGCCCCCCAGTGGCAAGGTTAGTTGCCCCAGTTGCTGACATGTGAGGAGCTGTATACTAACTTGGCGCAGGGTGATAACTGGAACGACCTCCTGAAGGAGGTCATCACCTTCAACTCTGTTGAGGAGTTCTGGGGCGTATATGTATGCACACCTTCCTTCCTCTTGAACTCTCCTCCTGTTTACTGATTGGCTTCCAGAACAACATCGCTCCCGTCTCCGAGCTGGCGCTCAAGTCCGACTACCACCTCTTCAAGGCTGGCGTTCGCCCCGAGTGGGAGGATGCCCAGAACAAGCATGGTGGCAAGTGGTCCTACCAGTTCAAGGAGAAGCGCAGCGTCCCCATTGATGACCTCTGGCTCCACGTCATGTTGGCTGCTATCGGCGAAACCCTCGAGAGCGAGGACGACGGAGAGGTCATGGGCGTCGTTGTCAACGTTCGCAAGGCTTTCTTCCGTATCGGTGTCTGGACTCGTACCATCGGAAAGAGCATTCCTGGCCGTGGTGACGGTGATGTGGCTGGTGGCAAGGGCCGCTCTCAGGATAAAGGCCGTGACATTCTTTTGAACATCGGCAAGCGCTTCAAGGACATCCTGAACCTCCCGCCCAATGAGGTCGTCGAGTTCTCTGGCCACACCGACAGTGCGCACAGCGGAAGCAGTCGTGCGAAGGCCAAGCACACCGTCTAAGAGACAAAATTGAACATCGGAAAAAAAAAACCACAATACAAGACGTACCAATGCATTATATTGGGTTTGTTTTACCCCTCATTACGTCGAGGAGGCCAACTCGCGTTTGCATGATATCACCCGTCGCATTTTTGAGCCGACCTTTACTTTTTTCTTTTTCTTTATTTTGCCCGATGCCATTGGAGGGTCAAAATGTGACAATGCTAACGCATCAATGATAACGCATCTCTGGGGTGGAAAAGGTTCTCTTATGATAGTCTTAGAGGAGCTCTTGACGAAGGCGTTGCTGAGAAGAGAGAAAAAAAAAAGAGATCAATGTGTTTTTTTTTTTTTTTTAAAAAAAACTTCTAGACAGCCATGATCGATAGTACATAGGCGGATACGAAGATCCGGAATAGATACCTAGGTTTAGGCCAAATTGCGCACGCCCTGCCGTCGTGAACGGGTATCTCTATTATATCTCATCCAGTTGGGTTCCTTTGTTTACCTCTAATCTTCCAACAGGCCCCTTTGCCCTAATAAAGCACCCGCCGCATCATATTGCAGCGGGTTCTTCTCTCTTGCATTACTGTTGTTACATCTCATCGCCACTGAACTGGTCTTCGAATACGGCCTGAACCAGCTGCTTCTTGTTGATCTTGCCCATGGCGTTTCGCGGGATATGGTCGACAACCTTGAGGACCTGGGGGATCTTGTAGTTGACCAGACGGTCGCGGAGGGCCCTCCGCATGGCCATGGGGGACCAGTGTGGGACGACGTCCTTGTTGAGGATGACGATGGCGCCGACCTTGGAGCCCCACTTGCCCGAGGGGACGGCGACAACGGCGGCCTCGGCGACTTCGGGCAGTGAGAGCAGCTCGCGCTCGACCTCGAGGGCGCTGACCTTTTCGCCGCCCGTCTTGATGATGTCGGCACTCTTGCGGCCCTGGATGAAGTACATGTCGCCCTTGGCCCAGGACGACTGCGCCGCGTTAAGGCCCGCGTTGGGGACGGGCCTGCGGACGGCGACGTCACCCGTCTTGAACCACCTGCCCTTGCCGTCCTCCCCCTCGACGAATTCCTTGGCCGTGGCCTCGGGGTTGCGCCAGTACTCCTTGAAGATCGTGGGGCCGCGGAGCTGGATCTCGCCAGGGCGCTCGCGGCCGGTTTCCGGGTCGACGTCTTGGCCAGGGGGGATGACGGCGCCCGTGTCCATGTCGACGAGGCGAGCCTCCACACCGGGCAGGGGCCAGCCGACGCTGCCATCGACGCGGTCGGCGAAGTCGAGGCCGCAGGAGAGGGCCATGCCGACCTCGGTCATACCGTAGCGCTCGAGGAGGACATTGCCCTTGGAGAGGGTCTTCCAGGACTCCTTGATGGGCGTCGGCAGGGCGGCGGAGCCGGAGATGGCAAGGCGCATGTGGCGTGGGGAGACGGCCTCGCGGGTCGGCTCGGCGGGGTCGAGGGGCAGGCCCTTGTGGGCCGCGAGGAGGCGGGAGTAGACCGTTGGGACGACGGTGAAGAATGTGATCTTCTCCTTGGGGAGCGCGTGCGTACCGTTGGCTTCGTTGGTGACGCCATTGCTGTTGATGAAGGGCGCAGCGAGGCGCTTCCAGACGGCGTCGGCATTAAAGGGGAACATGAACTCGATCGTGGACCCGGCGAGGAGGGGCGTGAGGACGGCGTTGACAGTGCCGTGGATGTGGTGTAGGGGGAGGACGTGGAGGAGGTGGTCTTTGGGGGAGTAGTTCCACGCCTCGATCAGAGACCTGGACTGTGCCGTCAGGACGGACTGGGGGAGCAAGACGCCTTTCTTGGAGGTTGTCAGTATCGTTCTTGGGACAGCGAACGGAGGTCTGGTGGGGTAACGAACCGGTCTGTTTGTGGTGCCCGAGGTGTACAGCATCATGCCCGCGGCGCCCGCGTCGGCATCCTCGAGCTCGACTTGCTCATGTGCGCTGCCACCGTGGTGCTTCTGCAGCTCGATTTGCGTAGGGTTCGAGACGAGCTCTGCTGAGAGTACCTCCTTCGCCTTGGCTGCGAACTTTGCCGAGGACACGAGCAGCGAAGCTTCGCTCTGGTCTAGAATGTACTGGAGCTCGGCCGCGGGGAAGGCCGGGGACAGAGGAACCGCGATGGAGCGCGCAGCGAATGCGGCGAGGAGAGTTACTGGGAGGCAAGCGCATGTCAGGACCGCGGCGCATTACATCCATCACAACCCAAGGGGGACGCTCTAGAGGCCATATTGGGGGCTTGCGACTTGGCTTACCTACATAGTCGTAGCTGTTCTCTACCAAGAAGGCAATCCGCTCGCCATTGAGGTCCGGCTTGCCAGCCGAGTTCAGGAGCTTGTCTCGCGCGCGGCGCACGTCGCCCAGGAGCTCACCGTACTTGAATCGGCGGCCGGATAGCGAGTGGACCACGGCCGTAGACTCGGGGTCGTGCCGGGAGATAGCCTCGAAGAGAGGGAGTTTTGGGAGCGAGGCCGTGGAAGCCATTCTTGCGGTTCGCGGCGCGCGGGCAGTAGCAAGGAATCGGGATGCGGGACGGGAGCTTGCGGGAGCAGTTGTACAGGCGACGTCGGCAGCTGCGAGGATGGCGGGAGTGGCTGAGAAAGGGGATATTCGGCAGCACCAACAGCAGCCGGGCCGTCTAGCTACATTCCGCAAACCGGAGACCAACATGAAGTGTGGGGGAGAGGAGGATGTGATATGCGTCGTTATCAGTGGCGTTATTATCAAAGGATCGGAATACGGAGTTGCTGGACGGAGTGGATATTGGGGGGGACGGACCCCGGGCTTCGATGGTTACCTACTCTCGGATCTTTGGTAGTGGCAGACAAGTGCAGTGCAGCAGCGTTAGGTGTGCGTGGGTGAGTGAGTAGCGTGGGATTTTTATTTTTATTTTTTTATTTTTTCGTTCCTTGGTAGTAGCTGCCAGGTTCCGGGTCGGACTTCTCCCTGCAAGGCCGCCGGCGGTAAGATTTTGCCGAAGACCGGACGGAAAACTTGGGTCGTGGGTGTGGCTTGTCCGGCCCGCGGCTAGATGAGACTTGAGTAGTATGGCGCTACGGGAAGTGCGTGTGGTATGTGCGCCTTGATGGAAAACTGGATCGTGAATCTTTGGTGTGTTTAGGATCCAGCCGCATCGTGGCATGGAATGGATGCATCCCGTCCTAATCTACCCAGCCTTTTGGGTAGTGGCGGGGACCGCTCGGAAGCGGCCAATATTGCCCACGAGGCACCTCTGTCTAGGTAGGTACCTACCTATCCGCCCCTCCATCGCATAGCGTCTGGGTACCTCACGCACGAGGAAGAAGCCCCTATCTTGGCCATCAGGTCCTGGTGATGGTGGGGAAGTAGCGGTGCTGCTCGTGGTACTTCTGTTACGTCCTCTTCTTCTGCCGCTGCCGAATGTTGATGTTACTGTATTACACGTCACCTCATTCAAGTACCCCACGCAAGGTGTCTGGGACTGGCAATCCTTCATCTTCTCCGCTCGCATGCATTGGCGACATTGCGAGCGAACAGCTGTATTTTTTGGAATGCAGTGTCTTGTAATCGATCAGGTACCTACTGGTGCCTTGCGGGAAACTGAGAGGAGGCCAAAGCGGAGCTTTCATGCTATCTTTACGATGCGCGGTGACGGGGGTTGGGGAGAAACACGCGGTGAGCAGAAAATGGAGATGGGCAAGGGTGGGCTAGGCGGCGGAGGAGTCATCGAAACAACGTGAGAGGTGCGTGTCGTTTGCCCATGTGTTGTTATAGTTGTTTGGATATGGTGCTATGTACGTGTTCTCCAGTTGTTCTAGGTGTTCCAGTTGGCCCGTCATGCCCAACGCGGCGCTAATGACCGATACATGGGGTTCTGGGTTCTGAACTTGGAGAAAGAATGAACAAGAAGCAAGAAGGGCGGTGGGCGTAGCCCATCTTCCATACTGCAAAAGCAAAGTTAACTTGGTCGGTCTGTGAGTGAGTAATCTCTCCTGCTTACAGGAGGCGGGGCAATACGGACTTTGCAACCAGTGGCAAAAATAATAAAAAAATACAACACACCGAGGAAAACATAACAAAAAGATGCATCCCGCCGGCCTGGAGAAGCAACATGTACACTGCCTACACTTCTCACCTTGTCCCCATTCCCACAAAATCCAGTCTATCCCCCCTTCGTGCAAAGCTTCGCACATACAGGTAGGTAGGTACCTTGCCTACGGTACCTACATAGTACTTAAATCCCCTGTAAATAGTTTAGAAACGTACCTACTGCTGTTTCCCCTGGTGGTGGGGGTTCCACAACCGGAAGGATAGAGACAAGGTCGCTGGCCCGCTGATTGGTCGGGGGTCCCAAGTGCCCCAAGCCAAGTCCCCATGTCCGCTCTCTTCATTTCCTCACCGACACACCGAACGTTCTTTGCCTTCTTGTGTGTGCGCGTGGGAAAATCTGCTGCTTGGCTTGTCATTTGTCTGCTGCTTGCCTGCTTGCTTGCTTCTTCATGCTGCATCCTTCCACTCACCCACCCACCCACCTTTCCCCGATCCCACATCATCCATGCTCCGCTCCCAGGTCCCAAGTTCCAGGGTCACACATTGCACACCGTACCTTTCACGCACATGCAGCCGCTCCCCCTTCTCTACCTAAACCGAAAAAAGTTGTTGGGCTAGCAAAATCCATACCGCACCACGCAATCACGCAGCAGAAGCAAGGTCAGCTTTTCTTATTCCCCCCCTGTCCAGCTTTCTACACCGTCCTTCATCCCAAACACCTTTACCGCCGCACCGCATTGCAACCCGCAAGCCACTGCGTACCTACTTCTACTTGCTCCTCTCCCCCCCTTCGCCTTCTTTCCTCTCCCCTCCCCTTCCTACTTCCCTATGAACACATTCCGCCCCTTCGCTGGCAGGATCGGGAGTAGTTTGACAGGAGGCATAACCCAAGCACACTCACCAATGTTGCGAAGATACGCCCTCGGCTTCTCAGCGGGTGCCGCCAGACCCCTCGGGACCATGCCGTCCGCCACGCCCGTCGAGGACGCTATCCGGTCCAAGGTATGATGCCCTTCGAGATATACGACGACCGTGAGACCAGCTTGCTAACACAATCTCCCTCAGGTCACCGCCGCCTTCTCTCCCACTACCCTCGAAATCTACAACGACTCTCACCTACACAGCCATCACAAGGCCATGGCTGGCAGCACCTCCAAGGAAACCCACTTCAGGTACAAGATCCCCCCAAATCCACGGCTAGTCCCGTCTACAAATGGGTATGGAATCGCTAACTAATACCACCGCTGCACAGACTTGTTATCACTTCGGATTCTTTCAAGTCCAAGATGCAATCCGCCCGCCACCGCATGGTCTACGCCCTCCTCCGTGAGGAGATGGCTCGCGAGGGCGGCATCCACGCCCTCCAGCTCAAGACCCTCACCCCCGAGGAGGAAGAGCGACAAAAGGCCAAGCAGGCTGCCGAGGCTCAATCCTCTGAAGACTCGGCTTGAAAGAAAAAGTGGACAACAGAATACCATGACACCGATATACCCAACCAACTCTCCGAAGAGGGCATAACTCTTTAGAGAAAACTACGATACGAGATATACGAACTTTCCAATGGGAAAAGAAGACATGACGGAATACCAGGAAACCAACAGGGCAACTATAGGAGAACTTGAAAGAGAGGGAGAGAGGAAGGGTATTTATGTCATTATACCGGAGTCGGGCCATGCTTTTGCTGCTGCGCTGCGGAAAACCGAACCCTACTGTCTTGGACTTCCCATTTACGACTTCGGATAAGACGGAAAGCCATCGCTGGATATGGCAACCATGTTTTTTTCTTTCTTTTCTACGGGGACAATAGATACTTTTTAAGACTCTCCAGAGAGCCGGTCATAAAAAAAAAGAATGCATAACTAGATCCAGTCTAGGCAAACATTGATTTTAGGTGCGCAGCTTAGACCGTTTCCCGTCCTTTCGCTGATTTTCATACCGGAATTTCTGTTCTTGTTATTATCTCCATCTGGCATTGAGGCGGTTCTATGGGTTTTTTACATATACAGACTAGGGTAGCCAGATAGAGCAAGCACACTGTAAATATACACATATCTATTACCGACAAGTACAGGGGGTATCATACGAAACGTTGAAGGTGGAAAAAAAAAAAACCATCTCCCAGCACATTACGGACAGCTCTAAATGAGCCTTAAGGAATATTATGCTAAAACAGCACATGCTGCGGCCCTTGTCCATACTATGCGCTTTGCCGGCGCTCCACTAGACGATTCACCAATTTGTGTTTCTTCCCCTCTCCCCCACGATGCAAACAAAACTATTTAGGAGGCATGGAGTTGGGCGATGGTGCCAGCCGTCCCTCCTTGGCCATCTTCTCGAATTTGGCCATCATCTTGCGTTTCTTCCTCTCCTCCTCCGTCTCGTTCCTGGGCTTCTTGACCCGGTGACCCTGTGTCGAAGCCAAGAGCGTGCTTCTCGGTGCGATACTCCGCTCCCTTTCCACGCTCGGCATGGAAGCCGAGGGCGTAGCGGAGCCGAATGACACGGGCAAGCTTCGACGCACCACGGGGTGCTCTGTCGCGGTCTTGGCAGGAGCCGCCGAACTTCGAGGAGGCGTTTCCGCAACGACCTCGTTCTGCCGCAGTTTCGCTCCAGAGACACGCTTCTCATCAGACAGCAGCGAACTACGGGTGGTCGTCTGTCTGGTGGGGGTAGTGTTGCTGACACTACGGCCATTGCAAGTGCGGTTCTCATCTTTAGAGGAACCGGCACCATTTGGGTTTGCCGTTCGAGGTCGTGGGGTACTGAAAACATGCGTGACTTCTCGATCCCGCGAGAAGATGTCCTTGTGGCGCTGGATGGCCGGGGCTGATGCCGGAGCGTCCCGTATAATCGGATCCTCCTTGATCGGCATCCGTTGTTTGCCCTTGTTTCCTTTGGTGAGGGGCACGCAAGACCCAATAGACGAGAGGTCATAACCCTTGGCTTCCATGCTGGCTTGCCGTTCGTTCATCAGACCCTTCGTCTCTTGCGCAACAGCAGGTGATGGCTGGTCCGGCAAAAAAGACAGGTCGGCAGATGTGGGTCTCGAATTGTGAGGTTCTTCTGGTCTAACCCCTGGCCTAGGTTCGACTATCTGAGTAACTCTGGTCTGGGAACACCTCTCAACATCGAGCCCAGTCGTCTTGGTCGGAAGGTTACGCCCAATTCCCGGATGCGTAGATGTCTTATCTGAAAGAGAACCCTTCGCCGACATATATGCGCTGTGGTAAACTTTGAAAACTTGATGGAGGTTCTCGCGCGTCACGATGCCACCCTGGAAGGCTGGGCGGTCCACGTGCTCAACGTACCACTGATAAGCCGAGAGTGGAGATTCGTCGTCGTCCAAGGTTTCAATATAGGGGATGAAGCCATCCATAAAGGCTCGGATGAAGTCATCATAGAGCCACTTGGGAAGCAGAAGCTTTCGACGAAGGTCCTTGATGGTCAGACATGCTTTGACAAAGTCACCGACACTCCCAGAGTAGGAAGGGTACGCATTGCGGAAAGCTTCCAAAGGATCCCGTGCAAAGGTCTTGGCAATCACGTCTCGTGGTGGCTGAGGGGGCGTCTCAATAGGTCTTTCTTGCTTGTTGGTGACTTGAGGGCTGGCAGGGACATTCCGTGAAGCTTGACTAGCAGTAGGTGACTCGGGGGGTGAAGGGTTCGCGGTCCTCGTCTGGGTCGCGACTTCGTGTCGACTAGTAGGCCGAGAAGACCCCTTGAGGACTTCCTCTGATGCCCTTGCCGGATGACTCGCCATTCCTGCCATCTCCGTCCCGTAGAGATCAAGTGTCATATGAACGAGTTCTTCAGGGAAGACGAGTTTGCCATTTGCTTGTTGCAGAGCCGCGCGATAGAGAAGACCATCAGGTTCAGACCACAGTCGTG
Source organism: Colletotrichum sublineola (assembly GCA_020631755.1). NCBI lineage: Eukaryota > Fungi > Ascomycota > Sordariomycetes > Glomerellales > Glomerellaceae > Colletotrichum > Colletotrichum sublineola. The sequence goes on along the minus strand of JAHSQG010000005.1, from coordinate 2,959,398 downwards.
AAAGCTTCGTGCCGTTTTTGATGGCCAAGCTGGTGATTTTCTGCAAGGTTTCGAGGCTGCGAGCACTAAGAGCTGATCGGAAATGTTTCAACGTCGGCGGAAGCCAGTCAAGGTTCTCTGCGTTCCACTCGTGGTCTAGATATGAGATTATGTTCTGACAACGCGAGTTTTGTGCCGACTGGTCGAAGCTGCCGTCATTCGGCATCGCTCGACGCGCCTCCGGCATGACGTTGGTTCCTATCATAGCCTGGTCTTCGGAATCGTGGCCTGACCATGGAGCGGGTAAGACTGGGGTGGCGCTGGCTTGTTGGCCATTAGTAGCCGCACTGGGAAACCCTCGGGTATCTTTGACATTTCGAGGTGTTCCCAGAGAGGGCTGCGTGCCGGTGCTGGGAAGTGCCGACGCGATTAGGGAGGCCGAAAATGTCGATGAAGGTTCCTCAAGAGGAGCCACAAGTGGTATCGCAGGTCGAGTAGGAGTCTTGTCGCAGTTGCTGCTCTCTTTTGGCCGATCTTCGGGGCTTGAACTAAACATGATCGATTTCATGCAGCGCCTCTTACTGGGACCTTCCGCTTTCTCTTCGGGGCTCTTAGCGTCCCTATAAGTGGATGGAACCATGCTTCCCTGACCACAAGGTGGACTTGTGACAGCCTGTGACGCTGTCGCCAGGCGCGCGGCCATTCGATTGATAGGGGGCGTTGCTTCAACAAGAGCATCAGGAATGGCTGTTTCTAACTCATCTTCCAGACCAGCGCTGCTTGACGGGAAAGCCTCGAGCGGGCGACGTTTAGACCCAGCCAAGGACGAGATGTGCCGCTTCGTAGCTGCCTGTATGGGAGGCGAAGAAGTGATCCGAGGACTGCTCGGACGGTCTGGCGGAGGAGACTGAGAAGGAACCCTCGATGGATCAGACTGGCGTTCTGTTACAATCTGCGATTTAATAGACGGTGCTGGTGACGGTGTGAGGTGTTGTCTTGTGGCATGGGGAGATGGAAGGACAGACTCCGGCCAGGAGCTAACGGGCGTTCCTGGGCTAGAGCTTAAGTTACCTCCATCTTCTTGTTTGTGGGCTGGTGCTGATGGAACTGCAGGTCCTGTTTCCGCTTCAAGCGGTCCCCTAGAGCCTTCCACATTTGGCTTTTGAGCAGCAGGGGGAAGTGTGCGAGATGTGTGGAAGTATTTGACAGTCTCAAGGACACTTGGTGGAACATTGACTGTTCCCTTTGAAGACTTTTGGTTAAAGGCTGAAATCCAAGAATCCTCACGCTCGAGGAGTGTTTTTTGGTCCTTTGGTATTATCGTGAACTTCTGAGGGATGGGGGCATCTTTGAGAAGACCAAAGGGAGTCGAAGAGTCAGACGGATCTGGGCTGCTTTTTGGACTAGCCATGATGGCGATGGTACGGGTAGCAGCGGTGAGGTGGTTCTGTGAAATCCTGCATTCAAAGGCTGGTAGACAGTGAGTATAACGGGAAGTGTGAGGTGTGCTGAGTCTGGTTTGAATGACCAGGCGTTCAAAGTGTCAGAGATAAAGGTATAAGGAGGGGAAACACGGCAGCACTAAGTGAGCTCTCCGGTCGGAGGTCAGGTAAGGTCGCAACTGAGTCGAGTAGTAGCAATGTTTGCTGGGAATTGAGAATGATCCAAATGCCGGAATGCCGATCACAGCAACGCGGTCAAGAAGATACCCAACTAAGGGACTCTGACGCGTTTTTTTGGTGCTGCCAGGGTCAACCGCCTCCCCTCCCACCCGAATAAAGTGGTAGAAATTGCGGGGTTCTGTTGTTATGTTCTCTTCTCTCTTCAAAGCCAAGAGTGATTTGGGGGGGAAAGTTTGTCTTTCCTGTCTGTCTGGCTGCCTGACTGGAGGGGCAATGCCCGAGCTTCGGAATCTGATGTGACGGTTACCGGGCAAAGTACCTAGGTACCTACCTATAGTACATGTACTGTACCACATCCACATGCGTTGCAACATCTGCCATACAGGAGGACCAAGGTACCGACCGACATTGCCTTGACTTGCCCAGAGTGATGCCAACGGCTTCCGGGACCGTTCTCAGAACCAGCCATTGTAAGGTATCGTAGAGACACTAACGCAGCAGCTACCATTCGCCTTGCAGAAAGGATACTTGGAACAAAGGCAGCCAGGGCTTGCCAACCGCCAACTCAACCTGAGAATCGCTGCTGCTGCGTCATCTCACCTCGTTTGACGGTTGCACCAGCCTGCAAATCCCTAGGCCACGCGCGCCTAAACCTCCAAGGGATAGCGCTGTCCGCCTCCCAGTAGTTAGGTACAGTTTGCAGATAGTCCACCTCTAAAAGGGCGCCTGGCTCGTCCTGCACCAGCGCAGACAAGGCGCAGAACCCCAAGACGACATACCACACACCCTTTCTCATCTTCTCAAACATCTCATACACACGCATATACGCACACACGAACGCGCATACCCAAGCTTGGTAGCCTTTGCCACGCCGTTTCTCCTCCTCCCTCGCCTGCACCCCTCTCGAACGCTTGAGCTTGCTTGCCTGTGTCCCTGCCGAAAACCCGCCATTATCTACATACGACGTCCGACCTTTCAGACCACTGCCGACGAAGAACTCCCCCCTCCGACGATCCCATACCCCTCTCTACTACGAACCGCGAGACACACACATTAGACTGGGTCCGACTGCTGCCCAGGACCTGAGGACGAGGAGAAGGACTGACTCGGATGTACCTTACGGAATCCCTATACTTTGCACGCGCCATGTCATCCTGACACCAGAAGATGTCACCGCTGTATACGATATAGGAACTTCACGACCCTCTCCATTGCCTAGCCGTCGCATACGCGCTTACGCAAGATGGCTAGCAACAACACATCGAAACCCAACTCGCCAGCAGTTCTCTCGACGCCCCCGAGCTTTAGGAGTCGCCATGATTCTATCAACTCTATATCCACGGCTTCCCAGGTAGACAAGGACCAGTTAGCTCATACCCTCAACAGGATCCATACATCAGCAAGCCAGTCGGATTGCTTGACCACATTCAACGACTTCGCTTCCCCGCCTGCGTCCCTTCCAGCGACAGAAACAAAGGTCTTGACAGGGGAGTTGGTTCAGAATGGCCTCAGCGGGCTCTACAGCCGCCTGAAGGAGGCTGTTGGTGCTGTTGGCACAAGGCAGCAGGACGTGGACGACGGCGATAGCTTCGACGCTGCCTCCAAGCGCAGCACCAGCACGACGGCCACGACCCCGAAAATACCCATCGCCTCGCTCGGTCGTGCCGAAACCGCAGCCACGACCTCGTCCTTCAACTCGGGCGCGACCAACGACGGACCTATGGCAGCCACGTCCTCGTCGGCAATGAACACCGTCACGTCTGACAGCCAGTCGCACCCGCCCCAATCCTCCAAGGCGACTTCCATTTCCGCTATGACAGCCTCAAAGTCCAGTACTTCCAGTCGGCAAAGTTTGCCCAGCGTGGCCAAGGCCTCTGCGGTGACGGCTATCAACCCTGAGGTTGCCCCTGCTACGGCACCGAGGAGTGTGGCGCGAATTGAGGATGGACCTGTCCGCTCATCTGGGAGGAGAAGCATCAGCAAGCAGCCTGATTCCCGACCGCTAGTTATCGGTTCCGAGAGTTCGCACAAGTTTGACATGCTGGAGCCCAAACACGGCGGAGGCGCTGATCGGAGCCATGCAAGCATCCGGACTAGGCGTGAGGAAGGCGCCGTGGATGGGCCGTCGGATAAGCCCCTAAGTCCGATCAAGACCAATGTACCTCAGTTGCCCAACTTGCAAGCAGCAGACCCCCGTTCTCCGGCATCTTCGACCGCGTCCATGATGCTCGTACCTAAGAGACCGGCCGTTATCGACCGGATTAGCCGTTCCAGGTCGCCGGGCTTCGCTCCGTCAAGGTCCTCCTCTATGGAGCATGTCACCGCTGAGCCCAGTCCCATCAGCACGACTGCCCACGACTCCGTTTACCATGATTCTTTCGCACATGATTCTCAGCCCAAGCATGGGAGAACTGGCGCTTTGCGAATCCCGGGCACGACGACCAACGAGGGCGCGCCTGACCAAGTTAACGCCAGGCTTGACAGAATGCGACGGCAAGTGCTGAGCAAAGAGTTTTGGATGGCTGATGAAACGTGCAAAGAATGTTTCATATGCGGCCAGCCATTTTCAGCGTTCAGAAGAAAACATCACTGCCGAACTTGCGGCTGTATTTTCGACTCCAAATGCACTTCGATTATCCCAGCCTCGAAATTTGGGATGACCGGGACTCTGAGAGTTTGTAAGACGTGCTTAAAGGTCATAAATCAGCGACTCTACGAAGGAAGCGCCTCTGATGACTCTGAAGATGACTCATTTCTACCAGCCATTTTTCGCCAGACCAAGGCAACCCCAAAAGTTACGCAGGTTGAGGCCGAACCTGAGGGGCCCAGCTTTGCCGACCGAATGGAGGATTTGGGCGATTCGAGATCTGTTCAGACACCCATGATGGCAATCCCTGCGACCCGGAGGATCAATGATTCCAATAGAAATTCGGCCATTTTGGAGATCGACGCACCGCAACTCAGCCGTCCAAGCTCCTCTCGCTCCTTGAAATCCCTGACGTCCGCGAACCGTCCGCAGTCATCGGGGCACAGACGGCATCATTCGAAACATCACAACAATTTCATGGCAAGGTTTAAACCAATGCCGGATGACAGGGCCCCTTTCCGTAAGGGCATCACTGAGGAGATGGCCAAGAAACCAAAGTATCCTGCGTTCCACGACGACAACATTATTGACCCTGAGTTGGCTGCCTATATGTCGGACGAGTCCAGCGGCGATGAGCAGATGAGCATATTTGCGACCATGTCAAACGCCGACCTGCAGCCGTCTAGCTACGACCACGAGAAGTCTAGTTTTGGTCCATTTCTCAGTACAGGAAGAAGACATCGCCTTGGCCGTGGTGAAAAGAGCATCAGTGGCTTGAGCTTCACAAGCCGTGGAGTCGATGACAATGCTGGTTCCGGAAGCCTTATCGGTCACAGTCGCCCAGGAAGAAGACGCAACCTGAGCAACGTGAGCCATCAAATGCGTTCCCCGCGCCCCAAATCCGGCATCTTCAAGGGCCTGTCAGCGTCAAACGAAAACATGTTCGCCACCGAAAATCCTGTGATTGAGGCTACGAAGCTGACGAGAAGCGACTCGATGCAAGCCGACAAACAGCCACAGGTAGAGCTCAACTCATCAAGCATGCTGCATGTCAAGAGACTATTGCATCAGCTCCTCGAGGATTCGGGAATACCCAACGTGCCTGCGTGGGAAAAGGCTCTGGTTCCCATCTTGCTCCAATGCACCGACGATGTTACCCCTGACATCAGGGCGGGAGACGACATGGACATACGGCACTACGTCAAGCTCAAGAAAATCCCGGGAGGCAAGCCGGGCGATACTAGCTACGTTTCGGGTGTTATTTTCACCAAGAATCTCGCCCTCAAGAGCATGCCTCGTCGCATACTTAACCCCCGCATAGTCATTGTCTCCTTTCCGATCGAATATCAACGGCACCAGCAACACTTTATGAGCCTTCAGCCAGTGATAGAACAAGAGAAAGAGTTTTTGCGAATCGTCATAAATCGCATCATCAATCTCCGCCCCCAACTCCTGCTCTGCGAAAAGTCTGTTTCGGGAGTTGCGTTGCAATATCTGTCAGAGGCCAATATTGCTGTTGCCTACAACGTCAAGCCTTCAGTCATCGAAGCAGTATCACGGTGTGCTGAGACCGATATCATATCTTCTCTCGATATGCTGGCCCTTCAAGTTCAGGTTGGTAGGTCGGGTGGCTTTGAAGTCAAGACCTATGTCAACAAGAACTATCCTGGGAAGAAGAAGACATATATCTTCCTGTCTGGATGTTCTGAAAAGCTTGGGTGCACCATCGCTCTACGTGGGGACTCGACTGAAGTCTTGTCGAAGATGAAGAAGATCACGGAGTTCATGGTTTACGTTGTTTACAATTTAAAATTGGAAACGTGCTTGATGAGGGATGAGTACATCCAGTTACCCGCCGAACCCGAGGAATCATCATTGCTGGCATCGTCTCTTCGCCAGAACCCAGAGGAAGCGCCTCGTTCTCTTACCGCATCAACTGAAATAGGGAAGAATGAGCCGCAAGCCACCAAAACCTCGCCCACCGACTCCGAGCTCCCCTCTCAAACAAGTGATGGTACATCTTTGGTCACGGCTGAAGGCACTGTGTCATCCGACCAAACCGAGGAACCGGCCACAGAGGAACGGCCCCCTCTGGTATCCCTCCATGCGACTCATGTTCATGTACCGCCCACGTCTCCCGATTCGCAAGTGCCAGAAGACGTGCCAATGCCGACATACTACAGCGACATGGTGGCGAGATACGAGACGAAGATCTTATCGGCGTCTCCATTCGTCAAATTCGCTCAGCCCTACCTACTTATGAAGGCACGGGAGCAGGAGCGGAGACTTGTTTATCTGAAGCGCCTGCGAGATCAGGACGTGGTAGAAGAGCAAATCGACTCTGAAAAGTCTAAGTCGCAAAAATTCCAGCTCATTAAGCCTGAAATGGTTCATGCCATTGGACAGAAGGCGCCGCGGCAGGTCATGGAAATTTTACACGCCGTCCACGATGCCGAGTACGACAAGGCTCTGTACAATTACCAGACGCAAACCAGACAGTGGGAGAATTATATTCAGGGCAATCTCGATCTCTTTGATCCCTATTCTCATCAGAACATTGTCGTATTGTACTCGGTCATCTGCACTGAGACGAAGATTCCTTGCTCCGAGCCAGGGTTGATCGCAATCGCGTTCTATGACGAGCACGTTGACGAAAGCGGCAGTATGGACCCAGACTGCACTCTTGGCCAGTACATCGAAGATCTGTGTATCAGTAAAGACTCCATCTGCACTGCCAACGGATGCGATCGAAAGATGACAGAGCATCATCGCACCTACGTACACGATGAGTCACGAGTCACCATCTTCGTTGAGCCAGCAGCCAAAAGGCGTAATTTAGACGGCATCACTATGTGGAGCTACTGCAAAACGTGCAAAAAGGACTCTCCCGAGATGGGAATGTCCGATAGCACCTGGAAGTACTCTTTCGGCAAATACCTCGAGCTGCTCTTTTGGAGCAGGGGCCTGCGCCTCCATGAGATTACTGGCTGCCCTCATGACCACCACCGTGACCACATTCGCTACTTTCACTATCGCGATACCTGGGTGAGGATACACTATGACCCTATCGATCTCCTCGAAATCATTGTACCAAGAGCCCGAATCACGTGGAAGGTTGAGAACGACCTCAAGCTTAAGAACGAAATTTTCAACAAGATCGAAGAACGTTGGGCTCGTTTCATCAACTCTGTCAAGCTCAGACTCAAGAGCATACGTATCGATAGCGTCTTACCCGAAAAGGCCGAGGCGTGTAAAGCCGAAGTCGACAGACTTGCCAAAAAGGCACAGGACGATCAAGTTGCTTTGATACGCAGACTTCAGGAAACCTACGTTAACTCCAAGTACTATGAGGTTATTCCGTTCAATGCTATCGTCAGGGAGATGCTGGAAAAGGCCGGCGATTGGGACACCTCATTCACAAAATTCGAGACCGACTTCCTTCCCGACAAGGACCTGCGCCAATTGACAATGATCCAACTTAAAAAGATTTTCACCGACAACGAATCGAGGGAGTCTCTTCCTTCAACAGATGGCAACTCAACTGTTGATACTGGGGAGCCTCCTTCTCAAACCTTCTCTGACATTGACGAGAAGGTTTCCACCCAACCCACGGATCCAACCGAACCGCATCAGGATACGGCCGCGGGGTCAGTCGAGGACGAGCAAGAGAAACAGGAAGAGCTCGAGCAAGAGGCACCGAAAGAAGGAGAACCTTCCACATCGTCAGAGCCTCAGAAGGAACCAGAACCAACCGAAACAAAGGATGAGGCTGTTGGCCGAGAAGCGCAAGAGTCGTCTCTGGAAGCTAGCAAGATTGATTCTCCGGTCGTTGCTGCATTTGAAAGAGTAGAATCTTTGGACTTGGCCACCCCGGGCTCGCCAAAAGCCAAAGGGCTCATCTCGTTCGCTCCTATCAACGAAACCGGAGAGATGTCAGCAACGCCTGGCAATGCCGACTCGACATACTCCCCTGCGGCCAGGCCCCCGCTTACTACGACATCAACTAACATTTCCCTCTCTGAGAAGGTTGAGCAGCTTCGCCGTGAACAACAAATTATGGGTGCCGAAACATCACAAACCGGTGACGCATCTGAAGCACCCAAAACAAACCAGGAGCGGACTTTGACTCGTAGGGCTCCGATGGTTAGAACTCTGTCGCAGCCTGCCCAAACGCTACCGAGGTCCCAGTCGAGCTTTGCCAAATCAGTGGTACCGAAGGACACCACGGGAGCAACCGAGACCTTGGGCGAGACATCATTCAAGGTGGATAAGAAACCATTCGATCGGCTGGCATTGGGAATGAAAAGCCATAGAAAAGCTGGTCCCTCTTCAATACCTCGGCTCATCACCAAGAAGAAAGATACCCATGTGGCGTCCCAGGTTTCTAGAATTGCCCGGCACTTTGAACAGTTGAGCCGTGAGTTCGAGAAGGAAAGACAACGAGAAGACCGCAGGAAGCGCCTCGCCAAGGGTCATCAACCTCGTGCAGGCTTGCCACGCTCTGCCACCAAGGCTATTGTGGAAGTCTACCACAACATTGACAATGCCGTACAAGAACCTGGGCCGTCTAACACAGAGCATAACGAGATCAAGATTCTCGAACCTAAGCCGGCGCCAGTTAACCCAGCACCTCCCGGAACTGTGCAAACAGAACCCAACAGTCCACCGAGAGAAGAGCCTGACTCTGTACCAGAACCTGCTCCTCCCACCGAAGAGCACCAAGTTGGCGGGGAGACGGACGACACTGCGACCGTTACGGCTAGCCACGGCGGATCCGATGATGAAGGGCAGAGCGACACCGAACAGTCCATACTGGACGATCTGCTGCCTGACGTTAAGGAACTGGCTGACTCTCTTGAACCCAGTACGGAGATTCCACTGGAACTGCCGAAGCATCAGAAAACTAGCCTTATGAAAATGCTCACTAACTTCTGGGCTGAACGATCTGCCAGTGGCTGGCCTCAACTGGACTATCCAGTTAACGCAAGCGATCACATATTCCTCGATTCTGATGTGATTGTGAGGGAGGACGAACCTAGTTCTGTTATCGCATTTGCTCTGAGTTCCGATGACTACCGCACGAAGCTGGCTGATATTCGCCGTCAGGAGCGAATGGCGATACAAAATGATTATGAAGCCAACTTCGATGCCAAATCTTCAGGACTGTCTGACACTGGCGGCGAGTTCATGATGGAAGAGGGCGAGCTGGAGAAGAGCCTTCTCAGAGCGACAGGCACGCATCTGAAATACCAGTTCAAGGAAGGGTCTGCCACCATGCTCTGCAAGATTTTCTACGCTGAGCAGTTTGATGCGCTGCGTCGCAAATGCGGTGTTGCAGATCGCATCGTCGAGTCGCTCTCTCGCTGCCTGAAGTGGGACTCCAAGGGCGGCAAGACAAAGTCTGTCTTTCTCAAGACTCTCGACGATCGCTTGGTCCTAAAGGTGAGACGCGTTTGTCCTTTTTCCTTGCTACTGACTTGACTACGCTCATCTACTCTGTCCGAAATGAAATCGATAGCTAACAGTCAATACAGGGCCTATCGCCCATTGAGACGTCGGCTTTCCTACGATTTGCACCAGCTTATTTCGGCATCATGGCCGAGGCTCTGTTCCATGACTTGCCTTCCGTTATCGCAAAGATGCTAGGGTTCTTCCAGCTGATCATCAAGAACCCAGTCACAGGCGTCGAGATCAAGTTGGACCTGCTGCTCATGGAAAATCTCTTTTACGATCGCGGCCCGACTCGGCTTTTCGACCTTAAGGGTTCCATGCGCAATCGCAAAATCCAGTCTACCGGCGAGCAAAACGAGGTTCTTCTGGACGAAAACATGGTGGAGTTCATTTACGAATCGCCGTTGTTTGCACGCGAGCACTCCAAGAAGCTCCTGCGAGCATCCGTAAGTTGACAGCATCAAATGTGAGAAAGCGAAACGCTAACAGTTATCTAGGTATGGAACGATACTTTGTTCCTCGCAAGACAGAACGTGATGGATTACTCATTGATGATTGCCGTGGATGAAGCCAGAAAGGAGCTGGTTGTTGGCATCATTGACTGTATCCGGACGTACACGTGGGACAAGAAACTTGAGAGTTGGATCAAGGATCGTGGTTTCGCGGGCGGTGGCAGAAACCGTCCCACCGTGACGAGTCCGAAGGAATACAAATCTCGTTTCCGGGAGGCCATGGCCAGGTATGCACCCAAGGATCCCCTCCTAGTTTTGAAACCTCGTCAGTTGCTTACATGATGCCAGATACATCCTCCAGGCGCCAAATTGCTGGCATCAGTTCGGCGTGCCTCAACATAACAACAGCATGAGACCACGGTTCGAATTTGATACCAAGGCCGAGTAGTAATATCAACATGCATTGGCATCGAATTGTACGAGACACGTTCAAGGCTGACGCGATCAATGGTTATGCTTAACAAGGGGAGGAAAATTGCATCGCATTGCCGGCGTTCCCCATTCCCAGAATGGGGATAGATGGACGGTTGGATGGAAAGGTGGATGAACATGAATGGAGTCGGTCCAGTTTTGGCAACGGTTGGCACCTTGAGCATCACCAAAGCAAAGGATCTTAGCATTATGGCGTTGACGAGTAACGGCCTTGAATTCCAGATACCCGGTAATGAAATAGATGACCGCTGAAGAATTTGACGCACATCCAAATGATGTCTATGACAACGCTTCTCTTGAAAGCTACCTGAGCAAGCAACCATGAGAGTTGGCTCAGGGTGTTGTTGCAGCACTGATGCTAGGGAGAAAGCGCAGCCCACTGTACCGCTGAATAGGAACTAATGGTCCACCGGAAACCGGGGTTAGCACCTCTCAGGTTGCCGACACACGGCCTTTGGCTACCTAGGTACCAAAACTCTGCTTAACTCTCCGCCAGGTTGCAAGACGCAACCCTGTCTGTTTAACACCTTGACTGTATCAACGGATACCATCTTCATCTCATATTTCTTCACTCACAAAACACAGTTGTAATGTCAATAGACCTCAACTGGGAAACACTCACAACGGGCCCCGATGGGGAGGCCCTAGCCCTTCGCATCCGCGACTTCATCCATACCAAGTTCCAGGCTGTACCATTGCCGCGCTTCATCAAGTCGGTCAAAGTACACGACTTCGAGTTCGGCTCCATCGCCCCGGAGCTGGAGCTCAAGGACATCACCGACCCCTTGCCAGATTTTTACGAGGACAACTCCGACATTGAGGATGACGAGGACGAGGAGGAGGCCCTCGATGATCCGCCGCAGCTGCAGCACTTCCCCATAAGCGAGCTAAGCGCCGGCGAGAGGAGAAGGCAGCGCGAGGAGGCGTCGATGCCGCCGAGGCTTAGCATGCACGCACTCAGGGGCCAGTCCGGGGACTTCCCAAGTCCGTTCCTGGGCGTCTCAACGCCGGGGATCTTGGGTGGCACGTCCAATCTGCACTACTTCCAGTCACACTTGGGAACCGGGTGGTCGGGGACGCAGACGCCCCTCGCGGCGGTGGCCGGCGCGCACATGGGCAGCAGGCTCGACTCTTCGGCCGTCGGGTCGCCCGCGGGTTCGCCCCAGATAGGCCACAGCCGGAACCCCTCGCAGAGCTCCATCTCTGTGAGCGACTTCAACCCAACGCTAGCGCAGCTGCGCGAGAAGGCGAGCGTGTCGACGCTGGCGCCGACGTCGGCAGGGGCCTCAAGGCCGCCGACGCGAGACACGCATCTGGCCGGGTCGGCGATCCAGGAGGAGGACGAGGAGGGGCCGGAGAACGGCGGAGAAGGGGACGCGCCGCGGTTCAGGGAGCCAAGGCCGGAGGACCTGCAGGCCGTGTTTCGGATTCGGTACGCCGGCGATGTGAGGCTGCGGCTGACGGCGGAGATTCTGCTAGACTATCCGATGCCGAGCTTCGTGGGGATCCCGGTGCAGCTAAGTGTCACAGGATTGACGTTCGACGGGGTCGGTGTGATGGCGCACATCCGCAAGAGGGTGCACTTCTGCTTCCTGAGCCCCGAGGACGCGGTGACGGCGGTGGGCGCGGACGACGCGGGGCCCAGCGAGCCTGGGAAGAGGTTTGGTGGACTGTTGCAGGAGATCCAGGTCGAAAGCGAGATCGGGCTCCGTGACGGTGGGAAGCAGAGCCTGAAGAACGTGGGCAAGGTGGAGAGGTTCGTGCTGGAGCAGGTTAGGAGGATATTCGAGAACGAGTTTGTGTATCCCAGCTTCTGGACGTTCTTGGTCTGAGGCAGGTCCTGGTTGGGTTCGCTGTTGTATTCTTTACGAGGGCATGAAAAGCATAGTCATTGGGAATTTAAACAAACGGCAAGAGAATAGAAAAAATCTGCTAAAGCTCCATGTCTCATTGACATCTATCTTCAAAAAAGATTAAACAACGCATCCTGCGTGATGGCTCTTTTCTACGTCAGAGTACTCTTGAACCCCTGGTAAGCCTGCTGGATGTCCATCTCGAGCTCGCGGGCTTGCTTCTCGCTCAGCTCGTCTGTGGCCTTCATCTGGTTCAGAGTGATGAGCCACTGCACAATCTTGCCCCTGTTGTCGAAGTCGCGGTCCGTCACTTTGTTGACCGACTGGATGACGTCGGACAGCAAGGGATGTAGCTGGTCCTTGGAGAGCAGGCCCAGCTTGACGGCGTCAAGGAAGGTGATGAACTCCTGCGTCGCCTCCAGGATCAGCGTGCCGCTCGTGTTACCGGCGGCCGACGGCGTCGGAGCGGCGCTTGATGAGGCGGTCATAGTTGTTGAAGGCATGCCAACGCGGATGCGCTCCGTTGCGCGGGGTACCTCGAGCTGTTTGGGGCGATAGGGGTCAGCCTCAGAGCAGAACGGAGATAGTCCGTCTGAAAAGAGGGGGGGGGGGGGGGGGGGGGGGAGGGACGACTCACATCCCACTCCGCTTTGAACTCCTCCAGGCCCCGGAAGGCCTTTGACACAGTCTCGTCCGCCAGGATGGACTTATACTGCTTCAGGGACCGCTCGCAGATCTCTGTGTAGTCGGCTTCGGGGATCGCATCTTTGAGAAAGGCCTTTTCAAGCTCGTCAAGGGTAATAATTATGCTGAAGATCTCGGCGAGAGAGTCCTGCAGATCGCGCTCGGCGCGTGTGTCGGCCAACTTCACCTCCTGTCGAGATGCATCGTTGTGTTAGCTGGGACCGGAGTCGTCTCTGCGGGGGCGGGGCAGCTGGAGGAGGGAGAGGACGTGCAGTGCCCTCTGGAAGGCCGTAAGCTGTAGATGACGAACCTCATCAAGGTTAATGGTAGCTGAGAGTGTTGTGTTTGGAATGTAGCTATGCGGTGTTGGCGCATAGGGCTGCCGGTGCATCATCTTCGCGACTGTGTTGGGATCACGGCCGGCTTCATGGTCGATCGATCAGCAGCTTGGGAGCTTACCTACCTTGCGTGCGTGTCGCAGACCAAGAACGTTAGACGGCGGGCGTGACATGGGTGTGAGATTCCTCAGAAGGTACACCGCAGTCGCCCATCCAGAACTATTCCAAAAGAGGGCTAGCGCAATTCCTGATAAGCACCGATAAGCCCGAAAATTTTTGGGTGAGACCGAACCGTTCTCTCTGCCATTGAGAGAAGTCGAGAAAGTTTCCCGCGTCTGCCGTCTACGGTCCCTGCAGCCAAAACTTCTTTTACTATCATCCACCGCAGGAGCCTCCCCCCCAGACAGAGCGGAACTTCCCCCTCCCTTCCGTTCATCATGGGTTCTCAAAAGAAAAATCTCAAGGCGACGAAGAAGTTCGAAAAGAACCACCTCAAGGGTGTTCTAGATAAGAGGAAGGAAACCGCAAAGGTCAAGCAGCGCATCCAGGTCAAGGCCAAGAAGCAGACGAAAAAGACCAAGGACTCGGAATTCTTCAAGAATGACGAGGCTGCTGCCAAGGCTAAGGCTAATGGCCACCAGAAGGACGCCAAAGTCAGCGCCATGAGCGTAGACGACTTCTTCCAGGGCGGCTTCGAGGATATTATCGACAAGAAGGCATCGAAGAAGCTCGGCAAGCGGAAACGAGATGCGCCTGCGGGAGATGAAGCCGACTCGGGCTCGGACGAATTCTCCGGTGAGGAGCAGCCCGTTGCAAGTGACAGCGAGGACGCCGGCAGCGAGGACGACGACGAGAACCTAGGCATGACCAAGGAAGCCATGGACAAGCTAGCCGAGAAGGACCCCGAATTCTACAAATTTCTCAAGGAGAACGACCCGGAAGCCCTCGACTTTGACGAGAACGCCGATCTTGCCGAGGTGGACGAGCTCAGTGCCGGCAGCGATCACTCGGACGACGACGAGCAACCGAAGAAGAAGCGCAAGAAGGACGCCAAGAAGAAGGCTGCCGCCGTCGAGGAGGAGGCCGTTGCCGACAACGAGCTGACGCGCGAGATGGTTTCCAAGTGGAAAAAGTTGATCGAGGAGAAGCAGAGCTTGCGCGCTGCGAGACAGGTCGTCCTGGCCTTCCGCTGTGCAGCCCACCTCAACGAGGACGACGCCGACGACGAGAGGACGCAGAGATATACCATCTCCAGCCCCGAGGTCTTCCATGACATCTTGATCGTCGCCCTGAGGCAGATTCCTGAGATCATCTCGCATCACCTGCCCATCAAGGAGTCTGCGTCCGGCAAGATCTACGTGCCTACCGACTCGAAGAAGTTTCACACGCTCTCCATTATGATCAAGACCTTCACTGCGTCCATCATCCATCTTCTCAGCACCCTCTCCGACGATGCAACCCTAAAGCTCACCATTGGCTCATTAGAGCCACTGATTCCCTACCTTATGTCTTTCAGAAAGCTTCTCAAGGCTCTCATCAAGACTGTTGTCAACTACTGGGCTAGACCGGCCAGCTCAGAAACCACCAAGATCACCTCTTTTCTCGTCCTGCGGAAACTCGTCGTCATTGGCGACAAAGGTATCCGCGAGACAGTTCTCAAGGCTGTGTACCAGGGGCTGGTTTCTGGTTGCAGAGCAACAAACGTCAACACTATCCAGGGTATCAACCTGATGAAGAACTCGGCCGCAGAGCTGTGGGGCATAGACCAAAATGTCGGCTATACGACCGCCTTCACCTTCATCCGCCAACTCGCCATTCACCTGAGAAACAGCATCGTCAAGAAGGAGAAGGACGCCCACAAGATCGTCTACAACTGGCAATACACCCACTCACTCGACTTCTGGTCATGTGTGCTTGCCGAGCACTGCAGTCCCCTGAAGGAGGCGGAGACGGGTAAGGAAGGTCAGCTGAAGCTCCTGATCTACCCTCTCGTGCAAGTGACATTGGGCGCGATGCGTCTCATCCCCTCGCCCACGTTCTTCCCTCTCCGCTTCCATCTGATCCGCTCCATCCTCCGTCTGTCACGCGCGACTAACACCTACATCCCCCTCGCATCCGCCCTGATCGAGGTTCTCGAGTCGGCCGACATGAGACGTTTCCCCAAGGCCTCATCCATCAAGCCCCTTGACTTCAACGTTGCGTACAAGGCGCCCAAGTCGTACCTCCGCACGCGCGTCTACCAGGATGGCGTTGGTGAACAGGTCGTCGAGCTCTTCAGCGAGTACTTCACTATTTGGGCCAAGAATATCGCATTCCCCGAGTTCACGCTACCGGTCCTTATCCAGCTCAAGCGATGGGTCAAGCAGGCGCGTAAAACCAGCACAGGCAACAAGAACAACAAGGTCATCTCGCAGATTGTGCTGCTCGTACAGAAGCTCGAGGCCAACGCCAAGTTCATCGAGGAGAAACGTGCCAAGATAGACTTCGCTCCCAAGGACCGCGCGCAGGTGGACTCGTTCCTGCGTGACTTTGACTGGGAGAAGACGCCTCTCGGCGCCTTCGTCGTCGTGCAGCGTAAGATCAGGGACCAGAAGGCCAAGGCACTTGAGGACGCGAGGAAAGAGGACGAGAAGAAGCGCAGGGAGGAGGAGAAGGATGCTCTTACCGCAAATGTGGAGGACGATTCTGAGGAGGAATATGCCGACGAGCTAATGGATGACCAGGCAGAGGAGATGGAGGAGGATGACGACGATGAGGAGGAGGATATGGAAGACGACGAAGAGTAGATTTGTACGGCTTTGGAGAGTCAAACAAGACATAAAAAGTGATTTTACGGCGTCGCCCCCTAGTATGTTGGTGTTTAGTTGTATATTATGGTTGTTGCGACATACTCTAGGGGCCCTCGCCCTCAACACGAGCGTCGTTGTTCATGACAATTGGCATTTTGATAAGTGAGGATCAATCCCCTCCCCCCCTTTCAGGGCCTATGTCAAGGCAGCATTGTAGATGATCTGGTCGCTGTGCCTGTAGATGGCTGTGAGGCCGTTTGCGGACGAAAGACACAATGATGCAATTGGAAAACAGACGTCGGCACAGACAGTTCAAGGGTACTGCTGACACCAGCACACCATTATATAATTTGGCGGACGCGCTTACAAGGGCATAAACAGCTAGGCGTCCTCTCGTACCCAGTGTTCCTTCTGCTAAACGTCTGCCTACCTAGACAACCTAGACAACCTCGAACACCTCGAACGAGCACCTGACCAACACCCATTTCAACCCCGTGACTCAAGTAGGCTTGTCCTCACGTGTCCTCTTTGTTTTAACATTTCGTTTCTTCCGCGACAATACAGTGTTCCGGTACCGGAACATCTTGATGACTTGGCATACTACTCACAAAATCTCATTGGATGTAGTGAGCCATCGCAGCCATGGCTCCCCTTGCGGCAGATCCCCGCCAGCTCGTAGTGGTGCTCAACCAGGCCCGCCGCAAAGCGTTCTACACCCTTGTGTACGACATCACGAGCTCTATGCGCTCCCAGCTCGAGCTCAAAGATGATGATCAAACCACTTCGTCACCGTCGCTGCAGGACCGCAATGCCCCGCTCTTCGCCCCGGACGCTGGCCAGGGCGGTCGCAGCAGCAGCAGCCCCAACCACCCAGATCGCGGAGGCTCCGGCGTGCACAGCGTCCAGCTCCGCGTCCTAAGGAGAGCAGCGCTGAAGCACTTTAACGAGTGGCGCAAGGACATCTTGGAGAAAGTCAAGGAGATCGCATCAGCTAGCGATGATGACAAGATCCTCGAGGCCCGGAGAAAGCGATTGGATGAGATGGAGAAGCTGAAGTATGAGTCGCCGGGTGCAGGCGAGAATCTGATCGATTTTGGAGACGCACCCAAGGCTGCGTCGACCGAGGTTGGCAGGGAGGTGGCCATCCTGCAGGAGCACTACCATCCAATTCCGAATCGATTCATGACCATCCCAGTGGAGGACCGGAAAGAGGTGCTCAGCTGCCTTTTGGTGCTCATGTTGTCTACCGGAAGCTATTCTGCACACTCAAGAGTCTTGGCTCTGCACCTCACATCTGCTTTTGGGCTCCCGCTGTCAACACTCATTTCAGAAGAGACGGAGATCGCCAAGTTCCTAATTGAGTCCTCGACTTCGACTGAGAACCAAAAGGCTAGCATGTCAGCCGAAGCGGAAGCTGCTAAGCGGCGCCAGGATAATCAGAAGAGCCGTTTCTGGAAGGTTGGACTAGCTTCGGTGGCTGGTGCTGCTGTGATCGGAATCACGGGTGGCCTGGCAGCCCCAGTCGTTGCAGGTGCGATCGGTGGTCTCATGGGAAGTGTCGGACTTGGTGGCGTCGCCAGTTTTCTCGGTGTTTTCTGGATGAACGGTGCTCTTGTCGGTACACTCTTTGGTGCCTTCGGTGCCAAGATGACAGGAGAAATGATGGATACCTACGCCAAGGAGGTCGAAGACTTTCGCTTCCTACCACTCAAGGACGAATGGGGTCAGGACTACAAACGAGCCGACGCCGACGGCAAGCAAGGGGCGCGACTTCGTGTGACGATTGGTATCAACGGGTGGCTGAATGAGGAGGGCGACGTGACGAAACCCTGGCGCAGCTTGGGTGAAGAGTCGGAGGTCTTTGCCTTACGATATGAGATGAAGTCTCTCCTCGCTCTCGGCCAAGAATTGAATTCCCTGGTATCATCGTACGCCTGGAGCTTTGTCAAGGTGGAAATCCTTAAGCGAACTGTGCTGGCTTCTCTATGGGCTGCGCTCTGGCCTGCCTACCTCATCAAAGCTGCTTCGCAGATCGATAATCCCTTCAACCTAGCTCGCAACCGGTCCGACAAGGCTGGGCGAGTTCTCGCCGATGCGCTCATTGCCAAGGTGCAGGGAGAACGGCCCGTTACTTTAATAGGATATTCGCTTGGTGCCCGCGTCATCTACTCATGCCTGCGTTCTCTGGCCGAACGCCAGGCATTCGGATTAGTCGAATCCGTGGTATTCATCGGTGCCCCAGTGCCGTCCAACAGAGAGCACTGGCAGGTTCTGCGATCTGTGGTATCCGACCGCATAGTGAATGTGTACTCGGAGACGGACTGCATCCTTGGCTTCTTATATCGCGCTACATCTCTTCAACTCGGCATCGCCGGCCTCCAAGAGATTAAGAACATTGAGAGAGTCGAGAACTTGAACCTGAGCGCGGAAGTCAGCGGGCACCTGCGCTATCCAAACTTGATCGCCAAGATCCTGACGCGATGTGGTTTCCCAAACGTCAAGGACGGCGAGGGGGCCATAGAGAAGGACGAAGATATCATGATTATAGATGAGGAGGCGGGCTCGCAAGTTGGTGAGCTCATACAGCTAGATGCGCAACCTGACCCAGAGGCAGAGCCGCAGCAGATCAGGTCTAAGCAAACTGCGAGGTTCCCGAACGAACTGCGTCATCCATTGCATCCTGATCCGCCGCACCGAAAGAAGGTGTCAAACCGCAGTAAGGTGTCCAGAGGTGGTGTGGCTTCTGTACGGCAGGCTTTTGATCATCTGGGTTCCAAGGGCAGCGACCCGTTGAACTTGGGTTCTATAGGTCAGGGCAAGCACAAGCCGACTTCGCCTCACCATGAAGACCTCCTAAGTCTGAGCTCTCCTCCTCCAGACACTCTAGAAAAGCAGGAGCCGAGCGGTCCCACGGCCGGCGATCCCCTCGACCTGTGCTCTCTCGGCCAAAAGGACGAAGAGGTTACGCGTAAGGATGGGGATCAACAGAAAACCCCGGGATTTCCTCCACGTCCTGTCGCAATCCATTCGTTCCAGAGTGAGGGCGCTCTTGACTCGCACCAGCCTCGCCCGGAGTTACCGATCAGACCCAAGACTTTTCCGATACCAGTCCAGGAGGGGGATTCTGATAGTGACGACGAGAGTTTCAAGGGGATTCAATTGGTTGACAACGAAGATCCGGGGGGTATGACGAATTACTCCGAGCCTTTGAAGGTCAACGACTAGAGTAGGATATTGTTGTGAGGTTTGTTAGATGGGCACACAGTACCTTCTCGTATCAACATAGCCCAGACCTTTGGACAGCATTAGTAAATTCTCGGCACATTGTAGAGATGCCGGTCTGCAACCCTACTTGATTGAGGTTAGTATCACAGAAAAGGCGTTGTAGATTGTCGCACAGTATATCTTTAAGGCCGTCGCGGACGGCATATTTCCATTACCTATGTACCTATTACACTATTACAAGCCACCGTTATCCCATCAGCTAGAGAAACGAAGGCCGGAATTTTCACCCTCCCCCACGTTCTGTAGACCCATAACAGCCTGTTTGGCGGATTGATGCTCGACCCTGTCAGACATGGGGTACGGCCGGTTGCAGTAGAGCTGGAAAAATGGCTCGCAGACAGGTCCAGCCGAGATGGAAATCAGAACCGGTTCCGCACCCATAACGTCCGTAGCCGAATGACGGTTCAAACGACGATGCCCTGGAGGCCGTGCGAGGATGTTGGTTCTCGATCAAGTACACGAATTGCCCCGCATTCTGGTCGTGCCTGGGAGAAACCCAAGGGGGACCCTGATCATGGCAGGCACGTTCAGGATTGCCGACGGACCAGGCCCAGATACGCAACTGGCGCACATGTTCTAGGCAGTGGGAGAAGGGAGCAAGTAGCTTGTATAGCTGGAGATCACGAGCTCTTAACAATGTGCATTGTAACTCTGTTACCGCGTTCGAGGCGATAGCCCATCTTCGTGATGTGATAAGGCCCAGAAGCTCACGTGTGCAGAAACGAATCACGGGTCCTCCGAACCAACCGGATTGATACCCGCATAACCCATGAAGTACTCCAGCGAAACCTAGCTTGGATTCTTCGCGTGCTGGCACGTCGAATTAGCCCACAGACTGTGGACCAGGCGCAGAGGCTCATGCTCCGAGAGAAAGGGGAAGGGGGGAAAAATAGAGAGAGAGAGAGAGAGAGAGAGAGAGAGAGAGAGAGAGGCTACACCGGCTAGATAGTACAACATGGGCGGGTCCAACTGGCGAGTCCGGGAAAAGGCCCATCTGCATCGTCGACATACTTCATCTCATCTCATCAACAACACCGCCGCCCGTGATGCGGCATGACTTCCGCTTCGTGCGCTAGAACTCCAGTTTTGGCTCAGCCTTGGAAACCGATTGCCGCGGGCCGAACGAACAATCCATCACGAAGAAAGAAGAAAAGAAAACCCGAGTGGAGAAGACGCGGCCATCACTGGCGTTCCAGAGATGTGTGAGACTGGGGTTGTATGTAGCGTTTGCTGGTGTGAGTGGGTGCTCTGGGCAGACTGCTAAGCCGATCGTCGTCGGTGACACGCAGCGTACAGCAAGCGAGTCAGAAACAGGTCAATAGTCGGTACGGCAGTGCGTAGGCAAGCAATGTCGCGATAGCTTGCCTGAGACGAAACTTGCATTGGGCGGTTTATGTTTTGCAGCGTGCGAAGTTAAGCCTGACACGCTGGCACTCATGGCAATCAATATGCTTTTACACCACGCGGATTAGGTACTAACTCCCGACGTTCCCTCTGGCTCGCTCACGAAGATTCGATGAAGTCAAGCAACAAAACATATGGGTTGCTGTCGAAGGAGCTCTTCCTGGGTACGGAGATCTGCCAAATGACATGGCATTGTGGCCCGTTGTTCCCCAAGGTCTGTGCTTGGGTCAAGTATAGGACTAAAAAACTAATGACAGGGCGGAGGCTGCCGAAAGGAACAGTCGCGCTGGGTCCGTGAGAAGTCTACAGCTCGATTAGGTTGCAGAGTCTATGGAATTGATCGGATGGCGAAGAGGCGGAGATAAGATCTAGACTGTGCTGTACTGCGTGTTGTCAGAGCCGGAGTCGAGAATCTCCGAGCCTGCTTGGAGATATAGCGTCATGCGTCCCTCAGGAGTGACGTGACATGCAGTGAAATCGGGACTGACTCCGCGATGCGGGCTCTGACGGCTATAAACTGACTTTGACATTGCCCATGTATGGCGGCGCGGTGGTGTTTTCGACTGCACGGAACAGATCCAGGCCCGGGGCTCGGGAATGTTGAGGAAAGAATGGAACCTGCAAGATTGCGGATGGCCATGAACGGGGCGGAGGAGACGGTTTTGGATTCGGTTCATAAAGCCAAAGGCAGGGAAGGACGGGATGTCCGCAGGGATGGGCAGTTTTCGTGGTCTGATTGGCCCCGAGAGAGCTATCCCTGTTCCTGAGACGGCAGGGTGCGGGGGGTGCAGGGCGGCTGCCGGGCTGTACTGGCTGAGGCGGTCAGTCGAGGTCAGATGAGCACATGGCCGGAGGGGTTTGTGGCCATGGATTCAGCGGCCTTGCCTGTCTGTCACCTAGGTATTAATTATTGAGTGGTCATGTTTGCGATATGCGAGTTTGGAGGCGCGTCGTTGGCTCGGGTTCTTCTTGACCGTCCATCGTCTCAGGTCTCACAGGTCTCAGTCACGGTCCTCTGGCTTTGTGGCCGCTCTACCTAGTGTACGGATAGGTGCGTGTGGGAAGAGCACGGTCTCGAAGAGAGGCGCTGACAAAGATGGCAATGGCCAAGAGAGACATGGCGAATCATCATGGCAAGGTACTACGTATTGTAGCCGCCCGTGATGGTCGATCTGTCGTTGGGGTGGCCATGTCGAGGTCTCGGAGTCAGCGAGAGGTTGGCACGGCTGAGGATGCCATAAGCCCAAGGTTTGCCGCTGAAGCGTGTGATGGGACTGACTCGGGTTGCCCCTGTCTGGCGGATGGATGTTGGTGTTTGCTTCTTGACGGAGCAAGAGGGGCCAATTTGCCTTGTTTTGACTCCCTACTTGATCTTTGACGAGAGCGACGCTGTGAAACTTGGGAGGCGCGGCTCCAAACAGATGGGATGGGAAGAGGTGATGCGCCGGAACTCGAGGGCGTTATCAAACTCGACGATCGCGTGTTCCAGGCCCTTCCAGTTGGACATTGATTGATTTTGGATTGGTATGGCAAGTTTACTCCGGCCTTGCAGAGAAGGTACTCGGGGCGGAAGTACCTACCTCCCTACTTTAAGGGTCCCAGCAGGTACCTAATCGAGAACACTACACTGAAGTGAGAGGGCGGGAGTGCGGGGCTATCTTCCAGTCCGTGATGCTTCAAAACTCCGTCTGTGACCACAGCTTGCTTGCCTACCTACCTAGGTAGGTAGAGACTAGAGGTGCCGGACTTCAATATTCCATAGTGCCTGAGGGTAGCCTGGAAAGTCAATCAAAGGAGCCGCCAGTCTACCAAGGTACGTGCGTTCAGGCACCATCTTGAAGTCTAGGTAAGCAGGATGGAGGCCCCAGTCCAAGAGACAAGACGTGGCCACTGAGGCAGGCACGATCCAGTTAATTAGTGCCGCCCAGTAATATCAGAGGAAGAAAGATCAATCCTCCAGAGAATGCAGGGTGCTGGCCGTTTGTTTTCTGCTAAACGAGGTGGGTGGTGTGAGTGACTTCGGTTTTATTTTTGTCAGCTAAGGCATTCGTTCCCCGTTCTGCCCCAATCCTTCATCCCGGTCCCTTTCCGACGTGTACCACACACACACACACACACTCTCTCTCTCTCTCTCTCTCGCTCTGCCTCTCTGTCTCTCCCCAGCCGCAAACACGCTTTCCCGATCTTCAGTCAGTAAAGTACCTCAAAGTCAGGAGCCCGACTCCCCAACCTAATACAGGCCCCACGATTCAATATCCGCTCCCTCCGCCTGGGATCCCCATTACAATTCACCAACGTTCGCAGCTTTCCTCCCACCATCTCTTGCCGCTGACTTCCGACTTTCCCCAGCCTCGCCCTCGTATTCCATAACTCCTCCCATCCGACTAGACTTTGCTTCAGCTCCTCTTCAAATTATTCCTACACCACACAAACACAACGGCCAAGAGCCAAAGGAAAGAAAAAAGAAAGGGAGAAAAAGCGCAGACCGCTCTACCTTTCAAAGCCACCACTTCAGACGATACAGCGGCACATCGGCCCCTAGCTCCTTCCCGAACCCCCTCTTCTCTTGGCCTGACGCTTGACCCAAAGATCGATTGCAAAAGCACTTCAACCATCACTCTCTACCGACTTCAACACGACATTTTCCTACTACGCAGCTGACTTCCCGACTTCTCAAAACCTGCAAATCATAAGCTGGTCTCGTTATAAAGGCTGTGTGCCACCAAGAATTTGCGTCCTTGTTGCGGGCAGTGACCACACCTCTGCCCTCCCTGTGTACGCCTTGCGCCTAAAGTATAGCGACAGTCCTAAGAACCGCTCTCTACAAGCTCTCGAATTCTACTACGATCTCGAAAATGAAGGGCCGTCCCATCGACCAGCTTGTTTACGAGCACATGTTCCCTAAGCCTCGCGCCAGCGACCCCCAGAACTTCCACGCCCTTTTACAACGTAGTCTCATTCTGGAGGTCCGTCAAGAGGTCCATTCGTTCTACGGCCACCTCGATACACAAGAAGCCAAATACCCGGGATTGGATTATTGCAATCCCATTCATCGCATTCGACTAAGCCGCTGGACTTGGCATCGTCGCCTGTTCCGAGCCTTTGACAACCTTCGTCTTACCCCCAACGAGATTTCGAACTTGACCAAATGGGAGGGCACGAGATGGGCTAAAGAGCGCTATGAGAAGGAGCAGGGCATCATTATCAGGGATACTGCGAACGATGGATTCCCAGACTGGGTTGAGCCCGAAGACCGCCCTGTGCCCCCGGTCCGGAGCGCTCGATCACGGTCTGTCGAGACGGACGACCCAACAGTCTCTGGAGATGAAGACATGGACGGCGAAGAGAGCGAAGAGGAGCTAGAGAGCGTTGGAGTGGCCCTGAACCAACGACTGAGAGAAAGGGCAGCCCGGCGAGAAGCGGGAGACATGTCGACGGTTCTAGATGAGGAATGGGAGCAATGGTTGAAGAATGTCATCGAGAGTGGTGAACTGCCATACATTTCAAGCGGGATTCCGACATCAACTACCGACGCTGCAGATGCGGTTGTACCGCAGGCCCTGTTTCCTCCTCGCATGCTGATGGCTGCGCGAGCGGGCCAGTGGCAAGATATTCCCGATTTCCTCCACGCCATCATTCGCCGGACTCTCGAGAACAGCTCTGGATTGGAAGAGGCCATTATGCCACCGGCTCGCTTGCCCAGTCTTACCAGCTCTGCTGCAGCACGAGAGCGAAGAGGCACTGACGAGCACCACATCGGCGGCATCACAAACTGGCGGCGTACGTATTCGGATCTGCGCCTCCCTGTTGGCGATAGCGGGACTAGCCCGGCTTTGCAACGGACGGCACAGGCCCCCGGCGCCTAGGAGGTTCGGGCGCCTGATGTCCCCTGTATCGTTGATCAGTTTCTCCCGGACGCGCAGGAGTTTGAGGCCATGGCACTGAGTAGCACACTCGGTCCCAACGACATAATATTCACCTACCTCTCCGGACCTCTTCCCTGAGAACTTAGACAACACATCGCTAGTCTCCTGATGCACAGGTGACCAGGAACGAGGCTCGTTCTGGTACTCAACTTATGTGCCGATGTCACTTTTTTTTTTTCGGATTCAGGTTGATTTCTATACTAGAATTCTTTTGAATCCACTGGGTACGAGGAGGATCGCTCCCAAAACTCGCCGAACCTCTCACATGTCACCCCATTATTCCCCACACACAAGGCGTCGGACGGATTGCTTTTATCTTATGCTTTTGTTTCTTATAGGACCTGCAGGGACTGGGCCAGCGAGCACAAGGGGTTACGAGAAAACGAGAACTCTCTGCATTTCAGGGCTTGCATTCAGCCAGATGACCTATATCTAGTGGATAACCCTTCGTCACAAAAGTGCCAATTTCATATGCTTTACTGTTTCGTCCAAGTGTATATGACTTACTTTGATAAAGTGATTGATTCACAAATTCAATGGGTTCAAAGTAGTGGACCGAGGTACAAAATGTGAGGCTTTTAAGATTCTCAGTCGTTGGCGTAATAACAAGGAATGCGCCCATTCCCATAAACGCCGCGATGGGCCCTCCCTACACTCAGTAACCTTCCCACGGAACATACAAACCCCATAAAGTAGAGAGTAACGAACCAGTCGCCAACCAACGCCAATCCCCACAAACTTCAAAACCTACCCGACCCCGGATTTTCATCAAAAAGACTACGTGACCAAACAAGCCTACGACATCTCGCGCACTCTAGACGACCGCCGCCGTGGAACTCCCTTTGCACTCTCCTTTTGCAATGCCTTCCTTGGCCCACTCCCTTTGCCTTTTCTCTTGCCCTTCTACGGCTCGAGATGAGACCACTCTGGGATGGCCTTGATCTGCTGCCACATGTACTTCTCCAGCTTGTTGGCGCTCTTCGCATACGGTGTGGACTCATTATTGTACTTGCGGCAGTTATCAAAGATGAGCTTGGCGTCGCGGATGAAGTCCTCAGGCGTGGCGTACTGATCCGCCTCGAGCTTGGTCTCCATGGTACTGAGGTCCATGGGTTCCTTGATAACCTCGTAGTAATCGGCGACGTCGTCTTTGTTGACAGGCACAAGAAAGGGCCAAGCCGATTGGTGGTTCTGTAGGTCGTTGAGGAGGTGGAGGAGTTGGTTATAGTTGGGACCGTGGCGTGGCTGCCGCGCAAGTTCGTCCATGTCTGGGGACCAACCGGATGCGCGGATGGCGTCGATGCTGAGCGGGTCGATCGGCTTCGCGCCGGACTTCCACTCCTTCGGAGGGCTATGTACGATGTGCGATTTGGAATATGCGCGAATTTTGGCCTGTACACACTCCTTTTGCTTGAGCAGCATGCGGCCCATTTCGAGATACCGAATCCGCGGCAGCATTGAACATTGCATGATCGTACCGCCCTCGTAGTCCTTGATGTAACCCATCCACACGCTCTTATCAAGTGTGATTTCCTTCGTAAATCCTTGCTTCTTAAAGTATCCGATGGCGTAGTTGTCGGCGTAGGTGAGGAAGTGCATCACGTCGCTCGTGGCCTTGACGTAGTCCTTGAGATGAGACATGAGATGCGCGCCATATCCCTTGACCTGCTGATCGGAGCTAATGGCGCAGAACACGATTTCGGCAAACTGACGGCCCTTGAATGGACGGTACGTGATGCCGCCGACGACTTCGAGGGGCTTCTTAACGATGGCGATCGACAAGTGGGTCCGATCGTAGACGAGACGCGCGATGTAGTCTTTCGGCATCTTGGGGAGCTGCTTCTGAAAGATACATTTAAGGCCGGTGAGAATGATGAGGGACTCGCGCTCGTTGTCGTTATTCACCACTCGGAACTCGATCTCGCCGGTGCGCTCTTCGATGACGGCAGGCTACGCGGGTCGCAGTCAGCTTGCGGGCCAATGTGGATGACGGAGGGGTTATGGGGTCGCGGGGGCAGCCTGATTTTGTGCGCGGTCGCGGCAGCACTTCTCATGCGTAGACATACCTTCTCGGGAAAGGGGATAGGCTTCATCACCGGCTTCTTCTCTGGCTCGGCCGACTCATTGTGCTTGACCCGTTTTGTCGCGGTCGGCGAGGATGGCTCGTCCTCAGCCTTGCGCTTCGCTGCTGTGACATCGTGTTAGATGAAAACCTGATTCATCTGAACGATCAGTTCTATGCGACTCACTCTCTTCCTTCATATTGCCCTCGATCGCGAGCCCTTGCAGGCCTGTTTTCGAGTCGATGGATGTTGTCGTGGTTCCTGGGAGGTTGATGACATGCCGCCCTAGGCTCTGCTGTTTCTCCGTTGCCGGATGGCGTCAAGTGCGGCGACGGGCAGGGGAAAAGTGGGGCGGCGCTAGTCTTTCTTTGGTTCAGGCCACAGTTCGCGGTGGGCCCTTTGGAGCTCAGAACACGTTTGGGGAAGCTACAGTCTGGCAACCTTACACTTCGCGATCTTCCAAAGAAACCGCTCGCTAGCACCTACCGGAAACGATTGGGAAATTCGCGATTCTGCATGCACACTTTCAACGGTTCAGGCCATTGATACGCAACCGAAACAAACGTTCTTCTCAAATCAAGCAATCAATCGCCTCCCTTCGATTAGCAGATGGACTCCAAGTTGCTTGAGGTCTGGCAAGCTGCTGCTAGCACGCCGTTCAACCCTGCTGTCGGCAAGGACACCCAGTTTCTTGTCGCATTCCTTCTCCTTCTCATCGGCGTTGGAACTACCGCTGTTTTTGCTCTGAGTAAGCCTCGATCAAATATTGTTCCAGCAAGGTCTGTCGTCTAACAATCAAAACAGACCGTTCTATCGTCAACGTTCTGCTGCTGGGTATACCTGCTTCTGCCACAATTGCGTAAGTGAACCCACTCCCCCTTCTTAACGAAATTCATTTTCTGATGAAAACCTGCAGATTCGGCACGGTTTACATGTTCTGCGCGGTCGGAGTCTACGTCTAAAGATACCCCAAGAAGCTTTTCCAGTCGGCGGCGACTTTGTACTTTAGAAGCAACCAAGAAACCCATCAATATCACCTTTCCCGCAGTCTCAGGTGACCGTGTTGAAGTACAGAACTGCCGCGTCACGAGAACTCATGTCGGCCACCCTTCAACAGCCCGGAACGGCACCTCAGCCGCTGTTCCGTGCCGTGGCCAGCTCGACAAGACCGCTGTACCAGCTGTTAAAAACCATCAGCTTTTCCAACAAGGTTCACGTACAACTTCAAGAAGATGGCATCAGATTTGCAGCCGACCTTTCCAGGGTCATGCAAGGTGCGTAAAGTGTTAGCTGGTCAGTGTGAGCATGATAATTGATTTTCATTCAGGTACTGCCTTCCTCGACAAGAAGCTCTTCTCCTCGTACGCTTTGAATGTCGGTCAAGACGACGATGCTCTTCCAAACTTTCAGATCACTCTCCCAGCCCTCCTCGAAACACTCCAGATCTTCGGTGCAGTCGACATTGCCACACGCACACAAAAGGCCGAGCAGGACCCATACCGTAGCAACCTCCGCAACTATCGACCAGATGCGTTTAGTAACCAGACTCTGGGGATCGGAGGAACCTGCAGTCTTGTGTATATCGAAGAGGGTGGGCAGTTCAACATTGTTATCGAGGAAAGTGGCGTCAAAACCACTGCCAGCCTCACGACCTATCTGCCAGAAATCCCAGAGGAGATACCCTTTGACAGAGAAAACCTATCTTTCAAAATCATCATGCAGGCGCGCCATCTTCTCGACGCCCTAGCGGAACTGGCTCCCATCGGCCCCAGTCGCCTTACCATCACAGCCTCGAAAACACAGCCCTACCTTACCCTTTCCGGTGCTGGTGACCTCGGCTCGTCCAGTGTGGACTTCGCTAAAGGCCGCGAGCTGCTGGAGACCTTCTCAATCCAAGATCGGTGGACCCAGACCTACAAGTTCGATCTGATCAAGTCTTCGAGCGAGGCGATGCGGATCGCTAGCAAAATTAGTTTCCGCGGTGACGCCCAGGGCGTCTTAAGCTTGCAGTTCATGGTGGAAGTGGAAGGCGGCGGGGTCAGCTTCTTGGACTTTCGGTTCGTGCCCTATATCAAGCACGAGGACGATGAGGACGAACAGGACCAGGATCAGGATGAGTAATGCCAAATGCTTCGAGGACCCATATGGTACAT
This sequence comes from Colletotrichum sublineola, assembly GCA_020631755.1. NCBI lineage: Eukaryota > Fungi > Ascomycota > Sordariomycetes > Glomerellales > Glomerellaceae > Colletotrichum > Colletotrichum sublineola. The sequence continues at coordinate 2,930,320 of JAHSQG010000005.1, read as the reverse complement.
AGGTGACGCTGTGAGACAAGAGTTTCTGGAATCACCTTATCGATAGCGAGAAAGTCTTGTTTTCCTTGCTCGACCCAGACCACTTCCTGGTGTGCCTTCCGCATGCGTCAATCCTGACAATAAACCGTGCTGCATTCTGCATTCCCGAGGTTAGTGTGGACAATGTGTGCCGCTAGCCTTTTTTGTGAAAGACTCCGGCTTGGACCCTTTACAACTGGGAGTGCCTCCCTAGGAATGACAGGTCGGCTGCCAACATAGCCCGAGTTGACACCACGCACATAAGGTTACAGTCCGGAGAAGACAAGAAGCAGCCATCAGCAGAACTAGGGGGTGAACAACCCAACGCCATCAGGTCAAGCCTCCGAGAGGGCTGGCTGGACCGGACACTTCCCACTTGGACAGGGCCGGGGCTTACACGGGGAATCTTGAGTAGGAGGTCGGTCCCATTAGTAAACTTGGTCGCAAACGGCAAAGGCGTTAACGAGGCGCTGGTATGGACTTGTTGATGTCTTGATTGTGAAAAGAGAATGTGAGGAGATTGAGGAGCCACATCCGATTGGAATCTTTGTCGTCCCGGTTCCTGCCAAGCTCTGTTGACAGTCCTCCCTTCCACCTCTCCGGCCTCTCTGCCTTCTTCCGTTGAAGGCTACAAATGCCGTCTGTTTCCGGAATTTCACGCCCCCTTGCGGTCGTACCAGAACAAACCGGTCCTGAGTTAGACTTTCCTACCTTTAAGCAGTGGGCTCCATAGCTCAAACTCTTTTTTACCACTTGCGCTTTCTCTTTCACCTTGATTGAACGCCTCCCAGAATCCCAGCAACTTCGGCTCGGCTCTGTGTCCATCGACATATCGTTACGATCTCGCGTGGTTTCCTTTCTTCCTGTCTCGGACCATCACGGAAGCTCGTCGTTTTCCATTGCTCTGTTGTCTTTAAAACCTCGTGGGTCGTCGCTTTCAATTCCCGTTCTCAGCAACACAACGCTCTCTCAACACAAAGCATAAGCATAGCAAAGAATCTTTAACTTCTCCATCGCCTTATCAGCACCCCTAGATCTTTCGGAATCATCAAAGTACTCCTTCACAATGTGGACCAAGAAGAACACCGGTTCGTGGGTTGATACCTTCAAGGCCCGCCGCTTCTCTACCTCTTCTACGGCTTCCACCTCTCCATCCTCATCACCACGAAGCTCCACCTTCTCGATATTTTCGCGGTCAGGCTCAAACAGCCGCAGCGGCTCGGTTGCTTCCCTGGGCAACATAGAGGAGCATGAACATCTCATGGCTGAGCAACCGAAGAGGGCGGCGTATGTGCCGCAGCACGCAGCCAAGTCTTTCATGAAGACGGCCACTTCGAAAGAAATTCGCAAGAAGGGCGAAATACTTTGAAGAATACTGAAATTTTTTGCGATGAACTCATGAAAAGGATGACGGAAAAAAACGAAAAAAACAGAAGAAGAAAACCGATACCCTGCAACGTTGCACATCTCGATAACGTCCTTCCAGGTTGACACCTGTCGGCCCATAAATACCTTGCCGCCAAATTGCGCGACTATGTCACCTTACCCATTACCACCATACTACGTCTTTCCTCGAACCGACAACTATAGAACTCTATCAACAGACAGTCCAAAAATAAGGAAACACTGCTGGAGATCGTTGAGGCATTTGTCATGCGGTCATCATCATGGCTTTTGCTCACCCTCGTCGCATGGCAAGGGGAGGGGGAGGGGAGAGAAGTTAGAGTGGAAATGGAATTTCTAGGCATAGGCCACCAAGGGGCCGCATCTCTTTTGTAACGGAAAGAATAATGCTCAGTCGTTTTGGAAAGAGCTGATAGAACCGAACCATCTAGTCTCGCAGGTGGTAAGGAGGATAACTTTTTTTTTTCGGCAGCTCAATTTCTACTTGGATGGTTCGGTCCGACAACCCGTCACACTAGTGTCAGGATGAATACCAGCACCTTTAAAAACAACCAGCCTCAGTTCCAATGCAACATCACTTCCAAGAGTGACAGACTAGGAATTGCGTCATAGCTACTACTCCGAATACTCTATTTAGAGTGAATATCAGACACGGCTGCTGACCAGCACTGGCATGGGTGATGGCATAGGTGAAGGCACACTTGGATACCTGTATTTATTGAGGGAATGAGAAGTGCAAAATCAGTATGGCTCTGAGGAGTACTCATCACCAACGTCAAGTAGCCTCTGTGCGGTGATCTGGGATGGTTCACCCTCCTATTGATATTCAATATCATGGTATTCAGCTGCGGACCCTGTCCAGTAAGATCAGGCGTGAAATGCTGAAAAGTGTCGTGAGCATTGCATGATGCCAAGGGTTGACTATTGTCTACCTGTGCGACCTCAAGAGGAACCGGCTTGGATACGCACTTCATAGTAGGGACCGCAGGCAATGACCGATACGAGATCAACCACTCAAGGCCGACATCTTCCAATGTGAAAAATTGATGCAGAAAAAGCAAGGAGCGGATCCCCACGGCGTCTCAGTCCCGGCTGCGAGCCACGAGTCCATGGGGGGCAATGCAATGCGGTGGCAGGGGTGTAAAAAAGGCGGGCAGGTGTATATTGCGGGCGGCAGGCCTAGGTGGCATTTGCCAGGTCCAAAATAGAACCGCCGACTTTAAGAAGGTTTGGCTTGTGGGCAGCCCGAGGTATTTTTATTTTTATTTTTATTTGTAATTTTTTGTTCTGGGAATCCGCCGTCGAAGTCGAGCAGACGTCCCGAGCCGAGTAGACGGAGCGACGGTCACTCGGGTGCCCGAGAGTTGTTGCGTTGTGTAAGTCCCGCGGCAACCGCGCGCGTCAGTTCAACGGTGATCAGGGATGAGAAACAGCTCGGAGATCAAGGGAAGACACGAGTCTCATGGTTCTTGAACGGCACTGAATTGATGAAGAAGAAAGCATGGGTGGCTTACCGCTCCTTTTGCACACGAGTTAGCTTTGGTTGGTTGATGAGTTGAATAGGCAGTGGGCTCGCCTGATTTTGATTCTCCTTTGTTCCAAGTGCATATCCAGCAGTCGAAGTCCACCAGCAACAACTGCCAAACGACACTCCCTCTGGCTGGCCTCCTGAACACCACGTGTGCAGTATCTAGGCACAAGGGGGTTTATTCCTACAGGGGCTACTCATGCCTGTGTGTGTGTGTCAAGGCTGCCGGGCCCCCAGGTCTTCAACTGGCAAACCTGGCAGGGTTGAGACTTTACCTGGATATTAGCTACTACATAGTAAATCACCTAGGAAGTATCTGTAATTGTGTAATATAGGGCGACTGTGGGGGTGACTAGCAACGAGTGGCCGCTAAGCTCGGCACCCCCAACTTACCTTACTCGCAACGCCAGCCCTCGACTTCCTGGGCTGGGCAAGCATTGACCACGATCCTACCTACCTAGCTACCTTTCCTTGCTTCTTCTTCAACATCACCGCCACCGGCTTTCCAAGCAGCCACGATCGGTACTTCATTGCACTTTATGGACGTCATCGGCAGTTTTTTTTTTTTTTTTTTCGTTCTGTCTTTCCCACAGCCGCTTCGTAGCTTTACACCCGGCTGAGAAAACTTGCAAAATTGAGACCCTCAACACCACCCGTGTCGCTGCGGCAGGCCAAGAGTTCGTAATCGATGCATGCTGAGCCTGAAACCAGTCCTCTCTCCCTCTCTCTATCTCTGCCCTTCCAATAACATGTCGCGCTCGCGGGAACACGCCGAAGAACGCGGCTGGAATATCAACTTCCTTCTTCCCGAGCCGCATCCCGACTACTGCGACTCGCTTTCTACCCCTCTTTCGGTACTAGAAGCTCTGCATCTCTGCCTTGGATTGACGGGAGCAGATGCTAACCTCTTTCACCGAGGTCCAAGTCAGCCAGTCGCTCGATTGCACCTTGCTCGAGGACCACATTACCAGCAACCACCAGGAAGATGCAGGGAGCCGTCACCAAATACCATCAGTATGCTGTCGTTATTCCAACGGTGGTCAGGCAAGTGCTTGACCGCTCGTTGAGAATGGAATTCCTTGGCGGACGAGAGTTTCAATGCGAAGACGTCTCCATCAGCAATTATCTTGCTTTCGTACCATCGGCAGTCCATTGTCCTCGATAACGCGGTATCGTCGGTCAAGGCCGGACAGGACAGGGTAGGGCCCTGCCCAGCCCAGTGGAGGCTGCTTATACGTAGTAGCTGTCACTGGCGGGGCGATTTTCCACTCTGGGTAAATGTCGCATTCTCTCGGCACCGCCTGTCTGTTTTCCTGGCCCGTGACCCAGCATGGGCTTTCCCTGTCCTCGGCTCTCTCGTGAGTGCTCGCTCATAGCCGGCGAGCGAATTTCGTTCCAGCGAGACGGGCCGGGCTCAATTCAACTGGTCGCTTGCCTCTGTACGCCGCCGCCTGCGTCGTTGCACAACGAGCTCTTCTATCGAGTCGCATCTCGCCCGCACCTGCAGCTAACCGACAGTCTCTCGTTCATGTGCGACGCCCTGGTCCAATAGTCGGATGGAACGGTACTGCCGCACCCATCGTCCACGCCGCCCATCATGTTCCATATAGGGCTTCAACAGGTACGGCGTCTATCGATTCATAAGGCTGAATGCACCATATACTACCTAGGTACAAGAACCGGGCGAGGGAAGCATCCACAAGGGACAACGAATCGATGATGGCAAGATGGGTCTCAAACCTGCGCAATATGCGCCAAGTTGTTGTGTGTGGATCTCATATGTCCGCAACGACTATATCCCATAATGGGAATGGCGGGCAACGAACAGATGCAATGTTACCCTCCCTTTGGGGTCTCCTGCCTCCCCCTACCCCCAGGACGACGCTTTGAGGAAACCAAAGGCTTTCGAGACGCACGAATGGCCAGTAATAGCATCCGGTGGGGGTGGGTGGTTCGCTGCCCAGCTTCTGTTATTTTGGTATGCACCCATTGGCTGCACCCCGGCCGGACTGACGAGACACCGACTCTGGCCTCCGCTCTCGCACAGTAGTTTGCCTGCACGACCGGCAGGGGGCCGGCTGGCTTTTGCACCGCCGCAACATGCATACACAGCATCGCACCGCACGACCACAAGCACACACGACTGCTTCTATTACCACCATTGTCCATGGATGCCGATCTCCCTTGACTACCGCCCCCAGTCTGACTCGACAAGCACTGTACCTCGTACGGACACCATCGTCAGTCGGCCCACGGCGGCCCCAACTCGCTTGCTTTCGTTTGTACCACCACCTCCAGCCCCAGAACAATATACATACAGCCAACTCTCAGCCTGTGCCCATCGCCCAAGATGGCATCCATCCTTCCCCTTCTACTCTGTCCGTGTATTGTCTCCCCGGCCATGGACCTCTCTCGCAGTCACGTCAATAGCTAAAGCCTCAAGAGATCCATCTCCCTTCGTACCCTCATCTCCATATATGCCCTATACCAGTCGTGTTGGATCATACTGCCCTTGACTCTGCTTCATGATCCCTTTTGTACGACCAAATTCTTAGCAGAATGGCTCGATCGGGTTTTAGCATACGGAGACTCATCTCACCTCGCCCTTCCCCGACAGTAGAAGAGTATCGTCACTCGGAAAACTCTCATAAGCCTGAGGACTTTCATCTATCCAGTACGCAGCAGAGGCAACAGGAAGCGAATACCTGGCCGCCGCCCAGACACCTGTCCAATTCCCAGCCAGGAAGGCCTTCAAGAGAGGATGTTCCCGCGCAAAACTCACAAAGCACTAAGAGGATTCCAAGCGGGGCTCCTCGTCTCCAGGGATCGCTACATTCACCCTCGAGTTCTTTGTATAGCTGCGAGTATCCTACAGGCACAGCCCAGACTAATGCCGGAGATGGAACCCTTTGTTGCTCCCAAACACTGGAGAGAAAATCTCGACCTTCGGCGCCAAAGCGTCTCGCGGAACGCAGACATCTCTGGATATCTCCCCTATCACCGCCATATGACAGTGTGACGGGGCTCGGCTCGACAGAAGCTGACACTAAGGCCCGTGAGGCTGGCTTCATAGATATATCGTTCCATCCTGCTCTCAGAGGAACTATAACACCTCCAGATTCTCCAGAAGAGGAAGAATACGGCTCGGACCAGTGGTCTCCAAATGTTGAACACCTCATCCAAGAAACCGACGAGGCCTTCAAAGCCGTAGGGGCAGCCATCGAAGAGGCGAAGATGGCTGTATCGAACTTTCCATCACCTACCGATGTCGGTCGCACATCTACGTCATCAGCTCCCAGTCTGTTCCAGCAGGATTCACCGAAATTCCCACACAGAGAGCTGCAGGGCCGAAACAGCACTCCGGCAGTGTCCTCGGGATTCGACGCTTCGATGCCGTCAGCGCCCAACCCGACAGGGGATATATCAAAGAAGCCACATAGTTTCAGCACAACGGCTGAGAAATCCGCCCGCTGGCAGCTGGGAGAGGACATTATCAACGGGCATATCTTCCGGAAGGTGGAAGTTGACGAGCTCCTGACCCCAGACCGTCTTGAATCTCTGCGATTGGAGAGGGAAGCTCCATCACAACCACGCCGATCGAGCGAGACTCTGAAGACCACCAGTACTGACGACAGCGAGACGCCGCACGAGCCGTTTCACCTCCAGGATCTCCCTTCTCGGATAGGAGCAGCGGGAGTCAAGATGGCGGTGCTACCTGCTGACGTGGTTGTACCACCAAGCCCTCTCGATTCAAGAGAGCGATTGGAAGCGACTCTCAAAAAGAAGTCATCACGGAGGAAGAAGCCAGTAAATAAGGAAGAGAACGAAGGCGAGGGCCCCCTGGCAAACGGTGAGGTCAGCGTGCCCCCTCCACCGGCGAAGAATCCGGCAAGGTTCCTGACCCGGCCGCAAGCGCCTCTCTTGCCGACGATACCTGAAGTTGTCGTCGCAACACCGGGAACGGGGGGCACCCCCACCGACGGAAGCAACAAGACGGCAGCACGAATTTTCGCATCGGTAGACGAAGATGAGTTTATCTTCTTCCAATCTACAAACTACACTATGAATCATCCCATGTTTCGACACGGACCGATACGATTTCCTCGAACGAAAGTCGTCAAAGGAATGAAGCTCGACCCTGACGACACACTAGACTGGACCGCCTTCCAGATGGCCATTCTTGGTGGCGCGGGATACCTCTCCTCCGATCCGACAGACTTCACGCAGCCACCGGAGAATGAAGAAGCTGCCGACCTGGCCTCCTGGTTCGATGGTTTCTGCTTCGACAGTCACGGCATCCTAATCACCGGCAACGAACGGGCACACTCACCCAAGACATCACCGGCGGTGCCGGCAATGTTATCTCTCAATCCATTTACCAGACTGGCGGTAGACAGCGAACTGCCCATACCTGTAGGGGCAGAATACCCCACGGGCTTCTGGAACGAGGGCGCCGTTAACGTGTCCAAAATTCCAAAGACGGGGTGTGGCATCCGGCGGTGGACGATGGAGGGCCATCCCAAGCGGGTCAACCGCGAGAGCGTTGGAAGCCTGCCGCCCAGCCCGATGATGGACCTAGTCATGATGAGAGACTCGGATGGGGAGCTGGAAGTGGTGCCGATGGGGTATAATTTAGGACATGACCTCGAGGATTTTCTCAAGTGGGAGGCGGAGAACGTCTGTGCGCTAGGGGTGTACTGAGAGGAATGATTACATACATATACGGCCGGTATGGGGTTCTGGTTTGGGACATAAAATAAACAGGCAGTATGAACAGAATACAATGAAATGATAATGTCACTCACACTCGATTGCTGCTACTCAACACCGATATGCCGATGACCCGCAATTCTCGTCTCAGTGTCAGGAACGCTCTAATCTGAAGCAACCGTAGATCCAACAGTAGGTACATAGAGAGAGTACCTAGCGAGTAGTTGCATCCAGTTGCATCCGTTGCGCATCCACCAGGGCTGACTGGCTATACAGTGTCATCGTCCTCCGGCTCACACGGCCGACCAACGCCGCCCCCGATATGTAGGTCCCGCCATCCGGCAGCCCCCTTCCAGCGAACCCCGCCACGGATCGCTCCGGCAAGACCTGCCCGCACCCCATTCATGGTTGTATTTTTTTTTTCTGGATCAAACGCGCTGAACCTATCCCCCCCCGCCCTCCCCGACGAACGAACCAACAACGAACGAACGCACGAACGCGCAACAAACCACCCAGCTGACTGACGTTCGGGTTGGCTCTTACGACCCCACGGCAAAGGCAGACAGACGCGCCCCCGAGATCATCGTCAGGTACTGCCTACTCCGCCTGCAGAAGGGGAGGAGGGCAAGGTTGCACTCGCATCAACACCGCTTGGGCGCTGCGGCTCTTTCTAATTCTGATTATTTACGGGCTCTCTTCTTCAGCTGTTGATGTGCCTCGCGCTCTTGGATAACATTCACGCTCGCTTAAGCGACCCGCTAATCACACATCTGTCGTTGCCTCCAGCAGCACCACTCCCAAAGAACACCAACAATCATAACACTCGTCTGGTTACCTTCAGCTCTGGGGCGAAATAGAAACGGACCCCTTGCCTGTCCAGGCTGCAGCTTACTCACTCACTTCATTGTCACACTGCATCGCACCTGGTCTCATCAGGCTCGAATTCAGATCTCATTCCCAAGCCGCTTTCGTCCATCTTCATTACACACACACACGCACACCTAGTAATCATGCTCCGCCGGCCCGCGACGACCCTCGCCATTACGGCCGAGGACATCGCCGCCTACGAGGACCGCCGCGCGCGCGAGGACATGCTCCGCGAACGGCAGGTCCTCGTGCAGGCTCAGCAGGCCCAGCAGCAGGCCGCCCTTGCCGCGCAGCAGCAGCGGATCTTTCAGCAGCAACCTCAGTCCCAGCAGCAGCAGCAGCAGCAGCAGCTCGATGATGAGAGCATGGTCACAGCCGAGGGCGGCGACGAGGACGATAGCCTAGACGAGTATGAGCTGCTGAGGAGACAGCAGGAGATAATGAGGGCGCAGAGGGCGCAACAACAGTCCGGGAGAGCCGGCGCGGTGCAGACGACGCCTACGCCAGGGGATGGGGGCCGCGGGGGGAGGACGAGGGAAGAGAGGATCGGGATTGGGCGGCGCGGAAGGTGAGGTCTTTTTTTTTTTTTGTGCTCCCGTCCTTACCCGCCTTTCCAAGATCACTCACTCGATTGTGAGAATTCTATTCGGTCGGGTTTCATATCCCCGTCTCGTTGGATGGCATGTTGGACAACACTAGAGCCAAGGGCGTGGATGGCTTCTCACTCCGACCTTGTGCCAGGCACAGCTTTCGAGCAAAACAGTAATCTATATCTCCCGACAAGTTTCCGTTTTTGTAAACAGGTACAGTCCACTTCTGAAACCCGTGTCCAATCATCGATATCATGTCTTCCGCACCGCCGAGTAGCCCTGCTACCAGATATATAGACAATGCAAAGAACGAAGAAACGAGAGCTTCCACAAAAGCACACCACCACAGCCTTCCCCCTCGTCTCTCTCTGTCCAGTTTGTAATTCGTGTGGAGACAAAAGAGCGTGTACATTGCAACCGAAAAGTGTAGAAAACCGCTAGCGCTGAGCAATGCAAGGCTGGGAAGAAGTATAAAAGAAGACGTCAAAGGTGGCTGTCATCTGCAACTCGAAGGCTTGTTGGAGAGCTCGACAGTCGCAGACATCATCGGAAGCCATTCGCTGCTCGCTCAGAAAGACGAATAGGCGCCCTGGTTTCGATCCCGTTCGATCTCTCTGGACGGCGAGGACACGTCTTGCATCTGGGTCCGGGTCAGCGCTCCTCCAAAGCGGGGTGAGGGCAAAGGGGGGAACTGCTTGCGAGCACTCACGTTGTAGAAAATACTGGCCTGCTTGATGCCGGCCACCTCGGACAAGTACTTGAGGCGGCCTCGCAGAAAGCGCTTCTGCCTCGGCGTCGCAAAGTCGCTGCTATATGCCGTGACCACCGGCCAGATGATCATGAGGCCGGCCGCGCCCTTGAGCGGGTCGTCTGCCTTTATCTTGCCGACTGGGAACTGGGCCACGACGACCCCATAGCCGTTCCATTTGCAGAAGAATGGCACAGCCGCGATGATGTCCTCGACGCGTAGCTGAGCCGAATATTTGAGCGCCTCGTAATCTTCGCCCGCGTGGTAGTCATCAGGTGAGACGAGCCAGGCCATGCATCGGAGGATCGTGGTCGTGAGCATGAGGTGGCAGCACCAAGTGGCCACGTGGAGGACGGCTAAGGGCAGGTTGAAGAAGCCGTACACCGGGCCGGTAAAGGCCCGCGCGGTGTCGAGCTCTTCATCAGACCCTTCGGGGATCCATTCGAGAGTGTCGACCTTCCACTGCGGGCTTGGATCGTTGTTGAGCTTGCGGAACCGGGCCTCGAGGGCTTGGGCACGCTTCAGGGTGTCGAGGACCTTTTGGACCGTTCCGGGCTCGCGGTCCCCAGAGCCTAGAAGGCGGTCCACGTCCTGCCTGATCTGGCTGCTCTGGATGTCCATGCTGGCGATCGCGTGCTGCATGCGGCCGCGGCACTCGTGGTGCAAGAGCCAGGTGAACTCGGCCACCTCGGGAGAGTTGGGTAGGCAGTGGATGGAGAGGCACTGGTTTCGCGTGATGGCAAACAATTCCTCGCCTTCGGGTGTTTCGAGTCCCTTTTGGCCCCTGAGCTTGACAATAATGGCCGCGCCCTTCATGTGGTCGGTGTACGCCGCGATGGAACCCCGGGAAGCCGTCAATAACTAGATCCTGTTAGCCTGGGCCCACGAAAGGAGATCGGCAAAGGAGCCCTGCCTCGTAGAACGCCAGCATCAGCACGGCACCGAGCGTCTGGTCGTCCAGCACCTCTTGCGGGTCCATGATGGCCTTGTTGACGGCCCGGACAGCCCGGACGTAGTGTCCCTGCGCATGGAACATGGCGGCGCTGGCGTTGACGGTACGGCGGTTTGCCAACGCTGCTAGCGAGACTGCTTTGTAAGTTTGGTAAAGGCACTTGGAGACCTTCTGTCCGCTCAGGAACCGGGGGAGAAAGCGATAGTAACCGCGGGCCGTTGGCGTCTGCGGGACAATGATAAATTCGGACAAGAAGTAACAAGAGGCCTGTTCGTCTAGCGAGTCGAATATTGACCTGGGAATGTCTTCGTCCTCGTCAGTCGTGTCGTCGTTGATGTGCCACGGAAAGACGATCGGGTTCGAGTAGTCCAACGTCTTGTACTTGGGACCGGCAATCGTCTTCAGGCACTGCTTGTTGCAGATCGGGGTTATGTCTTCCTCGTCCGAGCCCTCCTCCCCTCTCGACTTCTTGAACCTCTTGATCGTCGCCTCGGTCTCGTCGCGTATGTTTGCCTCGAAGGGATCGCGGTAACCCGGGCACTGCCGTCGTGACTTTTTGCATCTCATGCAGAACGGCTTGCCCTCGTCGCACTTGATCCTCCGAGCCCTGCACAGCTTGCAGCCGCCTGATGGCTTTCCGGTGTTGACCATGATTGCTGTGAGTATACGAGGTATTGAAGGCTGTGCAGAAAGATATCATTGAGTGGAACGCACGCTGGAGGAGGCTCCGAGAATGCGGGAGGGGTTGAGCTCCTTTTCACGAGTCTCCAGAGTAGAAAGCATATGGATCCGGGAGCAACTAGGTAGAGGATTGCGGCCACAAGTTGTACCTAGAGGATAAGCATGGGATAGGTGAGGGGCTTTCCATTGTCAAAGCAACGAACTGCATGTGTTGTGATGACATTCCAACGTCCAACGCTTACCCTGCAAGCTCCATCCCTGGTCAGTTGCAGAAGGATCAAAAGGATGGATCACCGATGGCACACCTGCGAAACTGTGTCGCAGACTAGCAGTTGGATGCTTCGTTGTCAGAAGTTCAGACGAAATGCTGGGTATCTCCGCGTCGTCGAATTGCGATCCCGGGGCCCTAGCATCAGGCAGTATGAGGCCAACCAAAGTACTGGTACAAGGCGTCCCCCCGCAGGGTTGCACAGAGTATGAGGCCGACAATGCCTGCTAAGCCCGAAGGTTTGTTTCAGGCACTGCTAGACCGTGACGGTTCGCCCCCGGCGGCGAATGAAGATTGTTTTATCGACTCGTGCGCGGTGTGTTGGGGCGACAAGGCGGGAGGCAAGTCACATTCTAGACAAAAAGAACAATGTTGGATACCCTAGCGGAACCATGAAGGGAACACATTAGCTTGCCGGCTAACCGGTCGATAAAGAGAAGTTTAGACAGATGTCAATAGGTACTGCGGCTGTGTGCGTGTGTGCGCTGTGTCGAAACGATGGCCTATGAACGAACCATGGGCCCTTTCGCTGGCCCGTTGAAAAGCTTGAAAGCTATTGAAGAATAGTTGTGCTTCTTTCCTATCTAAACTTGCAAACAGAGATGGCTCGATTCGATGGGTCCCCTGAATCTGACCGCAGAGGGCGTGCCCATCGATCTTGTTGGCACGGCCTTGTAGGAGCCCCAAGCTCGACAACCGTCATCGGTTCCGATGCCGGCTCCGGGGTCGGGAAACGTCAAGAGAAATGCCCCATCGTCAGCATGGCCGACGGGGGTCATTCGGGTCCTGCAGGGCTGAGACATCACCATGCCACGAAATTACCAGGCCAACGGTGCTCGGCTCTACGAGCCGCTCGCGGAGTCCCATGTGTGGAAGAGTACCTATATTAACCAGCAGGAGCTGTGATTATCGAGTTGGGCGGCAAACATAGATAGCGTTTGCTGAATCGCCAGTTCAACGGTCTGGTAGTTGGGCGCTGCTGATACCACGTGCAACGCTTGACAGCGTAGAGAAGCTTCGTGGATTCGTCATCGCGGTTGATGAGTCGTGTCCTCCAGTTGTTCTGCTAGGCCATGAGAGTTGGTTGATACGGGTAAGCATTGTAAACTCATTGTGCGCCAAAGGCTAATGTTTGACGACGGCAGCTAACATTCTCGATTCCTTGGAAGCTGAGGTGCGTGACATGAATCAACGTTGTCAGATATATCTTCCCTACACTTGGTAGGGACAAGGTGCGTATAATGTGTTGGGGATCAAGCACCTGCCGGCCCGACGAAAGATTGGCGATCATAGGAGGTAAGTTACGTGATCGCCCATCCTCTTGGCTGAGCTTGTGCGGGGGCCCACCATTTGTCGATCGACAGCTAGGTGTCCATAATTACTAGGGAATTACAGACAGACCCCACTTCCACACCGACAGCTGCGAGACTAACTTTAACTTCAACAACCTTGAATAATTAAGCTTTTGCACCAAGAAACTGAGGTACTTACACAAGGCGGTCCCCTGTAGTGTCACACAAGTTTTGTACCAAGAAACTAGGTAGTGCTATTATGAAAAATGATAGAGCTTTGCCGGTCTCCGACCAAAAGAATCGCCCAATATCGCTTGTATTGTCGGACTCTGACCTACGCTCCTCATCCTTGACGCCCGCCGGCGACGATGCCTCTCGAGGGTTGGGTTGCCGCAGAAACATCTTGCGCGTAGCTCTTACCTGCACACTGTATCTGCATAGGTACTTCTCGGCACCAGGAAAACCCTGGAAGCGTCCCATACCCTTTCGACAACCAGTTTGATTGGTTCGTCACGCAGTTGTCGTTTGTTTCTCTACATTATTTGACCCCCGCCCGTCAAACAGGAAAGGGGAAGGCCTTAGCGCAGCCGGAAACGATGCCCTAGAGGGGGCCCGAGCCTTTCCATGAGCATGCCACTCCGATTGGACCGACCCCGAACAGCCAACTTGTCAGACGATGATGTTTGTTTTGTGGCGGAGAAGTGTCCTTACTTGTACAATGACGAAGCAAAAACGACCTCTACCTAGTTAGCTCACCGCTTCAAATCCCCCCCTCCGCCTTTGTCCGAAGTCCCCCATTCAGCCCGAGAACCCTAATCTTTTAAGTAGATCTGGGAAACCCCTCGACTAGACTTTCGGAACTTGCCTAGTATGACCGGCTCGGCAGCTTACAAGGAAGTCCTAGGTAACTCAAAGGTGAGGGAGGTTCTGAAAGTCTAGCATTTAGTTTTGGGCCCCTCCATGAGCTCGGTAAGTTGCTTTGAGTTTAAACTTGATCTTCCATTTGATTCGGATTGTTCACTGGCGGAATCCGGAGGCTTCGCAGAAACCATGCGGAAAAAGACCAAGCCACTTCAAGCTTGCAGAAAATGGTTTGGCGACTGCAAGACCACTAGTATAGTCTCTGCACGAGAGGGAACAACACAACCAGTCGTTGCTATTTGAGATGCTATGCCATCACCATTCTTTCCAAACTCATCAACCTGTCGCTTCAACGAGTGTACAGGCGTACTTTGGGAGGCAGCCTGATGCACCCAGCAGCAACCCACAGGCTACCTCTCGGAGTGTCGACAACTATTCTTCAGGCAGCTCTTCACGAACACGATGACTCCTTGTTCCAGTCATTTGGCAGATACTACCCGATATTGCAGGTCATCTGCGACTGCAATTGATACCCCGGCCCTGGCCGCTTGCTTGGTCGATGTCGCCAAGGCTGACGTTCCCATCTGACTGAAACGGCTACAGCGAGTTAGATTCGAGCGCTCGGCCTGAATCTACACAGCCATGGAACTGAATCCGAGATAAAACAGCCCCGGTTGCCGACATGATCGTACGGTATCCCGCTGCTAAATCTGAGGCACAGATGACTGCCAAGTATTTCTCTTTTTCTTTTTACCTCGCCAGTATTGGCACTGTTTACTTTTTACTTTTGGGTACGCCATCTTCATTGCAGCATCAGGCAAGTGAGGTGGGGCGAGGAGAAAGAAAGGGTGTCTGGTTGTCTTCCTCTGCAACTGATCGTGTTACATGTGGTACAATGCAGAAGACGAGTCAAAGTCAAGTATCTTGTCCGGATGATATGCAGGGCAACTCGGGTGGTTACGGCTGCATTACAGAAGCAGCCCATCCTGAAGCGGGATCCCTACGCTTGAATATGGTCTCGGCTGGATTATGCGACGAACACCACGGAATTTCTACTCACCCTGTGGAATACTGGTTGTTGGCCGCTTAGGAGAATCGACTCCCACAAAACAGTAGATCCTTGTGTCAACAGTTGGGCTATCCAACACACCTCCGCGTCTGCTTAACAAGCAAAGACGTGGATTATGTGCCGGGGGCCGGGTTGGGCTCCACAAGAGCCCAAGTCACAGGCCGGTTATCCCGCTTCCTTCGGTATGACATTTCCTCCGACGTTGTCCGCCGGACCTTCACTGTCAACAACTCGGGCAAGGAAGTCTTCTGGGCAAAGCCAGCTTCCAAACCGGCGCTTACCATGATTGCACTGGCTTATAAAATCACATCATTTGACCATGTGCATTCCGACTGCGAACTTGGCCAGCACCACAATCTCACAGCGGAGGAACATGATGACGCACCGACTTCAGAATCATCCCGCCTGAGTCGGAATAAACTATCCGCAGTTCCATTCACCGACCTCGCGGCGTGGCTCAACAATGCAGACCTGCGCTTCAGAGAAGAAAACAATGGTCCATACTCCAATGATAGTTATTCATTCTCGTCCGCTCCGGTCATGCTCCGGTCATGCTGTCATGCTGCTGCCATTCACCCGTAAAGCCCCTTCAGGTTCCCGGCACGTTTTGATGGTGATAAACAGCATGGTGGATTACATCTCCCAAATCGGGCCGGGCTAGGTTGCTGCACTCCGTCTCAAGCCTCCTCTTTTGGAGAGGTATAAGACTGGCGCAGCCCAGATATTGAATACCCTGCCAACGCGGCTAACGTTGCTATCAACCCAGAGAAACACAGATATAACAAACATCTGACTTCTGTACTCGGCCACATAAGCATACATCCCATCTTGAAACAGCCCATCTGACTTCATGATGGCCACCGTGGAACCGGTCCCACGAAGGGCGCCGGCGGCCGGCCTCGAGAAACAAATCACCCACGTTGACCAACATGAAAAAGCCGCCTTCAAGCCCTCACGCGAGTTCCTCCTCGCCTTTGGGGCCCTGTGCACCATTGCCCTGGCCGTCGCCCTCGACGCCACGACCCTCTCCGTCGCCCTCCCGACCATGTCCCTGGCCCTTGGCGGCACCGCCCTCGAGGCCTTTTGGTCCGGCACTAGCTTCCTACTGGCCAGCACCGTCCTGCAACCCACCGTCGCCGGACTCAGCGGCATCTTCGGACGCAAGCACCTCGTCTTCGCCTCGGCTCTCCTGTTCGCCGTGGGCTCCGTCGTCGGCGCCCTCGCCAACAGCTTCACCGTCGTGATAGTGGGGCGGACGATCCAGGGCGTCGGCGGCGGCGGAATTATTGCACTCATAGAAGTCATCATCACCGACCTCGTCCCGCTCGCCGTGCGGGGCCAGTGGTTCTCGCTGCTCTCGGCCGTGTGGTCCGTCGGCACCGTCACGGGCCCCCTGATCGGCGCAGGCTTCGCGCAGGACGTCTCCTGGCGCTGGATCTTTTGGATCAACCTCCCCATCATTGCGCTGGGCATCGTCATGGTCTTCTTCTTCCTCAAGCTGGTAGGCATCCCCGGCGAGGTCGGCGCCAAGCTCAAGAGGTTCGATTGGGTTGGCAGCTTCCTCTTCACAACGGGCTCGACGAGCTTCTTGTTCGGCATCTCGACGGGCGGTGTCATGTACGAGTGGTCTTCGTTCAGGTGCCTACTGCCGCTGCTTCTCGGCGTCCTCATCATGGTCGGGTTTGGTTTCTGGGAGATCAAATTCGCGAAGGAGCCTCTTGTCGACAAGGGCATTTTCAACAACTGGACAATGGTCGCCAACTACATCATGACCGTATTTCACGGCATGATTCTCTGGTCTATCCTCTATTTCCTCGGTAAGCTATCCCTTACTGCCCCCTTTTCAAGTCCTCTATGAACGGTCCGAGCTAACATTTTCCTGAAGTACTCTACTATCAAGCTGTCAAGGACTACTCCGTGGTCATCTCCGCCGTCGCCGCCCTCCCCGAGTCCCTGACAGTTGCCCCAGCCGCCATGGCCGTCGGGCTCATCTCCGGAGTCACGGGCCGTTACCGCTGGTCCCTCTGGTCTGGCTGGGTCATCACGACTCTCGGTGCCGGACTTATGTGCCTTATGCGGCCCTCCACCACCGTTCCCCAGTGGATTTGGCTCAACATACCTATAGGCATCGGCACGGGCATGCTGTTTCCCGCCATGGCGCTCTCAATCCAAGCGGCCTGCGCGCCAGCGCTCAACGGGCAGGCCGCGGCCTTCTACTCATTCCTTCGCACGTTCGGCCAGTCGGTCGGTGTCGCTGTCTCGGGCGTCATCTTTCAGAATGCGTTCCGGATAAGGTTGGCGAAGATTCCAGCGCTCGCACACGCGGCCGAGGAGTACTCGCGCGACGCGACCATTGTCGTGGACGTCATCAAGCGAATGCCAAAAGGGGACCCCATGCGGGCGGACCTAGTGGAGGCTTACTGCGACGCGCTGCGGGCAATTTGGATCAGCATGATTGCGTTCGCGGGGTTCTGCATGCTCATCAGCGTCACGGTCAATAAGTACAGCCTGGACCAGGAGCATGTCACCAAGCAAGGGCTTGCGACGAGTGATGTCACGAGTAGGGAGGATATGGAAAGGAGCGAGAAGGGTGAGCATTGAGGTGGGCTGGCCTTGAGTTGGTGAGAGGCAGATAGATGATACCGTAAGGGTGTTTAATAATCTCAAAAGTTTGGACTTACTTCCTCGATGTGCAAATGTGAGCAACACGCATGAATTCAGGCAATACCCTAGAAAGATCGAGTTAGCAGTGGAGGGTTCAGTGTAGGATATCACAAGAGTGTAAGCACAAGCCATTCACCTCCTTCATATAAATGTCCTGCACCGAAATTTCCTCTGTAGCTGCCTTTTTTGACCTAAAAGTATATCTGTAATAAATCATCCGAACACATTTAGTCACTCACATCTCATCTGCGCCTTCCGTTTCTTTGGTGAATCCCTGTTGCCATCGAATTCTGTTCCAACTTATGCCATCTTTCTTTCAGCCTTCATCCTCTCTCCATCAACGGCGAAACAACTACTACGGTCGAGCTGATTCACTTCTTAGTTTTGCATTCAACTGCACCTCACTCTGGTTTCCATCTACAACTTGCATCTTTACGGTTAAGGTAAACCCATTCCCGTGTGCGAGCCTCATCATCTATCTCGTGAATGATTTCTGACTCCTCCTAGAGGTAACCAACGCCGCGAGTATATCGACAGCTTCGCATCCATTCTGGCCAGTCATCCAACCAAACCGAGTATTCTGCGCAGGACTATCCGTCCAAGCAGGAGTCCGGGTGAATACCAAGTGGATAAGTTTGCAAAGTTGAACACCTGAAAAGCAGCTCAGCATAACTTCCGCCTACTGGGGACAAAATGTGCCTCCGACTCTACAGATATTACACGGAATGTGGCTGCCTCCTCGCAACCAGCGCCTCCCTCCGCGAATGCCATCATGGCCCGACCTCGCCCCTCTGCGGCCCGCAACACGCCATCGGCATCGTCACACGCGAGGGCGAGGAGTGTCTATACCACGCCTGCCTCACCAAACAGCAGCGGCACGCGCCCGAACTGTCCCGCAAGCCGTGCTTCCGTAGACCCTCTGGCCCGGGCGTCACAGAAAGGGAGGTCGCAACGGCGAAAGTGGAGCACCTTCGAAGCCTCGACATGCAGGAACGTCTCGACCGCTTCAGGGCCAAAGGCCTTGAGGGATCGTACCGAGGCGAACAAGAGCCCAAGCCAAGAGGCGGCGCTCTGGCCTTCTCGAGGCAGTTCGACGGCACGGAGTATACGGGACATCACCCCTACGAGAAGACAGATTTTGAGGAGGATGTCGTGGCGCAGCAAAAGACGCGGTGCCGGCTTCGCGATGTGTTTCTCGCCACGGTTCAGAGTGGGGGCCTCTTCGATCCGAGCGATCAGTTCCTGAGCTCCGCGTGGGACGAGGACAGCGACTTTTCTGCGGGAAGCAGCGAGGTCGACCCCAATACCTTGGAGACGACCTCTTACAGCGAGGGCGCGGAATCGATGGTGCCTTCAGAGGCAATGAACGGAGCAAGTGACGTCGTGACTGGAGAGGACAGCGCGATGGAGGTGGATGAGACCCATCTAGGGGAGGTGGAGGAGCAGAAGCGTCACAATGAACAAGACGTGCAGAACGACCCCGTTGGCGCGAACGAGAACACGCCGTATGAGGATATTTACTCGCCTGTCGAGCAGACTCTGAAGCTCAAGGACTCGACTGGCTAGCGTCCCAGTCGGGCTTCAGTCTGACCGACGCGGACGGATGGGCTGCCAAGGGGGCGATGATTGAAACAGTCTCTTCTGGGTCGGGGCGGCTATGGCGTTTGGGGATAAATGCCTGTTCATTCTGGGAACCAGTCTTGATACCTCTCTATTTGTTTCACGAGCGTTGGATTTCATGCAGTTATATGTTTCTCGTGCCCCGCTGTCCGTCCCCAGAGTATGTGCACGCCCCCGATTTCCAGCCTAGGGGTGAGATTTAAGCATGTTGTACGAAATTGGAAACGTCAAAGATGTCATCATGTCCAACCATATGTGTCCCAGCCCAAACCGTTCCAAATCGCCCAAAGTCGCCTTCTGTATGGGGTTCGCCGCCCCATTATAAGATTAGGTCCGAGTGGGACCAGTTGGGTATTGCCGTCCTCCAACACCAGAGATTACCGGGCTAACCCCACGTTCTTTCCACCGCTTCCTGTCGTCCCTGGCATCGCGATCGCGAGGTTCCCATGGGGCCTCGCCCCTTCCACGCATCCGGTCCACGTCGGCATGGCTGCTTGTTCGGCGCTGGGTCTCGGGTCGGACCAGGTGTCGCTCCCTTCGTCTTCGCAGTTCGTTGTCCTCTTCTCTCTCCCAGTTCACGACACGATCTCGCTCCCGTTCGCGCTCCAAGTCTCGATCCCTGCCCCTGTCCCTATCCCTGTCGCGTCTGTGGTCTCGACCACGGTCTCTTTCGCGGGCTCTTTCCCTCTCCCTCTGTTCTCTTTCCTCCATCTCTCGACGTTCTCGAGCTTTGAGACGACGACGTCGGCCTTCTTCTTCGGAGTCCGACGATTCCGAGTCATCCGACCCGATGTCAGGCCAACTGCGGTTGAGCTTGGAAGATGGCAGGTACTCACGACTACGGCGCGAAGGCGGATCACTTCGGCGACCAGAAGTGCTTCGATGACGTTCTGGCGACCGGCCGTTGGGAAGAATAGACGTCACCTTTTCGGCGATTTTCTCCCTCAGTCCGTCTACAATTGGTATACTGCGACGACGCGCGTCCTCTGGCCTCAAATCGGCACGATGAATGCGGGCTCCTAGTGGCGGACCATGCGACGCCGGTGGCGGCTGGGGCGCCGACGGACCCATGCGCCGGAAGCCTGGGGGTGGCGGCTCGTTGGAGTGATGAGTGTGAGGCCTGCGTTTGGTTCGCGGACTCACCGGTTCTTCAGAATCGGACGCCAAGGATGACGAGTAGTGCCGTGGCTGGCTGTGCCGGCGAGGCTGCATAGGGGGTCTGTTGGGTTGCAGATGCTCAGAAGCAGCGTGCATGGCTTCGTGTGGTGGGGATGGGTAGTCGGAGAAGCTGCGGCGTCGACGGTCGCTTGGCGATGTTTGTCCCCGGAAACGCTCTTGCTCGGGAGATCGAGGGATGTTCAGGCGTGACGGGGGGTACCTATTCGCAGCATGCCCTGGAACATGGCTGTAAGCTACAGGGGGCCGGGTCGACGAGGCAAAGTAGTCTGCCTGTGGACCACGAGGAGGAGGTGAGGGCTTGGGCGATGCCTTCGAATACGGATTGCGGACGTGGACATAGGCTGCTTTGACTCTCGGCTCGTCTCTTTCCACTGGGCGGCTAGGTGTGGTCTTGGGAGATGCAGGTTCGTCCTTTGGCGTTGCAGCCTGCCTCAACTTCTCGGCGCACTCCTTATGCCATTTCTCTATACCCGCATCCGGTTCACTGGGGAGAGCTTCCGCGGGTAGGTCGGGAGGGAAAGGCTCGCCCGTTTCGGGATGCTTCAGGTTCCAGTGCTTGACGGCGTGCTGGATAAAAGGCACATGCTCCTCAGGGCTCAGCAGTATCTCTATCGACTCCCACCGAACAAACCCACGCAATGTCAGAGCCGGAACGGAAGGGGCGACGAAATCGTCGTCGGAGGGTTGCATAGAGTGTTGACAGCCCGTAACCTGCCATATATAGGATATGGCGGGGTAGGGCATTTCGATGAAGAGGGCTACGATGGCACGATGGGTCAGCACGCAACGGAATGCATGGTGCGGGGGTCGACGACGTCCGCTTACAATCATAATCGCCACCTACGGCCTTGTAAAAGGCGGCCAGTTTTTGAGGGGTCAGGGCTTGAACATATTTATCGCCAATGTCGGTGATCTAATGATTTCGGCGGGGTTGTCAGTGTTTGTCCAGCATGGGCGGAGGCGGGGTGGGCGAAGACAGGGACAAAGGACGGCAGACGTACAATGTGGAGGGCGATGGCGCGCAGTAGCGAGTCGAGGATGGGTGTCGGTGCCTTGTCTGGGCCGAACAGATAACCGTAGAAATTGGAGGGCTTCGGGTCGGTTGGTTGAGTGTCAGGTTGGGGTTGAGGTTGAGCAGAGGACTCTTTCGAGTCGGCTTCCGCGGTCGCCGTCGCCATTCGGGGCCGAAGTAAGTCTACATCAAACGGGGTGTTTTTTGTGGACAGGAAGGTCCTGGCAAGAAGGTGTGGAGATGGGACGGAATGCGTGTGCTGACTGGCAAAAGACGTATATCGTATCGCACGGCCGGGGTCGACTTGGGCGAGGAATGCGACAAGCGAGCAAGAGCAAAGTCGAGCGCAAAACAGCCGTCAAGAATGGGTGCCGTATCGTTCGGCCGGCCCGAAGGGTTCAAATTCGCTAGCGTTGGAATGCGAACAAGACGCGGGGCATCAGCTGCTACTAATAATCTAGGATATGATATCTTGGGTGCGGGTCGCGGCCATAAACATTATGCGCATGCGCGAGGAGAGAGGTAAGGCAGGAATAGGCTGAAGCCAAGCCGTGAGTCAAGACCAAACAGGTACATGGGAGAGAGAGAGAAGAAGAAGATTGGGCTCGGGGAGATGGCGTGTGGATGTGATATGTCTCTCTTTTTGTCTGCGCGGGATGGATGATGAGTTTGAGCGAGTGAGAGGGAGACGAGAGTGAGAATGGCTGATGAGGGTACCTAAGGCTGATGATGTAACTAAAGTACTCAGACTGCAACTTTAGGCAGGCAGGGTACCTGGGCCTCGTTGTTTGGGCGGCCTGGAGGTTGGAGGGGTCGGAGACATGGACGTGGACGAGGACTTGGACGCACGATGGCCTTTTTGGTGTGGACGTCCCTCCCCGTCAGGCAGAACCGAGTAGGTAGCGGGAGAGCAGCAGGCAGGCAGGCACTTCTTTTTACCCGGGACCAGCAACGGCTCCAAGCAGGATGCAGGGCAGGACAGGACCGAACAGGGCAGTGGCAGGTAAGAATAGCGATTAAACAGGGAAAACGTTTGGCTGTTGGGCTGACACGTGCACCCTGGCGCAGCTTCCCTGGCGGAAATAATTGGATCAGGTGCTGCGAGTACCGTACCTAGGTAGGTAGGTAGTGTAGCGCAGTGAAGGTACCTTAGTCGGCGTTGTCTCCATATACATTCTGCAAGTACTCCTCAACTCGAGATGTCTCTGTCGCCTTCCATTCAACCCAGCCCTTCTTTCAATCGCCCATGAATAACATCGTTCCCCTCTGACTTGCATCCGACAGGTTCGCCAGCCTTCTCGGCCTGTCCGACATTCCAAACATAGTTGTATGATTGTTCTAGATTCCCACTGTTATCTACGCAGACTCCACCTCAACTTCATTTACCTTCAATCTTAAGAAGCCCGATTCGGTCACAGTCCACGTCAACATTGACTTTTGACACTTTTACTTTGCATGCCCCACGAGATCAGGCAGAATGAGGCTGGACAGCAAATTAAACAACAGATCCAGGGACGCAGATGACCAAAGATGCTCGTCGAAGGTAATGGATGCCCAGTCGAGTCCAGCTAACCCCTGGTGATGCAGCCTGGAAGTCTGCCCGGGTGAGCCATCTGTTGGGGGACCAACTGCCGCGAGGTGCCCATGTTGCGAAGGCTGGTGGCCGCTCAGCCTCCATGACGGACAGAAATTGTCTGGGCACAACGACATTGGGAAAGCCGAGAGACCGGCACCAACAATGCACGCTTTACTGAGGCAATCCGACCACGCCGACAGGCTTGTCTACGCACCGCACTGCACTGGAAAAAGGCCAATTAGACCAGTGATTCGAAGAATCAACGCTGGAAACGAGGCTGAACTCTGCTCATGTCATTTCTCCCCGGTCCTCCCCCCCCCCCTTTCAGCAGCAGAGAGCAACGACCTCACCAACCCAAGCCAGCGTCACCATTGGCTGCAGAACCAAGGCAGCTTTCGGTTCCGCGGCAGACCACACAATCCAGTCAACATCAGTGCCAAACACCAAAGATGCGGCATCTTCGCCCCATCATCCAGAGGACGCACTGCTAAACTATAGCGACCTACCGGATGCCGATCCGCGGCGACGCCTCGCACATCCTGACATAGCACAACACTAAGTTTACCACTGTGGTCTACTCTGGTAGCCCCGCGATTTCGTCTCATCCCAACTGCTGTGAAAGCGTCTGGGTATGATGTAGTTGCAGCCAAGGTTTAGGGACAGGCTAATCTGGCGGTGAGCAGATGAGCACAGATTAACGACCAAGCCCTGCAAGGACCTGCTACTGTACAACATTGCGCTGATATGTGTACCATTTTTAACCGCTTCGGTACCACTATGTTGCTGCACTGACCCTAATCGACCGTCTCGCTGTATAGTCTCCAGCGCTATCTTTATCTTACATAAATCTCTCGCCGTGCCACCCGCCTTGGCCCCCCAGTCTATACGGTGACGATTGATATCGGTTCAGGGATAACCTGAATTGCCGTGTGTTTATTGGAAAGTTGCGCCCCACATACCAAGACCGGCGCTGGCGAGAGATATGAGGCTCCGTACGAAGTTGAGTGTCCGCCACCTTGTCAGCAACTCCGTCGTCTCGGACCAGGTAAGCGTTTCGAAACCCTGCGCACCGGCCATGAGTGCGTTGTTCGTCGACGACATGAGGATGAGGGTGAAGGGCACGATGGCGAGGCTCAGGACCCCGGCGGTGGCGTACGGCTTCCAACCAGCCCCCCGGTTGTGGTGGTCATATGCCGTGTAGGCCAAGGATAAAAAAGTAACAAGCGCTACTTTGGGGCCGGTCGACGCGCCGTTCAAGAAAATGTGTCGCCATAGCCTCAGTGCATGGGCTGGTTCGGAGCCGCTTTGAAGTATGGCGGGGACGGTGAACATCGACACTGATGCCCCTGCGCCTGAACTAAGGGTCAATAACTGACGTCGGCCCCCAAGTGACACAAGCAACACTAGAGTGGGGGAGGCTTGCTTACCAGCCCACCAGGCACAGCCAAGGATGCCGGTTGCAGTCGTTATTGTAGTGGTGAACCCGAGTTGCTGCATGTTAGTCTCGGCGAGTTGTGTGTGTTTGTGTGTTTGGAGGTTGAATGGCCACCAGTCGTTCTTAAGGTCGGGTTCCAAAGTTTGCTGATTGTTTCTCTTCTGGATGACAGTTCACGAGGTGCAGTCAAGTTTCGGTTTTGGGGAGGCTTCTTTCTATTTAAGTTCCATATGCATTCCTCAAAAAAGCGGCGGTAGCTCTTGCCGACCGTGCGGGAGAATGGCGGACGAGGCATGAATGTCCGAAAGCTAGTATCACTGTTTGCCCCGAACCCGCTGGCACCGCTGCTGTAATGCTTGCTGCCTTTGTTTGAGGAACCGGTCGAAAAAAGGTCCGGGGCCCGAGGTTGGTCAGGCAGGCAAAACTAGGTAGCCTAAATGTCCGAATTGCACCGTTATTACGGTCCTCCACCCAACTGCAACGACGTCGTCTGGGCTAGGTATTGCTTCGGCCGTCCAATACCATGACCAACAAGTGTCTTCCCTTCCCCTCCTCCTTCACCTTCTTCTTTCCATGCCTTCAGCTTTTTGAAGCCCCACTTGCCCAAGATCTTTTGGCTGGCAAAGTTGGCTGGCTCCGTGACGGCGGTGATGATCTCCTCCACCACGTCCCCGGCGCGATGCCCTGGCACGGTCGCCTTGTCGACGTCAATCTCGCGCTCGGAGCGGGGCAGAGACCACCAGGCACCGAGGAAGGCCTCGACGAACTCGGTGGCGTACCCGCTGCCCCAATAGTCCTTCTGGATCATGTACCCGATTTCGGGCCAGCCCAGCTCGCCGCCGGCGGGCCTCTTGCAGCCGCCGATGCCAATCCACTCACCCGTCGATCGTAGGCAGATGGAGAAGTCGTAGTTGTCGGCGTCATTGGGGGGTAGGTTCTGTGCTAACTTAGTCTGCGTCTCCTCCATGTCGGCGTCGACGCGGCCGGCGGCCGACCACTTCATGACCTCGGGTTGCGTGCGAAGGACGTGCAGCGGCTGCAGATCATCCGGAGAGAGAGGCCTCAGAATGAGACGTTCGGTGACGATGGGCTGCCGCGAGGCGTGAGGCGGTAAAGGGATCGTCGGGAGTGCGGCTCTCACCGTGATGAACTCCAAAGGTTGAACATCCATCTTCTTTTTTGTCGTTCTTGGTTTCCCCTCTAAATTCCCAAAGAAAACTCAAATGACTTATTTTACTGTTCTTCCGTGCGTTGGCAAGCCAGCTATACGAGGTGATGCTGTTCCGGATACAAATTTCCACATTCTTGCACGATGGTATTTATTACAAGGGGGTTTAGAAGTTGAGTCATTCCATCTTGTAAACCCCATAATGTCCATGATTGCTGAGTGAAGGACTCGGCGCTATCGCCAATTCAGCAGTCTTGCTAGACACTTGAGAAAAGACGAATGTCGGTCGACTCGAGAAAAGCTCCGCTGTTGAGTCATAGGTACGGAGGACCGCCGAGTGCCGATGACATTTGATTTGGTGCATAGTACCCCAGAAAGCTCAGCTGTCCGGCCCTGACGCCCGGGCCAACGAGCGCCCGCCTTAAGGTCTCCCATTGATACGGAGTACGTAGCCACGGAGCAGTCAGACGTTGAGATGCGGTCCTTGGCAACGCGACACATGAGGAAACAACGGTCGGGCCCTGGGCGGATTGTGTTCCCCTTTGTGAATGTCATATGTTTCTTTTTCTTTTTCTTTTCTTTATTGTCTTCTTGCTTTTAAGGTTTCCGGGTTGAAGTGGGGTTTCGCAGGCGAGTCTCACCTAGGAAATTTTCACATCTGAAAACATATACCTTGTCCGTTCGTCCCCATGTTTCCAGCCCTTTGGGGCTCGGGGTGGCCTCTGCAGTGCGTCCACTATCCGCCTAGAACACCCCAGCACCGCCGCACACACACACACACACACACACACACCATTCGTCCTGTCTCATCCTGTTCATGCCAAGCATTGTCCAGAACATCAGAAAGGAGGGAGAGAAAGTTAAGCCTCTAGACTACTTCTGAGCCGTTCCCAGCCCTGGTTGTTCTTTATGTCAAGCTCTTGACAAAAAGACAATTCCCTGCCCAACCCGTCTGCTCGATGCTCTGTGCCGACATCAGCCGGCCTGGCATGGTTTCTCGTCGTCCGTCACTCGAGGGAGAAGACGAGCAAGGGACGTCGCTGTGAACTCGCCCCGAGCTAGCGGGGACAAATCCACATTCGTCAACGTCACCAAACGCCCACACTCGCACACACGATCACCAAGCAAACAATGACGCCCCCGCCATCTTCGGCTACCACAGCCCGGCAGCAATCGGACCCAAGCGGCAGCAAACAGCAGCTAAGCTGCGTAAATTGTCGCCATCGCAAGATCAAATGCGACAAGTTTCAGCCGCGCTGCAAGCAGTGCGAGCGCTCCGACCTCGACTGTGTCTTTCCCTCGCGGAAGCGGAACCGTAAGCCTCGCCAAGGGAGACAGAGCGAGCTGCTCAACCGCATCACTCGCCTAGAGAGCATCGTCAGTAAAGTAGACTCGGGCAATCTCGATGGGGCCAGCAAGGCTCCCTCCGCCGCCGCCACCGCCGCCGCGCCCGCTCCACTTTCTGGGGCAGCGCCGGCCATCGGAGGCAAGGCCGACGGGTCCGTTGTTGTAATGAGTGACGCGGAGCCCTCGCCGATGGCAGTGTGGGATGGCCAGCCTGCCCTGCCGACCACCTACATGAGTGCCGAGTTCTGGGAGAATCTCTGTCAAGAGGTCGAGGGCATGAGGCAGGCTCTGGACCAGCCATCGGAGAGCGACGTGTCCGAGGATGAGTACCCGACGACCACGACGAGCCCCGAGTCTTCCGCCGTCAGGGGACACGGTCCGGGCCATGACCAGACCCCGCCGGCGCTGTCGGGCTTACTTTCCAGCATCGGCCGCCAGAACACCGAGGAGCTTAGGCACCCACCACGCGAGCACATCATGTACATGTGCAGGACATTCTTCTCCAACATTGACCCGGCCTTCAAGGTCATTCACCGGCCCACTATCTCGGCCGAGCTAGAGGCCTTTGCGAACTCGCCGAACAAACGTATCAATGATGCCACGGAAGCATTATTCTTTTCCATGTACTTCGGCGCTATTACGGGCTTATCCCACGAGGCATGCCTCGCCAACCTGGGCGAGGAGAGACGCGTCCTCGCGCAGCGCTTCAGGGAAGGCGTTGAGACTGCGCTGCAGAAGGCAGACTTTCTCAACAGTACAGAACTTAGGACTCTCCAAGCGCTGACGTACTATGTCGTAAGTTTCCTACTCTTATCCCGCCTATCTGACGGCTTTGACCTAATCGCAAACGCAGTGCTTCCTCCGCAGCCACAACGCCAGCCGCGCCTCGTGGGCCCTCATACCGCTCGTGGTCCGCCTCGCACAGGCCCTGCACCTCCACCGCGACGGCGTCTCGCCTCCGCTGCCGCCCTTCGAGGCTGAGATGCGTCGCCGCTTGTGGTGGATGATCGTCGTGCTCGACATCCGCGCCGCCGAGGACCGCGGCACGGATGCCGCCATACCCCGACAGTCGTACAACACCAGGCTGCCCTTCAACCTCGACGACGATGACTTTAGCCCGTCGACGACGACACCGCTCGAAGACCGGACGGGACCTACCGAGATGACCTTCTGTCTCTGCACGTCCATGTCCTCGGGCATCTTTGGGAACATGCGGCCGAAGCACCCGCAGCTCGCGCTGGACCCCGACGGTCCCCCAGAGACGGCGACGTCGGAGGACGAAATTATGGCGCACGCGCAGCGCCTCGAAGCGCTCTTCGGCACGGCACCGCCCAAGGCGCCCGCCTCGCCGTCGCAGCAACAGCAGCAAGAAGACGTCCGCAACCTCCCCGCCAGCCACGCCGCCATCACAGTGCGCATCATCATCCTCAAGATGTGGCTCTCGGCCCAGTATCCCTTCACCCCGCGGGCGGCGTCGGCGGTCAAGCCGCGCGTCGCACGGGAGACGATGCTCCGCACGGCGGTGAACACAATCGAGCTCGTCGAGTTCAGCACTGCAACGTACCGCGAGCGGTTCGGGTGGTGGATCGACAGCTATGTGCAGTGGCACCCGCTCGCTGTCGCCCTAGCGGAGCTGTGCGTGCAGACGCGCGGGGAGCTGGTGGACAGAGCGTGGGCGATCGTCGACCGGAACTTCAACGGCATGAGAGACCGAATCGCGGACACGAGGAGGGGCACGCTGTGGAGGCCATTGAAGAAGCTGCTGAGGAAGGCGAGAGCGGCGAGGGCGGAGGCGTTGATGAGGGACATGAAGCTGGCGGACACGAAACCGGCGCCGGCTGTCAAGGGGCAGCAGGACGTAGGAGGGAGGAAAGAGGGGGGTGAGGATGATGGCGAGGAAGAAGACGAGGAAGTCGACGTCGATGCTGATGCGGTAATAGACGGAAACAAGGATGGGCATGGAGACGTCGATGCCGCAACGGATATCCAACAGGGTCCGAGTGAGCCGGTGTTACATCCGGCTTTCAAGCTGGACTATATCGGCAATGGAAGCGGCGTGACCGTGCCCGCCCGAAACACCGCTGTCCCTCCGACCGTCCCTCCTGCGAGCAGAAGCGCCACGGGCGTGCCCACGCCCATGGCGATAGACACGCAGCTGCCGATGGCGGACGCCCAAAACGTGTCGAACGTGCCATACGGGCTGGCGCTCGAGGACACGGACATGTTCAACGGCCCGATGCCGTTGTGGGGTCACCCGCAGTATATGTTTGACCAATTCGGGGTCCAGCTGGATGCCGGGGACTTCACGTGGGACGCGAGCACGTGGAACGAGTTTGTGAGCGACGCTAACCTCGAGAGGTCGCCTGGGGACGACTGACGTGCTCGGTGAGATGGCGGGCGGCCACGGGGATATGATCTTTGTATGATAAGCCACGCCCATCAGTCTTGGATACGACACTCTTGACTCCTGCTTCTGGTGTACGTCTTGACGCATCCCATATTTGCCAACATGCGGTCTACCGTACTACGACAATCAACGATGTCGCCCGAGGGCATGTGCTTGTACCCGTTTTCATATGACAGGGGTTTTCTACCAAGGCGAACATACTCATCCCTTGGGGATTTATTCAAAGCTCGTTTTTGTTCTTGATATGTTACCCCCTTTAGGAATTTTTTATTTTTTTTAACGTTGCACTTGTCGAGTCACCGCACTCACCGGAAAGGCTGACTGTCCTTCTCGACGGGTGCAGCATCCTTGCACGCAAGCATCCTAATGAAAAAGAGGCAGTCGCTGGGCCCTGCTGTCTCTGGGGTACCCTCTCCTAATCAATATCATGACGGATCAGGTCACAGGAGGATAGAGGATCGGGGTTTAACCCGGATCCGCTGTCTCCCTCCGACTCCTTCGGTCGGGTCTCTGAAGCAACCGACCAAGGCAGCCCGAACGCCTGTAATCCCATCATGACTGCTCACTCGGAAATCGGGTCCTCGACCAAGAAGGCACTGCTGGAAAGCAGCAAGCCGACGCGGAGACAAAACCTTGCTCCGTCCGTTTACACAGCTGGGGGTGTATACGGACTTGTTGCAGCCCGACGGCTTCATCGGCCGCCCAATGTGTTTCAAGCGCACGATTGCTTCACGAAAGCAGTAGACGGAAGCTCGAACTCTGCCGACTGACGGAGGTGGGGTTGACATTTGGTCTACCTAAGACGGCGCCGGGCTTCATGACATCCCTCTTCTGGCCGAGTTGATCTAAGGCGGAAGTTATGCCGCGCATCGTCTCATCAAGAAGTCATAATTCACAGGCTTCGTACGCAGGTCATCATTCGCACCCCTCGTTTATCAAGAAGGATTGGTTCCCTTTCCCCATGCTGGCCATGCTCGAAAGATGTTTTTGAATTGAATTCCATTTCTTTTTGGTTCGGCCCCCCTGCCTTTCAGAGAGCAAATGCACGTGATAGTTCAATGCGACCTAATGAACACCTGCCAGTAGTAGTAGCCCGCCCCTCCATTTGTCGAAAACCAGAGAAACAACGCCGCGTCCAACAACCGCTTTATGCGAAGGTGCTGGGGCGCTTCGCGCTGAAGATCTTCTGGTTGTTGATCTTGGCGACGCGGTGAGGAAGAGGGAAGCTGAGGTCCTTGGTGAGGAGCTGCTTGATGTAGGGACGCTTGACGTCTTCGCCCTTCTCGAGCTCGACGACCTTGAGAATCTATTTTGGATTGGTTAGTGGACCCTTCCTTGGTGGCTAGGCGATGTTATTCAGGAGGCACATACGTGGATGGACCTGAAGCGGGCACGGTGGCGGGCGGCCATGTCGGAGTACAGAGCCTCGACGGCGTCGGTGCGGGACATCTCGCGGTACTCCTTGTACATGTTGTGGGTGCCGGAGCGAGAGTCGTAGCGGATCCAGATACCGAAGTTCTTGACCTTGAGGGGGTGCTTCTCGTGGATCTACGGCGTACAGTGTCAGTTTCTTAACTCGCTCCAAGGTTTTTTCCCTTTCTTTTCAGGCCGCGGGTGACGTACCTCCTTAACGCTGACGATCTCACCGGTGGCCTTCTTGACCTTCTTCAGGCCACGCAAGAAGTACCAGTAACGGGACTTCGCAACCGTGACATTGGGAGCGAAGATGGTCATGCGGTACAGGGCAGGAGTCGGGTTAGACTCGGTGGGCAAGTGGCGCCCAATGACCTCGTATTCCGTGAGACGACCTGGACAGAGTCTGTTAGTTATGCGTCGTCCCAATGCCACAAAATTCTCCGGTCCATAGATGCGAATCGTCGGTGTCGAGCCCAGCGTCTTTGTAGCGATTGAAACTGTTGCAACTGGCGTTATTCTCTCCAATATGGAGTTGCCTGATCGCAGGTGGCCTAGCCGTCTAATCCTCCATGAGACAAGTGCCCCTCGATACCAATCCTAGTCGAGTTCTCTCAGCTACGGGGGCCAGCCGAAAAGGTAAAGTTCCAGTGGCAATGCCGTAGCCATGGCGTTCATTTGCCAGCCTGTCTGGCCGTAGTCGCCATCGGTAGATCACACGTCATGGTCGAGGAGGAGAAAAAGTTTTGTCGTCGGGGTCGCAGGAATTCGTCGTCGAAGTTGCCGCTTTCGCATCCGAGGTCCAGAAAAGGGGAAAGGGGAATTATGCTTACCCATCTGAGCGACTGTTAGAAACAAATTGTATTGTTGTGGAATACGTAAGGCTGTTGACTTACTGTGAAGAGCTGGCCGATGGTCGTCGAATATCCGATATCGTGGTGATTGCGCGGTCGAAGAACTTGGAAGAAATTTGGCGCGCTGAGCGAAAAGGATTCTGTGTGAGAGGAAGGAGCGGTTTCCAGGGCTGGGACCTGTGGGTGGGGCGTTTTGTTAAGCGCACCCGGTCGGGACAATCGGAGTTGATGGGGCTGGTGCTGTGGCTGAGGCACCTCTCCATGTACTGGAAACCTATGAAAGTTTTAATGCACTAATGCCTGGATATGAAGGCCAACTATCTTATTGCCTGACAGGAGACGTCTTTTGCGGGTGTTGCACCTCGGCCAATCATGTTGTAGCTCGACCTTCAGACAGAGCCAGCATCACCGAGAAGACGACACATCCCAGAACGAGATATAGAGGGAGAGGGCTTCACTCAACGTCTTTGACCAATTGGAACATTGACATACACATACCCAGTTTGACTGAAGGTTTTGTCGATTCGATCACTAGGTACAACTGTCCGCCCCGAACATTTACAGCGGTGAAGTCGTCATCTGCTCTCGCCTCCATCACCTTTCAATTCGTCATCGTGAGTAACAATTGTTGGCATACACGATGGAGGGCCTTTTTGAGGAGTTTCGGAATGCCTACAAGGCCAGATCCGGATACTCTCTTGCACAAACGGTCCAGCCATTCAGCCCAGCCAACAAACCTGGCAAGCTTCGGTCCATCTATCTGAGCACAAATATTCAAGAAGTCAAGGCCGATGTCAAGTATATGCTCCAGGGTCGAGGGTCAGGATCTAAGAAATTCAAGCTTGACCACGAGGAAGCCAACGGTTGGGTAGAGGTCTACACGGCTTACTGGAAAGCTATCGGCGAGATTTTGAAAGTGGAAGGCGACTCCAGTACTGGAGGTAGGGTGAGCTCATGCACAATATGCCTGACTTTACATGTGCATTACTGTTTGGCACTAACGCTTCATCTAGGCTTCATCATGGACAAAGGTGTATGAGGCGTGGAAGGAACTCACCACTGCTCTCATTCGCGGTTACACGAATTACGGGTTCGAGGCCTGGACAATTCCTTGCCTCTACACTGCAGGCAAGCACCTACGACTTTTCGCTATTAGCTCGGACGAGGAGCGTAACACCACCGACGCTGCCGCTAACGCTATGGAGCTTGGCGACGACTTTGACCCCGACCTGGAGAAGCAGAAGCAGCTTCGTGACTGTGAGCAGCAGCTCAAGCGCATTTTCACCTTGTGCTTGAGTGACAGGTATTTCGGCCCCTCCTCCAGATAAACCCCCTGGCCTAACCATCACTAGAGCGCCCCTCGAAGACTCAAGAAAATGGGCTATCTACTTCATCATTAACCTACTCTTCAAGACCTACTTCAAACTCAACTCCGCCAGTCTAAGCCGGACGATTCTCAAGGCATTGTCTACGAATCGTGGAGACATGCCTCCATTGGAGGCCTTCCCTAAGTCACAGCGAGTCACGTTCAAATTCTACGAAGGCGTGCTTTTCTTTCTTGAGGAGAATTACGTCGAGGTAGGGAGGCTGACTGACTAAACTCTGCCGAGCATACGCCTGACATAAAACCAGGCCGAGAAGCATCTCACTGAGGCATGGTCCCTCTGCCACAAGGACGCCAAGAGCAACCAAGAGCAAGTCTTCCTCAAGGTTCTCGTATCACGCAGCTAGTCACTGACACTCCCGTCCACAGGAGGATTCTTACCTACTTGATTCCCTGCCATCTCCTTACCACCCACACCCTCCCGAGTAGCAAACTCCTTGAACCGTTTCCCCGCCTGCAAAAGCTCTTCCTCCCGCTGTCGCGCTGCATCCGCTCAGGCGACCTGCGCAACTTCGACCTGGCCCTTCAGGAGGGCGAGGAGGAGTTCGTACGCCGCAGGATCTATCTCACTCTAGAACGAGGCCGCGATATCGCGCTACGCAACCTCTTGCGCAAGGTCTTCATTGCCGGCGGATTCGAGGAAGCCAAGGAACCCGGTGTGGCGCCGGTCCGTCGGACAAGGATCCCCGTCGCCGAGTTTGCGGCCGCCATCAGTCTCGGCAGCCAGGAGAGCGTGGATCCAGACGAGGTCGAGTGCCTGCTAGCTAACATGATCTACAAGGTACGTGGCACCATGTCTTTCGTTGCATGTGTGGCGGAATTGCGTGCCCGGGTGGTGGCAGCCTGCCGTCTACAGCCTAAACCTGAGTGTTTGGCTCGGTCAGTGTGAAAAAGATACCTGGGATTCTTACGCGCGTCTGTCTGCCTTGGATGCTATTTTATATTCGTCACTCCGGCTGCCTTTTAGGCAATAACATCACAAGGTCGACGAGGGAAGCCCCAGGCAGACAGGCGTCGTGACTTCTTTCAAAGTCCATTTGATTGACAGAGGGTCATTCGCCTCGCTGACTGAAGATCGACTAATCTTTTTTTTTTTTCCTGCTTATAGAATCTGATGAAGGGCTATATCGCCCGTGAACGCGGAATTGTCGTTTTGTCCAAGAACGGAGCGTTCCCCGGAACGGGGTTGTAGGAAGTTGGTGGTGTGGAGAAAGTCCGCGACCAAAGACTCACTGCACGAGAAATATTCACCGGCCTAAAAAATGAGATATGACCTTGATACCACAGCAAAAGGAGCGTAAAATAGCGATAGGTCTCCTGATGAGGCATCGGTCGCACATCTTACATAATTGGCGAGGGTACTCGATAGAGGAAACGTCGTGCAACCATGCATAGGGGTGTGCACATCGGTTCACAACTGGATGGTGGGCTGGCGTTACCAGACTCATAAAGTCTATCTCAACACCGTTTATCGGACTCGTGGATGAATACACTTAGATGCCCCGCATCTCTTCATGGTCACCTCTCTTGCTTTCGAGCAGAATGATGAGTCTGAGCCTCATCGCTGGCGTCGCATATTCAGAGCCAAACTTACTGGCTCAAGTCGGTCACCTGGGTCATCGTTTGAAGTTACGGTGCCCTCCGTGTAGCACGCGTTCATCGTCCCCCGCTATCACTGCACGTCCACGTAACAACACCTTGCTTGATAAGTACGAGTCACATCGCAGACTGTTCCGCGACTGAATGGCCAGCCTCCATTCCCAGCAGGGCAGTTCCTAATCGGCTGCGTTTCTTATTCGCCAAAAACATACCCAGTCAAGCCGTTGCATCCAAGAGAACAAACGAAAAAAGCAATACGTTGTAAGAAAAGACTGGCTCATTTCCCCTCCTCTGATACCTATCTGTCCTCCGCGACCCGACGGTCCAGCCAGCGCACATGCGCACCTGGTGACTAACGTTTCACCAAGCCGGCTCTCTTCCAAGGTAGGTAAGTTTGCAGGGGTCGTGTTAAAGTGCTTGCAGCTGTAGCATCCTGTCAGAACAGCGGGGCGGCCCCCCCAGGGAGCGGGCAAGGTGTTGGGTGGGGAGAGGGGTTCGTGTGAACAGGTGGTTGTGCCGGTTATGAGTCGGACTCGGTGATGTTATCGTATGACTCACATTGTATGAGGCAAGGGGTAGATAGGCATACTATCAAAGCTGGGCGGATCTTTTTTTTCCCCTAATAGCAAAGTGGCCTACTTTTACGGCCACCGCCTCCGCCGCACCACTACCTAGGCGAGCCTTTGGTGTGGTGGTGGTTCAGGAACCGGGAGACTGTCCCGGGGGGACGGAGGCGAATGACTGAGCTATGCCAGGGATGGCCCGCCGACTAGGGCGATCGGGGTGCCTTGGGCATTCACGTTCGTTCACGTACGGCTTGCTTCCGGGCAACCCGAGCTTTTGGGCCTGCGAGTTCGTCCAAAGTAGTTAAGTGAGGAAAGGGAAAGTCGACGGCAAACATCACTTCGTGAAAGTAAGCAGAAGCTACGCTGTGCAGGCCGCTTTATATCATCAGAATTGTAAGAATCAGCAATCACAACATCAACTCCTGTTAATTCCAACGCGACAGAGCGAGTGTATAGAATAGTAGTTTTACAGTGGTTGCGCGTTCTCGCAAGACGGAGAGAGGGGGGAGAGAAAAAAAAAAGGACGCAATTTCTTCCCGTTTCCTTCGTTCCAATATGATGGGAAATGACTCTCGGCGACTTCCACATGGGCCGCCCTCGAGAGTTGGGAAGGAAACAACAGTGATGAAGCGACTCCAGTGCCTCTTCCTCAAGGAGACGATGACGATCTCTAAGAGATGTAAATGTAATGATACAAGGGTTTCTGGCGAGAATGTCAAGGAGTAAAACCAATGGAAAAGAACCCCGACGAAAACGCAGTGACAACAAAAATAATACATGTGTGCAATCCCTAAACGCCAATACCGTCGTCCCCCTCCTGGGAGGGTACGAAACGCCCAATATTTATGGTATTTTGCGAATTTTTGCAAATCCAAAGTAAAGCCCATCTTTTCAGAATCTTGAGTGAGATTGGAAATGGCCAAAAGAAATAGAAGTAAGGTTACGTGCGAACATCAAGTCATTAAGTGTGAGCCGGGTATTCGTTCATGGTTCAGATGGGAAGTAAGGAAAACCGAGAAAAAATGGGGGGCTAGTAGAGCCCTAGAAAGGACGACCACTGCGAGGCGTACGAGGAGTGTTTCTTCTAGTGATTAGCTTTTAGTATGGCTAGGGGTAGCGTCTGGGTGTGCAACTTACACGGTCGAGATGTCGTCGACATGGTTGCAGAGCGCGACAAACAGGTCGAAAAAGAGCTGGGTGCCGCCGTTGTACATCTCCAGCTGCATGGTTCCGCTGCGCTTGAAGGTGCTACGGCTGCGGATGATGAGGGCCAGGTAGTGAGCCCGCAGCTTGGAGTCACTGTCGGGGGTGTTGGCATACGCGTACCGGGCCGACGCCAGAATTGTGCTGCACTGAATCCCGGATTCTGTTTGCAGCCGTTAGTCAAGTTGACCAAGAATTGAGGCGGGACGGGGACACTTACGCAGGCCCTGCTTCCGCAGAGAAACCCGCTTCAACTCCTCGAGTCCGTACTTCTGCGCGGCACAGTATATGACCGTGTCCTTGAGCAGGTCACCGTCGACGCCGTGGTGATAGACGGTCGACTCGACGCCGCTGCGGCCGTCATCTGCGTTGAGTGCCTCAATCTCCCACGAGTTACGGCGCTTGTTGTGCACGAGACGTGGGTAGTAGTCGCCCTTGTAGAGGTACTCGAGGACGGAGGAGAAGATTTCGGGCTCCTCATCGGGGAGGGCGACACGTTTGGCCCCAGTACCGGCGTCAGGAGAGTGGGGGTTGCGGAGGGCATGCTGGAAGAAGGGAGATGCGCAGAGGACGTCCTCGTGGGCGGCGAAGAGACGCTGTTCAGTACCGACGACGAGGGTTACGATGGCGGAAGTGAGGTTACTGATGAGGTAGGTATGTTAGCAACTACAGTTGAGATGAATTGATTCGGCGAATAACTGAACGAGGTGCTATATTAAAGTGCGGTAATACTTACTTGCCCATCGCGGTGTCTTCGGTCGCTGTGCTCGATGTAGTGGCGGTCGTCGGCCGGCGGCTGTGGCGGGACTCATGGCGATGTTTCGAGACACCGCTAGACTTGCTGAATGAGGAGCTGGATTTGGATGCCTTGTGGCTTTTAGAGAAGCTCTTGTTCGCGGGCTGCGAGGGTTCGAAGCGTCTAGTGAACATTGTGGCGGTCGATCAGATGAGTTTAGGGGGGATTAAAAGAAAGAACAGCCAGATAAAACAACAGATGACGACTCAGGCTGCCTTATGGCCAAGAACGTCGTTTCAAATGATGAAATGAGATGAATAGAGAACAATGATAAAATGTTGTTGCTATGGATGAGCAATCGAGTGTTGTTTGTTTGACCTACCTCGGCGCTGTCCGAGATGCGTGAACACAGAGAGGGGAGAGAAAGAGAAATTCATCGTTGGGATGGGGAGCGAGAATCAATATATACAGCCTGATTAAACCTTGCACGGCCCCCCTAGGAGAGAATCCATCCCCTATGCTGCAGTGATTGCCTTGGGCCTGGCTGCTTTTGAACAAGACTGTGCCTGGGGAAAAAAGTGGTGAGAGCGTCGTTAATTGGACGCGTCAAGGCACCCAAGTCGCGACCGACCCACTTGGAGACGAAACACGAAATCACGTGAAATTATAGCAAGGGTTTATGGAGGCGAGAGAGTCGGTGCACCGTGTGGCACGCTTGGTTGCCTCTGCTTTTTTGCTATGACGGCACTGGCTGGCATTGGGTGCCAGGTGGGACCCGGTCCAAGACCAAACTTGGCCAAGCCATCCGCAGGGATAGATTATAGCCGAGTCAGAATTTGGTGTGAGTGTCGACGGGTGAAGTAGGCCAGGTTCCATAGTGCCGAATTCAGGGGGTGACCTTCGCCTCGCTCCACTCAGCATGTATCTTTACAGTGGTTTGACAGCACGAAAGTACCTGTAACTAAGAGCTCGCTGACGGCTGAGCCATAGCTTGGTGCTCCGACAATTCACGAAGCTGCGTGATAAGAAAAGGGGAAAAAAAGAAAAAAAAACCTAAAGATACAACGTTAAGGCGGCGTGGCCGCGTCCAAGCTCTATCATCGCCATGCCGGAAGAAGAAACTTCAGGAGGAACCCCTTTAGATTAGGCTTGGATGCTGTCACACGAAAGGGGGCGAAAGTCTTTCAGAGGAGCTTCTGGGGCAAATGTAAGGTTTCAAGGGATCAATTGATGGTATCTCCAGACTCGTCGAAGGCAATCACTTCATAGAAAATCAACGCCTCTATGATTTACCTTGAAGGCCTAGCTTTTTGTGCTCGTAGGAGATCTCGAGAGGTAAAATACCCACCCCTGCACATGGCGTTGGTCCGTAATGGATGGCGCCATCCAGCAGGTTTACTTCCAACAAAGAAAGAGTCACGGCCATTTGATGCAGCCCCTGAATGTTACCTATCTCTGCAAGCCTTGTACCGATATGCCGGGGACGTTCCTAGCTCCCAGGGACGACCCTGGAACTGGGTGCAAACTCGAACACCGAAGCAGTTCCTCTGCAGACCTCACGCTTCTTCCCAATTCGCCAATCACGAACATCTTCTGTTTGGCATGGCTACATTCGCGACTTTAGAATAACGCTGCCGGTTGCCTGTACTGTCAAAAGACCTCACTTGATGTCATGCCTGCAATCATGTTTCAGCTACGACCTGCTCAATAGCGTCGACGACAGCCCTGCGACCATCCAGCCTGATGATGGCATCGTTGTGGAATGCGTTGTGCACCGTCTTCTTCTCGACCGTTAGCTCAACCTCCTCGCAGCGCTGGACTAGCTTCGCGCCGTGTTCGGCCGGTACTAGCTCATCTTTGCCTGCTTCCACAATTGTAATGCGAGGCTTCTCGCGATTCCCCGACCAATTCCTCGCAATTGCTGCCAGGTTCGTCCAGCTGTCCAGGTGGTTCCGGAGGAACGGCCAGAGGTGACGGTACGGCACCCATTTCTGGGGGTACAGCGTCGCCAACATGTCCTTGACCGACGTGAAGGGCGTCTCGAGAATCAGCGACCGAAGTCGTGCCGTAGACGGAAACGACTCCCAAGCCGCAAGGTTCGTGGCTACTCCAGCGCCGATGCTCTGACCCCAGAGGATCACCTCCGGTAGTGGTTGGTGCCCGTGAGCGTCGTGCTCCCTGTGCATCCGGCCAATCCAGTGCAAAGCCGCCTGCGCGTCCAGATTGATGCCTTTCTCGGAGGGGCGGCCCCTTGACGTCCAATAACCGCGATAGCTCAGGCACACCATAGTGTATCGCGCGGGGTGCTTGCTCTGCTGCAGCGTCCGCAGGACCCATGATAGGTCGGGCAATCGTGGGGGGATGGACGAGGCGTTTCCTGTTCTCCCGGGTGTGAGCTTTTGTTCGTCGGGGTTGGCCATATAAGAAGCTATGCGTCTGCGAGAGCGGGGGGATGGGGCGGACCCTGAAAGTAGAGGATGTAGATCGACGGCACCGATAGAGTGTCGCCGTGCGACGTGGGCTTCTTGTCACCAGTCGATGTCATCGAGGCCACGCAGAGGGCCAGATCCGTCCCGTCGGCGGCCTGAACCCTTTTCTCCTCCCACGGCACGCCCCAGCACTGCTTCGTGTAGTCTTGGATGCGTTCGCTGCGCGCGTTGGGCGGCAAGCCGGGCATATAGATGATCTTGTTCTGGAAAATGACCATTGCAATACATTTCTGGGTCCACAGGGCGACCAGAAGACCGGTGAAGACCAGCGGCGGTAGATAGAGCGCCTCAGCTTGGAACTGCCTCTTGTGGGTGAGGCCGAAGTGCGGCGGAGAGGGCAGCCGCGGAGACGTGGCTCGCCATGGTGGTATGACGGGCAGTGCTTGCAGACGGCAAGGACGACGTAGGATCTGCCCAATCGAGGATGTGCGGATAGCATGCATCACAACCGCTTGCGAGACATGGAGGCGTGTGTCGGGCCTTAGAGGTTGGTGGGTGGTGTTAGGTTGGCGAAGGGCCTTACGACGCGGGTGAGGGGACTGCCACGAGGGGGGGGGGGGGGGGTGGTTCCTGTTGCATGTGCAAGAGCGATACGGAGGTTGGCTGGGCCCGGGTAGAGAGAGAGGGTTGGAAACTGGCTCTCTCGAACTTCTCATAGACTGACAGGGTCATGGCATGGCACGTATGTGTTCGAATGCGACTGGGCTCATTGTGGCCGGCATGCAGCCGGACCTATTCTGTCCAGAGAATCTTCGGAAGCAGGGTTCGAATTCGGCGTGGGTAGCAAACGAAGACGGTCTTTTTTTTTTTTTTTTTTTTTTTTTTTTTTGTATCGTGCATGATTCCAGCCCAATCGCGGGCAGTCTGCATTCGTCCATGGCGGCGCCGATTTCTGAAGGCTGGGTGGGAGTGTGCTTTGAAGGCCCGAAAATTCCAGTGCCGTGTTGCCGTCACTCAGCCCGTGGTAACCATGCCGGCGAACTGTCACTCAGGGGAGAAGCGCCAGACAACTGAGAAAAGATCATTCTATTACACTGCCTAGGCACCTACCTAGGTAAGTAGGTAAGTAGACAGCGCTGAGTCTCTTTGACGACGCTGAAGGCTGTCTGCGACAATGGGGTTCTGGCGACACAATGACGGTTTAGACGCTTCCATTCATCTGGATTGACGCAGGGCCGAAGAGACCTACCTTGGGTAGGTAGGTACCTACCTTACTTAACCACCTACTACTATCATCTTAGGTGCTTAGGTACTAATTAGTGGGCAGCCGTCTGGCCAGCCCATTGGGACGTGATATTCTAGCGCCAAACGGCCCATCATGGAATTCTGGAACCAATCCACCAATCCTATGCCTTCAAACCTGGCCTAGCTCCACCAGTTCCGAGGGAACAGGGCAACCTAGCCATCCCGTCACTTCTCACCTTACCGACCTTACCTCATTGCAGGCACTGCTCTGGGGAACATGTGCCACATGTGTGCGTTGTTGTTCACTTCTGATCGGATCCCCTCCCCGCAGCGCAGGACAGATGGGGAAGTGTAAAGTGTAAGCCGCCATAATAAATAAATAATCAGGCGCGCAAAGAATTCATAGCCCGCCCGCCTTCTGTCCCAAGCATGTGCAACACGGGATCTTGATCATCTCGCAAAACAACCTCCCCCCAAACTCTCGAGCTCCAAGTTTCTTTCCTCCCTTTGACATCCCACTTTGCCGACTAACCTGCCCCGCAATCCTGCTAAGAAACCACCACCACCGCCGCCAAATACGACTGACCGCCTTCACTGCTTGTTTCTCACCCCGCCATCTACAACCAAGCAATCGAGATCGCCTACAACCCGCGAAAGCAATCAATCAACCAATACCACAATAACAGCCCACCATGCCCGGCTCCGTAGACCCAAAAACTCCGACCGAATCCTCGCCTAGACACTCTCCGCGCATCGAACTCCCCGAGGGAGAGGGTTCCCCGCGGACGGACGGCCAGACCAGCCCCGGGCTGAGGAATAGCAAAG
This sequence comes from Colletotrichum sublineola, assembly GCA_020631755.1. NCBI lineage: Eukaryota > Fungi > Ascomycota > Sordariomycetes > Glomerellales > Glomerellaceae > Colletotrichum > Colletotrichum sublineola. The sequence goes on along the minus strand of JAHSQG010000005.1, from coordinate 2,888,670 downwards.
GATGGGATGGGAAGCTCAGGGTTCAGCGCACCGCCGTCCTCGCCAACCCCGAAGTCCTTTCGGACCCCGAATCCGACGATGAAAATGTCATCCCCGGCGAGGAACTCCCCGCCGACGAAGGCAAGCAGGCTAGCTCATAACATAAACGTTTTGAGTGGAAAACAAGACTAACACGCCATTGCTCTAGACCTCCTTGACGGCGAAGACCCAGACACCGACGAGCTCATCGTCTCCCATGCCCGCGTCACCTCCATAACCGCTCTCCGCCTCGAGCGCTTCCAAAAGGTTGTCCGCCTCTGTCTCCGTCAGAACTCGATACAGTCCATCGATGGTCTCTCACCCCTCGCCTCAACTCTCGAGGACCTCGACTTCTACGACAACCTCATTTCCCACATCCGTGGCCTAGACGACCTTGTCAACCTTACCTCGCTCGACCTCAGCTTCAACAAGATCAAGCATATCAAGCGTGTCAACCACCTCACAAAGCTCAAGGAGCTCTTCCTTGTCGCCAATAAGATCAGCACCATTGAGAACCTCGAGGGCCTCGACAATCTCACCTCCCTTGAGCTAGGCTCCAATCGCATCCGTGTCCTTCAGAATCTTGACTCGCTCAAAAATCTTGAGGAGCTCTGGGTCGCCAAGAACAAAATCACCGAGCTCACCGGCCTCGGGGGTCTGTCGAACCTGCGTATCCTCAGCATCCAGTCCAACCGCATCCGTGACCTGGCCCCCCTCGCCGACGTCCCCAGCCTCGAGGAGCTGTACATCTCCCACAACGCCCTAACCTCTCTCTCCGGCATTGAGCGCAACGAGAAGCTGCGTGTTGTCGACATTTCCAACAACGCCGTCACCAGTGTCAAGGGCCTCGGCCCTCTCAAGAATCTGGAGGAACTCTGGGCGAGCTACAACCAGATCGCCGACTTCAACGAGGTCGAGAAGGAGCTGCGCGACAAAGAGCACCTCACGACAGTTTATTTCGAGGGCAACCCGCTGCAGCTCAGGGGCCCCGCAGTCTACCGCAACAAAGTCCGTCTGGCTCTGCCTCAACTATCCCAGATCGACGCAAGTGAGTGCATCAACTCCCAGTGCTCCAGCAGACCGACATGGTTGCTAATCAATCTCATAGCTTACGTCAAGACATCATGATCTTGAATTGAAGTTTGGCACTCTTGCATGATACTTACGAGACTGGCATGGCGTTACACAGGCGTTTGGTTAGAACCTGGCAGCGGAGTAGCAACCAGTGGACATATATATGGATTTTTTTATTTTATTTTTGCTTCTTCAGTACGAGATACTTCTCTGCCATACATGTTGTCGCACTAGTCTGTGGAACAAGGAGCGTGACGGGAAAGTGTTCGTTCAAGGGGCGGGCGGCTATTCTGACTTGACAAGGAAAACACTGCATGCCTGTGCGAGCGGGCTCAACAACCTGTCGTGGTCCTTTGATCATGTTACATGGTTGTATTTTAGCGGCAGACAATGGTCTGGCTGAGGGAGAGGGTATCTAGATACAATCGACATACGTCGTACGTTGTTCGGCACACGTCACATGTTTCCTCCCTTACACCCCGCCCCTGTTGTGGTTTACTACCTGATTAGGCCACCTCCGAATAGGGGCGCAATGCTGTTGTAGGCACGGCGAATGATGCGAAATGAACAACATGTCATGGGCGGCCCGTTTAACCAAAGATCCAAAGCTTCTCGGTAGGGAAGTACTGGTAAATACGTTAGCTTATCTCAATTCATTCACAGAGAGAGGCGACAAGACGGAGCTTACGTTGGCGGGCTGGTTGAAGCGGGTCTTCCTGTCAAGGGCGCTGATCTTGTCGATGTCGGCCTGCTCGAGATCGAAGTCGGTGACGGCCAGGTTCTGGGCCAGGACGTTCTTGCGGCTGGTCTTGGGGATGACGGCGAGGCCGCGCTGGGTGGCCCAGCGGAGGAGGACCTGGGAGGGCTCCTTGCCGTGCTTCTTGGCGATCTCGGTGATTGTGGGCTCCTCGAAGAGGGGGACGAAGTCGGTGGCGTGCTCCATGTTGAACTCCTTGAAGGAGGCGGGGCCGAAGGAGGAGTAGGCAGTGACGGCGATGCCCTCGTTGGCTGCCAGCTTGATGAGGTCGGGCTGGACGAGGTAGGGGTGGTGCTCGATCTGGAGGGTGGCGGGGGGGATCTTGGCGTAGCGAAGGAGATCATAGAGGAGCTGGCCCTGGAAGTTTGAGACGCCGATGCTCTTGGAGAGGCCCTTCTCGACGAGGCTCTCCATGGCGGTCCAGGTCTCCTGGATGGAGGCCTTGGAGGGGCGGATCTCGGACTTGCCGTCGTAGTGCCAGCCGGGGGGGTATCTGACTGAGGGGTCGACGTACTCGAGGGCAACGGGGAAGTGGATGAGGTAGAGGTCGAAGTAGTCGATGCCCCAGTCGGCGAGCTGCTTCTTGACGATGGGCTCAACGCGGTCGCCGTCGTGGAAGGTGTTCCAGAGCTTGGAGACGAGGAAGAGCTCTTCGCGCTTCACGATGCCCTCCTTGATGGCGCGGGCGACGCCCTCGCCGCACTCGACCTCATTGCCGTAGTCTGGAGACAGAATGCAACGTCAGTGTCGAGCTCGTGTAAGTGCAAGTAGAGAAACGTCTTTGTGTGGCATGCGCAAAAGATGTCATTGTGCAGTATAGTCAGAGATCGGGGGTATGGCCCCGAGTGTAAGTGAGCGAGCGAGTGACATTGGGGGAGGTGGTGGGGAGAGGGGCGTGAAGTCCGGTTGAATGGGCAGGGAGGGGGTGGTATTTGCGGAGAGCTTTCCGGGTGAAATTATAGCGCATGGGGAAAATTGGTGCCCTGCAGAAATTCGCACCCCCTCCCCCCCATCATCATCATCATCAATGGTGGGGTGAAGGAGGGGTAGTTCATTTGTCCGTCCGATAGTTTTCGAAGGAAAACAGACTGAAAGAAACAACCACCAACAACTACGCGAACGGTAGCGGGCCGCGTCCTTCCTGAGAGGAAGTCATGGTCCCAATTGGTTCTCTATGGTCGCATGGCCGCTGCCATTGTCGCCATGGTGGGGTTTTTACATCGCGTCTCGCGAACGTGTACATGGTGGGTGGTTGCGGGCAGTTCACTTACCGCATGCACCGTCGAACAGACGGTAGCCGGCCTTGATGGCCTCGTAGACGGTGTCTGCGGCGATGGCGTTGTCGACCTTCCACAGGCCGAAGCCCACTTGGGGCATATCGAAGCCGCTGTTCAGCTTGATGTTGGGGACAGCCATGATGACGCCTGCTTTGCGGTTCTTCTGCAGGATATGGGGGATGTTTGGAAGAAGGCTAGGGAGGGTATCAAAGGCCAATGCTAGGCTTGGGAAAACAGAGAGAAGAGGGAGAGGGAGGAAGGGAAGGAGACAAGTGACGCTCGGGAACAGGACGACAGACGATGTAGGTATTTATAACCTTCACCCACCATGTGTGCTTTGCTACACGCTGCTAGCCTGTCCGGATCGAAGGCAAGCGGCCTGGATGGCAGAAAGACACGCCCTCCTGGCGTTTGCCTCGCCCGGCGCGACAACAGCCTCCACTTGGTCCCCCCCTTTCGGCTGGCTGGCTGGCTGGCTGACTCTACAGATTCAGCCAGTCCATGGTGCCGTCACCATACAGCGCTGGCGCGGTTATCATGGGCATGAGGGGCTGGCGGCAGGCAGCGGGGTGAAAGGGACCGATAGGCAAAAGTGAAGACAGATCGTTTAAGCCCCCCCTCCGAGGCCGACCAACCGGCCAGGGGTGGGTGGTCTCTGTAGTATGAGGTTTTATCTCAGAAGGCAGCCCGACATTGGATGGCATGGGGAACCCATTGACCCATCTACATGACGACCGGGTAAAATAGTTTCCACCACGAGGGATGTGCTATGTAAAAAGCAGCGGCCAGCTACATAGTACCTTCATGTTGTGGAGAACAGGGGGGCCGTGTGGTCGCCATACAACGGGACACGCCCATTTGTGCGTTTAAATCAGCCTGAGAGTCTGGAAGACGACTCGCCACTGACTGTCATGACTTGCTCTGTGACGGGAGATCGAGGGGCAGTGAAGTATCCGTAACCCAGAGCAAATGTGCATGGCTGAGAATCAAGTAAAGCAAGGGAAATGTTTCTTCGCAGAACATGGCGGCTGTACTTACGTCGCAGCATCAGATCGTACTGCCACATTGCATTATACATTTTAGGTTGGCTCAGCGGCTTTCGGGCTCTATCACTGGCTCTTTTCGTGCCAGGAAGAAGAGTCACGTAAGGACTGTCCACCTCTTAAAACAATGGGAAACTTCAGGAACGGCGATCAGCTGATGTTGCGCAACTCTGTCGACCAAAAAACTGCTCCGTCGGGAAGATGGCACGGAGTAAGTGCTTGAAAGATTGTCAAAATGGAATCGTGCATGGGGAAGCCGATAGCCTTTCCCTTTCGCTCTTTCCGTTGTCTCTCTCTCTCTTTTTCTTTTTTTTCTTCTGTACCTATTCTCGTGTCAACCTCTCTGCCTACTTAAGGTACGTACTGAGAGGGGTACGTACTGCAGATAGAATGGATCCCGCTATAGACCCACTTTCTTCGCATTTAGCCTAAAGACCATTAGACGCGGCTAATTGGCTTCTTTTCTTCCATCGTCAACACCTCTCTCATCTCTGCAGAGTTCATCCACTTAGAGCGGCACCAAGAACGCTCCGACTTTCTCAAGTGATTGAGATAGAAGGATACACAATGTTTGATCCACTAATGCATTGGCGTCTCTCATGAATGCCGCTTCGCCAACTTTCAAGCTCCGGATCTTTGGTTCGCCTACGAATGTTAGATAACACTAACCCGGACTCGGTCCTCACGCGGAATGTCTCACACCCTCTCCGTCGACTCGTCGACACATTTGCCGGTGCAACTCACTCCATGTGGACCGGCTCGTGGGGTCATTGCCGGCCTGAACACCCCCCTTTGCACTTCATCCGGGTGGAACCGACCCGACTTCACTCTGCACTGCCGCTTCTTGACCAGTTGAATCTGCCCCATTCCTTCTGCTATCAGGCGACCCTTGACGGCTCTTCCGATAGTAATCTCCAATACCACGTCCTATTGCCTTGCAGACCAATGGTCGGATTGTTGTCTTCTGGGTCTTTGGACGGTTTATGTTCAGGACAATTGAGAACACTGATCCTTTGTACGGTATGGACTTGATCGACTCTTCTTGATCGTGTTCAACCCTCAGGACAGGGAGACATGCGCCAAAAAGAAACGAGTCTATGCTCAGCTCAAGAAATTCTCTTTGTCAAAAAGTTGTCGAGGACAAACGGGTTCAAGCACCGCCATGTCAAATGACAATATGACAATGGGGGTCACTATTCCCTGTTCGTGAGCTTCCAAAGTTGTCGCTTCTCACGGAGTTGCTGTACTTTGTTTCAAGTATTTTCTCTCCCCGAATTAAGGACTTCTTGTCTTCCTTGTCGCGCTGGGAAATTCTTTGTGTCTTCAAGACCACCACCTGTCAGTGATGTGCACAAATACACCTAGATCCCCTCCGTAGTTCCCAGTAACTGAAAGTATTCCCTGACAGTATTCGAGAAAATAAAGCAGCAATTACACAATCAGCTTCGACACGTTCCGACTCACCAAATCTTTGCCAACGCCGTGAAAGCTTAGAAGACCTAGATAGAGACTGGCACACGCACAGGGCTCTGTGGGTACACTTCATCAAAATGCCACGAGTAAGCGCCTTCCGAGAACAACAACGGTTTGGAAATGGGCCTCACCAGCCTGATTGTCCATGCCGGGGCCCCGGGGAAAGCCTGCAAACATATAGGCAGCGACTGAGAAATGAGAGCACAGCCCGAATGGCCAGTGTGAGAGGAGAGAAATACAACAAATATAAAGATGACGGCACCTTGACCCAAAAACGTTACGGACACGCCCTATTCAACGCAGAACCCCTAGGATTGTCCGAGCCGTATGCGCCGCGGGAGTTCAGCACGGCGGATGTTGATGAAGCCATAGCAAACTATGGCCAATGGGGTCAAAACAGCCACAAGGGCTACGGCGTCTTGGTGAAGAAGATAATTGGCGCGGGTCGCTTTGGAATCGTCGCACTTGTGCATTGCCTTAACGAAAGGGGGGAGATCCTCCCTTGTGTGTTGAAGCTGGAGAGATACCGCCACCATGTTCATGGGACGCTTGCACGGGAGGAAAAGGCCCTGGCGGTAAGTACCTCCCCGTCCGCTATGAGCATGGCGCCCTGGTACTATCCTCTAACAATACCAGAAATTCAAAGGTGCAAAGCACATACTCCAACTCTTAGACGTCACACGGTTCATCAAGTCGGAGAGGGACAGAAACTACGGCTTGTATGCAGCAGGCCACGTGAACCGGGCACCGCAACTCTGTGGCGAAGAGCTAGATCGTATATGGAGTTTAGATGACTTTGCCCGTCAGCCACTTCGTAATTTCGTTTTTGTCGAGCATGCGGCTCAAGGAAATCTCAATATCTGGCTCAGCAAGGCCAGCCGTAGCGGGGCACGCTGGCCGGTGCGAGCCATTTGGGTGCTCTTCAGGAGTCGTAAGCTACCGAATGAGTCTCAAATTCTAGAGCTGAGATCATTTTTGCTAACTTGTCTCCCTACAGTTACACAAGGGCTCATCGGTATGGGCTACCCTCCAAAGGAGGTTTTCGGCGGTGCGAATCGACTAGAGTGGGATCCCAACTACCCCATTGATGAGCACCTCCCGGATAACTACCCCATGAGTGAGAACTATCCCCCTCAGCAGACAACTCACTTTGATCTTGAGCCAAGCAATGGTAAGTCTACTGCGGGAGGTTCTCGGTATACATCGACGATGGCTAACTAGTACGACAGTCTTAGCAAGCAACAGCGTGGAAAATGGCAACATGCCCTTGTTCAAGGTATGCAAGATGTTCCTTTCTCCATGGCCTACCCGTAAGCATCATTCGAGCTAACTAGCCCAGATTGCCGACTTCGGGTCCGTCCAGTTCTTCAGCGAGTATGCTAGCAACCCAGCGTATTTTGAGTGAGTTTTCTACTTCGTCTTCCCTGTTAGATTGCAAAACTGACCAATGACCTCTTTGTAGCAAGGAACTCTTTTGGAAGTGTCGCTTCAGCGGAAAGGGTACTTATTTCACGCCTGTAAGTAACCCAAAAGGAGGGCATCACCCTACCACAAGCCTAACAGCTAACATTTTGCAGGAACAATTTACTAGACAATGGGACCATCTAGACTTGCAAACCTATTTGGCTGACGACAACCCTCCGAACTACTTTGTGGCAGTAGATGGCAGCAAGCCTCCAGTTGCAGGCAACTATGGAATGCACTCCAACGTCTTCCAGGTTGGCGTCATCGTAAGTACACTGCCCTGGCACATCTTACATGCTCGAAATTGACCTTGATTTATAGATATGGTGCGCCATCACTCTCTGCGCTTTCAGGCCGCTCACGCCCATGAACTACACGCTCCCCGACGGGCGGGACATCGTTACCTGGGGAGGCGCCCTCCAAAATGAGCGATTTCACGGCGTCGACGAGGAGCTTAGGGGTCTCGTTCAGCGCTGTATGGCAGAAGACCCCGCCCACCGCCCTTCCCTCGGCCAGCTCATGCACATCATTGAGAATCGGCTCGGTGCCAATGACCTCGAGCCCGAAGAGGCTGTGGCCACCTGGGCACAGGAGTTCTTCTCCTCGCCCCGCAACCCGGGAGACGACGGGCGCAAAAGGGGGTTTTCAGGCGGCGACGACGACGACGACGACGATGTTGAGGACGGGGACGCCCGGCGCCACGCGCCCCGTCAGAGGACCGAAGCCGAGCCCATGATCCACGGCGCTTTCCAGCAACCCAGGCGTGCATCAAGCACGCTCAACCGGCATACCAGGTTTCAACATGGTGGGCCCGCGCTGGGTGCCAACCACGGTGTGGGCGGTCCGAACAACGCTCCCGCCATTGACCCCAGGCTCTTTCAAGTGCCGCAGATGCCGGAGTGGCAAGGAATTTCGTTATTCGGTGTACAGACGAATGTCTTCGACTTCGGGGGTCAGATGCCGCAGATGCCGCAGATGCCACAGGCGCCGGAGCAATGGCAAGGGATTCCGGCATTCGGTGTACAGCCGGACGTCTTCGGTTTTGGCGGTCAACAGATGCAGCAGAATGCAGGTGCGGCGACTTTTCAGCCCGGCGGGTACTTTAACGTACATGCCCAGTACGGAGAGAATCCTTTCCAGCCGCCACAGCAGCAGCATCCGGCGCAGGACATGCTATTAAACCAGCCTTTCCAGCCGAACCAACCGCCTCGAATCCAATTACAGCAACAGCCGATTTTCCAAGGTCAGCAGCAGCAGCAGTAGCAGCAGTAGCAGCTAGATGCAGCCCCGCAAGGACAATTTGAGTTCGTACCTGGGCCTTGGTGGCAACAGTAGTTGGAAACAACGGCATTTATGCTCGCAGCAACCGACCAAGGGCTGCTAATGATGGCGGTATGGTGCTTGAACCCTGATGGAGAGCGGTGTCAGGGCGTCGAGGGCGTCGGGTGGTCCTGCGCTCAAGTCACGACGGTGCAGCTGAGGACGGGTGTTCACGATTATGAGTAGAGTGTAAAAGGAAAGCGGGCGGTCTGTTGTTATGCATTGTATGGCTGGCGCTATGGAGCGTTATTCGACCTGAAGATCTGGCCGGTAAGTTTTTTAGAAATTCATAGACCCTCGGAAGTCCGACCATGACAAGTGTTTGATTGCAACACATCGAGTGACACTATATCGTTTGAGCGAAACCGCTATCTAGAGCCCAATTTTCTTCCTTATCCACATCCTCTTCCTCGATTGTAACTTGAAACCTGTCTCCGGACGCAAGACGAAAAGAATTGAAGAAAGATAGTGGCTCTATGTAGGGTATCTTTCTATCAGGCCTAGTATGTGATCCAGCTACGAAATACAATCGAATACTACTGTACTATGGACCATTCTCAATGTCTCACCGCCTTCTCCTCCGCTTCTCCTGTACCACAAAGTCGAAGTTGGCATACAGGCAATTACATTGGCTACTCCCCGCCGCAATGCTGATCACATTTCCCGCCGAATCCTTGCACTCCGGCCCTCCCTTCTTCAACTGCTCGAGCTCTATCTGGCCAGGCCAAACCCCCCAGCTGACATTGCCGTCGGCGCTGTCCGCCGTTGCCGTCGTTCCCCCGGACTGTGCGAGTGCCGTTGTAGCGTTCCGCCTCGTCCACAACGTCGCGCGGAACGCCGTGTCCGTAAAGATGCACGTCGCCGCGCGGCTGTCTTGGGCGACATGATCCGAGGGGACCTCGTTCTTAGGTAGGGAAAAGTTGAAGACGAGGCGCTCGTCCAACGAATTGCCGTCCACCAGCGTCATTGTCTCGTTCGTGAACTGCGGGGAAAAAGGGTTCGACGACAGCGACGACGAGATTTGGTAGGTGTACGAGTTCGGCTGGGATATCGTCCAGAAGAAGGTCGCGACGGAGGCGTTGGGGGATTGTGAATATGTCTGATTGGGGAAGCAGCGCCATGTCGACGAGTCGGAGGTGCAGCCCGTGTTGGCCTCCAGGAGGGCGGTGTTGAAGGCGAAGGAGCCCGAGGGGAAGAGATTGGTGCCGTTTGAGGCGTCGGCCGATACCGCGGGTTGTCTGCTCATGATATTAGTCGTGCAAGTGGAATCAGACTGCAAGGCGGGCACGTACAATTTGTGATTCTCAGCGGTGAGACCGACCGATAAGCCCACAATGAGGCCAACGGCAATGATGGCGAGGATGACCTGCCTGTACCAGCCTCTGCGACGCGGCGTGTCTTGGCTCACCGGCGTCGTACTGGGCAGAAGACTGGCGTTCTCCTTGTAGGTGCTTCTGGGGGTCGAGATTCCCGAGTTTGAGAGACTTCCGTTGCTACCAACACTGCGTATGCTGCGTATGCTGCGTGTGCTAAGACTGCTGCGTGTGCTAAGACTGCTGCGTGTGCTAAGACTGCTGCGTGTGCCGAGGGAACTCCTGGCACTGTCTCCAGGTGGACTAAGGGAGTAGGCCGGAGGGGGGCAAGACGGATACGGATAGATGGATCGTGATATGGGAGAACGGCCGTAGGATTTCGGTGTTGTGCTTGCACATGGCGAAGGAGGAGCGAGTGCCGCGGGCGATGGGTGTGTGACGGCTGTGGTGGGTCCGTCTTCCGAGATGACTGGCATGCGGCCAACCGTCTTCAGGGTGGTACGGCCAACCACTGGGGCTTTTTGCATCGTGTAGAGTCGTGGACGTGGAGAAGGAGTTTGAAAAGTTCGTGTATGAGGCAGACCCTTGCAAATCGATGCTTACAGGAGTCGGTGTCTACGACCCGAACTTTTGCGGCCGCAGTTCTCTTTGACAAAACAACAGGAGCAGAGAGAGTACAATACCGTCACCTCTCGCTTGGTTACCTTGCCTTCACGAGATGTGGGTGAATTTCAAAATCAGAAATATACAACGGACGTAGGTGGACGGAGTTGCGATACCCGGCCCGGTGGCGAAACACACGGCTCTTTGCTATCGAGTTTGGCGGAAGGGACTTGTGAACATTAAGACGAATAACGGTGACTGGACCGAATCAAGCGTCTTGGCTTTGTAGGAGTATCGGATTCCGGAACCGTAGGAACGTTGACATCAAGCTTGATATAAGTCCGCGAACCCCTACCTCCCCTCCCTACCCCGGGTCGACGGACCCTGAAAAACACTATGTACCGGAGATCATTGTTATTACCCCTCGGGCTGACGATTCTTCCAACGTTGGCGAACAAAGAACGCCAGGTGATTTACGAGGGGATGGCCAGCCACTTACAACCGGCTCAGAGAGACAAAGGACTAGTGTGAAGAAGGTATGAAAAGAGCAAAGGAAGTCTGCGTTTGAGATTTCGTGCCCCGAGGGAAGCTTATTACAGAAACCGAGCGAGGCACCGATAATGAGGCCTTGACTATAGTGGCAGCAGCCACTTCAGCCTCGATAGATGAATCATCTTGTCTGGACTTCTCCGAGAGAGGGACCCTGTCACACCATGGTATGGCGAGTCTGAATAGTGAGTGCTTCTGGGCATGCGAGATAGATGATGTGTGGCGTTTCCATGTGTTGTCTCTTCAGCTGAGTCCTGGCTCTCTACCAGCAACCCTGCGTGAAAAAGTGCGTAGACCTATCAGCATTAAACACTAAATGGTAACGGTATTCCAGAACTAAAGAATGGGAAGAGCGTCATTCAGAGTGGTGGGCAGGCGAGGGTACTGACGCGATGGGGCATCTCGAAATGGAATATACTGGCGGCTGCCAGTGACCGAGGTTACACGGAACGGCTCGAGCTGTTCAAGATCATCCACCGCTAGGATGGAGTGGGCCAAATTGGGCAGGTACCTGCATGCTAGCATAAACAGACCAGCCGGTGACAGTAGCGTAAAGCGATGCAGTAAACAACGATAGCGTGAAGGGGAAAGGCCATAACAGAGACCCGTCCTGTAAGTCGAAGCCGTGGCGGCAGCAGATAGTTCTAGACAATAGCGTCAGTCTGGTCAGGGACGTCATTGGTCGTCGGCCCGAGAGCAAGACGTTGCTAGCCGCTTCAAGACGTGAACAACAAGGGATCTCTTGAATAATCGTTTGGTGGCGCGAAGCCTCCGAATCTTAGCTCAGTGGAGGGCGGTTGGCTTACAGGAGATCGAATGTCTAGATGGTACGAAACTATTAGCAAAGCCGAGAGAAGAGGTCCAGCTGATGCCGTTTTCAAGAGGCCTGCGTGGCTTCAATTCAGGGCGGCGCAAAAAAAGGGATGACATGTTTACAGCAAGATGTTCACCTCACAACCCCAGCGATAAAGCAAAATGTCGTGAAGGGGGGGGGGGGGGCTCTGGTGAGGCTCAGAGACCACGATGCTAGAATGGCAATTTTCATGGCGCGCAGATGTGCGAATTGCATCATGAAGAGACGGACCCTTCAAAACCTAGAACTATGGAAATGTATTTAGTGAGAAGACCACAGGTTTCGCGGGGTTCCATGAACAAAACTGCTGACACACGATTCTTTCTCTCGTTGAACACGGTAAAAATCATCCTCCTTTCCAGATAGCCAAATAAGCCGTATATGATGTCTTTGATGGTCGTACAGATGCAGGATCGATTGAGCGTTTTCCCTTAAGCATCACCCTGCACCTCTTGCAGCGACTCCTTACCCTTACCCTTGCTCTTCGCCGATTCACTCTCGCTCGCGTCATATGATGGGGGGTCCAAGTCGTCACCACCAGCCACCCACACGCGCGAGAGCTCTTCCTCTATCTCCTGCCGTCTTGCTTTCCACGTCTCAACTTGCTCCAGGCGTTCCCGGAGATCCTGGAGCTCCTTCTCGACTTGCATCTTCTCCCGCTCCGTTCCGATTCTCTCAAATTCCCACTCGTCGCCACGTTCTCCCCCTCCTAGAATAAGGTTATAGGTGTGGTATTTCTTGAGGGAAGCGCGTGTCGAGATGGTGATGAGGGCTGCTCGCTGTTAGCATATGTGCAATAGTATGCGCAATGGTTCGACTCACTGATTCCCTTCTCCTTGCACACCTCGTACAGAAGTCCTTCGACGTCTTGGGACACGGCGCTGGTTCCTTCATCGAGGATTGCAAACTGAGGCTCGTGGTATAGCACACGGGCAAAACCCATGCGCTGCTTCTCACCACCACTGAGAACATCCTTCCACTCCTTGCGGGTATCCCAGCCGCCTTCACGATCGGGAAGGTAACCGAGACGAGCATCGTCCAAGATACGCTTTAGATCGTCTTCGGACTTTCTTTTCTCGCGCATATCGTGATGGCCATCGGGGTAGATGACCTGGTCACGGAGCGTGCCGATGCTGAGGTATGGTCTTTGCGGCAAAAACATGATGCCATCCTGACCAATATCCTTAGGCCGACTCACAAGACCCCGGTACACTGGCCAAAGACCCGCAAGAATGCGAGCAATCGCCGTTTTCCCCACACCGTTGGGTCCCGAAATCTAGAAATGTTAGCTCGCGCGGCGTTTTTATACCAGTCAAAGTAGCTTACAAGAAGATGCTCTCCCCTCCTCACAACCATGGAGAGCGACTCCATTAGCTCCTCGCCGCCGTTGGGCCACAGTGACGGTGCAACAACAGGCACGTTCTCAAATCTGACGCCATCAAATCCCTTCTGGATGGTTCCCTGAACATCCGAAAGCGAGTACAGCTCGTTTTGTTGTCCGCGAAGGAAGTAGGCATCGGCATGGACTCTGTGGAGCGTTGAGATCAGTGTGTAGACTCGGCTAGTGTATCCAGCGAGCTCCGAGAGGTCCTTGATAGAATACATCATTCTGCCGCCAGCGTCGGCCAGTGACAGCATAAGACGTTTGTTAGTAATGAACTCTTTCATACGACCACGCTCCCTGCTGCCCTTCTGGGCATTCTGGTCTAGCTCGGCGGCACCGCCCAGACCACCCCACGCAGGGAGAAATACTGGTAGTGACGACAGGAGGTAGCCGTAGGCACTCCAGCTGTACTTAAGGATGAAATCCTCAAGCATGTTGTAGCGAATCTTGAGCATGTAGATGCCCTCCATCCAATTCTTGAGCGACTTGAACTCTTTGTTGAGGAATTGCTTCTCCATATCGGCGCCGCCGTAGAAGGCGATCTCTTCGGCATTGGCGATCAGGCGCGCGTGCAGACTCCTGAAGTCACCCTCCTTGCGGCCCTCAACCGCCTTGAGCTTGCCAAATGGCGGTGAGAGCCGGCGCAAAATGCTTGCTGTCAAGAAGTAGTTGCTCAGGAGACCCGTGAGAGCCAGCGGGCCAAGGGACCGGAAGAGCTGGTAGTTGAAGACACAAAGGTCGACAAAAGGTTTCCCAAGCGACGAGTACAGATTCGCGGCGGCGGCGCAGAAGAGTGTCAAATCTTGTGTGATGAACTGGTCCGCACCCTGTCCTACACCTCCATCCAAATTGGACAGTTTGTAATAGTTTAGGTTGTTGTTCAAGTAGAGGTCGTGGATATACCGAGTAAGACGGGTTCTAAAAGCGATGGACACCTTGGACTCGAGAAATTTGATCATCGCATTGGTATACGATGCAAAACCACCGAGACCACACCACTAAGTTTCCTGTTAGCACGGGCAATGAGCTGGGCTATCCGCAACCACTCACCTTCACGAGTCCCCAGAGGAAGGCCTTGCCCTGCCCGGCAACGAGATCGCGCACAATCTCACCATCAAGCCGGGCGACGACAAGGGACAGGTATGTGCGAAGCATCAAGAATACGCTATGACTCAAGAGTAGGCCGGCTTCCTTACTTGACCATCTCGGAATCATGATGCTCATCAGACTCAAGAACTGGTGCAGGAAAGCCAAGTTCAGCCCGGGTTTGGTCTGCGCCGCGGGTACGGTACCGTCGCCGAGACCGGACACCCGCGGCGGGTTGAGGAAGAGCCGGCGATGCGCCTCGAATGTCAGAGGCTTGGTCGTCTGGATGACGACCTTGGAGGTGCCATCCTTGTAAGGGACGTAAATCGTACGGGAGCCATCCTTATTATGCAACCACGAGTTCGTGCGGACGAGCTTGCGACCTTGCTCCCTCTCTTCACGGCGCTGTCTCCACCAGCGCCTGCCTCCTGCGGCACCTAGGATGATGGATGCAGCGAGGGCGAGTGTTCCGAGCAGGCGGGTTGTGCGGGAAGTGCTTTGGAGGCGGGCGCGGATGAGGGTTGAGTATTTCTCGAAGAAGGCGGTGATGGCTTCTTCTGCGGCCGACTGGCGGAGGGTTGATTGTTCGGCCATCGTGGAGACGATGATGGCGATCACGTTAAGTGGTTGCGATGGTGGGATCGAGTCACGCAGGCTCGCCGCGGATATGATGCTGCTACGAACTCGCAGCCATCACCGGATGGAAACTGAGTTCTTCGAGATGTGCGACGCTATTGCCGACAGATGGAGGGGCGCAGGGTGCGTTGCAATTGAGGTTCTGTTTGTTTGATGCTGATGGACGGTCCCAGCCTCGTGTGTGTACGCTTCGGAAAGTCCAGCTAAGCACGTGGTCGCATCGGAGGCATGAGTCGTTTGTTGTTGGAGAGCAACGCTTTGGGGAGGACGCTAGCTCGTGATCGCATTACGACATGTGAATGCCGCTGGAGTGGAGTTCCGAGGCACTGCCCAGCACCCGAACCGGTAGGAAACTTGGGGAAAGCGGTCGCTCTGGGCTCCCCACTGGAAGGGGTCCTAGCCAGCCGCTTAGAGCCGAAAGTTCCCGGGCTTATGAGTGGCTGTTTGCGGTGGGGCTGATACTAACTCCGCTAGAATCTCCGGGGACGAATGACACTCAAAGACGACATAAGAGTGTGGGGGAGCCTCAGCACGCGGTGGGCGTGGCTACCTACCCTAGATACCTATAGTCACATGATGACTGACATCTTGGGTCCGAACTAGTTGATAACTTCCAATGTTTAATGGCCACTATAATGCACCGTGCCGTGGTTGAACCACATTTTTTTTTATTCACATTGAAGCAAGTACTCGTTCAAAGGTGTTACTCGGAGCACCGAGACATGCCAGTTCGGGTTCCAACAGTCTGTCAAGGCTTGTGAGCTAACAATGAAATTACATTCTGTTCCCAATACATCGTAAGCCATCTTATTTGTTGTTCCTAAGGTAAGTATTGTCATAATGGCTTTCTGAAAGTCAAATTGCGCCGAGAACCGAAACTCAATTTGAGGGATTGGACATCGGATCCATTAGTGGCAGCATCATGTTGCGATTTAGCAGGTCGAGATGGTGTGCTGCTGTATGCCCTGTTCTAAGGAAGACCCCTGGCGTCCATCGACATCCGTAAGAGGAGGCAAGAACGGGGGCTACGACCTGCTTCCAAACCTTGAGATGTCTTTCCTGGAGAGCAGGAACGGTAGACATGACATCCATTGCAGCCTTGTTTTAGCATATTACGAGGAAAGAATTGCTCCTCGGCTATGGCCCAAATGGAAATGTCAAACGAGCTTTGCTGGAACCAAACAAGAAGTGCTCCTCTTCAACATGACTACCACCATCTGTCAAACATCCATCATTTACCCGTCCAACAACGATATCGCAGGTACCTTACCGTGTATCACCATTACCGACGTTCAACACAGGGTTAATCGGACGGCAAAGCACGTCAGCAACACGGAAATCCAGAGAGCCCAGCAGCATTATGGAACCCAATGACTCCGCTCACAAGGAGCAAATGGAGAAGTCAGACAACTCCACTTGGCGACGAGAGCGTGTTAAGCTCTCGAGAAAGCTCCAAGAACGCTACGATGCTGGTCAGCCACTCTTTACGAAGAGTCAATTGGCTAGCCTTGCGGAGCAAATAGCCCACAAGAGCCGTCTTGTCGAGATCGAGGGCATGGACGGCAAAATGAACTGGGATCCTATCGGTTGGGACCAATTTGAGGATGAGTGAGTAATGACAGGCCCGAGATGGGATTTGGGGACTAATGGGAACGTTGGCAGCGAGACACTCTCCATTAACTACAGACCCATCCAGCGCCTCGTCATCCCGTCGCCGTCGGACGAGCCAGACGAACTTCCAAAACCTTCTTGCTCTGTAAACGTGGAGCGCACCGCCTTACACCCCCAAATGACTCCAGACCAAGTCGCTTTAGCCGTTGTAAAGATAGGTGCGGCGTTCCAGAAGCACGAGAAAACTTGGCAGGCGAGCCCGCAATTCCAAGAGCTCAAAAACATTCTATCCTCAGTCTTGATCCCCAATGTAATCAACAAAATCATCTGCTTCGGTCTGGGCGACTTGGCCCCTGACTCCGACGATGATAAATACTCATTATATAGCGAACACTCCGAGCCTCGAAGCCACATCCAGCATGCAGTCGCTCTGACCTTGGCACAGATACTAGGAGGCCGGACCGGTCGAGAAATTCGATGCTATTCGCAAGATCCGGCATACACCCAGGCCTCCATCGAATTTCTCAAGAGCCGCCACATCATGGTGCTTAATGATCCACAGGGATTCCTCGACGTGGATGAATACACGCTAGTCTTCAGCGTTGCTCCGACCGTACCTGTCAAGCAAATCGTAACGGACCTGGCCAGGCCAGCCATCATTGTCTGGGACACCGAAGTACCCGCTGAAATGGATAAGATGGACTGGAAACATATGAGATTCCCCGACGGCAACATGACGTGGATCAGGTTTAGTTAACTAAGCCCAAAACTAGAGCTGCAACAAGAACTGACATTTTTGCAGTCCCTGGATTTCCGATCCTGACTCAGCGCGCACAAGGAGGATGGAAAAGGAAGAGTACACATCGTACCCCTTCCCCGAGGACGGGGTTGCCATGTTCGAGACCCAGATTCTTGTCAAAAAGGCATCGAATGGGGCAGACGATGCGGTGCAGTGCTTGTGAGGCTGTTTCGTATGCTAAGGGCAGATCACATATGAAGGACTTTGGGTCACAAACTATAAATCAATCCTTCTGGTGTTTCTGGAGAGACAGTATTTTCAGAAGCCTTGGCCTTCCATGCACGACTCAACGAAAGTGGACCAGGCCGGGGACTTTGGACGACACAGAAACGGTGAAAAATTATGAGTAAAACGGGCAATTTAGGACAGATTGGTCTTGTGGAATGGCATTCTTACATTGCTCCGTGTTTTCCAAGGTTCCGATGCCATGGCCAAGGGGGGAACGAAGAGCAAACAGAACAAACGGTAACAGAATAACAGCCCAAACTTGCACTTCAGCTAAACGTTCCTGTTGTACTTGCGGAGACTGCGGGAGTGGTGGTGATACGTCGGGTTGACAGTCAGACCAGACGCCTGGGAAGGATCTTGCTCACGATTATCAGGCGATCCGATAGCAAGGAAGACATATTGTCATGACACCCTCTTTGGAGTGTACTATTTTCTTTTCTTTTCAGCGGTGATGTTGCAGAATTAGGTTGAAGTTCCCCCAGCTTGTGTGAGATCGAAACGCAAACGTAGAAGAAATAAAAAAGCAAAGAGAAAGAAAAGGAAAAAGCAAAACATTCCAAGGCCACCTGGTGTTTTGAAGCAGCAACGCTCGCGTCCTGCCACATCGATTTCTTACATTAAACAAGCAGACACAAAGTGGGAGCACTGGCATGGCAAGGCACGGCTACCACAAGTCTCTCTTTCGTGTTTAAATTGGGCAGTGTATTCGCGGGGCTTGCCGCCGTAGCGGTAGCGTTTGTGGTTGAAGCTTATAGTGAGCTTTCTGGACCACCCAACAACCTCAACACCCATTGTGTGCCTTTTTGTCTTTGGGGCTTGGGGGTCTGTCATCCAAAGTTGTCCGCGATGGTAGCGTCCGGGGGGTTGGGGGTTGGAGGACATGCAGTCCGAGTGAGCTTTCCGTCAAAGCCCATATGCACCAACTTTCCAGCAGGGGGGGGGGGGGGGGGGTCGGGGAGTTTTCAACGTTTCTCGGGGTTTGCCTCGCACTCGGTCGTTGTGTAGGCAGACGACGGGGAGCTGTACCACAACAAGGGAAGAGAAACACACCATAAGGAAGAAGAAAGGTGTTCCGTCCGTAGGACGGATAACGTGTACTATACTACGCTGTAGAGGAAGAACCTCCCCCAGCCTTGGTGGGACGCAGAAACAGGAACCGGCGCAAGACATCCACGTTGGGAAACGTGTTTGGGAAATTCGCCTGGGGGGGGGGAGGAGCAGCACCCTGGACGATTCCCAGAAGAGTCGTAGTGGGGCGAGGAATTGGGAAGGCCTTACCGCACGGTAGGATTTCCTTTTTGCATGACGGTTGAACCTCTTTCCCCCTGTTGGCGGATGCGTGTACCCCAGTGGCTCTCTTCATTTGCTTTCCTATGCTATGTGGATGAGATGGAGTGTTGCATGAGGAGTGTGAGCACGAAGGTAAGACTGAGATAGAGAGAGAGAGAGTGTGTGTGTGAGTGAGTGGGTGGGTGGGTTACCCAACCAGAGATCCGTCACTCGACCGGGCGGTAACATGGCCAATGAGAAGCAACGGGAAATACGGCCAAGGGTGGTCCGTATCTCCACCAGCCGTAAGAGCTTGTCCCATCTATTCATTAGTTGGTTAGGAGGGAGGAGGCAGGAGGGATGTTCTCATTCCTCGCGGCTTTCGAGACTTGCGGAATGTTGGGGGACTTGGGATGGGGGCGGCTGCGAATGGTTGCTTGATTGCAAGGCTGTCGAGGCTTGGCGGGATTGTTCCCAAACGTAGTAGGCACACAGACAAACAGGCTGGATGAGAGTGAGAGTGAGGGCGAGAAACCGCGAATATCAGACCGACTGGAGACACAATGAACATGGATGAGGCAAACTCGAACCGCCTAATATCCTCATGCGCTAAGCACCTGGCAGCGAGCATCGGCCAAACAGTGGTGGATGCAGGCAATGCGCTGCAGCTCTTCTTCCACCCTGCTCTCGACTTTCGGCCACTCATCTAGCTCGGCATTTAGGGTCCCTTCATCTGTTACGCGCCCGACTCGTCACCTCGAAAAAAAAGAGAGGGAAAGAAAGGCCAGGGTTGTCAACTGATGTCGCGGCGGCCGGGTCGAGTCACTTGCTACGGGGGCCCGGCATGCGAATGAGAAAGCGCCCGGTTGAGTTTACCCTGTCTCTGGTCCGGCGTTGGACCAGACAGCCCCCTTAGGTAGAGGCGGCGATGACGGCAGCATCTGCTCCCACACTTTCCAAGGCCCGAAGCTAATCAGGGCACCAAAGATTGAACCGAGACGGGGAGGACATCGGATGCGACGATGGGTGTCCTCGTTCATTTCGAGCTGCACAGTCAAGCACTAGACTCAGGTAGATCGGTCCGTCGTCGGATGCGGAGTCAGACAAGTCGCCCTCAGAATGTCTCTCTCTCTCCCTATCTGGACAGCGTTTTGGGCTCTCTAGTGTGTTGCCCTCGTTGTCGGAATTATCTGTGAGGGCGGGGCCACCTTGAAGGATAGGGAAATCGAAGGAAAATGAAATGACGGAACCGGGATGCCGTGCGATAGGGTCAACAAAGAGCTAGGACACGAGGTAATCTCGCCCTCGGGAGACACAGGCGCGCGTAGCTCTTTGACAGCTTGGATGTTCCCAGCAACGGCTACCGCGCCTCGTCCTCGCCTCGTCGCCTCAAGTATTTAAACCAAACATCAAACCCGCGATATGCCTGCCTGCCTGCTGCTTATTGTCAGCTAGACTCGGTCCGTTGGGTTGAGCTGAAAAAGGTATAAAAAAAGGCTTCCACTGCCAGACCAGGCCCCCCTCCATTGCTTTAAAGTCCCAGTCGGCATTATCATTGCCCATCGTACTTTTAGCAACTGGAGCGGTTCGGGGGCTAGCTCCTGCGAGAAGCGTGTTATGGGAACCAGGGTGGAGCCTCTCTTGTGTTCCCACCATGGAGATTTTCTCTAATATGAGCTCGGCGGGCACAAGGCCATGACATTGAGAACTGGGAGATGAGACATGGCGTCTGATGCAGCGCGATAGTCGTCCGGTGTCGAGCACAGTGTGCGACCCTGTCCTCTCTGCCCGTGCTTCAATGCCCCCCCCCCCCCCCACATTGAATGTCAATGGCTGCACCAGCCGAGGGACGTCATTCTTGCCGGTGATGGTGCCTTGCCCAAAACTGTATTATTTGTACAAGATTAGACAGTACGAGGGACTTGGTGACAACTGTGATGCTCGACGGGCCCCCTATCGCGCCCCATCTCATAAGCCTGGCCTTCTGCTTAACCAGGAAGGGACGGGCTAATCTCACCAGGGAATCCACACACACACACACCCTTCCCAGGTCTATTCGCACGCGCTCGCAACTTTGCGCTCTGGTGTCGTCTCCAGTCCTCTCTGTTCTGTCCCCCCCGGTTCCTCGACCCGGCTGCGAACACCCCAGCTTCCATGTCATGTATGCATCTGTCTGGATACACGGACCAGCCCCTGGCCCCTAAATGCTCCCCAACCCATCCATGTGTTGCTGTGAAAGGCAAATCATCTCGCTTGTGACTTTCATGGCCTTTCAGCCTCTGATACGTCCTTCTCTAGCCTGGCCACCTAACTGCCCCCCCTGAGTCTCTCCCGTTTCTCTTTCCTTACTTGTTTGTGCCTTGCCTTCACTGACTGGCCTTGGTTTGATTGCTTTGCTTTTTTGCTCTGCTCTTTCAACTAGGTAGGTACCTAACGCCCCCTCCCCTCTTGTCCTCCGCTCCCCCAATTTCCAATCTTGTTGCACACCTGTGGTTGCTGCTCCATTTCTTCCTTTCATGCGCATCAACGCGCTCCCTAGAAGTCTCGACTTGTACGTCTTCCGCCTCGGCCGCGGCCTCGACCAGAACACTCGAGCGATATTCGATAATTGTTGAAAATTAAAGCAAACCACCTGTTTCATTCACTTGTCACTATTGCGAACCCTACCTAGTTGCCATCCGCGTCGACCCTTATAGTTGCTATTCCCTGCAACCGCTCACTCTTTTGCTACCCACTTTTTTCCCCATCTGATTCGACCACCATTACTACCAACCAAGCACGACCAACCTGGGGGGGAACTGGCTTGACTGACTCTAACTGACATTGGCCGCCGTAACTATCCATCCCTCCCCCTAAAAAGGGCCCAGCCACTTTCGCCTCGCCCACCTAGTCATTCCATTGGCGCCGCTTCCTGCGCGACCGAGAGCCCAAACCATCTTCCATTCTCCGCCTTCGACCGACAACCTTAACGGACCGCCGCCGTCGTCTTTTCCCTTCCTCCCCTCCCATTCCATTCATCGTCTACCCCGTCGATCGTCCAGTTCCTGACAATTACATTCACTCTGGACCGCGCCGCGAGCACTGCGAATCGGCCTTTTACGGCTGACACCAGCTGAGCTTAGGGGTTGAGGACTCTGGGAAGGCTCGCCGGACCCAAGAAGAAAGGAGGTGAGTGACGACAGTGATTTTTATCCCGTACTTTGCACTCGACAACGCAGCACATGCAACGTCCACCGACCGCTGCGTTTGCGCAATGCTGCCTCGCTGGAGGAGCGGCATGCTTGACTGCTGGTATGGTTCATTTTTTGCACGCGCATCGTTAGTATTCGCGTCGAGCACCCACAGGACCGCCAGCACGACCTCGGCCTTGTCTCAGGCCTTGGAATGAGAGCGAGAGAGGCCAGTGTCATAGATGATCTAGGTGTGCCCACTGGGGCTTGTGCCAGCCCCTCGTGAGAATCGTCGCTCAATGTCTGCCTTCATTCGCTTCGCCAGGACGTCTTCGCTAACGGGTCCGACCTAGCTCAACAGCATCATGTCCGAGAAGCCACAATCATCCAACCCAGCCGACGAAATCACATCGGAAATTCGACAGAACGGCCAGTCAAGCCAAGACATGTCCAAAGAAAAGGTGCTTCTGGCACCAGAGGAGGGTGGGAATTCAAAGAAGGGTAGGAGCTTGCTGCATGTACCGTCTCGGTCTTCCTCGCAGCGCAATCAATCCTCTCCCACGTCGACGGGGCTGAGTGGAGCAACAGTCAGCGACTCGAGAAATAGCATCGGCGGACGCTCCAAGGAGTCCAAAGGCAGCATTTTGGGGCGGCATCGAAATGGCAGCGTGGGAAGCCACCGATCCGGCATCGAAACCGAACCGACCAACACACCCGGCAATACCCAACCGAACTCTCCTGTGAACCCCCCGCAGAAGAAGAAGAAGGGCGGGCTCTTTGCCCTTTTTGGATGCTGCGGAGTTCCCGACAATGCAAACGCCATTGAGAACGGTGACGACGCCGTCCACAAGCTCGACAAGCTGCCCGCAAGGCCGACAACTGCCAAGTCCCGGCAGCCGACGCCACAGGAGCAACAGCAGCCGTCATCATCCACCAGACCCCAAATCCAGGAGAAGCAACCTCAACCCGAGCAACCAATGACCATAACCGAGGCAAAGGGCAAGCGTGTCTCCGGCGCGACCACGGCTGACGATAGTACCGTCGGCGGCGATACCGGAGATTCCAAACAGACCGCTGCTACCAGCGCTACCATTAGCAGTGCTGCTGCGCCGGCCATCACAGTCGAGTCCACCACTGGCCAGAGGGTGGAGGAGGAGACGTACAAGAAGGATGTTGAGGAAGATGAAGCGATGCCGGATGCGACGCCCGTAGCCGAAGTGAAGCACCAAATCCCGCCCCCGGTAGAAGACGCGCCGACGAGCCAACAATTGCCGCCGCCTCCGCCTGGACCAGCTCCGAATGCATCGGCACAAATTGATACTGCTTTTGAACCCGAGCAGAAGTTTCTGCTGCCCCCCATTGCACCCGAGTTCAAAGGGAGGAAATGCCTTGTTCTCGATCTGGACGAGACGCTCGTACACAGTTCCTTCAAGGTTATTCATGTTGTCTCACGAGAGAATACGTACAGTGTTGCTGACTGGTCTGCAGATTCTTCACCAAGCCGATTTCACCATCCCTGTAGAGATTGAGGGCAATTATCATAATGTTTATGTTATCAAGAGACCAGGCGTCGATCAGTTCATGAAGCGCGTAGGCGAGCTTTATGAAGTGGTTGTCTTCACTGCGTCCGTCTCCAAGGTATGTAGCCTGACGTAACCGATTCCGAACAATTGCTGATCATGCATAGTATGGCGACCCCCTCTTGGATCAGCTCGACATTCACAAAGTCGTTCATCACAGACTCTTCCGCGAGAGCTGCTACAACCACCAAGGCAACTACGTCAAGGATCTTTCCCAGGTAGGAAGAGACCTGAAGGACACAATCATCATCGACAACTCTCCCACCTCGTACATCTTCCACCCCCAACACGCCGTTCCCATCAGCAGTTGGTTCTCGGACGCGCACGACAACGAGCTGTTGGATTTGATTCCCGTTCTAGAAGATCTCGCAAAGTCGGATGTCCAGGACGTCAGCCTGGTCCTCGACGTTACACTTTGAAGCTAAAGATACCAATTTCTTTTCTTCGTTCATCACCTCCGAAGAAATTTGCAGGACCGCGGTCCCATCATAGCGGAAGGCGTTTGGGTTGCGATGATTGGTTTCCAGCAGGTGTAGATGTATCACTGTCTAATCATACCTTATAATGAGCACTGGCGGAGGCACCAGACCACCGAGCCAGCTCACAGCGGCTTTCACGCAGCAAGCTCCAGGTCCGCACTCAACGGGCCGCAAGGATGACAACTCCATCGAAGAACCTGGGACCGGGAAGGAGAACAAAAGCAGGGCACTTTGGAGCTTGGTATGGCGGGACGGGGAGCAGTTGGCGCTCGTCTGTCATTCCGGTGATTCTTTGACGGCAGTGCTTCGGACACGCACTCGAGGAATCCTCAGCGAAAGATACCAGTCTGTCAAGGACCAGTCATCACGAAAAAAGGCGGCTAGGGATACCATTGGGTCCATGTGTTGGAATTGGAAGGGGTCGCCTCTACGTGGCAGGCTGTTGATTTTCTTTTTGTCCATTCTCTATGTTGTTTGAATCGTACACACCACCATCACCCATTCCCCCGGAGTCTGCAAGCAGACGTTCTATTTCACTGCCAGTATAGTCGGCACCAATCAAGCGGAAAAGAGAGAGAAAGAGACAGAGCGGGAAAGAACATAGTAGTCGTGGGATAGCTTTGCGTCGTGTATTGTATTTCACAAAGTGCTGCATAAGCTGGCGCGAGCAGTTGGAAGGGGGTTCTGCTGCAAAGAGCAGCTGCTTCCTAGACATACAGTACCCTCCAATTCAATTCAAATCGTTCAAAATCAATAAATAAAACAAAACAAGAAAAAAAAAGATTGCCTGGTTGTACTAAAGCATGTGTTGCATGATTACAAGACGGGATGACCATGTCTGCCATGCAGTGAACCTGAATGGTTGTGTCAGGGGGTGGAAGACTGTGGAGTCTTTTGGGGGGGGGTGAGGCGCTATCTACGCTGAGTGACCCCAATTGAGGCAGGTTCGCCGTCCCCCTAGCTAGTTAGCCTACCCTGGGGTCTGGAACGTCGGGTCGGAAAATCCCACTGGCCACCGCGGCTCCGCGGCGTGGTCCCCTTTCCAAAACTGTGGCCTCAACTCTGCCACTTTTGAGCGCAGGTGCACCAGCCCAGAAGCTTGAGTTTCCCATCATCACGCCCTCCGACATCCACCCCCCCGAAAGTCGATTCTTCCCTAAACGTCGCCTTCCTTTCCGATTATACCGTCATTCCCAAAGGGATCCTGCAGCGATTCTGGGATTTGTTTCTGGTCACACTACTTCACAATGGTTAGTATACTACCCTTGCACTGCCCTGGGATAGCTTGAACTGCGGCCATCAATGGTTTCGTGTCGCACGCGACATCTTGTCCATTGATACGACTTTGCATTGCCGCCTGTTTGGCGGCGCTTATGTTGGCAATTTGAAGCAATGAACAATAAGCGGAGGCAATGGCTGACGATGGTATCAAATGACAGTCTTCTCCTCGCCCTTCCTCGCCCGTTAACTCACCCGGCGCCGCCGCCTCTGGCGCAAGCGTTGCGCGCCCTTCGTCTCCTACCCCCCCCGGCGGCCCTCGTACCGCTATCCGTCGCCGTGCCGCTGCCGACCAGAAGGAGAAGATTGCCAATGCGCGGCCGAACAGCACGAGGGCTGCCGGTGCCGGTGGCAGCAGCAGCACCATGCTGAGTATGTCTCTCCCTGTAATGTTCCATCATGTGGAAGCAAAAATAGAAGGAGGGAAAACTCGTTGGGGTGATTGGTGACAGTTGGAGCGGATGCTAACGCCTTGTCAATTCAGGACTTTACACTGACGAGTCTCCCGGTCTCAAGGTCGACCCCGTCGTGGTCCTGGTTCTTTCCCTTGTTTTCATTTTCAGCGTTGTTGCTCTTCACAGTAAGCTGTCCCCTTTTGTCTCGTCACTTTGCGCCCTCAAGGGAACCCAGCCAGCTGACATATCCTCTCCAGTCATTGCCAAGATTACCCGCAAATTCTCCTCTTAAAGAGTGAATTGAAAGGCCAGAGATAAGTGGCTGCGGAACCTAGCTTTGGGGCTAAAAGCTAGCGAGCCCTCAGAGAGACGGGGACACGCGAAATGCGACAGTACTCCGGTGGCGTTGTGGCAGAGACAATGCTTGTCTACGGACACCGACCCGCCCTAGGACGTTTGGGGAGTGATATCGGACGTCGAAAACAACATAAAAACAACATTTGACGATAATGGACAGTGGGTGCGTGCTTAAGCTCAAAAGATAAGGGCATTCGGTTCGAGGAGCGGGAGGCAGGGAGAAGAGCATGACTGATGTGCGCCGCTGTATTATACCTCCTTTTTCTTTCTCTTTCTATTACAACTCTAGCCTAGGCCGTCGAATGCGACTTCTGGAACCCAAGTTCCTGCCGGCTTTATCTTTGGTGACTTGACAAAGCCGACAAATAACAAGCCAGGCTCCGACATGGGCAACAGTGGCCAGGAAAGGGAGCCCGGAACAGCGCAATCATCGTAAACACCTGCCTCTCTTGAAGTCCTAGGAGAAGAGTTGTGTAGAGAGCTACTTGCATCTCATCCTGGACCCTCGTGACAGCCTATCATCTCTGTGGCGGCCCAGAGCTCATTGGGAAGGCGACTGCCCGGCCCAAGCAAAACTGGATCAGCGTCCCACAGTGGTCGCATCATTTAACAGTGTGGAGTTTCTGGACAGGGCCCACGACACTACCCACGACGGGTCAAAGCTCTGGGTCAGGAAAAGGTTCAGAGAGTCGGGCCAACTTGAGCGAAACGAGACGAAGTGAATCTGTTGATGACATTGTTTACAGTCCTCCATGAGTACTGGAGATTAAGTTAAGTTGGATGACCCATACGAAAGACCATTGAGTTGAAAGGTTAACCTGCGGCTGCCGAGTCCTTATTTCTGCACGGCCAAACCCCATTGGCGGAACTCTAGCTGCCATCAATCAGCTCTTCTCAACGCTCTCGCCATCCCCGGCTAATCATTATCTAAGGAAAAAGGCCCATTTCGCCAGGCTACACAAACCAGACCCACTCTCATGTACCAGTCCAAAAGACCTTGCTTCATAAGCATACCATGTGCCATGGCTCTCAACGATCCACCAAGAGCAGCATAGCTGTCTCCTCCCCTTGGTGTAGTTGGTTCATCACGTTCGACTGTAATGGTTACATTGTCATCGAAAGGTCTCTAGTTCGATTCTGGAAGGGGAGAACCTATCCTTTTGCACTTTTTGCGCTCATGGGCCGTATGAATGCTTAACGTCAGCTGTTCCTGTTGTTGTCGTTTTTGCGCCTGGTCCCCCGTCGGTGCATTTGTTTGTGGGAAAGGCCCACGGCTGCTTTCCTCCCCCTCCTACCTGTGTGCTTCTTTCCTTGTTCCGCACAAGGGCTCCAATACCCGAAGCGACTAGTCGCGCATCATAAATTTTTTTTCTTATTCCTTTTGGCCGCGGACGCCGTTGTTGAAGGTCGTAATGGTGTCTCAACCACTCACATGTTGATACGGGCTACAACTTAACGCTGGGTTTTAAGTTAGGCATTACTGCAAAACTCCTTTGGCTCACAGTCGTCCTTTCCTTTACTGCTTGCCTCAATGGGGTACACCGATCACAACGCCATTAAGGGTACGTAAGTACCGACTCCACACGTTCTTGAGCCTTGGTGTGCCAAAGTCCCCCGAGGGGCCCCTCTCACGTAAAAAGACAGACAATACAAGTATCAAGGCGCAATTTATCGCCGCCTAGAAGCATGTCCTCAAAATTCACATCGTTAAGAACCCTGAGAAGCGTACCTACCTACTACCTACATCGTCCGTAGGTAGTGTTAGCAGGGGGTCCTATTCTCCCCTCACGTCCCTTCTTCCTCTGTGGCTGTGCGGGGTTCCAGTGCGGCGGCCGGCCCTTGAATCGTCCCATGTCATTGGCCTAATAGGGCCTTAGGGGATCTTCAGTTCCCTTCCCCCAGTCCCATTGGACGGAGATAGACGTCATAGCTCTCCCTCTCCCGGGAGGAGAGTAGAGGCGCTCCAGGCTCTGCGAATGTGGGAGTCTATGAATCCCTCTGCCTGCGCAATGGACGCGTCGCCATTGCTAGTATAGTTGCTTGTTGCGATTGCGTGAGGCGGTGCATTGGAGTCGGAAGGAATGCCTCCTCCCCCCTCCCCCAAAGCAGACCTTGAAACCCTGGAGGGGAACTTGCTTGTGGCTCCCTCCCTGTTGTGGTAACTCCCCCACCACTGCCCATTCCCGCCCTCCACTACAGCTCCAGGGTCTCGTCGTAAGCTTGATCTTCCTCTGATGATGAAACGGGACTGAACACTTAAGATGAGTATTCTCACTCGCATCTTCAAACCCTGCTTCCGGTTTTTATTCTCGAATTGTTACGGCTCCCTAGCCACATCACTGAAGAAACGTACGCCTTTGCTTCACCACTCTGGTGTGCTTGTCAGTCGGCTTTGACTTCTATTGGACTTGGACGGTGTCCTTTCCGTCAACTAGCTTCCTCTTGCTCCGACAACTGACAATCCTGCGACCCCTTCACCTACCGCGACCTATCTAGATGATCTGATTCTTTTGCACATGCCAGAAACCCGCTGATATTGTCGTCGGTCCTTCCATCTTTGGTCGACGAGCCGACATTCCCCGCAATGACGGGCGTCCACAAGACAGAAGCGGGCGCGAGCTCCTTTGCTCCTCCCCCGCCCCCGCGACACAGCGATCTGAACCTCGACGTAACCGATAGCCAGGAAGTCCCCGACGCTCTCGTCTCTGATGGCTTCAGTTTGCCCTCTCTGGAGCCCGATAACCAGGCTCCGCCCGCTTATGGCGACCTTCCCAACCAGCTGCAGTTCAGTCAAGCGGGCTTCGAGGCCGGCGCAAATGTCACTGGTACAGAAACTCTCATCTGTCCGTACTCAGATCGAGACTCATTAACGTATGATATTAGGGGACGGTCGAGTAAACATCAACATAAACCAGAGCGGCAACCGCCTTGCCGAGATCCTCGCCCCGACGTTACGAAACCAGCTCCTCGCTGACAAGCGCCCCCAGGGCCCCCTCCCGCCCGCCTACATCCCCCCGAGCCTCGGAGGTCAACCAGGTCAGACCCCCCCGCCACAACTCAACCTCGTCATACAAATTGTCGGCTCCCGTGGCGACGTTCAACCTTTCGTCGCCCTCGGCAAGGTCCTCAAGGACACGTACGGCCATCGCGTGCGCATAGCCACGCACGCGACGTTCCAAAAGTTCGTCGAGGAGAATGGGCTCGAATTTTTCTGCATCGGCGGCGATCCCGCCGAGCTCATGGCCTTCATGGTAAAAAACCCCGGGCTGATGCCCGGCTTCGACACGCTCAAGAGCGGCGAGGTCAGTAAGCGCCGGAGGGGCATTCAAGAGATCTTACTTGGGTGCTGGCGGTCGTGCATCGAGGCGGGCGACGGGCTGGGACCACCGCCCAAACCGCATGCCAGAAATCAGGTGTTGGACGAGAATTACGGAATACCCGGAGACCCGAACCAGAGGCCGTTCGTGGCAGATGCGATTATTGCGAACCCTCCGAGTTTTGCGCACATCCACATTGCCGAGAAGATGGGCATTCCACTGCATCTGATGTTTACTATGCCTTGGACACCAACCCGCGCTTTCCCACACCCTTTGGCCAACATTCAGTCGACAAATACCGATGCCGTCATGACAAACTACGTTTCGTACGCATTGGTCGAGATGATGACCTGGCAGGGTCTAGGTGACGTCATCAATCGCTTCAGAGAGAAGGCGCTGGACCTGGAGCCCATGTCGTTGATCTGGGCTCCTGGTGTGTTAACGAGGCTTAGGATTCCTTACACTTATTGCTGGTCGCCTGCGTTGATCCCGAAGCCGAACGACTGGGGCCGTGAGATTGATATCTCTGGGTTCTACTTCCTGAATTTGGCATCGGCGTTTACACCCGAGCCTGAACTAGCTGCATTTTTGGCCGCCGGCCCTCCTCCGGTTTACATTGGTTTTGGCTCCATTGTAGTTGACGACCCCAATGCCCTGACCAGGATGATCTTCGATGCCGTTCATCGAACCGGTGTTCGAGCTCTGGTGTCCAAGGGCTGGGGCGGTCTCGGTGCCGAGGATGTAGGACTCCCGGAAGGCGTCTTCATGCTGGGTAACGTGCCACACGACTGGCTGTTTAAGCATGTGTCGGCTGTTTGCCATCACGGCGGTGCTGGCACGACTGCGGCTGGTATACAAGCCGGCAAGCCTACCATCATTGTACCGTTCTTCGGTGACCAGCCATTCTGGGGAGCCATGGTTTCGAGGGCTGGTGCAGGGCCGGATCCGATCCCTTACAAAGAGCTCACGGGAGACAAGCTCGCTGAAGCCATTAATTTCGCCATCAGGCCCGAGACTCAAACCAGGGCACAAGAACTTGGCCAGAAGATCCGCGAGGAGAAGGGAACTGATTTGGGCGGAAAGAGCTTTCACGACCACTTGGATACTGATGAGCTCAGATGTTCCATTGAACCCAGCCGAGCTGCCGCCTGGCGTGTAAGGCGGACAAAGGTCAGATTGAGTCCCATGGTTGCTGCTGTTCTGGTGGATAATGGTCTCATCAAATACTCTGACCTCAAGCTGTAAGTTCTTCTGCCGATGAATCGTGTGCCGATGACTAACAATTCGCAGCTACCGACCCAAGGAGTACATTACAGAAGGTCAACCGTGGGATCCTATTTCCGCGGTGGCAACCTCACTCGTGGCGGACCTCAGTAACATCGGCATGGCTGTTGCCGACTTCCCCCGAGAGTTGTTCAAAGCCAGAAGCAAAGGAGACAAGACTCCAGAGCCCCCTGCGACTCCGTCTTTCCCTGGGGGGCTTCGCAAGAAGTCCTTCCAAGAAAGTAACAGCGGGTCTCTCGTGCCGAGCACGCGCGCTTCGGAATCGTCTACGCAACTAGGACTCATCGAAACGGGCGACTCTACGCCGACACTTCCACTTTCTCCGCAGCCCGATACAGAATCTTCGGCACAATCGCGTAAAACGTCAGCGGCACCGTCCATGGTATTTAGCCCGGCAGAAACTGCATCGGTCGCTCCGAGCGAGACAGCACCATCGGAAAACCCATCGACGGCGCAGCACACGAGGCCACCTACTAGCCCAGGGAAGCGGTCTATCAGCGAGTCCTCGACCACGGCTGTGAGTGTTGACGCAGCTGTGGCAGCTGGCACCAGCGTCAGTCGCATTGTCACCACTGGTGTGAAGACGCCGATGAACGTCTGCCTTGGCCTCGCCAGAGGTTTTCGAAATGCCCCCCGCTTGTACAACGACGACACTGTCCGGCCTCCCGAGAAGGTGACAGACTTTTCCAGCGGCGTGAAGATTGCGGCAAAGGAATTCGGTTATGGCATGTTCGACGGTATTGGCGGGTTGGTAACGCAGCCCCTGAAAGGCGCCGAGAAGGAGGGTGTTCCTGGTCTTATCAAAGGATTCGGCAAGGGTATTGGCGGCTTGATTTTCAAGCCCGCCTCTGGTGAGTGCTGCAACACTTGACGGAAAACTAGAATGGTCTCTAACTTATACAGCTGTATGGGCCGTCCCGGCATATACCATGCAAGGCGTTCACGCAACACTTCGCAACGCATTCTCCACTAGCGTCCAGAACTACATCATCGCATCCCGCATGAAGCAGGGACAGATGGACATGGAAGCTGCTGGTATTGCGGAGCGCGAAGACGTCATTGCCCGGTGGAACAGCATCAAGTTCGATCTGAAGAATTTCCAAGCCATGAAGATCAAAGAGCAGCGCGAGAAGCAAAAAGCAGACGGGGGCCCTTACATGCAAAGCCGTCCCGAGAAGAGTCTCACGCCTCCGGTCACAGGGTGGTCACATACTCGGAAATTGTCATTCGAAGAGAGAAAACAGCTGCACGCCCGTAAAGAGGCGTGGAAAAAGGGACATGTTGAGGCTATTGTACCTCCGTCGAGATCTGACCCGTCATCCGCCGAAAGCAGCACAGTCAGTGTTGCCGAAGATGAAGAGTTTGAGCGGGCTATTCGGGCATCTGTCATGGAGACCTCACGTGGTAACTCAGAAGAAGACGCGGCTGTTGAGCAGGCAATCAGAGCAAGCATAAACCACTTCCGCAGCAGCGGCACTGGAATCCCAGACGTGGTACCTGATAAGCCCTTGTCGTACGATGGAAACGCGACGCACTTGAATCAGGACCCGTTCTCATGCGCCGAGCTGCAAATCACGGACGAAGAATACCAAGGGCTCGTCGAGAAGGCGATACAGCAGAGCATATCTTTGCAAGCTGCAGGCGTGCACCCGGGTCAAGGCTCGCACGGGGACGACGAGGAGTTCCAGCGCGCTCTCGAGCAGTCCAAGATCGCACAACATTCGGCGCACGAAGACGACGAGGAGCTACAGCGCATCCTGGAAGAATCGAAGCGGCACCATACCGAGAGCACGAATAATGACGAAGAGGAATTGAGAAAGGCCATAGAGGCTTCTGAAGCCGCGCACCTGGAGCAAATGAACAAAGCTGCGGCGGCGCTGTCGGAGGAAGAAATCGTGATGGAGTATGTGAAGAAGCAGAGCCTGGCCGAGGAGGAGTATCGGCGGAACGCACTGAAGGGAAAGGCGCGTGAGGTCGTGGACGATGAAGATGACGACGAAGACCTCAAGAGGGCGATGGAGGAGAGCCTGAAGCCGACCGGAAGGTCGGGGCAATCGAGCTCTTTCCAGTGATATAGACAAAGAAGACCGAGCGATAGATGGCACATCCGAGATACCATTTTTTTTTTTCTTCTTAGTGGCAATACAAGATGACTATTCTTTACTTTTCTCATGAGAAATCTCAAGGTGGTCACGTATTTGACGGGGCGAGTACAAACGTCCTTTGCTGCTCCTCGTTCTCCCGCGGCGTGTGCTGGATGGCGGTGACGGGGCGGGGCTCGTCGAGTCCCGAATGTACCTAGTCAGTCCGTCAACATGTAACACACACACACACGTAAAAATAAGCCGGGCACCTCTTCCGTACCATCTCCAAGGTGTTTTGTCCGTCGTGCGCAGGCAGGGACGCCATAATTTACAAACCCCCCCCCCCCCCCCCCCAAAACGGAGGGGCCCTTTGTCCCAGTATGTCGGACCCTTTGGTCGTCATCATTGCGAGAGACGCCCACCCCAACCCCCCCCCCGTCGATGGGCACCATCATCGCCCCGATCGGGAAGTTGACACTGTTCAAGGGCCAATGTGATTGGTTCGTGGGTTCGAGGAAATCGACTACTTTGACTCAAGTCATTGCCGTTCTCTCATCTCATCAAGTTACCATCCTAATAATAATGTCAATTGGGCAATAAAATAACAAATGGATTTATTGTTTCTAAGGTCAGCCTTGACCTAAAGATCTGGCTGGTATGGAATCTCCCCATTGACACATATTTGTACACAGTCCTGCCGTGCAAGAATTATTACCACCCTTTCCTATCGTACCATTTCCTTCGTTTCTAATATTTTGCTGAAGTCCGAAAGCCAAAACGCAAAGTAACCAGTCAACTTGACACCACTCCCGAACCTCTGCATTACTTCGTCTTTCGTTTCTTGCCTAGTGCAGCTTCTCCTTGAGGTAGATGACTGCCGCATACCCTGCGCAACATCGAGTCGTCATTCCATGAGAACACCAGGGGCACTTTACCGTCGTCGTGATGATACCACTGACTCCAAGCTTCCGGTCTTCGACCTTCCCGTCAGGGTTCGCCATGCACTCGTAGACTTTGCTGGGCAAGTCGTGCAAGAACTTACAGCCGCAGCATTCCACTAACATCTTGGCGACCGGCTCTGGGGCGCCATTGGGGGGTAAGATGGATGCCCGCGATGCACGGTTGGATCGCGAGGGGGCAGCCGGGGGAGGCGGGCCGGGCATGGACTTGCGAGCCTCCTCGAGGTAGATCGATGGGTTCGCAGGTGCCTTGAGAGCCACAACCGACTTTCTCCACGCCGCATCCGACAACGGAGAGGCTTGTGTCGTTGTATTGCCATCCGACATAATATTAGATCCGCGCTTGGATGATCGCGGTGGCGGAGTTGGAACAAGCGCCCGAGGAATCAGAGGCTGATGCTTGAGCTTGGGGAGGAAACTTGTATCTAGGACAAGGTCAGGGCTCGAGCGACTCTTAGTCAAGCTCGGGTGACGCTGAACCGAACATGCTGGCTCATTCTGCGTCGGTGAAGCGACATTTGCGGCCAGCTTCCGCTCGTCTTGACTATACTCCCGAGGACTCATAAGAGGTGCAGAAGTCACCGGCGTGGCCAACGTCGAAGACTTTGAGCTCTCTGTGTGCGTGGGGGTTGGATAGCCCTGGGACGAGTCACTGTCATCAGCATCGGCGACACTGGCATTCCTGCCAAACGTCTCCGTCACAAGAGCCTCCAGCTCATTCAGATGAGCCTCGTGGTTTTGGACTGGGATTTGCGGGGGTAGACTGATCCTTGGGTTCGAGACTGTTGGCGAGGATGTCAGGATGGCCGCGTGAGAGACTCTGTACGACCTCGCGTCGTCCGAAATCAACACAGCCTCGTTGTCCACTCTTCCTACCTCTCCGTCCGCCTGCGACAACCCCTTCTCTGATTGGGGTCTTGATGAATCCGGGGTCGTGGCTGGTGAGGGAGAAGGCATGCCTTCGTCACACGAGGATATGGATGACCTGTCAGTCGGACGAGCCGACGAATCTCTCGATGGCATGGCTGATCCAGCATGTTCAGCAAACGGCCGGGCGGGCGCAGCTTGACTTGGAGAAGGCTCATCAGTTGAGTACCGGGAACTTGATGGCGAGTCGGGTGTCATATTAGTATCTCTTGCGGCACGCATGAAGTAACTAGACGGCGAGGACTTGGAGGATCCTGGACTAGAAACTTTCTGGAAAGCTGCTTTGGCTGCATCTCTGAAGCTCTTCATTGTAGCCCCTTTCGGGGACAGAAGCCTCTCACGCGACGAGGACATCTCGGGGGGGAGTGTGGTTTCCCTCGGCATTGTCCTGGAAAGGGGGGGTCCTTGAGAAGTTGAACGGTCAAATGACCCTTCGTTGGGGCTGGCCTGAACAGGGGGGGTGTAGGGGAGACGGAAGGTGATCGTGAAGTCTTCGGTTTGGGGCGACTGATCATTGTGAGCGTTGAGCTTGATCATAGAGTTATTACGCGACGTAAATTTGCCGGATAGAGGACTGCTGCCAGAAGACGACGGCTGCGAACGAGGATGATGATGTCGATTGGCCTGGGGAGGATAGTGAGACTTGGCGGATGACACACGAACCTCATCCTTGAGGCCAGTGACGGACCGTTCCCGACTTTGCTGGCGGGATTGATGGACATAGCTCTCCCTCCTTCGACCTCGTTCTTGTTCGAGAACAAATTCACCCAGTGCGCTGGGAGGCACCAGCTCTGCGTCGTCATCATCGATGGCAAGGTCTTGCAGTTGTGCTTGTGCCGCTTGGGGTTTCCACTGCTGGAGATTGCTCACATCTGGTACAGGTGGTGCCGAAGGAGATATTAAAGGTTGGCACCAAGAGGGAGTATGCATTGAAGCAACGCGTTCCGACCTTGGAGCGAAGTCGTCATCCTCATGATGCTTGTTTGCTTTTGCCTGGGGTTCGTGTGAGGAAGATCGTGGGAGACCCGGGCTCTTGAAGGCTGGTGGCGTTACCCTCACCTCGGGACCAAACGAATTGGCTCTCTGGTGCGTCATAGAAGCCAACGCGACAGGTTTTCGAAGAGGCATGCTGGTGTCGATTTCTTGTAGCTTCTGCTCAAGCTTCAAGCCGCCGATGAAACCCTGATTCCCTGCGGGTTGAGTCTGAGTTGGTGACTTATTACCTGTCAACGCAGCCTTGATCTGCATCGCCACCGAGTCAGACCGCTGCCTGGCGTGCTGAGGACGAATTGGCGGGGGAGGGTCGTAGAATGCATGAGAGCTTGCTGAGCGAGGCTGGTCGTCGGCAGACGTAATGGGGCTCGAGACGGACCTCGAGGCATTGGGGGGTCTTGACGGAGGAGTCTTGCTGAGCTTGGCGGCCAGCATCTTCTTGACAGACTTGGCCTCCTTTTCGGCAAGTTTCTCGGCCTGCTCCTTCTCCTTCTTGCGCATCTTGGCCTCGTTCTTCTTCTCCTTCTTCTTGTTCTGGCCGAAGGACTCCCAACTTGGGGAGTGGCAGATGGAGGATGCGTCGTCGGCGGTGAGCTCCTCGGGAGCGACGACGTCCAAAAAGGTAACTGTCTTGTGTTTATGCTCGGAAGGCTCCTTGATGTCCGCTCCGCGATCGATTTGTGTCTTTGTGTTTGAAGGAGGAGGCGGCACTGAGATAGACAAAGAAGGCAGGGCTGTGACTCGGCGGGAAGCTTTCATAGCGGAGGGTAGTGAGTCTGTCTTGGGGACGGGGAGCTGGACAGATGACTCCCTCCGGCGAGACTGCAACGGAACGAGAGGCTTCAACGGCGGCGGAGCAGCATTGGTGTTGGGAAATGGGCTCAGTCTTGGTGGAGACTGTGGAGGGTGACCTTGATTTACATGCTGCCGCAGAACTTGCTGAAACGCTAGGTGAGAGGGATGGTGGTAGACAGGCATGGACTGATGCCCCTTAAGACGCTCGAGCTGCGACATGAGGCATGTTAGTGGGTGGGAGCTAAGATAGCCAAATTGAGGTAGGTGCCACGGGGGCTGGCGGCTTTAGATTGGGGTTGGATCAGCGTACCTTCCGGGCATGTTCCAGGTCCAGCATTTTCTGGAGGCTACTAGAATTGGGTCTTTTGTGATGCGGTGCGGTCGACCCGTGTGCAGTGACCGTCGAAGCCATTCTCTGGTATCGTGGCCTTGTGGTGGTTGTGTTTGGGGACGTGGTGGTGGCGATGGACGGAGTTGTGGCGTCAAAATTGGGCAAGAAAGGCGTTCTTAGTTTGTCATGATTTTCGTGTAGTTCCGTAAGGCGTTTGCTAAAACAGACCGGCAAAGAAGTGGCTGGATGAAGTGTATGCGGCGTGGATAGAGCAAGTATGAATGCGAATCGCGTTGGTGAATTGTTGGATGTTGTGTTGCGAACCTTAAGACGACGTTGACAGAGCGGCCGAAGAAGACGGTGAATGAGCAGTCAAGAAGGTGATAGGGACGAAGATACGCGACAGTCGAATGAGATACTGACAAAGCAAGGGTCAAGGAAGGAAAATACGACGAAGTAAAGTTGCCGTGAAACAGAATGAGATGTTCAACGAGAGAAAGTCTTGGTGATGGAAGGGAATTTCGAAGAGGAATAGCAAGTAGGTCATGGGCTAGGACGAGATCGGGGCCCAGTGTGACTAATAGTAATAAGATTTTGTTAACGCAGGATGCTAGAAGAAGGGGAATCAAGAGGAAGGAGTTACGGATCGGAGAATAGCTGCTGCTGCTAGTCTACTGACCCCGGTCCCGAGTGCATCGACCTTATGCACAATGCAGAGCTTGTTTACATGGTTACGCTCTCTACGACAACACGGCAAACTGGATGGCAACCGCCTCAGGTCAGCATAGGGGGATGAGTCGAGCTGCCTCACGGTCAGTGTCGCCATGCATCGTTCTATGCCACCATTGGGTACCTAAAGGCTATGTACGGTCATGGTCACAGCTGTTGGGCGGAACACAGACTGTGCGGGCGGATAGGCTACGGCGAGAAAGCCCCGGTCCGCCGTTGACCATAGTTGACGCGTTGGCCAGAAACTACTGCCATGCAGCATCCCTTGCTGACGGCTTATCCCATGGAGGTCTAGGCTACTAATGGCGAGATGGAATGGTGATCAGCTTACCACCGTCCCCGAGCAAGTCTGAGGTGAGGGCAGCAGGCCGGAGGTCCAGGTGGTGTAGTTGCCGCCAGAATGAGAAAGTGGGCAAACCGCTGGGCAGAAAGAGTCTGGGCGTGGGCTTTCCAGCGCGACCTGTCGTTTCGGAACGGATACAGCAGCTAAGATCAATGTGCCCTGCCGTGCCATGCCATCACGGGTACGAAGTAAATCGGCTGATACAAAGGAGGGCCATCAGCGCGTTGGCTGTTGTCTATCCTGCTCCGTCATATGTGTGGTTGTTAGACGGAAAAAGGAGCGAAGGGGGATTGCGGGGTGAGGCACATGGGGGGCCGCCCAATGGAGCGATTAGGTACATATCGTGTCCGCAGTGAATGCATGAGCGAGCGGATGGCCGAAGCCCCTTGCCACATGAGGCCGAGTTCTCAAGCACTGTCCAGACGCACACACATGCCCGCACTCGCAGACCTTTTCCCCCGGAGAGTTGCAACCCGCTTGACAATACGAGCTTGGAGGTGCGCTGGGAGGAGCTCCAGCTTGGCAGAGGGATAGCTGCAGACGCCACCATCCCGCTGGCCCACACCTTTAGCGAAGCCCGGGAAGGCCTCCCGCTCCCCCCCTTGGCAGATCGGACCATGGTCTGTATACCTACCTACCTACCTACCTAGGGACCTAAGTAGGAGGTACGGTAGGTATGTTTGACCACCTCACATGGGAAGTGGGGACGAGCCAGGCACGCTTTCCTTCAAACGGTTTTGTTTGCCAGCAGGAAGAAAGCATGTACCGGTATTACAGCTCGTTTCCACCTTTCTTCTGCCATGCAGGATCCATCACGTGTTTCCCATGTCTTTGAGCAACTATGTAGGCAGGTAGGCAGTGTTTGGTAAGGAAGTGCTGTTCTTTGCTGCGGCTTCTTCCCGGACGATTCCCACCAATACCGAACCCAAATCATTTATTCGCTTCACGTGAAGTTGAAGCCGTGGACGACGTGGGAAGACTTGGCGACATGGCAGGCATCGTAGGCTGCACCCCTCGTCCGAACTCCTTTCTCCCTCCCAATCAAGGTTATACTTCTCGGGTTTCCCCAGAGATCTCATCAGCGCATCACGCTCTCGTCCAGCGCTCAACCCAACAGTCCTTGGCAAACACGGTTCGTATCCTCATCATCCCATCAACTGACAGCTGCATAGGTATCGCCCACTCACAACCCTTACCGCACCACCACCACCCTCCTCACTGACCTGCATGCCACGATCGATGACCTCCCTGCCAACTTCTGCCCTCTCTGTCTTGGCGCTGCTGGGCGCCACCGTTGCGCACACACCAAATCTCCCATCCGAAAAACGACGGCGCAGGCAAGCGAGACTTGAATGCCAGGAATAGCACATTCAAGCAGTTTAGCCTGCAGGTGATACAAGCCACCACGCTGACCGCCGCCACAGGCCAAGAGACGGGGCAAACAACAACTCTCCTGGCTCGATCCACCGAAATTGCTGCTCCACCCGTCGCGTCCTTTCACGACAAAGCGTACCACGCACAAGCCTCTGCTCGGAGCCGGCGTCAGAACGCTCCCCCAGAGATTCAATCATGACAATAGCTAAACTCAGCTAGGTGGCTAGCTGTCTTGCATTCCCCATCCGATGGCTCAGAGAAGAGCTTGACAAATGAACACCGGAATTGGAACCATGTTTCTTTGACGCTTCACACTGGCGACCAATCGTCAATTCTCCAAGGCCCGTATCTTTACAACCCAAGCCAGCGCACCTGCGCGACACAGACGCCTCCAATCGGGTCAGTGTGCTAAAATTCATGTTTGCATATCCATACAGAGTGCACTCAATTAATGAATGCACGGAGGCACACCAGGAAAGCGTCCCAGACCCATGGGTGTGGTAACCCTGATCCGCACCCTCTTGAACGCCAACATCTGGAAACGCATCCCAGTCTAACCAGCTTGTAAAATACAGTTTTTACAAATCTCATCAATCGACTTGTGCACCATGCCAGCTAGGCCTGGTTCCTGCCCGTCCTTTGCTGCTTGTGTCATACATGCTTCTCCACGGACATGTGGCCCGGACTCACGTGCATCCAGACCTCGTTGCCCTCGCCCCAGTCAATCAGCCTCGAAGGTATGCCCGATCCTTGGCCCTTCCTGAGCAGCACTCGCCTCTTGTGCCGGAACCAGCTCTTCAACCGCAGCGTCGCCTCATTGTCCACCTTGAGGCGGACGGCGATCCATCGATCGTCGGGGCGGTGGTCATGCGTAACTGCATCAAGTGGTGCAGATGGCGGTTCGGTTGTTTTGAGAATCTTCTCGTCAACCCACATGCTGTACTTTGTATGCTCCGGCGGTAGGGTGATCTTAAGGAACTCGAGTGACGGTGATATTGTGAGGTATATGGCTCTCAGGGGGTTGACCAGGGTCTTCATCAGCAAGTCCATCCAGGTAGCGTACAGAATGGCGAAGTCGGTCTGAGAGAGATGGGTCGATCCACGGATCGTCATCATCCAGGTGAGCGCACCTTCTGCCCGCGCTTCGTCGCAGATTTCGACGAGCCTATCAAAATTTTCCTGCCAGTGCATAAAGGCCTCAGATCCGATTGACAGGAGCGGCTTTTTTACGCGGTGTCGAGCATCGTCTCCTGCCCGGGGCGTGGCTGGCCCCCATGCGTCGAGGATGATGCCCTGGCCAACCCAGGTGAGAGACTCCGTCCTCAAGGTTTCGACAGTCGTCGCCCCGCCGAATGAGTGGCCCATAATTGTCACGTTGTCGAGGAACATCCTGTCCTTCCAATCCTCCCACATGATCCCCGTCAAGCCTTTGGAACTGGAGGCGACGTTGCCCTTTCTTCTCAGGTTCATGGCTTCGACCTCGTGCCCCCGGCCGCTGTTGATGTACCCGAGGATACGGTACGCCTCCTCCATTTCCGTCATCCTCATCTCGATCTGTGCGGTCCTCAGCTCGGTGTCGACTCCGCGGGCGTTGTGCGGCGCCGTGTCTTGGGCGTTGTCCTTGGGGAAGAGGTAATCGACGCAATAGTGCTGATCGCTCTGCGCGCCCTTGTTCTTCTTGTCATTGATCTTTTTGGCGCTCACGCTCTTGATGTATGCCTGGGCCACTGATGAGTCGCTGTCGGACACCTCACGGCTCTCGGGGAGATTCACATAGGTCCTGGCACCGCTCCCATCCCGGTGCTCCACGGCCACGACAATGAACCCATAGCTGGCCAGCTCTCCACAAATGGAGCTGTAGCTCATCCGGGAGCCCCCGAGGCCGTGGCTGAAGATGATGACGGGGAATGTCGGCTTGGTGCTGGAACTCGACTCCTCGTTGCGCGCCGCTCTCCCAGTCGGCCCTTCGTCACCCAGCATATCCTCTGGCCAGTGCCCCGCAAGCTTTGCATTGCGCAACGCCGGGAGTTTGGTGAACATGGATGTGGAGGCGATGTAGGCCGTTACCGGTAAGTTGGGAACGCTGAAGAACTTTGCATAGCCCTTGCAGGTGAGGACCCGTGGGCGCGGGAGCCAACCGACCCGGGAGAGCTTCGGCCTTTTTTCGCCGGACTTCTTCTTCTTCTCCTCTCCACTATGGTCGTGCTCAGGGGCATTGTGGTCATCCGGTTTGGCCTTGAGAGCGCACGGGTAGTAGATGGCGAACAGGACGGTGTCGAGCCTGAGCAACGGCACATTGTCGCGCCTGAGCTCGGAAAAGACTCGCGGATGGCGGACAGGCGCCTCGATCTCGAGGAAGCCCACGCCGTAAGGCCCTGTGTAGTAGGGCAGCGAATGGAGGAAGCGTTCCCTGAACGTTTTGGGCGGGTGCGTCGCCAACCTTCGTTTCCTGTCCTGGGTGGAGGTCTTATTCTCCTCTGATACGGATACCATCGTGAGGTAGACCGGAGTGCCAATATTGCTTTGAGGCGGTGTTGTGATCCTGAAGCCCGTTTAAGAGGCGACGCGGTGTAGGCGACGCGATGTAGGAGCCGTACTGATCGCAGGGGGTATTCTGGTGTTGATGTCGTAGACAAGGGGGGAAGGTCGAACGAGAGAGGACGGAATGGAGTTGAATATAGATGTCGCACCGGGGACCATGGCGGCAATGCAGGAACGGGCTGAAGGGAGAAATCGGGATCGAGGGACCTGTGTATGAGACGCCAGGGTCTGGACATTCCAGAAAGAAGAGATAATAATATAGAAGGTCTTGCCTTGTTGGCCAGACTGCAAAGTGCTAGCGTCGCGCTTGTCGGCTTCTCTCGTTCGGGTTTGAAGGGACTCTGGTGGTCAAAGGGTAGGAAACTTGAAACCGAGAAGCCCGGCAAAAGGGCTGACGTCACAATTGCCTTCTACCCCGGATTCGCTCTGCTACTTACTATCGACAAGGGGGTGTTTCCACAGAGGCGCGGATTTCCCGGGAGAAAGAGAAAAACATCACGGCTCAAATTGAGTGAGAGAATGAGAGGCGGGGGAAAGGGGGAATAAAAATAATGATAATAAAAATAAGGGAGGGGATGGTCGGAATTATCTTGCGACGGAAAGTCCCCCTCCCCCCCTCTC
Organism: Colletotrichum sublineola; assembly: GCA_020631755.1. NCBI lineage: Eukaryota > Fungi > Ascomycota > Sordariomycetes > Glomerellales > Glomerellaceae > Colletotrichum > Colletotrichum sublineola. The sequence continues at coordinate 2,846,356 of JAHSQG010000005.1, read as the reverse complement.
TCTTTCTTCTGTAACAGGGGGAAAATATTTTGGTTCTCAACGTGAAGAGGGCCGTCTCAGTCAGCGAGACATTTGTCTCGCTTCGTATGTCGTGTTCCTGTGAGCGAAATGTCTGTTTTTTGGTGGCACTGACATTTGAGAACATGCTGGACGATGCAGCACATGTCGAGTTCGCTGCCGCCGCTACCAGGAGGCTGGCGGGCGCCATGCGGAGCCAGCTATAGACAGACGCCAGTGACGCAAAGCGTTTTTTCGGCAACTTCCCGGGCCATCGATGCCACCGTCCGGCCGCACACGATCCGTCATGGTGGGGTGAGAGCCGATGACGCCAAGCTTGGCTCTCTAGATCCGGTCCAACTGCTGCTTATTCTCAGTTTTGGCTGGGAAACTGGTCATCCAAAACACTGTCATACTGCCATAACTCCGGCTGGTAATCCATCAGCAGCCGCCAGTCGGCAGCCATGTCCATGAAACCTGGGAAGAATTGACCCTCATTAGGTTGCATCATCTCCCCCGCGAGGTTCATGAAGCCCTGTTGCAACTGCTGCTGCTGCTGCGCGTCGGACATGGAAAGGCTCGTCATAGAGCTCAAGACGTCGGCGTCGGCAGCACCGTTATTGATACTGACACTGCGGACCCGTCCATCTCCTGCCATCGGGGGCGAGAAGGCATCCACGGGCACCTCCGCCGTTAACGGAGCGGCTTGTTGGGCCTGTCCAGGGATGGACGAAGGTCCGAGGGAGACGGGGAGCATATGCGGCGGCAGCGTTGGGGTATTCGCCAGGACGGAAGCCGCAACATCAGCCATGACTTTAATGATATGGTACAAAACCACCGACTGGTGCGACGGGTCGTACTTCTCGAAGAAACCGATTACATTGCGGATGAGGTCAAGGTCGCGATGCGCGCGGGGGTTGGTCTTGTTCTGGATGATGTTGACAAAGAGGATGTCTACACTCCAAGCAACTTGATACAGCAGGTATCTATAGACGGTGTCAGCAGGTTGGGACGCGAGCCCGTCATGTGGATCCTTTACTTACGGTGTGTACGGATGTTCGATCTGGTGGTAATTCAAGAGCGAGATGGCGGCGCGCGACGCACTCACACATAGAGCGAGACTGGAGCTAATGTCGAAGGCTTCCGTACCCTCCTGGTCATCCAGCGAAGGCAGCCTGAAAGCGGCCGAGTGGATAGCCACGACAAGCTGGAAGTATGTGAAGTGGAGTGTTGTCAGGCCCATCATCCTTTGATAGTCGCCGTCTAGCAGCGCTTCAATGTTATCGGCTCGGATCATGGGGGGGATACTCTCACGCCACGCCTGCAGATCGGCATCGAGGCGGCGAATCTCGGCCTCGAGCTCAGTGGGCGACATGTCGCTGCGGTGGTACAGCGCAGAGGAAATATGACCCTGGATCTGGGCGAGGCGGACCTGCTGGAGGAGAATGTTAAGCGTCACATCGCCGGGGTAGTACAACAAGCCGTAGCCGTCGGCCGGGTGCTCCTCGGGCAGGTCGAGGAGGAAGTCATCGCTGATGAGCGGGGGCTTGCCCATCCGTAGCATGAGGTCGTGGTCGATGATGTACGCTCGCCAGAATAGGCGGCGACGGTGGAGGTAGTTCGCATCGCTGTCAATCATGACTGGAAATGATGTGGAGACCCCGAGGCGGTGATAGCCCGCCATCAGGAGGAGCTGTACAGTGAGGCCCATGAGAGACATGGCTACGTGGTACTCAGACGTGATGTTGAAGTACAAGATCTGGGGGGAATGGTCAGCCACATTCGAGCAGTGGTCAAGAGGCAATCCTCCTGAAAGTGTCGCTTGAACTCACTGTCGTCAACAATGCCCCTATTGCCAAAGGCGTCGGCGGGCGTAGGATGATGCTGGGAACCATCCCGAGGGCATTGTAGATGTACTTTTGGTACTCCTCTTTGTTCCGCATGCGATTCCTCTTGTGGAGAGTGTGTGCGAGGATGGCGTTAATGGCCATCAGACAACCAGGGTCGGCAGGAGACTGGCCTTGGAAGTAGGACCGTATGGCGCCTCGCAACTCGTGCTCTTGAAAGCACCGCGGGCCGGCGTTGAATGTCGCGAGAAACTCTGATAGTCTGAGTTCAGCAACATGTTCCATGTCGCGACGGCACCGCCTGTGACAGGTGGGGCTATTGGCATTGGTGCAGCGGCTTACCGTTCATGCAGTCCATGATGACATGATTAGGAGGCAAGGGGTGGTTGAGGTCGACGTGGCTCAAGGATGGTCGTTGGTATAAAGCCGACACCTTGGGTCGTAAAGTCATCAGAGCATTGGCGAATCTAGCGTCTCCAATGAGGAGCTCAATCTGGGCCAACCCTTGCTCTGAAAGCAGAGAGCAGGTGCCTGGTGGAGGACGACTGTCAGCTAACATGGTTTTTTTTTTTTTTGTATTGAATGAATACTTCGGGGAGGGACGGAAGGTCATTCATGTTTAGTACCTGCTGTGACGACCGCACTATCAGTAGGGGCGCCGGCATAGTACGGCCTCGACCTTGTTGACGATGTGGCCGACGGCGGCGAGGAATAAGAGTCCGGGTGATCTGACGAGGGGCTCGAACTGCTGGCCTTTCGCCTCGAGAAGGGAGTCTGATGATTTGACGACGATGACGTTGCCGCTGCTAGAGGAGACACGGTTGCTGGTGGCTCGCTGTGATGTGAAGACGTCGCCTCCTGCCCCGGCTTCGAGCTTTGAAGCTCCTCCACCAGCTTCTCCATCTGAGCCAGTCTCGAGACTACATCTTCGTAGAGTCTGGAGGATCAAACGACATGGCAGTGTGTCAGCCATCGTGCAAGCTCATGATGGTCGGAGATAAGGGTCACATGAACTCCTGCTCCCCTTCTCTCTCACTCTCACTCTCTCTCTCTCTCTCTCTCTCTCTCTCTCCATGGTGTGTGAGATTAAGGTAAAGGATGTCGACGGCGACTTACGGTCTCTGGCGGCGTCCTGAAGAGCGACGGCCTTCGGGCCAAACGCATTCCAAGCCGTATCTGACGCAGTTGGAGCAGACTGGCGTCTTGCGATCACATCTAATCTGTGGTTTCAGGGACGAGCCATCCCATCAGTTAGCCCGGCTTTCCCCACATCTTGTCAGGTTCGCTCATCCATCACATCAGCCCGGCTGGTTCGGGACCGTGTCCCCTCCCGCTCTCACTCCCTCTCTCTGATTCGAAGACTGACAACACAGAGTATGCTACCAAGATCCTGTCAGGGGGCAAGGGGGAAAAGATCAACCCTTACCTTCCGGCGCCGGCATGGAGTGCAGGCCAACGGGCGCGTTCTCGGAAGGGCGTCGGACCCGTGGTTGGCCGTTTGTCCGTCTAGCGGCGAGTGCTGCTGCGCTTCCGGGCTCTGCTCCATGCCTTTTTGGGCGGTGAGAAGGAGACGGACCTTTTCTTTGTTTTTCCTCTCTTTCGATCTACATGCAGCGAATAGGTAGATAAGACAGTCGGACGTCGCGGCGTCCGCAGATGCAGCAGAGTATCCTGAAAGAAGGCGAGATGTTGGTTACCGGAAACTATGGGAAGACAGACTGGACTGCAGAACCCAGTTGGACTTGTGGATTGGTAAGGAGGTGGTAGTGTAGAGAGAGGAAACCCTAGGTACCTAAGGAAAAGAGTTCCAGGAGTACTGGGAGGGGTCTGCTTCAGCGAGCATTGCCGACCACGGTATCCGTACAGCGGGCGTTTGAGCTCTAGGGTGGGAATGGGGAATGGCTAAATTTGGGGGCGGAATGAAGGGACGGGACGTGAGGTGAGAGTGGGAGCGAGTAAGTAGAAGCGTGTGCACTACTACCTACACTAGGTGAATAGCCTCCATCCTTCCCAGCCCTCGACTATCAAGGGTCAAGTGTAGGAGGTGGTGGGTTGTTCTAAATTCTTCGCCTAGGTATTGATCTTGTTTTCCCCCTCTTGCCTACGTCCCTTGTTTGTGCCGCCTGCTCCCGGGAGTCAGCCGCCATTTATTTTTATCGCTGTTCAAACTCTGCTCGGCTTGGCTCTGCTGCCACTTTCGCTGATTCAACTTTCGACGCACACAGGTGAACGGGCTAAACACCAAACGGCTAGCGCGGGACTCTCTCTCCCTTTTTTTTTTTTTTTTCCTTCCCTCCCCCCCCCTTTCCTAGGTATATCTCTCTCTCTCTCTCGCTCTCTCTTTTTCTCTTTTTTACTGCAACCGACTCACTGTACAGTCAGCAAGCAGCACACTGGACTGTGCGGATGAAGAGGAAATGCGTGATGATAACGTCTGGAGTGTATTCGCGACACGTTCGGCCCTGTTGATGCTTGTCTGGTGTTTTGTGGGCAAGGCTTAAAACCCCAACTCTAATCTACGACCCACGATCCTCTTCTTAGGACCAGTCCTCTCGGGATGTGGGCGGGAGGACGAGACACATTGACGACTGTCTGCCTGGACGAGCCTGACGACTGAATGGCCGTCACCCAACCAACCCTTTTCAACCCTGTCAATGGTTAGAGCGTCACATTTGCCATTTCATCTTTTCTTCATTATAGCTACCTACATAGTAGTGCAAGATGAGATTGTTGAGCTATCAGCCTACCCTACAAATATCAAGAAGAGGGAGAATGCCCAGGTGCCCGCAACTGCATCACTACCATCGCCACTGTCATCTCCGCGCGAGTCAGTCGCGCGTTCGCGGATTTCGCCCATGGAGCGATGTCACTTACTGTGCAGGACTGTACCTGTACTCGGACCCAAACCAGGCACCCAGTCTCAGTTGTTCACCTTACCTATATGTATACGTGCCTGTAGACTCTGCACAGAGAGAATCTGCTCATTGAAGAAAAGACAAAAATAAAAAAATAAAACGGGGGCTATCTCGGCAGACATCGTCTAATGGGTAGCGGGTATTTTGCCGGTGTGGTTTTGGTATTTTGCCGGTATCTAACCTGATTAGGTAAATACCTGGAAATACTATAATCCGGCACGCGAACTCTAACCAACTTAACCAACGCGAATCCTAACCAAAACCCTAACCAATCCTAACCACCCTAACCACCCTATCTATCAAGAGCAAAAAGAATAGAAATAATAAATAATAGATAGGGTGGTTAGGGTAGTTAGGATTGGTTAGGGTTTTGGTTAGGATTCGCGTTGGTTAAGTTGGTTAGAGTTCGCGTGCCGGATTATAATATTTCCGAGCGCCTGAGGCTTAAAATATGTGGCGGTGGCGGTCCCTACTAGATGTGGTTAGATACCGGCAGAATACCAAAAATGCACCGGCAAAATACCCGCTACCGTCTAATGAGTCCATGACCTAGCATAAGCCCAGAAAATCCACATTTCTAGAAAGGATAAAGCGGCTGCCGTAACACTGTATGGGCCGCAGTGGTAAGACGGCAGAAAGATACCGGCTAGGGTGGAGGTTAGTTGTGTATTCGTATGTCAGCAGCAGCAGTTGAGGGGTAAAGGATGACGAGCTAAATTGACCGCCTTCTATTACCGAGGTAGCACAGCTAGAAATGCTAGCTATAATAGGTTAGCCTGCAGAAAAATGGATCTTAAATTTGATGAGTAGCTATGGTACACGTCTCCAGCTTGGACAGCTACCGTTACCTGATATCCGAACCACCCAATCATAAATAGAACTCGAGCAGTTAGCGTTGAAGCGAAGTTTTTCCCTTTTGTTTTACAGTTGCTAAATCTCATCATGGCCGGGTCTTAGCCTGAGCATGTAGGAGTAAAACATGAGAGAAAAAAAAAAAACGAACATAGCGCAACAGGCTGAATGCGACACGATATGTCTCATACCGGATAACTCCGTTTATGCACACGGCGATAGTTCCGGAAGCTCCTGTGTTCTTGCGCACTACCTGGGATATGAACATGTCAATCGATAGCTAGACCTCGATATCGGGGATAAGTTACCTCCGCGAAGCGGAACATACAGTACGGGCACCTTTGCCAACCGGGCCGGAAAGAGTTCGACTAGTCATTCCACTACGTAAAGCTGCTGCTGATGCTTGTGCTTTCACTTCTCGGTTTCTCTAGGTATAACCTGACCAGAGAGTAGCGAGACATGGCTGCCGTTCATGAACCTTGTCTGGTCAGAATAAACACTATGTTACATCTATACGTGGCGGCGATTGATTCTCCAGTGATGTGCATCTGTAGGGTGAAAGTTAATAAGCACATTATGTGTCAATTGGGGTTGTTATAGTAGGATATCTTGGCCTTGGATGTGTCACATGCACGCAATCATAGTAAGGAGAAGCAGAAAGACCTTCGACGAAATCAGGAATCGCCAGGCAAAGTTAACCTCACAGGCTTTTGCTTTGTCTACCCGCTCTTCAGGGCAGGGTTGCCAGGCTGCTCGCTTCAAAGCCTTTGCCTCTATTGCAGGCAGCGACTACGCACGTACAGTGCAGTGCAGTGCAAATACTGGAACGATAACGACTGCTCTCTTTTTATGCCCTTCTGCTGACATGTAGGTAGCAATGGGAAGGGAGCACGGACCAGGCAAGCTGGTGGACCCGGCGCCGATGTAAGGGGGCACGAACCAACATCTCCATCAGTCTCCATCGGCCGGGTGTGTTACAAGTACTAATTGACACCAAACGACTTGTCGGCAAGGCAAGGGTTATTTGTATGAAAGCTTGTAATATAGTTGCAGATATATAAAGGCCTGCCAGAGGTAAAGACCAACTGCTTTATGATTCTCATGAACAAATACATTTATATGGATATATATAAATATATATATATATATATGAAAAGAAGAGAAAAGAAGAAGAAAGGAAGAAAAAGAAAGCATGTTTTAGTGCCGAAATCATCAGATGATTTTTATTATTGCTGTAACAATGGTAGCAATTGCGAGTTCACTCAAGCTTCTCAACCAAATAGACCCAGCGCTTCAAAGTTCTAGGAGTGACTAGACAACAACACGTGAGAGGCGGATGCCATGTGGTAAATTAAGCAAGGAGTGTGCATGTCCGGCTTGGGATGTGGCCGTCACGCAGGGTGGCTGGGTAAAGAACGCAGGAGATGCCGCGAGCTTCGAGCCAGAAGTTATAATCGCAGACTTTGGAGGATCTGGGTCATGCAACCCGAATGTGGCACCGCGCGAAAGGAGTGCGTACTCTTTATGAATACTATCTACAATTACAAAAGGTGTGTGACTTTAGTGGCTGATAAGGAGAGTAAAACAGTCGACAGAATATACTAATCGATCCCCTGCACACTCCGGTTTTGAAATAGTAATCCCAAAGGACAGTCGGCCACTCATTAGACTAACAAGAAATCCAGTACAGTTTCGTTTATTTGTTCGCAGAGCACCTCAAACCCTTCCCGAAGGGTCACAATAGAGGACCAAGCCGATTTAAACGTTCCTCCACTCTTCTCGTCACATTTCTGGCCGGTTAGTATCCCAAGTGTCAAGGATAAGGGCTACATTAGAAACTATACCACTATGTCGTTCAGAGGCAGCATAAGCGGTATGAGCCAGGCAGAACTGCAGGAACCTGGTAAGAGGGTGCTATTATCTATCAAGTAATAGCTGTCAATGGACAAGGAACCAGTATCTAAGTGCTAAGAGCATCTATGTTGTGGTGTATTAGTATATTTTGACTATTCATCCATCCATTTGTCAAATCATCCTCCCATACATGCATTTAGCTCTTCTGACGTCTGTTGATGCTTTGCGCTGTGTTGTGATAAACTCCAACTTAAACAGCATCCAAGGCACTGAAGGGTATCTTGGGCACGTCAAGCTACACCTCAATCCGGCAGCATCGTTATCAGCGAGGCCCTTTCACTCATGTACAGCAAAACTAATGGACCTGTGATTCATCTGAACTCGACTGCCCTTCTGGCTAAAGGAGTTCTTTTGAAACTGAAAGTTGATTCGCTGGCAATCGATGCAGGGCACATAGCCCTGCAGATTCAAGATGGTGTTCATGGAAGCTGAGGTTCAGCGTAACTATGTTTGTCCCGTGACAAAAGTCCGCCGCTTATGAGCTAACCGACCACGACATTGAAGCAACGCCAAGGCATATAAGCTGCAGTGCGACGATCCCTTGCAGATGCACTTCAAAGTTCTTGTCTTACCTAAAAGAATGAGGAGGTAGTAGCTGATCTTCCTAAATGATTTGCCCGTCGGGCTTGTTTCACAACTGTACAATATAAGCGGACGGATGACTAGAGACGGGCGTACTCATACCGCAGGTTAAATTTCTTGATTAGAAAAGCGCCCCTTACGAGCATAACCAGATCTACCAAACGCGTAAAAGCACCCGCCTCCCTTACATACGCTCCACGAACAAGCAGTGAAATAGCACTACTTGCATGACCAATGTCTCATCACGGTGCGGCCCGTCCACCAGCTCGGGTAACCCGGCAAACCGTTGCTTACACATAGCCTGGGTTGTCTATCCTATCTTTCCATGGTCTCATTTTGAAACAACCTAGCCTTCCTCACAGCTCTTTGCCTCTAGCATCAGAACTGATATGGGATGAACTGACATTGGCGACGCGGTCTGCCTAGGGCGACTGAGGTGTCTGAGACATGAAAGACGCAGATACTAGTACAAGAGGTAGCGCCCCAGGCTTTTCATGACCCCTTTTTCATAAGCGAGGGTTGTCTATCAAAGTACCTTGTGGTGATAATTAGGCAGCAGTTATTAGTTTGCTCAAGATGGAAGCTCGCAAAGCTCGCTTGCGTACAGGTCTGTGAGTCTAGCTACATCAGGTATAGAACTCAATAAAAATAAAACGCCTCTCTCCGTTAGTCTCAAGGGTTACATCGGTAGACCTATCGTGAACTAACTAGTCTATTGCAGCCGTTTTGGGAGAAGGGCGGGACACTAGTTCTAACGTAGTCTGGCCACTCACGTCTTTTGACGACTATACGATGGACACACCTAGCCGACAACCAGTTTCTTGGTCCAATTGCAACTTCATGTCTCGTTATGTTGCATTCAAAACTAAAGTTGTCACCCGCAGACGCTGGGTGCGGCTGGAATGCGGGATGTGTCAGCAGCCCTTGCTACATGTAGCTGATATGTGAGCAACTAGTAGGCCGAATGAATATCCATTGCAGGTGGCGAGTGGGATGTTACGAAACACACACTAGCATCACAGAAATCATATGTTCACATACTTGATCCAGCGAGATAGGTTATTTCGACTCGTTCCTCCGCTAGACGAGGGTATACTTCTTACCACCATAATTAAATCGCCACTTGGTCATCAGGACTAAGGGGGAACAGGCCCTTTTGCAACACATGCAGAATCCCACGAATCAAGCAAGTACGGTGACAATATTCCATCAACAGTACATCACGATCACACGCACACCAAATGTGAGAAAGTGTAAGTATTGTCTTGAAAAACTGCGGGGACGCAATCCAACCAACAAGACAGCTTCGGACGCCGGCACGGTAGGCAATGTGCGCTATGGGTGGAAATCCCACGGATGGGAACATCTCATTGAGTTGAGACTGAGTGGAAAAAGGAATGGAAGAAGAGATGTCGAAATCGGGCATATAAAGACCATGGCCGTCCCCCATCGACTCTCGTCACCTAAGACCAGCTTCGATATCTCATCATCAGCCAAGCCATCTTCCATTCTACATACTTGAATTACCTTCGCGGGTCCCATTACAAGACAAGATGCTTCTCAAGAACCTCGTTCTTCTCCTCGGTGCGGACCTCGCCGCTGCCGCTGCATTCGGAGCTCCCAGGGACTACTCTCCCGAGGTGATCAACCTCGAAGCCACCGAGCTGCAGCGCCGTGCCGCGTGCGCCGCCGCCGGCGTCGTCAACGGCCAGTGCGGCCGCTACTACCGCGGCACAGGCTGCAACGATCAGATCGGGGCCAACGGCCCTGGTGTAAGTTTCCACCACGCTCGTCTCAGGATCGGGCTGTCACGTCATGCTTCGTGTGTTGTTTGCTGATTTTGGACTGGCCCTGCAGAGATGCAGCGGAACGTGCTACAGCTCATCCGACGCCATCGCCAGCATCAAGGCTGTTGGCGACGGGACCTACGGCACCAACTGTCACTTGTACTACGACTACAACTGCCAGGACCAGATTGGAGAGACCGGAAACGCCGTCACTGGAGGAGGAAAGTGCTACACGCCTTCGGGTGGCAGGACTGGACACAGCTACTTGTGCTGGTACAGGTGCTAAATTGCTGTTCGATCATGCTGAGGGGGATGTTTCATGCATTTCCTCCAACACCTGTCAGAGATTACACTCATTTCATTATTTCTGCTTCTTCCCTTACCCAGCACGGGTCCAAGGTTTATTTCAATGTTCCGGATGCCTGCGCAGTCATGTCAGAAATCGGGGATTTGAATTTTGGAAATCCAGCAAGATTCTTAACTTTCGAACAGCATCAATTCCACCCGTCTCTCATTGACGTATTTGTAGATAATTCCATGCTGCGTTGTCTATTGAGCACCTAGCTGTGAATCCATCCAACCTGGCCGACTTGTGTCTAGCCTTGGCCATGTCACTTTCTTGAGAACGGCGGTGTTGACCTATGCAATGTAAAATCTAGCCTTTCACACAGTAGTCAGCTGTGGAAGGTCATAGTAGAATTTTGTCGCAAACGACAAATCGTCAATTACGGACAGGAATTAACGCCTCATATCACATTTGACAAATTCAGATTCTCTGAAGCGGGGTGTGCCAAAGTAACGCCGAACACTTGGTAACATAAACCGCCTTCTTAATCCTTGTACATCTATGTTGAGGATACCAGACCCTCTCTTTTGCGGACAGTATCAGCCCAGTCTAGTGAGTCAACTTCGGAGTTGACCGGCGTAAGAATTCCGTTTGAGATTTTGTCTCTGGCAGGGTGCACCTACGACACCGCTACAGCACTGGTAACTGCCTTTACTGAGGCCAGACTTTGTTGTTTAAGTGAGACTAGCTACAACTTAACGTGGCTGCCTTTAGTCTAGTAAAGTGAGGCCCGAGATGGGCATGGGATGGGCAATGTGTTTTGGCAGTTCAATGAGTAAATAAGCGTATTTATTAGTGTAAGTGTTGATACTAATGGCTGACTTGGAAACGTCCACCTGAAGCCAAAGTCCGTACACAGAAGTAGAAATGGGATGACAGGCAAAAAAAGGGCATACGGCACCTCAACAGCTTTTACAATTCTTTCTTCCCATATTTGCTCGTATAATGAGCTACGGCTATATCATACATAAGACTTACACATCAACAAAAGCGTCCTGTTCTATGAGTTTCCCTCCTTTTTGTCGTACTTAAGGAACGGTAGCTTAAGTCCTAGGCATTATAAAATATTGTATGATCTCCCATGTCAGGTCCTCAGGACTGTAAAAGGTGATATCGCTGCTAGTCTAACGATTTGTCTGTATAGAGGAAGTCCCTATAGACTTTTTCTACTACCACTTCATCTGTTCTTGGGCTTTGCTGGCCAATTAGGTTTGAATGTACATTGGTGCAACTTGAGTGATAAGGAGGCCATTTACCAAGTGAGTCATACCTTTCACAGGCGTAGCCTGGATGTCTCTTGTGAACCTTTCATACCAACATCTACCCGTAGCCTCCATTCCCCCCTCCCCCATGAATTTTGATATCGGATACTGCATCGAAATAAGCAGCATCCGACCAGCACGCTCAATACTTTGCCCAACGACAAGACAACCATAATACAGTCACAAATTCGGACAGTCAGAACCATCAAACCACAGGAGAAACCCACTGGTTCTCAATCATACCACGTGGAGTGCTTTGCATGATTGCAGAAAAGCTACCAAAGCCATCAAAGGTATGTAGTTTTCGCTTTAACCTGCAAGTTCTTCCTGACACTCTGTCCAACTACCAACTCAGGTCGTCTACTTTCCTATAAACCGTTCAGCTGGTCCTTTGCCTTCGTACGACAGGTGACAGAACCACCCTGTGTGCAGTCCCGGATTCACACACTGCACCGGAATGCGATTCATGGCCTGTTAGGCAGAATATAGATGATCTTTATATCTCCATCGAGGTCTACCTAGTGGATTGTTGAAATTGCCTACACGCAGCTTCCAACAGCCAGATATGTGTGCTTGTGATGAAAAAAGCGGATCCCTAATCATCATTTGCGCAACTGCAGCTTACATGTCACGACAGTGTCTGATGAATTTTCTGAACGCCGGATTGTACTCAGCCAATTCATTCATGGTGATCAAATGTGGGTCACATCTAGTATCATGCACTGATATGCGACTTTTTAAGATAGACCTCATAACTCTGGAGGTACATTAATTGGTCTGTTTGTGAAAATTCATCCATCGGCTGCTCCAGAATTGTAACGATTGTCAAGCACACGAGGCAGAGAAGTAGCTCGCCAGGGAAGAGAAAATAAACAAGGAATACCAAGTTTTCGTGGTTTAGTACCTGAAGGATGTAGATAATGAAACACATTATTGTACGCAATGTGTTCTGTTGTTGCAGGCCACTAGTTTCAAGCTCACCATATCAAACAGTCTACTTCGACAGCGGGTTGTTTGCAAAAGCGCCGCTGGTCCACGAGCCGACGACGTGCTTCACCTCGATGATATTCTTGACGCCGCACACCGGCAACCTGGTCTTGACGTAGCCGAGGGCATCTCGGGTGTTGGGAGTTGTACCTGGACAAGGGGAGGGGCAGCTGCGAGGCATACCAGGGCCTTTGAAAGCGAAGGCTACTGATCGTAGCGCCGGTGCCGTGGCGCCAATCAGGGCCTTCAGCTCCGTTAGACTCTCCATTGTCAGAAACGGCACTACATGTGACCAGGTCATTCTTGGTCAGATAGATGCCGCCGATCCCCAGAAAGTGAATACGGAGTTGGGGAACCATCGCGTCAAATTAGGCAGCAGTCAAATGGTGTCGTGGTAAAAACATGCGAGTGGTATTCTCGTCCGGCTCGAATTGTCAAAGTACTGGACTGGCCTCCACACGCGCCTGCTTGACAGTCAAGGCGTCAGTGGTTCCTTACATAATTGAGTGCTTAACAGCACGCGTGGACTTCAGTCGGAAAAGGGGGTGGGGGGGGGGGGGTGGTTGGCCAAGCTACGAGGCCCTGAATTGCTTCGTTGACTGGTGTCAGTCGAAAAAGAGTTCACGTGTTGGACCGGATGTCGGTCGTATGGGGCCCCCACTTCGGCTGATGCTGGAAAGCAGCGGTGTGGACTGGCTCGGAATGCTTCGGTTCGCTGCGTTTCATCGCCATTCGGACCGCGCAAGCAGCTGCGGGAGCGGCCGATCATGGAGAAACTGAGTTTGTGGATGCATTGCATATAGGGCGAGTTGGACTTTGGACAAGATTTTGCGAGTGACTACCGGTACCTACACCGCACATCCAACCCAACGCTTTGCCTATTTTCGTCCCGTGGTGGAAATAACCATTGCGATCAGACAGATAATGTTGCGGGGATAAAGGCTAGATAGATGGATGGATGGATGGATGGAGACGCACTAGGATGGACTCATGGAGACACAAAGCCCGAGAATTGATTGACCAGAACGGGAATAATTACTGGAGATCTGAACTGACCTGCTCTGAAGGATGGATTTGCTGCTCGCTTCCTGCTCACTTATACAACGTACACGAATTCGGACCACCGGACAGAATACGTCATCGCTTGCATGGCTTTGCCCTGTTTGGAAGTCCCGATCGCCTGGTACTCGCGGGGTGACTGCGAGTATTCGTAGAGAGACGAATGGGGGGGGGGGGGGGGGTGCTTTCCTAGGTATTACATTGATCTTTGTTTGAATGGAGACGCGAGAATAAGACACCAAAACATACGAGAAAGCGGATTTAGAATAAAAAAACAAAAAAGTCCAAATGATGAAAAATAACCTCGTCATTATCGCTAGGTACGATTACTAAGAGGGTGGGCGGTTCTTTGCTGCCCTTGCTTACCCAAGCAAGGCATCCCTTGGCATTGTCAGGAACCTGGACTTTCACCTCGTAGCTACCTGCCTACCTAGGGAAACAAGCTTTAGGATGCCGCCTTTGCCAAGTTCGCTGCCGCTGTACGGCCCGCCAGTCGGCACAAACTTCAACTCTCCGCCGGCCAAAACAATTTACAGGAAACGGAACCAAACAAGCCACGAGCCGCGAGCCTCGAGCCTCGAACCTCAACGAGACCGACCAGCCGACACCCTTCTAGCATCTGGTTTTGATCGGCGTCAAGCCAAGTTGCTGACCGTGCACATGGGCATTCTCCACATCTAACTCACTCAGTGGGTCTTCCTCCTCCTCCTCCTCCTCCTCCTCCTCCTCCTCCGGACTCTCTCCGTCGAATCCACCCGCTGTGGACCACTTCACAAACTGGTTACGGTGTAACCACAACTCTAGCCCCGTCTGACGTTGGCACGACCAACGCTGCTAGGGGTATATTTTTTTACCAGTTTTCCTCCACGCTGCATCTCGAAATGTGGGGCGTGCATACGCTAGACGTTGCCTGCTTTCGCGCCACCGTCCATTATCGGTGATGTCACGGTGCGCTGCCGCACGTTTGGTGCCAGAGACCAGACAATAGCAGCCAGCTTGGTTCCGTCAATCGTCATGGCAGTTGAGGGCAATTCCCCTCCCCTCGGCTTTTCCGTCCCAAATCCTGTCAGCATCGATATGCCGAATCTCTCCGAACCATATTTATATGTAGGTAGTTCAACTTTGGCTGATCCCTGATTCACCACATGAACCATACAGAGTTTTGGTCGTCCGAGGTACCTAGTCTACGCCTCACAACCCTTTCTCCTTTCTCTCCCCTTACCTGTCTTCTTATATACGGGGAGGGCACACTGAAACATCTGCTCTCTTTTCCGTCTTTCTTTCACCATTCCTTCGTTAGCACACACTCATAGTCAACCCTTCATGGTATCGATTGGCCCATCATGCCTAACACGCGTTTCACCGAGGAACCGCCTCAGGTCATCAACGAGGCCGACCTCCACGTCGCCAACGAGAAGCTCAACTCCCGCGAAGACCGCGCCGTGGACACTGACATAAGCAACAGCGAGCATGCCTCCACAGAACTCGGTCATGGCACTGATCACTCGGAGAAACACGCCAACGGACTCGCCGACAACGGCAATGGGGCCAAGCTCGAGAAGCTGGGCACCTACGACAAGTACGAGATCACTGAGGACGACTGCTACGACGAGCTGGGATTCAGCTTCCCCAAGTGGAAGAAGTGGTACATCCTTACCGTCATCTTCTGGGTCCAGGTGTCGATGAACTTCAACACCTCGCTCTACTCCAACGCCATTCCCGGCATCTCAGAGGAATTCCATGTCAGCGCCCAGGCCGGCCGCTGCGGAGCCATGATCTTCCTGGTCCTCTACGCCTTCGGCTGCGAGCTGTGGGCCCCCTGGTCCGAGGAGTTTGGCCGCTGGCCGGTGCTCCAGCTCTCGCTGGCCCTCGTTAACGTCTGGCAGCTGCCCGTCGCCCTGGCCCCCAACTTCGCCACTATCATGATCGGCCGCGCCCTTGGCGGTCTGTCGTCCGCCGGCGGTTCCGTCACCCTCGGTATGATTGCCGATTTATTCGAGTCCGATGACCAGCAGTACGCCGTCGCCTACGTTGTCTTCTCCTCGGTTGGCGGATCCGTCCTCGGCCCCATCGTTGGCGGATTCACCGAGGCTTACTTGCACTGGACGTATGTGACTACGATCTGCCCCCCCTCCTTGTCAAGAATCAAGCTAACATGAGTGTAGGTGGTCCATCTGGGTCCAGCTCATCTTTGGAGTGGCGGTCCAGGCCCTTCACTTCTTCACCGTTCCCGAGACGCGTTCCACCATCATGATGAACCGCATCGCCAAGCGCCGCAGAAAGGAGGGTAACCCCAACATCTGGGGCCCCGACGAACTTGTCCCATTCAAGGATCGCTTCTCCGTCAAAGAGATCCTGTCCACTTGGGTCCGCCCCTTCAAGATGTTCCTTACCGAGCCCATCGTGCTCGTTTTGTCGCTGCTCTCTGGCTTCTCTGACGCCCTCATCTTCATGTTCATCCAATCCTTCGTCCTCGTCTACCAGCAGTGGGACTTCACCACTGTCCAGGTCGGCCTCGCCTTCATCCCCATCGGCATCGGCTACGTCCTCGCCTGGCTTCTCTTCATACCCGCCATCAGGCGTAACATCAAGGAGCGCGAGGCTAAGCCCGACGACGACAGAGCCCAGTACGAGTCTCGTCTCTGGGTCCTCCTTTACATGGCGCCCTGCCTGCCGATCGGTCTGATCGGCTTCGCCTGGACCATCCAAGGCCCGCCCATTCACTGGATTGGCTCCATGGTCTTTGCTGCCATAGTCGGCATCGCCAACTATGCCATCTACATGGCCACAATCGACTACATGCTGTGTGCATACGGCCCTTATTCTGCTTCGGCGACTGGCGGCAACGGCTGGGCGCGCGACTTTCTCGCTGGCGTCCTCACCGTGCCCGCCACGCCCTTCTTCACCAACATCGGCGCCGCCAGCGGCAAGAACCTGGAGTACGCCTGCACGATCCTCTTCTGCATCTCCTTCGTCCTCGTCGTTGCCGTTTACGTCATCTACTGGAAGGGCCCCACCCTGCGCGCTCGCTCGCCCTTCGCGCAGAAGCTTGCGAGCGCGAGAGACGACACTGGAGGTCGTCGCGTGAGCTACGCCCCTGGAGAGGGAGGAGCCAGTACGTCGAACCCGAGTGCCGCCTTGACTGATCGAGATGCTGACCATATCCTTCCAGGTGCTGCTTCTGGCGCTGACCAGCCCGACCGCCCCGTCTATCAGCGTTCGTACAGCCAGCAGAACCGCTTCTTCGGCGAGAACCGTGTCACGCCCCGCGGTACCCCCAGAGGAACTCCGTCCGCAAGCAGGGCCAACAGCTTTGTTGGGAAGCGTCCGGTGGCCAAGTAATGTCCAGTGTTGGTGCACACCAAGCTCCTGGATTGTTAGCCGCGCGACCACGATTTGTTTTTTTATCATCCTTGATACCCTACACATAGTCGACTTCTAACTAGACGTACTTAGTTATAATACAGTCATAGTGCAAACGATCTACTCAGTGGATGTTCATGTCGTATCGTCCTTGTCCGGACGTCCGGCAGCAATGTTCAGGGTCCGTCCGTTTACTGAAAATGCGCGCCTTTGAGATCAATGTAGAGATTACTTGACTTCATGGCGCTCGTCGTGACGGGCTACACCACATATTTTATTGTTTACGACCGGGTTCGCTGAGGCTTGCGTGTGCCCTCGATTTTGATAAGGAACCTTCTTCAGTCGGTCACCTGCCGCTTCCGGAGCAAAGTGGGACGCCCCGACCGGAGTAGCATCGGCAGCGGGGGCTTGCAGCTCGGCATTGACATGAATATGACGCCCGGAACTCAGATTGCGTCACCCGCTTCGCCCCCAGCTCTACCCGTCCTTCAACATAATGACAAAGTTTTTGGTTTGAACGAGCTGTCACGAGGCCGGAGAGGGGGTGAGCCTTGGATCGGAATGAGTTTTCTCCAGGCCCCATCCCTGAGGAGGGAGACACCATTGAAGTACTAGTCCAAGGCGCTCCCCGGTATGGTGCACACACAGGTACACAAACAATGGTCAGGCAGAGTACCTCGGATAACACCCCGTATTAGGGAGACGCTACATGTTCTGCGAAGTTGCATTGCCAAGAGCCCGGATATCGACACCGGGGCCTGCAGGTAGGTTACCCTCTTCAATTGCCGGATTATTTGCAAACGTTGTTGGTGCGGAGCATCATCCACGGATGCCGGGCCAATCGGGGGACCGAATAAACGTGTCCGATAAATCTCGCAACCCACTGGCGATGCCCAGCACCATAGGCATCTCCAATCTATCGACGGGTTCACTCCTGTCCGGTCGATGTCACCCTGTCAAACCAACACGCTTCTCTTGTTCTACCCCTGTTTCCAGTTTGGAGTGAGGAACTGGAGCATTATACATGCACCAGAAGTTGTTACCAGCATCGAGGGTTGTGAAGTCAAAACACTTTGAGGCTATGCTGTTATCAAAGCTGATAATGCCCCCCCCCCCCCCCCCCCCCCTCCCTATTTAAGCTGATGGCGGGATAGTGGTCCGTCCTCATAGCCGGATCAATACTATATATTCCGTACTCCAACTGAGGTATTGCTACAAGGCGGTCCCCCGAAGAGTCGCCCAAGCACACAAATTCAATACTCGGACTATCCCCCGCTGACCCTAACCCTAATCCTAACCCCCTAACCCCCTAACCTCTAACCCTATTTAGACTGACGCACATTCAAGTTAACGAGTGGGGGGCATTCTCAGCTTGTATGATGACTCGGTCCGTCACCACAACATATGGCTTTGCGTTATCGGGTATTCTGTATCCGTACCGTATCAAGAGATTGAGAGATGGCACAAGTCAGAGGCGCTGCGCATCGGGGTGTGTCTACGTATCGTGATATGGTATTCATGTACCGGGTGAACTGCACTGGACCGCTTATGAGGGTCTGGAGCGACTATACCTATTCCATCAACATGGATGGAGTACATGAGTTCCGTCATTGAATCCCTGTGTCCTGCGCGTAGGGTAGAATCCAGGACGACAAAAAGCACTAGTAGCCAATCGATCTCGCACTTGAATGTTGTATTCCATCGAGTGCCAGTGGGCCAAGCCTCACCACAGAAAAGATCGGCAAGTGATCCGATTTTCCTCTCCGCGGCTTGACTCGCTGTTTTTCTAAATCTGGGAGGGCGAGCTATCGATGTCTCCATCTGATCGGTATTACTCCGCACTTTCCCCTTCGTAAACTAATCTAATCATGCCCACTCATTAGTACCTTGGCGGGATCGACAGTGTTGTACAGCCCGATCAAAGAATGGCACCTTGAGATCAACTCATGCCTGACAAAGCACAGTTTTCTCTCCTTGTTTTTTCTTGTCTTGGGTTCGTCATGTCTTTCTTTTCTTTTCTTTTACTTGTGCCCGTCGAAGG
This sequence comes from Colletotrichum sublineola, assembly GCA_020631755.1. Lineage (NCBI taxonomy): Eukaryota > Fungi > Ascomycota > Sordariomycetes > Glomerellales > Glomerellaceae > Colletotrichum > Colletotrichum sublineola. The sequence goes on along the minus strand of JAHSQG010000005.1, from coordinate 2,827,404 downwards.
GAGACAACTCGACTTCGTAGGTCGTCTCCTTGCGGATGCCACGAATGGGCACGGTGCTCTCCTTGTCTGAAGCGGTATCCTCGTCGAGGCGGGTCCAGTCACCTTGTTCGCCGTCGTCCACCTCAAATTTGGACTTCATGCCCTTGCGGGCCTTGCTTTTGTTCATTCCTCCAGAGCCGCCGATGGTGACGAGCCCGGCGGACGACGGGTGGAGCCCGCTGGAGCCGCCCGTGCCCTTGGAGGCACCCTTGGTCGAGTTGTGACGCGTGACAAGTTGGCGCAGGGCAGGAAGAGATCCGGCGACAAGGCCGACGGCAGTCTCGATATTGGACCACAGGGGAATGTTGGCGATGTGGTCTGCGTATGCCGAGTTGGGTCAGTAGGGGAATCTAGGAAGCGGGGGGGGGTTATGTGAGCAGGGCTCTGGACGTACAGGCAAAGTCGTCCAAGGGGCGGTTGTAGTTGTCGATATAGGGAGTGCGGATCATGGTGCAAATGGAAGCGCTTTATTGGTGTAATAACCATACCAGTCAGCCAATGTATCGATCACATCAAGAAATGGCCGTGACAATGTCGCAAAAAGAAAATTAGACAAAGAGGGTCCGCAACTTACAAGGAGCCAAAGGAAAGGATGGTGGAAACCACAATCTTGGTCGAGAGCTTCATCTGCGTTTGCCAGAGAATGATGGCCGGGAGAATGGCACACGCGAGGTCGGTGGCAATGGTGGCTGCGGTGGACGTGTACGACAAAGCTAGCATGGAGGTGACGGAAGAGCACTCGCCACGGCCTTCCTTGATGAGGGCTTGGTTCCAGTTGGCCTCGACGGGGCGGCACAGCAGCAGGACGCCAATGAAAGTTGTCAAGAACGTGGCAACTGTAAGACCCAGCAGGGCGTAGACAGCGATGCGCAGCTTGGGCATGGTGGTGGCGATCCGTAGCGTGGTGAAGCAAATCGATGCCTTGACAGCGCACAAGGCTATGATATACAGCAACATCCAAATCATCAAGTACTTGATGGAGTCGACCATCATCGTCATGTTAAGGTGCGCATTGCGCGTACCAAGGCCGCTCTTGGCGCCCACGCAGGCGAGGATGACATCCACGATGTAGACGAACTAAGGACAGATGCTGATCAGTGCTCGGCTCGAAACACGGCGCATGGTTGCCGAGAGCTTAAAGGAAGTGTATTCCGTCTTTCGGATATTTCTTACCAGACCGAAAACCATCAAGCCATCATCCAGGCTAAAGTTCCTTGATTTGAGTCGCTGGTGTGTTCTCAAGCTCACCACAATCGTCGACAGTATGCCGCCGACGATGGATACGACGAACAAGCTCAGGCCTGTGCCCTCGAGCGTCTCGAGGAATTGTTGATTGGGATCTACGGTCGACATGTTGATTGTGTCAGTTGCAGGACCTGCTCCGTGTGGGTTTCCTGAATGAGATGGGCTCCGCTAAGAAAGAAAAAAAAAAGATCCAGAGAAAGAAACCGAGTGAATGAGGGAGTAGATAATGTAAAGTTAACAAGTGACCGTGGAGAAGAAGTGAATGTAAATAATCAAATGGGTGGCGGTGGTCGAACAACCATAAAGAAGCAATGGACATCAACACTTGTATCCCATACATGCCCTGTCCCCCGAGCAATATATTTAAAGACGCCTTATAAATGTGAGTCGATTTTTTCACCCCCCCCCCCCCCCCCCTTCTTTAGCGAGCTCCTAACTTGTAGGCACACTATTGTGTCGACGAGCAACATCCAACAGCCAAGTGCTTGACCGACTGACTCGGTCGATGGCAGACAGGCCCGCCCCAGCAAGCGAGGAAATTCGCCAATTCCTAGGAGAATCCCTGGAAATCCTGATGGATCGTAGAAGATTCATTGCATAATCCACTCTCAGCCGTCAGGGATCATCGTTTGGCGGGTACAGAGTAGCATTCTTGGACTCGGAAGTGGACACGGGAGGAGTTGAGGCAATTTGTGGAATGCCAACGCAACGCAGGTTTGACCCTTTCTTCCCCTGGAATCAGAGGTTCGACTAATCAGCAAAAGACCATCATGGTTCTGCTTCCTCGTTCCATGGTCCTTTCGCCATGCCATCGTCAGAGGTGGTCCCAGATCTGGTGGAGGTTGCAGGGAGATCCCATTCCGATCTAGCGTGTGTGGCCTATTCGGTTGACGGGAAAGGCAAAAAGTTTGCTCTTTTTTTCGTTCCAACATACAGAAGGCGACTGTTTTCCCCCCTTGGGAAGCACTCGACGTGGGGTCGGTTGGGCTTCACATCCTGGAAGCACCCGCGTGATTGGTTTTGGCCCCCTCTGTTGAAAACCAGAAACTGGGGACACAGGGTCTGGGTTATCACATTATTTTCCTTAATAACAGCGTCCCCCGGACCCCATGGTATGAAGTCGTAGTCCAAACTTTGCATGCCGTTGATCTGATCGAGTGTTGTTCCAACAGGAGAAAAAAGAAACAAGGCATCAACTTTCACGACACGAACTTTTGCGTTACATTGCATCGTAAAAATCTCACACACACACACACACCATGACCGTTGTTACTGTTCCTATTACGCAAGCTCCACCTTACAGGGTTCACGAGGGCAAGACGGCCATCGTCACTGGCGGCGCAAGGAGTATGGTTGCCTTCATCCGATCTTGACCGCAGAGCAGCACAGCAGTATGATGCTAACAAAACGAACCATCTAGGTATTGGTGCTTCCATTGCTCAGAACCTCGCTTCCAAGGGCGCCAACGTCGTCCTCATCTACTTGACCGAGGCCTCTGACGCGCCCGCCGCCGCTCTTGCCGCCGAGCTGTCCAAGGCGCACAATGTCAAGGCAGTTCCCGTGCGTGCCGACTTCAGCACGCCCGAGGGCTGCGCCAAGGTCGTCGCTGCGGTGAAGAACGACATGCCGCCCAACGCCAAGACGGGAAAGCCCCAGGTCGATATCCTCGTCAACTGCGCGGCTCTCTTTCACGCCATGCCCCTCGAGGCCGTTACCGTGGAGGACTTCCACAAGGTCTACTCCGTCAACGTCCTCGGCCCCATCCTGATCACCCAGGCCGTCAAGCCGCTGCTGCCCACCGACCGCTCGGGCCGCATCGTCAACATCTCGAGCGTCGGCTCCAAGGTCGGCCTGGAGTACCTGACGCTCTACGGCGGCAGCAAGGGCGCGCTCGAGGCCATGACCCGCACCTGGGCTCGCGAGCTCAAGGAGAACTGCACCGTCAACGCCTGCAACCCCAGTTCCACCATGACGGACATGCTCCGCGCCGCCCCCGAGGAGGCCAAGCAGGCCATTTCAAGCTGGTACCCTCTGACGCCGCTGTGCGGGATCCGCGAGTGGGACACGGAGGAGCAGAAGGAGATGGCTGCCAAGTACGGCGGCCGTGCCGGTTACGCCGAGGAAATCGCCGGAATCGTCGGCATGATCTGCTCGCCGGAGAGCGGGTGGATGACCGGATGCCTGGTCAGTGCCAACGGAGGACAGTGGATGGCCAGTTAAACATGTCATTATGATTATTATTTTTGTCTATTACCACGTATTAGCGTACACTCATGACTTATTGAACTCACAACGAACCAAACAATCGTCAACTTCCTTGCGTGGATCTGGTTTGCTCGCCTACCTAAACTCGGAAACGATATGACGCCTAGGCCGTGCGGCGATCCCAGATTCCTCTCGCCTCTGGAAATACTACCTAGTCAGAGAGGCATCGGTGTGAGCGTGACATCAACTACTACTACAGTACAACAGCTTAGCCGCCGCCGCGACCGCGGACGCGGTAAGAGACGTTGATAGGATACCAGCCGGTGTGTGAGGGCACGCCCTTGGGGTACATCAAGTGAGGTGTAAGATCGATGGTATTCCCTGTCTAGATGGGTGTGTGGCTATGTGGCTATATGTATACCTAGGTTGTGCCTGAGGCACCCCTGATAGTTGCCGCCCCCTTTTTTTGGAAAAAGACGCCCTCGTCTTGCCCTTTTTCCGAACCACTAAGCCGACCAAAACCAAAAAAATAGCGGAAGGCTGTTTTAACGAGCTACATCACGATGGTGCTTGATTTTGTAATGAGATCGCCGACCGGGCGCGAGGCACTCGGCGGGATCCATTATAAGGGCATGTGTGGTGCAGTGCTGGCACTAAGTGCCAGAACTGGTTGATCTTTTGGCAGGATGCTAGAATGGTCTATTGTCGGGCGTGGCACACCACCCATACTCGTTACAATTGTTCTGGCACTTAGTGGGTCTTCTGGCTGTTGACAGGGGCTGGGTTTGAATCCCGCCTGTTGAGACTCTCTTGTTGTGTAGGCCCCGCCCGGGTAGGGTTAGAGGGGCTGGAGGTGGTCACTCAATCGGCGACCGGTCGGCCTGAGAGCGCCGGACGATTGAGGTAGCACGTGGGACGTGACTACTGGCTTGGCACAAAAGAGGGGCAGCTTACGTTGGGCTCAGAGGGACTAGGTGCAGGGAGGCAATCCTAGTGCCAGCCGGGGGTCCCCCAGCTGTCGCCAGGTGCCAGGCTGCCCAGGGCCTTCGGGGTCAACATGACCTTGTGCTCCAGCGCACGGTTACCGGCGCCAGTGCACGTGGGCCTTGGAGTTGCGACTTGGGACGCGTTGCATTAGAAGGGGGGTAATTGTAATGAGATCGCCGACCGGGCGCGAGGCACTCGGCGGGATCCATTATAAGGGCATGTGTGGTGCAGTGCTGGCACTAAGTGCCAGAACTGGTTGATCTTTTGGCAGGATGCTAGAATGGTCTATTGTCGGGCGTGGCACACCACCCATACTCGTTACAGATTTTCGTGTGGTTGTAATTGTCAAAGCGCCTATAAAAGTGGAGGCACCCCCATTTTAGGGACACTTTGGTTGCTGCTAAATACTCTGGCTACTTCGACACACCCCCTCAGGCTTATGCGTCACACTAAGCCTGATTTTTATGCCAGGGGATTTGCCGACCAATGAGCTCTCATCCACCCTCTCAGGATAGTCCGGGTCACAAAGGATCTGAGCAGTGATTTCCGGATTTCCGGCTCTTTCTGGATCTCAGCGGATTTATCGGTCGTCTACCCCTCGATTTGGCCGAACTCGAACTCATGGCCCATAGAATTTAACAGTAGGGGGTAGGCGTTAGACGCCTACCGACGCGGCCAGCGGCTCAGACTGTTAATTGTCAAAGCGCCTATAAAAGTGGAGGCACCCCCATTTTAGGGACACTTTGGTTGCTGCTAAATACTCTGGCTACTTCGACAGTAATTGCTTGCTAGGTGTGCCTATACCCCTATGCTAGATAGTAGGAATTAACTAAGTTACTACCTTAGGAGCTATAAACTATAATTATATACCCCCTAAGTAGGGTATATATTACTAAAATAATTACATAAAAGGAAATCTAAGGTATAAAGAAAAAGTAAACTAATATAGAATGATACCCTTAATATACTCTTAATATACTATAACTGTTATACCTCCTAATATATTATATTAATATAATAGGAAACTAAAAACCCTAATATATATAAATAACTATAAGAGTTATCTTATATATATGTCTAACTAATAATAGTTAATATATTCCTTAATAGTAATATAGTCTGCTAAGCTTATAAATAAGAGTTAGTACTTTATTAACCTTATCTCTCTTTAGTATAGTAGAAATACTACTATTAATATATTAATAGTATCTATTATAATTAACTATATATCCTAGCATTTAGTTATAGATATACTAGTAGTAGGTTTACTAAATAACACTAAATACTAGGGTTATAAGCTACTAATATTTAGTATCTCTATTAATAGGTAGTACTTTTAAATAGTATGTAATAGAGGGGTAAATAAGCTACTAATATCTAGTATATCTAGTAATAGTACCTATCTAGATAACTTACTAATATCTAAGTTATCTACTATATCTAATTACAACACCTAAGGTTTTACTAGTAATAGCACCTAGCTAGATAACTTACTAATATCCTATTATAACTAGGTGTTAACCTTATCTATAGCCAGATAGTCCTAAATTAATATCTTATTAAGGTATATCTTATTAGTATTATACTTCCTTTTAATCTCTTATTCTACTATTATAATATTACTTAGTAGATCCTTATTATTATCCTCTATAAATATTACTAGTCTATTTATATCCTATACTACCTATACTACTTTCCTAAGGATATATACGTTTAGGTTTATTACTAGTATAAAGATATCTATATTTACTATTATATTAATATCCTTTTAGTTAGGGAGTATAGTTTAGCTAATTTATTACGTAATATGTCTTATTACCTATATAACTACCTTCTATAAATACTTCTTAAAGGTGTTATCTATCTCCCCTCTTATCTAGTGTTATGGCATTCAGCTACTATACGTAGGTGCGGAAATGTAAGGTGTAAGAAGCTTAGATTCCTCTAAGCTATTCTAGGCTATAGATATTACTAAGTAGGTCAGATCTACATCTACACTGCCACAGCATTGTGGTGGAAACCACGCCACCACGCTACAGGCAGCAGTAGTAGAACTAGTAACTCCCTATAGCCATAACAACACCCCCTCCCTATAAAGATATACAACTATCCCTAGTTACTAATAACATAACTAGAATATTATTAGTTTAGAATAGATACTCTCTCTATCCTATAAGTCTATAGATATCTATCCCTTATTACTATAGTTATAAATCTAGTATTATAGTAAATCTTTAGTTTCTAATACTTAGTATTATAATAGAACTCTACTTAATTATAGGTTTAGTAAGTAATATAGAGTAGTACCTTATACTATATTATGTTATTATTATGCTTATAGTTATAATGTTCCTAATTAAAAAGGTTATAAATCTTACTATATTTATAGTAGATCTAGACTAGTAGAATTAAAGTTACTAGCAGTTCTAGTAAGGATACCTTAATAGTTTAGTACTTATTAATATATTTATTATAATCTTTTATATAGTATTACTAGTTATAGATAGGATATATTAATTTAGTTTCTAAATAGTTGTTAATAATATAGACGTATTACTTTTGCTTTTTGCTTAGTATAATCTTATAGTTATAGGAGTATTTAAGATAATTATATTATTTCTAACCTAACTTATGTTTAGGTTTAACTAGGTACTCTTTATAGTATAGTTCTAGGTATCCTATATCTTAATATAGAAGTAATCTATTAGGATAGAAGACTTTACTATATTTATAGAGAATAGTAGTATTTTTATATATTATATAGAAATAGTTAATCTAAGTAGTTATATTAGTTAGTATTTTAGTAAGTTTATTATAATTATATATCTTTATATCTTAGCTAGCTGTCTATAACTATACTATAGTAATCCTAATTATATAAGGGAGTAGTATAATTATGTCCTCTATGTTCTTTATAATTCCTCTAATATTAATTTAGATATTAACTTCTAAATTACTTACTTATAATATTTCTATAGGAGGTAACACCTTATAAACTTTAATTCTATAAATTACTATAGCTAATAAGTCTATTTTAGTATTATATAGTAGATATAAGGCTGCCTATACTATATTATGAATTTCTCTTATTAAATACTTACCTCTACTAGATTTAGTATAATAGTATAAGAGGAAAATAAGGTAGGGCTCCTTCTTAACTTTAGATAGGTAAAGTATACTATTATAATAGCTAATCTACTTAATTAGATAGTTTCCTAAGTAATCTATAAGGTTAGTTTTAGGAATAAATTACTTATAATATTTATATTATAGATAGGTATCTATATAGGTCTCCTCTATATACTAGATTTAGGTGTCTAATTTAATTTACTAATTATATATCTTATAGTTAATTATATTAGAGTCTTTATATATCTCTAGACTAAACTCTATATTTACTAAGCTATATCTGAATTCTAGTTCCTCTATATACTCTCTTATCTAGTAGATTATAAGTAATTTCTAATTAAAGTATAGTAAGGCGTCTTTATTATAAAATTTATATAGGAAATTACTATTACTAAGGTAAATATTATATATAGTTCTATTAGGTATAAGGCATTATAGAATTTCTATAAGGCTATACTTCTTATTCTAATACTTAAGGTATTCTACTATATATATATGTTGTTTTTAATTATCTTATAGTTATTATATATCTTAGGTCTATAGTTTTTAATCTTTAGTTCTAAGAAGTTAAACTTAGCTTTAAGCCTCTTACAAACTAGCTTATTACTACTATCTAAACTTAACTTAGGGGATCTTAGGTGCTTAGTACTATTTTTAGTATTTAGATTTAACTTAACTTTAGCTTATTTATAATAGTTATTATAAATATTCTCTTAAATTTAAGCTAAATACTATTTTTTATAATTATCTACTATTAATTTAGTGTAATTAATACTATTACTAGGTAGTAGTAGAAAAATGTCTTTATGTTTATCCTAGATTCTAGATAGTCTATACTATTAATAAGTAATAGGGGTTTAAGTACCCTTTTAGACCTAAAATAGTATCTCTATTTAGCCTTTAACGTGCTTTTCTAGGAGACCTATTTCTACTTTATAATTTCTCTACTAATACTATATAATTATATCTATCTATTCTACTTTTAAACTATACTTTAGGTACTTTAGTAATATAGGTAGTTTCTAGTTCTTTATTTTCTTATACTCCTTTAGGTCTATATAGAATACTTAAATCTTAAGAAGATTAGCTTATCTACTTATAATAGCTCTTAAATTATCTATATCTATCTTTTTATAAACTTACTTCTAATACTTAAGGAAACTATACTATAAATTATAGTATAGTCCTAGATCCTTAGAATAGTCTAAGGCGTACTATTAATATAAAATATCTACCTAATCTTTCTTATCTATTATTAATACTCCTAAACTATCCTAAAGTTTATATATATATAGGGATTCCTTAAGTTTACTATAGATATATATAGTAAGTATTATAGACTATTTAGTATTAATCTTATTAATAAGCTTGTTTTTATAGGTAATCTACTAATTAATAGATATAAGGGTGTTACTAACTCTAGGTAGTTAAACCTTAACTTTATTAATTAAGTACTTATTAATATTAACTATACCTAAGATATACTTAATTTCTTATCCCTAAACGCCTAGGTATTTTATATTTAGGTCTTTAAACTTCATGTAGTTAGGTAATTAGTAGTTTTAAGGTTTATTATTACTATTTTAATAAAGTTATTAATTATATAGGCACCTAGCGGTTTGTCTTTAGTGAATTTAGTCTTTAGGGTACTAGCTACTTTAGTAGGCTTATTAATATTAATATAAGCTTAGATTATAATTACTAATAAGAGTTTAAAATTAGTATAGGTATATATATTATATTAGATATTATTATAGATTATAGATATGCTTTAGTTTTTAGTAGTATAGTCTTTAAGCTTATAGCTAATATTACCTATAAGTATAGTAAGTTTCTCCCTAGAAATACCTTTAGTATACTTATAAATAATTAAACCTATAGTATAAGTATACTAATAAACATAATACTAATAGTTATAACTATTCTTAAATGTCTTATATTTAAGAGTTACCTTAGGTAGTATTATTACTAAGGGATTTACTACTTAAAGTAAAAGTAGTTTTAAGTTCTAAGCTAAGAATAGTAATAATAGTAATAAATAAAAATAGAAGAGATAAAAGATAGTATAGTAATATAATTTAGTAGTAAGGGTAAGAGAAAATAATAAATAATATTACTAAGTATAGGATTAGTAATTTATATATTAATAATACTAAGTATTAAAAAATTAAAGATTCTTAGGTAAGAAAAGAAAATTTATAAAACAACTAATCTAGTACTCCTTCCTTATCTATAATTTTTACTTTATATAGCTAATACTATACCTAGCTTGTCTGTTTTAGTAAAGTCTATATAGTCTTATAGGTTCTAGACATAACATATATATATAGTAAGTAGCCTATTATAGTAAGTAGCCTACCTCCTCCTACCTTTCTACCTTTTATATAAGTTAATTAAGCCATAACATATAAAATCAATTAAAACTACTTATTATCTCCTTCCTTATTACTATCCTAAACTACTTTATAGGTTTGTACGTTATATCTAGTCTTCCTATAATTACTACATTATCATACATATAGTTTACCACCCTCTATACAACCCCTATTTTAGGACGTTTCCTTACCTCTAGCACTAACACCTTCCTTTTCCTTTTATAGCACCTCTACTTTAGCTATATTAAGTAACCCTCTAAGGCGTACTTAGGTCTTTTTAGCCCTCTAGTACTTACTTAGTACCTCTATCCCTATATAAAGTCCTTTATTCTTAGCCTTAAGAATAGTAACCCTATAGGCTAACTTACTAATACCTTTAGCCTAGAAGTTAATTACTTTATATATTACTATTAGTAAGCTACCTTAATACTACTAGATCCTCTTTTTAAGGGAACTATAGCTTTATATACCCTTAATTACTATAGGTAGTATCTTTAGATCCTAGGAGCTATTACTACCTAGGGGTAAGGTAGGGGGTGTTAGTATCTTTAGCTTAAAATCTAGTTAAGAAATAACTACTTTAGGGTTAAAAGGTATAAGGCCTACCTATCTAAAACTAGCTTATATATTACTTTTACCTATTAAGGTAAAGAATACTACTTTAAAAGTAGGAAAGAAGTTATCCTTTATAATATATAAAATCTATATCTATATTATCTTCTTAATTTCCTTACTATATAAGTACTTTAATAGGCTAAAACACCTAATATTAAGAGGCTAAAGCTTATATAATAAATAGGGAGGTATATAAAAAGTAATAATATTCTCTTTCTTATAGTATTTATTAAAGTTAGTTAATTTATAGCTATTATAGCTATTAAGGATTAAGAGGTAATAAGTACCCTTTATATAGGACTTTATATATTAATTAAAATAATTTAATTAATCTAGGCTAATTTTATTTATTATCTATCTATTTTTACTTAGGTAGATATACTATATAGCTAGGAATTAGCTATTAGTATACTAGGAGAGGAGGTAATATTTACCCTTTATAATAATATATAGAGGTATTACCTAGCTATCTATATATATACCCTAAATAATAGAAACCTATTTATAATTACTAGGCTACTTTATATAAGGCCTTCCCTTATAGTTAGAAGTTATAACAACCTTAGTATATAATAGTATTCCTATTAGGAAGCTAGTCTTATTAAAATTATAGATTTTATTATCCTATATCCTATACTTTGTAATTATGTTTTATATAAGTATAAACTAGCCTTATATAATAGTAGGATCCTTAGTTAAGGCCCTCTAATAGTTAATTTAACGTTAAAATTACATTTTTAATTAGGGTTGTTATTATATAAAGTTCTCTACCTATTAGGGTCTAACACGCGTCACGTTACGTTTAGAAAGGAGTTAATTAGCCATATCTTATATGTTGTCTTATTATAGAGGAAACCCTTAATTAATTAAGTTAATAACCTATTTAAGAATTACCTCCTCTTTAGATATAGTTATCTTTATTAATTTTAAACACGTCTCAGCTTATATGACGCGTCTAGTATGTTAGTAGTAGAGTATTAATCTTAGGACTTTAAAGGTAGAGGCTATACTTCATACAGACATCTTTAGGTCTTTTTTAAGAGCCTAGATAGTAAGGATAATACAACTTTTAATTAAGGTAGAATGCATATTTATATGTAGAGGAAAGTAAGTATAAAGGTTAAAGTACTAGAAAGTAGGAGGAGGTAGGCTACTTACTATAATAGGCTACTTACTATACATATATATTATAACTATAGCTTAATACAAAATTTAGTCTTAGGAACATATAACATATATTTACTAATTTACCTACCTATACTTAGTTTTATACTTATTAACTCTACTAGTTTTACTAGTTTTATTCTCTTAAAGGTATATACTAAGTTACTAGCGTTTTATATAAGAAGACTCTATAGATACTAGGTGTTATATATAGGTAAATATTCCTTCTACCTTATAAGATATTTAACTATTAGTTTCTATATAACCTATAAGACTCTTTAATTTATTAACTTCTTAATTTTATATAATTACTATTCTTTATTATCTCCTTCTATTAAAACTAGACCTAGGCTTAGAGGATTCTATCTAAAAGGATTAATTCCTTTTAGGGCTGCCTTTAACTAGGTAATAGAGATAATAGGATAAACTTTCTAGTTAGATAGGAAATTAAGCTTATATACTAGTTAGCTAATTTTACTTAGAACCTTAAATAGTTTAACATACTACTAAGACTATTTATAATATAGTTTACTAGGTAGTTTATATCTATAGTAAAGTTTAAGGTATACTTTATTACCTACCTAAAAGGTTTTAGGTTTATGCTTCCTATTATATCTAATTTTTATTACTACTACGCCTAATATTATAAGCATCTTAGCCTTTTATATATATAATTCCCTAATAGCTTATAATTACTTAATTGTTAATAGTTTTAGGTCTAGGTTTAATATGTCTACTACTACTAGTAGATAGAAACCTATTATTACCTTATTTAGAGATCTATCTAGGGTAACTAAAAAGGCTTAGTTAAGGGCGTACTAGAAAGCTAGAATAATATCTAGCTATAAGATATCTAAGGTTAACATATAGTATTAGATTATAATTTCTACTTCCTAATTTTATCTTTTAGTTACCCTATCTATCTAAAGGTAATAAGTAGTAGATATAGCTAATTTAACTCTTAGGGCATCCTATAGGTTTACCTAGAATTCTAAAACAAATTTAGTATTATAGTTAGAGATAATATACGTAGGGAGCCCCTAGTTATATAGCTATAGTATCTATAATAATAAGGTAGCCTATTCTAGTACTCTATATATAGTATTCCCTAGTATAAGAAGTAATTTCTTACTAAACTTATATATTACTACTAATAACGTTTTAAATTCCTTAACTAGCTTTAAAGCTACTAGCTAAAATAAATATTTTACTAATACTTTAGGAAGTCTAATAATAAAATCTATTATAATAACTATAAATAGTCTTAGAGGATTAAGAATAGGTTAAAGTTCTCCTAATAGCTTACTTCTATCTATAGAATTCTCTAGGTACTATAGGCACTATTAAATATAGTCTTAGATATACTTTATCTTTTACTAGAAATAAAAACTATCTAATATATATATAGCTCTATATCTACTAAAATAATTTATATTATTATAGACTATCTTTATAACTATAGATATATATATATTTAGGATTACTAATTATTCTTAAGTATCCTTCCTAATATAATAAAGAAGATAATCTTTTACTATAAATAGTAAGCTAAGTTGTTTTCTAGTAGTAATTTTATAAACATCTATTTCTATATCCTAATAGGTTATAGTATTAATAATATCCTAGTACCTCTATTCCTTCTAATATCTATCTACTATTATATTATAGAGATTATTAGATATATAGGGTATAACTATAATAGGCTAAGATAAGTATCTACTTTTACTATAATCCTAGATGTTATTTAATTTACTTATTTCCTTCTTTATCTATCTCTTCTCTACTATTTTTACTTTTCTAGCTTCTATATTCTACTTTATTAGTTATATAGAATTAGCGTTATAGACTATTAGTAGTCTAGAGAGTATATCTAGGATAAGGTTAATATAGCTAGGAATATAGACTACCTCTAATTTAAATTAGCTAAGATAAATAGAGGAATTAATAAGGTAGGGATTTATCTTATCTATATCTATAGTTTATAGTAAAGTCTACTTAATAATCCCTTTAGTAGTAATATAGTCTATTAGAATAATAATAGGTATATAACTTAATTATAACTTAGTTTTAGCCTTTTTACATAATTATATAATATAGGCAACCTCTATTTCTATTATGCTATAGGTTTTCTCTATTATAGTTAGTTTCTAGCTTAGGAATATAATTAGCTATATTATATTTATAGGAATAGTTTTACCGTCTTAATCTACTAAAAGATAGAATATAAATACTCCTATTCCTTTTAGACTAGTATTAATATTAATAAATAATTATTAATTTAGATTATAATAGTATAGGACTATTTTTTTATAGAGCTGTTCTATTAGAATATAGAATACTTACTATTCTACTTTAGTTAGGATAAATATTATTTAGGCTATATATACTATCCTAGCTTATTTTATTAGTCCTTCCTAAAGTTTTCTAGATACCTTACTATTATATAATAACTATATTTTTTACTCTTAGAAGGGTAATACCTTATAATAATACTAGGGGATAAAACAATAAAGAAACTTAGTTTTACTAATAAATATTTCTAAGTTAGATAGTTTCTCTAGGTAGGTAATCTTCCTTAGTACCTAGATATAGTCTTTAGTTATATATATTCCTAAGGTATTAACTTTAAAACCTAATATATTAATAGAGTTATAAGCTAAAAAACTCTTAGTTAGATTAAAAGCTAGCCTAGTATTCTTAAAGATCTATAGAACTATTTTTAGGTATTAAAGATGGTTTTTAAATATATTACTAAAAATAATAATATTATTAATATATACTCTAATAAAATAATAGTATCTATCTAGTTTTTAGTCTATAAATCTCTAAGTATATAATAGTGAATTTTTATAACCTATTAGTACTATATAAGATATTTCTAACCCTTAAGGGCTTATAATAACTATATAATCTTAATATTCTTAAAATACTAGGAGCTAATAGAAAAAGGTAGATATATTAAAAACTATAAACTATTTCTTTCCCTATAAGCTAGAAATAATGTCGTCCTAAGATAGTAGAGGATATAAATCTAGTACTATAATCTTATTAAGTTAGTATAAATTAACTATAACTCTCCCCTTATATTTTCTATCTACTACTTACTATACTATAAATACTAGGTATCTAAATAGTATTAGCTTTATTATCTAGGAAAACTATCCCTAGGTATGCTTAAGATTATTCTACTAGTTAAGGAACTTATAATCTTTTAATCCTAGATTATATAGTCTAGTTCCTAGCTTCTAGTTTTACTAGTTATTAACTAAATTAATTCTTATCTTCTTATCTTCTAGTATTAGAATTATACCTTAATTATGCTATATATTATATTATTCTAGTAGCCTATAGACTAACTCTACCTTACCTAAGTTAGTAGTAAAAACGTAAATGCTGTCTTTAGTTATAATCTTAGGTATAAAGTCTAGTTAAGTAGGACTTATTATTAGCCTTAGAGGAGGTTCTATATTATAGGTTAGTTTTATTAATTCCTCTACCTAGGCCTTATCTACTATTAGTACTAATAATACTATATTATTAATAAGAAATTTATATAGAGTTTTGTCCTCTATATATACTACTATAGTTTCTATTATAACTATATAGTCCTATAATAATTAGTATTCTCTATCTAATTTATAAGATAATATAGTTCCTAAATATTTATTTTAATAAAGTCTAAGGGGCTAATCCTTAGAATTAATAAAGTATATAAATTTAGTAGTCTTCTTAGTATAGATATAGCTTAATACTATTAGATATATAGCTTTAAATATGTAATCTACTATACTATATCCCTATAGGTAAGAGGGTAGATCTATATAGTATACTAGTATATAAGCTATTTTGCTAGGCCTTAGTGTTATGTTATAAGTAACTTTAACCTATCTAGAAATCTATTAAATTTTTAACTAAAAGGTTATTAGAGTTATTATGCTATATATATAATAGAAATAGATTTAGGATGTAGTATAATTAAGTTCTACTCTATATATATTAAGGAATTCTATACCTAAGAGTAGCTTTAGCTTAAGGTTATTTATAACTATTATAGTAATAGTAAAATAGCCTAAAATAGGAATGCTATTAATACTTACTAGAATATAAATATTAAAAGTAGCTATCTCTCTAATCTTAATATAGCCTATAATACTATCTATATGTTTAGGTTTAATTTTCTATAGATAGACTAACTTAGGATTTAATATAAGCTAATACCTATCTACTATAATTAATAACACTCCTATGTCTACGTAAACTTTATAGTCTTTACTATTAACATCTTAGTATACTTTTAGATAGTAATATAAGTTATAAGCTATAGGTAACTATAGAATCTACTAAGGTACTATCTTAATAACTTAACCTAGTTTAAACTTAAGGTTATTAGTTGCCTAGGGGTGGATTTAGCTGTCTTAATAGTAATTAAAGAAAATAGGATTCTATATATCCTCTATATTTTAGGTTTTATTAGATACTACCTTAGCTAGTTCTATCTTAGGTAGTTTTAGAGTAGGTTATAACTCTACTAGTACTATTAGTCTAGGGGAATAAGGTCTAGTACCTTTAGCTATAGGTTTTATATATGTGTTAGTAAAGATATGCCTTATTAGGGTACTAGTATAGGGGAAAATCTGGCTATATTTCTAATATTAATATACTAGTAGCTTATCTATAGTAGGTAGTAGTTTTAGATTATAATTTTAAACCTTAGTCTACTACTAATATAGTCTAATAGTCTTTATTACTATAGATCTTATATTATACTAGGTACTAATCTTATTGTCTATATTACTATTCTTAATAATAGTATATATAGGTTCCTTACCTTTAGATTCCTTAGTATCTATATAAATATATCTATCCTTAGTTAATAATTATATTAGTCTTAAAAGTCTATATTATCCTTATAAAGTAAAATTAGCTAGTAAGGTATCTAGCCTAGGTAATACTAGACCTATCTCTAGTATCTATATTAATATAGCTAGAAATTATACTAGTACTATTATAATCCTCTATAAATATAAGCTCTATTATAGTAATATCTATTTCTATAGAATATATTAAAATATAGCTAGTTATAGCCTCTACTATAGTTATTATAGTAAGAATTATATAGGCTATTTCTATATTTACTATAAGGCTTGCTATTTCTAAAGTTATTAAAATAGCTATAATTATTATATTAGTATTTACCTCTATTTCTATAGAAAGGTATACCCTAATTTCTAATATAAAAATTTCCTTAGTCTAGTACTCTTTTATACTTATTATTATAGGGATTAGTGTTATACGCCTCTAAGGTGCTATAGTATGTATTACTATCTTTAGAATCTTATATAAGATATACTACTTAATATATATCTCTAGAAATAGGGGTCTTTATAGCTATATTATTAGTTTCTATTTTCTCCTTAGTAGCTATAACCTTATAGTCTACTTATTAAAGCTATTCTATTATTATCTAATTATCTAGTGTCTTAATAATCTATTAAATAGATAGATCTAGATATAGGTAGATTTTATTTATTATGTTAATTTATATATAGTAGCTAGTTACTTAGTATACTTATACTACTTCTATAGCCTAATCTATAAACTTTTTACTAGCTAAGATATCTACTAATATGTAATATATAACTACTAATTTAGCTTAGGCGTCTATATAACTTATACTAAAATGGCTGTATAGTATAGAGAACTACTGTTCTAGACTAGCTTTAGTACTATCTCTCTTATCCTAAGAAAGCCTTAAATAGAACTAAGTATAGGCTTTACCTAAGAGGAGCTAGTTTAGGTTAAGGCAAGCTGAATTCTATTTTAATACTATATTATAGTTATTATTAACTAAGCTAATAAATATTTCTATATTAGACTAGTAAGTCTAACCCTTCTCTATAGATAAGGATTCTATATCTATATTAGGGTGGAAATATCTAATACTAGTAAGGTAAAAACTATCTATCTACTAGCTATTAACTAATAATCTCTTAAGTATTATCTAGAATTACTCCTATATTATTATAACTAGAGCTAGTTAGGTTTAAGGTAAAGGGTTAGTAGGACCTATAAGACCTACTATTACTATACTATCTAATAGGAATATACTAAAGTCTTTTAGAACTAAGTAAGGCTTAAATAGATAGGGTAGTATAGTCTAGGGTATTAGTCTGTCTAGTATGGTTTAGGGTATTAGTATGTCTAGTATGGTTTAGGGTATTAGTATCTCTAGTATAGTAGAATCTACTATAATGCTAACTAATAGGGTATTAGAAATTAATCCTATGTTAGTGTCTATATAGGAAGTTAAAACTATGTTAGTATCTATACTAGTTTTACTAGACGTCTTACTAGACTATTAAGTAACCTAGTAGTCCCTTATAGATGCTATACTCTATAGATATTATAGAAACTTATGATTTAGGTCTAAATAAATAATAGTAAATTCCTTCTATATATTAGTTTTCTTAGTTTGTTTTTAATATAGTTTTAAAATAATAGATGCTACTATAGTTTAGAAAGACTATAGATTAGTAACCTAATGTATAGGGTACTCTAGTAACTAGGATCTAGTAGATTAAGTAGTAGTTATAGTTAGTATAGGAGGACAAATATGTAAGCTAAAATGGCGGATAAGTCTAAGGTCTTCTAGTAATAAACTAGAAACTACTAGGCTTATTAACTAAAGTTAAACAAATTAGTTAATATAATAGATATTATAATTATTAGGATCATCCTAGTTTATTAATATTATTAAAATCTACTAGGGATAGCGTAATAGTAGGGTAGGTAATAGTTTTATATAATATATATAGGGTAGAAATAGGGGTTAGTAGGGAAAAATCTAATAAAGTCTAATAGGTAGATATAATATTAAGAGGCGGTGTAATATGTAATTTTAGTAGTACTAGTTTTCTACTAGTTCTTAACTTTATAGAAATACTATTACTTAGTCTATATAAGGATACTAAGAGTTATTAGTAATTTATAGATAAATAGTAATTATTAAGCTCTTTTTATTTTAATAAAGGTAGCTTTTAGTAAGTAGTAATTAATAGATTTTGCTTGAATAATAATAATTTACTATATAGTAATTTCTAGAGGTAATAAGGTCTACTAGTTTTTCTAGTTAGAGATTTTTAGAAAAAACAAAAGAAAGATAATAGTAACTTATTAATTAGAAAAAAGAATTAGAAATAAGAGGTATAGTATTAAACTAAGTTATACTACTATTTGTTATGGTATTTGGCTACTATATATAGGTGTGGAAATATAAGGTATAAGAAGCTTAGATTCCTCTAAGCTATTCTAGGCTATAGATATTACTAAGTAGGTTAGATCTATATCTGTACTACCACAGCATTATAGTAGAAACCACGCCACCACGCCATAGGTGGCGGTAGTAGAACTAGTAACTCCCTATAGCCATAACATCTAGAGTATATATAACTATAATAATATATATAAAACCTTCTTTTTATCCTTAAAGGCCTTATAGATCTACTTATAGTATATATAATTAGTAGGATTAAGGGTGTTTAGTATTATAGGAGCATATAGATAAGCTATAATCTTATCTATTCTACCTAGTAGATTAAGTTCTATAATTAGTAGGTATTATAGAACTTTCTCCCTAAATAATATCTATCTCTATTATACTAAAGGGAAGTTAGATATTAGGTGTTAGTTATTAAAATACTCTAACTATCTTTATTTGCCTTTCTATAATACTATAAGCTTATTAGGTATGTTCTCCTATCTAGATATATTAGATATATTAGTAGAATTAGTTGTATTAGTACCTAATATACTATTAGAGGATGTTATAGTATAAGTAGCGTTAGTATTAGATATATTACTAGAAGATACTATTATACTAGTATTTATCTTTCTTCTATATAGTATGTTTAATCTATATTTATTATACTATTACTTAGTAAAGTAGTTAACTAAGTATAAGTAGGGATTAGGTATATATGATCTATAAGTTCTATAGAGAGATATATAGTATTAGGTATATAGTATATAAGAAATATAGGAGAGAAAAGAAATAAGGGTTATAGGTAAAGGAGAAAAAAAAGATAAGTAAGGTTAGTAATAGAGGGAAGAAAAGAAGAAGAAGAAAAGAAAAAGAAGTCTTAAGAGGGTTTTTTTTTTTTTTTTAGTATAGGTTAAAGAAAATAGAAAGTACTTCTATACTATATATAGTAGGAAGGAGCTAAATATAATATAGTAGGAAGGATAGAAGGACCTTCTACTACTATCCTAGTCTTTTCCTAAGCTACTATTAGTAGTACTAGTTATTAATTAAGGTCTGTAATAACTTTGCCTCTAGCATCTAAATATTATAATATAGTAGGTAGTATTTAAAACATACTAAGTATTAAAGGCCCTATATATTCTTTTGTTCTACCTTAATACATTCTATAACCTTATCTATATCTTAAATATAGGTAGGATAGATAACTTTATAACTAAATAGGTCTATTATACCTATAGGCTTAAGGTAGTTAATAGATATTACTAGATATATCTTTTAGGTCCTTAGTAAGTCTAGATAGTATGCTAATCTACTAACATACTTAATAACTTTAAGTAGTCCTACATATTTTATACTATACTTATGTCTAATAACTTCTACCTATAGGATAATATATCCCTAATATAGATAGAGTATAACTTAGTCTCCTATACTAAAAAACCTAGTAGTATATTAATAGTTATAGTAGTGTTTTATTATTATTAAAGTAATTACTAAGGCGTTATAAACTAATACTTAACTAGCTAGAGGACCTCCTATAGTAGTATTTTAATATATAGTTATAATAATATTATTAGGGGTAAAGCCTTTTACTACCTTATTAGGTACCTATTATATTAATATTACCTTTAAGTTATTTAACTTAAATTAGAGGTATAGGATTACTAATAGCTATTATGTTAGTATGTCTAAGGTATAGATATAGTAGCATAAGGTAGAGCTAATAGTTTATATTATACGTTTAGATTATCTATCTATTTAGGAGTAATATACTATTATATATAAGAGTATTATACCTACTATTTTCTATATCTTTTTCTATATCTTAGATAGAAACTTAGGGTCCCTATTACTAATAATAACCTTAGGGTATCCCTAGTTAGCTATAAGTAATTAATACTATAACTATTATCCCTATATATCTACTATATTAGTTAACTACTTTAGTATAATTTATACTTCCTTTACTAGCTTATCTACTACTATAAGAGTAATATTAAAGCCTCCTTCTAATATAGGTAGTACTAATAGGAAGTTAATAGTTATTATATAGTATAGGTATAATAGTAGTAGGATAGGTTATAGGTTGTTATATACTTTATGTTAGTGTGTTTAGAAGACCTTATATTAAGGGTAATAAAGAAGGTATTATTATAATAGCTTATATACGTTATATATATAGTATCTATTAAGGAACTTAGTGTTAAGGTGAGGTGTGGGTATATGACCCTACCTTACCTCTAGTAGGGCAGCCTTAGAGCCTACATCTGGCTCCTACCAGCCTATAGAGGGCTTGGTGGTTTCTCTTTTCCTTACCTACGTCAGTTAGCAACAATACGATATTATTACCTCACTTTGTTACGTCTCTTCCCTCTATAGGTTATAAGCTCTAGGCCATAATTTTTCTTTTAATTAAGCTAGTATTATCTACCTCTCCTTTTAACCTCTTAATTACCTTATAATAGCTACAAGAATTACCCTTATTACCCTTATTAATAGCCCCGCAATCAACATGTCAAGCAATAGCAACTTCACCTCTAACTAACTCCAACAGTCGCCTTAGATCCCTATATGTTAATACATATCTAACCTCTTTAACCAACACAAATTTCTTACTAACATAGTAAGATCCTTCCCTCTTTTATTTATATTACTAATTTTTCACTTTATAGATTATTAATTAATTAAGTATCTATTAAAGGGCAGTAATCTATAAAACGTCTGTATATACCTTCTATCCTATAGAAAAAACGCCTAGGTTTGTTATATTATTAGGCTACCTATAGCTTAATTAATTCTTTATATCTTTAGTAATATCTTAGTACTACCCTTATATAAGGCACCCTAACTTTATTATAGTAGACGCCTATAATTACTAATTAGTATTATTAAAGATCCCAACCCTTAAGGGTAAATCTAACTAGTCTTTATAGTTAGTACTTATTAACTCTATCCTCTATACAAACTATATTAAGAAATATATTAATAGTAATATCCCTAAGCCTACTAATCCAGCTAAGAGAGCATTATAGGAAAACAATCATAATATTATATATAACCTCCTTATCTTATTATATAACATATTAATTAACAAGCTTCTTAACATAGGTTAGGAAGATAATAGTAACCTATTTACACTTATAAGAGCCCTTAAGAGATATATCCCTAAAGTCTCTAAGGATGCTATTAGAGCTCTTATTACTAAATTTAGTAAGGGTGACACCTACAACCACAAGACTCTTTATAACACCCTTAAACACATCTAATACCTCCACACCTATATTACTAGTCTCTATAGTAAAAACTCTAATTACTATTAGGCTATTCTTCTACTTAACTACTTTAAGGCATACTTACCTAATATATATAAAAGATATACTAATAACTCTAAGAAACCTACTTAGACTAATATTATTAAGACTATTTATACCCTTACTTAAGATAAAGAGTAGAAGATAGGCCTTACCTTATACTATAAATCTACTACTTCTAATGCAGCTACTTCCTTTAGTATTAATTTAGTACTAGCTAATCCTACTAAAAAGAAGGATTACCCTACTTACCCTTATTATAGTAAGGGTTATACTACTATAAAGTATTAGACTACCTATCTAGATTTAATCCCTATAGATTATATATACTATAATAACCTTCTTACCTATACTATAAAGCATATCTATAATAAAGATTATAAAGAGACTTTAACTAATAGTAATATTAATAGTAATAGATCTTCTATATTTATTAAAGGCGCCTTTAGTATAATTAGTAGTTCTTTAGTTAGTAGACTTACCCTAAAGAAATCTATAATAATGCTTAATAAGGCTATCTACATAGTAGTTAATAATAATACTATTATAAGCTCTAATATTATTATAAATTTAGGTTACTTTAACCCTATCTTTAATAATCTTGCCTTTTTTATATCCTATACTATTTATAATAATCTTTAACCCTTTATAGCTACTAATAGTAAGGAAGTTAAGCCCCTTAGATCTAGTATAGTTTTCTTCTAGGTTAAGGATCTAAATAACTCCTTATATACTATTAACTAGACTATTAAAGATGTTAAGTATAGCCCCCTTAGCCCTATAAATCTCCTCAGCCCTAACAAGCTTTATAAGAGCCATATTAAATATAACTATACTACTATAAGCCTTATTAACACTTAGTTATATAAGGGACTTACTAAAGTCTACTAGATATCTAATATATATATTATTAATACTATTAATAGTACTATAATCCCTATAGATATAGCACTTAGCCTAGTAAGTATTAAGATAAAGTTATACCCTATACTAGATCTTATATACTACTACCTTATTTATACCTATCCTTCTTAAGTTATTAAGGCCTGCTATTAAGTAGGTATTTAATTTACCTAGGATAAGATTAACTCTTTCTATTATAAGGTATATTATCTTATAAAATCTATAGAGATAATTAGCTATAATGCTCCCCTTCTACTTACCCTTATAGGTAAAGAGATATATCTTAATCTTATTAAAGTTAAGCTACTCTTAATCCTTAGTAACTAATACGCCCTTTACTTTCTTAACTACTATAATAGATATTACTAGCTTACTCTACTTAAGACCTATTATAGTAATAATATTCTTACTATAATTAAGTAATTTAGTACTACCTTTATAAATATAACTACTCTAAATATTAAGAGTTAGTTATATAATAATACGCCTAAGTTAAAAAAGGTTCTTTATAATCCTTTCTTTAAAGGTACTTAACTTAACCTCACCACGCCATATACTCCTTTTATAAATAGTGCTATTAAACGTATAGGCCGTACTATTATTAAGGCCGTATATACTATACTTATTAATAATAGTCTACTAGAGGAGCTCTAGGACTATACTATTAATACTATAATCTAAGTACTTAATCTCCTCCCTTAACCTAATAAGGGTAAGATAAGCACCTATAAGATTATTACGTAGGAGCTTAACCTTACTAAAGATTATAAGCTGCCCTATATTAAGTATATCTATACCTTTAGTTACATAGCATATATATATAAGAAAGGCAGTAAGTACCTACCTTATTCCGTTAAGATAAAGCCCTACGCCATAAAAGGCATCCTAGTTAGATATAGCTCTCTATACGGCTATATCTACTATGTATACATCCCTAATTAGAAGAAAGTTCTTTACTACTAAGATATTCATTTCTATAAGGGCCTAAAGAAGATAGTCCTCCACCCCTGAGATAAAGATACCATCCCTACTAAGATTAATCATAATATGCTCTTTAATAAACCTAACTTATAGATCTAGTATCCTAACTAGATCCCTTCTTCTAACTAGCCTGGTATAGATAATATATCTACTAAGGATACCTAGCTAGCTTAACCTAAGGATACTTATAATTAAGGTATAAATACTATAGATTATATAACTCCTCTACCTAATAATTATACTACTATATATATATCTTACCTAACTAATAATACTAATTTAGGTAATAATAATAATAACTTTACTAATACTATTTAATACTAGGAAGCTAATTACCTTAATCCTAATCTAGATCTTCTTTCTATTAATACCCTAGATATAGAGGATTCTTTTGTTACTATAAGTAGCTACCTATATTAATCTACTACTATTAAACTACCTAGTTACTACTAAGAAATAGCTAGTACTTAATAATATAATAAGAAGGCTAGGTCTGGCCTAGATTATAAGATTATTAATAATCTTTATCCTTAATATACTACTACTAATAAGAAGGCTAGGAAGGCCTACCTTATAGCTGATATCTATATTAATAAGGATACCCTATATATTATTAGTACTCTAGCCGCTATAGCTATATCTAAGATCCTTCTACCTAGATACTCTATCCTATATACTATTAACTAGGCTAAATAGAGCCCTTATTAGTAATAGTATTAGAAACCTACCTATAATATAGAGATCTAGTAGATAGTTAATAAACACACCTTTAATCTAGTTAATCTACCTACTAGTGTAAAGTTACTGCTAGGTATATAGGTATTTAATATTAAAACTAACTCTACTAATAAAGTTGTTTAATTTAAGGCCTAATAGGTAGTTTATAGTAACTATAAAAGGGGTAAATAGTCCTCTTAAGAGGTATATACTGCTATTACTACTACTACTATGATCCACCTTTTCTTCGTAATTATTACCCTCTATAGACTTTACTATAAGATATATAACTTTAATACTACCTTTCTTACTACCTTAGTCCCTAATAGAGTATATATATATGTCTACTAGCCTACTAGATACTCTAATAGTACTAGTAAGGTCTAGTTGTTATATAAGGCGCTCTATAGATTATATAAGTCCCCTCTATAGTAGTTTTAGCTTATTAAGTTAGAGATAGAGAAGCTTAGATTTATACTAGTTAAGGGGGAGATTTACCTCTTTATTAACACCTTATTAGATATATACGCCCTTATATATATTAATAATAACATAATAGCTACTACTAATAAGGAGACTATTAAGAAGGTCTATAACATACTAAAGTTAGTATGCCTACTAAAGGACCTTAGCGTTGCTACCTAATTTCTTAGCTTTTAGATATACTAATCTATTACTAAGATCTTCCTCTTATAGCATAAGTATGCTAAGAGTATCCTCTAGTAATTTAGATACTATAATCTTTACCCTATTAAGACCCTATTACCTACTTATAAGGATCTACCTATTACTTAGGCAAAAGATAAGTACTCTACTAATGATTATTAGACTTATATTAAATAGACTAGTTGCCTTAATTAGCTTACTACTAGTACTAGACTAGATAGCGCCTTTGCTATAAGTAAGCTTTGCTATACTAACTTAGGCCCCTTAATTACCTATTAGTACGTAATTAAGCATTACTTTTAATACCTTAAAGGTACTACTAGTTATAGTATTATATTTAGAGGTATAGATCCTTACGTAGATAAGTAACTTTTACTTTACGCTATAGCTAACGCCATATTTGTAGATAACTATCCCTTATACGTATCTACCGCTAGATATGTTGTCTTCTTTGCTAGCACCCTAATTATATAGAAGTTAAAGAAATAGACCTTTATTACTTTAAGCTTTATAGAGGTAGAGTTTATTAACCTTACTCCTATTAAGATTACCCTTATATGGATTTAATAATATATTAAATAGCTCCTCTAATAATAGATTAGTATATCTATAATCCTCTTTACTAATAGTATGAATGCCTTTATTAATATAATAAATCCTCTTAATAAGGCGCATACCTATAATATTAATATTAGATATAAGTAGATTATATAGGAGGTTAATAATAATAATACTATCGCCTTAAAGCTTATTAAGGGTACTAAGATGGCTGTAGATGGTCTTATAAAGTCGCTTAACATAATTAAGCATATAGAGTTTGTTAGGATGCTAGGCATAATAGATAGATTAGATTAATAGATATAGATAGATATAGGATTATATAGAGGATTTATATTAGGACTTTAGTATGTTAGCTCTAGATTAATTAGGCTAATTAGTAAATTAGCCAACCTTTTGCTAAAGTATTTAATACTTTAAAAACTCCTTAGATTTAGAGGATTTTAAGATTAGGCTGTTATTTTGCCTATTTCACCTTATATAATAGATATATGGCTGCTAGCTAAGTCTGTAGGGGAGTGTTAAGGTAAGGTGTAGGTATATAACCCCACCTTACCTCCAGTAGGGCAGCCTTAGAGCCTATATCTAGCTCCTGCCAGCCCATAGAGGGCTTAGTAGTTTCTCTTTTCCTTACCTATATTAGTTAGCAACAATATAATATTATTACCTTACTTTGTTACGTCTCTTTCCTCTATAGATATAGTAGCATAAGGTAGAGCTAATAGTTTATATTATACGTTTAGATTATCTATCTATTTAGGGGTAATATACTATTATATATAAGAGTATTATACCTACTATTTTCTATATCTTTTTCTATATCTTAGATAGAAACTTAGGGTTCCTATTACTAATAATAACCTTAGGGTATCCCTAGTTAGCTATAAGTAATTAATACTATAACTATTATCCCTATATATCTACTATATTAGTTAACTACTTTAGTATAATTTATACTTCCTTTACTAGCTTATCTACTACTATAAGAGTAATATTAAAGCCTCCCTCTAATATAGGTAGTACTAATAGGAAGTTAATAGTTATTATATAGTATAGGTATAATAGTAGTAGGATAGGTTATAGGTTGTTATATACTTTATGTTAGTATGTTTAGAAGACCTTATATTAAGGGTAATAAAGAAGGTATTATTATAATAGCTTATATACGTTATATATATAGTATCTATTAAGGAACTTAGTTATATAGGCATAACTAATATAATCACTATTATAAATAGAATTAAATATATCCTTAATATAGGTGTATGGGATATATAACCTTTTAGATATGTTGTTATAGTCTGTCTTTTAGATAAGCCTATCTCTAATATAAAATAGTAAGTCTACTATATTCTTTAGGTTCTATTATTAGATATTATTATTATCTTAGATTGTTATACCTAGGCGTCTCTATATTAGATCTTCTTTATACCCTTTACTAAGTTATATATAGAACTTTAGTAATATATAGTATATTATTACTATTAGTTAAGGATATAGCTTTAGTAGGGTGCCTATTATAATAGGTAGTAGGATAGGTAGTAGTATAATATATAAATACCTTAGGGTGTTTTAGTCTTATATATATAGTATTTATAGAGGAAACCTTATAAGCCCTAAGTTAAAGTTATAAGCTATATATACGTACTCCTATTATTTATCTAGCATAATATCTAACCTACCTATCTAGTTATTTATAGTATTATCTATAGTTAGTAATCTACTAAGGGTATTAGGGATAATATATTCCTTACCTAGCTTATACCTAACCTTAATATTAAATTAACTTATATATTTTAGTAATCTAAGTAGCTTCTTATTAGTAGTTATCTTTATAGTTATGTTTATAATGTTAAGTACCTACTATAATATAACATCTATAATAGCTTTATAATTAGTATAGAGTATAATAGGGGAAACCTTAGACTATTATATTTAGTATTATGTTTTAGTAATTATCTATACGTATCTATATACCTTAAGTTCTATAGACTAGTATTATTTTTCTACCTTATTAAGCTTATATAAGAGGAAGGCTATAGGTTATATAGATATATATAGTAGCGTCTTAATCCTTATAATATTACCCTTTACCTTATTAACTAGTTGTTATAAGGTCTTATTTTTTATATAGTATACTATAACTCTAATACCCTCTAGAGATGTGTTAAAGTTAATAAATAGCTGTTGTTATAATAAGAAAAAGGCTAGTACTATTATTAATGTTAAGGCCTTCTTAATAGTATTAAAAGCGTTAATTTCCTTAGTAGTAGGGAGTATAATATTAATAGATATAAACTATAATTTATATACGCCCTTTAGTATCTTACCTATCTTATAGGTGCTATCTAGGTTATATTAGTAATATTATTATAGTAATAACGTCTTCTAAGTCTTAAGTAGTTCTATAATTATAGTATAACATAGGACGTAGTAGCGTATTATACCTACTAGACTAATAAATAACTCTAATACTAATAGTATCTTAGGGAACTAAATATTTATAATAGCTCTTATCTTCTCCTCTATATTAGATATACTAAAGGAGTCTACCTACTTACCTAACATAACTATAGAAGGGAATCCTATAAAGGATTTTAAAGGACTAATTAATATATTAGCTTAGTATAGTTATATTAGT
Organism: Colletotrichum sublineola; assembly: GCA_020631755.1. Lineage (NCBI taxonomy): Eukaryota > Fungi > Ascomycota > Sordariomycetes > Glomerellales > Glomerellaceae > Colletotrichum > Colletotrichum sublineola. The sequence continues at coordinate 2,798,607 of JAHSQG010000005.1, read as the reverse complement.
ACTTCCTATAGATTAGTAATATATTAGTTAAGGCCTTTAGACGTAACTATAATATTATTATAGTATCTATCTACTACTATTCCTTTAAGAATTCTATTTAGTTATTACTATATATATATATTTAAGTTCTTATAGCCTATAAGTAGTACTTAGAGTATAAACTTACCCTCTATTATTATAACTATAAATACCTATTATAATAATAGGTATACCTACTATTAGTAGTAAAATAATATTACGTTTATAGTTATAATATATGTTATGTCTACTACTTTTAATATAATTTCTACTATTATCTTTATAGGATAGAAATCTATTATAGTTATATTATTAACTAGGTATATATCTATAACTATATAGCTATTATTATTATCTAGCTTTCTATCCTTAGCTATAATAAATATAGGTAATACTATTAGGACTATATTATAAGTAGGATATACTTTACTATTATTAATAAGTTTTACTATAGTTCTACTTATAACCTTACGTCCTATTAGACTAATAGGGTAGATTTTATACTTCTTAGGTATGTATTTATACTAATCTAGCTTAAACTATACCTTTATCTACTTATCCTTTAGTACCCTAGTAAAGCTAGTATCTTAGAAGACATCCTAGAATTCCGTTACTATATCTATAATACGCTAGGTATTTAGGTCCTTATTATGTATAGTTATACTAATAGGATATTTAACTACGTCCTACTATACTAAGTCTAGTTATATAAGGTGTTGTTATAGTAGAGGTAGTAGTACTAGTAACTTTACTATAAGTTCTACTACTTCTAATATAATATTAGGGGGTACTATCTAGGCCTAGGCTATAAGATTAATTAAGGATAGATAGCCTAATATCTATTAGTATAGGATTTATTTAGGTACCTTTACGTTATTATAGATATAGATATACTATAGGTTAGTATTTATAATAAGGGCGTAAGTTATAACTAGTAGGTTATTAGTAGGATTAAAAAAAAATCCTAGTTATTATTACTAACGTTATAGTATATTACTATTATAGTAGTCTCTCTTAGTAGTACTATTATATCCTCTAAGGCTATAACCTTTAAGTAGTATTAGTAGCTATTATACTATACTACTATAGGGATCTTTATTTTATATATCTATATAACTATAAAACTATAGCTATTTAGGATGTTAAACTTTTTTAGGCCTATATAGTCTATACTAATTAGTATATTTACTACTAAGTTATCTATAATTAATACCTCTTACTAGATTTTAGTAATTTATAGTTTACTATTATCTATAGTAGCGCCTTTAAAGTAAAGGTCTATAATTATATACTCTCTAGTAGTATATCTATTAGTACCTATACCCTAGATATTAATAGGTAAGGTATATAGGTAGATATTAAGGTGTATATAGTATTTATATAAGAACACCTTATTAATTATTATAGTTAAATATCTAGTATCTCTATATATATTAAACTATATCTTCTACTCTATTAGGTTTAGTATAATTTAGAAGTAAAGGTAAGACTAGGTTCTAAAGCTAAAACTAGTACCTAGCTTAGTATGTAGGTTATATACTAACTTTATAACTAATAGGTATAGTATAGGGTTCTTATATTCTATTAGCTAGGCCTATATTAAGGAGGTATTGTTTACTATTATAGTAATATAGCTAATATGTCTTAATGCTTTAGTATAAGCCTTTTAGATATGTTAGTAGAGCTTATTATTACTTAGGAAAGAGTTATTATAGGTGTTATATTTATACCTTAGGCGGTCTACCTTAATATATATAGTAGTAAACTAGGTAGTATACTTATTAACTAGTATAAAAGGGTAGTTATTATTTCCTAGTATAATCTACTTATGTTATATATTATTATATATATTTTAGTTATAAAGGCTTATATCTATATCCTTAGCGTCTATTACTAATAGACTTTAGTATAATAGCTATTAGGATTAGCTATTATCTTATTTATTATATATATCTATATAGTTAGCTATAATTTGTTAAGGAGCTAGGAGATATTATAACTTAGGCATAAGTTACTAGGTGTTATTACTATCCTATAGATAGTTCTAATTATTCTATCTGTTACCTCTACTATTATATTATCTATAGCTACTATAGTACGTATTATCTTAGTATATATTACTTCTATCCTAGTTATAGTTATTATAGCCTTAGTTTTATTACTAGCTATATATATTACTAAACCTATAAGTAGTAGGCTAACTTATATAATTAGATAGTTATAGTTATAGCTAACTTAGCTAAAATAATACTAGGGTGTCTTAGTCTACCTATTCTTAAGTTAATAGTTATAATAGTAATAGGCCTATTATATTTTAGTCTTATTATTACTAAGAACCCTAGTAACCTTAATTCCCTATAAAACATAGCTAAAAGTTTAGGTTATATAGAGGGTGTAAATTAACATACTAGTAGCTATTATACTAATAAGTATTATATAGGGTTATATATATAGGAGGCTAATATATAGTCTATTAGTATAATAGTAGTCTTAGCTAATATACCTATTATTAGGATAGTAGTAATTATATATACTCCTAGGTAATAGTATATATTATAGACTTATATCTATATATCTCCTATAGAAAACCTTCTAGAGTTATATACTTATTAGGTAGTAGGATAAGAGACTATATTATACTATTAAAGGACTTATATACTACCTATAGTTATACCTTAATATTATTTATACTATATACCTTAGTATCTTATAACATTATCTATATATAGATTATAGGGTCTTTAGATACCTAGATATCCTAAATAGAAAATATAGCTTACTTCTAATAACATATAGTATTACTATAATAAGGTTTAAATTACTCTAGAAGCTTAGTAGTTATAGCTATTATAAGAGCGCCTTAGTATAACTCTTAATCTACTACTATAAGGACTTAGGAGTACTATACTAGAGTAGATCCCTAGAGGTATTATATCTATACCTTACGTACTAGGGTATTACCTTATAATACTACTAGATTATTTAGTCTGTTAGTAAAGGTATAGATATCTATATATACTATAAGCTTACTATTATTAACTATACTAAGGTATATAGGGTCCTTTACTTTTAGGTTAAAGATACCTATATCTATAGAGTATAGAGGGGCTAGTCTAGTATCTATTATAGCTAGTAGTACTAGGCGGTTATATAGCTATTACTATTTATTATTAATTTAGAAGGCTTCTTATATTATAACTATAAAATCTATATATATATCCTAGTAATATACTACTATTATAGCTACTATAAGGTTAGATACCTCTACTACTATTATAGGAGTTAATACTATATTATCTTAGTCCTATTAATAATATATAGAGTAAGGGAATATTAGTAATTATTAAGGTAACTTAATATCTAATATTAGAAGTTAGTCTGCTTCCTTATTATTAGGGTTGTCTTTAAATAGTATACTACTATAAGTTATAGGTATATAAGAGAGGAAAGATATAGTTATTTTATGCTAACTTAGTTTTATACTAAAGTTAAGGGGGCTAATACGTATAGTACTATTAAGTATAGTTAAATCCTCTAGGTTATATAGGACTTATACTACCTATAGGTCTAATATAGATAACCCTAATATTAACGCTTCTATATATCTAGGAGATAACTATTATAGTAGTAGTTATAAGGGTGCTTAAGGGACTTACATACTATACTAGGGTTGTGTTCTATTATAGTATGCCTTAGCCTGATGTCTCTAGCTATAAAGAAAGCCCTTAATAGATCTAGACTTGTTCTACTTAACTAGGTGTGTGGTGTTAAAGTGCGTTATATGTGCCTTGTTGTGCTAGATATTGTCAAAGCGCCTATAAAAGTGGAGGCACCCCCATTTTAGGGACACTTTGGTTGCTGCTAAATACTCTGGCTACTTCGACAGATATCTTCTATAAGCTTAGTAGCTAATATTATATCTGACTCCTAGATGTAAGGGTTCTATATTATTTAAGCAAAGTATAGGAGTTGTTAGGCTTAATGTCTTAGCTTAGTAGTAGCTGTTGATATTATAGGTTGAGGATGTAATTAGGAAATAAAGAAGGGTATGTAGTGACTATAAGGGTTCTGTGTTGTTAAGGGTTAGGTGGTGTAGGTATGTGGGGTTGGATTTAATAGTGATGATGATGTGTGGTTAGGAGATGGAGGTTAGAGGTGGGATACGTCAATCCGGGATGTGAGGTCGTCGGATTGTAGCGATTTTTATTTTATCTGGGATATAGGGTCCTCAGATATATAGAAAATGTGCTTATTAGGCCTCCCAGATCGTGGTGGGGCTCCTGGATTGAAAGGTTGTGCTACTAACTGTGAGGGCACGCCCTTGGGGTACATCAAGTGAGGTGTAAGATCGATGGTATTCCCTGTCTAGATGGGTGTGTGGCTATGTGGCTATATGTATACCTAGGTTGTGCCTGAGGCACCCCTGACACGGTGGCGCCGGACGGGCGGCGTCTGTGCGCGACTCGAGGTAACATCCCACAATGTCGGTTCCTGTGCGTACGAACGACTACGACGTGGGAAGCACGAGTTCGACAATCTAATCAAGACCACGAATGCTACGTACAGATAGAAGAGGGAGAGGGAGGGCTGTTTTGTTCGCTTCTTCGAAAACAGGAAGGAATAGGCTAGCGCATTTCGGGAGGTCAACGGGGCCCAACTTCGTACTCGCGTAGTAATATCGGTGTTTCGGCGCCAGAGGCGAAATAACGTCGCAGGGATGATCAAGTGGAGATGGCAAAGAGCTGTCCGCACAGATTCCTACGGGAGATGGGGGGGGGGGGAAGCAGGGATCATACCGGTACGTTTAGATGGCAAGTCGAGACCGGTCGACTAGATGGTCTGCGTAGTGTAGTATTGACGAGAGTTTTTGCAGGGCGGTTCCGTCCTCCCGGTTTCAATGGGCTGGAGCCCAGTGTCGGGGTCATGTCGTATTTTGTGTTGATCGAGATAGTGGCGTCGAGTTCGATAATAGCCGCAGCTTTATAGCGAGCTCCGCTCTTGGCAACGGAAAATATAAATGAAATAAGCAAGAGGCTACGCATCTTTTAGGACAGCTTCTGTGTGGGCCGGATAGCTGTTGGACCGGAGGCAGACATCGGATCCCACCAAGGTGCTATGCATGAACAGAGCTCGCCCGCCGGAGACTTATCTCCAGCATCGTCACCTAGAAAGATACTCACTTATCAAGAACAAGAACACCAAATGGTATGGAGGCAGGCCCTTGAAGGAACCTGGCTGCTCGGTACGCACCTGGAGAGACCCAACTAGGCAATGACTTGCAGTTTCGGGACGCCGTCATTTCGCTTCTTTTGCTGATCTCAGGCTTGTGTCTCGCTTAACAGGCTGCGCCTAGCCGTGTGTCATTCATGGATGCCGCGAGACCTGCTCAATATTGACAAACGGGGTTGCCGCCAATATTTTCATTTTCACCTGTCCGCGATTTGCCAGTAACAGGCATCTGTTGACTCACATGATTTCTTACTTCTTCATGAGTAGTTGCGATCTCAGTGTATCCTCGAATATTCGTCTCGCACGACGGCTCATTTCATGTTTTGTGGCCATAGGCAGTAAGGTCTGACTGGAACTTTAAGCACAGGCATATTGTTTTTACCAATCAGTGTTTTCTTCTTCTTCTTCTTCTTCTTCATGTTATACCAGCATCGATGGGATTTGCTTGGCAATATGAGCTTTTGGTAATAACCAACAATTCGCTGTGTTTGATGTTTCTAGACACTCATACCCCCATAAGCGGTCTAGCCCAGTTAACTTAGTACAGCAATAACTGATCTGATGGGTTAGCACCTCTGACCAGTACCACATATCAATATTTGGTATGGTACAAAATACCCGCTAGCGCAGAGCAATTGCTCAATTAGACTCCACTTCAACTGCGGCCCGGCGTCAGCCGCAACAGTCCTTGTTGGGCCGTGGCTTGGCGTACGGACGATGGTGACTCGCTCAAAGGATGATACGAGGCCGAAAGGTTCTCTGTGGCAACTACATGGATACAAGCCGTGAGGCCAGCAAGGAAGGCTGGCAAGAAGGACGCACTTTTCATTGTTGGGTACGAAGCTCAGATCTCGACCAACAACGCTGTTGGCGAAGAACGAAGACAAGATCATTTGATTATATTTGCACTAAAAGAAAAAAAGAAAAAAAGAACCACGTCAGGGGTGATTCTCTTTTCTTTGCTGGTAATCGCTAGGCTATGACAGCACTCTATTTCGATTTCTTGTACGGGACGGTTTTTGTTAGGGATAATGCCCTCCCTTGCAACCCGCTGACACTCGCAGACACATTGATCCTAACCGATTCACATTCCAGACTTGGACACTATCCTACATTCTACCCCTAATATTAACCTGAACGCTAACCTCTATGTGAACTCCGTCCTATGATTTTTAACAGAGATGCTATGTGGATTGACGGGAAATAGTAGCGTAGAATCTCGGATTATGTAGGATTTGGCCGGATTAGCAGAGTGGGGGGGGCAGCATATCCCAGCCCCAAGGAAATCTGGTTATCGAAGTGCATGCATGAGGCTTACGTGCATCCACACTAGTTGTAACCGAGGAGCTCCTTCTTATACTAAGAAAAATAAATAGAGCAAGCGGCTCCTATATCATATAAGGAGTTTGAATAAAACATATATCAGGATAACATCTCTGACGCGAGAGTGTTCTCAAACGTTCTTGAGTCCAACAATAGGCCAACATAGGCTTGTCCCTACCGAGCATCTTTGGCCAGAATCACCCGATCGAGGTCTGACTGAGACAGGTTGCGGGGTAGATGCATCATTTGAAGCCACGCAGCTTAGCGTTGGCAGGATATAAGCAGGATGCTATTGGTGTCTGAGGCATAAGCAAGGTTCGACTCATAAATAGAGTACTTCTCACATCCCACTTTCAGCGTTTCCCATCCTTCACGTTTGGAAAACACACAGGCCAAATCCTCCTTAGTATTCACCATGGGCGACATCTCACACCCCACTGCCAAGTTCAACATCGAAGGAGGGTTCGTTCAGATCATTAATGGAGAACCGGCTGCTACGGAGAGGACGCGCCATGGTGTAAACCCCGCGAGCCTCAAGCCCAAGGAAGAGGTTCCCGTGGCCTCCCGTGGCGATGTCGACCGTGCCGTCGCCGCCGCTCAAGCTGCGTTCAAAACTTGGTCCAAGGTCCCGTATGATGAACGACGCAAAGCCGTGCTGGCATTTGCGGATGCCATCGACGGCCTGAGGACCCAGTTTCGAGACCTTCTGATATCGGAGCAAGGCAAGCCGGTACGTCGTCGAGCAGTCTGTTTTGATGATTTCGCCCGCGCTCACTGGCTGCAAATTAGATCCCTCAGGCGGACGTGGAAACCGACTTGGCAATCAGTTGGATAAGAGGCATGGCCGACGTCCAGCTTCCAGAGGACGTGGTTGAAGACAGCGAGACCCGCACCATCGTTACGAGATACACCCCTCTCGGTGTGGTCGGGGCAATCATCCCTTGGAACTTCCCCCTTCTCTTAGCCACCGGAAAGCTCGCGCCAGCCCTGCTGACAGGAAATGTCATCATTGTTAAGCCATCGTGAGTTTACGATTCTCCTGAAATGCCGCGGTAGCATCAAGTGGCTGAGACATGTTAGGCCCTTCACACCTTACTGCGGCCTCAAGCTTGTAGAACTAGCTCAGCAGTTCTTCCCACCTGGCGTCGTCCAATCCCTGAGTGGCGATGATGACCTCGGACCATGGCTTACAAGCCATCCGGGGATCGACAAGATCAGTTTCACTGGGTCGACGACGACTGGAAAGCTGGTCATGCAGAGTGCGAGCAAGACTCTGAAGAGAGTGACGCTAGAGCTGTGAGTTCTGATTGCCCAACCTAACACTGAGCTGTGAGCTGAGACTGACCCGAAAAAAGGGGTGGGAATGACCCCGCGATTGTGTTTCCCGACGTGGATATAGATAAAGTTGCCGAGAAGGTATGGCATATATGACGGCTGGTGGCACTGATACTGACCAAGCGCAGGTCGCTTTCTTCGCTTTTCTGAATTCTGGACAGGTGAGTAGTCTCACACCTCATATCAATTTCGAGACCACATCGACTAACAGCCCCTTCCTAACGCGTCCTAGATCTGTCTTAACTTGAAGCGAATCTACGTCCACGAAACCATCTTTGAGAAGTTCAAAGAGTCTTTGGTAAAACATGTCAAAGGCTACAACCTTGGGGATGGCTCCCAGCAGGGCGTTACGCATGGCCCGCTCCAAAATTCAATGCAGTACGAACGAGTCAAGACTTTCTTCAGCGACATCAAGTCTCAAGGTTGGAAAGTAGCGGTAGGAGGCGAGATTGATACCTCTCAGGGGTATTTCATCACCCCGACTATCATTGACCGTCCTCCTGAGAAGTCTCGTATCGTGGTCGAGGAGCCTTTTGGTATGGCAAATATCTTTTTTTCTTTCTCCTTTTTTTTTCCTTCAAATCTATAGCCTTTTGCTTTGGCCCATGGTGAATGCATGCTCACAACCAGCGTTTTCTTCTTCAGGTCCTATCGTTCCTCTTCTTTCGTGGAAAGATGAAGATGAAGTCATTGAACGGGCGAACGACACCACCATGGGATTGGGTGCGTCAGTCTGGGCAAACGACCTGGAGAAAGCAGCCAGGGTCGCCAAGCAGATCCAGGCAGGCAATGTGTGGATCAACACCCACTTTGAATTGTCTCCCTTGGCGCCTTTCGCTGGTCACAAGGAGAGCGGTATCGGAGCGGAATGGGGTGTGAATGGCCTTAAGGGGTTCTGCAACGTTCAGACGCTGTTCTTCAACAAGCATGTCGTGAGCTGATAGGTTCTTCATAGCTTGCCGATGTCAGATCGTATGAGACCGGAATCCAGTTTTGTCTTCCACTCAAAATATTGCCAATCATGGCAGCAACAAGAAACGCATTCGAGGATTTAACCTCACAAATTATCGAAGTTTCGGAATGTTACATTGGTATAACCGTAAGGCTATACTAGCCCTAAGCTTTCAGGCTTAATAAGCCGTACGGCTAATCCACAGGTTTGGTGTTCTAGACTCGTACGAGTACTTCTGTATTGCAGAAGTTTTGAGCTCCAGACAAATTGAATACAATTCCGCCAAGGGAGACAATAAAAGATAGGGCAAAACTGAATGCATCTTATTGAGCATACTTGACATGACAGCAAATGATTGCGCAACGCAAATGGACACTTGACGGAATTTCCTCGAAAGACAATGTGTTTATATTTCCCATCTCACACACGAAGACGTCCATGTTCCATCTATGACTCGAATTCTAATACATGTTACGACGTGAACGAGCCAGTTAAACTAGGTAATCCCCCGAATGAAGTTCATTCAGTGCCCTATAGAAGCTTTCGCGTTGAGGGACACGATTCGTGACCAGACCCCGGAAGCTTGAACCAGTGCTTAGTTAATTACACCATGGTCATGGTTGAGCCAGTTTTCAGTTTTCATGAAGTACTTTGATATGGCATTTCCCAGCTACACCTGCTTCACAGCTCCACAGCCAAGATGCTCTAAAAAAAAAAAAAAAAAAAAAAAAAAAAAGAGCTCTTTCAAAAAGAGTGCTTTCAAGCTTTTCAAAATCATAAGGGGACTTGGTGGCACGATTATTAGCTCAGCATTTGATTGTCAATCCTACGAGGGGTCGTACTTTTAATGTACGTCTCTCACGTATGACTGTCACTCTTAAGCTTAGAAGTGCTTGTCTGCCGTATTAACGCTCGCCTAACAACCGCCACAGGTTTTAATATTTTCTTTATTAACCATGCCAAGAACAGTACCATAGAAATCAAACCATAGGGATATTTGAGTATGGCTGTAATTAAAATATACATGAGCTTATTTTGATTTGACATCCCGTCATCAGTCATAAGGACAGGTACGCGGTTGAAAGCTGCGATGCACCAGCAACAAACAACAGCTAGATACCTAGTAGAGACCGGCACCGTATCGGCAGGGAACCGCGTTAGCTTGCAGCTATTGTCCGTATCGAGTATAGTGCATATCTCTCAGCAGACCTTGCATGACCTGCATCCTCTCCTTTGGATCGATCGTAGTGCGAATCGGTCGCTATCGGCCCTTTGAACCAATCGGAATTGAGATGCTGGGTCCTACACACCATGGCTTGTTCTTTTGAGAGATCCAAGTTCCAAGTTCCAAGTTCCAAGGTCCGACCGACTCCAGCACGCACATGGCTAACATAAAGATGGGTCGAGCCACTTACCAACCCTTGGGGAAACGATCGCCTCCGTGCATGTAGTCTGTCACATTGCTTCCATCGTTAGGAGTCTCCTCGAAGACTCACTCTCCTGGTAAACTTCCGTGATAATGGCCGACTGCACCACCATCCCATCTCCGCCTCCGACGGAGAAAACGTTCCGCGCCTTCACCGAGGCACAAGGTGCGTCATACGCCCGAGGCCGGCCGGGCTACCACCACTCCCTCTATGACCAGATCTGCGACCACCACACCTCGACAGGCGGGAAACTCGACACCCTCCTGGACGTCGGCTGCGGGCCCGGCACCGTCACCCGCGAGCTCGGCCCGCGATTCGCACGGGCCATCGGCCTGGATCCCGCCGAGGGCATGATCGCTGCCGCCCGGTCCTTGGGCGGGGTCTCGTCGACCTCGGAGTCGATCCGTTTCGAGGTCTCTCTCGCCGAGGATCTGGGATCGGCCCTTTCCCCCGCCATCCCCGACGCTAGCGTGGACCTCATCACGGCTGCCACGGCTGCGCACTGGTTCGACATGCCCGCCTTCTGGGCCGCCGCCGCCCGCGTGCTGAAGCCGGGAGGGTCGGTCGCCATCTGGACGGGGAGCGCCAAGTACGTACACCCCGCGACGCCGAACCTCCGCCGCCTGCAGGAGACTCTGCTCGCGTTCCGCCAGGAGCACCTGCTGCCGTACATGGCCCCCGGGAACCACATGGTCGACGCGCTGTACACGACGCTGCCGCTGCCGTGGACACTGGAGGAGCCGGTGACCGAGTTTGACGAGGGCGCCTTCTTCCGGAGGTACTGGAACAAGGACGGTGTGCTGACGCCCGGGGACGAGTATTTCCTGGCCCAGCAGGTGTTTGGCCTGGACGACATCGAGAAGTTCCTGGAAACGATGAGCCCCATCATGCGGTGGCGCGCGGCGCACCCCGACGCCATCGGGACAGAGCGGGACGTGGTCAAGATGCTACGCCAGACAATCGAGACTCTGCTTTCCGAAGCAGGCGTAGAGAAGAGCAAGGCGGCCATCGTCACTAGCGTCGCCGGGGTTCTTCTCATGGTGAAAAAGAAGATCTAGAAAACGGAAAGACTGCCGGGGGAGAGGGGGGGGCTGACCCTGACAGGAAGAAAGGATTCGTTGAATGAATGCAGTTACCAAATCTTATGCGGGCGTCGATGGACTCTCAGAGCCACAGCCATCCATCCCCGCTTGTGATGATTTTTGATGATGGCCAAGCGTTTGGATGTTTGTCAAAGCCGCCACATTGGCGGTGTTTGCCGGCGAATGCGAGGACTGTTTGCCTAGGCGGTGGGCCTCCAATTCTGCTCAACCCAAGTGTTTGCCGAGTCGGGCCTGGGCATAGTCGAGCCCTGGACCGTTCTGCGCCGCCGCTTCGGGAAAATTCATAAGTCGGTAGATGACCAGGGACGAGAACGGGCTGACAGCAGAGGAGATTTCTCTTCTCTTTCCCGCTTCGTTCTATAACTCGCTTCATCTCTCCGACTCTTTCACCGCAGATCCTTCGAACATGACCCAGAAAGCCAGCATGGATTCGGACCTCGTCGACTGGAAGGAGGCGTTCCTCTTCTTCTACTGGGACCTCAAGCAGCTGCGGGCGAGCCGCAACAGGGAGGGCTACATTGCGGACAGGCTGATTATTGAGTTCTTCCAGCAGACTAGGCCAACCATGGTGTACGAGGGTCCAGACATGAACTGGGATTGGACCCTCTACCGTCTCATGAGGGCTCTCCGGGCTCAGCATGGTAACAACACGAACAGCAGAGCCGCCGGAGTCGAGCTGACGTGCGGCAGGGTTCAACACCGCGCCGGAAACCACGACGTTTAGTTACAAGTGGCTTAGCGAGACCGCGGGTCCGAGTCACGCCAAGGCCCCCTTCGTCGACTGGGTGCACCTCGAGACCCAAACCCATGTGCTCTTTACGTACGCCAACAGCACAATCGATCGCTTGCTCACCCACCTCGTCACCGATGTCTACGGCCCGCTACACCGGCGGACGGAATGGACGCTGCATAACCCCTTCCTGGCCGAGTTCCAGAGAGCCCACGGCATCCAGCCCTGGAGCGTGCCCCTGCCCTTGCCGGGCGCGAGCGAGGACCTGGACCAGATCGCGTGGCCGGACGCCCCTGTGCTCGTCGGCAGGTCGGGCCTCGCACACTCCCGGGCCAGGCCCGTCCGGTTCAGCATATCCGTGGCGTCCATCAACGGGGAAAGTGACCGCGCCGTCACCTTCGCCACGCTGACGCTCCCCGATGCCGACCTGATGAACGACCGGCTCTTCGGCCTGGCGAAGCGGTACTACACGGCCATGCTCCAGTGGGTGAAGGAGATGCGCGAGACCGACAAGGTGCCCTCGCTCTCGCAGCTGCTCGACGTCCAGTTCCGCGAATGGGCCGGCGCGGCGGACGACGACGGCGATTCTTTGTCGGTGTCGAGGAACCTCTGGGAGGCTTACCGGGGCGTCGGCTTCGAGCCCATCAGAACGAGGTCTGCTGGGGCGGAGAAGACGCCGAAACAGTCTAACGGCCTGTTCACCAACGGCGGCTACTTCAAATGACTCTGGACCAAAGGGGAGAGAGCGTCGCGGGGGTGGCTGAGAGACAAGGTCTAGAGTGTTGATAGCTGCGCGATCCGAGTAGATGTGGCGGAGCGGTGCTGTAGTTGGGAGACAATCAATGCCACCATATGAAGACACGCGAATGAACATATCATACTTTTATCAGATCCAGCGCAGAACCACCATTGAGGTCGGTCGTTGCAGCCAACGAGGGCCTGGGAAAGGTGTTGCGTAGACTTACCTCGTGCAGTGCAGTTTTTGAACAAAACACGGAGGAAGGGGATGATGAAAACCAAACAAAAGATATCAGAGAGGCGTCCGAGACAATCAAAATGCAATTCCTGTTACCGGTGATATTGAACAGTCGCCCCGCTTGCCATTAAACAGGGACAAGCTCCACATCCACCCCAACGTAGCCCGGCAAGTCCTGCGCGTTGAACGGCAACGGCTCGTACCACCAAACCGTCCACGCGGCCCCGTCCCCCGGCACCCGGGGCGGGACGGCCACCCACCTCCGGTCCCCGAAGCCCTCATTCCTGTAGCGCAGCAGCAGCCGCGGGCCCGACGCGTCCCGCGCGACCTCCCAGGCGTCGTGGCAGATGGCGCTGCCGACCCCGAAGGAGTTCACCCTCGTCGAGGCCCTGAGCCGGTGCTCGCCCTTGCCGCTTGGGCCCTGGAGGATCAGGGCCTGTTCCTCCCCCGCGGGGCCGTCAACGGCGATGGTGGACGGGCTGCGACCGCTCCTCACCACGACGGGCTGCTCGGCGGCCCCGGCGCCGGCCGGTTTCAGGAGCAAGCTTCCATCGCTGCCGAGGAAGAGGGTTGCGTCGTTAAGGCCGCTCTCATCACTGTGCGCGGGCTCCCCGCTGTCAGCATTGCCCCAGAAACACGACGTGATGAGCGGGAGCTTGGGCAGGCCGACCTGATGATGCGGAGAGTGTATCTCTTCTCGGGCTCCATGTTTTCTACGGTCGGTGATGCCATCAGGGCGGTTGTCAAGTTCCGACAAAGGACTTCTTTTATTTTCTTTTCTTTTTTTCTTCTTTTGTACGGAAAGCAAGGTGACCTGGCGAGCGTTGGTGGAAGTGACGAAAGACGTTGGATTTGGCAGAGGCCGAGGTGTAGGGTAGGGATCGTGGGGCATTTAATAAGTACGGATAAGCTTACAAGCTCCCTCCTATTCCCACTCATGACTCAAGATCCATTGAGCCCCGTCGAACAGCCACCATGCATGGCATAGCATCCGCAATTGAGCCAGGGGCTGGCTTCCGAATACCACGTGGCGCTCGTTTCTGGAACGGACAGGGCCGGTCGTCTGCGGGTCAGTATCCTGGGGATATATCAGAGGATATAGGGAAACCGCATCAATGCCTTTGTTGGTAAATGAGGACGTGCAGAAAAGATCAAGACTACACTCGGTACTCATTATCTCGCCGACAACGAAATCGAAGGGGGTGGTGGTGTGTTTGACTTGTATTATTCAAGGATTTTTTCTGGGTGCAGAGTAGACAACTACTCACACTTTTTGCCAGAACTGTTTGCGAAATGGCCTCCGCTGGTGTGTATTTTCTATCTTTCTTTCTTTTTTTCTTCTTTTTTTCTTCTTTTTTTTTTTTTTTTTTTTTTGTTTTGGAAACGCCAAGTAACGCAGCCACATACTTATCATGGTGGCCCGACAGTTCAAGTTAATCCCTCACAACGGGCCGCAGGTAGACATTCAGAGGCCTCTTTTCCCACACCGTGTAAATCTTTTGAGCCTCCATCCATTCCTCGCTGTCCTCCGCGAGCGCCAGGTCAAAGTTCCAGAGCAGCTTCGCCAGGATGATTCTCATCTCCACGTAGGCCAGACTGTCATACCCCCGTGTTAGTCAGGGCAACTTTATGGCACGGGACAAACCACGAGGAGAATACGGGGGCGCCGGACTCACTTTCTTCCAAGACAGGCCCGCGGCCCAATGTGGAAAGGCTGAAACGCTTCTCTCCGGTCCGACGCGTACTCGGGGTCCCCTAGAAACCTCTCCGGATGGAACTTGAACGGGTTCTTGAAGTTCTTCTCGTTGCGGTACATGGCCCAATGGTGAATGGAAACCGTTGTCTGCGGGTGAAGCGGCACAGGTCAGCAAACACACTTCTCCCGAACAAACATCCCTCGGAAACCGATCCGCGTCAATGGCCCACACAATCTCACCTTCTCGGGGACGAACTCCCCCGAGATCGTCGCCCCGCCCTCCGGCACCGACCTCGGGAGCCCCATGGGAATGGGTGGGTACATCCTCAACGCCTCGTCGAGGCAGGCCAACATGTACGTCAGTCCGTTGACGGACGTGAAGTCGATCTCCTCCTCCCTCCCGAACGCTGCCCGCACCTCGCGGACCACCTTCCGCACCTTGTCGGGGTTCTTCAACAGCAGGTACGTCACGCCCGACAGCAGTGTCGCCGTTGTCTCCGAACCCGCGATGATGACGACGCTCGCGTTTGCGTTGATTTCCTCCAGAGAGAGGCTCTGTTCAAACGTGAGAAAGTTCTCATATCAGCCCTCGTCCATTATGCAAGGGCTCTCCCCTCTCTCATCCACCGAAGAAGATAGGAAAGCGACGGCATAGGCTAGCAGGCCTGTTCATGGAGGGAAATGAACTCACCCATCCCTGCCTCTTCTTCAGCAACCCTTCTATCAGATCAGCCCGCGGGCCCTCCCTTTCTCCTAACTCAATCCTTCGGGAAAGCTTCTGCATCGTCATATCAAAGTGCTGCAGCATCCGCTTCTGTACCACCCGCGTCTTCAGCGCCACATCCACCAGCCTTCGTAGCAACGAGAAATGGCCAGTCGTCTGCAGCGTCACACCGGTCCTGATCGTCTGGAAGATGGTTCGTATCCAGGGGTGCAGCATCCTGTCCTCGAGGCATCCGAACGACTCGCCGAAGGTGAGGTCCCCAACTATGTCAAATGTGGTGTAGTTGTACCAGAGCGTCAGGTTGACCGCTTGCTCCTGCTTCGGCCTCCGCCAGTAACCTTTTTCCTCTGCCGCAGTCTCATCGTCATCGCCGCCTCTGCCGCCTTGACAGTCTTTAGTGGCCTCCCGCATTCTCTGGATGAAGAGGTCGACGTACTTCATAATGACCGTCTCCTGCTCCCTTAAGCTCCGGTCACTGAACCCGTGGCTCCACTGCCTCCGCATCATCGCGTGCTCCGGCCCTGGCGCCGTGATGATGTTCCACGGCAGAACCGTTACCGGCCGGTAAAACGAATCTGCCTTATCGAACACGACTGGCGCCTTGGCCCCGCTCGCGCCCCTGTGACCCATGATCCCCTTCCACGCCGACGGGTCCGCGAATGCGAGCTCGTCGGGTCCGATGCGCACTACGTCGCCGTACTGTTGATGCAGCCTGAGCATGTCGAAAGGCGCCTTCCCGCGCAAAATGCGGTAACTGTACGTGACTCGGGTGGCGCGCATGGCGAGCGGTCCGGGAAAGCGGCGGAGGGGGTGGAAGAAGAGGTTGTAGATGATGAGGGAGGCCATGTAGATCGTGGTCTATGAGGCCCGTCAAGAGAGTATGATTAGACACCTTCTCATATGCAAGTAATGCTGTTTATGGAGACAGTTCCTTTTGAGAATGATGGACTTACAAACCCCATCAAAAGGCACAAGCCCAGGCCGAAACCCTTGATTATCGTCATCGTGTAGGACGTTGTCTCTCGCGTAAAAGTAGATGAACATTCAACTTGTCTACCTAGCCATCCAACGAAACTTTGCAGTTTTCAGTGTGGGAATCACAAGTATATATGCCTATTGGCACGGTATTGACATCACACGGCCAACGGAAGGCCCGCACGGTCGATTGCTCTGATGCCAGTAAACCGAATTCCCGTCTCCGTACTATGACGAATACGAACACGCTATGTTGGGATTCCAGGGATTCGTGACTCCAGATGAGTTTCCAAGGGTTGAAGGGGTGAAGCCAATGATTAAGCTGAGCCCAAATCAACCAACACAAAACGCACAAACCTCCCGCGGGCAACCCTGCGACAGGGCTGCTTGTCAACTTAAAATGGGTACTGGGACGACGGCCTTCCCTGTCGTTTGTTTCGGGAATACAATCAAGAGGCCAAGGCATGATCGAGGACTGCGTTTCTACAGACAGATTAACCGTATTCGTGGTGCGACAGAAGGCATTAGCGAACGGAAACGAAACGCCCAAGACTTCTGGCCAATGCAAACATACCAGTTGGTGATCGCATTGTAAATTATATTTTGAACCGTTGTTATTTCTACACTTGATATATGTCCTCTCTTCATGAATAATACGGCATTGTCCGCCAGTCTTGTGGGACCCCAAGGTCCTTATTGCCATATGCCAGACACGATACTGTAAAACGCCGGAACATGATGATGGCACCCAACAAAACATGATGGTGCAGCCTGGTATTAGCAGCCATGCCAAAGAAGAAGTAGGCTTGATCAGTGAGACCTCAATCTTCATGCTCTTGTTTGATCTTGGCTAAAACTGTGTTGCGCACAGGTGGCGCTGGTGGAAGAGGGTGTTGCACAACGGTGCAGTTGGCACCGGTGGCAAAAGGGTGGTTTTCGTTCGCATTCTTATGAGTCTTTTTCTTCTTCCTCTTCCTGGGCACATTGGCGGCGGTTTTACGAAGCTCTGTGTGAAGTTTGACACCCAGCTTCTCTATTTTCTTCTTGACTGCGGGAAAATCAGAGGTGGAAGAGAAGCATTGTGATCCCGGGCTGAGACCACATCCTTCTCCATCTTCGTAGATAGTGGCCGGGTCGCGAAGCAAGATACGGTGTTCCATCCTGACTTCAGCTGAAGATGCAGGGTAGCGATAGGTTCTCCAATCGGGATAGGGAGCCATGGCCGTCATGTAGGTGAACAGTTTAAGGGCGAAGGCTTTTGTATGTGGCAGGGATATCCGCGGACATCCACATTTGGCCCAAGCAACAATCCAACAAATGTTGGATTTGATGGGGGCCTTGTTCTGTCGCATCAAGACCAAGTATTCAAAGTTCATTCCCTTCTTCTGCGAGGGTTTGAGCCTCATTCTTAAACCACACTGATCATAGATGTGATCCTTTTTGTTGCACAGTGGGCAAGCGGCGATGAATCCGTCGGCATCTACCGGACCAATGCAGTCTCGGGCTTCGTGTCCTGTCCTTCGACAGTTGGCACAGATGAGCGGTGTCCCAACAGAGGAATGGCGTTGGTTGGAATCGTCAGCCAAACCATAGTCTTTGTCCAGTGAAGGCGGACCAAGCTTCCGCAAGCCGCCGACTTGGGCGACGGAAGCGATGTGTCTCTTTGCGTCTTGAATCTTCTGTGAAGTCTCTTCTTGGCTAGTGATTTCATCTTTGAGATGGTCAGTGTAATGTGCCAGGCTATGTTGGTCCGGTTCCGTGTAGGTTTCCAACATGGTCGAGTTATCAGTACTGCTCAAGAATTGTCTACTTTGTACGGCACAGGATGCGGATACTTGGATGGGGGAGGCTCCTGAGGTCGCGGAGAAGGCCATCGAGGCCCATGTGGAATAAGCCCTATGGAGGCCACCACCGTACGCAAGGTGAGATTCGTAAAGTTTCAAACCATGAACGTAGGAGATGGTTACGTTTTGCGGCTTCGGATGGCCGAGAACCTGGGACAGGTTCAAGACGGTCACGAGGTTGCCGGCGACTGCGCCAATCGAGCAGGCAGCGCCACGCTCGTTGCCTACAACGCAGACAACATCGTCGTAGACCGTCTTGAGGTATGTATCGCCCTGACGGCAGCCCTCGATATCAAGGCCGAGGCCCTTGATCAAGTTGCCGAAGAAGCGAGTATTGCCCCACTTGAGAGGAGCAAAATAGGCGGAATCAATGAGATAGACATTGCCCATAACAAACTCGACGAAGAGACTCGAAGGCGAACGAGCGGGGCCCTGATGCTGACGGTCGTAGACGACGAAAATGTTGGCTGCCGCGTTGGTGATTTTGAGCCTGCCATCATAGGTGTAGACGTCTCCTCTGGCAGGGACTGGTAGGCTGTAGCCTTCTGCCATGGTAGCTGGGCGGGCCGGTGTGTTCGAAGCTGGCCGAGAGCGTGGAGGAAAGATACGAACAAGGAACGATGAATATTCCACATGAAACCAAAGGAAAGATGGACGTTTGACGATTGGTTTTCAACAGTCGAAGTACGGTCGTTGACGGACGGGAGGGTGTTGGGCGATGGATGATCCGACAGAGAGGGTTAGTAGATAGAGGAGCTGGGTGACAGGAATGACTTTTGGAATAGAAAAATGATCGGGAGGGTGCGACAGGGAAAATATGATACCTGAGCCTACCTAATGACCTGCTGGGAAGAAAGAGGAAGGCACAGAAGTTGAATTTGTGCATGTGCAGTTGCCCGACTTCCTTTTTTCACATGCCATGCAGGCAGGTAGGTACTCACAAGGAGTATCAGCGGCACTCGCCTGCCTTTCAATAGGGTCTTCCGTCTTGCTGTCGATTAAAGGGGCATCCGGGAAATGATTGTGATGTAACAAAGGGGACACGTCGGACAAGAATACAATCTTCATTACTGCCCTCTGAGCCATCGCCCAGGTGCCAGCCATGTTACAAATGAACGTCGTCGACAGTCCTTTTACGTTCCAGATGAGCAACCCCACAGTACCCAACCAAGCGACCAGACGATGCAACCAACCCGCTGAATGCCGATGAGATTCTTTGATGCCTATAGTTATACACGCTCGGAAGCGGTCCCTTCTCTATCCCTTATATGCAAGATACGCCCAGAACAGGACGGCCATCCAGACCACTCTCCACGTCGAAGCACCAATCTCTCGAGCAACCCTTCCGAGAGTCGTCCGAGACCGTTGAGACGCTGCCTTCCATGTCAGTCGCGGCTTGGCGGGGCTGTAGAAATCGTCTTGAAAGATTTCGATTCTCGGAGCACGGTGTCCCCATCCTGGCTTCTTGGCCTTGCTCTTTGGCGGTGGCATGGGAGCCGAGCCGTTGGAACGGATGGATCCGCTCCTAGTCCGCGATGACGAGGATGTGAGGAACCGGGTCCCGGAGCTCGCCGACGTCGAATTCATGTTATAGGTCCCGTCATCCTCAACCTTGTCCTTGATCGTAGGCAGAATCGGGCCTTGAGGCTGCTCGGTGTGTAGCGCAAACGGCGTCAAGTTGAGCACAGGCACCAGGAACGAGCGGATGCCAATCGCTATGATGGTGACAAAGGCAAGCCCGGCGTATTTGGCGTAGGTTGCAAGCTGGTTCGGCAGCAGGCAAAGGTGCGTTTGCAACGTCTTCTCGGG
Organism: Colletotrichum sublineola; assembly: GCA_020631755.1. Taxonomy (NCBI): domain Eukaryota; kingdom Fungi; phylum Ascomycota; class Sordariomycetes; order Glomerellales; family Glomerellaceae; genus Colletotrichum; species Colletotrichum sublineola. Next base: position 2,778,466 of record JAHSQG010000005.1, on the reverse strand, counting down.
AGCCCCAGGGAGCGGCTTGCCGTTACCATCCACAGGATTGTACAGACTAACCATGAGAAAACCAGGTGTGGGGACGCCCATGGCCATGCTGATGCTCTTGATGGTGATTTCACGGACGTTCTCCTTTGCAGGAGAATGCACGGTCTCGCAGTAGTCGTGGTCATCACCAGAGAAGACGTGGACGACGTTGCCGATGCTCTTAACGAGCTTGACCGAGTCGTCCTCGCTCAACACGTTCTGGTACTGGTAACCACCCGAAACCGAGATGGCGTTGCGATGGTCCGGAACGACGGGGTCCTTTTGTCCCTTGGGTGGTTTGGCCGGCGGCCAGTGCTCTCGTAGCGGTCCGCAAGGCGTTCCCGGGTCCCGGTACAGAGGGACATGCGTGAGGAGAATCGTGGGAAAGTCGGGCCCATCTTCGCCCGGCGCAATGGTCGGCACTTTCACATCCGCCGTCTCCAACTCCTCAACCTTGTGTTCTTGGAGGACTCCTTCCACATCGCCCCTCCAGAATCGCAACTCTCTCTCGACGGCCTTCCGCTTGGTAAACCGGACATCCTTCAGGAAGATATCGGCCGGCATGTGGATCGCCTTCAAGTCGACGCCGGCCTGTCGCGAGGCGCTCGCGCTCAAGGAAAGGGTGTCGACGGAGACGATGGAGTGGTTGCCAATGACGTCCACACGGTTCGAGTCCCCAAAATAGGTACTAAAGCGGTCACGAACAGATCCCTTGACTTGGTCGCCAAAACCCAGGTCGTGGTTCCCGGGCAAGCTCGCCACCAGCTTGCGCCCTCTTTGCCAGTTGCCGGGCTTGTTGCCGCCAAGCGTCCAGTCCTTGAAGAACATGTTGCCGAAGCGTTCGTACTCGTCGAGCCAGAAGTCCTGGTCGTAATTATCGTTCCAGTACTTCACATGGTCCTTCTCGTTCTGGGGTCGCCGGTTGACGGCCCACTCGGGATCCTTGAAGTCGGCGTGCGCCGTCTTCCACTCTCGTCCGCCGTCGAAGAGGTCGCCCACGAAGAACAGCGAGTCGGGCCGTAGTTGCGCCTGGAGCTGCCGGTAGCCTCTCCGCATGTAGTTGTCGGTTATCAGTACCGTCAGGGCGGACAAGGGCCAGGGACGGCCGGGGTAGGATTTGGGGTCGATGATTTGGGGGTCGGCAACAAAGACGAGGTGGTGCGGACTCGATCCGGCGGGCTGCGAAGAAGCATCAGCATCTCTGTACTGTACTGTACCGTTAGGCGCGTGCGAGGCGGATGTGACATACCCAATCTTCCCAGTCGCCCCATTGGCAGTTGGCGACGCGGCTCTTGAAAACCCATCGCTCGCCCCAAAGCAGCACGAGAAACCATAGACCCACCAGCAGATGCGGGAAGCTCAGGAGGCGGCGGGCAGTCAAGTTCTGCCTCAACTGCCAGCCGCTCTGCCACATGATGTTGGCGGCCAGTCGTCGTCCTCGGGTTTGCCAAAAGGCCCAGATTGTTCTCGTCAGCCGCACTAGGGCAGCAAGCACAGGTTGGAGACGGGCGCGGAAGCCGGCAGCATGATTGTGATGTTGGAATGGCGAAGAGGCAGACTTGAACCCCTGGTGGGCGTAGCTGTTGCCGTTGCTGTAAGGCGGAGCCATGCTGTGCGCCCGCCTGCCATTCCCCTGCAGCGCCGCGCTCCCTTTTTTCCTTTTTTTTTTTCCTTCTTTCTTATTTTTCTGGTTCTCGTCCCTGCTCGGCCCTGGAATGGACTGGCGCCGCAGATCCCGACTAAAGGTGTAAGATGGACGTTGGGGAGTTGTTTGATTCAGGCAGCGGACATAGGTGGCATACGCTTCCTACAGCCGGAAAGACACGCGGAGTACAATGAAGGAAACGGGAAACTTTGATCTAGAGAAGGGAAAAATGAAGATATTCATCTGGTGGTACAATTCGGCTGTCGGGTGCCGGCGTCGGAGAGCTTAAAGAATCTCCAAGTCTTGGTCGGGCTTGGAGCGATCAGAGAAGGAAGAGGAAAGGAGATGACGCGTGGCGACAAGAGAGCGACGTTGCGCCCAGATGCAATTCACGAATCATGATGCGCACGGGGTGCCTGGCAGTCCAAGAGATAGAGCAGCGCAGCAGCTAAGCAGCGCATCATTGGAGCAGTCCCGGGTCCGGTGCCGAAGCTCGACAGCGCAATTCCCTCCACTGAGAAACAAAGGGGGGGGGGGGGAGACACGACACACGCTGGAAACGTTGCCTGAAAGCGGGTGGTTCCATTTTTTGACAATAGCAATGACATCTCGGCCGGGAAGGAACCCCACCCAGTGGGGCTCTGACATTGGAAACTCCAGTCTGGGCAACTCGGCTCGGTCCCTGTTTTGCTGACTGATGCGCTGGGGAGTTCGAGAGGGACGACTCGGTCCGAGACTGACAAACTTCTTGGACGAGGTATGGAACTCATTTGGAGATTCGGGACAGGGCAAGACGATCAGTCACTCTATTAAAGTGAGTGAGGCCGTGCGTGTCCACTCGCGTGCTGATAATACAGCCTTTCGGATGGGTATCAAGGCATCTATCTCGACTGAGGTTTGCCAAAATGGGTTCCTACACAATGGCCTGCCCGGCCTCGGGCATCTCCCGGGGTTTCATATAAGAATGGGATGCCAGGGGGTTGACTTATCTCGCGGGATATGCAGTCGCAGGAATATCATGCATCCCACAGTCCCTCCGCGACGAAACACGCGCTCAGAATCGAACAGTTTGAATTCCACTCCGCAGCTTCAGCACCCTCCTCCTCGGGTCCTTCCACAACCCGCCTGCACTAGGTCTGGCATGGACGAGATGCGCCCCAACGCCGATCCCACCCTACGTCGAGGAGGTCCGATCCACCTCGCCGACGACCGTCTCTTCGGGATCCGCCTCGCCCGCGGCTGGGGCCGGGCCGCCTAAATCTGCCGGAAACCTGGCATGGAAGACGGCGCCCCTCGTGTCTGGTGTTTGTCCTGTGTACATCCCTCTGAGCGGAGAGGGGACGGAGGTGAAAGACGAAAGGGGACCCGAGGGAGGTGACTGGGCTGGGGATAATGTTGCAAATGTCGCAATCTGGGATGAAGGCGACTGTGGCTAAGATACGTATTCAAGCCGCCCCCCCCAAGGGTCGCAATATGAGAGGGTGCTAAAGAAGCATCGCATACATCAAACAGCCCGAGTGAAGCAATCACCACCACCAACACAAACACCACCGCTACCTCCCCTTCGGTCTCCCCTCTGGCTAAATGTCCCAACCTGGACACCAGCCGTCGACCAGTCAAAGGATAAGCACGCAAAAAGAACCACCTCGCAAAAGCCCCCCTCCATCCGCACATTCAACCCCAACTCTTGAGCAGACCGAGGCACAAATCTGGTTGGTCGCGGAACCCTCTCTCCCCTCCCCATCTCCTTGGGGACGAAGCAGCACAGCGCTCAACCCTCGTGACCTTCTAGAACACATCCATCACCATTCACCCGGTTGGCTCTATCGAGACGGGAACGACTGGGGACGTGGGAAATCAAAGCCCTAACCCCCCTTCCCATGAATGGTGATCTATGTCTTCGTATCAGAGGTTCCTGGATACAACCCTCCTCTTTTTTTAAAAAAAAAAATGATCATCTCAACAAAATTCATGAGACGGCGCATCACAACACGCCACCTGTCGTTCGGAGTACACCGCCATTCCTTTCACCATGGAGCGAGAGCTCGTCACGCGGGTGCTTTTCATTACCACGAAAGGTGGGCTTTCATCAATTTATGCCCTTCCCAGAGCGTCACTGGCCCCAACGTGGCCCCCATGTGTATGCCCCTGACGACAATGCCGTCTCGCTCATGAACCAACCAACCCCCCCCTCCTCCCCTCCCAAACAGGCACATCCTGCAAGCTTGTACCTACACCTACACCATTCACCAGGACCTCGAACACCAGCTCCGATATTGGTGGAAACAGTTCAGTTCTCCGACCGAGCGAGGCACAGTGGTGATTGGGCACAGCTGATGCAAAGCGATGGGGGAGGGGGATGGGTGCGGGCTTCCCCCTCCCCCTTCTCACGATGCAGGATAGCGTCAGGGCTCGGAGCTCTCGTCCTTTAACCCCCTCTGGGACCATGGAGGATGTCTCCCGAGGTTTCTGACCCCGCCGTTTCCAGCGCGTCCTTTTTTGCCGGTGCCCGGTATCAGAGGATGTACCGCCACCGGCATGATGCAAACGGGAACGCGTTGTGGCTTGGACTAGCCGGTTCCCATCTCTTGACCACGAAAACGGTGACCCGAAGCATTCTTCACGGAAATAGCATCAGACATGTTGGCACGAGGCCCACATACGTGCGCCCCCATGCAGCCCCGATGGAACAGCTCGACCAAAGGTGTGATATATGCATTCTACGATGCCGAAACCTACTTTATTGTCGCTATCATGTTTAGGCTATGTTGCTCATGAATCCACTCTGATCCAACTGAGTGATATGAAAGGCTCATCCCGGCCCTCCCTCTGTTCTACTCTGACTGCGGTTGCTGGCTTGTGATGCCAAATGAGGGGAATCGCAGTGGAGGTGGGATACAGCCGGGGCGGTTGTATCATCTGGTACCGGGGCGACATGCCCACTAACCATGCGCCTTTCTATACGATCAAACGTAGCATCGGGCGCGCCAAAAGAAAAAAAGGGTGCGGGATATGAGGTGGTATAATATGCAAGGAGATAAAAAGACTAAAAGATCCAGCTGAACGATTCCTTGACGTCAAACAGGACAGAGTGCCTGTAAGAAGTTAGTCCCTGCGCCCCTCCAGACGTGACGGACAAAAACTCACTTGATGTCTGCGGAGGACGCGCCAATGAGGACCCTGAAGGTGCCCTCCTCGGCGATCCATCCCGGCACCGCTGTGTCGTAATAGCCCACGGCGTACTTGTCGAGGTAGATGTGGAGGTGCTTCGTCTCCCCGGCCTCCAGGAACACCTTCTCGAAGGCGACGAGCTCCTTCTCCGGGCGCGGCAGCCTCGACTTGTCGTCGCGTACGTAGATCTGCACCGCCTCGGAGCCAGCCACCGGACCGATATTGCTGACGGCGAAGACCACCTCGATCGTGCCCCGAGACGTAAGGGTTTTGGTGCTGATCGAGGGACGCCCGTACTCGAAGGTGGTGTAGGACAGGCCGTGACCGAAGGGGAACAACGGTTGAATGTCGGCCCTCTCGTAGTGGCGGTAGCCGATATACAGGCCCTCACCGTAGTTTACCTTTAGGTTCTCGCCGGGCCAGTTGTTGTAGGCCGGCGTGTCCTGAATACGCTTAGGGAAGGTCGACTAATGTTGTTAGCAAAACGCCCTCAGCAACAGTACAATAACGCAATCAGGAACGTACTGGAAGTTTCCCGCTGGGGTTCTTGAATCCGAACAAGACGTCGGCGAGCGCGTTTCCGGCCTCTTGCCCCTGGTACCATCCCTGGATGATGGCCGGAACGTGGTCAACCCACGGCATCGTGACAGGGGTACCCGATTGGTTGACCACGACGGTGCGGGGGTTCGCCTTCACAACAGCCTCAATCAGTCGATCCTGGCTTCCGTCAGACGGCAGGTCCATTGTCTGTCTGTCGTATCCCTCGGACTCCCACTCCGCGTCAAGACCGACAATGACAACGGCTACATCTGCCGCCTTGGCAGCCTCGACGGCTTCCTGGAGGAAGTCCACCTGATCCTCCTCCTTGAACCCGATTCGGCAGCCTCCGTACTTGTGCGTGATGCCGAATTGCTTCTGCTTGGCCAACGGCCTGAGTTCGTTGGTCATCTCGACCCTGAGCTCCACAGGCTTGCCGGCCTCCATATCGACCTCGACCAGGTAATCGACGGAACCATCGAACATGGCTTCGCCCTCTTCAGTCCAGTCCCACAGGTCCAGCGCGAGCTTTCCGTCGACGTACAGCTTGCCGGGGCCGACACTCATGAAGCTGACAGTGTGCCTGCCCGTGGTCTTTGGCGTCAGGTAGGTCGTGGCGATCGCCGACCACTCAGGGCCGGTCTCATTCAGAGGAGCAGAGTCCCATAGGAAGAGATCGCTGTTTGTTCGTCTCTGCACCACGACCACCTCGCCTTCGAACTTGTCTCCGGAGTACCAGTCGATGTTGACGCCTGGCTTGCCTGACTTTTCAGTACAGTAAGGGGAGGCCACAGGGAGCCACTTGTAGATGTGGCACCCTTGTGCAAATGTCACATCCTGCTCGGCCGCGGCGCGGATGCTCTCAAGTGGGATCGTCCTGTAGTAGGGGTTCAAGCTGGCACTGCCGCCCCCGCCGGCGATGGCGCGATTGGCATTGGGTCCAATGACGGCGACCTTGGTCGTCTTCGGGTTCAGCGGCAGAACTGCGCCTTCGTTTTTGAGAAGAGTTAGGCCCTCGGCACCAGCAGTGCGGATCAGCTCTCTCGTTGATTCACGGTTGTCTTCTCTCTCCGGCTGCTCCTCCGACATGTCATCTCCTTTCAAGCGCTCGACCAGTGTGAGAACATTCTCGGCGGCGCGATCGATATCCTCCTGGGTGATGCCGCCCTCCTCCAAAGCCTTGATTACTTTGTCAAAACGCCATTTCGGGGAGTATGGGAACTCAACATCACACCCGGCGATGATCGACTCAGCCGTGGAGTTCGTGCCACCCCAGTCAGAGACAACGGTTCTGCGCAAGTCAGCTTGATGTCCAGCCATCTGTCAGGCTTGGCTCACCCATCGTATCCCCATTCACCACGAAGGATGTCTCTCAGCGTGAGGTTGTGCATATCTGCGTGAACGCCATTGACGAGGTTATAGGACGACATCAATGCCCAGGGATTTGCTTCTCGCACGGCGATCTCGAACGGACGCAGGTAGATCTCGCGCAACGGGCGTTCTTCAATAAGCGAGTCTATCATCAGTCTGTGTGTCTCCTGTTCGTTGCCAACAAAATCTGTAGTCTGTTAGATTAGACCGCCACTTTATGTATAACGAGAACACGAACGCTTGATGGTTGCCGCAACCCCTTTTTCTTGCAGCCCACGAATGTATTGAGCCGCCAGCTTCCCTGTCAGAAGAGGGTCTTCGGAGAAAGACTCGAAGTTGCGCCCTCCCAAGGGATGGCGGTGCATACAGACGGTCGGCGCAAGGAGAATGTTGGCAGATCTCGCCTTGGCCTCGTCGGCCAAGTGCTTCCCAACCTCGTATAACAGCTCCTTGTTCCATGTCGCGGCGAGGGAGACACCACACGGGAAGAGAGCAGCCTACTAGAGTCAGCATGCTCAACTCGGTCAGAAGACCATGCGACAAACCTTGGTTCCCCCAACGAAGATGCCTCCACGCGCACCATTGGGACCGTCTGATGTTTTGACTGCAGGAATGTTCTTGGAAGGGATGGACTTGGTTCTCCAGAAGTCTGCGGCAGTAAGCAGAGAGACCTATGCGATAGTCAGCATGGAGGTCAACACTAAGTGGAACTTTCACTGGCTCATCGCACCTTCTCCTCCAGCGTTAACTGGTCCAACTTCTTCCTTGCCGCAGCTCTGGTGTCTTTCATAAGTTGCTGGACTTTCTGCTGGGGACTATACGGGGGTGAAAACACCGTGTTCGGCGTTGAGTTGGTTGTCTCGGTCTCTGGGGGAGAAGCAGGCGGCTCTATCTCGCCGCTCTCGTGGCTATTAGAAAGAAGATCCATCGTGGAATTGATGTTGGATTTTTTTTCCTTGAATCTCTCTCCAAAGAGGTGCCCAAGGGCGTGATGGGGGTTCTCCGTCAGTAGATGTTGTGGCCCGTAATGAAGCAGACGCGATATGTCGTGGTTTAGTGATGGCAACCGTAGAAAGTGAAGGTGCTACGAAGGAAACCAGACGGCTGCTAACAAAAAAAAAAGACTGATCTGCTGATATGTTATGCCCTCGAAAGTCGATTCCTCACGATTTCGCCAAGTTTCGATATCTTGGATCTTAGGTTGGCGGGATAGGGTGTAGACGAGGTCCAGGGAAGGACGGAACCATGTTAGACTTATATGAGGACAGGTGCGTAGGTAGGCTACACAGACATGGCTGCCCACACGTGTCCGATATTTATCCGCAATAAATGAAGTCGATCACTAATATGAAGGCGATATGAAATAACCATAGAAAAACCAGCAGGCAAATACAGGAGCAATAGAATGGGCTACGGAGGGGGGTAAGAATGGAACCACGCGGTGACCGAAGATACCACCGGGTCGGACGTAAAAGGACTAGCATGGATCGAACGGAGCGTAACTTTCGCTCGGGATGGCCACAAAACGGAAGCTTCATCTATGAGCTGTCGGCTGTTGGCAATTCCCCGGCTAGCGACGATAGAAAACGAAACGGTCAGTGGTGCATGACAACATTACCAACCCGGATGGGAAGCTCGTTTACCAAGACAAGGGCATTGGCATCGAGTTGTATGCAGGCCAGGAATAGCAGCTATCTATGGTTAAGCCACCGAAAGCAAGGGGAGTGGAGTTGCAGACTTGCTCCGAGTCGAGTCACTTGACTTTCTCCGTCAGGCCTTGCCCTGTCCAGTGGTGCCGTCCCCCATATCCATGCTTGTGCTCTCTTGCTGGCGCTGGCTCACGGGATACTTTCTCCTGGGTGATATAACTACATCGGCAGGAGCGGTCCGTTCGAGCGGCCAAAGGCAAGCAGTTTGGTAGGCAAGCGATTGGGGTTGTTGGGGGGAAAATTCATGGGTTTGTGGACAACTGACCACGAACAGGCTGGCGTGAGTGGGGGAGTTGGGGTTGCGCTGTTTGGTTTCGCGTCAGCCCGCGCCAGGGGGCGTGAGATTAAGAACCTTTCTTTTGCCTTGTTGGGCGTTGACGCTGCAGCTTCTTGTGCCTATTCCAATAGGCTGGCTGCCATCTGTGTAGCATCACACCGCCGTTGGAGAATTGAGCCGAGTGAAGCCTGGCGTTGCCTGTCCAGGAATCTTTTGACGGCACCGTTTCTGTCTATACGGATGCCCGGTGCATCTTCGTCAGAGTTTTGTCCTTGTCTAGCTGCATATGCCTGTCGGTCTCGCTGAAAGATACGACCTAGCAAAATTTCGAGGGGAGCAGGTGATACAACGCTAAGGAACCAAGATCTCAGCATGGTTTTCCCCCACCAGCACTTTGGTCATACCATATGGGGCTCTCCACGGGCGTGAGGAAGATGACCTCGGGAGGCCGGCAGCCTTCGCCGCGTGGTCAAGGAAGCCAGGAACGTCGGACAGGTCGGTCTTGGTCGCAGATGTCTGTTCGAGGGCTGAAGAAAACACTCATGGCTTTCATTTAGCGATTTACTCTCACCAGATATTGGCTGGAAATGTTATCGAAAATGCAACGCTCGATGCGTTGATTTTAGGATACAGCATACGCCCTTCGGCGATGCAGGCACCAAATTGTCTATTGGCTACGCACACCCTCAGGAAAAGGAGCTCGGCGACCCTGCGTTGCTGAATCGATCTCGATTTGACAAGTTCTCGGCTTCGTATGTCGGCTTCGCAGTGTGCACACCGAGTCATGGGAATACTTGTTCACCCCAGTCGGCGGTGATCACGCAGACAGATTTCATCTTGCCGGCCTCCACCAGCGGCCGCCGTCCCGGGCTGTCGACTGGCGAGAGGTATAAAAGATTGCAGTCGGCCGCCTCGAATGCCAGCTTGCTTGTGGCGATGCTAGCTGTAGACAGTATCCGGTGTTGATTAGACAGGCGTGGAACTGCACGGCCAACAGAGAGATATCGATAGGATTTCCTTGATTTTGCGTGAACCTAAAGAACCCTATGAGAGGATAGCCCAAGTTGCGGCACGACGGCCCGTCTGGCCTCCAAGATCTGGTCGGATTGGCTGGCCGGTAAGAAAATGCCGGGCCGACATTCGAGGAAGTGGAGTCCGAGATTCCGGGTTCCAGAAAAACGGCTTCAAAGGCCCACCCTGTCTACGGATAGACGTGCTTGTGGGCTTGCTTACAGCCCTTGTCATACTTACTGTTTGCACGCGGCCGTGGCTGGCAAGCTTTCCTATTGGTGCCGAGTCGTGCGTCCAGCAGGTGATAACTTACGAACCCCTTAGCCTGATGCTGATATCAATGCATCGTTGATTCTGTGCAGTTGGTTGGTTACACCTCTCACACCTTGCCTGGATAAGGAAAGTAGCCGTTGTGGTACGTTGAAAGCTGGACTGCGGTCCCAATGCCGCCATTAGCAGACAGGTCAGAGAGCTGTCTGCTGCTGGGGTGAAATGCGCTCGATTGATAACGCGATGAATAGTCTTTCCATGGACTGAGGAATGAGCCACAGGAACGCGTCGACTGGGTACGAGATACCTGACGCAGGTGCTGCCCGCCGACAGATTGTGCCAGCAAGAAGGAGAATGTACCAATGTCGGCATCATAGCGATTTTGCCTAGCTTGCCTAAGGTTGTCCCGGATACCTTATGCTAATAATACATTGGCCAAGAAGATGTGTCGGGAACGGACACAGCGGCGAGCTTTTTCGGGCACGATCTGCGTGCTGTGCATCGTCGAGTTGCATCGTCGGTGTGCGGAGGCGCGATGCCGTAGAGCCTATCGTCATCTCTATAAACCGAAAAATAAACTGTCAGTGCAGCTCGCGCAGAATACAATCTAGCGAAGAGAGAAGAAAATTCGACCTAGCAACTGCTATGGCTGCCCAGCTTGAAAAGGCCGTTCGTCTCATGTAATACGACACCGGACGGAAACGACTCCTCATGCAAGACGCAGCACGCTGCTCCATTTCCACTGGAACTTCACATGCCAGATTCCCACGACGAGCGACCGGGCTGAGGTCTATGATCCGTTGTCGTGCCTTATATGCTGCTAGTGGCTGGAGGTGTAGCAACTCGGAAGGAATGTCGTGGTAGTAAAGGTTCCTAAAACATCGAGAAGTGCGATGGAAGGAACGCCGCCCCCCCTCATCTTGCCTAGGTAGCCTTCGGAGAAACCTCCGAACTTGTCAAGCATAAACGGCAAGTGACTACGGGTACCTGACAAAAGCATGGAAGTTTCCAAGCCATCCCAGCTGCAGCATTCGATCCCAGCTCTAGAATTCTGAACGCCAGCTGGAGGGTTTCTTATTGTCGTTTCGACTTGGGACATACAAATAATCTTTGCTCCCACAAGAACAAGGCACCCACCGCGTTTTCTCTCCACACACAAGCTCTCAAAGCCGCTCTGATGGAACCCTACTGCCGCGTGCTCCTTTTCCATTCCGATTGAAGACGCTTCTATAGAAGCTTCTCTGTCTTACGTGGGGAGGGTCCAGGGAGAAGGCCAGGGGGCAACATACAGGCTTAGTGAGACATGGCCTTCTCCCCACAACGATCCGCTGCTCGGCTTCCAGCAATGTTCGAGTTAAACGGTTCCCCTTTTACGTTTTCCTTGTGAAGCAGTTGCGGATATGCTCGTTGAGTCCTTGCGGCCACCGGAAGATGGCAACATTCCACAACACGACCGAGTCGATCCTTTGTCAGTTTGCGATAGCATCCTGTCAAGCATTCCCCTGCACCCCGATGCCAAGCAACAAACATCTTCGGCGCGTCCTCGTCCAGTGGGCCGCGAACCCTGCCTCTCCGCCCGTATCTTTCTGACCAAGACGATACCGCTATCTGGTCCCTACCGCCGGCAATCGGCTGCTCGCGCCCACTCGCCGGCGCCTCTGCGCGCCGCTTCCGACTGCCGTCTATCCGGAGTTCTAACCGAGCCTCCGACAGTGTTAGTTGATAAGAACTAGCAACCAAACATTCTCATTGTTTCAATCAAAGTGCTTTCCCAAGGACGTCGACCAATGCACCCCAACTGCTATTTGTCTGACCATCTGCAAGCCCAGAAGCTCGCGTAAACCTATGTCACCGCGCTGCAGGCTCTCAACACCATACCATATTGGAAGCTCGTAAACTACAAGCCCAAGGACGTCAAAACTATACCCTTGCGTCATTTCTTTGCAATACCAAACCCATCTCTACAGCAGTCGTTCGATAGTCGGTCTGCCGAATGACCCATATGGAGTCGCCACGCCCAGGCCTGATTGCTTTGCATAACCCGCCGACGCCGTCTGAGGTATCACTAAGGTTCCCCTACGCTAGGCCCGTAGCCATGACGCCACGGGAGCCTCAACCACCAGGAGATGCCGTTCAGACGACGTCGCACGAAGCGATGCAACCTCGTGAAGAGCAGAAAGACGCCAAAATCGGACAGCCGCAGCCGCAGCCGCAGCCGCAGTCAGGCCAGAACGAAACGACGAAAGAGGAGACCCAGGCCTCGGCCGCGGGATCGTCGGCCCAGAGCCCGGCTTCGGCTTGGCAGGTGAGGGCGATTCAACAATTCTGGAGCAAGCATGTCAGCGTGGTAGTTGACTTTGAGACCAGCCGCGACCACCTAGGTACGTGATTTGCGCCTTTGGTTCGTTTCCCACACGACCGTTCGCTCGTGAAGTTTCACGTAGAAGAGAATAAAACTGCCCGGAGATTAGGTTCGGAGGACGTGCCCGCGCCCTATCTTTTTTTTTTCTTCCCCTTCCGTCACAATCCCGGGCCCGTAGGTAGAGGGTGTGCCTGCTACGGGGTTGCAGCGGCGCGTGAGGGCCCTCGACGAGCGACGGAAGCTGGATTTGGCCACTCTTTTTGGGTGCCCGGGCATCCATCACGACCGAAACGCTTGTTGCAAGCAAAGCTTTCCAGTGTGATCCCTGATCCCTGTGACGGGATGTTCTTCTGTCTTCCTCCGTTCCGCACATGGAAACATCGGCGCAGACACCTAAGCCGTGCTGTTGCACCAGCGCACTCGCATATAGTGTTACATTTCTACATTCGAACCTGCAGGTACAGCAAACTCGGTGTCGCTGAAAGGGTACCTAGTGGTGAGCTCAGGAAGCGCTCTGCTGCTTGCGTCTAACCACGTCCAAAGCTGGATCGCACCTTTACCTAGGCACCACTTGGGTCCCTTGAGAGAATCTTATGCCACCCAGGGGACGGCCGGCCGCTCGCAGCGAGGATGGTCGGAAAAGCTTCCCGTGGCCCCTGCCTCCTCAAAAGCCTCCCCCTCCTTGGCTTGTTCCCTTATTTCCGACCGCCGCATCCAAGTCGTCAGCTAACGGATCTTGCCCCGCCTCCCCAAGCTCTAGAGCGGACCTTTCTAGGGTATCTTCGCACGGGTATCGCAACGGCCACCCTGGGAACAGTGGTAGCGCAGCTCTTCGCCATGCAACCGCCGGACTCGGGGTTTGGGTACACGGCGATCGGGAAGCCGCTAGCCACTGCGTGCTATTGCTTCGCTATGTGCATCACACTGCTTGGGGCCCTCCGGGTCTGGAGGCTCCAGCACGCCTTGCTTCTCGGGAAGACGTTGTCCGGAGGGTTCGAGATCATGACAATCGCGGCGGGCTGCCTGATGGTATGTTACTGGCCGGACACTTATGGTTACGACGCGTAAGTAAATATCCCGTGACTAACGAGATCTGCTAGCTTAGTGTCGTCTTTCTTGCCTTCTTGATTGCGCTTGATGTTGTAAAGGAATCGAGCTATTGATGCACCTGCTACCCAGGCCCCTTCTCGTTTTGCATGGTTCGGAAAGGTGTGGTCAATTCGTAAGTCTCAAGGGCTTCCGCCTACCTAGTCGCAAATTACTATGGTCCTCGAATTAACCCGGTTTCAGCTACATAGCACACAAAAGCTCGCCGTGTGACCGCGATGTCCAATCATTGCTGTTCCGCATTCCAGACGGGCAGAAAATTCAACAGCAGTTCGAGACGAGGCCACGGACCGACAAAGACGGATCGGTTCACCTCGTAAATAGGGTGAACGATATAGCCTCTAAATCTTGGTTCGGAACACGGCAGGGGTCAGACCGAGCCAGGTCAAGCTGCTTGTCAGGTGCCGTGCCTTGCCTTGGCGGGGGGGGCATTGCGCTATGGTCGAGAATAATCCCACCAATCCACAGCCATGCAGGACCTTTAGCTTTCCGATTTGGAGGCATATGTGAAAAGCGGAAGTCCTCCAGATTTACAACGCCGACCCTGGGCGTATTTCATCGTCGATCCTTGGGGGAAGCTCTGGAGACACTGTTCAAAGCCAACAAGTTTGATGTTCTACCTGTTCTGTTACCCCAGAAGAGTATCCATATGCGAAAAGCCCAGAGCGCAACATGCTACTTTCGCCGCAGATTTGCGGGCTACGGTATGTTTGTTAGTGCAACGGAACGTCTAGAGTCAAGGAGTTGGGGTATCGCCGAACGGCTTCCCGGGACCGGTTCGGACGAAACGGACCAAAGTGGGTACCAACTGGTCCGTCCCCGGCGGATCTAGTGCACTCCAGGCAGAAGCACGTGCCGTTCGTCATCTCCGCCACCGCGTGGAACAAAACTTGGTCTCTTCACCTTCGTTAATTCATCCAGAAATTGAACTGGAGATTGTCTTTCCATCATCTGGCACGTGCCTATCTCTCTGGACTTTGGTTTCTTGCAACCCAAATCAGGCCATCACAAGGCTTTCCGCCTCTCGGCTCTACTCCTTGAGGGAGGTACCTATTTACTCAAAAGCTCGTATGGCCTTGACGAGAAACATTGTTCAATGCAGAGGCTGATTACAGGATCTCCAGTCTCATTGATTACAATCTCGATTTCTGCCCCAAACCCCCCTTGACATGGCTCCCGCACGTCCGGAGGACGATATGCGTGTGGCGAGCGAACCTACGCCCCCACCTCCCGGTGAAGACGCGGATCCCACACCGGCGGTCCAGACTTTGAGGAGGCGCAAGCCACGAGGGCGTACGTCCAAACTCTCTCTCTCTCTCTCTCTCTTCCGCAACGAAATATAGTATACCCACCCTACCTGTGCCCCGCCCAGCTGATCTGATCTGTCTCCCCTCTGCCAGGTCCTGTCGACATCGAGCGCCAGTGCGGGGTCTCGCTGGGTGAGGAGCGCCGATGCGGCGCGGCGCTGGCGTGCAGGCGGCACTCGATGGGCGCGAAACGCGCCGTGGCCGGGCGATCCGCGCCGTTCGACATTCTGCTGGCTGCTTCTTCGGAGGAGGGAGTTTGAGACGAGGCGGTCGAGCGGTCTCGTGTTCGGGGTGAGCTCGGGGGTGTTCGGTGCACCATGCAGACATCGAAAGGTGGCGGCTCTCTCTCATTTTCAGAGATTCTTTGGTTGGCATCTATGAGAATCATTTTTGCAGATATGGACGCGAGCTCCTTTACAGGCACTGGGTGTCCCCCTCTTCTTTGACGTGGATGCGCATCATGTGACAATCGTACGCACGCCTGCCGTTCTCCATGGGAGACACACTTTCAATAGATGGTCCAACGGTATTTACAGTGGTGCCCTTTAGCCCCAAGCCGGAAGTATATTTCCTTGAATCCGAAAGACATGAAACAAAATCCAGAAGCCAACATGAAGTCGGCTGCGTGCGCGACACTCTACTCCTACGGTCACCCCTCTAACAGGAGGTAAAATATACCGAGCATCTATAATATTATTTACCCCTTCTCCGTTGCAATCAAATGAATAATTCATAGCCCAAGATGTCTAGTCCCTGATCCAGCCTTTGAAATCAAGAAAGCTGCCGTATATAAGAGGAGAGACTTATCGCCCTGGGGCCCCGGATTCCTTCTCGTGCCTAACCATGCCCGCCGTGTATCCCATCGGCCTCCTGAACATCGAATGCCCAGACAATATCTGCACCGTCTAACTACCTCCTTTGGCGAAAAAAAGAGAAAAAAAAAAAGAGAACTTCCTCGCCTTCTTGCGCTGTGTCGCGGCTGGAAACGGTCCCTCACTGGATGCGCCGTCGCTTGAAGTCTGCGACCTCAGCCGTTGCCCAAACTGCTCCTGATGTTCTTCCCAGTCCTTGAGCCTACGACTTTCCAACCTCCTGGCAGTGAGCAGGTCGTCCTCGTTGGGCACAGGCTCCAAGTGGCCCCTCATCCCGTCTCGGAATCGAAGCCCGTCCTCTTCTCCCTTCTTGAGAAAGTCTTTGGCGATCTCGACTGCAAAAAGGCGTAATGTAAGTATCGACAATCACACTGCCGTGGTTCGAGGGGTTGGAACACTGACCGCCCTCGCTGACTTGACGCTATTGTTCCAAACGCTCTTGAAGCAGTTTCCGAATGAGATTGATATTGTGCATGTTCGCCACATCCCCGACAAAATCGTGCTGGACCATGCAATGTTCGTACCTCGAGAAGACGTGGGGCTTGAACAGAAAATCGCCGCTGAGCACAACGTCGACGGAAAGGCCGCCGGGCACGTAAAAGTCGCAGAAAACGCTCCTTTTCATGCTCCTGAAAGTCCAATTCACTCCACGCACGATCCCCGACGTCGTGCTTCTAGACCCGTCGGCGAACTCGACCCCCTCGCAATAGATCACGCTCCTGTCGATACACATTCCATGGAAGGCCGCAAAGCTTTCGGAGATCAGCATGGCATTGGACCCCGTGGCAGGGAGTGCCAAGGTAGTGGTGTCGTTTATGAAGCCCTGAAGGCGACATAATTAACCCCTAAGAGGTTAGGTCGTAGACGCCCCGGGCTTTCACAGAGCATGGACTTGATGCGATGAACGAACTTGGTCAGCGTCCTGGTAACGCGCAGGAAGGTGTGTGACAGGATGAGGTCGTGCATGCATCCTGGGATGATGAGGCAATCGATGAGGGTACTCCGCCGTTCCCCCGCAAACTTGAATGAGGATTGAATGATACATGGTGACTCTACGAGGCGTCCAGACCGGAAGTTCTACCTGCTTTGCGGTGCCGGGTCGTAGGCTGAGTCCCGTTCGGCCTGCAAAACCGGGCGATATGGAGTTATATTGAGCCCCGGTATCTGGCAAGGCTTGAGTGTTTTCTCCCCCGATCGCTCCTTCAATCCAACAATGCCGCTGTCCAGAGAAAGCCGTCTCGTCATGGCGGATACTGTAGTAGCCACCGGCAGCCCTGCCTGCTCCTGCGTTGCCACCTAAATTGTCGATGAGAAAGGCGGTTTCGAAGGAGGATAGAAAGGCAGAGGGGTCTTCTGGCGTTGAATCGCTTGGATATGATGGAGTTAGCGTTAGATAGGGCAGGCGACAGGCTGCTTATAGGGCTATCTAGAACTGCTTAGAAGCTAGCGCTAGACTGAGGGGTAATTGTTGTAGTATAGGCAAGTGGAGGCTGATAAGGGGCTATATAACAGTAAGAAGTACGAGTTGGAGTTGGAGGAGTCATTATAGGTCTTCGGAGGGAGGCATCTTGAAGGGAAGGAGGAGGGAAAGAAGGAAGCTGCTAGGGGCTAGGTGATAGGTAAGGTCAGTCCAAAATGATTCAAACTATGATCTTGCACAAGGTGAGCTAATGAGTAGCGTGGGATCGGAAGGGAAGCAACGGCAGGGTCCAGTTCGGTGCCGAACCCATTTGCTGTTGCAGGACTTCGTATCTCGGCGTAATTTGATGGAACAGTGATTCAAGGGTAACTGCAAAAGGTGGCTGTTCACTAATACAAAGCGGATATGAAATAGGATGGTAAGGGAGAGCAATAGTTGTATAAAGTATCACTAATAAACCTAGGTGGGAGGGGGGACGCCAGTTCATTGAGCAGGGCGAAATGGAAATAAGGCGACCTTACGGCTGATTGCCTCACCTTTTGGATAGGATATCCTCTCCGCTGTTGCTCAACTTTCCACCTCCACCCTCAATTCCTGCACCACGACGAGATACCCCCCTCGCCAAAAATCAAGAAAAAAAAAAGGGGGGGGGGGGGGGGTTGCCAGCACAAGGCAGCGAAGGAAGCTTCGACGGCATCTCGGCATGGCTGTCGCAAGACCCGTAAGTTGAACGAGTTGAGCGCGCGCAACATACTATACTTGCAGTGCGAGGTGCTGGAGCTCGAGGCAAAGCTGAAGCACATCGACGAAAAAGCCTGGCTGAACGGCTCGGTCGAGCTGAAGGATGCCGCAAGGATGTGTGAGGAGCTCGTGAATCAAGCCAAAGACCCGGACTCGGTGGCCAGCGAGATGATGACGGCGGTGATCGAGTTGAGGAAGAAGCTGACGGAATACCGTGAGTCCATGCCACTCAATAGTCCAAGTTGAAAACCACAGGCCACAGCTCGGCAACTTCGGTTTCCAGGACGGACATCATAACCATACAATAGACGAGGCCTAGGTTCTGCAAAACCAGATCGCCGCGTTGCATTGTCCCAGGGACGGGGCTCTGGAAGCAACGTGATACTGGCTGGATGGCGGTCTGGTGCCACATACTGGCAAGACACCGAAGCCAGAATTGGGCGGCAAAGCGAAGGGTTATCTCGACGACGGACACGATCTGATGGCGCTGAAAGCGCCCGTTGAGCGAGACTACCTCTCAACAGCGCTCCGTACTTACTGGCCAGGCAGGCACGACGCGCCGAACGACGGGCGCTATGGCATACGACGGTACGAGGAGCAGTCGGTCACGATGGTGGCGGGTATTATTGGCACGATCCTCGCGGCGATCTTGCTCATCGAAGCCATCGTAGGCTTCTCCTACGTGACGGCGTGGGGCGCGAGGCTCTCAATGATATGCGCCTTCACAACCGCTTTTGCGTTGAGCGCTGGCATGACGACGAGCGCGAAGCGAGCGGAGATCTTTGCGGCGACGGCGGCGTAAGATGACGCGCCCGCGACGAGATGGAATAATGCTAACGATGGTCTTCAGATATGCCGCCGTCCTGGTCGTGTTCGTCAGCAACGGGGACTTGTCGAAGAGTCAATGCTACTCAGCGCCGGAGTAGTAACAGCAGATTTAACAATAGCGGTCGGTCCCGAGATGGTTTGGCATTATCTTCCGGGTCACAGATGGGATGGACGCCACTCGGCCAAGAATCCCAAGGTTTCGGCGCCATCCCCCCAATACCTACAGCGGAAGAAGATAAGCATGTTGGAGGCAGGAGAAGGGATGAAGTCTCTGCAATCCTGCCGAGACGGGAATCACAACCTAATCTGTCCGCCCAAACCCGAGCTGACAAGCCCTCCGCGGCGATCGAGACCGATGCGCCATCCGAGAAGGAAGGGACGAAGTGGGACGAGGCTTTGCCTGATTCCGTAACCACGTCATCCAACCGAAGATCCTTGGAAATGAAGTCTTGGTGCGTCGGTCCAAGGAGGATGTCGTGGAAGGGTTTAGTTAACGGGTCCCGAGATGGGGAAGGGTCCACAACGGGTCCCCAACCAAGCCGGCCGGACTGAAGCGGGTATTGCAATCAAGCGGATAGACCAGGGTCGGATGAGAGGGAGCAAAGTCCAGTTTTGAATGAATGGCAACGAGATCGGGCTAGGCTAGGGTAGACAAGTGCGAGTGTCGGCAGGAATGCGTGCGTCGACGATGTTCAAAGGGGGGGTTGTGGCGCGACGACACCCCGACGCGTTTTGATAGTCCGAGCCGGTCTTATATTCCGCTTGCGATGGTACTCGGGCCCGAACCGGCTGCACTTAGTTAGCTACACTACTACTTTACGCTACATGCCCAGGTAGTAGCAGATCTCGCCGCCCGTTGGAGCGCTGATGCAAGGAGGGAACTGTCTCACATCCTGTCAGACTGCAGCAGTTGGACGCATTCCGAACTGCAAGACGCGCAGAGGGAGGGAGGGGTGTTGGACGTTGCGGGCAAGAAGCTTTGATGATGCTTCATTGGAGGCGTAATAGTGTGAGTATCCCGGTACTATGTAGATCGTACATCGTACGTGCACTAGAGGAAAGGTCTAAGCTCACTCTACCTAAGCGACACAAATACCTACTCAGGTACGGACGGTACCTACGCCAGACAGGTAGGTAAGTACCTACCTAGGTTGGTTGGCGTGGACGGACATACAATACACACCTGGTTCTATGTACGAAGCATTTCTCTAGGCGGCCGGTACACTAGAGCAGGCGCTATACCGCCTATCAAGATAGTTTTACCTTAATTGCGTGCATACTTTACATAAGGCACCCGAGGCAGCGAAGCTTTTTCCCAAAGGGATGGGCCCTCAGGTGCCTTGCGTTTGTCAAAAAAGTGAAAGCTGCAGAAGTGCACCTTATTTTACGCAGTGAAAACCACGCCACCCAAAAGCCCTTTGTGTCTACCCCCCCTGTTTTACAAGGGTGGCGGTCACAGTTGGGGTCGCCCCCCCTAGTCCCTCATCCCATTTTCAGTTTCTTGTGAGCAGCTTAGCTACCTGGCACGTGTTATTCTCTGGCAGCAGGGCACAAAGATGATCTAACCAACGTTGGCGTAGCAAGTACCTAGCAAGCCAAGGAAAAGAAGGAAGCGGAACAAGAAGGAGAGAAACATGAAAATGAAAGGAGAAGGGAAAAGAAAAAAAGAAAAAACCCCCCCCCCCCCAGGCAAAAGGAGAAAGGGAAAAATGTACGATTTTGGTCATGATACCGTGCCCACTGCAACAATGCTACATTACCTGCTGCTACTGTCACTGCGCATTGTGCGGTCTTTGCGACCGGGCCCGGGTTCCGATCCTTTGTTTCCCATCTTTCCCCCTCCCCATCTCTTGTTTTCATTGCCGTCCTTCTCCAGAATTGTGCGACTGTGATTGTTCCGGCTCTGCTGAATAAGAAAAGAACATCGGCTACGGATACTTATGATTCATGTAGTCAGCATCATCGTCAAACAACCACAAGAACCTAGGCAGGCAGATAGGTAGGTAGATATGCAGACGGATGCGGTAACCCTCCGTAGAGCTGAGAAGAAAAGGAAAGGAAAAAGCAAAGGAAAGGCGCCGTTTGTTTGCTTGACAATCGACGATCGACAACTGATCATCGCCCCGTCCGTCCCTCAGCTCAGCTACCTACACGGGTGGTTTATGTACAGTCTAACGCCACACTCAACCCGCGTCCCTGCTCGACTTCTCTCTGACCCGCTCACCTCGAAACTTAATCTTTGCCCTGCAACGGTACGGATACAAAAATAATTATCATTCCGACAACGCCCCTCCACATTCCTCCCTCTCCTCTTCTGGCCCCCCCTCTTCTTCCCTCCTTCGTCTTTTAAACTCTGCGACCTGCGCATCCTACCCACAGGGCGGCAGCGACTCTGACTCTTACCACAATTGCCCACTGTCTCGACCCCATTCATACATAGGCTCCCAGGATTTTTTTTTCTCCTCTTCGTCCCCCCCCCATCCATCATCCGACGGCCAACGTCGACATTTGCCCGTCATGGCGTGGTCAAAGTCGACGCGCATCAGCATCATGCTGGCCATTGATGTCGTCTTCTTCCTCGTCGAGCTGATTGTTGGTTTGCTTGTCAAGTCGCTGGCCCTTACTGCGGACGCCTTTCACATGGTACGTCCTCGACTCGGCGCCTTCTGCGCTATCACCGCTGTGTGCGACGACGACGCATTGCTGACCGACGTAGCTCAACGACATCATTTCCCTTTGTGTCGGACTCTGGGCCGTTTCTGTGGCTAGTAAGGCCACCACCGACAAGTTCTCGTACGGAGTGCGTCACCCCTTCCTCCTACCCCTTGGTCAAAGTTGTTGCGAGCTGACTTCCTCGTCCAGTGGCTGCGCGCCGAGATTCTCGGCGCCTTCTTCAACGCAGTCTTTCTTATCGCCCTCTGCGTTTCCATCATCCTCGAGGCCATTAGCAGATTCTTCGACCCTCCCCAGATCGATAACCCTCAGCTGATTCTTATCGTTGGTTCGTTCGGTCTCGTCTCGAACCTCGTCGGCTTCTTCGTTCTCGGCGGCCACGGTCACTCCCACGGCGACGACCACTCCCACGACCACGGCGAACATGGCCATGCCCACTCCGACGAGCACGCTGCCGAGGAAGGCCGCGCCACCTTTGCGGGCGCTGCCAACAACGATAGCGGCAACGTTGGCGACCTATTCCCTGAGGCTATCGTCGCTAAAGCCACCGCCGGTACTGGTCCTGATGCCTCTCGTCGCATAAGGTTCGAGCGAGACTCTGACCCTTCGGGCCGGGCCCAGAGCCGTGCTTCCGCCGCTTCCAAGAGCCATGATCGCCGCAGGACCAGCTCCCGCCATCAATCGCGCCTCACTAGCATTGAGGATATCAGCATCCACCCTTCGAGCTTCCGACAGGAGATCATCGACGCCAG
The DNA here is from genome assembly GCA_020631755.1 of Colletotrichum sublineola. Lineage (NCBI taxonomy): Eukaryota > Fungi > Ascomycota > Sordariomycetes > Glomerellales > Glomerellaceae > Colletotrichum > Colletotrichum sublineola. The sequence continues at coordinate 2,756,395 of JAHSQG010000005.1, read as the reverse complement.
CCGGTCCCAGCACGATGGCCTGGACTCGGCCACCGAGAGCGAGGTTGACGACACTGTTGTTGAGGATGGCGAGCCTGACGAGGAGTCCCCTCTGCTCAAGTCCAAGGATACCAATCGAACCTACTTGGCCGACGGCGGCCACCGTGGTCGTGCCCCCGCCAAGCGCTCGAGACGCGAGTCCAGCCTTCACCACGAGCACAACCACAACAAAGAGCGCAAGAAAACGTCCGGCGGTCACGGTCACAACCACGCCGATATGGGGATGAATGCCATGATCCTTCATGTCATCGGCGACGCCCTCGGCAACGTTGGTGTCATTGTCACTGCCCTCATCATCTGGCTGACCGAGTGGCCGGGCCGCTTCTACGCCGACCCTGCCGTCTCTCTGTTCATCACTCTCATCATTCTCAAGTCCGCCATCCCCCTTACCAAGGCGACCTCCAAGGTCCTCCTCCAGGCCACGCCCGACAACATCGACCTCCAGGAGGTCCGCGAGGATATCCAGAACCTGCCCGGTGTCATCAGCTGCCATCACGTCCACATCTGGCAGCTGTCCGACACCAAGGTTGTCGCCTCCCTGCACGTCCACGTCAACTTCCCCATCTCCGCCGAGGGCGGCGAGAAGTACATGGAGCTCGCCAAGCGCGCGCGCAAGTGCCTCCACGCCTATGGCATTCACGCGGCCACCATCCAGCCCGAGTTCTGTGGCGACGAAGACGAGCACCGCCACGCTAACGAGGAGGAGCAGATGGTCCAATACGACGGCAACGGCTCCATCGGCTCACCGAAGCAGACCTGCCTGCTGGAGTGCGTCGACAACTGTGCGGCCGGCGGCTGCTGCTCCGAGTCGACGGCTGCCGGTAGCCTGCGCAGCCAGTCCGCCCACAGCCACGATGATCACGGCCACGACCATGACCATGGCCATGATCATGGCAACGGTCATTCTCACTCGCACGCACACTAATTTCGATATCGACGCGCGACTCCCCACCTTTTAATACCTCGTTTTCAAAGAGCACGCGTACGTACATCTTGATTTGGGTCGGGGTTTTCTTCAGTGCCATCAACCGGACAGGCGAGGCTCTCTGCTTATTTTGTCGCCACTGCTTTGCGATCACCAAAAGACTGGCGTTACGGGCTGGGTAAAGACGGATAGGAGTGGATAAACCATTAGCAACATTCTTGAATCCAGGAGGTGCAGGTTTTAGGGTTAAGGTCCAGGAAACGGGTTTCACCACGGAATTCTGGTAGACATCATGGCCACACAAATTCCCGCTGCCACTTGCCTTATTCATTCCATTTTGCTCCTTTTTCTCTCTTGTCTTCTTTTTTCCTTTTTTTTTTTTCTCTCTCCTTTTTCTTGTCTCATCCATCAGAGCGATTCTCTATTTTTTCTTTCTTTTTTCTGTAGAACATCATCGTCATGGCAACTTTACCATAGAGACGGGGGATTGGGTGGGGATCTTGCCCAAACGTGGAGCATGTACAATACCAAACAGAAAAACCAGCTGTTTTTCTGAAGGGAAGAAACAAAGGAGAAAAACAACAACAAAAATCCACCATGAAGCCCACCCCTTGTTTTACAAACGTGATTGCCGCCGCCTCCATGTTTGTTCGGATCAAACGACCTCAAAACACTGTCAGACCCACTGCCGGAGCCATATGAATGTCCTGGACAAGCTCTCTCCTCCCGGCAGAGGAGCCACGGTGGGTGCTCTCCCCTCTGGAACAAGCTCTCCCCCCTTCACTCCCCTTACCGATGTCACCGTCCAACTCGGATGTAACCTAGACAAGTAAGGAAGAAAACGGGAGCTGTCACCGGCAGCGAGGAGGGGGGAATCTTCAGTGCCTCCTCTCTCATTGTTTTTCTACAACGTACCTGTGCGAACCCTCTTGAGCGCATGAGGGACCACTTTGGCTGGCTACGTGTGAGGGGACCGGACGGCTTTTTGAACAAAACCAGACAAAGGCCGCGACATATCAACAACACGAGACTCGAGGGAGGTGGTCATGTATCGCATCGGGCCTGGTTGGGTCGAGGGTATCATTACGATTGAGGTTTCTCTTGTTTGGGCTAAAAAAATAAAAATAAAAAACCTGGCTGATCTCTCTCTCTTCTCTCCTCGCAATTGTACATAGAAGTCGCTCTTGGACGACGGTCTTTTTTTTTTTTACTCCTTGTCCCGCTTCTCCCACTCGCTCTCGCCCTCCTCCCACTTTTAGCCCCTAATGATTTTACTTGTTTACCCTCCAAAGAAGCCTGGCGTTGACAATAATCTATATCCGCCGCCAACCGATACCTCTCGTTATTTCTCAAACCAATAAAAACGCCTGGTGAATGCCGGATGCCGCCATGTCTCGGAGGCAAGATAATAAGCATCGACAATTAAGGAAAAAGAAGAGAAAACGGCCAATCTGCGAGACCCCTTAATCAACGACTTTTGCGGGTTGAGCATCTCCATGTCCTCAATCCGTGGTTTCCCAATACTTCTTCATGGAGGGGCATCGCGAGCTTGCTCATTTTGGCTGAGAAGAAGACGGCTTTTTGATGACGAGCTTGACCTTCTTGGGGGCTTGACCCTCGGAAGGAGGCGGCGGAGATGCCTGGGGCGGCGGAGGCTTGGGAGGCAGTGATGCCGGACCTGGCGAAGGGCTAGCTGCCGAGGGGCCACCGGGCAGAGGCTTCCGAGCGGGCTTTGCATTGATGCTCTCAGACGGCGTAGGAGCTGGTGATCCAGCTGGAGACGCGCGAGCGCTCAGCGGATGCCCGGGCTTGCGGTTCTTCAGCAAAGACGGGTCCCGGAAGGGGCCCATGTTCTTGACACCGGCCTTCTTGAGAATCTGCCGGAGGTTGGGGTGCTTAAACCTGAACATCCTCCGTTTCTTTACAACTGTGCCGTCTGGTCGAATGCTCAACTTCGGTTTCTTGAGAACCGGTGACGCGTCGTCCACTCCTGGGACCTTGTCAGGCCGAGGTCTCTTCTGCAACTTGTTGGTGCTACTGCTGCTGCTACTGCTGCCTGGCTCGGGAGTCGCCTGAGGAGTCGAGCGTCCGTTTTGATGCAGCGACGACACCGAAGACATGACAGTCTTCGGCACTCCAGGCTTTGCCACTCCGGGCTTCGTGACGGTTGGCTTGGTAACGATGGGCTTCGCGGGCAGCGGCTTGGGTGCGGATAAGGAAGGCTTGCCAGTGGATGGCTTCGGCGTGGACGACTTGTTGACCGAGTGCGCCACGATGGAGTCCGCCTCGCGCGGAACCGGTGATGGTGCCGCAGAAGGGACTGGGGATTGCACGGCCGGGACCGGGGGAGGGCGAGGGGCAGCAGAGACAGGCCGTGGGGCGGGGGGCGCTTGTTTATTGGGTTTGGCGGCGCCACTCTTCATATTCACAATCAGACGCTTGGGTTCGGGCGGTCGAACCGGCGGTTCAGGCTCCTTTTCCTTGGCCTTCTGAGGGGTTGCCGTTGTCGTCTTGAAAAAGGACTTGAAGTGAATCATGTTCTGGCAGAAGCGTTAGCAAAGGGGAACGTTCGAGTTGGAAGACGATATGCTTACTCTGCCCGGGTGACGCTGAACGGGACGGCTGACTCTCCACCGTTTGGGATATTTCATCGTAACCGTCCATCGGTCAGCAGCATCAAACATGGCGCCACACAGCTCAATGAGTGTGATCTTCTCGGCCCGGCCAATCACTTTGGAATCGAGAGCCTTCCAAATTGCCTTCATAAAAAACCGCTCTTGCTCTGCGAATTGCTCCTCCATCTCCGCTCGCAGGGCCGCAAGTGCAACGTTAATGTCTTGCTTCCTGGCGAATTGTTTACGCCGCTCTTGCGTCTCACTCTCCGTGTTATTAACAATGGTAAGCTCACCGCTGTCAGCCGCCACAGGGGTAGGCTTCGCCCGGGACTGCTCGCCGAAAGCAAGGCTTGCCAAACCCGTGCAGAAAATCTTTATGAGCTTGTCTCGCACAAATGGGGACCTGTCGGTGCTCATAACAGAGACGATTAGGCGGAAGATGGGCAGCTCCATCATGTAACCAAGATCTACGAGAGCCTCAAACGCCTTGATTCGCACGAGATCGCAAGTGTCGTCCTGCAGGTACTGGATAAAGTCCAGCGCGCTTTTGGGAATCACGCCTGCCTTCATGAGCTTCCGTCTACATTCGAGGGCAGTAGTGGTCCAGATGTTTTGATAAGAGTTGGCCCACTCATCCATCCTCCGGAAGCGGTCAATCTCGACAATGGCCTCTTTTAAGAAGCTGCTCTCCTCAGCTGATGTGTCCAGATCCATGGAATCGCCTGGGTCCCGTCGTTTCTCCGGGATCAGGCTGTGTGCCAGAGCCTCCAGAAGCTTCGCGACGTAAAAGTGGTCCGAGTACGGGTTGTTAGCGTTGTTGTTGAATTGAACCTGGTTCAAAAGCAGCCGACGAGCTGGCTCGGGGCATCTGCCATTGGAGTCCCGGATCTTGGCAATGGCCATGGGGAGTGCGCTTTGCACAAGATACTGCTTCTTGTCCGAAAAGTCGTTCGGCCGAGGTGTTGTGGAGTCAGGGTAGCAGAAGAGCTCCGTGAAAGCCCTCATGAGATGGGTCATTCCTGCCATGGCGACCTTTTCCGTGGCGTGATGATACAGCATGTCGGCAGCCATGGTTCGGATTCCGTGGAAGTATCGGCGATCGACGAGAGTTCTTGTGAGGAACGTCGAAACGAGCGGATGGGGCGGGCTCTTCTTCAGATACAGCATCGAGTCTTGCTGTGCCACGACGTCCCTATCTTGCTGGAGCTGAGACACGTACATGTAGCTCTGGAGGTTCGTCTTCATCTCACAGGCCCACTCGAAATCGGCATCCATCCGGATCCACTCGTAAGACTCTTGGTCCATGGCCTTTTCGATGTCAGGCTCCCACTCGGAGAACTCCCATTTTCTCATGTCTTCCGGGCTCGTCAGAACGTCTCCCAGACAGTACAAGAGCGCCTCCTCGTTGTTGTCAGGATCGGCGGCGGACTGTGCGCTTAGCTTCTCTGTTGCCCTCCTCTTCCGCTTGAGCCGCTTGTACTTGGTGTTATATGGAATCTCGAACTTGGCCGCCTTCGCAGCGTCCTCACGAATCTCTACTATGTGTTCGTAGGGCGTGCCGTCGGCTTCGTGGATTCTGATCGTCATGGGCCCTGTAAAGAGACCAATTGCTGTATCAACTTGGACGCCGTTGGCTTTCTCCTTGATCGCGCGGAGGAATTCGGTCTTTCTCAGAACCTCCGCCTCGCCCAAGGCCTTGTCCTGGACTTGCCGAATCGTCATTTCAACACACAGTCGCTTCTTATTGAACCGCTGGAAAACGTCGAATCTTGGGCAGCCAGAACCATAGACCCATTGAGCCCAGAACGCTTCGAGCTTATTTCTAGCGTTCTTTTCACAGACCCTCTGGAAGGACTCCGTGTTGATGATCCACTCGCTCTGTTTCTCCCCAATGTTTGCCTTGTAAAGGATTCGCGAGATGATGCGGGTGAGATTGGTCTGGGCAGGTGCCTTCATCAGGCGCTTATCCAGGATGAAGAGCACCAGAGGCGCCTTGAGTGCCATGAACTCCATTTCGAAGTCCCCCATGTGCAGGATATGACCGAGTTCATGAAGTGATGGCCGCTTGATATCCACCGTCACCAACTTATCCGACATTGTCTTCATGCGGAATCTGTAGTCGTTGTTGCCGCACAACTTTTTCAAGAAGAGGTCAGTCATGTAGTAAGCGATGCCGATGACGACCCAAAGATCTTTCCTCGTATTGGGGAAGAGGTTGATTCCGCTCCATTGCGACGCCAAGCTATACACCAGCTGCCTTGTGACATCAACTTCCGGGTCGATAATGTCTTCGGGGAACAGAAGACGAGTGCTGACGAAGGAGAGCGATTGCAAAGCCACGGTGTCTTCGGCCATGTCGTCAAGGAAACACAGCTTGTAGCTTTCAAAGGGGAACCGGGCAAAGGTGAGTGTGAAGAAATCGGCGGCGGCAGCTAGCGCTGCACAAGTGTTCTGGACCTCCGCGGCTCTTCCGGGGAGGCAGTAACCATGAATCTTGAGAGCGCTTCCGCCTAGTTTCTCGTCGTTCTCTTCCGTGCGGAAGTCCGAGAAGAGGTCAACATGCTCGAAAGGACCGACTGCAAAGCCGATCTTCTGGACTGCGACCCGCTTGTCGAGGTCAAAGGTCATGATCTTCTTTCGTTCGTCCTCTGGGTCCACAATCTCGTCCGAGAGGCTCCCAGAGCAGACCACTGTCATCTCCAAGAGCTTGTCTTCCTCGGTGAGTGCAAAATCTCTATCAGACCTGGACTGGTTTGCGAGGCCGCGGTCCCGGTTGTTGTTTGCGTTGCCGTTTGCTCTTTGCGTGGCTAAAGGCTGCCAGAGTGCATCGCCTAGCGTTCTCGGAACCTTGACAGCCATCGTCCAGGTCGGGAGCTGGCCAGGGTCGTCGATGCACGGGAAGATACACGACGCCGTTCCCGGCTCGATCGAATGCCGGGTGAAGGCGTGTGGGTATCTAAGGTCGCCAGGATCAACACCAACGAACTGGAAGCCATCTCTCACAAGTTTAGTCTTGAAAGGGATTGTGACTCGAAACTCTCGTGAGCCCATCAGCTCGCTTTCCAAAGGTTCGTTCGGCGCCATGCTCGAGACGCGTATCTTGAGCAGCGGTCGTTTGGGCACGCCCGCTCCTGATGCCGGTTCCTCCTTAACTTCCTTGGTATCCTTGGTATCCTTACTCTTCTTTGCTTCTCGAAGATTGACTCGCAAAGCACCATCGACAGGCGTACAGCCAACGAGTTCTCTATTCTCGGCGGGCACGTCGTTCCGTCGGGTGTGCATGAGAGGGCGCATCCGAATCTTCCTTAGGTCGTGATGCGAAGCGTTCCAGTTGTAGTAGTCGGGGTAATCCAGTAACTTATAAGGATCCGTGTACGTGGCTGAAACTCGTCTCGGCGGAGCGATGGGTATTTGATCTTTTATGGCGGTGATGGTGATATTCTTGACATCGATTTCCGACTGCCGCGCATCAATGGCGAGCTCGTCGAGCTGGGAGATGGCGCCGGACACCAAGCCAAACGTGATATGGGACTTCCCTTGGATCCGCTTCGATCGGAAGTTGACCTCGATCTCAACATCTTGCTTGAGGACAAAGTACGGGTAAGGCGGCTCGTCTTTCAGAGGAGGCAGGTCGTCCTCGGAATCGCTGGCGATGACTTCGTCGACAGCGGCGGCCGCCGCAGCGGCCTCGATGGCGCTCATATTTGCTTAGTTTGCGCTCGGAAAGGTTGCGTCGCGGGATGGGCGTCAAGCGACAGTACCGAGTCGCTCGAGTCTTTGAAGGCCTTTTCGGCGACTGTGAGGTCGGCGGGTACGGTCGAGGGAGGTGCGCCGGCGCGAGATTCTCAGGTGCAGGATTCGTCAAGGGTCTCAACCATCCTGTCGTAGTCGATCGTCGCGAGGCTGGGATTCGGTCGTAGAAGGCGCCGGACGGTATTGAATGTGGTGGGAGGGAAAAGCCGATAGCTGCTCGAACAAGTATTAAAAGAATACCCTTTTTCCGATCGGCGACAAGGTGAGCGGGTGCGAGGTCGAGCGAACTTCTGCTGCGACCAAACACAAAAACTAAGGTCGGCAGCTGGTACGGTTCAGGCCTTCCAAGGTCAGCGCGTCCCACGGTTCGTTCGCCCGCGACTGGAGATGGAGCTGCCGGAGCCACCTTGGTTGGCTCTTGCGCCGCCTACTCGTTGGGCGGGCTACAGTACCTAGCTAGGTAGGTACCTAGGTAGGTACAGTATCCGTAGGGTATCCGTATTACGTAATCTGTTCACAATTCACCGCGGCAGGGAAGGCGCGACTGATGGTTGAGCTCACAAAGCTCCTTCCCACGTACGCCCAAACTAGCCTTCACCTGCCTGCCTGCCCACAATGCACCGAACCGCACTTTTGGAAGGACCGACGACGAACTGTTACGACTCTAGATTGATTGATTGCATCACATCATTGAGCTTCATACCGCCGTCGACTAGTTTCATTTTCTGATTCGAGACAAAATCAAACGCTTGTTCTTGAGCTATGCCACCCAACAGTTTACATATGATAATGGTACAAGTAATAGCATCACGCCAACCCGATGCAGTGCAAGATGCCGCCGCAGGACATTCCGGGTATCACAAACGCATAGTCGGTAGTCGAGCAAAACTCCTCAGTGCCGGCCTCGGCGATCACGACGCTTCTTCCTCGCGTGCACCCTCAGCGTCTCCTCGTCGCGAAACTCTTCAGGAAGATTGAAATCCGCCTCGGGTATCTCTGGCACGGGGTGTCCCCATGCCACCACCTTACGACCGGCACGCCTGTGCCTATGCAAGGCGGCGTCCCTTTCGTACCTCTTCTTGAAGAACGACTTGAACTCCTTGGGGGGTTCAAGCTTTGGCGGAGGCCGGGGTTGTGGTGTGACTCTCGGGCGCTTCCTGCTGTTCCTTGACCCACCCGACCTTGCCTTGGCCTCTTCACGAAGCTGTTGGGTCACTGAGTCGTCATCGTCGTCACTATCGTCGCCATCACCGTCCTCGTCATCATCAGAGCCCGGAGGGTCCCCGTCACTAACATCGCCAATGCGCCCATTTTCCTCGGCAGCTTCCTCGCCGCTTGCTGATTCCGTAGGTGACCGATCTTCGGAAGAGTCTTCCGCCTCTGCTTTCTCAGCCAGAGCGCGGTCTTTCTCGGCCTTGCGACGCTTCTCTTCCAGGCTCCACTGCCGGAATTTGTCGAGAATCGCCTGGCAGCCTTTGACAAAATGCTGCCGCGCCGGCTCGAACTGCTTTTTCCTCGTCTCCGTCACACCGCTGACACCCATGACTCGCAACCAGTCATGACCTTGAAGGCCGTCGAGCAGGCGGGCAATCTGGTCCTTTTCATGCTGGGCCCGACCTCTTTCTGTGTTGCGGATGGACTTTTCCAGTCTTTCCGCCCTCTTGTGGGCCGACACAAAGGTTGCATCGGGGAGAGGGTCCTCGACGGGTTCTCTTTTGTGGGAAATGCCCAGGAAATCAAAGTCTATGCGCTGGGCATCGACGAGTTCGTCAAACAAAGCATCACCGTAGCCACGCACCGGTACTTGGTGTCCCTCTGGCAACCTTGCTGAGCCATCATGTATGCCTTTGGGTTCTGGGGAGGCGCCTAGATATCGATGCCAGGAGACTGGCTGATGGCGTGTGGGGTTCGAGTCAAAAACGACTATCGGGGTATCGATGGTGAAGAGTTCTGAAAGGAAAGATGTCAGCAAGAACAATGGCCAAATTGGGGGCCATGAGCAACATGAGAACCAGTAAGAAAAGAAAAGAAAGAAAAAAGAAAAAAGAAAAAGAGGGGAGGGGCAACACATACGCTGTTCCTTGGGCTCATTCCCAATGACCTCGTCGTACTCGGGAAAATAGGCCGACAGTTCGCTTTTGAAGCGAGTGGCCTCCTGGGACCGTAGTTTGCGGCCCCCCTCCTTTGTGCGGGTATCTGCCTGGCGGGGCTGCAGGCGGTCCAGCTCGTGTTTAATACCGTTGATGACCTTTTCTTGGTGTTTGGTCAACTGAGAAGCATTGCTGGGTGCGGAAACCGGCGTGAGATTCGGGGGATGCACTGTCGCGACGTGTTGGGGTGCTGGTTTGGGCGTGGTCTTTGGTAGGGAGCCAGATGGTTGAGGCGCTGTCGTGGTGGTCGGTTGCGGAGTCGCGGTGACGTTAGGGGTGGCGGTGGTGTTCGTCGTCGCGTTGGCGTTGGCGTCGGCGACAGCAGGTCTCGCGGGGGACGGGGCAGGCCTAAGGAGGATCTCGATGCTGGTCCTCGGGCGCTTGGATTTCTGGTGATGGAAATCGACGAGGTTGTCGGGCGAGTCGAGCTGGCGCTTGTTGCGAGCGGGTATGGAATGATGGCAGGTGTTGATGTTTTGGGGGCTGTTGGCGGCGCGCGTCGCAGTGTTCGTGTTGGCGGCGAAGACCGCCTGGACGGGATGGGGATGGGGGCGCGGGATGGGCACCGGGTGAAGCTGCTGCTGGACGAGGCCTTCAGTGTTGTTCGTCGCTCTCCTGGTGGAGCGCGTGACGGAGGCCATTGGCGACGATTGAATAGCCATTCATTGTTGTCCCGTCAGATCGTCGCGAGGGCAATTGATGGTGTCGACTGATGAATTTTTTCCCCCCTTGTCTGTTCTCGGTCGCAGTATGTCACGGTGTCGTCGTCGTTGATGCGATGCGGGAGGTGGCCTTCTGGCGGCATTTTGGGGGGGAAGGCGCCACTGTCAACTCGCGTTCTCTCTCTGTGCCCAAGCCGCTGAGGGACCGGATGCACTGTGCTTTACTGGGCGCGTCGTTCACTAGACTGCCTGGTTAGCAAGGTGCCTAACCAGTGTTTGCGTTTGCCTATGGCGAATGCCTGCCCTGCCTTTGGAAGCAGCCACTGAGTTGTGCTGCCTGCCGGGGACGGCAGCACCGGAGGAAGGGGGGGGGGGGGGATGGACTCGTCGCGGTACATCAAATTTCGGCCACACATTGGTGGGATATCATGTACCTCCTTTTTCCTCCCTTTTCTTCCCTCCCAAGGCAAACGAAGCAAGAGGCGCTGCCGACGCCGCCCCCCTCCCTGAATCCAGTGCCGTCCATGTCTGTCTAACGCATTGACGGAGCTGAAATCAGGGCCATGTTTGCCCGCTAGCCTCAAATATAGCACCGCCGAGCCATGCCCAAGCATGGAATCTGTGCATGGAGTTCCCTTTGGGATTCATGTAGCGCAGATTACATCATCCTCGCCCCTTTTCCCGCCAGGTACGCGACTACAGAGCCAGCCGGCTCCACGAGACGAAGTTGACGACTTGTGCGCAACTCGCCGTCTAGCCCCTCTCCTCCCGCCCTGTTTCATTCAATCCCTTTTCTTGAACTGGATTGGTACATAGGGTACGGATATTCTGCTGCCCAAAAACCGGGTTGTCCACGGCCATCCTGGTGCACATCGTCATCCGCAATCGTTTGCTTTGCGGTTTGAGCAGCCAGTGCCTGGCGGCCAGACAACAGCCCGAGCAAGCGGACTGCCTGCTTTGGTTTCGACGCCTGCTAACCACACTATCTGAGGCGGACATGGACACGGTTATCTGTCGAGCTTCACCGAACAACACCTAAATCCGATGAGACTAGAACCCAAAACGAGATTGAAATTTGCTCTCGGTTCTCTCAACCGATTCTCGGCCAGCAGCAGTTGGCTGGGATCTCTTGACATGGGCATCGCTAATATGTCTACCAGAACGGATTCAGAGCCTGGTTCAACGGACTCTTCAGTGTATTTTCATGGACATTCTCACAGTGCTGTAAGCTGCAGGAACTTCTCAGAAGGGAAACAATCTAGTACATGAGTAACAAATATTCGAGTAGCGGGATGACGAGAGGTCCCAGCTGCAATGCGGCGATTTGTCAGAAGAGCTTAACCCACTCGTATCGTTGTAGCCAACGGTCCGGTCCCGACGAGTGTGCGATTGCTAACTCTCGTGACTATCAGCCACATCACTGTATAATTGGAGGCTTTGCAATTCCAGGGCTATTGGCTGGAATGGCATCTTGGATCCCGCATCATGCCGCGAGTTGCCGTCGCCTCTATACCTACGGATAATACACGGGGGACAATAACAGCTTCTCATTCTGGGACGATTCACAAAGCCATTCAGTAAGAGCTTGCGCTATTGAAGAAAAGACTGGGAAGAGAGGCAGCAAAGAGTCGAGTTACGGCCATGGCAAAGTGCCATGACTGGAATGGACGCCTTTAGATAAGGGACGCCATCCATCAAGCTGCAATAGAGACTATCGGGAGCTCAGGTTGGATACAGAGCCCTCAGTCAAGACGTGTTATCAGATAGTCCAAGGCTCGCAGACGGCATGCCAGACGATCCCGCGTCGACTTTTATTACAACATCAAGTTGGTCAAAGTGGTGAGTTTTAACACCAGCCAGGCCCTTAGCCCAGCATGCATCCAACCTCTTCTTTGGAGAAGTTCCTTTTTGTGACAATGGCAGGGGAGCCTCTCCGCCAAACTAAGCTCCTCCAACTTCCAACTTCCACAACTTGGAAGTTGTGCTCAGCAGTGCGTTCCATATTGCTTCCTTAGGGGTACGCATACGCACCAAGTAGAGAACACCGTGCCTTCAACGGCAAATGTTGCCACGGAAAACGACGACCTGGGCCTCTTCGCCTACGACGTTGGCAACGGACACGCCGACTCTGCCTCACCATCTGCCGCTCCCGGCTTCCCAGCCCCGCCGACCTCGACGTCCTCTTTGGCCGCTGCATCCTTTGTCCGCTAGGCCTACGTCCCACCATGCCTTCGGCCAGCACGCTTCGATGTGCCACTTTCTTGACCTCTGCCTCTCTTAGCATGCCTTTAACAAACGCCGCCAGGGCCTCGACAACGCTTTCGACCACGCCGTCTCCGTACAAAAGCATGACAACACATCAGGAGCTTCTGGCAACTGACCCGGCTGCATCGTCATCCAGTTCTGCCTACTGTCCCGTCGACGTCTTGGTATTTTTACCCCTTTCTTTCTTCTTGGCTAGACATGCGCCCTGTGCTTAGATTGGCGCGCAGTTCAACGGTAACCATTTTCTCTTCCCTGGTACCTGTGATGGACCCGGGGTCCCTTGAGGTGACGAAGTTGGTTCATGATAAGAACTGTATAGTCTAGTGGCCAAGGGCTGGCCCACGATAGGGGCGCCAAGGTAGAAGGTAGATTGGGAAAGCATTTTACTACCTCTTAATGAATCGTCAGTGCCCATGGCATACATAGTTCATCGCCCTCCCCATCTGGGAGTGCCATACAAGGGGTGGGGAGCAAAAGCAGCACTCCTCCATCCTGTTTGCGTCTGTACATGTCTTGTGTCGCTCTCCCGACAGAAGCAGACACATCTTGGTCGCCGTCTTGGAAGGGCCTGTTATTAGACAGAAAGCCGCCTTCGGTTCTTGCCTTGCGGAAGTTCCTGGGAACTCTGCTGGCTTTCTGAAAACTTGTCATCCTCTGCGACAGAGACCCCAAGCACAAGACTGGTCTTTACAGGCAGCAACGCCGGGTAGGGCCCAACAAACAGACCGCTGAAAACATAGGCCTGGGAAAGAGGGGTTCCTATCGTCATTGTGTTCTCTTGAGGCATCATTAAACATTGCCATTTACTTTTTTCCCGTGACTGTACGATCGGGAAAGGGGCTGTCATAAAAGGCCAGCAAGTGCAATATGAAAAATGTCCAAAGGGGGGGAAAGGGGTATAGACAAACTCTCGCAGCAAAGAAAAAGAAAGAAAAAGTCGCACGCCACCCAATGTCAACGGCTCAACACGCCTTGGAAGCCCCCATCCGTAATTGTTAGCCCATAACCTTGACCATGATAACCATGAGCAACACTCCGGGATCGTCTAAGACCCGGATCCCCCGTTGGTGGCCGCAGCTGATGCATCCTCCCTCGTCCTCTCCTCCGCTAGCGGCTCCATCGCCGGCTCCCCCTCAGATCTCCTCTGCCCCGCCGGTACCTGCGGCGTGAGGTTCAGCTTTCGCATCAGCCGGACGGCTGCGCGGTTCTCCTCGCGCTCCTCAGCCTCCTTCTCGAGCACCTCTCGCTCCCGTGCCGCGCTCTCGGACTTGTCCCGCTCAGCCTCCTCGCGCCGGCGGGCCGCCTCGGGCGACACGATATTGTCCTTTTTGCGCGTCACCCTCTCCAGCGTCCGCTTACCCTTCTGCCGCGACTTGACGTACACCTCGAGCCCGACCAGCACGGCGTACGACTTGGAGATGCTCACGTGCGACGTGTCGACGCCGGCGTCCTTGAGGTTCCGCACGAAGGCGCGGAAGTTGGACGCCGGCGGGCGGTAGTGCCCGCTCAGCGGCGACAGGCTCGACAGCCGCCCGTCCTTAATCTTGATGAGCCCGGCCGACGAGATCCGGCTGCCCTGTAGGAAGCTCGAGTGCTGGAACGCCCCCGATGCCTTGATGCCCACGTACAGCCGGAAGCTCGTGTCCGCCACATAGATCCACGTGTTCTTCTTGACCGACTTGCGCAGCAGCTTGTTGAAGACGGTCGCCGCCGAGATGTGCGACACCTTGCGCACCCCCGTCGCGCCGTCGAGCTCCGGCGTCGCGTACTTGGCCGCGCGGTCCGCCTCCAGCGCCGACTCCACCGAGGACTCGGACCGGCTGTCGTCGTTGTTGTGGCCCGAGTCGGGCGGCGGCGGCAGCGTGTTCTGCGACCACGCGGGCGTCGGGTCGTCGGCGGGCACGATGCCATGGACGCTGTCCTTGAACGCCTCCGTCGTGTCGATGCGCGCGCCGTTCTTGGCCCAGCATAGCCGCCCTTCGTCGTCGACCTGCACCAGGTAGTACTGCCTCTCCTCGCGCGACAGGTACCGCACCTGCTCCCTTTCAAGGCGGTCGCGCGGACATGCCTCCATCTCGATGTTTCGCCCGCCGCCGTAATCGAGCCAGTAGAAGAAGTTCTCGTTCGTGTCAGCCTTCTTCCACTCCTCGTGGTACACGCGCAGGTTGCTGCCGTATCGGTGCTTGAGGTCGACCATCTCGAGGAAGTACTGCAGCCCCATCATCTTGGAGTCCTTTTTCCGCTGCGCGATGGCCTCCTCACGGCGCCTCCTCCTTTCAGCCCGGTGCTCGGGCGTCTCCTCGGCGTCGGACGAGGACGCGTACGAGTCCGAGTCGGGCTCGACGTCGTCGTGGCCCGCACGCCGCGCGATCGTCGCCGCCTTCTTCCAGTTCTCCCGTGCTGTCGCCGGGCGGACCATGCCCCCCTCCGAGTCCCTCGAGAGCACACTGTGCTGGTCGCTGTTGCCGGCAGCCAGCCCAACCGCACTGGTAGAGCTCTTTGCGCGCGGGCGGTTCAGCTCGCGGAACTGCAACTCGTCGATGGCCGAGACCCATCTCGTCGAGGGGTCCAGGCTCAGGCCCCGCATCTCTCGCCGCACGCGGTACCCGCGGTAGTTCCGTTGGATCAGCGTCGCGGCCCTGTTGACAGCGTCGCTGTCACTCCTCTCGCGCCCTCCAGTCCCCGGCTGTGGCTGTGACTGCTGCTGCGGTTCCAGTTGCGGTTGGGATTGCGTCTCGTCCCCGGCGCCGGCGCCGGCGTCTGCATGGCCGTCCTTTGAATGCCGGGGATTGTGGAAGTGGTCGTGGAGTTGTTGGGTCTGCATGGAACGCAGCTTGGACTTGTTCTTCTTGATTCCCTCTTCGCGTGCGCGCTGCACCTCGGCAATCTTTTCAAACTCGTCGTGCGTCGGCGGCACCAGGCTCTCCATGTACTCCTTGCGCGAACTGTATGCGGTGCTCGTCTGCGACTGGGCCAGCGAGCATGTGTCGTCACTGGGGGGACTGGCTGCTGTAGCTGTGCCAGTCACGGCGGTCGTAGAAAAGTTGGAGTGGGAATCATCCTCTTCGAGCGAGCTTGGCGGCACGGGGGGACTGGCCGGCGGGGTAATAATGCCGGCGCAGGAAACGTGGTGGTGAAAAGGGGCTTTTGGGGGTCCAGGCGCATGAGCAGCAGCAGCAGCAGTAGCAGGGGAGACTGCGCCGCTGCCGCCAGTGCTAGGTTGTTCAGCAGGAATCGGTAGGTTGTCGAGCTCGTGGTGGCTGGGTTTCGTCATGGCTGCTGGTGTTATTGCGGGGTCCGCCCGGTTATGATGAAAGAGGAGGGACAGGGACCTGACCCGGGAGCTGACGGGCGCAGGCATCGGACCTGGTTTTTTTTTTTGTTCTTTTTTTTTTTCTTTACCTTCTTCCACGGTTTCGTACAAATGTTTCAACCATGTGATCGAGCAGCTGCGCCGTTTGCCGTGGTTGCCGGGCTCAGATGTTGGGTCGACCTGGACTTATGTCGACGGCGAGGAAGAAGGACGGACGGCGTGCTTAGCTCTCTGGGAGCGGTCATGGATTCACCCAGATGGTGAGTGGTGTGATAGATGGTGAGATGGAGCCAAAGACTTGGGCATGTGAATGGCAAGAGCCATAAGCAACGGGGTAAGAGTAAGCATATATGACTTTACCACGTCTCCGGGGATAGTCGCACGTAAGACCGCGAGAAGGCAGTCCTTGACATACTTTGAGGAGGAACAGATGAGTAAAAGAGGCCGACTAGGGACTGGCGCCCAAAGAAAACAGTCGCCTGATAACATAATTGTAGTCATGGGGAGCCACTCAGATCCTCTTTTGATTGGGATCTCGGCGACGCCTAGGCAATCGAGAACAAAATTCTTAGTGTGGTACAGCAAGGAGGAACAACAAACACCGGCCAACTGGCAAGGGGGGGGGGGGGGGGGGGGGGCGGGACGAGTTGCAAGGGCTGGTGGTGCTCAGCCCAATTGCTGGCTGTGACGCATCATGACAAGACCGGCGGACCAAGAAAGCGGGTGAGAGAGAGAGAGAGAGTAATAGAGTCCACCCCTTGACCTGGACGGCTCGGAGCCGAGCATGTGCGCGTGGGCCATCTTCTTCCTCCGCGTCTTCAAAAACGGTTACTCTAATTAGGTGATTACCGCCCTCGCAATCCGTAGAGACCCCGCGACAAGGCGCCTCGTTGACAACGCACCCTAGGTTCTAGTCGAGACCGACGAGCGGGATAGGAAAATGCACCGCATCAAACGCCGGGTCCGTAAGTAGCAGGCCAAGTAGGTACATCGGCAGAGGCTTGATTCTATTACTCATTCTGGCATTGTACGTATTGAAGCGGGCTGAGTTGGGGCTGTCTCGAAGTAGGTCTCCCTTTGGACCCTTGGGGGTCCATGCCAGACATTCCCGACAAGGAACAAATAAAACCGCTGACCGGCTAAACGGCTGGCTAGTCCCTACCAACAAAAATCGTCGCCCAGCCATGCATACCCTGCTGAACATTACGCGTCAATCTGTGGGGGTGGGCGACCATCTGCTTCCGAACTGCCCAACCAAGCTTGGCCCATCTCCCGCCGAATGGACAGCACATCGTCACGGGCCACCTCCGGCGGTGCACCTCTGCGTATTGTCTAGTCTTGCCTGTTTCTGTCGTGCCCACAGCGTCCCCGGCCGTTGCGGCCGCCGAGACTTTTTTTCGGCAACGGGCTTGGCGGCCCCCGGTAACCCAACGGCCGTATACGAGCCACCTTTCGACCGCACCCGGTACAAACGCCAAGGCCTGTCGTGCAACACATTATCATTATTATCTTTCTCTCTCGTTCTCCGCTGCCAGGGACCACTATGTATTTTCCGAATATCCTTCCTATTTCCATCGTTGGCCGTTGACGACCGACTAGTAGTTATATCCCCGCATTGCCGCACCCATATTCGCCGCCATGCCCTAGAAAATGTACAACGAGAAAAATTAATGTGCGTAGAGTCAGTGATTGTACATTGGTTTGTTTGTTCCTATGAGAAAAGGAAGTCTTTGAGCACTGGCGAGCTGGAGAACTCGGGATTCAACATTATGCAACTGCCACGGGTCAGCGTTGAACAGGAACGACAACCTATCATGGTCGCGCACGCACTTGAGAAAGTATTGAAGGCCTGATCTCCTTTTGTCAAGGAATCTTGACCGGAATTTGGATATTACGCTCTTGGGAGGTAGAGGAGGTACAGCCGCCTCGAAGTTGGGAAATGTCTTGACCAGTCTCTCGCGAAGGTCGTCAAACTCTGAGTATCGCTTACGGATGTTCATGTGGCTCCCCTGCGTGGCAGAATGTCAGTATCTGATGTCGCCCGGTGGTAGTTTCCCCGACGGGCCCTTCGCGTTCCAGGTCGTGAGTACGGTGGAGATTAATACTAACTTGCAGCGTCTCTACCTTGATGTTCCAAACGACAAAGGCCCCGATGTTGGTCGCACTGCCGTTCACCACCACGTAGTCGGTGATCTCGACGCTCTTCGCCCAGCAGGCCTGGTTGCGGCCGTTGATGTCGCTCGCTTCGTTGTCGTGCATAGTGATTGCGCCGTCGGGGAGAACCGACTCTGCCGACATGTTGGACACGGAGCGCTGGTGATGGCCAAGCCAGTACGGTGGCGACGTCACCGACGGGCTCGTGACGGAAGATCCAGTATGCGACTCGGTATCGTCCTCCTCATCCCCGAACAATCCCCCGCGCGATGTCTCATTATTGTTTTGAGGTGACAGCAATTCTTCAATTGCCCCGTGTGTAGCGACCTTGGATGGCGGCTTTGGGTGGCCGTTTGTGCCGCCGTTGACGTGGCCGGGGCGGAACTGGGATCCTATAGCCGAGTCCATAAATCCATGTGCGAGGTCGCTACCTCATGGGACAGCAATGTCGTGCGTGGGCTGCGATGCAGTCGCGTTCGGGCGTTTATCGTGGGGTGGTGCTTGCAGAGGGGTTGTGACGTATTGACGGTATCAGAAGAATCTAAGATAGCTCAAGTCAAAGACGTGTGTCTCGGGGCGCTTCCAAGACTCAGGTCCGTTGGGGGTGGTCGTGTGCCGCGTGGCTGTGCAAACCGACCGATGGTGTCGATGGATGCTGTGGTCAACATGCTACGTACAGACGGCGATTAGTCGGCCCGTTCGTTTGCTGGGCTGGGGCAGTTGTGCCAAGATGCGAAAAGAGCTGTCAGAAAACAGAGTGCAAACCAATCGTCAATCACTATCGGAGGCAGTTGACGAAATTTCCACGTCTACCCAAAGAGAAGAAGCATACATTGTTGCTGTTCTTGTTGTTGTTGTTGTTTTTGTTTGTTGCCTCTGGGAGTGGTATACATGCAAATCATAAAGCGTGGCGGTAAGTGGCGCACCTACCAGTGCCTTGCTAGGTAGCTGATCCGAGACTTGTTCTTTCCTCCCACTTCTGCTAGTTCGTGCATGGCGAGAAAAGAACGTCTCTTTACCAGAGGGGAAATCACGCTTAGCTAAGGCATGTGATGACGGATTGTTGTCTCCTTTCCACCGCATCCCAACCCAATGCAAAAAAAGGTCCGGATACGGAAGAGGATGGCAGTAAGAGTCCCTACACTATGCGCCATCAGAAGAGGTGGATCAGAGGTAGTAGGTAAAGTGCTATTATTGGATGGAAGATTCGAGCTACCGCCATGAGCGCCGGGAGCCCGTTGCACGCATTCGAGACCATCGAATTCGGAACCTCAAACAATGGCAATGTTCTCGACGACAGTACGCTGTCTGTATTCCTCTGTCTGCTTTGCATACGTACTGTGTACTGCAATGCTTGACGGCGCCCTTGGGCCTTTGAATTCGCCTACCTAGAGTCCCGGCCGGGACTAATGGCATACGGGCCGCCTAGAACGCTTAGAAAACAAGAGTGAGAGAATGGACTCGTGGATCACGATATCCGTCGGTGAAAGTGTCCCCCGCACCTTCGAGAAACCAGAACCCACCTCACTACCACCCCCAGCACATCGGTGCGGGTACGAAGCTGCAGAAGCAAGCCAGGAGTGGATGCCGAGGAAAGTTTGGCACCTGCTCACCTAGCGCATGTTGCCTAACTGGGGTTGTTTGGGCTTCCAATACGATTCTACGCCATCTACCCACCCCGGTGCGCCCTCATTGACATCGGCCACGCTTTTCCGGTACCGTACCTGCCGCGATATTGGCCGCCGAATCCGTGAATCGTGTACTTGGACCACCATACCTGTAAAAGTGGTCGCTCAAGAGGCATGGGGTGCGCGAACCCCACTGGCACGTTGACAGGTTCAGTTAGTTGTAACTTGTGACAGCAAGGCTTTTCGTCCTTTAACTACAACCACGACGGCGTGGTTCTTAACCCCATTAGCCCAGTACGTTAGCACTCCAGAAGGCTATGCTTTATTGTTCGGGACAATACACTATCCAGCGCTCGACCTGGTTCATACAAGTCACAACCAACAAGCACTCACGCCGGGGAACGTTGGGGGCGTCGTGCGACGCTTGACGATCGGCGCGCCGCCGATGAGGGTCTGTCTCGGAGGGACGCAATGCACCAAGTATTCGTACATGCAAAGGTGGGTAGACAGCGTCGGCGACCGGGCGAATCCAGCCACGTCGAATGCTTGATATTCGCAGGACCTTCCCCAACCTCGGGAAACCTGCGCTATTCATTCCTCCAAGTGTTGTGTGTATCAGTTATCAAAGAGTCGACGACGCCGGAGCGCTCTAACATGTAAAGCTAGCCGCCAAGTTGCATCGGTCGTCCTGCACGAGGTTCTTGGTAAGGGTGTGCAGACTTGCAGAATACGAGTGGCGATAGTCCCCCCCAGTGGGACGCCGGGAGCAGCAACGTCCTCGTATGCACCGAGCGGTGTCGAGACACTTTGTGTAAAGTTGTGCACCGAGAGGAGTCTGGGCGGGGGTCTGAGGTGGCCATACCCATACCGTAGCAGTAGTATTGCACAACAGGCGCTATACTCGCACTCGCCGCGTTTTATGGGGGTCCAGAGAGCAGCAAAGACAGTTCCAGTCTCCTCTGTAACCTCGTAATCAGCAATGGACCCGGGTCACCCCCGACCTGCAAAGTGACAGCCGAGTGGAAATCCAACCAGCTCTTTGCCTTGCTTTGGTCCTGTTTTCCCGGGGGCCCTCAAGCCGGAAAATCTCATACCTCTCTCTCCCTCTCTCCCAGTGGATTGGTTGACGGCGCGCAGAGACATTCGGAATATGGCGCCGTCAGTGTGTTATTTTGGGGAAGCACAGGAATGCTGGGGCCGACGCCACGGGCTGGCTGACAGGTGGGCAGAGACACCGACTCAGTGGACAGATGGATGGACACAAGACAGGACAGCATTACTGGCGGGAGGCAAAGACGGGGGGCGTGGCCGGCGGGACGATCAGCAAAGATCGCGATGGGCGAGCAGGCCGGCTCTCCCAATCTCAGCGGTCCAGGGCTGCAAATTAATGAGCCAAAGCTGTCGGCAGAGAGTGCTAGAGAGGTCCTGTGTCTGGTTTGTAGGATATGTCTTGTCCTGCACAAACGACCGCTCGCATACTGCGGTGCACTGCAGAAAAGAACCCTGGACAAAGTTTGGGCTCGGTGCAAAGTCACAGTCATGGGCTTCGTTGGTGGAAACAGGCAGAACAGCGCCGGCGTGGGCAAGGGCCGTTTGAGCCCACTCGACTAGGATCCTCCTGTAGAACCATCGGCGTTGCAGACAGAGCAGATAGCCGGTGGCGGCGACTACAGAAGCGGTAGCAGAAATGATATCAATGATAACAAATAGTAGAGCAAAAGCGGCACAATAAAACAAGGGGGAGAAAACGCGATAAACAGCGAAGCCAGTGGCAGCAGCAGCATCGGCCGCCGCGAGGAGCAATCCCCCCATATCGTTAATCCCCGCCCAAGCAAGCATGCATGTTCGGCCCACTGAACCCTTCCCACTCTCCCAAGCTCCTAAGCCTCAAACTCCACCGAAAAAACAACTCCAATAAGCTCAGGGGATGGAGTGCCACCGCTGCAGATACCAAACATACGATGTATATGCTTCGTTCGCCTTGCCTGATCTTGAGGGATATGGCACACTAGGGTGCCAGAAGAACAACACCAACCTCCCCTCCCCGCTCTTCCCCGAGGGCTGATGGCAAGGGCGGCAAGAGACAGACGTGCCAGACATCATTCCCTTTGCGCTGCCTGCGCATCCTCATGGCTGTTTATCAGTCAGAGTTTGTCAGCCAGTCGAAGTCTTGACTTTGCACATCTCGTAAATACACGTGTAGTGAAATGCTTGCTCTCGCCCAAGCCCCGACGTCCCCCGTCAACAAGGAGTGTACTCAAAAAGTGTACGAGGTGTTGCCCGTGGTCTCTCCATCTCGAGAAAAGTTCATCCTGTGATTGGCCAAATAGATGAACAGACCCCATTCACACGCCCCCCTCAGCGGACATGCCCCCCCAGCCAGCAGGAAACCCGCCGGATGGCTGGCGTGGAGAAGGTGCTAAACCTAATTCAGCCCGTCTTCTCTCGGTTCGGCTCACCCAGAAATGCATTTCCATGTCAGGTTGCTCCCTCTACCACCCCCCTCCATCCATGGTGTGTACCTGTACATAGTGCAAACCCCATCGTGAGTCCGTGGCGTCGTGATCCAGGGACCCCGGGCCTCCTTTATTTGGGTCCCTCGCGAGCAGCGAGCTCCCCAATGCATGTCCTATTGCTACCTAGATCCGCTTGGCAGAGAAGTCGCTCGCTCCGACTCCTATCAATCACTCTCTTTCTCTCCACGGGCCTCTCTTTCGCGCTTCCTCCTCGCGCGGGAGGCACTACGCTACGGATACGCCTCGACCGAGTTTTCTTCTGCTTCATATGAACCCACCCCCCGTCGCCTTCTCTGACGATTCCATCCCGTTCCCCTTCTTCTTCTGCTTCTTCTCCCTTCCACCTCCCTATCCGAACCCTTGGTCGTGTCTTGCCCGTCGTCACACAGTTGAGCCTCTGCCGATTCAAACTCGTGTGTGCGCATACATATATCTGTCGCTAGCCCCCTTTTGCTACTCCCACTCCTGCTGCTGCTCTCTCTCGTTGAAGCATCCCACAAGCCGTTATTACGCCTCGGTCGCTACCAATACATTCTCGAGCCCAACAACCATCTCTCCGCCGTCCCATTCCCTCTGCAACATAACACGGCTTCGAATCGCCGTCCACTTTTAGTGCGTAAGTCGAATCGTCGCCTCCCCATTCCTCAAACGCCTCGCTCGTACCTCCGGAACATACTCTTTCGCCTCCCCCAAGGAAAATCCAGGTGCCTGGTTAATGAGCTTTTGGGGTCCCCAAGTGGATACCACTCTCGTTGGTCTGTGGTCTAAGCAGGCTTGGGCTTGGGAGGGATAGAGAGTTCAGGAATGCAGCCAAAAGCCGCCCGTAAACATATTCGCTGACCAGGGAACGCAATCCTGCAGATCAAGATTGATACTTTTTTTTCTTCTACTTCAAGAACCTTTGCAGCCTCGCAACTCGACAACTGTCGAAGCGTTCTGCCTCCCTCGAAGCCTCCAGTCCAGCACATACACCTCGCAATATACATACAAAATGCCTTCGTTCAAGAGCACCCTCTTCGCCGTGGCCGCGGCCTTCGTCGCCACCGCCCACGCCGACTACTTTGTGGAGCCCGACAGTGTTCCCCTGTCCACAAGGAGTACGTCCCGAAAATGACTCCTCCCGGGAGGCACATGTGTCTCCGGGTTTTGCGTCGCGGATCTGCTAACAAGATGCTGCAGAGAGCTGGTGCCAGGACCAGAAGTACTCGTGCCCCGTTATCTGCGACGAGGTCTCCACGAAGCCTGTCGAGGTGAATGAGTGTGACCCTGTAAGTAACCCAAATCGTTCGCCAACAAAGGACAAAAGAGATGGCATGAAACGCTGACACGACGCACCTTCACCAGCAAGCGCTCACCTATGGATGTATCTGCGGCGACGGCAACCAGCCCAACATGTCCGAGTACTCCTTGACGCTGCCCTACCACGTCTGCCAGGAGTACGGCAACCAGTGCGTCGCCAAGTGCGGCATCGGCTCCAACACGTGCGCCAACAACTGCCGCGTCGACAACCCCTGCGGCGCCCAGAACCCCACGCGCGTGAACACGACCACGACCGCCAGCGCGACGGCCTCGGCCACCGAGTCGGCCAACGCCGTCTATACCGGCATTGCCGGTTCGCCGTCCGGTTCCGGTTCCGGCTCCGGTTCCAGCGGCGCCGCGACCCTGGAAATGGGTCGCAGCGCCGGGCTGGCCGTCCTCGTCGGTGGTGTGATTGGCGGCGTCGCTTTCCTGCTTTAATTAAGTGAAGCGGTTTAGTCAACTTTTCAGATTGAGACGTGACTAAAGTGGTTGAAGAAGAGAAAGGGAGAGAGATGCCGTGTTTGTGTTCTGTCTAGTCCACTCTTTTATACCCCCTCCTCTTGTTGCACAAATCTTTGTACAACCACATGCTCGGCGTTATATGGGTGCGAAATCGAAAGCACCGGCGGCAGGGTTCTGGATCAAACCAAACAATTAATGTCTTTAATATCTATTTTTCGGACAGAACACGACGGCGGCGGCGGCGGCGGAGACGGAATGTCGGGATGGGTGTTGGTCAGCATATCGTGGTTGTGTTTTACAGCGTTCCAATAGTCTTCTGTATGAGGTAATGTAGATGACGGGAAACAAGGGTTTTGGAAGAACGAAATCAGAAAGAAGCACAAGTTGGAGCTTCCATGAAAGAAAGAAAGTGAACCATCAAGACCAAGAGCGTTTATCTTTTGTGATCCGAGTGCCCCTTCCCCTCATCCCTACTCGTTAGCGTTCCCGTCATGTCTCCGCTGTCGGTGACAGGAGAGGTTCATCTGACTGGCTGGGGGCACGAGACCACGTCCACCCTATTCATCCCGTCTGAGTATCGTCCCCGTGATGTGGACGTACGCTACCTTGGTTTCTAGACGCCTAGATTGACACGACAACCACTGGCGCGGCGTGAGAGGACGGCGAGGCTAAGGGGCCCCACGGCGGACGGAAAGTTGAGGAGGCCGCGGGGCTTAGACGCATCGTGGGCACCAATCAAAGTCGTGATAGAATCGAGCAGGCTCGAGTGTGCGGGAACATGGACGTGTACGATACGAGAAGCGCTGGGCAGGCAGCACAGCACGACAGGTGGTCCCATCAAGGGCCGGGCCAGGAGCTCAAGGGCGGATAGGCGGCCGTTTCGACCAGACCATGCATGCCACATGCAAGTCGGATGCCGCCATACCTGACGTGCCGGGACGAGAGTCACGGGGGCACGGCAGGCCAGCCTTTAAACCTGGGTCCCCGATCTTGAACGGCCCTTGATGCTGAGGCTGAAGCTAACATACCTGAAGCTGCACGACAGCGGAGGGTTCTGAACAAGGGTATTCGCTCACATGCCCACCCTGCAGGGCAAACCGGCCACGGCCAGCCCCTGTATACCTACCTTGATTCGTAGGCGAGCTTCCCGACGAGACTTCTTTTCGCTCTGGAGAGCCGACAACCAGATGATCTAGATTGCATCTTACTGGAGATCGGGTCGGTCTGTGGTTCGTGGGAAGTGGGGTTGTTGGTGGGTGAGGGCTACCGAGGCTGCGGGTTCGGTGTGTTCGGCCAGTAGTGCCCGACGCTACCTTTTTGACCGACCGGACGCTTGACCGGCGGCGTGTTCGCGGATCTCTCTCCCTTGCCGCAACGGGTTGGTTTTCGAAAACGTGAAAGCGTCGAAAACGACAAGACAAGCGCGGAGGTTGGGGTCTCGAGGAGCGTCATGTCTCACATGTTAAAGGACCTACTAAACTAACATCTGTACGCACACACGCGCGCACGGAAGGTCGCGCAGTCATCAAGAAGAAGAAGAAACCCCGTAAGGGAAGAAAAAAAAAAAAGGCCCCCAAGATGTAAGCTTGAGCACGCTTGCAGTTGGCGTTAGTACCGTCCAGAAATCGCTCCGATCTCAGTCCAATGAACGGT
Source organism: Colletotrichum sublineola (assembly GCA_020631755.1). NCBI lineage: Eukaryota > Fungi > Ascomycota > Sordariomycetes > Glomerellales > Glomerellaceae > Colletotrichum > Colletotrichum sublineola. The sequence goes on along the minus strand of JAHSQG010000005.1, from coordinate 2,730,961 downwards.
CGACGGAAAGCGCGGTAAAAAGGCGGTAAAAGAGAAGGGTGGTTTTACTTTGACTTTCACTGTCTCGGGCTTTTTTTTTCTTTTTTTTCCCCCTCTCATGGGGAGAGAAAGGAAGCGTAGGCGTGAGTGTGGGAGGAGGGGGCAGAAAACGGGTGAGGAGCTTGGGGCGTTTAGGAGAGCCGGCGCAAGTCCTTTTTTTTTTTTCGTTTTTTTTTCCTAACTATTCCTCGAGAGGTATGATAGGTAGGGTCCTTGTGTTCTTTTGATTTTTGTTGAATGCCGAGCACAAAACATGGGACGGCGGACTGTGGCCATCCATGTGATTTTTTGCAGGGGGAGGAAGCTGGCAAGATGGGAATTGAAGAGAAGGGGTTTCTTATGTAAGTGGTCGCTGAGCATAAAGATGGTGATAACGATGATGATGGTCTGAACAAACGACTAGGGAAGGATGCAATGCAACTCACTCCATCCGTGGACACATGTAGATGGTCTAGGTAGAGCTGTGAGGCATTCATTCGCAGGCCACATGTTCACGTTGTATGAGATGAGCCTCGAAGGCGAAAATCACGAGCTTGCGAATGCGGAGGTACGTACCTGCATGGCTCTCTCCATCCGATCCATCCACCCACCCACCCATCCGTCGAAGCTTCGCTGCGGTGAAGGGAACAGGGCTGGGCCGACGCGGCACATTGAGCCTCTCTCTCTCTCTCTCTCTCTCTCTCTTCTCTCTCCTCGCCTCCCGCCTCGGCCACGCGCCAGGCTCCTGGACCAGTTGCAGGCTGCACTGCACCTGCGTGGAAGGACGGTGAACCAAGCATCTCGATGTACTATCTTCCATTACCTACTTAGTTAGGTACCTACCTACCTATAGGTAGATACCGAGTGTGTACCCTAAGTCACCGAAAGAGGAAGCTTGTGCCTGTCGTCGCATGTCATTTGTTGCGCTGGCCGTCCACAAACCCGCAAGTCTCCCCAACGCGGAACATCTCCACTCCATCCATTTACCTGTCTGCCTGACCCCGGCCATCTTTTTCACCCCTAAAATAAAATAAAAATAAAAAATAACGGACGGCAGCACGGCCTTGATTGTGATGCGAACTCAATAAGGGCCCAGCTTCGGTTCCAAGTCTGCCTTCTACTTTCCTAACCACCCCCCCCCTTCTGCTTTGTGCACTTGCGGTCGAAGCCGAGTGCCTCTTCTTGCTCCTCATATCTCTGGTCTTTCTTTTAAGAAGACCATTGATCCCTCCCTAGGTCCCCTCATCCCCCTCCATCCGCCCCACCGCCCTTGTCAGAAAATTATATCCCACTCTTGCTTCTGACCTTACTTTTAGCTCTGCCTCTCCCTTCCCGCTCCCCTCCAACTCCTTCCCCGCCGCCGTCGTCGTCATTTCCGACGTGATTTGTCCCTGACGCAACTGTTTAAACATGGGCGCGACTTCAGATAGTGAGCACAGAACCCCTCCATCCATCGTCCTCTCCGTCGTTCCGGGGAGAGCCCCCGACACCTTGGTACAATCCAAGTTGGCGTCGCGCACCCGCGCGTCGCAATATGATGCGACTGGTCTAAGAGCTTCCCTTGGAAGCCAAGGCGGACTTTTGACGGCATACAATGGCTAACAACCACTCGAATAGGAACGGCCGCCGCCGAATGCATCTCGGACGATGCCCTCATCCACCTCAAGTCCTACAAATACTCGGCCGTCGACAAGTCGCCCATCTCCAACTACATCCTCCGACCCTACGTGCGTAGCCCCTCCGACAATCCTCCCACTCCCTCCCTCCCGCTGCTGCCCCGCGCCCAAGTCCGAGCGACCTCGAGCTCAGCTCAGCGCTTCCCCTCCAACGACTCTAACTAACCAGACTCTCCACAGTGGAATGCCGCTGTTGAGCTCCTGCCGTTATGGCTGGCCCCGAACATGGTCACCCTCCTAGGCTTCTTCTTCATCCTCGGAAACATTGGCCTTCTGGTCATCTTCATGCCCGATTTGGTCGGACCTGTACGTTGAAACGCAAGCTCTCGACCAAGACGCGCAATTACGTCATTAAAGAAAGTCTCGCTAACATCGCTATAGGGCCCATCATGGCTATACTTCAGCTTCGCTTTCGGCCTTTTCATGTATCAAACGATGGACAACCTCGACGGCAAGCAGGCGCGACGCACCGGCACATCGAGCGGACTTGGCGAGCTTTTCGACCACGGCATTGACTCCCTGAACTGCACCCTGGCCAGTCTTCTCGAGACCGCTGCCATGGGTCTCGGCACCTCCAAGTCTGGCGTTTTCACCGCCCTCGTGCCTTGCCTGCCCATGTTCTTCTCGACCTGGGAGACGTACCACACGCACACCCTGTACCTCGGTAGGATCAACGGCCCTACTGAGGGTATCCTGATCGCCTGCACCGTCATGGTCGTCTCTGGCATCTACGGCCCAGGCATCTGGACCGAGCCCATCATCAACATCCTCGGTGACAAGGCCGAGCAGCACCTCTTTGGCTTCCACTACCTGCTGGGTGACTATTCCATCCGTGACATCTGGATTGCCATGATTGTTTTCTCCCTCTTTGCGACACACATTCCCTTCTGCGTCCTCCACGTCATCAAGGCCCGTCGCGCCCGCGGCGAGCCCGTCGCCCCCGTCTTCTTGGAGTGGACGCCCATGACGGTCTTCACCCTCGCTATCGGCGCTTGGGTTTACTCGCCATACTCGGCCATCCGCAGCGACAACCACCTCGTGCTGTTCTGCCTCATCATGGCCTTTGTCTTTGGTCGCCTGACCACCAAGATGATCCTCGCCCACCTGACGAAGCAGCCTTTCCCCTACTGGACCGTCATGCTCGTGCCCCTGGTCGGCGGTGCCGTGTTCGCCAACCTCCCCCACCTCGGCTTCCCTGCCGTCAGCCCCCAGTACGAGCTGTACTATCTCTACGCTTACCTCGTCTTCTCCGGCGTTGTCTACTTCCGCTGGGCATACCTGGTCATCACCAGCATCTGCAACTTCCTGGGCATCAATGCTCTCACCATTCCCAAGGAGAAGCAGCTGGCAAACAGCCAGGCCATCGCTGCTGCCAAGGCACCGCCTTTGACCAACGGCCTCATGAACGGGATGAAGAAGGATTAAGTCTGCGGTACGCAGAAGCCAAGTCACGAGGCTTTTGGCTGACTGAGAGGACTTTGATCCCCGCACGGAACGGGATGCGGAGTACAGCGGGGTGGTGATTTCGAAAAGACTCGTCGCGCTGATTTCTTCAGTGGAATGAATGAATTATAGCAAGCAAGCCTACAGGGTAATGGCGACTTCGAAAGGGGAACTGGTTGCGCTTTATTTTGCATGGTTGTCGGCGTTGCTGGAGGCTTATCCCACTTTCAACATGGCATGCACTTGACACGGCGCTTTATTTTGGTTGAGCACAAGCCATGCGATATCGTCATGGCTGGGATTGAGTTACAGATACACCACCACCACCACTACTACTACTACTATTACTACTTACAAGGACGAAAGCAGTTCTTGGCATAATATTCACGTTCAATTATCCAAAAGATTTGGAATCTGCAAAGTAGCTGTACTGCGCCCTGATTTCCCCGGAGAGATACTCGGGCAGGTGAGGTGATGTTGAGGTACTCACCCCTTCGAAAGCCCGCAGGTCTGGGAAGCAGTCTTGGCTTATCTTGTACAGCTGAGCAAAACCTAGTTCTGCCAGAAATCAAAGAAGCCGAGTCGCCGGAGTCCAAGAGCTCCCGTCCAAGCCGCCCTGGCCCCGGACGAGGCCCCAGAGGCCGACCCTTTCTAGGGCCCGGGTGATGTGTGCGTCGCCCGAGCAAGCGCCAAAGGGGTCTGTGTTGACACGGACGGCTCCGGGGTTTAGAAAAGGGTCCTGCGAAACGACGTTGATCCGGGAGCGGAGCTCAGCCAGCGCCAGCGTCGATACGCCAACCCCGCCCAATTCAGTTTGCCCTCTCTCAAGACCATCATCTGCAGCAAGCCCAGGACGAGTGACGTCTTGCCGCTGCCTGAGCGGCCGGCTACGGCGACGTGCTGGCTAGCATCAACGGCCAGGGTGACGCCCCTGAGAACCGCATCCGTGTCAGGGCTATCAAAACAGTTTGTCTGGTTAGTTTGACGCTCGGGCGACTTCCCTGGCCATCTTGGTGACGTGATGAACTCACTTGTACGACGCTACTACGTTGGAAAACCTGAGTGCGCCGGCCGACGGCCACAACGCGGGCAGAGGCGGCTTCCCAGCAGAGGCCTCGGTCTCCGTCTCGGCCACGACGCTGGATCCGAGCTTGGTAAAAGTCTGGACCAGACGGGCCAGGATCTCGCTGAATCTGAATAACGGAGGCTGGGTCAGTACACCGGTGTGTTCGCGTTCAGAGGGGGGAGGCAGTCACTTGCCGGTTGAGGAGCTCCCCACTGTCCGTCTTCGCCAGGGAGCGGAAAGGGGAGCTGCGGGAAACACGGATCAGCTTCGGCTTCGGGGGGCAATCTTGGACCAGGGTGTAGTGGAAGACCCTGCGTACGCAAGCACCGTCCTGTCGACATACGACGATGTGGCGCAACAACAACCGAGGTGCGCTGTTTCTTGAGAAGGCGATTGGGCCCGAGCAAGCGATTCGAGACATGACGGGCCGTTACAGCATCAATCTCGCTGAAGATATCGTCGAGAACCACCACGTTACGTCTGGAATAGACAGCCCGCGCAAGCGCCTGAATACGAAAGTGAAAAAGTCAGTGGGACAATGTCGAGCCACAGCTGAGAGGAAGACTGCCCGTCTACTTACGATGCATTGTTTCTGGCCACCGCTGGCCTTCACAACTTGGCTACCGACGAGAGTGAAATGGCCTTTCTCCAATCCCTGCAAATCGGCCTCGAGTGCGCACACCGACACTACAGTGTCATACCGTTTTCGTTTAGAGGACGGATTCCCAAGGATGTGTTGCCGGACAATGCCGTTCTCAAGCAAGGAAGTTCGGGAACAGTACGCTGTCTCGTCTCTTTCGTACTCCTCTTCCGCGACCGGCTCTGCCATTCGTGACGTGCAGATCAAGTTGCCCAGAATCGCGCTCAAGAAGGACGACTTACCGCTCCCGACTGGACCGACGACAGCAGTCACTGCACCTAGCTGGATGCCAATGGCGAGGCCATGAAGTATAGTCTCGTCTCTGTGCCACCCGCAACTCTGTCCTTGCCAGGAGACGATGTGGTTCACCAACGAGAATGAGGGCCTTTGTGTAGTACCCTCTGAGGTAGCGTTCTGCCTATAGTTGCAGAACTCTTTTATGCGGTCGAAGCAGGCTAGTGGCCGCACAGCCATGGGCAAAAGCTGGATGAAATTGATGACGGGCGTGGTCAGCAGCGATAGCAGAGCAATCGACGCGAAGGCTTGCCCCGGTAGCAGCGTGCTGCTCTTCCAAATACGGATATGAGGGTATATACGCTATAGGTGACGATGGGAGCGAAATTGATCGGGGTGGGTGCTGAGTTCGCCCTCTTCATGGCCATTCTCGCCAATGCTTTCGCCAGCGCCCTCGAGATCCTTACCCAGTACGCCCAAAGACCGATAGTTGAAAAACAGAGACGTTATGCCTTCTATCATGCATCTGCCGAGGCATTCTCTTCAGTTTTGGTGGACCTGCCTTTTAAGCTCTTGAACACCATATGTTACGACCTGGTCCTCTATTTCATGGCCAATCTGAACAGACAGCCTGGTAATTTCTTCTTCTTCTTGTTGACTACTTTCCTCATGGTGCTCGCCATGTCTGGTCTGTTCAGATCGATGTAGGTTTTCTCATCCTATACCGAGAAGTGATATCTACTAACGTCAAGTAGTGCCTCCTTGTCACGCACTTTGTCTTTTGCTATGGTGCCGGCCTCAGTCCTAATTCTAGCTCTGGTCGTTTTCACTGGTTTTGTCATTCCTGTTGACTACATGCTTGGATGGTGTCGGTGGATCAACTACTTCGACCCTGTTGCCTATGCATTTGAGTCGGTGAGTTGACACCCCAAAGTCATTCGAGCAATAACTCATGGCCCTCTCCAGCTTATGATCAACGAATTCCACGACCGCGAATTTCCATGCAGTACCTTCATTCTTAGCCCTGGAGTGCCCGGCTACGAGAACACCACTTCGGCCAACAGAGCCTGCTCTGTCGTTGGCGCTGTTCCTGGGAGATCTGCCGTTAACGGTGACGCGTACATCAACTTGAAGTACAAGTACTTTTACTCTAATAAGTGGCGCAACATTGCTGTTATCTTCGTTTTCGCCATTGGCCTCCACATGGTGTACTTTTTGGCCACCGAATACGTCTCGGCCAAGAAGTCCAAGGGAGAGGTCCTCGTCTTTCGCAGGGATGTCTATGTCCCTAAGAAATCCAAGGACGATCTTGAAGCCTCCGTGTCAGGTCCCTCTACGATTGTCGAGAAGGGCGGCAAGGGTGCCTCTGCCAACGAAGGTACGATTCAAGCGTCCACGAGTATTTTCCACTGGAGCAATGTGTGCTACGACGTCAGTATCAAGAACGATACCAGGCGCATTTTGGAGCATGTGGATGGCTGGGTGAAACCTGGCACGCTGACAGCGTTGATGGTTGTCTCTGGCGCCGGGAAGACGACCTTGCTCGATTGTCTCGCAGATCGAGTCTCTGTGGGCGTGCTTACGGGAGAAATGCTCGTCGATGGGAAGATCCGCGATGACTCTTTCCAGCGCCAAACCGGCTATGTTCAGCAGCAGGACCTTCATCTCGAGACAAGTACCGTTCGGGAGGCGTTGGAGTTCAGTGCTTTGCTGCGGCAGCCTGCCATCACGCCCAAGGCAGAGAAGCTTGCATATGTGGACGAAGTCATCAAGCTTTTGGACATGCAAGATTACGCCGAAGCTGTGGTGGGTGTGCTTGGCGAGGGTCTGAACGTTGAGCAGCGGAAGCGCCTCTCGATTGGCGTTGAGTTGGCTGCGAAACCACCCTTGCTGCTCTTTGTTGACGAACCTACCTCTGGCTTGGACTCTCAAACATCTTGGGCCATCCTCGATCTCCTCGAGAAGCTTTCCAAGGCCGGCCAGTCTATCTTGTGCACCATTCACCAACCGTCCGCTATGCTATTTGAACGTTTTGACCGCTTGCTGTTCCTGGCCAAGGGTGGTAAGACCGTGTACTTTGGCGATATTGGTGAAAACTCACACATCCTCACGACATACTTTGAAAGGAACGGTGCACCCAAGTGCCCTCCTGGCTCAAATCCAGCCGAGTGGATGCTCACTGCAGTTGGTGCGGCCCGTGGTTCGACCACCGAGGTCGATTGGCATCAGGCATGGAAGTCAAGTCCCGAATACCAAGCCGTTCAGGACGAGCTCTCACGACTCAAGACTCAGGGCGCCAACGGTGAGAAGCACCCGGATAAAGATGAAAAGCTACCCTGTCACGAATTTTCCGCTCCAATGTGGGACCAATTCTTGATCGTCACCCGTCGAGTCTTCCAGCAATATTGGCGCACACCTTCATACATCTACGCCAAGTTCATCCTTTGCTGTTCTGTTGCCCTCTTCATCGGCCTCGTCTTCCTCAACGCCCCTCTCAGTATCCAAGGCTTGCAGAACCAGATGTTCGCCATTTTCAACATTCTCACCATCTTTGGTCAGCTCGTGCAGCAGCAGATGCCGCACTTCGTCACCCAACGCTCCCTCTACGAGGTTCGCGAACGTCCCTCCAAGACCTACAGTTGGAAGGTGTTGATGCTTTCTCAAATCGTCACCGAGATCCCCTGGAACTCTCTCATGTCAGTTTTAATGTTTATATGCGTCTATTATCCTGTCGGCTTATACAGGAACGGTGACTTGAGCCAGGGAAACGAGCGCGCCGGATTGATGTGGCTTCTGTTCTGGCAGTTCCTCACCTTCACCTCCACCTTTGCCAACCTTTGCATTGCCATCTCTGAGACAGCCGTGATGGGCGGTAACCTCGCCAACATGTTGTTCATGATGTGTTTGCTGTTCTGCGGTACCTTGGTTAGCCCCGATGCTATGCCCCGCTTCTGGATCTTCATGTACAGGGTGTCGCCATTCACGTACCTGGTGTCGTCAATCTTGTCGACAGGTCTGGCCAACTCGAAGGTGACGTGCTCCTCGGAGGAGTACATCCACTTCAGCCCACCGGACAACACGACGTGCGGCAGTTACATGAGCGGCTACATCAAAGCCATGGGAGGATACCTCGAGAACCCCACCTCCCGGGCTGATTGCAGCTTCTGCCCCGTCGACAACACCAATGCTTTCCTTGCTTCCATCAGCTCCAACTTTGACAACAGATGGCGCGATTTTGGTATCGGTATGGTTTATATTGTGTTTAATATCTTTGCTGCTCTGGGTCTATATTGGCTGGTCCGTATGCCCAAGGGCAAGAAGAAGGCTTGAAGGCTTCGCAGAGGGATCAACTTCCGTGCGGGTTTCGGCATTGTAAGAACGGCTCCGAAACAGCTTCTTTTTCACTATTAAAAATTATTCCAGACTCTTTCAAAAGGTTAATGGTACCGGATAACGATTTATCGGGTTGAGATACATGTAAATAAAGCTCTCGCAGGCCAACTACTGCGGAAGTCAATATGTACAAGTAAATGAGCAATCGCTAGTCTCATAACATCAAGAGATGTAAAACTATAGACTGGCCGTACAGTACGTACGTCAAAAAAGAACGCAACGCGACTGATAAATTCTTGAGTGATGACGAATGGCTACGCAGTCGATGGTCCGCAACGTGGACCCTCAACCCTGCGGAGACCTTGTCAGCGTCAATGACCTCATTGTGACTTTTCGATATCTTAGGCCCTGGATTCAAGCATTCGCCTGGTTGTATATAAACAGATAAAAACAATGGCGATTATCATTCATGCCCTGTGCTCATCAAAAATCAACGTTGTCGAATATGTCAGCTGTAAGTCGTCCCCTGTCCGTATTTTGCCACCGACATATCATCCCTGACACTCTCACCCAGTCAACAGAACCCCCCGTTTACACTCTCGCAGAGGGCCAGCCCGTGCAAGACCCGACCTCCTCGGTCGTTCTTCGCGGACCACATGTTCGCGGCGGCGGGCTTGGACTGCTAGAGGACACCCAGCTCATCGAGACCTTGGCGCATTTCCCAAGGGAGAGAATCCCAGAGCGGTACGAGCAGCCCTCGCTATGATCTTTCAGGGAAGAACAGATCTTGAGCTAACTTCTGAGCAGAGTTGTTCACGCGAAAGCAGCTGGTGCCTGGGGTGAGTTTGAGTGCACGCATGATATCACCGACTGGTGTTCGGCCGCCTTGTTCAAGGAGGTCGGCAAGAAGACGAAGGTCCTCGCCCGTCTCTCTACAGTCGCGGGGGAGAGGGGCTCGGCGGACACCGTCCGGGATATCCGAGGCTTCGCGCTCAAGTTCAAGACGGAGGAAGGCAACTGGGACTTCGTCGGCAACGACCTCCCTGTCTTCTTCATCCGCGACCCGGTCAAGTTCCCCTCGCTCAACAGGTCCCACAAGCGTCACCCGCAGACCGGCGTCGCGGACGCGAGCATGTTCTGGGACTTCCACAACAACAACCAGGAGGGCGCCCACGCCTTGATGCAGCTGTTCGGGGGCCGCGGCATCCCTGCGTCCCTTCGCAACGTGAACGGGTTCGGTAATCACACGTTCAAGTTCGGAAAGCCGGAAGACGGCACGTTCAAGTACGTCAAGATCCACTTCAAGCCCGACGATGGCATCAAGACCCTTTCGGAGGAGGATGCCACCCGGCTGGCTGGCGAGACTCCCGACTACCACGTCAAGGACATGTACAACGCCATCGAGCGGGGTGACTATCCCACTTGGACAATGATGCTCCAGGTCATGGATCCCAAGGAGGCCGAGACCTACAGATGGAACATCTTCGACATTACGAAAATTTGGCCTCATAAAGACTACCCCCTGATCCCTGTCGGCAAACTCACCTTGAACAAGAACCCGGAGAACCATTTCCAGGATATCGAACAAGCTGCTTTTTCACCGTCGACGTTGGTTCCCGGCATTGCCCCGTCGGCGGACATCATGCTACACGCTCGCATGTTCAGCTACCCCGACGCCGCCAGATACCGCGTCGGGCCGAACTATCAACAGCTGCCGTGTAACCGGGCGCTTAACGTCTATTCTCCGTATCAGAGAGACGGTCCAATGCGCATGGACGGCAACTACGGGTCCGATCCTGACTATGGTAAGCCACCGCTTCGCAACTGTCCACCTGCGACTACAATCCAGGCTAACGTGCACGCCAGTTCGGTCCTCATTCCGCAAGATCAAGAGCGGCCCGGCAGATGTCGCACATGAGGAGTGGGTCGGCAAAGTCCAAGCTTACACCTCGGACGTTACCGAGGAGGACTGGGAGCAGCCGCGGACGCTCTGGAAGATGTTCAAGGAGCAAGGCGAGGATGAGGTGTTCATCCACAACCTTTCTATGCATATCAACAAGGCGGTGCCAGAAGTCCAGAAGGAGGCGATCAGTAAGTTAGCCCCATCCATGAGATCAATCTTTGAATGACTGGGCACTTCTAACAAAATCCCTGCGACAGAGTCATGGGCCAATGTGGATGAAGACTTGAGCAAGAGACTTGAAACAGCTTTGAGCAAGATGGAAGAGAACGTCGATCATAAGAAGGCACCACCCAGTCAAACTGCCTTACTGAGGCACAGAAAGTAAAAGTGTCACAGTAAATATTCATTTTTGGAATCACGCGTATACTGTAGTCGTAGTCTGAATCTTCTTGAGTTATACTTGATGGAACATGTCGCAAGTGTCAACTACTAAGTGAGACATCGGTCGGTGTGAAAGCACCTCAGAGTACATGATGAACCTACGTCCTCGTACCTTTTTCTGACTCACCGCGCCACCAGTCACCTTCGTAACCGGCCGTAGGTACTGTTGCTCGGGCGGGTGGGGAATAAATTGGTTAACCCAGTGTTTTATTTCATAAAGAAATGGATGCATTAGGTTGAAGGAATTAGATCTAAGTATAAAAACAGGCCCCAAACTTGACAAATTACCTGATTAAACAGAAATAAATGGCAACTAAAAGTCGGTAGAACCAGAGATAGACTCCCACTCATCCAGCAAAGTCATGGTATCCTTGCACTTTGCACGAACGCCGGCGAGACAATCGGTGCCCAAGAGCAATCTTTTGGGGACCCCCCGGCCCTCGGCAGTACCAGACTTGGTCATCACATCCACTACCACGCGAGCTCCCTTGACCGGGTCACCAGGCTGGTTGTTATTGACGACGTCGAGCAGTTTCTTGTACTCGCCCGCCGGTCCCACGCTGTACGCATCAACAACATGCTTGGCCGTGGTTCGGGCCCCGGCGTTGAGGAACCCGGTACGAAAGTAGCCCGGCTCCAGGATGCAGACGTCAACGCCAAAGGGCTTCATCTCGTCGGCGAAGCCCTCGGTAATGATGCTGACGGCGGCCTTGGTGGAGCAGTAGAGGGACACGGCCGCGCCGCCGGCCCAGCTGCCGACACTGCCCATATTGACGACGACACCGAAGCCCTGGGAGAGGAGGTGCGGGGCCGCGGCTCGGCAGACCTTGAGGGTGCCGAAGACATTGGTGTCATACTGGTCAAAGACTTCCTGCGCGTTGGCCTCCTCGATGGTGCCATCGAGGATGTAGCCGGCCGAATTGACGACGTGGGTGACCTTGCCGTGGAGTTCAAAGGCCTTGTTCACCGTCTCCGTGACTGTAGCCTCGTCGGTGGTGACGTCGAGGGGCAGGATGTCGGCACCGGCAGAGGCGAGCTCGGAGAGCTTGGACGGGTTGCGAGCTGTGGCGATGACGCGGTGGCCGCGGGCGAGGGCATCTTTGGCGATGAGAAGACCGAAACCAGAGGAGGCGCCGGTGATGAACCAAACAGGCGAGTCCATTGTGTATTGGGTGCAGTGGAGTTGGAGTTTCCTGTGAGTTTTGTGATAGGATATGAAGTTTGGAGGTTGGTCAGATATCTCAATGTGAAGATAAATTGATTGTTATGATAATGAAGATGATGATTATGCCATTCTATCTATCAATGAAGAGGAAGAGCCCGTCTTATATGGAGCATCTATCAGAAGTCTTGAATATCCGGGTCTTCGCTCTCCAAGCTGGCTTCTGCAAATCTGCCAGATCCTACGACATCATGCATATGTATTAGCCAAACCACACGGCGATAGCACTCTGTTTCGCAACCCGGAATTACAAATCTAAAGTCTATACAGCAGGAATCAATGCCGTCTCAGACTGAGGCAAAAGATGTTGCTGGTCATCGCAAGACGCTTTCATTCTTGGTGGTGAAGAGGTTGGATGTTAACGCCGATGAACTGCCAGGAGTTGGACCGCACATCGGGGATAGGCGATGTGGTTCAGCCGGTAGGGGATAGAATGCCAAGTTCGGCGTAAGACCTGTTGTTCATTGATTGGACGCCACCGGTCAAGCAACGTTCGGCATGCTGGCCACTTGTATTCGACTTGAAAAGACACCTCCCCAAATAAGGGATGCTGGGTAATGAGATCTAGACCAGGGAAGGACAAGATGAAGGTGAAGGTCCGAAAGGCGACAACCCCAGAATGGCCATGCCGCTCTGGGGCGTGGCGTGGAACGGTGGATCTCTCTCTCTCCATGAGTGGAGCCACACTCGGGGTATTCCACCTGGCGGGGGTGTCTTGGACATGAGTCGCATCGACTTCCAGATCGTCGACTGAACACATCTCCCTTCCGTCAACATGGCTGCTACAACTTGACGTTTTCCGCGCAGAAGAAGCCACAGAGCGCTACAGCAAGCTCGCGCATAACACTTGGACCTGAGCAGCATGAACCTGCTGCGTCCGACCTGGTCGCTGTCGAAATGGGTCTGCTGACTTGCGTGCCGAAGCTACCCCTTGTAGGGTCGATCCTCATCGTCCTCTGCTCGCTCTTTACCACGGCTACCGCCTACACCGAGCTTGGGGACGAGGCACTGCGCTCGATTCCCTCGGGTGGCGATAGCTTCGACATAAACACAGGCTCACTGCTGGCGCCCATCTTGATCCCCCGCGTCCCCGGCACCCCGGGCTCCGCCAAGGTACAGCAGCACTTTGTCGACTTCTTTCGCACCAACCTTCCCGAGTGGATTATTGAGTGGCACAACTCGACCTCCAAGACGCCCGCCACCGGCGATAAGGAAATACCCTTCACCAATCTCATCTTCCGCCGCGACCCGCCATGGGCCAAGGGAGGGGATGTCGAGTACCTGACGCTCGTCGCACACTATGACAGTCTGTATCACCCGGAAGGGTTCATTGGCGCGATTGACAGTGCGGCGCCCTGCGCGATGCTGCTGCACGCGGCGCGTAGCATCGAAGAGGCGTTAGTGGAGAAGTGGAAGGCTATGGAGGCGTCAGGCGACGCTGGCAGCGGGCTCGAGGAGGACAAGGGCGTCCAGATCATCTTGCTCGATGGTGAAGAGGCGTGGGTATCGTGGTCCGAGACAGATTCTCTGTACGGAGCTAGGTACGTTGGCGACCTTTGGAAAGGAACGGGTGCATCCATCCGGCTAACAAAACTAGGGCTCTGGCACGAAGCTGGGAGGATACGGTCCACCCGGACTCGCTGTACAAGTCGCCACTCTCGTCCATCAGCCTCTTCGTTCTCATTGATCTCCTCGGCGCCCCTAACCCACGGATTCCGTCGTACTTCCCAACGACTCACTGGGCATACAAGAAGATGGCCAAGATTGAGCATCGTATGCGCGCACTCGGCGTCCTGGAAACCAAGCCAAAGCATCCCTTCCTGACGGACAGGGAAAAGAAAAGTGTGGGCTTCAGCGGCGGCTATGTCCTGGACGATCACGTGCCCTTCATGCAGCGCGGAGTCGAGATCCTGCACATCATCCCCACACCGTTTCCCGATGTATGGCACAAGATCGAGGACGACGGAGCGCATCTGGATCTGCCGACGGTACGGGACTGGGCGCGCATCCTGGCCGTGTTTGCCGCGGAGTGGATGGAGCTGGACAAGCACCTACCCAAGGTAGCAGAGAGCGAGGCCGTCGATGGGCCGAGCTATTCCCGAGATGAACTCTGATTGTTCGACTTGGCGCATTTAGACAAAATAGATGGCGATGTAGTTTTGAAGCCTCACATTTCGGAAGTGAGGCCAAAGCACCTTCGCCCTACCATCAGACTCTAAAACACCTGCAACATACTGAGGAACGACTCAATGGGCTCTGAGGCTTCTCAGAGACAGGCACGCAGGGTGGTTTCTGGACCGGGTCTGGTACTAGAGCGAGACTATGTACTAGGAGTACACGTAGTAGCTTATAAATCCCGAGACATTGTTTATTATGTATAACAAAGGATTTGCAGCACATGACCAAGTTTATTCACACAATAAGAGACAGAACTCGTTTGTCTTCGCAGCCGAAGAGCACTTGATCCGTACTGTGCGAACAACAGTGTATCTCCACAATAGCACAGTCTGTCTACCAGGTCCCGCTGCACCTGGCCCGTGCCCCACCGGTACTTCGTAATGGACACGAAAGCTGTCCCTAAGTGAACACTGTAGTCGCGAAGCTCCAGCCCAGCTACCTACTCAAAAGCTGCCACAGACAAGAACCTCAGCAACCATGCGATTCCTCCACTCCTTGACGCCCGCCCTCGCGCTGTTTGCGGCTGGTGCCGCGCAGGCTGCCTCATCATGGGGATTCGACAGTGCCACCGTTTCGATTTCTGGAAAGGGCAAGGATGCCACCAAGGAGAAGTGAGTTTGGCCCGCCTACCTATCTTTCCGGGGCTTTTGTCGTCATCTGAGGAGTGTGGGAAACCTCGCAAGATGCGCGACCGGGGGTATTCAGTTGCTGACAGAACGCCATTAATAGGCTGAGCCCGACCGCTCCCCTCAAGAAAGCCCTCTCTCTGGAGGCCAAGGATAGCCTCAAGCTCATCGTGACGGCTAAGGAGGGTGACACAGCCAAGCGCCCACACCAGGCCTTCCTGGTCCTCAAGGAGACCACGACCGGCCTCGAGGCCCCCTTCCCTCTTGAGATCAAGGACACCGGCAAAGGCGTCGTCGATATCGTACGTTCCTGGGCTCAAGTCGTCTCCGAAGAGACAATGTCAGCGTAGCTAACCCGGCCACAACAGTCCCAGAAGGACCTCCCAATCCAGCTCCTCCTGGCCACCGAGCCCCTCAAGGCCAGCATTATCATCGGATCCTTCGGCTCGTCTAAGGCCCTCGAGACGACTCTCTTCGAAGTGGCCGTCAAGCGTGACGCCAGTGCCGCCGCCCCGGCCTACGAGCCGCCCGTCCGCTACGGCAAGCAGCCCGAGATCCACCACATCTTCAAGGAGGGTGACAAGAGCCCGCCCAAGATCATCTCGTTGGCTTTTGTCATTGCCGTCCTCGCCACTATCCCCGTGCTCCTCGTTGCCGTGAGTGTCTCCAAAAATACATTTCGAGGAGGCAAGCCTCGTAGAAAGCAATACCTGACTGACTTCTTCCGCAGTGGCTCAACCTCGGCGCCAACTTCAACCACCTCCAGAAGGCGCTCTCCGCGGCGCCTCTGTCTCACATCGGCTTCTTTGGTTCCATCGTTGCCATGGAAGGCGTCTTCTTCCTGTACTACACGAGCTGGAACCTCTTCCAAACCCTGCCCGCTATCGCCATCGTCGCGACCTCCATCTTCCTGACCGGCACCAAGGCCCTCAGCGAGGTCCAGAGCCGCCGTCTCGCCGGCCAGCGGTAAATGAAATCCTCATGAATATTCACGTGTTTCCGGGGAAAGACGAGGAGGGTCTTCACCACATGTATTGGGAGGACCTTGAGAGAGACGTTCATCGGGTTACGAAGATGGAATGTTGGCTCTTCGATTGACATCAAAAGTTTTGAGCGCTCGGCCTGTAAGGGTGGATAAAGAAGACACACCCCCTATTGTACATCAGCATCACGACAGCATCTGGGCATCTGTGGATTAGACAAGACCAGGGAAAATACAAAGGTGAAATGAATCAAGAAAAGAAAAAAGTAAAGTGGCATTCACACCCATCTATCCAACGCCGTACTCGCTATATAATGACATCGGGGCACACTGTTCAGCATTAACGTCAACTTCTCGCGCCCTCTCCTAGCGCTTTCTCGTCCCCCTCCCCTCCCAAGACCTCGACACTCCTCCGACGCGCGCCAGCCGCCAAAGCCTCCCCTTCCTCATACGCGGGCGGCGGTACATCCCCGCCTGTGGAAGCCCTTCGGCGCCCATGCCACTCCTCGACGCCCTCCTCCTGTCTTCCGCTTTGGGTCATGTTCCGCTGCTGGTGATGGTGGTGGTGGTGGTGGTGCTGCTGCGGGTAGTAGGGCCCGGCGGCCGCGTACCCAGCGGCCCCGTAACCCGCGCCCTGGGCGCCGTAGGATCGCTGCGCCTTGATGGCGTGCTTGAGGGCTTTGCGCTCGTGCTTCATCGCCCGCCTCTCAAGCTTCGCCTGCCGCCCCTTTCCTAGGGGCAGGGCGATGGCGCAGATACCGCACGGCAGGCCGCCTGGGCCGGCGCTGCAGCCGGCATGGGCCTCGCGGTGGGGCGCCGCGGCCCGCTGGTGACCGTGGTGTGCGGCGGTGGCGGAGACGCCGGGCCGGGGGACTTGGTCGTGGTTGCGGTTGTGGCCGTAGGGGTTCCGGCCGGCGGCGACATGGACCACTGTCGAGACGAGACCGGTGATGAGGCCCATGGTGGATGGGGGGTATCGGATGTGCGAGGTGGGATGTGTTGGATGTTGGAGTTACAGCGACACGTGGGAGCTGGATGCTATGGTCTGGGTTGATAGCGAAGAGGTATATATGTTCTTTTTGCCTCAAGATTGATGACAGTTGATCTTCAACGATAGCTCTCAGTGGTCTACGGTTCTCGATATCGTCCGAATGTAACACAAACCCAGAAGCCAAAGGATACATGCCAAGCTTTATATCCATCTATCCACTCGCTCGCTCGCTCGCCCTCCTCCTTCTCTCCCTTTTCGTTACCACACAGACACAACTCCCATCCCTCCAACCCATCCTAATCCTCCCCCGATCGGGAAGTCCATTCGAGAGCGCGCGGCGTACGCCGCAGAGCTGCTGCCAAGCCACGGCAGACCAAGTGGAGCGCCCGGCACCGTCGTGCCGGGTCGATGCGGGCCACCTCGAATCGGGTCGTCGAATTCCTGCCCGTCCCAGCGACGAAGCGGTTAGACCGGCGGGGACGCAGCAGGGCTAAGCAGCCACCCATGGCGCGGACGCTGAGCGCAGCACGTCAGACTTTGTCAGCTTCTTTTATTCGCAAACTCTTTCGCACTCGGCTAGTGTCCCAATCAGAAGTCAGCGTTTGCCTGGAACGGCGTGTTCGACTGAGTGTGTAGTGGAGCGTCGCAGGCAGCAGGCAAGACATCCTGAAGGGGGGGAAAAAGGCAAGCTAGGCTAATGTGTGCTTTACCAAAGTCGGGAGCCCCGACTAATTGGGCAGTGCGCGTGATCAGATAAAAACACATGGACTAGCAACATACAAATGCGAGGGATTAGAAAAACAATGCTTAAATGTGCAAGGGAGAGGCAGTTGAAACCGTCCGGCGGCTATGTTATGCGTGTGTAAGGTATTTACGTGGGGAACTCGTCTGTACTCATGGCCATATGGAAGCAACTACCCAAACGACGTATATCGTGTCTTCATCCTCGTATCGCATGCTGTTATTGTTTTGCGTATGTTCCGTCGCAGGCCGCTGCGAGCTCCCACCAAGCTCGCATCAAAGCCATGCCGCCGTTCTGCGTCTCCGGGGTCCTACCCCTTCCGCGGTCGTTCGGATCGCCTCTCGCCGGCGGCGGCGCTTGCCGTTCAAACCCGGCGTTACGTCCGTTAGCGTCCCGCGATGACTGTCTACTTAAGCCAACAAGGACCTGCTGTCCGGACTGCTCCTCACCACTAACCACTACGAAGCTCCTTGTCTGGTTCTTGCGTGCTTCGCCGTTCGGGGCCCAAACCTTGTTCGGGTCGCCGTTGGCCCATACGCCATCGTGCGGAATGCCGTAGTTGCGGTAGTCGGTCAAGTTTGGCGCGTTGTGGGGAATACCGTCCGTCTCCATCGTCGGCAAGACACCCTGCAATACGCCCGCTCCCCACCACGTGCCGAACCGGCCTTCGCGGTCTCTGGTCAGCAAAGCTGCTCTAGCGTTATGCTGTACCCAGCCTAGGTAGGCCTGACAGGCCGATGCGTGAGCCGTCTTGATCTGATCGTATGCCTGGGCGTTGACAGTCATGCCAGGCTCAATAATTGCAGGGTCGATTGACTGGCAGAATGTTACGAAGTGATGGAAGAAAATGCCCTTGAAAGTCTGTCCATCCTGCGAGCAAGTCGCGCTGGCGTCGCAAGAGTCCTCTATGATGCCTCCACGGCCCAGTCCTCGCCATGGTGGCAAGTAACCCGGGAGGAGATCTGATAGGTTGTCGATTGGCTGATCCAGCTCCAAGTCCCAGCCCGAAGCGTTGATAACTGCCTGGATTAATTTGTGTCCGTCTTCTAAATACGATGCGCTGCCCGTTGCAGTAAAGAGACCACGCTGCCCAGTAAGGAGCACGCCCTGATTGTAAGTAAAGACGGCTTCACTGCGCAAATCGCAATCGGTGTTGTCCTGCTTGGACTTGTCTATGTGATACCCGTCAACATAGAGACCTGCATTGTTGGTCATGTTGACCCCGGTGATCCACTTGTAACCCTCAACGGCAGCGGCAAGGTACTTGGGCTCGCGAGTGGCGTGAAAGCCACTCGCGCTGTTGATCCAGGGTGTGGTATTATTGTCGCCTGGGAACCAAAGGTACATCGAGATGGAGGCCGCGATCCATAGTTCATTGGTGATGGCGTTCTTGTATGGTTCCAATCTCGGATTCCAATTCATGCCGCCACCGCAGAGCAGCGTGTCCCAGCCCTTTGATCCGAGATCCCAAAAGATTCGTGCCCGGTGAGCAAATGAGGGAATCCAGTACTGACCATGCCAAGGGCCGTTGGCTAATGCGTCTCCGAGACCTGGGGTTGCGCTCTCGTTGAGGCCCTCTCGAGGGTAGAATAGTCGAGAGTGTATGTTGATGAACTTAAGGGCATCGATCCAGCCGAGGACAACCCACAGAATGTCATCGTATGCCTGTTCGCTCGTTAGAATGCGCCGCGTGCTGTTGCGATGCGAAACGGAGGCCACGTACCTCGTGACGGATTGCGACGTCGTCCTGACCAAAGTAAGAGGCCACAAGTTGGGTGAAGAAGGTATCAATCAGATTCCTCTTTGCCCCCTCGTCACTGTTACCCCCGATATCAAGCACAGCCAGGGCTTGCGAAAGCGAGGTCAAGGTGCCAGAAAGCATTGTCTCCATAACAGCGGCCGTCCAGTCAATGGCTTCTGGCCACGTTCCTTGGTCCGCTGCAAAGAAGTCATGTTGCATGACCGTCAAGGCCTCAAAAGCAGCCTCGAGAGGTTCATCTTTCGCCTCGGTTGTATCAGCGGAAGGCTTCCTCACAGCTTGCGGGGCTGGAATAAATGTGGTGGGCTGGTTCGGTTCGCAATCGGTCGGCGGCTGGGCTTCGGGGTAGAATATGGGGCAGAAGCTCTTGGGCGCATACGGGGCAGTCGTCGCAACAAGAGCTACAGCACAAGAAGCAAGAGCAAGAACCAAGAGGCATGCCTCTGGTCGATGTAAACACGTCCGGGACATGGTAGCAGCGTGAGTGCCACCCCAGGATCTCAAATTGGGTGAATACGAGCCACGAGCTCTCGAGAAGGCCGCTCAGGTGTAGCAGCGCTCTGCCATGTTCAGTTGAGAAGGATCTCGCAGTCGGCTAAGCGAGGATCGGCAAACGCGGGGAATATAACAGGCGGGCAGGATGGATGAAATGGTTTGTGGCAAAGGACGATGGCCTGCGACAATGGGAAAATGGAAAGTAAAAAAAAAAATTCCGGGGGTGGGAGCGTTTGGAAGACAGACAATATAGAAGCGGCGACCGGACGAGAATGCGCGAACAGCGCCGCAGGGCACTTTCGGCGATGGACGGACGGATGGCAGAGCCAAGGCTAAGCCCACCACTATCCCAGGCGAGATCCACCTGCACGAGGCAAATGGATCCCTTCTGTGGTCACAGAATTGGAGAGGCCATAGACTCACAATAGTGGGCAGTGTCACCTCCTTGGGAAGGTGGCGGCCGCTAGAGATTCAGTCCTGTTTATGTTTATGCGGGGCATGTTCAGAGTCGCCAGGACCCTGCGCTCCGTCAGTCTGTCACTGGAAGGGTGATCGCTGCTGCAGTCCAACGATTCGAGAAACAAAATGAGCATAAATCATCATGTAGGTACCTGAAGAAGCCTCTGACCACCACACACATGCAAAGGCACGCGATCATCCTTTTCCGAGGTGACACAACCCCGCCAATCCCATTTGTGCACGAACCGGTTCATCGACACATGGCGGTAAAGGACGCTCACGATGGCACTGCCTGCAGATGGCGTGGTCACCTGCTGATACCTGGCCAGGACTTGGCGGGCCTGGTGACTCGCATCTGTGTGCCCACGGACTTGGCCAAGAGCGGTGCTTCTCCGAGGTTTGCTCCGCATCAACGTAGCCGGCAATTAATTAACCAAGGTACAGTGGGGGTTGGACAGTAAGGTTGGAACGGTGGCCGAGGCGGTTGAATAGCACATACCTGTAGGTTCGTTGGCGAGTCGGGGAACGCTAGCGATGCTCGACCACGCTGAAATGTCTCATTACCGCTGACTAGGTAGGTGAATTTGGTGTGGGAGGCGAGATGGATGATCCCGTCCCGAGGTTTGTGTGTCTGATTCAGCGATGCAGTTAGCGGGAACTATACCACGACTTTGTATCTCGGAGGTGAATCCGGTCGGTGAGCCTTTCCCCGGCTGAATTTGTGAGGGGCGCTCTCACCGACGCTGACCGATTCCGGCTGACGTAATGGTCGGACCTGAACCAAGGTCAGATGGTCAGAGACAAGACAATTTCTCCAGAACGATATAGGGAATAGCCGGGAGACAACCAAGTCCGCGGTTGAGGAACTCGAAGGAAACACGCTACACGCCTTATCCTGATTTTCAAGTTTCGTCTCGTTCGGTCAAAAAGAGCGCGTTTTCTTTGTCTCGCACAGAGCCAACCAGCACGCGTATACCATCTGCAGAGGCCTAATAGTGAGTGATGATTCGCCGGGGGTTATAGCAAGGGCGCTGAGCCTGTTCCACGGGGAGCAGGGCTGCGCTGCCCCACCACGATGCACGGGCGTCCACAGCCCAATAGCCAGTTGTTTACGCCTGCAACTCTGAAAGTAAACAAACCGATCCCTGCTCATTTCACATTGCACGCATTCT
Organism: Colletotrichum sublineola; assembly: GCA_020631755.1. Classification (NCBI taxonomy): domain Eukaryota; kingdom Fungi; phylum Ascomycota; class Sordariomycetes; order Glomerellales; family Glomerellaceae; genus Colletotrichum; species Colletotrichum sublineola. The sequence continues at coordinate 2,709,581 of JAHSQG010000005.1, read as the reverse complement.
TCCCTCTACATATCTTGCCCGCCGCAACTGCTCAATCTTGCACCACAGCCCTTGACCTCTGTCAAGCCATTGTGTGCGCTTCCATGCCTTGAGCAGCTTTCTTTCTGCTCGGTATTGATTCCCTTCAGAATTACAGTTTAATTGTCCCCAGACTCGACTCATCCGACGCGTCGTCGCCAACTGCTGCGGCGCCATCGTGAATTTGCTTTTTTCCCTGTCGACTCCCGCCTTGGAAACCGCGCCCGACGCGTCCCACGGCAGTCATGGAGGCCGACTCAGCACACAATCGCTATCGCTCTCGCATTCTTCGAGAAATGAACGCAAACCGCGACAACCCTTTCAACTCCCCACCATCCTCCACCGGCTCCCACGGCACCGTCAGCCCAACAATGTCTTCCGTCTTCTCAGAACTAGACGGCGAATCCACGCGCAGACTGAACGAAGACATTGCTCGTGTTGTCGGTCCCACGGGTGGAAAGGTCCAAGTCGATTTAGAGGCTGCTCACCGCAAGTGGCCCGAATTCTATGGCAAGCCGAAGGCCGCCACCGAAGCGAAGCAGAACAAACCCGCCCCAAGACAATCGGGTTCTTTGCGTCACAAGGACACCGTCTCCCACAAGGCCATTGTCCAGAAGTATCTTTCCAATATGGTGGACGACTCGACGGAAATGACCTGGCAGGGTTCTAAGCGGACGCGTGCTGAAATGCAGCCTCGTGTGGAGGACAACGAGTCTGACATGTCGGCCAACACGTCCAAGTCACCATTCCGGTTCGATATCAATGCCGACAGCTTCAAATTCAATCCTCAACAACAAGTCGGCCGAAGCCCCCTGGCTAGAGGACATGCCCGCTCAACCTCTGGCAACTACAAGTCGGCACGACGATCTTCTCAAGCCGCAAAGAACGAGCGTCGGAAGTCGGACTTTCTGGCTCCACAACCCCAAGCTACTCCGAAGGCAGCAGCAGCCGCCGAGAGTGCACCTACGAACAACCCAACCCCAGTCACCCTTAACACGATTAGGAGCACGTTCCCGTCGCCAGCAACAACCGACAGCCCGGCTCAGAATGGCGTCACGTCCCGCTCTTTCTTCATGCCCGACATCTCTCACCTCAACGATTTCATTTCTGGCAACCTGCGCTTCCAAGGTGCTGTGAAGAACGGCGTCCCCGTGTTCGTGAAGAATGGACAGGTCCGTGACCGCATCGATACCATGCCTCCGAACGACCACGCCGAGGTCGACGGCCTAGCAATCCCCGAGGATGAAGAGAAGATATTCGTGTCTATGGATATGATCCGGGACGAAATACTCAACCTTCAGGAGCACGACGACTTGGTGCAGCAGCACGCTGTCGAACTCGAGGGTCAAGTGGAACACCTCCAAAAGGAGCTCAAACGGCTCAAGGGCCGTAAGTCGATCGACAGTGCTATTGGTTCTCGAACCGCCTCGGAGCCTGAAACAGCCCACGAGGAACGCTTCCAGACAGAGAAGCTGAGTAAGTTGTTCGTCTCGCTAGTTCAAGACCAACCTAACAGATGACAGAATTGGAATCGCACATTGCATCACTGCAGTCGCGGTTGGATCATGCCACCACCCGTATCGATTCTAACGAGTACGAGAACAATACGATTTCTCTCGAGCGAGACCGAGCTCTGAAAAAGCTGCAAGACGCCTGTGTCGAGATTGGCGATCTCATGGATAAGCTCGATGCCCAGGGGAAAGAACTCCACGAGACCCAGGAGAAGCTGAACGCCACCTTGGAGATCACTAACCAGCGCGAGGTGGTCCGTCACGAAACACAAAATAACTCTGTTCGGCACACCGAAAACAAGTCGATCCAAGCAGACAACCACGCCCTTCGCCGGGAACAAGAAACTCTGCAGCAGGAACTGGATTCTCTGCGAACCGACAACAACTCTCTGCGCCGCGAGCAGGAGTCGCTCATTAGCGAGAACAGATCTTTACGTGCCAACGCACGTTCGCTCATGTCCGAGAATGAAGAGCTCCGTCAAACTGCCGCCAATGCCAAGGAGGACATGGAGGCTGCCCGCGACGAAGTTGAGGCACTGCAGGTTGAACTGCACACCATGGAGCAGGAGAAGTCCACGCTCAAGGAGGACAACGATAGCCTCGTTCGACACAACGAAAAGTACTTCAACGAGAACAAGATCCTCCGTCGCGAGAACTCTGGGTTTGAGCGGAGCATCCACGACCTTCACGACGAGAACATGCACCTCAAGGAGGAAATCGAATTCCTCAAGCAGCAGTTCGACCATTGTCGCCCTCTCGGAAAGGCCGAAGACTTCTCGGTGCGCCTCAACAAGGAGGTGGACGATGATGACGAAACAGAAGAGAACATGACCTCGGCGTTCTTCGTTCCAGACATTACTATTGATAGCACTCAGAACTCGGCTGTTGTTGACGGCACCGTTGAGGGAAAGAAGATCCGGAAGCCCGCAACGCCAGGCAGGAAAGCCATTGAGAGACAGGACACAACGGAGCAGACGGACCGCAGCATCAATGAGGTTGACAACACCTTCCAGAGCCAGCAGAGTTCTGTGGTACCCGAGCCTCCCTCTAAGAGACGAGCCTCCAGCTCGCGTCTTCAAGAATCTACCGGCCAGCAGAAGGTGTCATTCTCTCTGCCCGAGCGCTCGGCAGCGTCTACCAAGTCGAAGAGCACTAAAGCCTCCAACGTTGCCAACAAGGGCAGCAAGAGAAGCGTCTCTGCTCACACAACCTCCAAGACTTCTCTCAAGGGCAACCCCGTCCCTGATCTTGACCCTTTCCACACCGAGGACGACGCTACCATGCAGTCGCCGGAGAACACCCAGACGCATTCCATGGTGATCGACACCAAGACGAGAAGCAAGGAGACTCACACTATCCGACAAGAGACGACCAACACCACCCGCAACTTGACCAGCCAAAGTCAGAGAACGCCATCCAGGTCTGCTGTCAAGCCATCCCAGAACAAGTCGGTCACGATCGACTTGATCACTCAAGGCGGACTGGAGAACACGACTACTGAAATGAAGGGCAACTGCCCTGCATTGTCGCCGGACGCGCGTCGTGTGCTTGACAGCTTGGCTGGACACAGCTGTAAGAACTGCATCGTGTGCACCCGGATCAAGGGCCACCGAGGAACGGTCACTGCCGCCGATATAGCCGAGGGAAAAAAGCGGGTGAAGGTCTCCAAGCCTGTTGCGCCTTCAGACCAGTACAAGCAGCTGGGCATCTCATCCGAGGACGCTACGATGCGGCCTTCTCAGCCTCCGGGCAACGCCCTGGCTAAGGTCATCAAGGGACTCGAGGATGAGTTGGAGCACATGAAGATGGAGCATGCGAAGATGCAGGCCAGATACGACAGGCACAACCCGGCACTTGCGGAGTCGAAGCGCAAGCAGCTCAAGATCAACATTGACGCCAACATGAACGCGCGCGAGGTCAAGAATGCCCAAATATACGCACTCTATGATGTTTTGGAGGGCCAGAAACAGGTCGGACAGGAGATGTCGGAAGAAGAGCTCGACATGACAGTATTCAGCATTACGGGATTGAGTGTTAGAGATATCACAGATCAGCTTACTTGGGAGGGCATTCAGGGATAAGGTGAAGGCGGTTTGGAGCTCGCAAGGTGGTGGGGTGCGTGCCACTGGGGCTTACGCATGGCGTTTTGGTGATTTCCCAGATATCAGGTTGTTGGATGGGGAGCGAGGCTCCGGTTTGAGCACGCTCGGAAGATTGTCACAAGGTCGTTTGTTCAGTTTCATCGTTGTTGGTCCTCGTTGTATTATACCCGGCCTTTCAGGACAGGTCGTTGGCGGACAGCAATTATCATGAATATCCCATGCCACAATACACGAGCCGAGTCTTTTGTGCTGGTTGATGCAGGCGACGACTTCACTGCTACTCTGCTCCTGAACCGCTTGGAGCTTTGATTCGCCTGCGGCGCCTAGCTGTACTCGGCTTTTACAATGATATCTCGATCCAGATTTGGTAAATTTTAGGCCAAGGTGTTAAATAGCGGCATGGACGCTGGTCAGAGCTGCATCGTCCCCCAAGGCTGGATGCGCCCCGACGCGGATAAGTCAAGACCAATCCTGTTCAGAGACCATAGACTAGATCATGTAAGGCATCTCTCATGGATGGTGTTTCCGCGCGTATTCGCAAGGTCTGGCGGTACGCCCAAGTCTGCGGATCTTCATGGGATTTCCTTGGCGGCAGTTGGAAGTAGCCAACTTCAATTCTTTCCAGGTCGGCAGGCAGCACATCCACTGAGTATTGGCCCTCGGCATCCGGGAGAGAAGGAGATATTGACTGCTCCTTCGTCGAGATGCGAAATGGAGTGCGGGGGCAGTCCACCTCTGGCATGGAAATTGCGGTGACACGAGACATAACGCCTGCTGAGAACTCTGAGAACCGGAATGGCAGCCAGGCAAGCAGGCAGCCAGGCATCGTAGTCACCAGGTCGCACTACGAAGACCAAAAGCACAGCAGCAGGCTTTTGGGGCTTGCTTTAATAGCCACCAACTCGTGCCTGCCGAATCGTATGCCACTCCCTATTGCTCTTCCTCCGACGCCTCACTTCCTTCTATGAGGCTCTCTCCCACGGATAGAAGCACGCCGTAATCTCTTCAATCTGCTAAAGCTTTGGCATCGATCGACAGGCTCCCCTTCCTCGCCCTTTCACGAATAGATAGGCGTTGCAGGAAAAATCCCAGGATGGCAGGGACGAGGACTGGCACAAGCTGCTGATGATCACGCCCCGTTCAAGCGCCTCAGAAAACCCCGATGGCTTTAATGGGCCAGAGGCAAACGGCTTGAGGCCTTCTGCTCGATGGAGTCATTTGCCAAGCTGTGGCAGTGCTATCATGCTCAAGATGTAGGTTGTTGACGTCGGGACGGACAAAAGTGCTGTCGATTCTGTTAACGGCAGGATTCAATGCTGCGATTGTTCTGAGCCATAAATATCACGTTGGCTTATTTGCCCATATCGCATCGTCGTACATCACGCCCCCCCCCCCCCCCCCCCCACGTCCCGGAAATTTACGTGCCCAAGGCTTGGTGCTACAAGGCAAACACCGACCACCACCAATACTCTTCTTCATACCACCGCACCAGGCGGAGAGCACAATGAAAAGTAAAAATCAAAAATTGCCACAGCGATGGTCCCGAAGGACAATCGAGAGCGGTCGACACCGCGATGTGCAATGCAGGCCTCCCACTCTGGATGCCGGATTTCTTGATCCCCGGCACCCCCATGAAGGTAAGTATGAAGAAGAAAAGGAGGAAAGGCAGAAAGGACGGGAGGCTGAAGGGGATTATATAGGTTTTCTGGAGGGGCCAACTGTGGCCCCAATCACTCGGGTGGGGCACAGACCGGAGCCAATGGTAAATCCGAACGGAAAGCAAGCCAACGCATTTTCTGATTGGCCGAGCAATGGAGCCAAGCACGTGCTCTTTTGACTTTACTCTCTCCTGCCTGTGGTGTACCTGTGCGACTTCAAGAGGGGCCGCCTTGTATTACCTAGTACGTACCTCAGTTAGAAGAGACTGAGTTGGCGGTGACCAGAGACACGAACAGGCAAAACTACAAAGAGCGACATCTTCTCTTGATCAAGCTACCTTTCTACAGCAGCTGGCCCATTAATGTTTGGGGAAGGGTTTGGAAAGAGGGAAGGAAAAGTAGAGAAAGTCGGCGCAAAGACTGGTATTTCTCTGGCCTGTCCATATCATTTTCTTCATTACATGACATGATTCTACGCTTTGGCCGAATTAGACTACATACTCTCTATACATTTTGGGCGGCCGGCCTTGAAATTCTCATATGCTAGTCACCGCCTTGAAGCCTCTCAATACAACAATTGTACGTGGCTGAAGCTTTTCCATTCATATTCTTCATTCCATGTACCCTCTTTCCTGATGGGTATGTCAGGCTTGCACCTGTCGTTTCCAGTATTTCCCCATCATCACCTTCCTGATCGTGTTATTGTACGAAAAGGGCGTCACCACAATGTCCAACTGTCTAAGACCCTGCTTTTGCTTTCCTATTGTCAAGTGGGAGGCTGATACCCACGTTGTACCTGCGAGGCTGCGTTGGTATTTATTCGCAAAATCTAGCTCGCAGCCCAATTTGTGAAGCCGTCTATTCGTGCAGCTGCAGCAATTGTGCTACGCGCTTTGGATTAGGTGAGCGTGCCTGAAGGCTCATGCTTGTCCAAAGGGGGGTGTCTCTCCACGAATCGGCACATGCCGAGATACCGCTCCATCAAGACAATGGCTTGTGCTTCGTTTAAGCAGCGCATCGCGTGGAAGAGTTATTACATAATTTCACCGATATAATTGGAACGAGTGTTGAAATCTATAGGTGATGTGAGCAGCCGATCCGGCAAGGACTGAGCCATGGTGGCGAAGACCAGGTATTGTCCCCCTTGAAGCGATCAGCAAAGGTGGTTTATAGAAAACACGGGGTGGGGCTTTGCACTGCACATTTGCAGGCATGTTTATGTTTCTGTTCTTCTTAGTAACTGGTAATATCGCACTTTCGTCTTGAAGCAACAGGTATATGTGTGATATAGAGAACCGCGGTCTGGCTGAACAGGGGCACTTCTCCCTGAAGAAGGGTGAAAGGCCTCTCAGCCAATCATTCTCATGCCATGAATGATTAGATAAGCACGGCTTCAAGGACGGGCTGGCTTCGAGACCTTTTACGTCTTGCTTCGCCAATGCTTCCTTCAAGACAATTCAGTCTTTGGCTCAGAACAGTGGACTGGAGCAATGCATCGTGCATCGATAAGATCTGCTCACGCATTGCCTTGGTAGACATCCAAGCCTCTTGCTTAAAGTCAGCCCTACGCGGACAACACCCTGCCGCAGGAGATCGCTGAGACGAGACCTCTTCAATGCATCATCCCATGCGATGGACAACAACAGTTCGATGGGCCCCACAGGCTCAGCCCCTCATCTTATCCGCCATCGATCTATCCGTCCATCATCTGCATCGCGTTGATTAACAATTCCCCGCCAACCGCTACTCACGCAACGCCACCCGGCTCAGGGGTACGCAACGCGACCGCTGTCCGCACTGGATCCTCCGGTAAAGTGCCCTCAAGCGGGTACGTGGGTGACAAATCCGGGACGAACTTCGTAACGTGACCAAACGCCGGCCGGTGGCACCACTCTGCCAACCTCGACTCGCCGAGCTGGGATGGTGATCGTTTCAAGAACGTGCCGTTCCACAGGGTCGCAGCACTTGTTGTCTCTCTTGCCGCCGCAGGAAGGGTTGCACGCGGTTTGCAAAAAAAAGCGAACACCTAACAGTGCTATAAGGGCAGGGCCTAGCTTCTCGCGCTAAACGTATACTAGATATATAAAAAAATATCTCAGATGATCAATAATCAGTAAAGAATTGGTCTAGCCTTTTTTTCTTTTAGTTATAGCTTTTATTTGTAGAGCTGGGCTTGATAGAAAGTGCTGACTTTGATAAGGATTTGGTAGTGCTGGGCGTATAGTGTTCGCTTTTTTTTGCAAACCGCGTGGGTTGGTACCGGTCAATAACGGACTGGTGGGCGGAAAGGCAAATAACGTCGATCGACATGCGGGCGGGAAACCCAGTTTATTCGACCAAACTCGGCCTTCTGGTTTGCTGGTCACGGCAGAGTCTATGCAACCCAATCCTATTGCTTATCCTTGGCACCATCTCCCTTCCAAGTCAAGACGAAACCTAGACTCGCCCCCCCCCCCCCCCCCCCCTTTTTTTTTTCCCCCTCTAGTCTCTTTCGTCTCGTCTTCCTGCCATTCGGAGCGAATGTGTAGCTGTCCTGCCTCTGTGAAAGCCCGCGTATCCTTGGCCGACGCTTTAAGATTGTGTGGATGGGGGATAAATCCTTGGCGCGAGTGGCTGCACAGCCCTCTCGTTCTGGGCACCATGGGACGACGAGATGAGGTCGAGGTCATCTGGGTTATAATTGAGATGCCATCCCCCATTTCGATCTCGAGACCACTTTTTCTTTCTTTCGCGGTATTTCTCCACGCTTGCTGCATTCATTCTCTACCAGTCTCTTCTCAGTCGCTCTTTTCAACTCCCAGAGAGCTTTGAAGTATCACGTATTCTAGCCGAGCCATCTGCAGATCTCTCTCATCCCCCCCTCTCTCTCTCTTTCCTACTCGCCGAAACTCGGTCACGGAAAGGAGCAGCCGCAATGACTACGGATCAACCACAAAAGCAATTCATGGAGTCCAAGACGGAGCCTCCCAAGGACGAAAAGACAGAAAAGGAGGGTTGGTCGTGTGTAAGACAAACCCCAACGGCTATGTTACCAGGTCCCTGGAAGTGCCTCCACTGACAAATCCCCCCGGTGCACAGGCCCAATGCTGCTCAAGCTGCATGGACTGCCTTATGATGTGCCTCCGTTTCTAAGGGTGATAAGGGTCTCATCGCACATACACAGTAAGAAACGATGGGGTTTGATATTCGAGACCACCATGGTGCTGGGTTCGGCTCGAAATGTGTCATGTACTGGAACGTCAAGTTTTGCCGGAGAGCGGCCCCCGGGGCGGGGGGCGTGTGCCAGGTTCGGCAGTTTCTGGGACACGAGATTCGGGCCTTGGATCAGGAGTTGGAGGAGTTTCGGTCCCCGGTGACCCGGCATTGGCTATCGCGTATACCAGGGATATGATTTTTGAATATCACAATCCAGATGCCCTCGATTTTTTTTGATTCGGAAAGGAAGAAGTAAAAAAAAAAAAAAAAAAAAAGGAGCTCACTGTGCAGTTCTAACTTCCTCAAATACCATGTTCGTCCGTCCCTTTGCGAGTGACATGGTCCGATTGGCGACCAAGCTTCGCTGCTAGCAGGGAATCCGTGCGCAAGCTTCCAAGGCTCCACCCCACTCAAAGATACGCCAATCCAACGGCCTTCCCCCACTTTTTCCAGCTCAGTCGATGAATGTACTCTCAGCCTCGCCATAGCAAACGTCCCCCCCGCCTAACCACCACCATAATCCATCGTCAACTTTGACCACCTAACGCGCTGTCACACCAACCGGTCCTCACCAAACGTCCCCCTCCTTCTCTCCTCAGCGGTCTCGAATTACCGGAAAATTTTCACCAAAAAAGAGAAGGAGAAAAGAAAAAGGCACAACACACACACACACACACACACACACACACAGCCAGCCAAGATGGCCGACGTGGAAATGGAAATCGACAACCCTCCCTCCCCCTCCGCCGCAGCCGGCGAGGCGGCCCCGGCCCGCAACGAGTCCGAGATGCAGACTCACGGCCGCGCCACCGCCGTCCGCTCCATCGAGGGCTGGATCATCATGGTGACCAACGTCCACGAGGAGGCCGACGAGGAGGCCATCCACGACATGTTTGGCGAGTTCGGCGAAATCAAGAACCTGCACCTCAACCTCGACCGGAGGAGCGGTTACGTCAAGGTATGCGCGCGCCCCTCTCCTCTCACTTGTGTGGGAACCCTCGAAATAAACAAGTATCAAACCTGTAACGCGGGGGCAATCGTGAGCACAACACTGACGCTATTACTTCCCCTCCCCCCAGGGCTACGCTCTCATCGAGTATGCCACCCTCGCCGAGGCCCGCGCCGCCATCGACTCGGCCCACGAGACCAAGCTCCTCGACCAGACCGTCTACGTCGACTTCGCCTTCGTGCGCCCCCCACCGGGGAGCAAGGGCGGCAACAATCGCGGCGCCGGCGCGCGGCCCCAAAACCGCGGCCGCGGCCGGAGTCGCAGCCGCAGCCGTAGTGTCGACAGGGACGCCGTCGGCGCCGCCAAGGCCGGGGGCGACATCGAATGAGTTGCGCTTTTCTTTTGTCTCTCTAGAAGGGGGGGGGGGGACGCGGAGTCATTGAAGGAGGAGTGCGGTGGGTATTTCTTGAAAACCCAACCTCGGACGGGAAACCCCTGAAGGAAAGACGGGGCGAGTAGGAGGGGGGGAAGAAGAAGAAGAAGAAGAAGAAAACAAAAACGAAAAGGGCATTGCGAACATGGTCTTTGCCGATGTGTCCGCGACCAAGCAGAGCCGAAGAATCCCTGGGTCGCGAGGAGACACGTCGGCATGCGCGATTCGGTTTGAAAAGGTTGGTTACATTAGTTTCCCTTCACAAATTCACATTCAGTCTACATCCTTCCCCCCTTTTGGCCAAAGAGACAAAAGCTAACTCGCAGTCGCAGGATCGCAGAGAAAAGAAAAGGGGAAAAAAGTTTGACAATCACCAAAATACTACACACATATAACGCAGCAGGCATTTCCGTTCTGTTCCTGGCTACGTTGCTTTCGTCCAACTGGCAGAAGGGAGCTCAAGACCACACATACACATCAGCCACGGTCGTTAGCGACTCTGCTAACTGATTAGTCGTGACACTATCCGCCTTTCCTGACCTTGACTCAAACTCTCCGCCGATGCGGTCCTTGTTCCCCAAAATGCGTCCATCACCCCACAAGACACGTCAAAAACACACCAGGACGCACTCAGTTGGGGTCATAACTGTCATTACTAGCGTAAGAGGCCATCCGACCTAAAGGTATCGAAAGAGACGTGGCCCTCCCCCCCTTTTTTTTTGGGGGGGGGGGGGGGGGGGGAGGACGGAATCTGCCAATCCAAAAAAGAGAAAAAAGGTTTTGCGTCCTCATTTACAAACCCTACTCCTTAACGACGCCCAAATGTTACGCCTCGAACCAGGGGATAAAATGCTATACGTATAATGCCAAAGCCAACAACACCCTTGTTGCTGCTGCTGCTGCTGTTGTTGTTGTTAAGAATACTCATGTTTCTTATCCTCAACCTGTTGTCGCGTCTATCCCCCCTTATCTGCCGTGGCTCACACTCTGCGCCTCATATCTCGCTGGCGAGTTGTACCGCCCCGCCGAGTCGTGCGTGCGGGCCGAATCATAACCTCCAGGCGACTCGTACCTGACGTTCTTGGAGGGCGCGTCGTAGATAGGCTCCCGTCCCGCGGAAGGGACCGCTGACTGCTGGCTGATGGACCCCTCAAACTGTTCCTCGGACGGCCGACCCTGAGACGGCACAGTGGTACCAGCGTCTTTCTTCTTCATGCTGAACAGCCGCTTGAATCCTGCCGGAGCAGGCAGCTGTACATTGGCAGCCTCTTTGGCGTCATCCCAAATGAGGCGAGGCACAAGGAGTCGGTACGGGACTGTGATGCCGGCGGGATCTTTCTGGTTCACCTCGACGTTGAGGCAGATGTCCAAACTGCCCTCGAGGTCCACCTCAAATGCGTCCGCCTTCTTCTTCTGCTTGACCGACAGCCCCGTTGGAGTGCGGTGGAAAGGCTTCGGTCGCGCCAGCGAATCTTGAGACCTTGGAACCTGACGGTCATCGCCTGTGGTGTAAGAGCGAGCCGGCGCACGAGCGGAGAATTGAGCTTCGTCGCCGGACTGGAATTCATCATGGCTTCGGGGGACTGCCCTGTTAGGAGCGCCGCTCATTCGCGCTGCCGGGCGAGCTGTAAAATAGGAGTCATCCCCGGATTGATATTCATCGTGGCCCCCGCCACGGAGACCCATGCCCCTGGACCTAGGCGCCGGCCCACGGTCATGTTCGTCTTCATATCCGAAATACCCATCATCCACGCTATCGTCGTCTCGGCCGTTCTCCTCGTCTCCCCACTGACCGTTGATACCACCGTCATCAGGTTGCGATTTCTTGCTGCCCCGGCGACTGAAGAAGTTGCGAGTCAATGACAGTGAGCGCTTTGGCTTGGGCGGCTCAGCAGGTCGACCCCCGTCGGTCGAGTTGCGGCGTGATGAAAGACTGCGGAATAGACCACCAGCCTTGCCCTTGTTAGAAATCGGAGGCCGGGATCGGGACTCGCTTCGAGCATCCTGACGCACATCCGGGCGATACGCGGGGCCACGGTTCGAGGAAAACCGCCTCAAGAGACCCTTGCGACTCGCTGGCGGGCTTGGGCTCCCATCATAAGCAGACAGCGGCGGCGTGGGAGGCGGCGTAGTGCCCGGAGTCCACGCCCTGATGGAGCACCAGTTACGGTGCGGCAGCAAGTGTTTGTTGTTTCTTGCCTTGCCATCTACGCCATGCTGGAACAGCGGGATCATGTCTTCGTCGGTTGACTCGTCAAAGTGGTGAACCTTGTTGCGCTTATTCAGAATATCTGCCATCAGGTCGGGAGGTGGCGTGTTGACAATGGCCGAAGAGATGATGTTGGGCATGTATCTGAAGTCCTTGTGCTTGGGTAGGCCAAGCTTGGGGTTGGCGTAGAACTGACCAACGGCGGCAAGGTGGACATCACCGCTGAGGAAGGTAACTCTCACGGACTTATCTGCCGCCAGGTCCTGCATGTCCTGCAGGACGACGGTCCGCTCCTTTTTGTGGTTCTTGGCAGTCCAGTGATCGTTCAAGTCGTCGAGCACCTCAACGCCACCGTCAATGTTGTTCAGAGTGTTGCCGAGCATGCCCAACTTGCCGAGAGCCTTGACAGGATCCATGGCTCTCGAGGTGAGACTAGGGTAGTTAGCATGTTATTCCTAGACCGTTAGGAGAACAAGAAAAAACTCACATATTCTCCAACCAGACCAACCTGGGATAGGCGATCGGAACACCTAACAGAACCAGCAGATGCTCGGTTCGTCCATTCCTCAGCTCATCGTAGCAGCGGTCCATGATTTTCTGCCACGAGGGCTCGCTGACCACATCGAGCTCTGTCCGCTCTGTTCTGCCGTCGACCGCCAACAGGGAAACCTTGGAGCCCAGCTCGACAAACAGACTGTGGCTCAGCTCATTGATGTACGGTCCGGGTTTAGTGCCAAGAATCCAACTGGGCTCAGAAGCCTCCGTTTCCGTGGGAACACTCTGCTGCTGGAATAGCATGTAGTACTTGTAGGCAACGTTTCCAAGACCAGAAAATACCGGCGAGTTCATGTCGTGGTGCGCATACGAGCCGAAGCCGTCCGAGATGTCGTGATCATCCCACATGTTAACCATAGGGATCTGCGAGTTGGCCAGGCCGAAGAGGCCCTGCGAGAACCACATGCAGTACCGCTCGAGGTAAGCCCGCTCCAACTCGTCCTGCATCGTTGGCGTGAAAGGCGCGTTGTGCTTGTGGAGGGGGTTCCTGATCGCCAGCCACTCGCGGAACTGCTTGCTTTGGTCCATCAAGCAGTCGTTATAAATCTGGTCACCGCCACCAATCATGACATGGAAAGGCTGTGACTGGTGAGTATTGAGGACGTCGCGCCACATGGGGTCGGGGCCGCTGAAGTCGTCGGGGTTGACGCTAGCACTGAACCCATTGCAGCTGTGGAACATGATGTTCATGGACTGTCCGAGGGCAGGGACCCAGAAGCCCATCGCAGGGCCCCTGTTGATTCGGTATGCGATCCGCTGCTGGTTCTCGCGGAGCTCAATCTCAATATTAAAGCGCCAGAACGTGCATCCGCGCTCTGCGTGCAGTCGGAAACCGCGCACGTCCTTGTACTTGGAGACCTTTTCACCGTCGATTTCGACGCGCTTTCGACGGCTGGCAAAGGATCCAGGCAAGTCTGGCGAGCCGTCCGGCGGAGTGAAATCGGGCGGGCTCCTAGTCTTTTCGAAAAGGCCGTTGTCTGTTTCATCTCTAGATAGGTCCTTGGTCTCGTCAAGGTGCTCCACTGGGCGGGTGTAAAGTGTCTCCCCTCGTCTGCCCAGCTTCGGAATTCCGGCAATCGGGTCCACGTATTCTGGCGGCAGCCCCTGCTCTCCCGTGATCTCCAGAGGCGGAGGGGGGAGCAGTTCGATGGGCTGCACGAACAGTCTCAAGGTCGGCGCGATCTCGTACGAGGAGTCGCTGTCCAGCGTCACGATCATGACTGACCCGCGCCAGATAGTTCTCTCATTGACGGCGGTGTTCCTATTGCGCGCGGGAACCTTCTCATGTTTGAGTCCGCAATATCTCAACAGCGGACCGCACTTGAGGAACAGTGGCGGCTTGAACCGTGTGGGAGCTGGAGACTTCTGTCAGTCTCGGTCAAACATCCGCCACACACCAGAACTTACCGTGTGTATCATCATACTCGCCATCAAAGGCTTCTGCCTTACGCGGCCGTGAGGTGCTGCCTCTGCGCTTGCCGCCTTCCCACCAGGGAGTATCCTTATCGTTCGAAGCAAGCCGTTCATCGCTGAGGTCCAGCATGGCTCCAGACAGGCTGCCGACTGTGGCCTTCTTCCACTCGTCAAGATAAATAGGGGGCTTGTATATACCTTCGCCGGGGCGAAATGTCTTCTTCGCGGGATACAGGTCCCGAGAGTCGTCACTGAACCCGTCATCCTCGGAGTAGTATTCCCTTTCGGAGGGTCTCCCGCGCGTGCCAGCCTGCACTTGGGGTGTGTGGTGATGGTTGTCACCATATCCGCCCGAGGCTGCAGGTGCCTGACGGACATCGTCGAATCGAGGGTCATCGTCTTCGGTCTCATAGTCGTCCTGTTGTGCTGCCGGGGCCGTTGACCGACGTTTAACTCCTCCGAAGTCAAGGCCAATCATCTTTGCAGCCTTACTGGGAATCCCGGCCCGTCTCACCTCCTCCTGCATTGCGTCCGGGGGCAAGGCTTGTTCACGCGAAGCATGGGACACGGACCTCTGCACGGGAGGACCGCCTTTATCTGCCGCAGATTGGTCCAAAGCGGCGTTCCGAAACTCAATATTTCCGTATTTCCTCTCCGCATCTTGTCGGATGTTGAACCATGGATCGCCCTTCGGCTGCTTCTTCAGCTTGTTGCTCCCGCTCCTAGAAAGAGAGAAGCTGGGTCGTCGAGACCCAGTAACCGGTGGCGTGGGCTGCGGGCTTGTCTCTGCGCCCCCAGTTGGCTCGGCGCCTTGCGGCAACTTCATGTCATTCTTTGCAGCGCGCTCGCGAAAACTCAAATTGCGCTTAGGGATTCCCAAGCTCGACGCGGGCGGCTCGTGAGGCCCTTCGCGGAGACTGACGCTTCTCTGCGGGACGCCAGAGGAAGCGGGAGGGTATCTCTGTTCCGCAGCAGCCATTGAAGGTGCTTTCGGTGGATATGGCCCAGACGCATGGCGCCTGTGGTTTTCAGACACGTACTGAGGCTGTTGTCGTCTGTCATCGAGCGACTGGCGGGGCGCGTGTTTTCTGTCGTCTTCGGGGTAGTATTGCGCCGGCGCTCCTCGCGGAGCAGCCACATTGGCCTGCTGCCCTCCTCGGTCCTCGTCCAGCTCGTCGTCTCGAAACCGGACCTGCTGGGCTGGCGCCTGGTGCACCTGTACTTGCTGCACCGGCACATGTTGCAAGTGTTGTACCTCTGGTGGGGGTTGTTGCGGCTTTTGAGGCGGCTCTGGAAGGGGTCGCTGAGGCTCCTGATTGAACAGAGGCTCTTGCAGTTGCGGCGGCGCGCGGGGCGCGCGCTGCGTAGGCTCGGGAGGTTGCAAGAGATTTGGATTCTGTGCAGCCTTCGCAGCAGCCTTTTCTCGGGCACGTTTCTCCGCGGCCTCGACACGAGCTCGCTTCTCCTCCTTGGTGATGCTGTCGAGCGTCAGCTCAAGCCTCTGGAGCGGAGAACGGTCGTTGGCGAACTTTCTGCCGGATCCCCCTACCGCAGACTTTCTCCTGCCTGTCCCGCCCGTGGATTTCCTCCTTGAGGAAGTCTGAGGGTCGCGGGGTTCGCGGGGTGGTCGTGTCTCGGCGGCGTCGAGCGTGCGCTGGGAGCGATCGAGAGGGGGTAACTCCTGATTCTGCTGCCTTTCTTCAGTTTCAGGTACAGGGCTCTTGTAGTAATCTTCAGGGTTCATCTCGTCGTCCGGGACAACCAGCGGACTGGGCTGTCGCGAAATGCGAGGCGGGCCTGGTGACGGGTGCGTGTATGGCAGGCCACCATTCCCGTACGGATGTCTGTAGCTCACTGGCGGGGCACGGGGTACATCCGGGGCGATGGGAGGTGTTGGACCAGACAGGTACTCGAGATCGACGTCGTCCTCGGTCTCGTTGTTCCGCTCTCTGCGTCTTCGCTGGCGCCTCTCAGCCTGCCCATCTGGGTACTGGGATTCGCCGTAGGGAAACGTCGGCGGTCGCGGGGCCAGGCCTTGATCAGCGAAGCTGGAGGCCGTGGGTGAGGCGTAGGGGCTGAGCGTTGACTCGGTGACGGCCTCGGTGTTGGTCGTCTGCATCGAGGTGCGGTTTGACTTTGGGGGGTGAGGAGGAAGAGGTTTGTCCGTCATGAGCGCTGCGGTTGAGGGCCCTCTGAGATCTGGGGAGGAGTTGCGCCTCGGAAGACTAAAGTCTTCTGACTGGCGACGCTGGCGTCTGGCCGCTTTGGGGCCTGACAGGTCGCCCCAGTACGGCGTAGTAGGCATAGCGACGAGGCTATTACCTACCTCCCGTCGTCGCTGTGCGTTGAGGGCTGCGCTACCCAGTCGGGGCTGCAGATGGGAACAGACTTGGTCGCAAAGACCGGTGTGTGAATGATACCGTCGTCTGTGGGAGAGAGAGCAAATCTGCCGCTAGGAATATCCTCTAAGCTACTTTGGTAATAAGAAATGCAAAAAAAGAGGCCTAAAGCAGAATCTACGAAACGGTAGGATGAAAATGGCCGGGCGTCAGAGACATATGCAGCTTGCCATAGCAGCCAATGCAATGCAGACACGCGCGCGCGACGGAAGTCGGCTGTATGCGAGGGCAAGGAAGGAAGCCGTAAGTCGGTTTTCGAGGTGAGGTTGCTGAGATTTACTTTGGGATGGGCCAGGAAGAGTAGTAGGAGGGGTCGAGCAACGGTCGCAGCAATGAGATGCAGACAAGAGACGAGACAAGAAGGAGAGGTAAAGAAGTTGACTAGTTTTTCTTTTTTTTTTCTTTTTTTTTCTTCTCGTCTTCCTCCTACGACTCAACCGCGAAGGAAAGCTTAGAGGCAATGACCCAAAGAGCTGCGAGCTTGGAAAATGGCGAGGTTGACGAGTTGTGTGCCATGAGCCTACGGCGTCATTCGCTCGCCCGCCCAGTCGGGTTTAGCAGATGTTAGACCAGGATTGAGGGGGGAGGGAGCAGCTTTGGGCGCAGAGAAGGACCTCCCACCCCGGCCTACCGACTGGGATCTTGCGTCCCGTCCAGTGGAAACTCTAGTCTTGTTGCTTTCCTTCCGCCGCTAGACCAGGCGTGTCATCGATTGGGCTGTCAGGGTAAACGGGCGAGACACCTCGAGCTGCGGAGCAGGCTACCTACACTACTGTACCCGACCGGGTACGAACAGCCCAGCCTTGACAGAGGGGTTGCGGTGTGTTTTACGTGTGCTGTTCTTGTCCGTAAGGCGGCCAAAGAGGGGACGGGACAACAGAAGAGTGATGTAAAAGTAAGATAAAAAATAAATGAGATATTAAACAACGAAAGAGGCGGTCGGAACAGAACCCACTCGATGGGCGTCGCTTTGCCATTGACCAGTGACCACGACTCAGAAATGCTGCAGCTTACCTACTAGGGCGCACATTGCCGCCCCATCGTGCCATCTTCCGCGGCGGGGGGATAAGGATGAGGAAGAGGAGGGGGGGAAGAAGCTCCAGCTTGCTTGCTACCCCATGCGGCCGTCCTCTCTGTCTTCCCTCCATCAAGCAAGCTTCCTTTGCATTAATGGACCTTGACTCCTCTCAGAATGTGCAAAGGACGTCTTGCGTTACCTGACCTACACCTCCCATGTCACAGGGCAAGGAATGAGATTAGATAGACCTGAAGTGCAAGGTACTTTTTCACCAGACTGAGGTGAGGAAAAAGAAGGTGGCTGACCTCGGGTCTCAATCAATGTCAATGTTCCGCTTCTCGCATCGAGCACGCCAAGGATCAGCTCGAGGTCAAGGCAAGGAAGGCACGGACGGGACAGATTGTGCGGTATCCTGGTCGGGTGGGAAAAAACTTGGTAAAAGAGAAAAAAGTCAATTCGATTCGATGTCTGAATATTGGGGTGGCTGGCTGGCTGGTCAAACGAAGACCTGGGCCCCAAACGGAAAAGAAACATCCAATCGACTCAGACACTTGTTGTCCGCTTCAAGGATCGGTTGTCCGAGACGGATTACAACCCGAGAAATGGAAACAGGGGCGGAATGTAAGTCAAAAATACTTTTTTTTCCCTTTCCACTGCCTCGAAAGCAGAGTCGATCCGGTCGAGCAAACATTGGCCCAAGAATCTCTGAGCTATTTGAGTCTTCCACCGTCCGTTCCAAAGAGCCGTGCAGTAGCAGCCGTCTCGCTCGGCGCGCGCCGGGACCGCCCGCCGTCACCTCATCAATACAGATTTCCAGACCAAACAGGGTCTCCTTCAACCGTCACCGAGCTTTGACTTGGGTAGACCAAACACGCCTGCACTTACTCACAGTCATCTGCAAGAAAGGAAGCACGTCGCAGCTAGGTACACACACACACACACACAGCCGAACGTTTGCAAATCATTGTTTGGGCCAAAAACACCAACCTGCCCGCCATCTAGTATTCATAGGACAGCCTAACCACACAATGCCCAGATGCTGATAAACAAGAAAAGAAAAGAAAGAAAAAAAGAGGGGGGAAAAGAACCAAGGTATTTCTATGCAAAATGCTACCGTATCCGCCCGCCTGTTGTACGCCTTATTTTTCGGTCAACCTGTCCGTCTCTCTGTGGCCGCTTCCCTCTCTTGAACCCCGACTGTCGTGGTATTCACCCGCGTCATCCTCGTCGTCCTCATCGTCCCCGGCAAAGGCATCGTAGAGCTCACGGCCCCGAGTGCGCTTCTCGCCGTTCAGGCCTTCGGCTTCGTCCTCGTTGAGCAACTCGAACTCGTAGTTGTCTCGAGGTGTGCTGTTGCGACGCTTTCTGATGTAGAACCAGATCCCAAGAGCTGAGCAAAAGACGGCAATGAGACCAATAGCGCCGTACACCCACACTCCGGCCTTCCCAAATGATGGCAGCCAAGACACCCAGTTGGACGGGCTGGTGCTGGTGGCGTCAGCCGTCGCGTGAGCACCCGTCGGTTTGTCTGTCTCCGCGGGCGTCGCCCCTTCGCTTCCACTGGGCTTGGGCTTGGTGGGACGCTCGGGGTGGTCCGTAGGAATGGCAACCGGCACAGTGTTTTCAGCAGGGTGCGTCACCGTCACGGTGGCAGCCGGCAGGCTGGTCGTGGCAACAAGCGCGTGGTCGTCGTCGTCTTCTTCGGTCGGCATGGGAAGGAGAGTCGCCTTGCTCGCGTCGATCGACTCGCCCCACAGCTTCAGGTGCCAGTCGACAAACGTACCCTTGTGCTCGTTTTCCTTGGAGTCCTTGACGATGACAGTCCACTTGCCAATGCCAGACTCTCCCCTAGTGTGAGGTCAGTAACCGCGTTTTTAGTCGCATGCGTTTGTCACAATCTGCTTACCAGTGCGCAACGCTCATGAAGGTCCAATCAACGTAGCCAGCGTTGGCCGAATCCATCTTGCGGGTGACAGACAGATGGCTGGTAACTCCGTCAGGGCTGATCAAATCAACGCTCAAGTCGCCTCTGCGTGTGTGGTTCACGTTCATAGTGACCGTTACATGCTCGACTCTCTCGAGATTGGCCTCCTTCAGCGCATCGGCGGTGACGTCGTAGCTGACCGCGACACCATCCTTGCCCTGGGGGACGTCCTTGTTGACGTGGATCCAGGGCGAGTAGTACCACGCCTGCGGCTTGACGTTCTTCCACGTCTTGGCCGCCTCAATCATCTTCAGAGCGTCAATCTTGCCGTATCCGTAAGTGTGACTGAACTTTTTTCCGATTGTGGTCGGCATCCACTCTCCATTAACCTCATCCATAGGAACAGCAGTATCCATAGCGAGCCATTGCATGTCTCTCCATGTCAAGTCGGGGCGAACTTCGAGAACCAAAGCGTAGACACCAGCCCCCAACGGGGCGGCAGCGGAAGTGCCTCCATGGCCGTTGTAGCAGGCATTCTGGCCGACATCGGTGGTGTGCTGCCAAAACGTTAGCTTCTTGTCTCGCGGTTTTGCGATGCGGCTTCCTTACAATAGCGTCTCCGCTGCCACTACTGTAGGTGACAACCAGCTGAGCAGAGCACTTCTCCGAGTAATAAGGATGCTGGCCCTTCCTGTCAATGGCACCAACCGTGATACTGTAGATAGAGTTGGTGTAGCCGTCAAAGTTGCAGTTGTCATCGTTGGCGGCGCCGTTACCACTAGCGAAAACGTAGATGGATCCCTTACCGCCGCGGCCCTGCTGTATACCCTTGAGCATAGCGCGCTTGATCAGGAGGCCAGGCGCGTCCATTGAGCGCCCGTCATCAGGCGGGCCCCAAGAGCAAGAGTAGATGTCGTTATGCTGGTAGTCGTACGTCATGGCGACAGCCTCGTCGGCATCCGAGATCAGCTTGCTAAGGATACGAATCCCGGCAATTTTGGATTCATAGGCCACACCAATGCCGCAGACGTTGTTCTTGGCCGCGGAAACTTCACCGGCGCAGCGGGTGCCGTGCTTGTCGTCGCTGAGAGTAGGCTTGGGCTCTTCTCGATGGTCGTTGAAGTCATAGGAGCCGGCGGCGTAGTAGTTGGGTTTCAGATCGTCGCTGTACATGTCGAGACCGTCGTCGACAATGGCAACGGTTGCGTTCTTGCCCGTAATGCCCTGCTTCCAGACACCGGCGACGTTGATGTCGTGCCCCGGCTGGACGGTGTTGAGCAAATGCCATTGCTCATTAAAGATGGGGTCGGCGATTCCGAGGGTTTTCATCAGGTCGTTCATCTCGGTAACCATCTTGGGATCAGGCTTCTCCTGGCGAGCGATGTTGGAAGGGCCATGGGTGCGTGGAGGAAGCCTCTTCTCCAAGGGCTTTCGAAGCTGTTGCTTTTGCGCCAGACGAACGCTGTCGAGAACGTCGAAGCCACCCATGGAACGTTTCCTCAGCTTGCGCTCCTGTAGGGCAGGTTTGACGATGTCGTGCTCAGCCTTCCTGGCGGAGAAGAGGTGGTGGCCATCCAGATTACCGAGTGTACCCTCATGCCTCAGACCCAGGCGCTCGGCGACCTGGTCGGGGGATGAACGCGAATCCAGTTCGAGAACATAGTAATCGTTCCTTTCGTAATTTCGGTGTGAGGACGAGCCGCTGGCGAGGGCGGCAAGGCCGAGGAGAACCGTAGAAGGCTTCATGACAGGCTACCGTGGACCCCTCGAAGGGACGGGATGGGAGATTGCACAGAAAAAAAGGAGAGGGCTGCGGAAGACAGAGTTGAATGTTAGCTTTCGCCGCCCGTATCGAGATCAATCCAGTGTAGGGGGGGGGGGGGAGAAAAAGACAATGATGGACAGGTGAAATAACACAACAACATACCTCCCTCGCTCTCTCTCTCTCTCTCTCTCTCTGCTTGATTAGGGGAACAAAGGTAAGGAAGGGAACACTGGGCCCGTCTAGGCCTGGGGAAGGGAGACAGAGTGGAAAGGCGAGACGTGGTCGAGTCGCAAGTGGCAAGGGGCTGCCCTGGAGTTGGCCAAAGCTTTCCCGTATGGGTTTCTGCGACACCTCTCTCTCTTCTGTCTCCTTGGAAATAACGATAACCGTCTACCTAGACACGGTGAGTTAGGAATAGTGCTAACCACCACAGCAAAACCGCCAATCCCTCTTGGTGATGGAGATTGGGCAGGGACTTTACAGTTGCTGTTTGTGATTGTTGGTCGGTTCTTAGTTAAAGGCCAGAGTTTACGCTCCAGAAACAGCGGGGAAATGCCGTTTCATAGCCCTCAGGCACTTAGATGTCGATGGGATGGACGCCGGGGCCACACGGGAAGCTGGCCAGGTAAGGAAGGGAAGAAGGCGACAAGTAGTCTAGGGATGTGAGGTTGAGGGAATCAGAGCAGCGAACAATGCAAGTGGTAAAAAAAAAAAAAAAAAAAGTACCCGTCTTCTTGCGTGAATAATGTCGATGCAGTAAAGGAGACAACGGGTCGGTCAGGCTCTGACCAGATGTTGTTTCGTGGCCTTCTCGAAAACGACAGGAACCTGAACATGACCGGTGTTGCTTACCCAGAACTCGCCCCCCTCAGTAACACTGTACAACCTACCTACCTAGGTAGTAAGTAGTAGGTACCTTGGTAAGTGTACTTCGTAAGGGTCCTGCTGCTCTTAGATGTCTTTGTAACAATGGGGGCCAATGGGGCAGCCCCCTTCACGGCTGCGCCAGTGTTGAAACGGCAGGGTGTGGGCGGGTTCATCAGCGCTGATGCACCTGAATCGTCCCGCCTTCCTTTTCTATGCAGGTGCCGAATCCTCAGCCAGGCTGTTCCGCCAAAGGATGGGGATTTTCCCAGCGCCCCCCCAAGTCTCCCAAGCCGACAGGCCGACCGTGCCGAATCACTTCTTCATTTATGACGGGAGCGAGCCTGTGTCCATTCTCCAAGACGTGCGTGTGTACCTTTTTCTCACCTCGGGCTTGCAATGCGCCGCTTACGCCTCATTGAAGAGTCTCCCTCACGCCAGGGAGTGAGTACGTACTGGCTTGCGTAACTCCCTTTACACATGCCAATGTGAGCAATCTGGTTTTTATGCCAGTCGTCTTTTAAACAACAACTTCTTCCTCACACGGCGGCGCAGTGAATTATCCGTAACATAACTATAGACCTCCCCCTTCTGCGGGACCTTCATTTATGTGCACAAGTCTCAGACATTTGCCATTTCTCACGGGGTCTCTCTCTAACGAAAATGCGACACAAAGCGAAAGGGAGGCCCTCTGTCTTTTTTTGCGCCAGGGAGAGGCCCAAACGTAGAGCCGCGACCGGGCACCTCCGGAATGCTCTTTGCTGGCCTTGGCGCTTGACACAGCTAATCGTTTCGGAATTCCCTCGCGAACCCGTTTACCATTTGTTATGGCGCTTACGTAGGTAGCCGTTTAACGCCCCCGTGATATATATGGAAATGCTGCCATATAACTGTGTTTCCAGCATGTAACCGTGTCCGTGGTTCTGATTTGCTTCTGCACCCGCGGAACTGCCTCGAGTTGTTCTGTCCATGGAAGCCCTCCGCATGCTCCATGCCAAGCTCATCGTCTCAGAGCCGGAGAGGCAGACGCTGTTCAGGGACTTCCGTCAAACAAGCCTGCTCTCGCATTGAGGAACAACAACCCGGACGACAGCTATGCATCGGTTGGATGCAATGCGAGAAACGGAGACACTGGGCTTGACACGAATCAATGAAGCCACCAATGACATACCAAAGCGCATTAATTCGTCAATCACGTTCCTTAAGTCCATCCTCATGATTATCTCCAGTTCTACTTGACTGGCGTCCAATCCTCCACTTGCATAGTCCGCTCCTTCGTACGCTGAATCTCCTCGAGGCTCAAGTTCAAGGCCACCCGAAAGTGATCCGATGGCAACAATCAAACCCCCCTTTGCCCTTTAATTGGGGATCAACTTCACTTAGTGTTCCGTTGTTGCCGAATAAATCACACAAGCCATTGCTTTCGCACACACTCTTCTGGTTCTGAACATGACCCTCTAGCCCTCCAAACGCCGGCCGTGGGGCTCAATACCAGTGCTGCGTGTTCTCGGCATGCCCTCCTTCTCCATCGCATTGACATATCCCTCCCATATCTCAATGACCTCATCGTAGAACTCAATATGAGAGTCGGCAAGACCACCGAGCTGCTTCTTGAACTCGACCCGCTTGATCCGCTCAAAGTCGGCCACCTCCTTGACGACCTCGTCATCGAACATCTCGCTTGTCTTCTTGGCCCTCTCCGCTTCCGTAGTAAGCTTATCAATGTTCATCTCCAGTTTTCTTTGACGATCGCGGCGAGCCTGTTCGTGATCGACTCCACGCACATCCTCGAGTTTGCGCATCAATCTGCCGCTGGCACCCGACAGGCCACCCGAGCCCTGGCCGGACTGAAGTAGATCTCTATCGACAGTGTTTTTGTTAAGATACTCTGTGAGCTGCTCATAGTCCACCTGTTTCTGCTCGCGGGCCTTCAGGAGGCTCTTCAAGGCTGTGCTGTAGGCCTGCATGTCTCGGAGACTGCCAAGATAGTCCCCGTCGGTGACGTCCTTGAGCTTGCGGAATCCCAGGGCTGTGTCCTCGATCGAGTTCGCGAAATGCCTGACTTCGTTCTCGACGCCAGGCTCAAGCGTGATGAGCTTCTGGAACTGCTCTGCCAGGTCCTTAAAGTCCAATTCGAGATCGTTCTCCCGCCTGGCTACCCGTGCTATCACCTTCTCGATGTGGGCCAAGTCTTCGTCAAGCCTGTCGCTTCGTTCCCTAACCTCAAGAAACCGCTTGTCGTGCTTGTGGGCCTTGGTGAAGGCGTTGAGGAAGCTGTCGGTGAGGTTGTCGAACACACCACTGCTTCCGGCATCGCTGCTCGTAGAACCTCGGGTGCTGCGACTGCGCATGGTTGCGTTCCAATCCGGGCTTTCGAGGAAGATGTGAAGAATATCGGCTCGGCGAAGGACGGGATGAAGGGAGAGGCGGTTGAGGAAGCGCTGCAGCGAATGCGCTCGACGGTTGGTGAAATCCGGGCCGAAGCGATTACCACTGACATACTCCATCCGCTGCTTGTCGGGAAGGGGAGGGACCGCGGCGGTCGGGTAGTCTCTGCTCAGTGTTTTATACAAGAAAACAAAGTCTGTGAATCGCCGTCGGACTGTTGTTTGCGATCTCTGGAAGGATGGGAATGTAGTCTAAAGAAGCCGTGTCAGTATGCAGATCTCCAAGTAGAGCAGGTTTGTAGATGGAATCCCCAGGGAATCTCGAGCTTACTTACTTTAGTGGTGATCAAATAAGAGACAAAGGTGTCCTTGGAGCCTTCGTTCTCCTTGAGAGGCTCAGAGACGACACAATCAAGCACTTCCCGGCCATTGGTGCCGGGTGCATCGCTTTCGTAGGCATTGTGTCCGTTCCTTTCGGTGTCGTCATATTCGGTCGCAGTTACTGAGCTAGAACTCTCGGCAGCGGTGTGCTCATCCGTGTTCCAGGACACATTGGAGAAGTCATCATGGTGCTGGTCGATAACCGCCATGGCGTCCAGCTGGGTGGACGTGGGGTTACGTCGTTGTTGTGATCGGAGGTGTCGCTGGCTGTGTTGGGGAAGTTGAGATTGTAGACTGCGCGGTGAACCTCGACTGGACGGCGAAAAACAAATTCAAAAATTTGGATTTACTTGCAGTCAAACATTCAAGTTTTGGAGCCTTCAGGTCGTCTTGTCGCAAAGGATGGGAGGTGCGCCGAAAGAACGACTTGTTTGCCGGACAATGGGCTGGAAGTGTCGGCGGCAGTGGTGGGGAATGGGCATGAGCTGCCTGTCGCTGAACCATGAAAGGTGACGCTACGAGAGTAGTGTACCTGATGCGGTTGGGCAGCGCGATAGCGGGGAGATGGCAGGTACCCACATCTGAGTGTAATCGAGGTGGGAGAGGAGGTAACTTGCTAGCAGCAGAGCAACACCGTCTGGCCCCCAGTTCCGAAGGGCTATGACGAAGCCTGGATACAAACTACCGACCTACAGGTAGGTAGAAACACGCGGCAGAAACAGGCCAGGGGCTGCCTCGGGTCGTTTCGAGGGCATTAGAAGCTCTGGCCAAGCCTTTCTTAGTCAAGAGACTGACAGCACGCTGAAAAGATTAATTCGTAATCCACATATTTGCTGCTGGCATTTGTATACAATGGCTGCCATTATACAGTGGTGGAATCTATTTGCTTCCTTGAGATAGATAATTCTAGTAACCTGTGAGTGATGTTCCCTTTGGGTGTCATGAACCCTCTTCTTTTAGTACACGCTACCCAGCCGTATGCCATACACGTCTAACAAAAGAAAAGTAAGTGCTTGTCTACAGCGCTGAACAATTTATTTTTCGCTCTTCTCCGCCTTCTTGGCATTGGGCTCTCCGTCTCTCGCGGCCAGCATCTCCTGCTCGGCCTCCTTGGCTTCCTGGGCCTGGCTTGAGCCAGCGGCCTGAGCTTCCGCAGCCTGGTGGGTCTCCTCCTTCTCGTCAATGTTGTCGATATCACGAGGGGTAGCGAATCCAGTGCTGGCGTTCTCCTCGTTCTGGCTGTTCTCCTCATCAATGAGCTCCTGTTGCTCCTTGAGGACTTCAAGACGCTGCTTATTGGTAGCGGCGCCCTCGGCACTGTGCACTTCAAGAGACATCTCATGGAAGAGCTCGTCAGGAATGGATGAGAGAACGCCAACAAGAGCCTCGACCTGGCTGTGTGCCGGAACCTGGCCATACATGTAGGCATTGCTCAGCACCAACAAGGTAGAAGGGACGCCGTCCTTCAATCTGAGGTCAAGCCACTGCTGGAGGTACTCGCGCATTCTCGCGGGGGACACACTGTGGGTGCGGATGCCACGGCTGGCACACGCCATCTGGAGTTCCGAAACGGTAAGGCTGTCGACGCCCTCGTAACTGATCTGTCTGTCGTCTCTCTTGATCTGACGCATGCGGTGACGAATCTGGTATCGCAGCATGTTGTCGGTGCCAAAGGTGTTCAGGTTCATATACTTGCACATTGAGACCAGCTGCGGCCTTGAGAGGTTGTCCAGAGTCAAGTCATCCTTGAAGATCTTGCAGACCTTGATGACGTCTTCGTGTGTTGGCGACTCGCCGGACGATCGGAGTTTCCGGAAAAAAGTGGTAAATGCCTCACTCTGGGTAGTCGCAGGAGTCAACGGCAAGCCAGTCTCTTTAAGACTAGACCGCAGGAACTGACTGACTTCCTTGCGCGTCGTTCTGAGAATGTTCGCCTTGGCATCCTTGGATTTTTGGCCCTCGTATGTGCTGGGCAGCATGTTGGGGAACAAACGCAGGGCGACAGGAAGCAGCAGCTCGGCGAAAGGGACAATGACGAAGACGGAAAACGGCACCAGGCGACCAAGATCCTGGACGGTGCGTTGCAATTGGCGGCTTTCTCTTCGGCTGAGTTCGTATCCAGCGGCCATCTTCAGCGCAAGCTTGGTGCTGATCTTGACTTCGGTAGCCAGCAGCTTCGTTCCATCCCAGTAGTGATGGGCTTCCTTCTTGACCTTCTGCCAGAGAGTCAACTTGTCCTTTGCGTTCTTCTCTGCTTCAGCAGAGGTTCCCTTTGCAGCAGCGAGTTCCGACAATGAAGCGTTGGATTCGGCCTTGTCTGCTGCCGACGCATCCGTGGATGATGACTTCTCGTTCTGTGCCGCATTGCTGGAACCATTTGTTGCCTTCAAGTCGCTCTTGGCCGCCGAAGTGCTCTCCTTGGGCAGGGGCTTCTTAGCCTCTGCGACGTTGAAGCCCGGCGGCGGACCAGACGGCTGGCCATGGTTGTGATGGTCGGTACCCAAATGGCGTACAG
The DNA here is from genome assembly GCA_020631755.1 of Colletotrichum sublineola. Classification (NCBI taxonomy): domain Eukaryota; kingdom Fungi; phylum Ascomycota; class Sordariomycetes; order Glomerellales; family Glomerellaceae; genus Colletotrichum; species Colletotrichum sublineola. The sequence goes on along the minus strand of JAHSQG010000005.1, from coordinate 2,682,285 downwards.
GCACAAGGAGCGCGAGGGCGGTTACACGGCGAGGAAGATGTCTTGCGTTTCGTCCGAGCACAGCTGACGAAACACCGAGGCTAGAGAGCGCACGCGCTGCAAGAAGTCAGAAAAGTGAACCGAGGTAGGTAGCCACTCCAGCGCAGAGCAGCACGGAGAACAGAGGGAGAGCGAGCGGGCAGAAAGCAGACGCAGGAAACGGGCTTACCATTGCCTAGAAACGGGTTGGTGATCGCCGCCCGGCGAGCGACACTGGCGGAAGCGCTCATTCTGTAGCGGTTGGGTGGATGAGTCGAGTTGTTGTAAATAATGAACGAACTACCGGGAAGCAGTGACCATGGGCGATTATTTTGTGAGTGTGCGGTATACTACAAGTAAGGACAAATGATGAAGGAGAGAAAGATGTACTGTGATGCGAAACGGCTCAATAATTCCGGAATGGAGGGCAACCGATCGCATCAAATGGAATGCTATTACGACCTGTCCCTGGCTTTCCGAAACCACCACTCATGAGCCCGGGGGCGGCCCAGGGACCTGCGAAAACGGCACGTGCAAGATCACGGGGTTTCCTTGCCTTGTCGCTCTCGGGGTTCGCTTCGCTGGCAGAGGAGAGGGGCCAGAAACAGCATCAGCCGAGTTGTTTGCAACCGGGTACGTATTCAGCCTGAGCCTGGACCACTTTAGCAGTTGAGGACCTCCGCTTTTCATCCCTGTTGCATCCGTTCATTCGTCCGTCTGTCACCCATCGCCACATGGATAGCAAAGCAGACGGCCATCTCCTGCAGATCGGTGGGTCGCCCTGGCCTTAGCTACCAGCAGCTCGATCTTCTGGAGCGTCTGGGCTGTGCAAATTGTACCTTTCACCCGTGTCGGTGATAGCATGTCAAATTCACCTTGTCAAGACTGACGTGGGCTACCACCCGAGTGAAGAAAAGAAAAAAAAAAAAAAAAAAAAAAAAAGAAAAAAAAAAAAAAGGCCGCTTTTCCTTACCACCAACATATGGCAACCGGTCATTTTTTCTATCACCCGAGTGGCTAGTCAGAGTGCGCGGAGTGGACAATATCAGGGAATTCGTGGTCTCTCACAGGCCACAGCAACGGCAGAGGTTCTGGTCGTCATTCATCCATTGTATGTATCCGTGTCATTGACGGGGCGCCAGAGGGAGAGAACAGGTGTACCATACCTATTGACTCGGACCGGTCATCATGACTTGTATTCCTTGTCGCCGTTGTTCAAGACACAGAACAGACTCAGACCGTATGCTGCGAAACGATGCGGGATCGGGATAGACTCTCTCTTTATTTTCCCGGCCAAGCCACATCAACTATTCATTGTTTTCTGTTACAAGGGCTGAGGGTAAAAAACGCCAGGGAAATTAGAGCGTAGCAAAATGATGAGAGTTTGGAATGTGCTTTTGTGGATTCGATAGTGGACGGCGGCGGCGGCGGCGTCTCTAGGTACTGGCAAAGGACTTGGAGACCGCCTCAACAAATGTGCCTTATGATTTTTTTCTTTTTCTTTCCTTTTTTGTGAACTCCGCTCGACCAGTTTTGGTGGGACACCTCACAAGCTCGTCATTTGACGAGGGATCGGAGGTCTCGGCCGCTATGCTCCTTGCCAGCTGGCAACGGATGAGCTTGTGTGGTAATTGCAACCATGTATGCTCCGAGTACGTACCCCGCCCCTTCATCTCCGTGCGCGTTGCGCATTGTTCTTATCCTCGAAACCATCAGAAGCGATAACGCACTGTGCTTTCCAACCTTAGGTAGGTACCCACCTACTGAGTAGGCACCTAGGTAGGTAGCATACCCCGGACTTTACAACCCGAGGCCCCTCGACCACCTGGGCCAAGGAGAAGAGAGGCCGCTTGGAAAGGGTCCAGCAAGCGTCCTTCACAAGGGACAAAGGGAATCCTCGCTGAAGCCACCCCCCATCAACGGCTCGCCAGTAGAGGATGGCACCAGCCAAGCGCACTGCCAACTTTCAGAGATCCGGCCGTCGGCCTAGCACCTACGTAATAGGTAGCGCAGCACTACCTACGTAGGTACCTAGGTAAGGTAGGTAAGGTGGTAAGGTACTTTAGACGTAGGCATCTACCCTCCCTACCCCATACACGCAACAAGAGTCGCCGCCGCCTTCTCACCCCCTCCTCAACGCCCATCCGCCCGCCGCCCATCGACCGATTTCCAAGCATCCCCAGTCCGAGGTGCGCGCCAGCACCCCGGTCACTGCGCCTGCGCATCCCACCACCGCGGTTCTACGTTCTCCACCCTCCCTTCTCGGCATTCCTTGCACGACCTCGATTTCTGTTGCTCTCTTCTCCTTCTCTTCCTCTTCTCTTTTCCTTCTCCCTCAGATTGTTTCCATATACTAACGTCCGTCCTTCCGGTAGAGGCCATGGGTATCTCCTAAATCCCCTCCGACCACGATCCCGCTTGGGTCTCGCGATTGCGACTCAATCCTCTTCCCCGCACGTCTTGGGACAAGCAAGCCAATTTCGAAGCTACCTACTTCCGTCTCTCTTCACCCCATCCAGCCCCCCTAGACGTCACTCCAAGGTCAATCGTCAGCTGCGACAATCGTTCAGTGACTCGCAAATACTATGAGACTACGCAAAGCCGCCCGCGTGATTCTCGTCGGTGCCCCTGGTGTTGGGAAAGGAACGCAGTCTGAACGGCTTCTCCAACGGTTTCCACAAATCCAGTCCATCAGCACGGGAGACCTGCTTCGCAACAATGTCAAGCACCGGACCCCTCTCGGTGAGTGCTACATGCTCCCGCTACTCCAGCCCTTATGCCTCAGCTAACCTGTCATCGCCACAGGCATCAAGGTTGAGAACACTATGAAGTCCGGCGGACTGGTCGCCGATGATCTGATTATGCGCCTGATCTCAAATGAAATGTACAAGAACGGATGGTTGCTTAACAGTCGCAGAAGGCCGCAGGTTATGACGCTCTCCTCCTCCTCGACCGCGGTGAACTCGTTCTACGAAGAGCACATGGACGACTGGGTGACGGCCTCGGGCGTGCTCGATAGCCACTCTGCCCCCGAAGCCTCCGAGGACCCTGCGGCCTCTTTCATTCTAGACGGTTTCCCGAGGACGGCTACCCAGGCTGCAGTTTGCGACAAACTTATCCCCATAAATCTGGTCGTCTCTCTAAAGACCCCGTTCAACGTGGTGATGGAGCGCATCTCCGGCCGCTGGGTCCATGAGCCCTCGGGCCGCGTATACAACACCACTTTCAACGCTCCATTGGTGCCCGGCAAGGATGATGTCACCGGAGAGCCCCTCACGCAGCGCCCGGACGACACAGAGGCGGTTTACAGAGAGCGTTTCCGCAAGTTCCAAGAGACCAGTGAGCCCCTTCTCGAGCACTATGACAAGAAGGGCGTTCTCTGGGAGGTCGAGGGTATGAGCAGCGACGAGATCAGTCCCTTGCTCTTCGACGAATTCGAACGACGCTTTGTTCATTGATTTGGCTTCTTCAACTTTGTTATATCTACAGGAGTTACACGTGGCCAAGATACCTCGGGCTAGCCAGAAAGACCCATGGCTGAAAATGGGCGTAGGTTGGACGGACGGACGGGTACAAATCCCTAAGGCGGTTGTAGCGCAAACATTCTTTGCCGCTTCGAATATTGGTCATTTCCATCATACGTACTTTTTATCAATGTAAAAAAACCTTTCGTTTCTAGTTCTTAGCACGCAGCGCGCTGTGCCATATGCTCTCAGCGCGGTCTCGCATGGATCGAGGTGTGCCGTCTGACCTCGGGTGGCGGTTCTGGAGGACCAGTAACGAATTCGCGGGGTAAACGACCACCGGATGGCAAGGATGCCTTGCTGTCATCCTAACAAGTCAAACCGACCACGACGCAGTGTGGCAAGTCTCTTTGTGCATTCGAAACTCGGGCCACTTTCTCGGGCTATTCTTTTCCCTGGCCGTCTGGGCTCCCAAGAACGACACATCCCTTCCGGGGGGCCGCGCGGGCGAGCGGGCGATCCACAGCTTCGGCAGCCCAAGGTGCGTCCCGCCTCGTGACATTGGCCCGGCCGGACTTGACGGCATGTCTCACAACCTACGCGGGAAGGTGAGCCACGGGGCAGCCGAGGGATCTGCTGGCTTGCATGTGATGTTTGGATGGTGCTGAAGAATCGTGCTTGTCTCCATCCCTAAAGGCTGGCTTGTCTTGTTGCCATTGGTGTGTCAGTGCCGTCCGTTTCTTAGTGAGCCACGGCTACGGGTGTTCTTCTTATACGGGTCGTGGTTCTTGGCGCGGTTATAGGGGCCGTACACAACTGCAGTTGATAGCAGGAGATGATGATTACGAAAGGACTTTTGTTTACGACATTCAATATTTGATTTAGTAATGAATGTGTTCGTTGCATGTTTACAATTCCATCTACAGTTATGCATTCATATATACATTGATTGCTATCTCCATTTCATTTCCCGGCATTTTCACAATTCGTCGGCTCCCAGCAAGGCGTTATGCGGAATCCGCTGCAGTGCCAATCTCAACGGGTCTGGCGGCTCACATACAGTAGCTCTCTGACGAAGACGTTATGAGCAAGCTTACCCCCAAAATTGTTCTAACTACGGGCGTGCCCTCATCTCTGAGTATCGAGTCTCTCCCAATGCTCTTGCTGTCCCAAACACCACTATCTTGGGTACAGCGCGGGGCCTCGGCCCGCAGCCGGCTGAGCGAAGATCTCACATAGGCGGGCAACATGGGTGCGTGCTATACAGACCGGATATTGCGAGGCTGGCGATCTTCAAGGCTACAGCAGCGGAGTGAAGGTCCATCGTGACATACAGGCTCGTTATACTGATATTGGCCAACAAAACTCAGGTCTCACACATACTAGGAGAGTAGGACGAAGAACCGGCTCGAGACACGACTCGGGGTGAACCACTCGGCTCTGTTCTTCATTCTCTGCTGTTCAAAGAGTTTGAAAGACCTAAATGGTGGTGTGGTGAAGAAGGGAGGCTGCAACATGTCACTCTGGAGATGGTTGGTTTGAAGCAGTGAAGCGGAGGTCATTCGGGCCGTGGAGACGGTGCACAACCAACACGTCTAGACAATGGCTGCGACTGGAAGCTCACAAGGAATCACGATGTCATTTAATTCGGTAAAGTGCCTCGCGTACGTTGTCCTACCATGGTTCATGGAATACGAAGCGGAAGGGAAGGCATTGTAGGTATCAAGACAGTACGGAACCGGCACCCCAAAAGCCAATTACTGCTCGAGATGAAGAGTGATTTTCTGATAGTCTAGACTATCAACTGTGAATGTCATCCAGTTTAATTACAGTATAAGTTGGACAACCGGGCTGTTGATGGAGAGGCTGGCGAGCTTCGGAACGCAATAAGTATACTGGCAGAATCGGTAGAAGCCCACTAGATTATCGACTCAAAACCACTAGACACTACTTCAAGGGGTTTTGGAAAGGGCTTGTGATTTGGTTCATCATCGGATCTTCAAATCGCCGATTTGCCTACAATTTTTCGGGGCTGGTTCACAGCTCAATCGGTCGTTAATGAAAGCACGAATGGCTGCTGATGTATTTGGTCGCCATGGAAGTGACCGCGCGTTGCGGCAAGACAACCAAGGTCCGTGGAAGCTTGAACTGTCGGCCGAAAAGCCAAAACACAAATAGGAAAGGTAGGTAGGTATGGATTATTAAGCAGGTCTTTTCGAGCGGAAACGGCTCGGATCAAATCTCATGAAAGACAAACAGTCGTAATCGTGCCAGTTCTTCCCGGTTATGCTCTTCGGTCTTGGCAGCGCATAGCCCCGACCCGGAATTCATTTCGCAAGGTGTCACAAGGTGTCGCAAAAAGAAGTGAAGGATGACACTCAGAATCCACTCGGACACATAAAAAAAAATCAACCAAAAAAAAAAAAAAAAAAAAAAAAAAAAAAAAAGGGCGCGGCGGAACAATCCATCCTTCTCCGCGTGGGGAGACGTCGGCCTTACCACGTTGTCGAAATCCACAATGGCTCCGAGATGACAGACCACACTTTTCCCCCAGTCATGTACGCCGCGGGTCGGTCGGGGACTCCGGATTTTCGCCGACAAATTTCGCCGGGGCCTCGAGTCTGTTAGTCTGCAAACTTTCTTCGCCGTTAAGCATCTTTCTCAACCAACATCCCATGGAAGAAATGGAATGACTTCAGCCTAACATCAGCCCTAGAAATGGTCTGCGGGCGTTGTTCCTTCCCTATCAGCTCCCACGTCGTCTCGATCATCAAAGGCGAACCGACTCCAGTCAATTTAGAAGCCCCTACGATACGGCCACGACCCCCCCCCCCCCCCTCCTCGAAAGAAATGCCAGCAGCTCAGCGGACCGCAGGCGTGGAGACCTCCTCCACATTTTCCCCGAGTGGGAGCCCGGATGAACTCCCCTTTTCACGCAAGGCGGGAGGATGATCGATTGCACCCCGGCGGGGAGTCGTCGCTACTATTGCAAACCCCCTGCATGACATGATAATCGGTTGCGAATGCCGACTGAGGACCAAAAGGCCAAGACTCACCTGGCCCAGTGTATACAGCGAATGCCTTTGGGGTCTCTCCTCGCAGGACCACACTAAATCTTGATTCTTGTCAATCGCCCGAGAAGCAGCCGGGACGCCGTACATTGTGGGAGTCTGCATTGGGCATATGCACACAGCGTTTTGTTTTCCGTGAGGGTCAAGCGTGCATGTTTTCGTCATAGTAGTAGATTCAGGACGCCTTTTTACCCTTTTCCCGTCCATGGCACCCCATGTCATCTGGTTCCACTGTACTATATCGGCTACAGCCACATCTCTGAAAATCACTTTTCAGTGCAGAACCAGGCGCCCGCAGCCTTTCGGGCTCCCAAGCTCGGACTCATGCTCAGGCCTGAGTGAGAAGGGAGCGACATAAGGAAACAGAGGAGACTGTACCCGCTGCTCATCCGCCCGCCCCTGTCCGGGGAACGCCCGAGGCCTTTCTCAGCCTTTAACCCCCTTCCCTCTTCCCCAGCCGCAGACCGAAGAAGCACTTGCCCGCTCATTGGAATCACCTGGGATACGTAAAAGGAACGGGTTCCGAGTGGAGCGTTTGAAAGAGAGGCGAGAAAGTCCAGAAGGGGTGGGTGTGTAATCGTACATAGTAGGTACTTGAGCCGACCAACAACCGCGCACCATCTCCACGTTGCATTTCCTTTCCTGGGTTCATTATCCGTACACCTCCAGGGAATCGGCTGCTATCTCTAGGCGACTGCCGGTGTCTCTTACCCCTCCGTCATCTCTTGTTTGCCGTCAACCTGTCTGGCACTTTCCCCCGTCTCCTGCCTGTTTTCCCTAACGCAGACTTATCCTCTCTTCCCATACGACTGACCCGTCGAGCGAAACGAACGGCCCTAACTCACCCACAATTGCACCTCTGTTTCCACAAGAAAGCCAGAGGCAGCACAAGCTTCTGCAGCCGCGGCCCGTGGTCTTGTTGAATCTTCTCTGCGGGTTCCTGCATGCATCAGTTAGTTGCTGGGTATATTTGGGGAAACAACACTGGAGACAGCGAGAGGCTTGGAAGAAAGCGAGGGGAGGAGACGCAAAGACCAAAGGCGACATTGCCTTTCAGGCGAATCGAGACTCTTTTCCCCCAGGTCCTTCACGCCCGCCGCCGGCGTGGCTTGTGATGCCAGGATGGAAGAAGAGAAGCACAAGTTCATGATTCCGATCCATGAGCGGCGGCCCCAGCCCGGAACCCTCCCCATCAACCCGACGTCGCTGCCGAGCCATGACGTCCAGTCACCGTCAGACTCACCCGAGATTCGGCAGATCGAGTCTTTTTCGCAGCACTCGTATCCCCAGAACGCCCACATCCGAGGAACTACAGATGCGTCACCACCGTACCCAGAATCGAGGATCAGCTCCGAGGCGCCTGTTGCTCCGACCGCTGGACGACGCAACCCAGCGCCGGCAGTGACGCCATCCGACCCCGAAAGGCAGCAGCAGGGAATGTTGGCGGGCTGGAGGCAGAGGCTTGAGAGGGACAGAGCGGACGACGGGAAGCCGAGAAAAACCATCTTGGGCCTGACTGTGCTTCGGTTCTGGGCCGCAGTGGCACTGGGAGTCATCATTGTTGGCGTTGCCATTGCCGTCGGTTTGGCGCTGGGTTTGGCCAACCGGTACGTCTGACGAACGAGTTTTTTCTCTTATAACCCTCTTTTTTCTCTCCGTCCCCTCTTTCGACCGTCGTCCCGCCCGTTCCTCTTCAGCCTCGGGCTGACGGATAGCCCTGCGCCTTCATTAGACGCTTCGACGACGATAACTCGAATGGGATCCAACCTGTTACCCAGATCCTTGGTGTCCCCTCGCCGGCCCCGATCAACCCGTACTGCCCCCAGCCGACGCCTGGCGTAAACACGAGCGTGACGCCGTATGACGCTTCGGGCTCGCCCATCCGCTTCAATAATGACCAGGTCATGTCCTTCGACGTCCTGTGCAACACCTTCTACCCGCAGCGCCAGGGCATCAACCCGCAATTGCGCGACATCCTCGTCATGACCGTTCCGGATATGCTTACCTGCATGACGCTATGCGCGCAGTACAACCAGGGGTACAGCGACGCCGTTGGCGATGACGTCTTCCTCGACGGGGGCGGCATCTGCGTCGGCGTCGCGCTCGTCAAGGGCACCGCGCAGTTCTGTCACCTAAAGAACGCGACGGGGATTAACGCGACGGCGGCGGCCGGCGGCTTCGACGTTGACAGCGCGGTGCTCACCGGCGACTGGACGCGCATGACGACCGTGGAGCAGATCTTGGCGTTTGGTGGGAACATCGAGACCTCCCCTAACGTGACTGTCACGACTGGATCATGAAAAACATGGCTAAACCCGGCAACCGGAAAGTCTTTTCTTTGAGCGCCTCGGGGCAATTCCTTTTTTTTTTTTTTTTAATAGTGAAAAACATTGTTTCGGAGAGGAGGGCGAGGGAGCTTTCAGGCAGGGCGCCCGGGCGTTACTATGGATACAGGAAGCTTTGAGTGCGAAATAGCACAGCAGCATCAACAACAGCAGCAACGACAGCATAAACGAAGCGTTGCAATGGGTAGTGTTTTTTTTTCTCCCCGAGGACGTGTGGAGATCATCCTCCATTGTAATATGAAAAGAGGACTTACGGGACCTCGCTGGACTGCCAGCGGCTCAGAGGGGACGACAAAGATCCCCCCCGGCCTTGCATCGACCATACCAGCTTTGCGGAACTGCTGCCATCATGTACGCAGCAAAAAAGGGGGGCAGCAGTGTGCATACCTGCATGGCAAGGAGTCTAGGAGACAATAATCCATAGCGTCTTATACACATATATACATATCCCATGAAAACACTTCATCTGTATTGAACCTCTCACAAAGAAAACGTACAACGATTCCTTTACCTCATCCAAGAACCATGCCTACCTAGGTCTGTTAGGTGGTCAATTCGACATCAAAACACTGTTTTTTTAGACAGGAAACCCATGGCACGGATGCGTGCATGCGTGCGTTTTCTCAATCCATTCGTAGCTAAATCGTTCGTCGCTGCCCGAGCACGTCGTCCCGGTGATAATCTCGAAGTCGCTGTTCAACTGATTTTAGCAGCGCAGCAATGTCTAATCATAGAGAAGCTGTTTCCTGATTCAACATTTAGCTGCGCCACTCCGAACCGTTACTAATTCCATTAGGCGCGCCACTGCTACCGCCCGCGCGATTCAAGTCATCGTCTTCCTCGTCATCCAGCACACGGGCGAGCTCATCGGGGTCCTGCATCTTGGCGTCGGGGTCAACAACGCCACCGAGCTCCTCAGCCCGGCGCTGGTTATCCCTTTCTGTGTCTAGGACGCCCTCGTCGGCACTAACTGAGATGCCGCGGGCACCCCACTTGGGCCGTCCACCCCGGCGAGTCTGGCCCTCGTTGTCGCCAAGCGCAGGTGCACTCTCCTCGTCGTCAGACTGCACATCGATGCGCTTGCCGAAGATCCTGTTGAGCAACCAGCCGCGGCGCATGTCGTCGGCGTCGACGACGCCGCCGTTGCGGAGCTTGACGCGCTGGCGGGTGTAGTATACCCAAGCAAAGTCAACGTAGAGGGCCGTCTGAATGATACCGAAGATGACGGAAACCGTGTTCGGGGCTTTGTCGTTGATATCGAGCTCGCGTGAGATCCAGCCGATGAGGTAGAAGGCACGGTAAGAACCAAGCGTTAGAAGGTAGAAGGAGTCGATGACGGTCGGGACGGTCGTCTGCCGGAGCAGGAGGAGCTGGGGCAAGACGCAGACGGACTCGAGAATCTGGGAGAAGTCCCAGAGCCACTGAAGGGCGGACGTTAGCAAAAGCCTAGCTCTAGAATACTGAGCAACCCGGTGACTTACGACTTGAAAGCTCCACCAGCTCTCAAAGATGAGCATAACGAAAGGAGACAAGAGAAGCGAGCCGGCAAATACACCGGCTCCGACCTTCCAGGAGATTTCACGCTCTCTGGTGCGAGGGAAGATCCACTGCATCGCCGCGATGATGTAGAACGATGACGATATGTAAAAGAGTTTGAAGAGGAAGTTCCATAACGGCTGATAGGTGAATATATCGAGGTAGCGTGTGCAGAAGACAATGGCGTACAGGCCCTGGGTGATGAGAGAGACGCCTGCGCGCACACGAATTCGGTCAGCAACGATTCGATTCACTCGGACGGTTTTGCCAACGTACCCTCAGCACTTCTGTTGCGGTGTATCGCGAACATCAGGATGCATTTCGACAGGAGGTGGGAGATGTCTCCCACGTATCGGAACACCTGGACGAACGAGTCAGCGAGAGACTCTTCAGAGTACGACTATCGGCCTAAAGGCACTTACGTTCCACGCAGTCATGGTGATGGATTGGAAGTCTAGCTTCCGGTGTATTTCGGTCTATCGGAAATTTTGTAACGGAGGGAAAGGGGGGACTCGGGAGATATGGTTGCAACACGCAAACAAACAGCAACGGACGGGGAGTGGCGGCCGCTCCGTTTCACATCACACGAGGCGGCGAGCTGGCCAACGGAATGGGAGTTGCGTTCGGATGATGGCTCCGGGTGGTGTCAATTTCCTTCAATGAAGATTGGAAAGGATCAGGATTGCTACACGACATAAGAAGCAGTCGAGACTGAGGATGTGCGAGATGGAATGCGGAGGTGAAAGCTTGTCAGTTGCCGTAGTTCCTCAAGGCGGGCTGTCACACTCCCTCAGCTGGAGCTGCCTTATCCGCTCGAGCCTGAGCCTTATCTGTGCTGCAGGAAGTTGACGACAGCCCGGAACCTCTAAGCCACGTAGCGCTACAACCAAGGCCAACGATTGGTCCAGTATTGGTGGGGTCGCTTATGTAACCTCCTTATTTGAGGATTGAGGACGTGGGTTTCCCCAGTCGGTAGTGCATGTCAACCTGCACGCATTGCGAAGCCTATGCCGAATCGAGAAATGCGGTGTTAGGCGGGGCATGAGACGATCGTTTCTAAGCAGCTTCAACACCACGGGTAGGCTGCCGCGACTAGGGGGTCGTCTTCTTGACCAAATCAATGGCCCTCCTCAGGACTTCGCGGTCAGATTCGAATGTCAGCTTCTCAACGGCTTCATCGCAGCTAAAGAACCTGGCCTCGAACTGTGTTTCCCCTCCCTCCGTGCCCTCCTTCGTCACGTTATCGCCTTCGACGGCGGCAACGTACCACCAGATGAGTTTCACCCCGGCTCCTCCATCCAGGCTCCTCGTCATCAACATGAACGGTTCCGTGATCGCTCGACGCGCGATGGCCACGTCTGGTGCGTCGGCATCGTCATCTGGCCCCGGCGCCCGCGTGGCCATGTCGACAGGCAGTAACCTGCAACGAAGGCCTGTCTCTTCGAGGACCTCCCGCAGCCCCGCCTGGTGCCTCGACTCGTCGCAGTTGCGTCTGCCCTTGGCGAGGAGCCATTCGTCCGTGGCTAAGTAGCGCAGCAGGCAGACCTCTGCGGGTTCCTTGGACAGGTCGAAGGCGATTGCGCCGCAGCTTTCGACAAAGGCGTCGGATGGGTATTGGCTTGTGACAAAACTGGAGGCCGCCATTTTCTTTATTCAAAAAAGAGGAACTATCGCTGGTTTTAGACGCATGTTTTTAATGGTGCAAGGGGAATCTTGTTCCCGTAGAGCAGAGCTTGTAGGTTGATGTTGTGTTACAGAGTGGTCATGGAGGGGGCCTTGGCCGTACTTGGGTGGGCGATCGATCCCCTGGTCTCGCTTGCTTCCGAGTCCCGTCCCGTCGGTGGCCGGCCGAGCGTTGCGACTGCTTTGCCTTTGGTTTTCCTTATCGGCTGTCTGTTTGGACTGTGTACCTGCCAAGATGCCAGCCATTCGACAGCAGCCCAGGTCAGCCCGCCTTAAAGGTTATGTGATGGTGTTATCGGGCCCGATGACTTGTCTAGCTCGGCACGGGGACTGCTGGCAATGCTGCACCTTCGGCAGCAGCCGACTCCAAGATCGGACCTAGTCATAAGCTTCTTTATTGAAGATTAGAGTTTTGGGGACGATCGAACTGATTTTTCTACCTACGTCCAAGCAGAAGCACGGCAGTCTAATTCAAGAGCTCACGAGCCATCGTGGACACAAACTGGCATAGGATGACAGCTCGATTTCAGAGGAGCATGCAATGAATGCCCTGCACGATGCTGCGAAACTTGGTAGCAGCAACATGATTGTTCAACTGACATTCTGCAACTGCTATGCGTTTGCAAGCAACGGTCCGTGACATTCGTATTTGAGAGATACTCATAGCGGAGAGAGTACCGGTTTGGGTGCCTTTGAGCCTCGGTGTTCATGAAGCACATCACCGTGCGCGGCAGCAGACGTCGTCAGCGGACACGCAGCACCAATTTCAGCAAAAAGCTCCGGGATGTAGGCAGGTCGAACTACAAAGCCCTCCTGGCATGGGCTACCCGCGATAGCTCTAGTGGGGAGCAACGCGTCAGCATCGACGGCAGCGCCAGCGGAAGCATCATGACGCGGCCCAGCCATCCAGGTGGCGTAGACGCGTCCCCTTGTCAGCCGGATATCTCGGCCCTGTTCCGTATTGCCTACAGTACAGAGCGATTTATGTATATCCGTATATTGGCGACGACTCAGTTGCACCACTGTGTGATGTGTTGGTGGCATTGCTTGCCTGTCCCAATGCCGCATTGCCGATGGTGGGGGTTTACTCTGCCTCGCTACTGAATCGCCGTTACGCCACCCCATTAGGGGTCCCCTGGGGTTTGCATCTCGCTGCTGGAATCCGGAAGCTAAGTTCTAATCATCACCTACGCAGTAAGCGTGCTTCTGATTCGATATATCTCTGCACACGGAATGCCGAAAAGGCGTACATCGCGGGTCTTGTTGGGTTGGGCACCACCCCCGGCCCCTAGCGGCACTTTTGGCCCCTCCCCATCACCCGGGAGTACACATCAGGTCTTTCGATGGTCGAAAGTACCACAAGGGTTGGCGCATACGGATGTGTAGAAAAACCAAACGGGGCTACCTTCGGGGCTGTTGGCTGGCTGTTTGTTGGTTGGATTGATTTATTTTGGTTGACTCTACCTTTATACATATACCAGAGTGTGTTCTTAAGAGACCCCCTCCAGCAACTTGATTGATTGTGTGAGAAACTTTGGCATCACTGTCAATCAACTCAAACCACTGCGCCTTCCTGATTTGTTGCCGCAGGAACTACTTAGGTTGGAAGGATCGAACAGGCTCTTGGTCTGCGCTACGCTTTTGATGACGTTTTGCCCAGCCATACGGGAGGCAGATAACCAGGTCAATCGGACGACAAACCCGTGCCGCCCTCGCTGATTTCGAACCCGAGACGACCACTCTGAGAATTCAACAAGCGCCAATTCCTCGTGCGCCCCAAAACAACAAGGCAAAGATGCATATCAGACGCATCCTGACGGCGATCGTCGCCGCCATCACACTAGCTCAGGCTACCCCGATCCAAGTCAGATCTCTGACTTCATCCACTTCCGAAAATGCTGCGGCGGCGGCGGCGGCACGCAAAGAAACGCGGAGCCAGCCGGCAAGCTATTTTCACGAAGCGAGGTATGTCGTGGAATCCATCACCCTGTCTATTTTGGAGATGAGAAACGCCAATGGGATGAACCTAAGCGGCTATCCCGAAACTTTGTACCCGCAAACAAATACCTATCGTTCGAATATTGTTGGACATTATCGTATTGACCGATCATCAACAGCTTCTCTGCACGCTATGACAAGCGCTTTGCCTCCAAGCCGCTGAATGAAACGGCTGAGCGCGACGCCCTTAAGGTCTTGGTCCAGACCTACCTGGCGACGCTTGGCGATCTGGGTGTCCAGACCTGGCTCATGCATAGCTCCCTCCTGGGATGGTGGTGGAACAAACAAGTTCGTTTATCTCATCCCCCAGACCAAGGCTTCAAGAGCTTCACACCCTCTTACTGGTCAAAATACTAACAGCACAGATTCTCCCCTGGGACTCGACCGCAGACGTTCAACTCACGGACAACGGCATCAGATTCCTCGCTGCATACTACAATATGACGACCTATTACTACAAGTACTCTTCGATTCCAGACGGCCGCTTTTTCCAGCTCGAGGTGAACCCCAACTACTTCAACCAGGACAAGGAGGCCGTCGACAAGGGCAACGATGCCGACGCCCGCTGGATCGACATGGACAGCGGCCTTTTCATCGACGTCACCGCCGAGGACTACCCCGAGGGCGCCGGTGCTTTGGCTTCCAAACGCGGCTATGAGTACCGCAACACGAACCTGTACCCACTTTTGGAGACCACCTTTGAGGGTGTCAAGGCCAAGATCCCGTACAAGTACAAGGAGATGCTTATTTCTGAGTACGGAGAGAAGGCCTTGACGGACAAGGAGTTCAATAAGTAAGTTTTCAAAAGACAGCAACTATATACTCTGCGTTTCTAACAACTATCCCAGCCATAAATTCATCAACAACAAGATGGAGTGGGTTCCCAACGCTGAACTCTGAGGAATCATATGGAGATATACAGGCTTCATAATCGATACAAAAACTTATCAGGCGTTTAGGGCGTGTAATGAGGGTATACAGTTCGCGATAACCCAAATAGTGTCTGTTCATGTTCGGCGTTAGGGGATACCCAAGGCTCCGATTTCAGCAAGCAAAGTAAATAAAAGTTAGCCGTAAAGCTGCGGGTTTGACATCAACGTGCTCTATTCCTTTGAGCTTCTGGTGATTTCTCTCAATCAGCAGTTCCTCTGTCGCCATTATCTCCATGGCTGACCTCTAAGCATCATGCATCACACTCTATCTCAGTTGGCAACGTTGTGGTTGCTAAAATTGGCTTTATCACAATCCCCTTGAACCTGAACCCCTTGATCTACGCCTGGGGCGATAGTATCCATAGTGCGCTTGACTTTAGACAACAGGCCGTTGATGTGGACAAGTAGGGGACACTTCATTCCGCCTCCGCAGTTATGCGAGGTATTGAGTGACATACTGGTGACTCGCTGAACAATCTGCGATATCGAAGTGCCATCCTTGCAGAGGATGCTAAGGGGCCACAACTTTTTGTCAGTAAGAATTCTGATATAATCGCCGATGCGATGCTGCTTGGTGCAGAGTTCCGACCAAAGGACGATCTCGTTGCATGGGTGACACTTTTTGGCAGTGCCTGGATGTCGTCGGCCGCAACTTGGACAGAGCTTGCGGCCGGTGGTGTACACTTGGTTTCGGCTACTCAAGGCGCCGTCAATGGAGTGGATAAGCTCGAGGATGCAAGCGAACAACTTCGCCACGTTCTTGTGTAATTCAACTACCGTCACCATTCGTCAGCCTATGCAATCTTCGAGATTTCGATGCCACGTATGTGGTATTCGAGAAGGAGGTGATGGCTGGGGTATCAAAATAGGGTTTGGGATAAGGGTGGCATCTTACTGAAAGATGTGTTCTCGTGCAAATCCCCAAGATCTTGGTTGTTCTTCCATATTTCAAGGAAATTGACCGGGAGTTGGTGGGCGGCAAATACCATCAACTTGGCAACCTCCTCTTCCACCTCGAAGATGATTGCCGAACTTAAGAGCATGCCCAGCTCATCCGCCTTCGGTTGATCGTGGCCAGATATCTCCTGGCGTATCGAGTCACACCACAGACAGATCCACGGGGCGAGGGCCTTGCCGCAATCCAAGATTGAGTTGATTTTGGCGACTTGCAAGAGGTCCTTGGCTGAAAGATGTCTGTAGGTGTCGGTGTTCGTGTAGTGCAAGACGGAGAAGATGCATCGAAAAGCATTCACTTCAAGGTCTACACAGTCGTAGAGTCTGGCCACTTTGCGCCCGTCCTGGGTGCTGGTGGTGGTGTCGATCAATGTGGCAATGGTTTTCGAGACCACAATACAGACTTTTGAAGACAACTGAAAGCCAGCTATGAACGACTTTTCATGGCTGAGCAAAATGACGAAGAGGTCGCCAGCGGGATAGATGGGCTCAGCATGTGTGGTGTGCATATCCATGGCCATATCCAACTTCCCACTGGTGGTGCCCCCATCGAGTGGTGAATTAGCGTTGTCACTGCTTCCTTGAGCAGTGTCGGAGCTGGAGGCGATGGCGTCGCATTGGAAGGCCATGGTGTAGATAGGGGCCAAGATATCGACTTGCAAAGGTGGGAACAGCGAGGTGGCAATGAGCGAAATGGGTTGAAAAGATGGAATTTAAACAGTTGAGAACAATAGCGGTAGGGGGCTTATGGGGGAAAATGCAAACGGAATCTGCTACATGTGCAGCTTGCTCGGAAGGCAGGAGCGTACAATCTCAGATGACCTCTTTCCCTCAGAGGTATCACAAAGCCCTACTCTAATCTGAAATAGAATCTGCCTGCCCGAGGAGGAAATAACAAAGAATTTGTCTTGGTGGTATTGGTTGATGCTTGAAGCAATTTGTTTCGAGCATGCATCTATTTACAATGAGAGTACGACCATACAAGTTTGCAGGATCAAAAACATGCTCTCAATTCAGGATCTTGTCGAAGAGTAATTAGAGGGCGATTGTAGTTAATGCAAAAACTGTCTCGTCTCTACTTTTGCCTGCCGAGTTACAGGAGAAATGTCAGGAAGGGCCGAGAAAAGAACGGGATCGCAAAATGTCACCGCAATGCCACAATTCATTCAAAGGGGCTTCAATAAGAATGCTTTTCATTCGCTTTGTTGCTGAACTGCCGTAATAACATCAAAGTCAAGTTCGAGGCCAAACGGTGAGCAATTGGATCCATCCTAGACGAGATGGCCAACTGTAACAGCCGCCACAAGTCTACCTTTCTTTGCTGGCGTCACATTGGCCCTCGCATTTGTCATCACCATCATCTAACTTGTGGTGGCAGGCTCTTCTGACCAGGGAACTTAACTTTTGGCCCTGAATGCTTTCAACCACATCGAATACCGCCTCCTCCAGCTCTCTCAATCGCTTCCTCAGAGGGCATTGCTGATCAAAGTCACACTTGTGAGTGCGCGTCTCCCGGACCATATTGAATCGACGGACGATTTCGCTAATCGTGCCCATTCGCCAGGCCTTCTCATTCGGATAGAGCTGGTGTTTCGTCAGGATTACCGTGCATTCTGCGACGCGCGTTTCCCAGCAGCAGAAGACTTGATAGTCTCCGGCACCGGGCTGCTCGTGTTCGCCAAATGAGCAGTCTGGGCAGTTTGATGATCTGCTCTTCTCGTAAACGTGAAAGCATTTGCTGCAGCGGGAGCTGTACATCCTACCGACGTCGGATTGGTTGGCCGCCAAGTCAATGACCGTTTGCTGCAACTTCGAATAGAGCTGCTGGGTAACTTCCTTCATCCTTGAAGTTACGTAGCCTAAGAAATGTTAGATACGGAATCGAACATGTTCACTATCATATTGCCGTGTACTTACTGCTGACCTCTTCCGGAAGATTGACCAACGTCTTGTCTTCAAGCCAAGAGCTGAAGTCATAGTTGAGAGGCAGTCGCAGCACAGCCATCCGAGAAATCTTCTGAAAAGCTTGTGATTCTCCAATCATAGAAGTAGACACCAGGAGATATCCAATGTCCCGAAGCTCGATAGTGCGGTTGAAGTTGGCAAGCCATCTCTGCATCCACGGCATGAGCGACGCAGTGCAGCAATACTTATCGCAATGGGTCGCAATGACTGCAAAGCTCTCAGCGTTCATTGTATACCACTCGTTGTTAAATGAGTAGTGAAGGATGGAGAGAATAACATCCATTGCATCCGGGTTATCGTCTTGCAGGTGAATATCTGGCTTCAATCCATCTCGAGTCTTGATGCCTTCCTGAAATTTATCACTAAAAAGTACGTTGAAATAGTCTGAAGCGATTCTCAAAACCTGAGAAGAAACAAGGAATTTTTTGCGCGACTTTTCGTTGGCGACCACTAGAGCAGCGTCCCAAACTGGGTGAAGCCTTTTGATGGTCTCGTTTGCTATCTCAACCCCCGCCATAATGGTTGGCTGTGTGCTGTGTGGGTCAGAATTGCGATAGCTCAGACACGTTAAGACCTAGTGATTTGGAAGTAAAATTACGGTAAAGTGACTGATGTGGGTGAAGATGTGATGTTGTGGAAAATATGGTCTTGATTGAAGCCCGGGAGTGAGTGTACTATGAGAGTAGGTGCTATGGAAGGGCCTGCAATAATTCACAGCGAGGAAGGAGTGAGAGAACAAAGAAGGGCAAAATCAATATAGAAGATGAATCCGAAAGGATGCTGACGAGGACCTGAACGTTTGATGTAGGGCTGTTCAGGTGGTGTGGTGAGCTTTAATGATCAACCCACCTTGCGATAAAAAGTAGGATGTCAGTGGGAAATTCACAGGGTTGAGCGGTCCGGGTAATGATTCTTTCCAAGACGTCCTTGAAACAGATGTTCTTAGCACAACAAGCGATTGACGATTATGGGAGGGCTCAAATCGAAAGCGAAGGGCAGATGAGCATGTTTAGGCAAGCATACAGAGTCTTGGTTGGAGAACTTGGAATGAAATTTCTGACGGTGACGTTGCCCCCTGGTTGCACTTTGTACATGACAGATCAATCACTCAGGAGTGTGGCGATTGGAATCCTCAAAAACCAATGATATTGTTATGTTGTTGGAGCTACAGAGTCTGAATGCCATAGGTAGCTTGTGCCCATCAATTAAAGGTAACTTTTGTAGTGTCAACATACAGATTGGGAAGTGGACCTGTAAACGTGGGAGTCTGGAGCTGTTGGAGGCGCACGGACCACGACTGGGATGATGCAGGGATGGGTGGCGTAAAGGGGAGGCGCGTTTTACGCCGGGTATCAAGACGACGCGCCCCTCTACTCCATTTATTCATTTGGCTGCTATCGGCTCGAGCTGGAAGCTCTGTGTGAACCACAACAACCCAACCTCGACGTCAAGCTGGCTTCGCTAATCTTGCAGCCATATTCGGATTATTTTGCGGGCACTGTCGCCCGAAATATATCTCTATAATCTGCGACCATGACCAGTGAGTCTCGGCGCATGCAGCACCCCGCCAAAGCAAAGACTAATTAATGTTTGACAGCCCGGGCGGAGCGCATGCAACAGCGCATGCGTGGAGCAGGGTAGGACAATCCAGCCATTGATGCCTGAAGATTGCGACTGACGATTCAAAGACATGGCCAGGTTGAGGATGTTTCGTTCCAATTGGACTTTGGCGACGACCTCACAGCAACTGGGGTTGAGACTCAGACCAGCCCGGAGAGACCGACACAGAGAACGACACCGAACACGTCAGCTAAGAGGCGGAGACTGGACACTGATGCGGCGCGACCGGCGGTACCAGCGATAAACGATACCAGTCCAACCTCGCAGCAGCCTTCAGGAAAGGAAGACCCTTCTGAGCTCCAAGAAGAGTCCTCGACTGAACCCGCGCGGCTCCCAGCCACGCAAACCGACAAAAGCCCTGCCGTCGTCGTCGAACAGTATGATACCGAGCTAGTTGAGTCTCTGCCGCCGTCGAGGCCTGCTGCGTCTGCGCCGCCCGTCTCGCCAGTGTCGAGGAGGGGCACAGGGGAACATACCGAAGTGGAAGAAAGCCCTTTGGATGCGCCAGGTAGCGGCCGAAGACGCACAATCGCGACCAGCAGTGCTCTTGCATCGAGCGCCAGATTACAGCAAGCACTGTCGCCTGGCGATAACGAAACCGAGACCGTCCCGATATCCTCTCCTCTAGAGCGCAAAGTACGGAGAAATACAGCCGGCACGCGCAGCTCCCGCGGGAGTCGAAACTCTGCCGCATCTGCGGACGATGGCCCGGGTGATACTTCGCCAGATCAAACGGTCAGGTCTCCACGAAAGACAGGATCTCCTGAGCTCTCGTACCGCCACGATGCGGAGTTGGAAGAGCTGACAGCGCCTGTCTCTGAGCCAGCATCTCCGGATCTGGAGCCGGAACCGGAAATGATCGTGGAAGAAGTACATGAAGTAGAGCGAGATCACGAAGAAAGCTTGGCAGAAGAGATGAGCACGAACGAGACAGCCCAAAGAATTGGACGGAAACGACCACGCAGAAGCCCTAAACCAGCGTCCCCTGAACCAGACTCGACTATAGACGACGAAGACCACGACGAGCCATTGCCCAAAAGACGGAGAAAACAAGCACAAAAGAGCCCAGCGAAACAGAAGCAAGGAAGACCAAAGGGAACCTCCAAAGCCAAGGACGTTTCGCCGAAGGCTGCCACAAAGCGCAAGAAGAAGAAGCAAGGGGCTGATGGAGCTGGAGAGTCGGTTACCATCCCCGTGCAGCGATTCACAAAAAGGATGCAAGTCGCGGAAGGCGACGAGGACGACGCTGATGTGCTCAACATGGACATCCCATTTGCTGGACGTAGCGGAGTCAACACTGTAGATGTTCTGACTCAGGTCTGTGACGAGGTGATTGAGACGAGTCTGGATACCCTTAAGGAGGGTGTGCGAAACGCGCAGGATAAATCCTCCAAGAGGGAGTACCAAGTGCAGTTCCGAGCTCTAGAGGCTTATCAGGAGGAGCTGAGAAACCGCCTTCTTCAGCATGTGAGTGCCAGATATTCGAGGCCAGCTTGCCACTACTGACTCCAGTCAAGACCATCCTCCTCGACGCACTACACAGCTTGCGCAAGCGAGTACGTAGCGTCCAGAAGGAGAGGATCGCTCTTCGGGACGAAATCATGCGCATCCGAGCCGAGCGGGATCAGGTGGCACTTCGGAAGGATGCCATCAGAATCAGGCACGAAAAGGTGACGGAGGAAGCATTGGTACGTCCCCTCAGTCACACTCTTAAGTCAGCCTTACGGCTCTAACGAGCGCCCGCAGAACCAATTGAGCTTATCTACGCAGATGCATGATATCGACCTGGCCGTAGAGCGCGGTCGTGCAGCACCTGAGCTTGGCCCGGCCGAGAAGAAGACGGCAGAACTGGCCAACCTCGAGATTCTGATATCCAGAATTACAGACCAAGCCTGTTCGAAGAGCGGTGCTGGGGGGACACTGAAACAGATCAAAGACTTTAATGCTTTGCTTGAACGAGCTGCTGTGGCTCTTGAAGGCAGATGAGCGGCAAAAAAGTGTGGGAGGGGAGGCGTTACAAGGAGGGAGCTTCCAAGCCTACGCAATGACCGCTTTGTTTCGGCAATGTCATGTCTAAAATTCCTTGAAGCTGTTTGTTGTTACTTGCAACATGCTCTGGAGGCTTGGGGGTGGTTGTGAGGAGGATAGCACGGGAGTCGGGAGGCCTCTGGCAGGGGGGCAGCAGACTCAGGAAAAGTCGGCGGCATTCGGCTCGCCTAATTAATGACTATGTTTTGTCCTCCTGGCCAACCACGGGGTAATAGCACCGCCCTGCTATAAGTGCAAACTCTAATCCTCAATAGAATTAGCACTCTCGTTCCAAAGGGGGAAAATAAGCAACAGAACCCGGGGACGTTTGATTGGCCCTACAGCCAGTGCACAGAAAGCGAGCGCTGGCCAGGCCGAAGTCGTTCTGGAACCCAATGGTCCCTCAACTTCTTAGGCGACCGTCTCAAATTTTGGGTTGCCCATTCCGGATTTGACGTCACTAGCAAGCCTCGTTCAAATGCCTTTTGAACCACCCATTTTTTCCACCGGCTTATTCTGTGATGAATGTCCCATCTACTCTGGGGTGTCCATCGTCTCTGCGTACGTCGGTGTGGCCGTGTCCCGGAGTGGGGGGTTGCCTACTTCTGCAATGTGGCGGTCACCCGGTAACTTTCACCTGGCGTCGATGCCCGCCCCCCCAAAATTCCCTCGACACCAATTGTTCCTGTTACCAACCGCACCCCCCGTGTCATGAACATCCTATTGCGGATGTGCGGCACCTGGATCCATCGTCATACAAGTACCTACATCGTAGTTTCTACCTCGGGGGAGGGGCGGTATACCTGCCCTACTCGGCCACATACGCACCCTCCACACCCCTGACCCCTAGTCCGTCCCTGTTTGGCCAGCGACAAGGGAAACCAGGCGCAGCCATTGCGCGTGAGAGCAACTGATTGGGTGTTTAGGGTGTTGTAGTTGCCGTTTTGCATTCGACCATGGGTGGCTCTGTGTTGTTTCCAGGATGGTAGTGAGAGCTCGAGGGCGATAAGGGGGCGTGGGCGTGGGCGTGGGAAACCTTGTGCATTCATTTCCTTCATTGGTAGCGGTTAGGGATCCTCGGCCGCCGACTGGCACGGGGAAGAGGAGGTTTCCCAAGCAGAGGTCTGCTGGGTTGTGCGGACCGAAACAGTACATAAGGCCGTAGAAGACAGCCCATCCTCCCGCTGCCATTCTCTTCCTAAGATCAAGCTGCCCATCTGTCTATACCACTCAAAAGCTTCTCGACACCGCATACCAAAAACCATCACCTCTCTTTACAACCCATCAGGCCCTCCTCACAACCGACAACATGCCCGCTCCCGAAGCTCCCCAGCAGCAAGCCCCCATGGAGGTCCCCCTCGACAACGGCGTCGTCACCCAGCAGCCCGTGAGTCTCTCCCTCTTCCTGCACTTTTCGGGCCATCTCAGTAGGCACGACGAGAACACCGGCTAACATGCTATCGTAACAGTCCGCCGAGCCCCAGCCCGAGATGACCCTCCGTGGTGGTGAGGAGGCCGGCTGCGAGATCTGCTGCGGTCTCTGCGGCTGCGAAGAATCTTGCTGTTAGAAATGTGGTTGATGATGATTTGGCAAAGGGGATTGATTGGAAGGCGCGGAAGGAAACGAATACAAGCTTTGGGGAGAGGAGGGGGTGGGCGCTGAGTGAGACACCACGCGACGGTGACTAACCTGTCCCTTCCCCTCGTGGCGTTTTTGGCGAATTGAACTGCCACCAGCTTTCCTTCCATTAGAGCTGGATTGGATATATCATCTAATTACGAATGCCACATGAGTTACGTTTATCCACTCTTGACCTCGGCCCTTATTTCAGACGTGCAAACTGAACCAACGTCGTTGAGGATGTGAGGCTCTGGGGACATCTTGGCTCTTGAGGCTTGGGGGTGACACGAGGAAGTGGTTTCCCGAGCTGCCAAGTGTGTGCCAAGAGATCTACCCGCGGGCCTGAAAGCTTGGCGTGCAGCGGCCACTCTTTCTTCATGGCTTTCGTCCCCTCTCTTCCTCACTGGGCGAAGCGAGTGCCGAAGGAGGGAGGTGGCGGCGCTGCAGAACCTGTTAACGTACCCAGGCAGTGTATAAATCACTCCACTGCAAAATTCATGAGCGTGCTTGCGCCGAACCTTCTACCGGCGACGGTCACTGCACAAAAACCTTCGCACTACTACGCTCGTCTGGATATTTGTTGTGGGGGGGGGGGGGGGGGGGGGGGGTGGGGGGAAGGGGGTTTGATCACACCACGTCCCGGCGCTTGCTCCAGCTTCCCCACTTATAGCAGTTCAAGAACCGTCTTGTGGCCAGTCGGGTTTCCGGTTTTCTGTCAGACAGCAAAAAAGCCTGGTCACAGCTGACTCCGGGCGGACGGCCGCGGGCCCAATTCTCCCCTTCCTCCCCCCCCCCCCCCCGTCAAATTCGCAACCGTAGCGTCAGAAATCGCTGATCGCGCTGTTCGAGCTCAATTGAAAACGCGAAGTCTTACCCTTGGTTTTCCATGTGCTCGCACCCTCTGGTGGGCTGGGGGTTGCGGACCGGGAAGCTGAACTCTCTGGGTTTTCGTTGGGGTACGAGATGGGATGAAGTGCGCCGAGCCACGCTGACCCTGCTGAGGGAATTACCGGCTGCGTCTTTTCGGTCCACCCTCGTGAAGTCTGCCCATGTACGTCGCAATTTCAGGCCGCCGTCTGATGTGGCTACCTGTTGGGTCCAGCTGCAGCCGTGAGGCATCGTGATGTTGAGCTCACGAGCAGTCTTCTTGTTTCCTCCCTTTGCCGATTCTCTCTATACCAGTTGGTAACTCTACAGTTTTGACGACGAATCGCCTTGAATAGATGTTTGTTCCATTGTGAATATTGAGGCTTCGGTTGGAGGGAGAATAAGCCCATTGGCAGGCTCTTTTTTTTTTTTTGTCTTCGCATTTCAAAACGCGTTGCTAGAAGTACAAAGATAGTCTACAGTCACTTCTACAAAGGCCGAAGCCGTCACACCAAGGACGGCCGCATCAGCCTCGACAACCCCCTTTATACAGTACACAGTTCGGTGTCAATTGCCCTCAGGAACCATGGCCATCTCAGACATGGCAACCCCCCCCCCCCCCCCCCCCCCCCCGACGAACCGTAGACACTGACCAAGAGCGATACCGGCGCCTCTCACTTGCCGCCGCCAAACGCCCCGGCGATACGATCCACAATCGTGGCCTTGCCCTCCGCCTTGCGCCTCTCCTTCTCCTTCTCCTGCTCCTCCCACAGCTTCTGCACGTTCTTGGCCACGTCCGCCTTGGCCTGCAGGTCCGCCCGTAGCGCCGCCTCCTCGGCCGCCCGCTCTGCCTCCGGCAGCTTTTCGAGCTGCTCTCTCCACGACTTCTCCAGTTCCGGTCTGGGCTTCACCTCGGGGGCGGTGGGGTCCGCGCCCGCCGGCGAAGTGGGTATCGCGAAGTCGAACTTGGGCACGGGGAGGCCCTCCTTCTTGGCCGCCTCGGCAGCCTCTTCTTGCTCGATCATGCGCGCGTAGAGCTTGTCCGCGTGCATCTGTATGTCTTCCTCCACCTGTGCCGGTCGGTTGTGGACAGACTGGTAGCCCAGGGCCTTGAGAAATCTCTAGCGGTGGGGCGTTAGTTGATCATGAAATCCCGTCGGCAGCGGTGACAGGAGCAAGTCCCAAGGGGGACGCTTACCGTTTGCACAGTATAACACCTCTCGAATCGCTGCACCTGGTGTCTGCACATCTGCAGTCGGTCCTCCATGGCGCCGTTCTTCATACAGTTCACCCACTCCTCCTGCTGGATCGCGCAGTTCTCGAGCGCCGCCTTGCCGATGTTGTGTTTCCGCTGCTTGTAACCCTCCAGCACGTCCATGAGCTTCTCGTGGTCCGTCTTGTTCTCAGCCTCGATCTCCGAGTAGGGACGGTACGTCTTCCACAGGTGCGCGTACCGCCCGTCCTGGAACAGGCTCTCCTTGGGCACCTTTGGCCTATCTCCTGCCTTCGCGGCATCTAATTGGGACTGTGCATGCGCGCTCGATGCCGCCGTCACAGCCGCCTCGGCGGCCCGGATGGCGTTGTTCTGGGCGTCTTGGGCCTGCTGCTGGATCTTGACCGGGGATTCGCGCTCGAGGAACTCGCGGAGCTTCGGGTCGAGGGACTTGAGCGGGTCGTCGGACGCAGGCGCGCCGGATCCGAACCAGCCGTCGAACCACCCCATTGCGAAAATTTGAGCTTTTCAGGAGGAGGAAAGCTGGAAGCTCTTGGGGGATCCCGGAGGTGTTGTCGGGAGAGCTTGGTGGCTCTCTGATGGTCGCAAACTTGAAGCTCTGGGAGAATTTCAAGGTGGCCGACTGTGATCCAATCAGATGCTGGGAAAGACAGGAGAGGACTGTGTGATGCTCCAAATCGCACTGTATCAAGCACTGTCATTCGGGGGTTTAATGAACATATTGCGCATCACTGAATACGTAGCTTAGATAACGGTATTGAACTGAATCATTAGGATATCCTACCATGGAACAGATACAGCTTAGATACAATCCATCATATTCCAATTCGGGGCATCTGGCATGCTGAAACGCCTGAGTTCTCAGTAGGACGGACGTGTTGTCCACCAAGACACCCTTCCGAGCAGCAGTTGGCATATTCTTCATCCTAGAGCGAAATGCGATGTACGAGACGTCAGGATGAGGGGCACTCGGAGGCAGCATATCACTGTTTCACGGAGAACAATTGTACGCCCAACCATTCCTTATCATTTTTTTTTCGTTCATTCGACCTGAGGCGTATCGCAGTTTTCCGTTCCCGCAAAAATCACAAGCCCATCGTGTGCCCAAGACAGCCAGAGAAAAATAATCTCTAGTTCACAACCGATATGTTTGGCTGATCGAATTCATTTGGTCTCTCGAGTCTGCATCTATAACACAATCATGTGGATGCAGTTTTCCTGTTGACCTCCCATCCGGTATGTAATGAAGAACCCACACCGCAGTCACGCCGTAAATGCCAATGAGCCGGTTTAGAACTTGCTGAACTTCTTGACAGCCTTGCCAGTGCGGGGAAGGACACGCAGGACGTTGAAGCGGACCTGGATTCAGCGTTAGTAAACTTGCCTCCCAAGAGAGAGCCCTGGTTCGACCAGCGGCCGTTGTGGTATATCGTCGTAACATACAGTCTTGCTCAGAGGTCTGCACTGGCCAACGGTGACCTGGTCACCCTCCTCGACACGGAAAGCGGGGGAGACGTGGGCGGCGAGGTTCTTGTGGCGCTTCTCGTAACGGGCGTACTTGGGGATGTAGTGGAGGTATTCTCTGCGGATGATGAGGGTGCGGTGCATCTTGGTGGAAACGACGGTGCCGGTGAGGATACGACCGCGGATGGAGACCTGGCCGGTGAAGGGGCACTTCTTGTCTGCAGACGATCCTTCGTTAGCCACTGTATCTTCTGCGGTTCACTCCGTTCCCAATGTGTCGTGCGTGGTGCTTCTTTGTCGTAATAGTCGCATATGTTCCCCTCCTCTCCTCTTCGAGTCCATTCCCCAACTGGTCGTGTGTTCGCTGATTGCGGCCCTCGAGGTCGTCGCGAAATTTCGTCATTCATCATGTGTCGTCCGTCCATCGCGCGCAAAGCCCCAACCAACACAATCAATCGCTCTCGCTCGCAAACGTACCGATGTAGGAGCCCTCAATGGCAGTGGCAGGGGTGCGGAAACCCAGACCAACGTCCTTGTACCATCTGCGGCCGCTCTTGCCGGGGCGAGCAGACTTCGCCTTGACCTTCTGGTTGAGGAAGATACCCTTCTGCTTCTGGAAAGCCCTCTCGGACTGGACGGTCAACTCGGTAGCCATCTTGACGTCGTGATGCGGTCGGGTCGACTGGGCGGGGTGGGTGCTGTTGAGGTTAGAAGTCGTTGATGCTGAGCCGCTTCAACCAGACAAAAATCCGTGACGATGCAAGGCAAGAGATGTGGCCCAGCTTAGGGCACGAAAAAATTAGCGAAAGGTGGGTGGGCCCCCCAAAAAAGGCCCATGTCCCTTCGAGTTGGTTCAGCCACACATGGCCATGTTCCGCCTCCTCCAGCCTCAGGCAGACAGAAGCTGCCCCTCCACCCTGGCTTGTCGAGGACAACTGTGGCGCAGCTTCTCTGTGGCTGCAAATTTCTGCATCCGAGTTTCCCCATCTGTGGTGACAGCTGATGCCACAGCAACAAAGCGCGTCTGTTGACATCATTCCCGAGAGGCCAATCAAATCCCCCGTCGCATGTAAACACAACCCATGACAGCCCACTCACCCTGCTTTTTGGGGGACCTGCACATTCAAGCCACCACCCATACTTTAACAAGTGACATGCGCACGCCTAGCTCTCCGATCTGAAAACCAGCCCGTCACCAGAAACCCCGATACTCAACATGGCTTCGCTCGGTGACGCGACCTTGCCGTCAACGCGTCGGACACGCAGGTCAATCGGAGCGACCAGTTCGTCGAGGAAGAATGGCGACAAAGAGAACGCAACCATCGACGTGGGCAGTAGTCTTGCTGAGAGTCGCAAGAAGTCGCGAAGCAAGAGTATTGGCCCAGGGGGCCTGGATGCCCTCAAGAATGCAAATGGGAACCGTAGAGCTGTGAGTATACTCTATCCTGCCGGTCCCGCGCACCCGCGTCTAACACACACAGTCCCTGGCTGTGCCTTCACGCCCCCCGCCTCGATCGATTTTAAAGCCTACGATGCCTCTATTGCCCGAGATACCGCCACACCGCAAGCGTGGAGCAGACCTCATTGACCTCGGCCCGCCGAGGTCTGGTACTCCGACGACTACGAGCAACACTGATCTCACTGGTTCTGGATCCAAGATTGCGCTGCGCACAGAGGAGGAACAGCAGGCCGCGGCAAAGGAGAGGGAGCGCAGAGACGCGCGTCGCAAATCTCTCGCCAATCGCCGCGTGTCCTTTGCAGCCGAAGCCACCCTTCATACATTTCACGAGATCGAGTTTATACAGGACTCGACATCGTCAACCGACTCGACGCGCCGCAGGTCATCAGCTGCAGGCAGCTCCAACGAACCAGACCGTCCGTCAACACCACAAGAGCAGGAAGAGGATGTTGTCCCACAATCGCCAGACAATCAGCGAGAGCTGCACCAGAAGAAACGCAGAAGAAGCTCCACCGCTCCTCTAATGGAGTTTACTGAAGATGAACAAGATACCATGGCGACTGGTTTCAGCTCCGACTCGGAGCCGGCAGATGCTGTGGAGGAAATTGTCGACGAGGAACAAGAAGAAGAAGCCTCGGACTCCAACAGTGACTCTGATGACGACGGCACAATGATGACGGTCGATGACCACGAAGTCACCGGCGCATCAGTTATGTCTTCGCGCACCGTCGGAACTGACGATGACGATGACACTCTGGATGATGCACTTCGAATGGCTGCACGGCAGGCTGGCACACAAAGGCTGAGCTTCGATGACAGTGACGAGGAGGAGGTGATTCCTTCTTTCGGGTGGATCAAGAAAGACAAGCCTCAAGCAGAGGCAGTTCAGGACCAAGAGAACGTTGCGCCATCATCGCTTGTCCGAAACAGCCCTCCTCAAGACAACGAAGAGGATGATATGGACATGGATATGGACTTTACCTCTGCCGTTGGAGGGATCCTTGGCAACAAGACGTCTCAGGACACCGAGCCTGACGAGGAAATGTCCATGGATGTTACCCGTGTTTTGGGAGGGATCCTGTCGAAGAACAACAGCAAGCCAGCACTGGCGGAAACAGCCTCTGAGGATCAGACCATGGATTTCACTCAAGCGGTCGGAAGTATTCAGAGGACCAAAGCCAATGATCACCTATTTGCTGCCGAGAACGATGACGAGGACATGTCGATGGAATTCACCAGCGCAATTGGTAGTTTGCTACCGACGCACACGAAGCGTGACACGGCACAGACGCGCCGGAGAACGATGACTTCCAGCAGCAACCCAGAAGAGTCAATCATGGACATGGATATGACCGTCGGTGTCGGCCGGATCTTGCCTGATACAGGCAACACAATCTACGGCGACCAGACAATGGGGATGGACATGACCGTTCCCGTGGGCCGCATTCTTTCGGCACAAGACGAACCTGCAGATGAAGAGGAAGCGACGGAGCGCATGGACATGACTGTCCCCGTCGGCAAGATATTGTCTACAGCAGATCAGTCGCCTGAGCAGCAAGAGGTGACTATGGGAATGGACATGACTGTTCCCGTCGGCCGGATCCTGCCGTCTTCCCGAGCGTCGGATCACGAAGAAACCACGACGGGTATGGACATGACTTTGGCTGTCGGGGGCATTATCAGACCACCCCAATCCCCAGAGGCTAGGGTTGCTGCCAAGAAATTCATGGAAGAGGAAGTGGACAAGCCTGACACGCCGACCAAGTCTATGTTGGGCAAGCCTGCATCGCCTGCTAAAAAGCTTGCCGCTTCGGTCAAGAGACACACTTCATCAACACCGGAGGCTAGAAGCAGTCACGAGTTTAACCCTTTCCAGGGCAGAGGTCTCCGCCAAAGCATGCCACACGCAGGCGCAGCTTCAATATCTCCAGATCGAACGAGGACGCCCAGCCCTCCAAAATCCACTGCTCCCACTCATGCCGTCGCCGAGACTCCACTCGAGAGTTCGCCAGTTAAGACGCCACAATCACTCAAGAAGCGGGGCCGCTCCAAGTCACCCGTTAGGAAGCCTGCTACTCCCTCTCCCGAAAAGGCGGTTAGTCGCCTGAACATATTTCAGCAAGACCCAACCACCGGTGCAAGGACCCCGACAGTTGTCCTTACTCCCCAAACCCGCAGACATTCTGGTATCGGTGCAGATAAGCCCGGACTCGGTTCTCCTCGAGTTGCCGCTCTTTTGGACCGCAGAGGGTCACTTGGTGAGACTGTTAAAGAGTTTGTACCTGGCAGGGTCCGAGGGGTCAGATTTGGCGACGCACAAGCCATCGAAGAGGAGATCGACAAGGACCGCCAGGAAGAAGAAGACAAAGAAAACGGTCGAAAGATACTCGAGCGTGAGGCCGACGGCGGCGAAAATGAGAAAGAGGCGACCCTGAACCTAAGAGAAATGATCCAGAGCTTGAGCCCGAAAAAGAAGAGTCACATGCCAAGTCGCAAGAGTCTTCACGTTGGGAGCGCAAGAGGGTTACTAGGCAAGCGGCCCGCTGAGCTTGATGATGAGGATGGCGAGGACCACGATGGCATCAAGAGGCTCAAGGGCCATCAAGGTAGCCCTGTCAAGAACGTCAAGCTGCAACAGCCGCCCAGTAAGGCAGAGACCACTGGTCGCAGATTGACTCGTTCAGCCAGAAAGAGTATGGAGGAAGACGCCGCATCAAAAGTCACGCCCACTCATTCCGATTCCCCTCTAAAAACGGCGACCTCGGCCAAGTCACCAAAATCTCATGGCCGCTTTAAAGACGTCGAAGACGACACAATGTCTCACCCGATGAATCTTGATGGTTCTCCTGCCCAAGACGAGAACGAGCTCATGAACGAACAGGCTGAGGAACGTATTCATTTGCAAGACTTCCTGAACATGACCTCAATTCGATTCATGGAGTTGACAACCACCAAACGAAGACACACGCAAGCCCCAGAAATGTTCAAGGATGGGCTGTTGGGCGGCAAAGACGACTTGTCCATGGAGCGCTGTGTCGTAGCTGGTGCTTGCACCGTTCCCATGCTTGAGCTTTATCAACATTCCTGCCGCGAGCTGAAGAAGTACATCTCTGAAGGTCGCAGTATCGTTCGGGAGATCGAATCGGAGACCTTCGAAGAGAACCCGCCGTTGTTCCGCGAATATATGTCTGCCTCGCCCGACTTCAAAAACATTCTTGACAACCAGTTCAAGAATGGCAAGACTCACGCTCGTCTGGAGAGTAAGGCCATGTGGTACGAATGGCGAATGAAACTCCAGGAAGGTCTGAGAGAGGGCCTTGTTAAGATCGCCGAGGGCATGGCCGTTGATGACAAGGTCCTTGATCAACAGCAAAAGCTGCTCTCTTCCGTTTTGCCTGCCATTGTGACACGCTTCACCGCCCTTCAACAAGAGCACGATAACTTGCAAGCCGTCGCAGAAGAACTTGCTGACTGCGACCCGGAAGAGCTTGAGGCCGCCAGGTCTGACTTGGCCAACATCGAAAGTGACATGGAAGAGAAGATACGGCGTGTTGCTGAGCTCCGACGGGAATTGGAGGAGGCAGAACAAGACGTGGAGGAATTGAAGCAGGAAAAGCAGCAGTGCCATGAGGACATCAAGGAGGCGGAGAAGATTCGCGAGGAATGTCGGGGCTGGTCGATTAGCGAGATCAGTGCGCTCAAGGGTAAGTTCCAACGGCGATGGCATTATCTGGTCCCACAAGACTAACACGCCCTGCAGCGCGAGTGGATTCTCTCGAAAAGCAACATGGCTGGGCTGTGACCGGGGTTTCCGGGAGCACCATTTCGATGACATACCGAAAAGAAATCGAGCTGGTGTTTGATCTGGCCTCTTTTCAGCATGGCCAGAAGAACTCGCGAATCGATCTGTGGTATATTGCCGCAAACCGCGATACCAACCCTGTGCCGTTGACAACCGAACGGGACTTTTTCCTGCAGTGCATCCGGGACCACATCCGAGGACTGCCGCAGAGCCGCACTAAAATTGCGGACCTCCTCCACCTGGTTCGTGCCGCATGGGACAAGGCTAATTGCACCTCCAACCATATCCGGCAGCTCAACATCACATTTCCCACGGCCATTGTCAGGACGTCGGACTCGTCCGTTGCCGTGAATTCGTCCCTCCTTCTACCTCAAATCGAGACCAAGGTGGAAATTGCACTCGAGATCCGCGGTTCGAGCAAGCCTGACGGCATCGAGTTCACCCTGCACCCCGGGGCCAAGGTTGTCTATGGAGAGCACTTCAACACTGGGAAGATGGGAGAGTTCTTGACGACCCATCTGGGAGACCGGGCATTATCTACCGAGGAGGGCGCCCCGTCGTGGAGCAATGTGGTCGTCGATCTTCATGAGAGGCTTCTGGCGAGAGGAAGGAAGCAGGGTTAGAGACGGACTATTTCTGTCTTGTAATGATTGATGACGGCGGACAATTCCTTTTAGACAGTGGTTTCGGATTCATGGCGCTTGTGGCGGATACCCAGGGCATGATAGCAAACCACATTAGCTACACTTCGTTGATAACATGCGTATGTCACCTTCGTAGTGAAGGTACCTTCCAGTTCATCTTCGAGTTCACCTGTACATCGCATCATCTCTAGTTCTACCCTAACATTCAGTCTGCTGCTTGGATACGAGTAAGAGCCATTTGCCAATGCAGTACTGCATGCTCGTCCGAAGTCGTGTGGATCGTGCGTACCAGGGGGAGTGGTCTTATACTAGAAATCCCTCGACGAGACCCTCAGAATATGGTTTGTTAGACACGATGACCACAGGGTGGTTATATGCACCATGATCGAGAGCAAGCCGGAGTAAGTTGGTAGGGATGTTGCGCTGGGCTGAAGCCACATGATCTTTCTGCACAACAATACGATCTTTACTTCCATCTATCCAGGTTTGCCCCTTGTTCAGGGCCAAAGTGCCCTGAACCATGGGAAGAGTTCATGTCACTATCGTCTGTCTCCGTCGTCCGTCATTGACCGTCCCGCTCCTTCCAGTCCCAACTCCTGAATACCACCTCACCCGCCACTTTCACCTCACCTTCACCCAACCAACCAGACCGAAGCGAACGAGCAGAAGGCCTTGCTCGACTACTGTCACGTGCCCAACCACCAGACGGCCTACCCATTGCCTAGATTTATTTCTTCCGCACTGCTGGTTTATTTTGAAAATCCCTCTTTCTTTCTCTTCTGTCTTGTATCCATTTGACTAGTGCAGCTGAAGTTTCGCGCATAGTTCTTTCGACATTCGTCGCATCGATACAACACTCTTTCTTGCCTTTGTACATCTCGCAATAACCGACTTAATCTCAATAGTCAGCATCAGCATCGGAACAGCCAACATGGACGGCTTTCTCGACTGGGCCTGCCTTCGGGCGGAGAACATGTTGGATCTTCTCGTCGACGCCTTTGGAATCATTTTTGGTCCGATCGTGTGTGGATTACTCTGGGCTGCCGGCTTTTCTTCAATCGGTTTCTTCGTCTGGATCATTGTTTGCTCTCTTGTTATCGGTGCCCTCAAGTTGTTCAAGGATGCAACACGGAGCCTCGGGGACCAGTGGCGTGTCCTGCCAGACAATGACCCCAAAAAGCCCAGGATTCCTGGTACCTGGCCTGGAGCGGCGATTCTGGACTTCTCCTAGGTTGAGAATTTCCATCTCGTCGTACCAGTTATGTGAGCCTCGCCGGCCGATATTCCATCCATCTTGACTATGAGCTGACCATACTGTCAGGCCCCCTTCGTCACCGAATCAGGCGGTGTGCGACCCCATTACCGACTCCGCGGACCCGTCCAAGGATGAAAAGAAGAAAAACTCGAGCTTTAAAGTCGATTCGATCAAAAAGGTCAACCAGATCAGAATACGGTTGAAAAGGAAGACAACCAGACTTGAATGCAGGCACCAGCGGGAACATAAGACGAATCCCCGGCTCACGAAGAAGCACCAGCAGACCGCGAAACTCAAGAACAGGGAAGTTGAGGAACTCAAGAGTCGCAACCTCGAACTCAGTGCATATATACGGGTATTAGAGGAGAGCCGAGCTGAAATATTGCAACGTCGGCCAACCTGGGTTAATCCATACGACGAGGACTTGAAAATCCCCGGCCGAATTCCAACTATGTCTACGAGATTGCCAATGCCTGAATTCCGTATCTCAGATGTCATCGACCGCCGAAAGATAAAGGAAGCCCCCCGTTTTAACATTAGATTCTACAGAATGCCGAATACTATCGTTCGATTCGAGGCCTCTGCTCTTGCCGCCCTGTCTCTGTCTAGCACCGACGAGACCATCGACCAAACCGTTCATCAGTCCGTCAACCAGCCCATCACGAGCACCGCTATCGTTCCTTTCCCAGTCCAGACTTCGGTCCTGTCTTTATTCCGGTCGCGTACTGACTCTCAGAGTCAGAAGGTGGCCCAACTTCAGGCTCATCCGAAAAACAACGCCTCGGTCTCATCCTCTTGTGCACCGACTTATACACGGTCTCTTGGTTTACCCTCCACCCAGCTCATCGCGATTCCCACCGTCAATCCTCCCCGCCAAATTCTTAAGCACACAGAAAGCCCTGTTCTTGAACTCCCTCGACCCACGATCTCCTCGGCGCCACTGGTCAAGTCTTCCCCGCAGCCGCTCGCGCAGTCTCCTTTGATCCCGCCCTCACTTATTCACTCAAGCTCTCTGATTTCTGCCCCAGCTCCCCCCACGGCATCCGAGATTAACAACTGGGAAGTAAGCCAAAAAGAAGACTGTACTGATAAAGAATCCGAACAGAATACTTCGGACTACAACATTAGCTCTGGACGGGAAAATGACGAGAACGGAAACGGTGCGCTTCCATGTATCCCGGAGTCGGATGAAGACTATGGTACGAGCAAAGATGAAAATCTTATGCTGCTCCCGGGTTCAGGTGACAACGATGTCAACGGAAGAGACAATAACTTCCCGCCTCTTCCAGATTCGGACGCTGGTTCGGATGGAGAGGACCATGATGAGATTCACATCGATAATCCGGACAACGCAGGCAGTGTGGTTGCCCCTGTGATTCAGCAGCTAGTGGAGACTTTGTCCGATCCTGTACCTGCTCAGGGGCCCCCTTACGCGTCTTCCCCTGTGCCTGTCATTATCAAATCCGAGGTCCAGGGACCATATATCACTCTCCTGGGTAACCAGATGGAAGTTGACGTTCAGAATGAGAATGAGACCGAAGAGGAGCATCTTGGGATGTATAACGCTGCGAAAGACGAGATGGAAGTTGACATCGAGAGCAATAAGACCGAGGATGACACTGGTAAAGACAAGATGGAAACCGACATCGAGAACGACAATGGCGCTACGACAGACAAGATGCTGCCGCATAATGTGGATTCGATCCCAGTTCTAGAGGATCTTGACATGGCAGACGCGTCCCAGAAGATCCAAAGGCCTAGGGGAGATGATGTCGAGATGGGAGATGGGTCAATCCCTCTCATGGCATCTACCACCAATGTCTTGGGCAAACAGAACGCACAGCCTACAATCACTAAGCAGCCTTCGACTCCTCTGCCGAACAAGCATCGCTCACAGCAAGGAACGCTGAGTCCGCAGGCACTCAATAATGTCAGTGACGAAACCATGTCAACGGACCGCCCCGCAAGGTTCTGTCCTTACCGAAACGAGCACTCCAAACGCTCTCAGCTGCAGATGAAGAGTCGCGCCGCCAGCGAGCTCACGAAGCGAAGCGGCGTTGGCTATTGGCCTAAGAGCAGGAAGCCGCCGCCGCTCCTGACCCCACCATGGAGCAGTTTAGGAACAGACCACCGCCCATTGTAGCATCGCAGGGAGTCTCTGCCAGAGATAATCGTCTACTGTTGTCCGGATCGTTCCAGTTGAGGCGAGAATCGCTTCACAGGCTCCAGGCCCTGTGGCCCCTCCTGCCGAAGTCCGAGGCCGATCGGGTACGGTTGAACACTTTGAGATCAAAGTCACTCGCGGAATGGCGCAAGCTCCTGAACCCGGCAGGCAAGCATACGCTCCCGGAAAATACCTATATCCCCAGGGACGCGTTCGAGCGCGAAGCGGCCGAGTGGATGAAGAAGGTTGTCGAACTGATGACCAAGCTGCGTGTCATTCCAGAAGTGGGAACCCTTCTGGAGACTTGGAGGGAGTGTGTGGCCCGCCAAGAGCCTCTCCCCGAGCCTGAAGACAACTAGAAGCAGTACTTGACGATGACAAGATTTGAATGGACACAACAAAGAGTGGTTGCGAACCCAGAAAAGACAAAAAAGAAGAAGAAAAATATCTACCCATCCACCCACATCACCATTAGCGGAGGCGATGAGAATTGAAGCTCGTAGAGAGAAATCACATGGCCATTTCTAGTACGTGTCAGGACTTCATGTTCGGTTTACCTAGTTTTCACTTTTGTCCAGCCGTTTGTACCACCACCACCACCACCACCACCACCACCGCCACCAGCGGCCCGAGCTGCCTGACCTTCGCCATCCTCAATAGCCCACGCATCATCCTCGAGAACCTCCCACTCCGGAACGGCAACCTCACTGACAAGCTTCTTCTTAAGCTTATCGGCAAGTTTGAGGGGGCTGGGAAGCTTGAAGCTGCGGACGAATTCGGATCCCTCCGCACTGCCAAGGAATGCATGAGCTGTGCCATGGGAGTATCGTCCGACCCAAGACGAAGGCCTGCCAAGCTCTTCCTGGTTGGGCATATCGTGCTTCGTCGCAGGCGATGAAGTTGCCGGGGGATAGAGGCGACCAGTCTGATGGCTATGAAGTTGTTGGCCGATGAGCAAATTATACAGATTGCGTCCCATGTGACAAACGTCCTCGAATGAGTTGCGATCCCCTACGAAGACTCCCTGGGTGCTGCATGCCCAGGCAATGTCATATGCCAACAATGTCACGCCCTCCAAAAAAAGGGAATAGGCAGCCGGATCTTCTTTGGCTAGAACAGGCAAAGACTTGTCAACAAACAGTGGCCGCGGGCGAGGGACGTAGTGCGGCTGGCTATCGCGCTCATCCGAAGTAAAGCTGGGGATGGTTGAAGTGCCGGGAAACGGGACGTCGCTGTGTTGGTATGACGAGGCAAGATTGAAAATGGTCGGCCGCGGGTAATCACGATGGGGCAATGTGATCTCCGCGGGAAGCCGGATGGTGAGATAATGTGACGTTAGCGCCAGAATATGGGCAATGTTGGCCAGGGAGGTCGATAAGACTTCAGGCGATGTCGCTGCCCAGCAAGGTCAGTATCATTTTTAAGAGCACCCGGGCATGACACTCACCGTTCATAGATGGAAGGTCAATCACGTCAACGCCACCAATCTTGAACTCGTATCGAGACGAAGAGCCCTTCTTGAAACGGCGAAGACCGTATAGTTTAGCAGCTTCCTTGCAGAGAAAAGATCGCGTGGTCGACATTTGCTCGGCATTGCGACTCCATTTGTACTTGGCGACAGAGATGGAGCGCTCGGCCTCCTCGAGCTGTCTGGTTCTCCGAGCAGCGATACCACTCGATGCAGATGCAAGATCGGACTTTCGACGAGAAATGGCAGCCTTGCGATCGGCAATCTCCTTCCTGGCAGCGGCGATCTCATCTCTCAGCTTATCGGCCTGGGCGATGATTTGGTCCGTTCGATCCTCGGCCATCTTCTGCTCGGAGGCAGATTCTTCAAGAGCGACAAGCGGGTTGTGCGCACCAGTTGTTGTGTCTTGGACAAGCAGGTCATTGATCTGTTTCTGAAGACTCTCATTCTCCATCAACGCCTGCAAGTTTTTGAGACGACCTTCATAGCAGTGATTCCGAGCATCAACGGCACACAAAAAGGGCAACCGCTGTGGGCTGTGAGGTCTTTGACAGATGTTGCAGTTCATTTTGGCGAAACCGGTCGAGTCCAGGTAAGCGGCGACTCGGAGTTGGACACAACAAGGGCGCGCATGAACAAAGCGCCGCTGGGGACGACGTTGGGGAAATTGTGTTTCTGGCAAGCGGATCGCGGACTATGAAGACACTCCAGCATGAGGAGGAGGAGGAAGCAGCGACTTGATATACGACAGCTTCCGGTGCGAGGGTGAGTCGCTCAGACGACCTGCGAGTGCTGTTTCTGAAGTTTCGCCGAGTCATGGGGACGAGGTCGGGGGAGAGGCGATGAATGGGCCAGAATGGGAAACACTCCATTGCTATCGGCTCGGCGTAGCGCAGCGGACTCTAGCAGGCAGCAGGGGTGTCCCCAAGGCCATTTGAATCCCAGTCACTCACTCTCCCTGACCAGCGCCACATTTCCTTTCCTTACCCACTTTCAGCCAGCGACGCCACACCACCAACAAGAGGTAGGTAGGTACCTAGGTAGGTACGGTATCCGTACGGTACCTACCTACACTACACTAGCAGGCACGGCCGACCGCCCCACAGGGAGTCGACCACTATTGCCAGGGCCTTTCTCCACCAAAGACCCAAACAGGCAGCATCGCGAACCATCAACCCAAAAGGCTACAGTCCCCAAAAACATAACTGAAAAGATCACTCGGCACCAGCACAACCTCTTCCACCTATCTTCTTTTTGACATATTCACGATCGAAACCTGCGCGGGCCGAAAAAAAAAATCTCCTTACTTTGACTGCGAGTATGACCGACCCGGAAACCAACGAGTCTCAGAGACCCAAATCTCTCCAGGCCACCAAGACGCCTGAGCCGCGATTGGATCAGCAATTGACCAACGGCCAGAACAATAGCAACACACCCAGCACGCCGGGAGTTTTCTCTTCTTTCGACTGGGAAGAGTTCGAAGCGCGGTACGAAAGTGCCCTTGCAGAGGCCGATGAGAAGGAGAGAGAGCTCTTGCTCGAATTCGACAGTCTCGTGAAGGTGAGCAGAATAACTCAACGACCACCGCCACTAGTCGAACTTTCAGGCATACTGACATTGAAATCGTCAGTATTTCAATGTCTGGGCCTCCACTTCGAGTGCTCATGACAACGAACGCGCAACTAAGCGCCTTCACACAAGGCAGAGATATGTCAACTTGGCGGAGAAGGACATGGCTCAAAAGGAGGAGCACAGTAAGTCGCTCCTCATCACAGCTTTCCTTCTTGACCAACTGACAAATCTACAGTGAAGGACGTGCTCCGCGCGTTCCAAAGCGCCCTCGCCCTGCTAAGCCGGACTTAGGTTCTCAATTAGGGGCTTGGGGAGAGGGGCGCGAGGTGATGTTCAAAATAGTTGTTTGTTGCTCGAATTATGCAAAATAACTGCAATTTGCATAACTGCACTCACGCTTTCGACAGCAGTTGCGTGTTTGCTCTCTCGGCTTCAAACGCTGGATGGTGGTGAAAGGGGGGGGGGGGGGGCGGTTCTCCACACGTGATCCAAGCTCTAACCCAAACGCGTCGGTCCCTTTTCTGGCGCGATCCTCCAGCTCCAGAAGTTCCTACCATCTACATCCTACACTTTCACTACCCGTTTGGAACACAAAAGGA
Source organism: Colletotrichum sublineola (assembly GCA_020631755.1). Classification (NCBI taxonomy): domain Eukaryota; kingdom Fungi; phylum Ascomycota; class Sordariomycetes; order Glomerellales; family Glomerellaceae; genus Colletotrichum; species Colletotrichum sublineola. The sequence goes on along the minus strand of JAHSQG010000005.1, from coordinate 2,642,522 downwards.
AAAGAAAAAGGAAAAGAAAAAGAAAAAGAGAGAGAGAAAAGTCAAGTCACTACCAGAGTTTGCCGAAACCACCTCAACCATAGGGCATGACTGCGGCAAGAATGAGTCCAACGCGGACCCAGTTTGCTGCACCAAATGTCAGCAATGTAAGTTCAAAGACGCCGAACATTCGTTGTACCTTATTGACCTTTTTATAGGATGAATTGATGGCATTTTATGAGATTCATTTCTCAGATGCGGCGCTAAAGAGCTTCGCATCCGATTTTTTTAACCCGAACCAGCAACCAAGTGCTGTCGACGCTAGCGCCTCGTTCGAAGAGGATGGCGACATCATTGAGGAAGATGATGGCCTTGGCTACTACTCCGATGGCGTGAAGCGCACGCTCACTGACGAGCAAATCGCCATGTTTCGACACTCCGAGCTTGAAGCTTTGAGACGAGAGCAGGAGCGAGCTGCCGAGCGCCGCTCGGTGGTGCCGTGTCCAAGCCAAGCTGGTGAGACCGGCGATGATGGCAGCCTTAAAGCTACCGAGTCATCTCGTCCGCCGGCCAAGGCAACCAAGAGCAAGAAGAAGAGGAAGGGAGGGAAAGGCAAACCCCAAGAGCCCAAACCCGATCTACGTAAACGAACCTGGGACGTCGTCGAAGCAGGGCTCGACACTCTCGACTATGATTGACTCTTTCAGATCAAACACAACAAATCGCTATCAATCCCCAGGCTGCATCTGGGAAGGAACTATGGGCCGTAAACATGCCCCTAGACCCCCTATGCACGCCGCTCAGGCTGCCTCTGGAAGGGACTGCGGTGCGGGTTAGACAATTGCTCGCAGACGCACCATGCATGCCAGATGCTGCTGCCAGGATGAACTACATGCCAGACAAATGCCCGTGGGTCTCTTATGCACGCAACACCGTTCTAAATGTCGGCAGAAACCAAGGGCCTTAGATCTGCTGACGATCTGAACATCCGATGTTGAGAGCGGCTATCTCCATCGGTTCACGGGGATGATGTGCGCAAACAAGAAACCGACACTTGGAAATCCACAAAAGTCTGAAATCAGCAAGTCTGGCAGCGCCTCAAAGGGAAGCGCGATCATTAGTATGCATGCATCCCCTTTACTTCTCACCCTCAACCCCCTTCTGCCCATGCTATGATGAAACCTTTGTATCGTCATCCTTAGTCGGATCTACAGCCAGAGACAGACAGCTCTACTGGCTTCAGCCAGCAGCTCGAGTCTCGCAGAGCTTGGACATGTCGAGCAATAATCTTCTCTCTGAAAGCATGCAACTTTTACTCGCTGCGAATTTGTGATGCGCTACAGCTGGACAGACAGTTGCTAATACTTTTACCAGATAGACCGAGAGGGCACGCAAAATACGTGTGACCATGGATGGTGTGGATTACAGAGCCCGTTCAGGCGTTGTCATTACAGGACGAAACCGACGGGCGGAAGCATGGAATGCTCGTCCAGCGGATCAGATTATGAATGACATTATTGGCTGATGATTGGTCGGTCAATATGCGAGGGTAGGAGGCAGACGTGATTGAAGTTGGAAGGCAGACACGCGACGATAGACGGATGGGAAGAACCAGGTTTATAGATGGAAAAAAGATTATTCCGATGAGCCCAGTACCCAGATACCGTTAGCGTGAGATGACTCGTCATGACTTCTTTCGAAATCCAGATGACCTCTTCCGAATGAGGTCAATTTTACCTTTGTTTCAATCGATCATGTGCCGGGTAGGCTTTTGCCAAGACACCAGCTGGACGTAGGTTTCTCCTGGGCGCTTGGGTGACGACAACTGCCCAAAACCCGGGTTGGTGAAGCCACTGGAGGAGCACTGGAGCGCTGGCTGTGAATCGAACCATACAGGTAGGTGCCTAAAGATTGAGCAGCATGGGGTGTGCATGAATCACTGGGTCTTATCGGGCGGTCTGTCTGGACGATAAGGTGGAAAAGAAATCGACCCGCCTCGGTCGATAGCCAATCAGAACCTCTAACTGCTAAGCCTGATTTTGTACATCCCACCTTGATTTACTCCCTGCCCCGTCCTACCACTACCACCACCACCACCACCAACACCAACACCACCACCACCGCCAACTGCTCGCTCCACACTCAGCCAGGCTACCTCAGCCACGCCGAGACCCCTCCTCGCTTGCCTCCGCCGCAAAATCCAACCTCACGCCAACATCACCACCAGTCCCTTGTCGAGACCTGCGTGCAATCGCAGGCAAACAGCAGTAGCCCATCATGGCGCGGGTCTACGCAGATGTCAACCAAAACATGCCCCGCAGCTACTGGGACTACGACAGTGTCAACATTAGTAGGTTTTCTACCCGCCCTGCCACCCCTCGATTGAGTTCAGCCTCTGCGACTCGACGGCGGCGCGCTTGTTTCTTCGGCCTCGCCTTTTGTTTTCCGCATCACGCAACTAACCTCTTCATTCTACAGGCTGGGGCGTTCTCGAGAACTACGAGGTGGTCAGGAAAATTGGTACGTTTTTGTGCTTCTGTTGGGGGCGGCCCAGGCGCCGCGCGCATGCGCATTTCCACCCCCGTATACCTTGCGCGCGGGGCTTTACAGCTCTTGAAAGCATATGGAGCTGACGAAGCATTGGATATACAGGCCGCGGAAAGTACTCGGAGGTTTTCGAAGGCATCAATGTCGTCAACTATCAGAAGTGCGTCATCAAGGTCTTGAAGCCTGTGAAGAAGAAGAAGATCAAGCGTGAGATCAAGATCTTGCAAAACCTGGCAGGAGGCCCCAATGTCGTCGCTCTGCTGGATGTGGTCCGAGATTCGCAAGTGAGTTCAAAACGTCGCTCTCTACGAATCGCGATACATCGGGGCTATGGACTAATGAAGCGGTTTTTTTCCCCCAATAGAGCAAGACGCCGTCTCTCATCTTCGAGCACGTTAACAACACTGATTTTCGAAGCCTTTACCCCAAGTTCAACGACCTCGATGTCCGCTACTACATCAACGAGCTGTTGAAGGCTCTCGACTTCTGTCATAGCAAAGGCATCATGCACCGCGACGTCAAGCCTCATAACGTTATGATCGATCATGAAAACAGAAAGGCATGTCTCCTTTCTTGGAAGAGTGTGCTTACTTAGGGCTGACCGTCGTGCAGTTGCGGCTCATCGATTGGGGTCTGGCAGAATTCTATCACCAAGGCACTGAGTACAACGTTCGCGTGGCCTCCAGGTATTTTAAGGGCCCCGAACTGCTGGTCGACTTCCAGGAGTACGACTACAGTCTCGACATGTGGAGCTTGGGCGCCATGTTTGCCTCTATGATTTTCCGCAAGGAGCCCTTCTTCCACGGTAATTCCAACTCGGATCAACTCGTTAAGATCGCCAAAGTCCTGGGTACGGATGACCTCTTTGACTATCTCGACAAGTACGAGATCGAGCTTGACGCCCAGTACGACGATATCTTGGGCCGTTTCCAGAAGAAGCCGTGGCACTCCTTTGTCACCGCCGAGAACCAGCGTTTTGTGAGCAACGAAGCGATCGACTTCTTGGACAAGTTGTTGCGATACGACCACCAGGTATGTTTTCCTGCAAATCTTAACAAGAACATGCTGCTGATATGCGAACAGGAACGTCTCACTGCCAAGGAAGCTCAGGCGCACCCCTACTTTAATCCGGTTCGGGACCCCGAGGTCTTCAAGCAGAACCTGGCCAACCAGACCGCATCCGGTGTCAGCAGCAACTGAATTAAGAGCGTCAACCTGCCCATTTCCGGGAACCTAATCACGCCCATAAATAACACTGCGGATTCTCCCTCTCCATACAGGCAACAGGCATTACGCCGCTGATGGTCCGATTAGGACTTTTATCCTGCATCTCCAAGTGAGCCTAGGATCTAGATAACACCTACCTACCTCTTTCCAGTGTGAATATGAACCTGATCGGCGGATGAAAAACGGAGCATGGCCTTTTACTTCGTGTCTCACTACATGGAACGACTGCTCGGAATGACTCTTCAAGATCGGTACCTACTCGCGGGCAATGGCACAAAAGTCACAACATATCAAGGCGTAAGACGTCAAAACAGGCGAAGAGTAGGGAGGGATGGAAGTGTCAGGGAAGCAACAGGGAAATTTGGCTTGCGCATGGATCCGGGCTTCACCACATGGATGGGGGGAGGACAGGCGTTTGCGAGGTTGAGGCACCCTTGTCGGTCCCAAAGTGCCCTTACGGGTCATTGTCCATGACTTTGCACACGCGGGTTTTCACGATTTTTCTTTACAGAAGCTCTCTGGTATTCATCTGATGTAGCGACTAATGAGGAAGCACTCTATGCTTCCATGGCCCAAGGCCTTGTTCACTAAAAAGCCCATATGTGTTCTGTTCAGCAACGCCAACTGCTATTGGCTGCTGCTACTCTGCATATATTGATGACGCCGTAGCCTCTAATCGCAATACCGCTGCGCCCGATTCGCCCATGACAGTAACAACATGCTTTGCCTCACTCGCAGTAACTAAGCCGTCATCTACAGGCATGTGAAACAGAAATCCCTTTCGCACCGGAACCCCTCCTCGCCGCAACGGCGCAAGTTCCCGCCCGGCGTACGGACGAGCGATCCCGGCGAGCTGCCGAGGCGGGCCTTGGAAGGGGTAGCGAACGCCCACGCTGCCATGCCCTTCCGGCGTCTGGCCGCGGTAGACGCGTCCGAATCTGTGCGGCTCCTGCTCGGTACATACTTCTGCGTGGGCGTGGCGGTCTTTGCCTGTGGCCCGGCGGGGAGGGCCGACGTAGAGGGGGAACCTCTCCTGGGATCTCTTGAGGATCCCTCCTCACCGCCGCCGGGAGTCCGGGTCTTGAATAGATCCAGGGTGATTTTGTCATCGTCGTCAGAGAGGAGGGAGATTACGGTTTTCCTGGCGGACGAGCCCTTGGCCGCGACGCGAGGTCGTCTCGAAGACGGCGTACTGGGCTGCTTCGACTGCCGTTTCCTCCTGGGCGGCTTGGGTACCGGCGAAGCCTGGCCGACGGCCGGGGACTTCGGGACATCCTCCGCCTCGGGCTGGGCAGCCTGAGAGGTAGTAGCGGGAGGAGACCGGCTGGCGGCGGCTTTTATGATTGGGGACGTCGTCTCGCGCTTGGGGCTGACTGAGGTGCAAGGCCAGTCAAACCCGCGGGCATCCGCGGGGGAGGAGCCTAGGTCTACGGGTCTCTCGACAGGGCTGTTGGATTGGAGAACGAGACATCGCATGGGAGAGGTGGCGCTGTTTTCGAGACTTCCCGAGTGGATTGCTGAGAAGGGACGGCCTCGGCGGGGCATTGCGGAGAGAGCTCCTGTTGGAGGCGGCGCCTCTGCCAGGGGCAGGAGGATGGGAAGTTCGAAATCCATTGCTTCTGCCTCGGGGCTGGTTTCGGTTGTACTTGTTTCATCGATCTCGTCAAGGCCGAGGGGGATGACGAAGGGGTCGATAGCTCCTTTGTCTTTCTCTTGCAGAATGTCTCCTGCTGGACGTTCCTCTTCGGTTTCGTCTCTCTCCTGAACAACATCCGTTCGAATTCCTTCCCGAGCATTACCCACTTGTACGTCGCTTGACTGAACTTCTTCTTGAATCTTTCCAAGCTGCCTTCCTTCCCGAGAGCCCTGATAAGTTACCTCATGGGTCTCGGTTTCTTGATATATCTCATCTAAAAGCTCCAAAATCTGCATATCCACATCCTCAGTCGGTTGAGCATGCTCTGCATCCACCATGTCTATTTCCTTCGTGGAATGCTGCTCAGTTGTCTGGTCTTTTTCAGATATATCTCTTGGTTGTGAATCGGACGCTGGTTGAACGTCGGTAGCGGCATGAGAGACCTCGTGCCGATGGGGGTCGGGGTCGGCTGATTCGTCGGCAGCAGATGAAGGGTTGGCATTTTCTGCTCCTGCTTCTGATTGTGCTTCAAAATTCTGCCGATCCCCCGAGATCTCCGAAATAAGAATCTTTTCAGAAGGTTGCATGCCTGCTACGAAGACTCGTTTCGTAGATTCTTCTGTTATTGGAGCCGCAGTAGGCTCTTTTTGACTGCGATCGACTCTCGCTCGTGTGGCAGGGATACCGTCGTCGTCATCCGAGAAGGCGTAAGCTGGGTCGATCTCGTGCCTAGTGAATTTCTCCTCTGATCCTGCAGGTGTTTTTCCGGATGTTGCTCCGACTGACGCAGCCGCGTCGGGGATGGCTTCCACTAGCGCTCCTCGAGGAACTGGACTTTTCAAAACCGGTTCAGAGACGGACAAACCACTAAGCTTCAGGGATACGACAGTGTCCTGCCCGGCTGGATCGAATGTATCCATATCTTCAGGATCCTCAACGGTGGCGATCTCGTGTGCTGAAGGGCGTTTCGAGAGAAGCTCAACGACAATGTATTGCCTGGGCCTTTTTGGCATCTCTCCACTTGTCGAAATACTGATCAAGCCCTGCGTAGAGCCCTGTCGAGTGGTGACATCGACAAGGTGTTCCTTAACTCCTTGGCCAAAGGATTCGGTCAGTTGAGCGGATTTTCTTGATTTCCGGACCTTGGCAGGAACAAGCTGTTTCTTCGACGTCAACTTTTCCCCTGTTGAGGCCTTTCTTCGCCTATGACGGTCGGATTCTACAACCGAAGAGTCCGGCAATGGGGACTCCGTCTGCGTTTGAGCCTTGGCCACACTCTTCTTCTTTTCCTTATTCTCGATCCTGGATTCTTGGTCCGCAGTCGAAACACCTAATATATCATCCTCCTTGTCATCGTCGGCAGTAAAAACGTGCAGCACCTTCTTGGATGTCGGTCTTGCCATCCTCGAGGCTTCTTGTCTCGCACGAGCGAGTTGCGCCATGTCAATACGAGCAGGTTCGGACGCTGCCTTCTCCTGCTCGCTGTCTTGCCGTGATGCCCACACAGACTGTGACCCGGAACTGACTGGGAAGCGGTATCTTGCTCCATATAGTTTTGCGATCAAATCGTCACCCGATTTCGGGGGGGTGATCTCTGGAGCCCTCCATGTCGGATCAGCAGACTCTGGTTCACGCCCCCAAGGGTTTGCAGAGGAACTCGAGTTACCATTCGCTGATTGATGAGGTGGGCCGAGGTTGGACAGCCGCTGCTCAGATTCGGACCTGGAGGCCAGCCGAGTGTGCGAAAGGCTTGAGCAAGGCTGCAAGTCTACCTTTGCATTTTGTGTGAGAGCTGTTGGATGAGATGTTGCGTCCTTTTTGTCCGACATCCTTTCGTCTTCTTCGTCCTCTTCGTCATTTTCCTCGTCATCGTCACCAGAGGCAAATGCGTCCTCTAACAGCAAACCCTCGTTTTCTTCGTCGTCTTCATCAGGAATTCCCGTATCCCTTTCATTTCGCATACGTGACAAATGACCATTGTCCGTAATGATCTCACCGGTCCTCAGATCAATCTCATCACCAATGCCCGTAAAGTCTCTTTCGTATTTTTTAAAGATATGCTCGAACGTCGACTTGAGCTTGAAGGCCGCGAAAGCACGGGACTGTTCGAGTTGGTAGCCGGGGTCCCGCATCCGAGACACCTCATCGGGCTCGTAGTTGAGCTCATCATCTTCATCTTCTTTTGATCGCTGCCCCAATGGCGACGTGCCGACCCTTGGTCTCTTTGCCGGAGGCTCCATGTCGTTTATGAGATAGAGCAAATGCTTTGAAACATGCTGTTAAGGCAACAGGGGTGGACAGAGTGGGCGGCGATACGGCAATGATGAAATCCCGGACGAGCCTGATGGGAAACTGGGCGGATAGACGGAAAGACGCGCTTCGACGCGACGCACTGACTGACTCTTGGATGTCCGCGTAAAGTGGAAACCCACGGATACAGTGGGGGCTGCTGTTGCCAGAGGCACGGACCACCCCCGAAGAGACATGCATTGTCCGCTACTCAAGACAGCAACCACTAACCAGATGACAGGTTATTGATTCCACCACGACTAAGTACGTACTGCCTGATTTCCACTTGGCTTGCACAGGAAAGAGGAGAACCACCATGACTATGCCAACCTAACTTTGGTGTTATTTTCATGTGCCTTCCCTATGCAGTTTGGGGGAGACATCGACATGTCGGCGTGAGATGCTGGCAAGCGGGTTCTTCTGGGCAAGGACCAATTTACTGGGTTGATCACAACTCACAAATACTTAGGGTATGCCGCGCTCCAGTAGCCGCCTTACTAAAGAACGACAATCAGGCAAGCAGCTTCCCGGTGCTGTGTGACAGTAATTAGTAAGGTGGATGCTTTCAAGTAGAGCAGATATAGACCAGTAGATTATCGAGACAAAGAACGAATTGCAAAGCTCAAAACCAAATAAACAAGGCCCAACAGCAAACAGTAAAAGCGCTACCCCATCGGTCAGATAGTGGCCCACGCCAGGGGTGTGGCCTTAGCGGCCACAGGACATCCGATTCGTACCTCTCCTTCTAGGTATCAACACCTAGGTGACATCACAAGACCTTCCATTCTACATTCACCAACACCTGCAATCGCAAGCTTGCAAGCATGCGCGCAACAGCGAAATGTATTGTCAAAAGTGTCGCACGCCACTCAAGCTGGACAGCTCCCTTGAGGACCTGAATCCAGCCGCGTACGATCTCCTCGTCGGTTAGCATAGGCTTCCCCCCCCCCATCCGGGACAGGTACGGCGCATGGTAGCTGACGAACGTAGCATCATCCTCACAGCAGTCGCCCAAGAAGACACCCTCCTCACGCCCATACCATCCTCAAGACGGACAAAGAAAGGTTCTCTATGACAGGGTGTCTCAAAATGCGGCCTCTCCGACCTTTAAACGGCACGCCACCGGTCCATCGAACTCGGCGCAACGAGATTCTACCATGTCCTTCATCTACCTCACGGAATCGCAAGTCGCTCAGCCCGTTCTCTCGCGGCCCGACCCTCCTCCAGAGAATGCGAAGAACTCTAGGGACGCAAAGAATGCATCCAAGGGTCAAGATGAACAACGCGGCGGCAGCAAAGCACACGAGATGGAGCGCATTAGCAAGCTGTTTGAGATCCTTTCCGCGCGATCCGATATCGATCATCCTATATGTGTCGAATGCACTGAAATGCTGGTAGAGGGTCTGCAAAAGAAGCTGGAAATTGCCGCAAGGGAACGCGACGCCTATGTCGGGTTTCTGAAACAAGTACAGGCTGATCGCCCCAGCGAGGAGGACATCAAAGCACAGAACGAGGCTTTAAAGCTGGCAAAGGAGGCTGAGGCCACGGCCATGGCCGAACTTCTTCATTTGGAGAAGGAGAAGGCGGCCGTGGATGCAGAAATCATCGCTCTGGAGGAGGAATCCCAGCAACTCGACCGCGAAGAAGAGCAGTTTTGGCGCGAGCGCAATGCCTTCGCTATGAAGCTTGCCGACTTCCAAAACGAGCGTGACAGCACCAACTCCAAGTTTGACAATGATGCACAGCTTCTCGAGAAGCTACAACGCTCTAACGTCTACAACGACACCTTCTGCATCAGCCATGACGGCACTTTTGCTACCATCAACGGATTGAGACTGGGTCGGTTGTCCAACAAGCCAGTTGATTGGCCTGAGATCAATGCGGCATGGGGCCATGCGCTTCTTCTCCTCGTCACCGTGGCAGACAAGCTAGGTTACAAGTTTGATGGGTTTGAGCCGCAGCCTATGGGAAGCACCTCGAAAATTGTTCGATACGAGCTACCGTCCCCGGCTGCTAGCCGTCTAGGGTCGCACCGAAACGCGCCGCCGCCGGCCCCAAAGAAGCACGTCCTGGAGCTTTTCTCCAACGGAGATTTGCCCCTGGGTCTGACTTTCATGCACCGCAAGTTCGACAACGCCATGGTTGCGTTCCTCGAACTAGTGCGGCAGCTTGGTGCTTTCGTACACCGGCAGACGGCAGCCGACGGCCATCCGCTCAGTCTTCCGTACAAGATCGAAGGTGACAAGATCATGGACGTGAGCATCAAGCTGGGTATTGCTCAGGATGACGGCTGGACGAAGGCGTGTAAGCTTACCCTGACATGCTGCAAATTCTTGCTTGCGCATGCCAGTAACGTCAATACGACTGCAAGGGCTGCCAATAATCAATAATCACCTACAGATCTCCCTTGCATTTGGAATGGAGTTAAAGGGGCTTGGGGTCAAGGCGACGGTCATTATCAAGCGCTACGAGAGGGTTAACGGCGTTGGGGGACATAGTTTCAGGGGTATGCATTCCGAGGAAGCAGGCAATGCTCCCCATGCTCCTTAGGCCTGGGTTATTAAACAGCTTCTTCGCAAGCTCACAAATACATGCTTATTGTGTGTTGCGGCTAATATGGCTCCCAGAAGCAAGGGATTTGTGCTGTCACTATTGGTCTACATTCCCGAGCACCGTCACCCATTCATCTCTTTAGCGGCAATGTCCGTTGCGACAGTTACTAAGATCTTTTCAGGGGCCGGTAATGGTAGAGGGTATTTTCAGGATGGGACTCGGGCTTGGTGTACTTGACATGATGAATTCTAGGTTGGACTCAGAAGATTCAGAGACCCAGTCAGCATGGATGCCTATTGGCCGTTCACGACATTTTTCAGGCAACAGGGCACACTCCAGCTCAAAGCGGGTCTGGTTGCCTACCTAGTTGTCTTACATCACAATAAGCCTCATGCAAGCCCAGTGCGACTTCATTCTCGGCCGCCAATCGTTCATTGTGAGGCAGCCATCGATGCCTCGATGCGGGGTGACTGCTCGCCTTATCTTTTGCTCCAATGACGATGCAACTCTGTGTCCTTGTCATTGGCCTGCCTACAGCCTGCTCTGTTGCTGCTGCTGCTTGCTGATGGAACGAAGAGTCACAACAAGTCGTCAGCTTTCAAAAGCACAGCCCCCCCTCCGAGAGCCTGATTAAGTTCCTCCCGTATATTTTGTTCTTCTTTCAGCTCAATTTCCATTCGAACTGCTTCCTGTCCAGAGAAAGCCGACACTCACGTTGACCATCATGGGTGGCCAGACTGACAAGGTGAGCCTGCTGATAAACATACAGTTCACGCTCGATGGAAATTAGCATAATAATGCTAACAGCATATCGCAGATCGTCGATGACGATACTGCCTCCATTGCCAGCTTCGAGGAGGTTGGTTTCAGGCGTGCATCGAAAGACAGTCAAGCCGTGGTTCTCAAAGAGGCATCCGGAAACAAGCCAACGGCAGACATACTCTACGTGTTGCAATACCTAGGTATCGGTGGCAAAGTTCTCGAAAGTAAGTCCCAATACGATAACATCCCTCAAAAACCCCTTTAACAGAAACAGGCCAGGAAAGCGTCACCCCATTTGAAGATATACCCGATTATGGAAAAGCCAGCAAAAAGCCTCACACCTCCGGCGTTGATTCCATTCTTGAGATTGTGACCAAGGTGTCGACCAATGTCAAGATGCCCCAATCTCCACCTAGGCGTGGTTACCGTAGCCACTATTATCATTCCGACGTATCAGAATCTTCGGAAAGCGAGAACGAGGGCGGCATGAAACCTTCTAAGATTATAAGAACATACATGATCATTCACTCGGAGTACCTCATCAACGCCTGAAAGGCAGTCGTGGCTTACTATCCCAATGTCAACCTGGCTGAAGACAAAGTCACCATCGAAGCCCCCTACCGCGTCATCGTACACCACCGCGAGGCTCTGAAAAGGTACCGCTACCACCAGCCTGGCAAACATTCCTCAGAGTACGCTCGCTTGACAGCAGAGCATCTGGATGTCCTCCTCGAATTTATCGAGCAGACGGTGGGGGAGTCCATTCGTAAAGAGCAAGAGAGACACCAGCGTAGCGTCCCAGTGGCCACTTTTGAGAACTACTGGATGGCTCTGAAGCCCGGCAAGATCGTCTACGTCAAGAAGAACGATCTTTGGGAGGCACACGTCCTCAGCAGGGTGTCACAGGATGTTGCGACTGACGGACGCAACCGCCAACTACATGTCATTTCCTGGTTCCTGGAATCCGGTCATAATCGCATCATACGCACTATGGACCAAATGTTCATCCATTCATGGAGCGGCGAGCAGGTTATTCACTCTCTCAACGTTATACCTGCGAGCTTGTTCCCAGATGATCCTGAAGCCATGCTGGAAAAGCAGGTCAGGTTGGGAAAATTTTACTGGGAACTGCTGCAGCGACCGACGTACATGGAATATGATGGCTTGCTTGTGCAGTCACACCCAGGGGCTCACGGGGGCCCCATGTCTCGCGGACTCTCAGGCTATGTATACTTCCCCTTTAGCGACATTCTTTGCCTGGCAATCGGACTGACGAGTCTCAGATGACTGGACGAGTGATCTGTGATGCTGAGGGATATGAGAGACTGAGCCTGCGTGCCCCGGAGAACCGGCACGCTCCGCCAGTCCCTCGAGGTAGGCCGCTCAACGTGGTGCCGGGCCAAGCGCCCCCGCCGGGACGAGACCATCTGCCTCACTTCCTTCCACGTTGCGGCTGCGAGGAGTGTGGTGCCGAGACCGACCGTACAGACTTTTCGCCGTTTGCTGACTTGGACAACATCAAACTCCAAGGCTCACCAGCCCCGACGAATGAAATCTTCTACATTGCCTGCACCAAGGTCATTCCGGGCTTCCTCCTTGGCGACCGACGCTGGGGGCATCTGAATCTCGAGTACCTGAAACCCGTTGTTACCGACCGTGAGGCGTTCAAGTACCTCGTCCTCGACGAGGAGATCAAGATGACCGTCAAGGCGCTCATCGGAAAGTTCGCCACGGCCGATTCCAGCAAAGTGTCCCCCTGGGCCAACGATTTCGTCAAAAACAAGGGCGAGGGCCGCATATTCCTTCTCCACGGCGCCCCGGGCGTCGGTAAAACCTGCACCGCCGAGTGCGTCGCCGAGCTGACTAACCGTCCGCTCATCTCCCTGACGTCGGGCGACCTCAGCGTCGACTCGGACAGCGTCGAGAACAACCTGTCCTACTTCCTCGAGCTGGGCAGGCGCTTCGGTGCCCTCGTCCTCCTCGACGAGGCCGACGTCTACCTCGAGCGCCGTCGCGCCAAGGACATTGCGCGCAACGGCCTCGTGTCCGTCTTTCTCCGCGCGCTCGAGTACTACCGCGGCGTGCTGTTCCTGACGACGAACCGCGTTCAGGCCTTCGACGCGGCCTTCACGTCGCGTATCCACGTCGCGCTGCACTACAAGAACCTGACGGACGTCGACCGCGAGCGCATCTGGGCCAACAACTTTGAGCGCCTTGACAGGGACTCCAACGGGCGCGTGCGGATCGCCGTCGCCACGAGGGAGTACGCCTACGACTCGCGCGACGTCCGCGCCCTGCGCTGGAACGGGCGCGAGATCCGGAACGCGCTGCAGACCGCGCTGGCCCTCGCCGAGAGCGACGCGGCCGACGAGGGGAGCGAGCGTATCTGCATTACGGACAAGCACCTGCGGGCCGTGGTCAAGATGAGCCGTGGCTTCAGGGACTATCTGCGTAGTGGCAATGTCTATGACGGGGATAGCGAAGGGGCTGGGGACAGCGAGGGTGAGGACGAAGAGATATTCTCGGACTAAAGCTCCAAACCTTGGAAGTTTCGTCTATGATTGGGGTCTTTATTCGTTTTGTTTGAACCTTTTCTCTGCTCCTGGATTATGAGGGCGTATTATCAGATTGATATCAGGGAATTGGATATCGAGCACTGCCTGGACGTGTAACGTTACAATCACGATTTACGACTATGAGACATCATTCCCCTTCTATACTCTGTCTCTGAATTATGGTTATAATCACCTGTGACAAGGGACCCCATCAAATCTGTATTGGGTGTAGGAGTCGCACAGGGGATGGAACAAGTCGACTTCGGTACGTACGAGAGCCTGATATTCAACGGCCTGGCCACGGTCTTCGACGCCCTTAAGGATGGCGGGCCGGCGGACCCCCGGCGTATGGACCTCGGTGCCAGCAGTTGGCCTACCCGACTCTCAAGGTCACCGACATCCAGCTGACCGATGGCGCCATCCCGTTGGCTGCCCTCAATGTCACCGAGTTCAACAAAAGCGTGACAGATAAGCCACACATCCAGGACTATGCCAGCTTCGCCTAACAACAGCAATGATTACCGTCTGGAATGGGCGACATAACAGTAAAATTTGTATTTGTTTAAATCCATATTTTGTTCATGTCTCTGCATCATGCTATCATCTCTAGTTTCAGGTTATCGGGAAGAGTATAGGATTGGTAGGTACATCCTTGAAAAGAAAAAAATCGGCCATCTGTTTCCACAAGTCTTGGAGGTGAGCCATGAAGTATTACTTCTAAACAGCACAGAGTCCACAACACTTCAAACACGGCTAGACCTCGTAATCCCCTAGCCAGAATACATTTCAGGTATTTAAACAACACTCGGACCGAAGGGCCCCGGACAGACTCTTAGATAGAAACCAGAGTATTGTAAGCTTGCAGCGGGGAATGAGAACCAAATAGAGGAGGAGCATGTAACTGGCTCGCCGTCATTGCATTGCAAAGAGGTGGAAAGTTGTTGAAACAGAACTCGGTATCCAACGCGAATGAACCTTAGTGATCGAGTTTGTGAGCTTTCCAAGGCCTCTCCTGGCTGTAGGAAAGATAAGAACGCAGCTTCCACTGCAAGGCAGTTGTCAGTGAACCGAGAAAAGCCTCACCTTCCGATCATAGTTTGAGCGTCATAAAGGAGACGGAGAGAAACCCGATGAGTATCCGAAGGCATAACAAGCAGGCGCACACTGACAGCCCCAATGGTAATATTCAACTCTTTCCTACGAAAGCTAGAAGTTCTCTATGCTCGATCCGTCAAGTCGATGCTCAATGTGTGTGTCCTTGGTTCACGCCCCCGGCTATCCTTTCCTGCCGTATCGCGAGCTTCTCGGCCCGCCTTGTCTCCTTGTTACCCAGCGCTGAAGGTTTAGTCCCGAGGCAAGAGGAGCTCTGAGGGCTCGAACGTCGACGTTCGACCTCGTTCATGGGGCCGGGGGCGGGTCTTGGAATTGAAAGTGGACGGAGCTGCGCCGGCCTCTGACTCGTCGTGGTGGAAGTCTACAGACACCTAAGTCGTCTTCCTTAGTCCGAACATGCAAGTGACGCGGGGAAACTGGGTCATTAGTGTACTGCGGCTTCTATGTCATTTGAACCGTCTGCTATCAAACCCGCTGTTGTGCCTGCTGCTGGTATCTGCTGGTACCGCCTTGCGCCAGCACGCTCAGTGCGGCGAACATCGCCATGATATATTTACTGGTTGCATATGTAAACCCTAGAGTTGGCGGGGTATTCTCGCCAACGAGGCTCCTGCATCTTGGGATTGAAAGTCTCTACGCAATAGTAGTGACATCATTCCTGGTATCGACCACTCAGCTTCATCCAGTGGTTGGGGGGGGGGGGGGGGAAGGCCAAACACGAGTGATCTCTCAGAGTTGGTGTATATTCACTAAAACAGATTGCGGGACATTGCTCCTCCGAGCAAAAAGTCCGACTTTTTTATGCCCCTCTTTATCTAATCCCTTCGCGTTTACAAAAAGGCTCGGGGCGAAAAAATAGCAAGGGAATTGCGCCAACAATAGTATAAAGAACCAGAAAACAATACACAGATACGCGCCCGACTTTTGAGCCCTCTCCCGTACCTCTGATCCTGGACAAGAGGCTTTCGTCGCCCCTCTTAACCAAAAATGATATTCTTCAACTTCTCCTTCTCGCCGCTCTCCTTGCACATGCCCCTGAAGACGCTGCCGTCCTTCTCCCACAGCTCCCTGGGGCTGCCGTACTCGGCGACGGTGCCGTCGCTCAGCACCAGGATGCGGTCAAAGTCGGCGATGGTGCTCAAGCGGTGGGCGATGACGATGAGAGTCGAGTCATTGAACTCCTCGCGGATGGAACGCTGGATCAGTGCGTCCGTCGTCATGTCGACGGCCGACGTCGCCTCGTCGAGAACCATGACCTTGGGCCGGGAGACGATGGCGCGCGCGAGGCAGAGCAGCTGGCGCTGGCCCTGCGAGAGGTTGCCGCCGCCCTCGGCGATGGGAGAGTTGAGGTTGCGGAACACGTTGGTGTTCTTCTGCGACGCGTCGATAGAGGGCGCCTCGCTGGGGCCGGCGTCGGCGCTACCCTCGGTTTCGGCGACGGAGCGCACTTTACTGGGCGTCGGCGAGTTCGAATCGACCAGGTGCACGCGCTGCAGGGAGTCGCGGAGGTCGGCGTCGGTCTGGTTATCAAAAGGGTCGAGGTTGGAGCGCACGGTGCCGGAGAAGAGGACGGGGTCCTGCGGGATAATGGCCAAGCGGGAGCGCAGCTCGTGGAGCTTGACCTTGGATATATCGAGGCCATCGATGTGGATGCTACCCGAGCGGGCCTCGAGGAAGCGGAAGAGAGCGAGGGTTAGCGAGGACTTACCAGCGCCCGTGCGACCAATGACGCCGATGCGCTCGTTGCGGTTGACGCTGAATGTCAGGCCCTTGAGGACGGGGGCGAGGTCATCGGCGTAGCTGACAACGAGGTCCTTGACCTCGAGGCGGCCCTCGGTGGGCCACGTCGCGGGGGGGTCAACGCCGCCCTGGTCCTCGGTCTTGAGGTCCGAGTACTCAACGACGCGCTCGGCGGCATTCATGTCGAGCTCGATGTTGGCATAGTGGCGAAGGGACCAGACGATGGCCTGCGAAAACTCGAGTGCGAAGGAGAGGGTGAAACCGGCGAGGGCGGCCCCCATGGAGGAGGTGCTGAGCACGACAAAGCCGACGGCGGTGGAGAAGAGGGCGCCAATGAGGGACATGCGCCAGCCCATCCATCGGTTGAACAGCCACAAGTGCCAGGTGGCCATGGCGTAGTCGTCGAGGTTGGCATACATGGCGTTAATGTAGACCTGAGCCTTGTCGGCGCCGCGGATAGTCATCATGCCGACGAGCGTGGAGCCGAAGAGGTCGAACAGAGGAGACTTGGTCGTGCTCTCGAGACGCTTTGCGGGCCTGGCGCCGGCGAGGTAGCGCGAGGCGATCCAGACGGCGATGAACAGTAGGACGCAGGCCAGCGGGATGATGAGCGGGGAGACGTAGAAGGCGGTGATGCAGATCCCGAGGACGCTGAGGATGGCGCCAAAGATGCCCGAGAGGTCCATGCCGAGGCGGCTGTCGATGACATTGAAGTCGGCGGTGAAGCGATTGAGGACGCGGCCGGTGGGGACCGTGTCGAGCCAGCGGAGCGGGGTGCGGAGGACGGTGCCGGTGATGCGCTCGAACATGCTGCGGCTGGCCTTGTAGCTCATGACGAAGAAGTAGAAGAAGCGGCTGGTGCCTAGGATGGCGGAAACGGCGGAGATGCCGACGTAGACACCCAGGTAGAAGAGGGTGTCCTTGTCCATGGTGACGCTGACGGTGCCGGACGGCACGTGGAGTTCGCTGTGTTGGAGCGTGAGGGCGTAGGCGTATTGGTGGTGGGGTTCGTGGTAAGACGAAGCGCTGACGGACTGCTCGGACTGGCCGGTCCAGATGCGAAGCCACCATGATCGTCCTATTGCGATTGTTAATATAAATGGATTTCCATTGACACTGTAATGACGCCGCGACTTACCGATGACGACAAACTGGAAGATGACGAAGAGTCCGAAACCAAATCCCCACCAGGGCCAACCGCCACTTTGCTTCAGATACGCAGCGTAGACGTGCTTCTTGATGGAACCCTTTTCGCGAGCCTCATCCTCGACGAATTGACGCGCTGCTTTTGACGGGACCTTCTTGAGGATGCCACCGTCTCCATTTAGCTCAGCGGATTCGGCAGGCTCGATGGCGGAGGCCTCCTCCGAGTTGACGGCGGTGCCCTCTTCATCGTCAATCTCCTGAGAGGACTGCTCGTGGCTCTTGATCAGCTGCAGCGTTCCGTCCTCGGTGAGCTCGGACAAGAAACCAGAGTGCTGGACGATGCCATCGCCGAGCTCGACGAGGAACTTGGTCTTGGGTTCGCAGAGCGCGACGTGGTGGGTGACCAGAATGCGAGTTCTACCCTGGCAGAGCTCGCCAGTGAGGCACTTCTCATAGATGTGACGGCCGACGTGGGCGTCAACGGCGCTGAAAATATCGTCCAGGACGAGGATGCCGGCGCGCGAGTAGATGGCCCTGGCAAGGGTGAGACGCCACTTTTGGCCACCGCTGAGGTTAATGCCGTTGGCTCCCAGCTCGGTCCTGTCGCCGTCCGTAAGCATTTCCAAGTCCTTCTTCAGAGCGCAGACCTCGATGGTCTTGTTGTAGCGCTCCTCATCCAAGGGGAGACCGAAGAGAATATTGCTCTTCAAGGTGGCGTTCTCAATCCAGGGGATCTGACCGACGAAGAAGATGCTGCCGGGGATGATCCAGTTGCCAGGGTTGGCCTTGTCGTCGTTTCGCTCGTGCATCGCGGGGGGCTTGGGTGCGTAGATGGTGCCGGAGAGAAGATCGGACTCTCCGAGAATGGCTGCCAGCATCAAACTCTTGCCAGTGCCGGTCTTCCCAGAAATGACGGACAGCTCGCCGGCGGGGAAGGTGACGTTGACGTTGCGCAGGATGAACCTGTCCTCATCCTTGGTCTCCTCGTCGACGGGCCAGGCAATGGTGGCGTTCTCAAAAGCGACCTCGGGGCCCTCTGTGACGGTCTGAGTCTTCTCGGGTCCGTTCAGGTAGTCCTGCATTCTCTTGACGGAGATGTCGGCGTCGATGACATCGGTGATGAGCTCGGGAATGACGGCTAAGGTGACCTCGAGATTCTTGAAGACGCCTATGCTGACGAAAGCGACGGACGGGATCAAGGTGCCGTTGATGAAGGCATAGACGGCAAGGGAGACGGCAGCCAAGGCGATGGGGCTGGTGACCCACATGCCGAAGAGCACAGTGTCCCCCTTGAAGACTTGCCAGAGCGCACCGAGTTCCTTCTCACGCACGTCGAGGATTCGCTTCTCCCACTGGGGCTCAAGCGCGGAGAACTTGATCTGGCGCATACCCACGAGAGCCTCGTTGACGACGGCAAGCTTCTGGTCACGGATCTTCATCAACTTGTCCTGCGCCTTGGAGTAGACCTTTGCGTAGGCGAAGTTGATGGGAAGGAGAATGGCCCAGGCGAGGAGTCCGGCACAGAGGGGACCCCAGCCGAGCAGGTAGACCAGGAACCAGATAGCAACAATCAGCTTGGCGGTGCTGGAGGGGAAGAGGAATTGAAAGGCGGAGAAGTCGGAGATGCGCTTGGCGTCAACGCCGATCAGGTTGATGATGGCCTGCTTCGACTTGAGGACGTTGTCGTCCTCAGGCTCTTCGTCGTCGTTCTCGGAATTCTTGCCGTCCTTCCCGTTATCCTCGGCCTCCTTGACCTCGGTTTCCCGCTTGGAGGCCGCCTTGACGTTCTTCCTCCGCATGGACTTCTCGAAGACGAGGGCAGACAGGGCGCCGCGGAGAGGGATGCACAGTTCGGCCCAAGACAGCCAGAACATGGTCGCCTCGGCCCAGGCGTCGGCCAAGATGGCGAGGCCGAGCCAGAAGACCAGGATCCAGATATTCATGGGGAGTTCTTCGCCGGGCAGTCTACGCTGGAGGGCCTCGAGAATCTGTAAAGTGATCCACGCCGGGGCGAAGCTCAAAACCGCCTTGGAGATGGCGATAGACCACTGTAAGAAGAGAGGCACACGGTAGGCCCAGACAATGGACCACCAAAGGTTCGAGTTGGAGTCGAAGTTGTACGACTTCCATGCCGCAGCCGTGTCCTCTGACCTGGTCCAATGGTCGGGCTTGGGAAGGTCTGACGCATCGAGATCCCCCTTCTTGGTGGCCAAGTCGATGATCTCGACGCACCAGCCCCAGGTAAAACGGGAGTAAGCCGGTACCGTCATAGCACGGTCCACGGCTTTGCCGTCATAGTAGACGTCCGGCCTCCTGGGCAGAGCAACGCCCGTTACAACAAGACCAACGGTTAGGGCTATGCTTGCGATTTTAAGACCGAAAGAGACAGGGCTGTTGTCCAAGAGGTATTCAAGAACCACCGTGTCCTGTAGGGCTTGGATGGCGGCGAAGAGGAGGCCAGAAAACCACAGCCACAGGCCAAGGTTGTAGGCGTGAACGGAGTCGTTCGTTGCGGCGATGCCCACGGCCTGAAGAGCTAACAGGGCCTGTTTTGAGTCAGCATTTGAACCCAAAAAGACGCAGGTGGCAAAGGAATTAATCACATACCCATACACCGGTTTCAAGCCATTCCGCAATAAACAGACTGTCAAACCTGCCGGCAGGGAGTGACGACATGGACACGATGGAGTTGGCTAACGACACAGCCAGCCCGAGGAAGGCGAACAAGAAGATGAAGGTCTTGGGCCAACGGTTAGAGAAGGCGGCCGAAGACTCGGCGGTGCTCTTTCCGTCGGCATCCTCGTAGAAGTGGTCCTTGGGTCTGCGGGTTCGTAACTGCTTGACGAGGCCTACGAGGGCGGGAACCGAGGTGAGAGTGACGACGCCAAGGGCAGCTCCGACCTCGATCAGCAGGATTGATTCATTCTGCATGATGGAGCTTGAGAGTTGGCAGCAGCCTGTGGCGACTTTCTTCTTCTTCTCGTACTCGAGTTGAAGGATCAAGAGGGCAGACCACTGGAAGACGAAGAAGACTTTGGTTCCTCTTTTCCGAGAGTGGCGGCTAACGTCTTTTGAGCGCGACGACGGGTCTAAAGCGAGAGCTAGCCAGGGTCCACAAAGATGGTTGGTAAGCTGACCCCCCACCGTTTAAGGCAAAGGACCAGATCGGCAAAGTGTGTCAGGCTTCTCTGGATCCCAGACCGGACCAGGCAGCTCGAGTAAGGGCACCCTCGAAGCTCTTTGTGAATACAAGGTTTCGGAGGAAAGCAAGTGAGTTAACAGGCCGGTGGCTGGTTGCGGCGCCGAAACGGAGCCGGGTGGATATGGGGGTCCGTCTCAAAGTTTCGTTTCGTGACGTCGATCTTTTTTCCGTGCGTGTTGTCGCCTTCATTCATAAAGCGAAAAGGGCAACGGGTGCGGCGGGCTCGGTGCGGTCGGGACACGGGCGCGCGGGTACGGGTGCGGCAGCCAAGCCAGGAATTGGAGACAGGCAAAACACGGGACGGAGGGAAGGGAGGGAGGGCGAGCCAAGACAACGGCCAGGAAGGTCCCAGTATTTAATAGAAGAAGGGAAACCGGAAAGGGGAACCAACCATGCGTCGACTTCTCTCGTGGGTAATAAGTAGTAGGTAGCTAGGTAGGTAGGTAGGTAGGTAGATACATGGGGCTGGTTTAGGAAGTGGGAGCGAGCCGCTTGCGGACTGGACCATCAACACCCATCAATCAATCAGTCAATCTCTATCTATCTATCCATCCATCCATATTGCTTGTTCAATTGGCCCTCCCACAAAACTCACCAGCGTTACTGCCTAACCTTAGTAAGTAGACCGAATAGCAGGCGGATAGAGAAACCTTGAGCCGCGAAGCAACTGCGGAATGACTGAGACGGGTATTGGCTAATCACCGGGCATGGTTTGCAGGAACCCCAATCCCATCCCACCCATCATCCTCCACCCACCCATGCTCGTCGCTGACCGGGATCAACTATCTGCTTTGGACCCCGTCTCCATACCATATCGTTGCGTCTCCCAGTCTTCCTTGGTCTCTTCCCACAACCATGCAGCTCAAAACCGCGGTTTGAGCTCTTGCCATCACCTGGGTCGCCGACCTGCATTGCTCTGCCGCGGCTGTGCAGATATGTAACTCACTCAACGGTGGCTGACACCCCGGCCTCCGGTTTACAAGACTCCAGGCAGCCAATGCAACGTCGCGGACGACGACGGACATTATTTTCCTACATCCAACGGCGATGACTGGGTTTGTTGCTGGCTCGCCGTTCGACTTGGTCCTCCTTGTGCGAGACTCGACCCGACTCGACTCGACGTATCTGGCATCCATTCATGGTCACATCGTTGCCAGCATCTGGGCTCCAAGGTCCAAGGACCTAACGCAGCAGCCCACAGCCGGGCGATGGTGATTGGCTGAAATTCCATTTGGTCGTTGGTGGCTGGCCGTTTGAGTCACCGGCGGATTCAAGGAAAAACGGGTTCTGGGGATACAATAAAATACAAACAAAGGACCCAAGCGATGCCAGATGGAGGGGTGTTGAGTGGGTTTCCACTTGGCAGAAGTTCCTTTCCAGGCCCTTGAAGTGTGTGATACGGGTAGGATAGTGGAGTGGGAGACTGACCGATGGGGAGAGAGACCTCGGCCTCGCGTCTTGAAGGACCTTGTTAGCGCTCCACCCCACATGCAGTCATCCTGCACTAACATGATCGAATGCGCATCTCCAAGCCGACGGGCCGGGTGACATGCTGCCATGAACCCCGTGTCCTGCCATTGACTTGATCCTCGTGCACTGAGTTAGCTGCAGCATGCGTTGTCCTCAGTGGCCTCGTGGGATATGACTTGTGGTGTAGCGGAAGAAAAAAAGAAAAACACAATCACTATATGGTACCTAGATCTCAGTTTGAGGCCAATTCACAAAGTACAGAATTCCTGCGGGGGCCTAACGGCGAGACGAGGTCCCGGGTCTCGTCTCCACCGTGCTAGCCGGCCACTTCGTTGGACCTGATGAAAGACTCATACACCGGTACTATGTATGCTATAAAGTACACTGCAAAAAACTTATAATTGGGATACACAGTACGCTAGTCATACGCTGAATCGGGAAGGAGAGTGTGAGCTAGGTGTGGGAGGCTCTACGCTGCAATTTGCGCCAACCGGGGAACGATGGCTGCGCCTCAAACAGTATCATTCAGATAGACCGGAAAGGCGGTCAGACTAGCACGTTGTGGGAGGAAAGCCGCTGACACCATGGGCCTGGGCTCGACTTTCTGCCCCACGCCTATTGCTGACGCTCTGCAGGGTACAGCCGGCGCGGTGCCCTTCTTAGTGCCCCGCGCGGGCCTCGCATTTTATCCCCTCGATTTCGACTTCACCTGCGTATTTCGTATCGCTTGCATCGAAAGAGAGAGGGAGAGGTGAGGGAGAGGGAGTCCGAGCCACTGTGTCGAGGCCTGCAGATGTTACCCGCCATCGTGCTATCAGCAGCCTGGCCAGGAAGCGGGGGGGGGGGGGTCCTTGGGAACGGGCGGGGAACGTCCGAGTCTCTTTTCCCAGTCCATCTCGTTCTCACTACCTACACCTCACCTCAGTCACCCTAACCTTACCCTCGAACACCTACCACGAAGAGCTGCAGGGTGTTTAGGCAGCTGCTGACACACCATCCTGCTTTGGTGCATCTGATACCTGATATTGATGCAACAACTACCTACCTAGGTACCTAAGTAGACACTTATTCGCTCATCGACTCATCCTGCTTTGTTTAGTGTCTCGTTTATCGCGGTGACAACCATCGAATAGGACCACAGCAACGACAGACCGAAAGGAGTGAGGACGCAAAGTACCGTGCCGCAGAACACCACCAGCAACACTGACAACGTCCCTCTGTCCATGGAGATCACACTGGTCATATCGGCTGCAACTGCTCTCACAGCATCTTGACTCCCTGCTCGGAAGAGGCACCAAATCGACGGAGCTGGTGTCGCCCTTGGTGTGCTCTTCGGCATGCGGGTAGCGCACGAAGAGTCGCACGCAACACACACGGCGTCCATGTTTCGAAACGAACAGTTGACGAGATAGGACGGGCACTACCCCAACTGCCCATCTCATGCTGCCAAAATTGGCGCGCGTCGCGTTGCGAAACATATGGACGACAGCCGAGGGACGTCGCCCGAAGCCTAGAGACTTCCCCATGTCGAGCTTGGGGCCGGCAGTTATGCCTAGGCACGCGCTAGCGCGCTAGGCGGTCGAATGGCATTGTTATTATTATTTTAAAGTAGAAAATCCTCTTTTTTTTTTTTTTTTACGTCTCCCCAATGGCAACTGAAGAAGCGGCAGATCGGACGCCCGACGCGGTGTAACGGTTCGTGGGGCGCCAGATGAGGCTCCTCGGCCATCTGCAATTGGGCGGTTGGTTTTGAGGCCTGCCGTGCCCGCGTTGCTCACCGCCAGCGTCTTGCAGGTTGCGTGTGTGTATATTGAGTCAATCCGGTGTGGATGAGTAAAAACAGTAAGCAAGATCCCGAGCATGGGCTGCGGGAAGAAGGTTAGAGTCACCAAGATGGACGCGGAGGGAGCTTCTTTTTGACTCAACCCAAGAGCAGGCGATCGATCGGTCCATCTCTTGGCCCTGATCGGAACGGATGGCTGTGGTCGGTATGTCGGGAGCGTTTCGTGACAACGGTCGCAGATGGGCGCGGACGATTAAAGACGGGGGTGAGGTTATGATGCTTCCCCGAGGTCGGCAGAACTTTGTCGGACCGGGAGGCTTTTTATCAGCGCATCGGCTGGCAGCGAGACGCAAAGCTTGGTTGGGTAGGTAGGTACCTAGGATAGACCCATGGCCTGCGTCGACCTAGACCGGGCGAATATTCGATTGAGTTTTGCATACGAGCTAAAACAACAGCACGAACATACACGGTTCAGCGACACGGCAGTTTGGAGGAGAGACGTTTGTTCCAGATAGGCGGGCGTACAGCCATTCCAACCCGATTTTGGGCTCCTGCTACACTGTGGGCATGATCTATGAGGTTTTTTTTTAGGTTTTTTTTTTTTTTTTTTTTTTTTTTTTTTTTTTTTTTTTGGCTCGAAGAGCTGGAGTCGCGGAATGGATAATGGGAGGGCCAAGCGATGCGCATGAACGAACGGCCGGGGACCATGGGATGGATGGA
Organism: Colletotrichum sublineola; assembly: GCA_020631755.1. NCBI lineage: Eukaryota > Fungi > Ascomycota > Sordariomycetes > Glomerellales > Glomerellaceae > Colletotrichum > Colletotrichum sublineola. Next base: position 2,617,800 of record JAHSQG010000005.1, on the reverse strand, counting down.
GACGTGAGTGTGGAGTTTTTTCCATCAGCAATTTGCATCACGCGTGCGCTCATTGGTGGTGCGGATCAGCCCTGTGGCAACCGCCAAACTCACTCACCTCACTTTGTCATGCTCGACAACAAGCGTCAGTCTGTCAGATGCTCGAGAGAGTTTTGTCGAGTAAGGTGAGACTGACCATCACACTAGGTAGCCGCTCCAGAGATGGAGAGGGGATTGCGTTCTGCAGGGCAGGGCTGTCATTTCGATGGAAAGCCCGAGTCTCGTCGGCCCAAAGGGGAATGAATATTCGATATCACGCTCGCTGCAAGGGCGCGAGGGTAAAGTGAGTGAGTGGATGGGATGAGGGAAACGCACCGGTAACCCCCACCGGGAGGGAGGGTCGTCTTGAAACTTTTTCAGACACAGAAAGAAGGGGGGGGGGGGGGGGGGTTCGGAACGGTTTCTCACGGCATGCTCAACCGTTGCAAACCAGGACAAAAGAGACTTCGTTTCGACGTGTTGCGCCCGTTGCTTCAAGCCCCGTACACGAGCGCGCTGGTCCGCAGATGCCAGCGGGCCTGTCGAACAGGTAGCTTCGCCGGTGCAGCTCGGCCAACCACGGTCAACGGAGGGGACGGCAGCGGACCTTCTGGGGCCATGGTTGATGAAGGACTGCGGGTTCCCGGCAATGGGCAACACGGGACACCGGCTGCAATCCATGCTTGCGGCATCATGTTGATGAAGAAATAGGAGAGAGGGTTGACGAAGATGGGGGGGGGGCGGCGGCTTACGTAGTAGGCTAACAGAGGAAGGGAGGGTTTCGGCCGAAATGAATACCGGGGAAGAGAAGTATCAAAAAACGTCATTGGCAACCAGCATTCTTTATTACTACTAGTGTTGTTGTTATTTTATTTACCCATGTGATGGAAACGCCTGAATCTCGCTTTCCTCGGAGAGCAGCTGCGGTAGCCAACCAAACCAAGGTTTCACGGCCCCAAAGTCTGTGAGCTCTGTCAGTCTCTTGAGCTGCGAGACGAGAGTTCTCCGATTGGCCACGACCGCACGTCGGACACGGCCTGCGACCGGCTGCTTCCCTGCTGACACCGGTACCTTCTCCTCACCGGTCAGCTACCTACCTACCTGGGTATCTTACTGAGCTAGATAGGTAGGTCGGTAGGCACGAACACACACACACACACACGCTAGTGTCGGTGCTGGGCGTTGCGCTGCAGCTGCAACAAGGCCTTCTCCCTACTGGGCTGACCGTCACTATTCTATCCACTCACTCGCTCTCCCTCTCCGATCCAACATCTCATCTCGCCTTACCACTCCCTTGCGGGTGATGAATCCACAGGCAGATCATAGCCACGTTGTCTAGCGCGTCCACTACTTTTACTTTGCTTTGCTTTGCTTTGCTTCGCTTTGCTTTGCTTTACTTTGCTTTGCTCGTGCATGTTTACCTACTTTGCTGTTTCTTGTTGTGTTGAAGCCCGTTCCCCCGTCCGAGCTTCCTTGCAAACCGCCGCCCCTGGGAGACACTAAGCCACACCAAAACCACACAACCCTGCCCTGCTCGCTCAGGAACGACCTTTCATCCATTATTAGGCCCCTCGTGACAATTCCCTGCCAAGGTTAATGGTTGATCGTTCTAATTTTCCCTTTCTTCGCCTGTCATACACTGGGTATATTAAACACACGCACGCACACATCATTCCACCAATCTAACCACCAACACCAGCACTCGAACCACGTCTGCATAAAACACTCGCGCACACATTACACACATACACACAGTCCTCCGCTACCATTGCCCTTTGGCAGCTGCGCAAGGCGTCGGCCAACTGCGCTGCTGCAAGAGCTGCCTGCAGCCACACCATCGACCCAGTCTTTCGAGCTTCCGTCTACTGAGCTAAAGCTCGGCCTTCCCCTCAGCTTCAGCCTTACTTGGCCTTAGCCTGCCGGTCCCCTCACCAATCTCAGCTCTCTGTGAATCCCGCACGAAGCTTCCAAGCTTTGCGATTCGAAACCACGATTCAAATCAACCCCCCCCCCCGATAAGTCCACCCGCTACGCTTGATAGCACCGCCGCCTATTGCCCTACGAACCTTTGTCGTGCGAACCCACGACGTCGACAACTAGACCCTCTCCGACTCTTCGAGCTCCCCACGATCCCGCACATGTCTCGAAACGGTCACGCACACAACCAGTCACGATGAAGAGCACGCCGCTTATCATCAATTGGCACGACCAGAATGCCCCCGTCTACTCGGTCCATTTTGAGCCCCACGGCAAAGGCCGTCTGGCCACCGCCGGAGGAGACAACAACGTGAGAGTACGTCCAAAACCCTGAACCGGCGACTCTGCCACCTCTTGACACGGCTGGCCTGACGAGGCTGACACCCCCAACTCAGCTCTGGAAGATCGATAGCGATGGCGAGGATCGAAAGGTTGAGTACCTGTCTACCCTGACCAAGCACTCGCAAGCAGTAAACGTCGTCCGTTGGGCCCCCAAAGGTACGGTACCGGATCCCATCCCCTCGGCTTACCTCCTGCCGCATACGCTGACCGTACTTCCTTCCCTCCAGGTGAGATCCTTGCTTCCGCAGGCGACGATGGGAATGTCATCATCTGGGTCATGTCCGAGCACAGCGGCCCCGCCTTCGGCAGCGAGGGCCTCGAGGACAAGGAGACCTGGCGTACCAAGCACATGTGCCGGTCTAGCGGCTCCGAGATATACGACCTTGCCTGGTCTCCCGACAGCTCCTACTTCATCATCGGGAGCATGGACAACATTGCTCGAATCTACAGTGCCAGCTCCGGTACGTCTGCCCGCCGAACCCGCCGTTCGCGTCTTTATCGCTAACCTGCCCAGGTACTCTGGTACGCCAGATCGCCGAGCATAGCCACTACGTCCAGGGAGTCGCGTGGGATCCTCTAAACGAATACATCGCGACCCAGTCGTCCGACCGATCCGTGCACATCTACTCGCTCAAGACCAAGGACGGCCAGAACACCCTCAGTGGTAACCACGACGACAAGCCCTCCAAGATCGCGAGCCACAGCAAGAGTGACCTGCCGCCCCGCCGCATATCGTCGAGCAGCCCTGCGCCTCCAGACTTCAACATGCGGGCCCATCTCACCTTGGAACAGGCCGTGGGGTCCCCCGTGCCGTCCGCCCCCGGTACTCCAACTTCGGTTGCCCTGCCCATGAACCCACCGAGCGTCATCAGCCATAGTAGGCGATCCTCGTTCTCGTCAAGACGTTCGCCATCCCCCGCGCCATCAATGCCCCTGCCCGCCGTTATGCCGATGGAGCCTTCACCGAAGCCTCACCCGTCGGGTGGTCTCGGCATGAAAAACTCGACCCTGTACGCAAACGAGACGTTGTCTTCCTTCTTTCGGCGTCTCACTTTCACGCCCGACGGCAGTCTCCTCCTCACCCCGGCCGGCCAGTATCAAACCCAGCACAACCCGGAGGGCAGCGCGAAGCCAACCTTTGAGGTGACTAATACCGTCTATATTTATACAAGGGGCGGCATCAACAAGGCGCCCATCGCGCATCTGCCCGGCCACAAGAAGCCATCCGTGGTCGTGAAATGCTCGCCCATCTTCTACACCTTGCGGACGTCGCCGCCTGTGACCAAGCACATCACCATCGACACGTCTTCTTCCGAGGAACCCATCCCGGCTCTGCCGGAGCCTGTCTCGAAGCCAACGGGAAACACATCAGTCATGGACCCGCCTCCTCCACCTACTTCAGTCCCCGACTCGAGTCCTGTTCCAAACAAGGCCGAGCCGAGCGTCGCTACTCCTGGCCCAAAGGCGGCCTTCGCCTTGCCCTATAGAATGATCTATGCGGTCGCAACCCAAGACTCCGTCCTTCTCTATGATTCTCAGCAGCAAACGCCCATTTGCATCGTGAGCAACCTCCACTGTGCTACATTCACGGATCTGGCCTGGTAAGTCGTACTTCGCGTACTGTATCGGTGAAATTTCTAACACTGTACCCAGGTCGAGTGACGGACTGACCCTCCTGGTCTCATCCTCGGACGGTTTCTGCTCAACCCTGTCTTTCGCGCCTGGCGAGCTGGGCCAAGTCTATCAGGGAGACATGCCCACCATCAAGAGCCCAGCCGTGCCTAGTAGCACAGCAGCACCAACGTCATTGTCAAACCAGAACACACCCATTCCCACACCGAGCTCTGTGTTCGCTCCCCCATCCCCGTTCCACAACGGCGGGACGCATCATCACCGCAATTCGATGAGCTCTTTTACCGCCCCGTCACCACCGCCTGCTGGCTTCGTGAGCCAGCGGCCTCAGTCGCCCGCGCGGTCAAACTCGACTTCATCCGTGGCGACACAGTCATCGAACGTGGTCACCAACCCCTCCCTGATTGTCGGTAGCGTGCCGGGCATCGCGGTCGCCAATTCTACCAAGGTCACGGGGGTTCCCATTACCACGCCGCCCGAAACGCCGCGCACTAATGCCGTTGCCACCGCAGCAAGCGGCTCGGCTAGCGGCACAGCCAGCGGCACGGCAGCCAGCGGGATCAAGCGCGACGCTAGCGAAGGCGAGAAGGAGGAGGGCAGCGAGCCCAAGAAGAGACGGATCGCACCGACGCTGGTGGAGCAGAAGCCATAGCCGTAGACGGCGTCACATGGTGCATGAGTGTTTGAAGCTTGTCATGTACAATGGATCATGGGGGGAAAAGCGTTGCTTGGTCGGAGAAGCATGGATCATGGGTTTAAATGCCGCGCGAAGTTTTGATGGGGCAATGGAAGACGAGCCTACGTTAGGACAGAGGTGAGAGACGAATTTGCTTTTGCATGGGTATGGCGTTTGCTAGGGTATAACAAGGACTTTGTAGCGATATTGTCTCTAGTCTGTACTGGAATGAATTGCACATTTATATAGAGGTGGCGTGTATGTGTGTGTGTGTGTGTGTGTGTGTGTGTGTGTGTGTGTGTGTGTTCTCTCGTTTGTATCTTCGCACGACCCGACTACTGACGGAAGCAAGTGGGGCCCGTTCAACGACATGTCAGTGAGGACATTGCCTACGAGGAGGGCGACGCGGCAGAGGGGAACGGGTCTGGGCCAACAGAGAAAAGGAGCAAAGAAGGAAAGAAAGAAAAGGAAAAATAGAAAAGGAAAAAAAGAAAAAAAAAAAGGAGAAAAAAAAAAGGGGGGGAAGAGCAAAAGTTAGCGCTTCCTGCTCCCTACGATCAGCTAAAGGGTTTTCGAAACCCGTCAGGGGTCCAAGAATAACGAGAGCGTACTGGCGATTTCGGGTATGAACGTTATGCTCTCGCAGAGCCCCAGTAGCTCGAGAAAGTCGACGCGTACGCTTGCGCCGTGGTGGAAGGCACATCTTCCATGCTGCTGTCACGGCCGCCGCCGCGTCTGTGTCGGAGAAAAGACCAGGAGCGGGCCCGGCCTGGTGGTTCGGCCGGCTCTCAAGCTCGCTCCGGCAGCTTCAACGGTCCATGCGGGTGCAGAGCCCGCACGCCCTGTGAGATGGCATTGCATCGGACCAACTTCGCTGCGATGCGAATGCGGTGCGATATGGCGCCCTCTGTTTTTGCCAGAGCACATGTCTCAAGTAACCCTGTCTGTAGTCGATTTAGAGACCAACCCACGCAGCAGACCTATGGTTGCCCGTGGCCGGCCTGACAATGCTAGAGCCGAGGAAGTGGGGCCGGGGTTTCTTCCGCTTCACCGCAACATGGCCGCCGCTGCAAGCCATCGCCGTCGCCGTGGCAGCCAAGCAGTGGAAACAGCGCTGTTCTGGGTCTGAGACAGCAAGCGGGGGTCAATCAATTGCCAATATACATACGATGCATGCATGCCTCAGCCCACATTAGGTAATCCAGTGGGAGAGCGCATGGATCGCCTCGAACGACGGTCGAGCTGGGGATGCCCTGTCCCTGTCCATGTCCATGTCCCTGACACTGGGAATCTCAGCCCGGAATCGTTCAATGGATCCCTGCAACCAAGCCCCCCAAAGCCCCCCTTATGTGCGCTGGACGACGGGGCGGGCAAGCGGGCCAACATGTTTTGTTGTATAGGTAGGTAGGTAGGTAGGTAGATTGGCTACGTGTGGAAAAGTAAACATAAGGCACCGTGAGTAATTAACCTCAAGGGGCTTTGCTTTCCTTGTCTGTTGCCCTCCACAACTTTCCTTTGTTCAACCTCTTCATCATCGTCGTCGTTGTCACCGCAGTCACAGTCGCATTCGCAGTCGTACTCGTCCGTCGGCCATCTCCTCCCCTCCTCCTTCTCCTCCCACCCCCTCCCTAATTGCGCAGCGCTTTCTCCACCACCTTCCTCCGCGCAATCATGGCCGAGTCACCGAGCCGCTCCGGCAGCCTCCGGGTCCGCCGAACCCGAGGCGGGCCCTCGAGAAATTCGTCCGCACGCTCCTCGGCCGCATGGGAGGACTACTCCTACCTCCACCCAGTCAACTACCAACAGCAACTGCAGCACCACAGCCTGCACTCCGTCTCTTCGCGCTTCTCCCTTAATGAGCAGTTCGCCGCCACGCGACAAGAGTATGAGTTCGGCGACGACGACGCTTCTTCCATCATCGACCGCATGACCCTCGCCTCCGACCTCGGCGACGACAGCACCGTCGCTGCGAACACCGGCGCCGCCGACCCCGACGCCCCCGACGGCGCCGAGGGGGATTACTACGACCTGCTGTGCCTGCCCAAGGACCCGTCTCTGACGCCCGACCAGATCCGGAGGGCCTACCACCGCTTGGTGCTGTATCTGCACAAGGACGGCCTGCCTGGGAACCTACACGGCATCGCGCAGCCGTACTTCGACCAGGTCCAGAGGGGTTTCGAGACGCTGATCGATCCGCACCGACGAGCGCTGTACGATGCAACCCAGCTGAGGGACACGATGGGTGCGCCCGGCGTCCCTCTCGACGAGGACTATCGATATGCATACGATCTATCGCTGAAGGAGCAGCTGAGGCAGCGGGCCGCTGATGTCGTGCAGACGTCGTCGGATCTGGGCATCCGTTTCGATGCGTCCAAGGCGATCCGCGAGGGCTCTGCCGTTGCACCCTTGGATTTCACTCTGAGCCATTCCGTGACAGTAGGCCTCCCGCTGCTCGGCCGGATGGTCGAGAGGACAGCCTTAGCAACGAGCCAACGTGCCGCCTCCTCGTCGAAGCGCGTACCGTCCATTGCGCTCAACGAGGGTGAGCAGGCCGGTGTCGACCACCCGCGGGAGCCCATGATGTACCTGCCCCCGCCCCAGATAACCCTGACCGGCTCGGTCTACGGCATCGTCGAGGAGATATACAGGGTCCCTTTGCCATTGCTGGCGGACCGCTACCAACCTCTGTTGCCCCTGACCATACCTCGGAAGCGCATCATGCAGCTTGCGGAGCAGCGTCCGTGTCCTCTCATCAGTCTCCAATTCCGCCAGGATATCATCCACAGGACGGCCGAAGATCGCATCGTCAAGACGGCAGTCGAAGTCGAGAGCGAAGTCCTCCCGGAGTCGTCACTGACGGCCAGGGTGTCGCACCCGATCCATCTGTCCAATGATCCGAACCCGATCCTGCTAGAGGGCAGTATGCGGTCTGGCAGGCCGTGGACTGCGGCGCCTCCCCGCGTCGGGGTCGGGATCCATCGCTGGATGGGAGCCGGGACCGCATATGCGATCGCGGACAGCGGCGACTGGAGCGTTTGGCCCGGCGAGACAATCAAGTTCTTCACCGACTTCTCTCAGGTGAGCAAGAACCAACTGCTCACTGAGTTCCCCATGAAGACGTCCGCGAGCTTCGAGGTGGGCTACACGACGTCGCCGGAACGGATGCCGTCTACGGGTCACGAAGACTCCCCGAGAGGAGAGTGCGGCATCCGCGGGATGGACTACGAGAGCAGCGATGGCAGCGACGGCTCGTGGACGGTCTCGGCGTCTCTTACGGCGGACACGGTGGCCGGCTACCTCAGGTACGGCCGCGACCTGCCGCTGCCGGGCCCCGGCCCCGCCAGGCTCGAACTGGAGCTATGCTCCAACACCCTCCTGGACCGGTACGTCGCAGTCCGGAACCTCTGGACCATCGGCCGCTTCTCCAAGCTCGGCCTCGAACTCGGCGTCAGCCCGCACAGCATGCACCTCTCCCTGTACTGGTCCCGCCTCAGCCAGCGCCTCAGCATCCCCGTCCTCCTCTCCCCGCGCGACGCCGGGCACAACCCGTCGCTCCTATTCTACGCGAGCGTCGCGCCCCTCGTGGCCTTCGCGGCGCGGCACTTCCTCCGGCGGAAGCCCAAACGCGCGCGCCCCGCCGAGGTCGATCTGCAGGCCTACGTGGCGCGGAAGCGGGCCGCCGCCGATGACGTGGCCTCGCTGCTCGCGGGGGCCGTCGAGGCGCGCCAGCGCGTTGAGCGCCAGCGGGGCGGGCTCGTCGTGCTCAGCGCAAAATTCGGCGTCAAGGACGAGGGCGGCAGCGGCGACTGGGCGGCTGAGGAGGTCGCGGATGTGACGCTCGCGGTGGCGGCGCTGGTGGAGGATGGCAGACTGCGGATCCCGGCCGGCGTACGCAAAGGGTCGCTGCTGGGGTTCTGGGACCCGGCGCCGCTACGGCGCAAGGCGCTCCACGTGAGGTATCTATGGCGCGGCAGGGAAAGCACGGTCGAGGTCATGGGGCGGGACGAGCTGGTCCTCCCGCCTCCAAGAAGGGACGCATCATGATTAGAACGTCTTTGTTTGATGACGATGTACAAAATATGAGATGTGGGGGGGGTGGTTTTGCATTGTAGGAGTCTCTGGAAGGGGGGGGCTTAGGAGACTGGATGGGTTGCATGGGAAAGGTGTTTTTTGCTGGTTTATATATCCCGCCTCGGTCAATCCGACAGACGGAAGACTATGATTCTTGTACCATGGTCTAGTTTTCTATGGAAAATAGTATGATGCTCACTGTTGGGCTTGCTTAACATCTTCATCCTCGGGGCATTCTCGAGGAAGGTGTCTACCAGCTTCACCATCATGTCGAGGGTCGATTGCTTAGCTACGACCCTGACTACGCCATTCCGAAGAGAAAATCAATTGGATTATGCGGGACTCCTTTAGTTTTACCCGTTGTCACACATAATTCTTGTACCAGCATTCTTGTACCAGCTTTATAGCCAATGAATGCTATGGCTGTATCGTACGTGTGATTCTCCCCCCTTATACTTCAAATGATCGAGCCGCCTCTTTCAGGGCCTCGTTGCTCTCCAGGTCGAGGAACAGGCGCCCTGCCCCCCGATCCTTCTCACCAAAGTCCACGCATCATCCTCGGTACCACAATGCACGTCTCATCTGCCAAACCTGAACCATATACCCTGCTCTGCGTCATAAGTTTTACGCCCTTCTTGTGAGGATTCAAGTCATCCCATCAGCCTGTAGGGGAAAGCTTCTCCTACACCATTCGATGGGATAGCTTTGAGGTAGATGTGCATGTGAACCTCGTAAGTCTGACTGCAGGCACGTTAGGCGGATGACTCATCTCGGTAAAGTCCTCGCTTTGCCGACGAGACCGGAGAGACAAGCGCGGGCCGCTGCCGAGAATCCGGGGCGCAGAGGCCCCCCGCTTCCCCCATGAGGAAATCAGGGCGTCGCACCCCGGCGAGACTGACCTATCGGCGTCTTGTCATTTCGCCGTCATCGGTGAGATACGCCCTTTCTGTCTCTTGACACATCGAAGCCACAGCGAGCGTTCCTGAACGACGCTGGACTACAAAATTTCATTCCGCTGCAGTGTTGTATTTGTTCACGGCATCGAGTTGAATGCTCCCTCCCTCTCCCGATGGCAGCAGCATGAACGAAACCCCGCCCAGCACTGATGTCGGCAGCAGAAGCCCCTTGGAGGACGGGCCGCTGCCGCCAATCAAGCCAACCGCGTGAGCCCCCTTCGAATAGCCGTTTCCCATTCTCTGTGGTTTCTTTTTTTTTCTTTTTCTTTTTTTCGGCTGACGAGAATCCGAACGCACAGCTGTCGCAGATGTCATTCGAGAAAAGTCAAGTGTTCCGGCAACCAGCCCTGTCAAAACTGTCGACAGGCCGGAAAGGGTACCGAGTGCACGTACCCGCGTAGGAATAGGCAGGTCAAGGTCAGGCAAAGGTACGTTTGTCCCGGTTCGCATTGACTGCCCGAAGCTTACGCAACGTGCTAGTTACATTGATGGACTTCTGGATGAAATACAACGGCTCAAGTGCCAGGTTGCCCAGCACACTTTGTGCTCCACGTCTACGCAAGACGACATCGTCACTCGGAGCAGCCTGACCGGCAACAGAGCGACGACGCCGCTTTCTGGTCGAGGCAATGACAACGAAGAGGCGGCCGCCGCCGCGGCGAGTGCGGCTCTCGAAGTGAAGCCGTGGTTCATCCACGCAAATGTCTTCCGCACGCCGATCCTGATAGGAGAGGTTGCGGATGCCGCATTCTCAACCCGCATCCGCCAGGTCATCTCCGACCCCTTTTCTCCCCAGCCCCGGCACATGCTCCGGGTCAACTACGCGCCAGACACGGAGCTCATGTCCCTCGTCAAGTCCGAGATTGCCTGGCCGACTCCGTCGAGGTCTCGCTTCCTGGTCGAGGTCGCGCTCAAGTACGTGAGTTGCCGCTATCATGTCGTGCGCCGAAGCCTGGTCATGGGAAACTTGGAGCAGAGTATCCACAACCCTTCGTGGGGCGACCTCATGCTCAGGTCGAAGCTGTGGGCGCTGTTCGCCATAGGAGAACTCTATTCGACAAGGTCCATCCCCTCCGAGAAGGAGTTCCCCGGCATGGCTTATTTCGCCAAGGCGTCTAGGATACTCGGTGTGCTCGATGAGCGTCCCGGAACAGATTCTATTGAGATTATGCTCCTGCTTGTGAGTTCGTGACGGGACCGTGGCTGTATGAGTTCTGACCCACCCAGTCCTTCTACTCTCTGGCCCTCAACCGGCGGTACAGCGCCTTCGTCATGTCCGGCACGGCAATGCGCATGGCCATCGTCATGGGGCTGCATGTCAACATCCCAGAGTCTCAGCTTCGCGACCCGGCCCTCCGCGAGCATCGCAAACGGCTGTTCTGGACGACATACATCTTTGACCGGGTCTGGGCATCCAAATTGGGGCATCCGACCGCCATACAGGACAGCGACATAGGGATAGACTTGCCGTCGGAGCCGGTCGCAAGCCAAGAATTCGGTCAAGATTTTGGTGACACAGCCTATCACATCGCCAGTCTGCGTTTGGCGGCGCTCGTGACGAAGACTGTCCGCTCAATATATTGCGAACGTAACCAAGGAGATGCCACCCTCTCGACCAGAGTACAGCAAGCCCTGAAAGATCTCCGCTCCTGGGTGGAAGACTTGCCAAGCCACCTACAAATGAACAACGCAGACACGGGACCAACACCCATCTCTCTTCATCTCTCCTTCAACCAGGTATCTAATCCCCCCTTTCATCCTCCGCGGGCTAGACCCCAGGAGAACATCCAAGAACGCTGCTGATAATCCTTTTTTTTTTTTTTTTTGCAAAGTGCGCAATATTAGCTACGCGTCCGATACTGCTACATATCCTTCGCATAAAGGTGGCCGCGTGGCCGTCTGAGTCGCCAGTGACGGAGACGCAGGTGCCGGCAAGCGCAATCACCCTGTCCGAGGCCTGCATTCGCTGCGCGCGGCACTCGGTGCGCGTCCTCACCGACTCGTGGATCGACGGATCATTTGCGACCTTTGACTACTTTTACACGCAGTACCTCTTCTCCGCGCTCACCATCCTCGCCGCCTCGAGCCTGCTCGACGGCCCGGAGAGCCGCAGCGACAGGGAGGCCTTTGAGGAGTCGGCGCGGTTCCTCTCGCAGCTCAGGGACGCCGGAAACTTCGCCGCGAAAGAGTACTGCCGCCACGCCGACGTGCTGCGGGCGGAGCTCGAAGGCTTCTACGCGAAGCGGATGGGCCTGCCCGAGGCCGCTGCCGACCCAGGGTTAAGTGCCGGGTTTGGGCTCGGTTCGGTGCCGCCTCCGCAGTCTGGCCCGACGCTCGCCGCGCACACGACGGCTGGCATGGCTCTGACGGAGCCGTCGTTGGAGGAGCTCCTGGCGCAGCCGGTCTTGGACCTGCAGTTCTTGGAGGCGTCTTTCTACAACGACCAGCAGGGGCTGTACTGGCCCGATTTCAGCACGGAGAACTGGGACACTTGGGCTTCGACCTGAATCTATGACGCCCCGTACGTACCGTAGTGCCGTCTCTGTGTCAGTGGGTCGGCGGCATCAGTAACATGTCTTTGCTGGAAACTTCAGAAACTTCATCTTCGTCGCGTCCGGGATCAATCAAACATCTCATCTTTTGGAATCAGTACCCATTTCCTGTACAACTTCAGTACAAACTCGCAAGGCCGTGCCGCTTTCTCTTGTCCAGACAGTCATAGAACAACCCAACAAAATACAGTGCTTTGTAAGTAGTACCACGAGACCATGCCGCCGACTCAACCATCCAGTGCACAGCTCATACCGCCCTCTCACTGCGGGTGATACACATTGCCCGGCGCCTCATAAACTTTGGGCATCGGAGGCGTCGCCGACAGTTCTGTCTGGTTCTCGGTATGCACTGCGCTCAAGGGTGGAGGTGACGGCTGAGGGTAGTGGTTCTGCTGCTGCGGCTGGACGGGGGGTGGCGTAAATGTCGGCTGCGGCACGGAGACTTGTTGCTGCTGCTGAAAATGCTGCTGCTGGGTGGCCATCTGTTGAATGTAGTTTGCATCTTGTGGCACATACGGAGGAGCAGTGTAAGCCTGGGCCTGGCTCGGGGCGGGCTGGAAGGCCGGGTTCGTGGTGACCTGCACCCCGTCCTTCTCGGGCACGGCGTTGCTGGCGACAGGGGCCACGGCAAGGAGATTGACTGGGTTGCAGTGGAGCCCGGCTTTGCGATGCCGATGAAGCATGACGCTGTGGATAACCAGCGACGTGATGAAGAGGGCGCTTGCGACGACGTTAGCAAGTTCCTTTGCGGCTGGCGTCTTCAAACGGGTAGGACCTACAATTGGATCCCGCCGATCCCGGCCGCGGCAGCCATGCAGGAGCCAAACATGACCCCGATATACTCGAGGCTTGAGCTGGGGTGGTACACGGAGGCGCCGAGCAAGTACGCGCGGCCTGGGTGGCGAGCACGGCGAAGGAGCACAGCCAGAAAAAGAGGAGGAAGATTTCGAGAGCCAGGACCGCCCAGTAGTTGTAGGCCTTGGGCGAGCGGAACTCGGCGACGATGAGCCAGATGGTGACGGCCACGGTCGAGAGCGACTGCAGAGTAGCATTAGCCGGAGAGCAAGCGTGAATCGAGCCGGAGCCACTTACAACGAAGATCATGAGGCAATTTCCCTCGATGGGCTCCCTGTAGATGCCATACGCGCAGAGGCCCGTGACGATGATAGCGAGTATCAACTGGACGATTCGGAGGGCGATGAACCCCTTGGGGTAGAGCGGTACGTGCTCGTGCCCCCTGACCCTCTGACGGGAGTACTTGCTGTCGTTTTCCATTGTTGTCAGGTCTACAGTGAAGGGCGCGTCATGTAAGGTTCAGATGTGCGTAGGGGAAAGTACGGAGTCGAGAGCAAAGGCGGTTCGAGAGAAGCAAAGGAGCCGCCGATGGCGACAGTGTCCAGCATATGTGCACGTATGACGGTAAAAAGAGCACGGGGATCCATCCTCTTTCTCTTTTCTGAACCTGGTCTCCCTGTGCCAATGTGATCAAGATTGGCAACACAAAACGTCTTGAACCCGCCCTCTGCACAAGACGCCACAAAAAGCCGCCCATGAGCCCCCTTGGTACCTTAGTATCCAGAGTTGCGCCCGTGGCTTCCAGGGCTAGGTATCATGGCTAGCGCAGCGTGGTCCCCGGACCTTGGGGGCGAACGAGCTGAGTGTCGTGTGGGCGCAAGTTTGGAAAGCCACACGATGCTAGTCCCGGATTCATGTGAGATCTACATACAGTGCCTGGGATCGGTCCAATAGCAGACACAGAGTTCGTTGTCCTTGGAACTTTGGATGGTGAGAAACAAAATGGGCTTGATCTGAGAAAGCTTGTTTGCAAGACATGGGGGGGGGGGGGGGGGGGACTCTGACGCGGGGAGCTAGGAAGCAGCAGCACAAACGGCGCATTAGCACCTCAGGGTCGCCAACGTTCTGATAACGACGGGGTTTTGGCGGTAACCAAACTTTTGACTGTTGTCTGGACGGGCTCGTTGTGCCTGCAATGCAAGACGGCAATATCGGCAGCGGCTGAAGACTGCAGCTAATGCTCCAGCCTAGAGACAAAGGATAACGTGCTTAATCCACCCAAAGAAGTATCCCCCGGAGGAGCCACATCCTGTAGGGCTGGAGGCCAGCGAGGGGGTGATACAGACATACTTGAGCGTTCCGCGTCCGGCTTAGCTGTCCAGCCCTTCAATTCCTTTTTTCCAACCCACATTGTCTGTGTATATCGAAATCCCAGAAGTCTCCAGCTGAGGGTTTGTTGTCTGATATGCGAATGGCGAGTCTGCAGGCACCGCATCAAAAACAACAAGGACCCTGATTAAAGTCTTGTGAACATACACGTACGTCGATGGAAGTTCAACTGCATCACATCATCTTTGCAGATATACCTCATTCGGTATCTCCCGAGTGAGCGAGACTATACAGCTCCCTAAGTCTGAACACAAACGAGCCCCCAAACGACTCACTGGCGCACCAGCGGGCTCGTTTGGACTGTCTCACATAATTCGACGACCGCTCTCCCTTGGATTCAGCCCACTGCGGAATTGTCGCCGTTGCTGTATTCTACCTGCCCGCACAAAAGTGATTGGTGCGCCGGATGGAGGCTCAGCCGCACCACCACTAATCCCAAGATTGACTAACACCCAAAAACATCGATGCAGAACGCTTGGCCGGATTTCGATTGGCTCTGTGGTGGTGGTTGGAAGCAAGTGATCTCGGGTTTCAGGCAATTTCGAGGAGAGTACACTCTGGTCAGGACCTCGGGCTATGTGGGCGCAACATTTTGTGGTGTTCGTAAGGGCATGTTCCAGGCAACACGACAAAGAAAGAAGTTTGTAGACTCGCGAACCAATTAGAAACCTCACGACAGATAGATTGGACAGGGCTGAGGAGAGGTGTTGATGTTGGTAGACGAATCGATAGATTTGCTGTAATTTTTGTTATCCAGTCGCAATGGAAAGAAGCAATGTTCCGCGTTGGGATCTAATAATATTGCCCTATCACCCGTCTCTTCGCGAAGGTCTCATATCAAGCAGAGTGCATGCGGGCAAACAGGCAGCCAAATCCCGCTCAGCAGTCAAGAATAGATGATTTCCAACCACATTGTGACCAAGACTTTACGGTCATAAATCATGAGTATTGATAGAGCCATGACCACTCGTTGGTCTGATGATAGGTTGAGAGTTGAAGGTAACAATCAGATGATATGTGACTTATAAATGATGTACCAACTCCACCGACCCCACGCAAACTCGGGTCTCTAATCTAAGCTGTCCAACTTTGAAACTTGACGTCAACGTTAGTTAAGCCCTCGTCTTAACAATTTTCCCGGTATCACCCCCCAGCTGGCGATATGGGGTGTTGCCAAGCCTGGTATGCGATGTAGGTTTGGTACGAGCTGACTACAAGCGCAAGAAATCCAAGAAAGACGGCGAAAAATATACCGACCATCGTCGCCATCATAATATAGCGCGAACCGCTACGTCTCTCAAACTGCCGCTCTAGCCAGCCCCGAGGGCTGGGATCCAGTAGCTCTTGGTGCAGTTCGTCCAGGCGACTGGCCAAGTAGAAGAAGGGCACAACCTCCTCCCCTTTGTTCTTGATGGACCTGAACTCGAAATTCTGTATGGCTGGATCAAAGGCTCCGCTCTCGACATAGGACCTTAGAAGTTTCCTTGACTTCTTGTCCGTGAGCGGGAACAAAACCCCCTGTAGAGATTCCAGTACTTCGAGCAAAAAAGGCGCGAGGCAGAGCTCCCCTGAGCCTGGTCAGTAAACCGGAAGATAGGACTCAGGGTCTGTCAAACTCACAACCTCAACGCATCGCTTACGTTTGCAGAACTAGGCAAGTCTTTTGTACGCCTCAGACCCTCTTTGATAAATCCCGTAAAACGGAATACCTTCAATGTCATTGTCTTGCGGTCGAGCTTCAAATGGTCTCGTAGATCGGCCGTTGGGTGTATGGCAATGCCGAGTCCTCTTTTGAGCCTGGTAGCCTTGAGTTCGGATTTGAAGTCGGGATGGCTGAGATGCTCCGGGTAACTAAGAATCGTATGCGACTCCGAGGTGAAAATTCTCTCAATAAATTTGCTGAGTGGTTCTCCAAGTTTCCACTGAACATGGTGGACTCCCTTCTCCAGGCGATCTGTTGAGTAGTCTAGCGCTGAGCCATCCATCATGAGGGTGGTTCTGATTGCCAGATCAATGCTGTCGTGCTCCTCTTCTGGGAACATTTCTCGGGTAATGTCTGGATCCTCACGCATCCTATGCCAGATCTTCGTTACGATTTCGAGACGATCCCATTGTATGGCCCTTGTTCCGCTATCCCGCAACTGTTCAAGACAGAACTGGAGATACTGATCGACACGTTTCGCGGGGCAAGAAAACCTTATGTTGCAATCGGATCGGCCTGTCTCACAGGATTGACAATATAACGGCACTGTTGCACCGAAAAGACGTGACCAAAGAATGGCATTCTCGTGCGAATCGCTCATGCTGTTATTATCCTGGTGAATGCAAAATACATGTTGGAGCCTCGCCTCATACCACGCGTTTTGGTGTCTGGTTGGTCTTGGTGCTTAGCTTTGTACGCCTGATAGGCCAGCTTCACACTGCATTTCACCCCTCCTTTCCCATTTTCTCTTGCCTCATTTGCTGCAACCCCAGCCCGGGATGTGAAAATGCACAGCATCCGCTCCTAGGACACAGCCTTCCATTGTGTCTGGCGATTATGTCTAAATCTTTCCCAAAAAACACGACCAAGAAACACGCATCAAATTCAATCCGCTTTCCATCTGTAACGGACGCCTGTTACAAGGAAACCATGCAGGGTCCTACGAGAAACTGCAATTCAACAGCCGACGGATCCCCTATCAATGATAATTTCAGTGATTCTGGGTATGGCTCCCAATTCTCGACACCTAATGGGGGTGAGGGCAGCCTCGAGCCAAAGGTGCCCTCCGATACGCAACCGGAATCGTTGGCTCTCGATGTAGGGCATTGGCCCAAAAAAAGAAAATTGCGATTATTTGAAAGGGAGATTCCGGAATCAGCAATTCTTCAATTGCAAGACTGGAAGGTGCTCTTCAGCGTGCGGCTGTGGGAATCAGTCTCCCAGGCGGCACCAGCGACCTCGGATTCCAACATCTCCATGAAGCTTAAACACCTTGGAACGAACGAAGCGGACACAATTTTATACCTCGTCTTCTTTTGCGACAAGCTTGCGAAACATGTCAAAAAAT
This sequence comes from Colletotrichum sublineola, assembly GCA_020631755.1. NCBI lineage: Eukaryota > Fungi > Ascomycota > Sordariomycetes > Glomerellales > Glomerellaceae > Colletotrichum > Colletotrichum sublineola. The sequence goes on along the minus strand of JAHSQG010000005.1, from coordinate 2,600,342 downwards.
TCGTCACGCAAACACACGTGCTGGAAGAAATGAGAGGCCAGTTCCTTCCGCAGGTCATCCCACAGGGTCCGAGACTGCTTCATGGAGAAGAAGTGTATACTTCGACAACCCTGGACCTAGAGTGGAATCCCTGCGGCATGGCTCTGTACTATTTTGCCGATAACGACGGGAAAGGCAAAGGTCAGAGTGAGCGCAATGATCCCATCTTGAGGGTTGGGACTCTAGGGGGTATTGTCATGGTTTCCTTTCCAGAGGATGTCAGGTTCTATGGTCTTACAACTCGCCATCTGTTCGAAGCCGGGGAATCATCTAATACGAAGAGTCCCGAGAAAGGAGAAGAATCCGAAGAAGACTGGGACGAAATCGAGCTGGATGTGCTCCCACCTTCATTTCCAGAAAGCTCAAGTTTCAAGATAGACCGGTTCTATCAAGAAGCTGCCGTCAGACATCACGTTTCTCGGAAGGACAACCCGCTACTTGGTACGCGGGAGGATCTCCGACACGGTCGAAATATGTCTGATGCCAAGCCTGGAGACTGGGCTTTGATCAGACTCTCTAGGAGGCAATTCGTTTTACCTAACATCATTCCAAGCTATCGGTGGCCTTATCGTTTGCAATATGATTTGCAAGACCGGATTTCGCTAAGACCAGATGAAGTTACGGGGTGCGAAGAAGGGTTGACAATGGGAGAATGCAGAAAAGTTCTGGTGATTACCAGCCATGGAGATCTAACCGGATCTTTGCGACACTATGGGAGCTCGGTGATTGCCAGAGGCCAAAGCATAGGACCGATGGATGTGTGTGACCTGTTGCTAACTGGAAGCCGTAGGTGATACATCTGCTGGGAATGACACACTGCTAACTGTTTCACCAGGGCTACTGCATGGCGATTCTGGTTCATGGGTGGTCGACCTGCACACGGGTAAAGTCATTGGCCACGTAATAGCTTCCGATTGTCTTGCAGAGGCCTATGTTCTTCCCATGGTCGAAGTCCTGCAGCAGATTCGTGACCTCAGCGATGCTCGATGTGTCAAGGTAGCAAACTCGTCTGATATCATGGCTTACAACCACTCAAGGAAAAACTCCAGTTACGGGGATGGTCCCGATGAAGTAGAGTTGTCGACCGCCCTTGACGGCTTTCTAGGCCATCGTTTTAATCAGCCATGGGACCCATTAGGACAGCTCCACCTTCAGAGTGTCGAATCCCGGAGAAGGGTGGACGGTATGTTCGGCTATCTGAGTGATGAGAACCAGAGCCACACTCCGCTGGACCCAATACGACAGCACCAACCTGAGAGTGTCGAGTCCCAGAGCAGCGCCAGCATGGGTTCTAACGCCACTGTTTCAACGGTACCGACTACCTATTCATTCGAAGAGGATGCAGAAGCCGATGCTAGCATCACAGTCAAGTCAATGTGAGTTAGTGAAATAATGGCGTCAATATTGAATGATCGCGCTGAGATATCGCCTAGCACAAATGAGCAACAGCACCGCGAAAAGCACATGTGCAATGTTTCCGGATGCACCTACAACGCAAGGCTTTAGCACCATGCAAGATCTTCTACAACACATGCGCAGCGTGCACCCTGGTGGCTCCAGTGCAGGTACGCGATGGCGTTGTAATATTGACTCATGTGACCGGAAGTACACAGTTTGGCGCAGGGAAGACAACTTCAGGAGACACCTAAGGAGTGCGCACCGCCAGAACGCAAACCACAAGGGTGATCTCAGCAAATTCTTGCTGCCGTAAGTGTTGCTGTACCAGAAATCGCGAGGTAACTCGTGAGTGTAGCGACTGTTGGAGACCCCCTCATTTAATGATTCGTATGAGAAGGAATGTTGCGCTTCAAGATCTGTGCTCCATACTTACCTTTTTCTTTTTTTTTTTCTTTTTTTTTTTTAAAAAAAAAGGGGGGGGGGGAAGGGACACTCTAATTTCATAGCCATCAGTGCATCTGTTTTTACTGGAAATCATCAGAGTAACAATGCTATCGTGAAAAACTAGCCGCATGGGGTTCTCCGAAATCTTACTTCACTGGAGCCAAGGCTGCGATACGAGCAGGGCCGGGAAGCGTTCGCGGATACGAAGTGCTATGACTGACTGAACAAGGAAACGTGCGTTGAGGACGGCTGCTTCAACAATTGATCATGTCGAGTCAGTGATTCGTGAAACATGTTGTGGCAGGTCATCTCTCACGAAGGGCGGTGGACATTCCAAACCTGGTCTCGACACAGGCGTTCCAGAGCTGGACATCAACTTAGTAGTCAGCTCGAAAGAGAGCACCGACCTTGATCATCTGAACACGTTTGATTTCGTGTAAAAACTTGTACGAATCAAAAAAAGCCGACGTCGCGGCTGGGTATCATATCTTCCCCCGGACACTCAGGGGTAAACCTTTTTTTTTCACTTCCTCACCCCCATCGGACCGCGCTTCAAGCCGGCCTGGCTCAGAATGTCGACGTTCTGCGGCAGGTCAAAGTCCCCCCTCGCCTCGAACCAGAACAGCATCTCCGGCTCGGGGCCCGTCTGCTTCGGCGGCTTCGCCTGCTGCTGCTGTTGCTGACCTTGCCCGGACATGGCGACGTCGCCATCCCCTCCGCCTTCCTCGTCGCTCTCCTCTTCCTCTTCGTCGTCGTCCTCGAGGCTGCGCTTCAACCCCGTCCTCACGTTCTCGACGCCGCGCTCGCGCTCCTCCGCCGTGTAGACGTCGCCCGCCTCCTCGAGGACGTAGCGCTGCACGCGCTCAACGGTCCAGTCGCGTACTCCGCGCCAGACGTCCTCGAGCCCGGCCTCGCCACCGCACGCGCGCAGCTCCCTCGTCGCCTCGCGCCCGCGCTCGACCCACTCCTCGACGCCGGGTTCGAGCTTCTTACGGAGCAGTTGCGTGAGGATATTCTCGTGCACGCGACCCGGGTACGCGACATCCGGGAACACGTGAAGGTGCTGGAAGACGTGGGTGTTCTCCGTCAGCGTTTCGAGGAGGGACTGGAGATTACGGAGGAGGATCTGGGATTGCGCTTGGAGAGATGATCTGGAAGAGGCCCGCAGTTAGCCTTGTACAATGTGTGTTTCTCTTTATGAGAGTTTTTGTACATAAGGCAACATAGAAAGAGGAAGAAGGTACAATAGGGATAAGGAGCTGGGAGGATGGTGGAGACTCACGGGGGCGGAAGCGGGTTGCTCTTCAAGACATCAATCTTCAAGCCCTGGATGCTGTTGGACAGCTGAAACAGGCGCTGGCGCGTCTGTTCAATCGCCTTGAACTCTTCGGCGGAAATTCCGAGCGCATTGGGCTTCTCCATGGCCGCGTGCTACCGTCACGAGGGCGGGCGGGCGGGCGCCGCAGTGTGGAAGATTCGATGGGTAGGAATTCGTCGTCCGGGGTGGGGCTCTTCGCAGTCGCGACCGACGCGCCAAAGTCACGTTGTCGTGAATGCGGTCGCTTCAGACAAGAGGTTTCGGGGGTGATTGAGGTATTTCGCGAGGCGGAGTGAAGGGGGATTGGTTCACTCTTTTGCGAAGGCCTGGAGCTTCGCGATCGTGGGTGGGTTGAAGTTGAGGTGCGGTTCCAAGAAGCTTTGACCCCCCGACGGAGACGTGACGTTCTAGAAAATCGGCCGATGGGGTTAAGTGGATCCTACCGGGCTCCGCTTCACGCAGTTTGGGCTCTGAGCGGTGCCCCACTACCGGTCTGCGCATTCCTGTGAAGTTTGCTGCAGAAGAGGGAGCAGGGGCCACGAGGTACGGGCATTTGCGGGCGGGCTACAAGGGATGGGGAGGGGGGTCGACGACTGCTCATCAGGGAGTGCTGGGCTCAGCAACCAGTCACACTAATGAGAAGGCAACGGGTCACAATTGGCTTCTCCCGTGCATGTTTCCATCCAATGGCGTTCGTGATATGCTCAATAACACAGCATCATGTCATCAGATGAAGCCAAGCATACTCTCAATTTCTTGATAGTCGCATACCGCAGTGATCCCGTGGCCAGCTATGCGTGCGGACAATGCAGATTGGGGGGGTTTCCTCCCCCGACTAGTTTCACTATCAAAGGTGATAATACACGGTGGCAATGTGTTGGTAATAGTTTCTCAGCTAGCTTTTAAGCCTAGTTGCCGGCGACCTCGTCAAAATACACTATGCAGTGAACCTCTGTTCCATGAGGTGGCTATGCTTCAAAGACAATGAATCGCAATGCTGATATCTGCAACAACAACAAAAGTGAAATGCGTGCTTGAATCCTTATCAAACGCCCCGGACACCGTCGTGAAAATGCAGTTTAAAAGGTTCATCATCATACAAGTGTATAGATCGAAGGCCCTTACTGGCCATGTGATCCAGCTTGCCCGTAAACTCTTTGACCGTTCGTCGCCCTGTCGACCTCCCGGCCGTACTTGTCTACAGGAGGGTAACGAGCGCGACGCTCGAGATCATCAAGAGGGATCTGCGAGCGGATGTACCTTGGGAAACGTTAGAGATTGGCTTTGCCATGACCGGGAAACCTCGACTTACTTCATTCTGCCGTCGTCAACCGGGTCGTAGTCCCAACTGGTAAAAGTGCCCTGTGTGAGGGCTCCCCATACCAGTCGACGCTTGCGCTGAGACTGCAGGACCTGCTCGGTGATGGCATCAAAGTCCCACTTAGCCTTCGTCTCGGCCGTGTACTCCTCTAGCTTTGCCTTCGCTTCCTCCTCCAACAACTTGCCGGAGATGGCCTTCTGGGACGCGAGGTTGACTAGCTCCAGGGGATCATGCTCAAGGTTGAACAGCTGACTGCCGTCGACGGGACAATGAATGAACTTCCAAGGACCCTCACGAATCATCATTAGCGGGCTGATAGTGCCCTCGCCGGTATACTCGGCGTAGACCTTGTCGTGACCCGCCTTGCCCTGTAAGTGAGGCAACAATGACGTGCCGTCCATCGGTAAGCCGGGCGCGGGCTTGGTACCAACCAGATCGCAAAGTGTGGGAAGGATGTCGAGCGTTGACACATTCTTGGTCACGCGATGAGGCTCGAACTCGTGGGGGTGGCGAACGAAGAGAGGAACTCTGACAGAGGACTCAAAGTAGCTCATCTTGTACCAAAGCCCACGCTCGCCGAGCATGTCACCGTGATCACCGCTGAAGACGATGATGGTGTTGTCGTCAAGGCCGCACTTCTTCAGTACAGACAGAAGTCTTCCAACGCAGTCGTCGACGTAGCTGACAGCGCCGTAGTAGGCGCGGCGGGCTCGCTTGATCTGCTCGTCGGTAAAGTCGTGGTCCCATAGGTCGCTAACCTTCATGAGACGCTTGCTGTGAGGATCCTGCTCCTCCTTAGGGATGCGGACCTTGGGGAGAGCGATGTCAACATCCTCGTACAGGTCCCAGTACTTGTCCTCGATGGTGTACGGATCATGGGGGTGAGTCAAAGAGACGGTAAGAGCGAAAGGGCGCTTTTCGGGGCCCTCGCGGACGTGGTCGTAGAGGAACTGGGTCGACCGGTACATGACCTCCTCGTCATAATCCAGCTGGTTGCTTCGCACGCAAGGGCCGGCCTGGAGGATGGAGCTCGAGTTGTGGTACCACTCGAGACGAGTGTCGGGCTCATCCCAGTTCACCACCCAGCCGAAGTCGCCCGGGTAGATGTCGCTGGTTAGGCGAGTTTCGTAACCATGTAGCTGGTCACCGATGAAGTGCATCTTCCCCGCCAAGGCCGTCTGATAGCCCTTCAGGCGCAGGTAGTGTGCATAGGTCGGGATCTCACTCGGGATCTGACTGGCATTGTCGTATGCGCCAATCTTCATAGGCAAGAGGCCGGTGATCAAGCTCATGCGCGAGGGTGCGCACAGCGGCGAGGGACAGTAAGCTGAGTCAAACTGGACAGACTCAGCGGCAAGGGCATCCAGGTTCGGTGTCTTGATCTGGGACTCGGGGTTGTACATCTTCAACTGGGGTGCAGCCAGCTGGTCGGCCATGATAAAGAGAATGTTGGGCTGCTTCACGCTTGCTGCGCCATTGCCGTTGGTCGGCTTGACGTGAGCAGACTGCGCCATAGGCGACGAGGGGAGGGAGTTGAGGTCGGGAGCCATTATGCTCTCATACACCAACAATGTGAGCAAGAGATAAGTTGTCTCTTTGAAACTCAAGAAGACCAGTCGCCGAGAACGAGTTGGACGTTTCCTGCGCGAGGTGTGTGGTGGCAGGAAGATTCCTTTGTGGTGGTAGGCACGGAGGCGGTCTAGCTGTTTATGAGCAAGGGGGTTGGTGTGTGCGTCGAGGATGGTAATGAGCAATAATCAAAGTTTATACGTGATCAAAGACAAGGCAATGATTGACTAGCAATGTGTGTAAGAGCACAACAGCTAAACCTTCGTGGCAACGTAGTGAAAAAAGGAAGAGAAGGACTGCAATAGAATGGATGCGGGAGAAGCTGTCCTTTAAGAAAGTGCGCCACGTAGTGAACAGAGACGGGTGGGGAGAGAGAGAGAAAGAGAGAGAGAGAGAGAAGGAGAGGTCAGTCCCATCCGTCTTGACTCTCGGCGCCCCATGGCATGGAGCCCGATAGGAAGCGACGACGGAACGTGGAGAAAAGACATTGGGAAAGCATAGGTAAAGGAGCGACAACGCCAAACGGGGGGGCCACGCCCGATGGACAGACCGTCTGATGTATGCATATATGCAAAGACAAGGTAGTCAGTTGAATACCCCAGATAAGGATACCCCAGATAACGGCCGTGTATCTCTGCGTCCCTGGGGGACCCACCGGCAGCACATCGCCTAAACCACATCCAAGCGGGCCCGTCACCTTGGCGGACTTTGTTGCAACTCATGCACTAAACGGGGCACAGAAAGAGAAGGGGGAGGGAGATACAGCAAGATCAGCTGGAGCCCGCAATCCACGGAAACCTCTATCTCCTTATCCAGCCAGATAATGAAAGAAACGTGGTTCTGTACCAATGTCCCAATGCAATGCCGTTTGGCCAAAGCACCTGTGGATTGGACCTATGACTCGACTCTGCTCTGCTCTCACTTCCTCGACATTCTTCTACTTTCGCTAATGTAAATGTCATCCATCCATCCACGCTACTACGTATACACCACCAACATGCCATTACCGACACGCCACCTCACTAGGTAGTCTGCTGCTCGATCCTCCGGGAAGCAGAGGTCGTCGTCAAATATGGCGTTTTTGGATCCGACAATGGCGAAATCATGCCAAGTGGAGCAACACCCCGCCAGTCATGCACTTCATCCAGATCGCATCCAACGTCAGGTCATTCATTGTCTGGTTTCGCATCCATGCTCGTTATGCGAACATCTCTGCATCATAAGAAGGTACACGTTCCCCGTTGGTCCCCATTTATAGTCAGTTTTCAACTCGCTCCTTTGCAATGTGGCTAGCCTCCGATGGCTATGTCAATGATTAGATGGCGGTGTGAACAAAAAATCGTCGACACATGCAATAATCAGCAACCACAACAACAACGACGACCGGCTAGACTCTTTACAGCACCGAGCATGGATTGGCCTGCCCCGTGCTTCTCGCGTGATCTGTAGCCGGGCACTCTGGAGCACGAACGGCCTTCGTTATGCTTCAAGGAGGAATAACAGATTTATTTTTTTTACCTCGCCTTTTTTCCCTGTTAAACGGACCCCTGGACCCCGACGGCTAAACCCCAATCGCCCTCTTGCATCTGGGCATGTACACTACCCAAAGACCAGGCCGCAACCTGCATAAGCGTCACCCAACCCTGCTAGGGTCTCCTCCGATTAGCTGGAGGGGTTGCGGGTTTGACATGCCACAGATATTAATTTTCCTGGGCAACCCACCGTCAGTAGACGGACTCGATCCCACCCCACTGAGCACACGCGAGCACTCCGTCCATCCTTCAACCACACCTCCACAAATAAGTACGCGCGAAGGTTGGGTAAAGGACGAACCGACAAGATGAGTCTTAAGCGAGAGATACTGTGCATCAGTAGACCACGTCTCCTCCAAGGTGATGCCTAATACTAGACGGGTATCTGCGGCCACAACCCCAGTATAGGCATGCAGGGAGGGCAGAGGCACCAGCAGTTTGGTTACGAATTACAGCGCATGGGCAGATCTTGATGTTCCAGACGAAAAACAGATGCAGTAAGGGACTTGTTGGAGTCCGCAGCCACTGATCTGTCGCTTTGTCTCGGCTTACATTCAGCTTCCTCCAGTCTGGGCTGGTCACACGGGACAGTCTCTGACTTTTTTTTTTTTTTTTTTTTTTTTTTATATTTGTTGTGGGGGGGGGAGGGAGACTTCCGTAGTCCACGGATAGATCTTCAATTTCACTGTTTCCACCACCGGGGGCTCCGGGAGATGTCGCGATGGCGTCCAACTCTGACCTCGAGCCGCCTCGCACCCCGCATTTGCGGGGTTGCCCTCCTCTAGGCCGGTCACGCCATCGGCATAAGTTCTTATACTCCGGGTGTGGCTTACATTTCCGTCCTCCCAAGGTTTTTATATGCTTTTATCATTCACTGGTCACTGGCGCACGTACCAATTTCCGCGACACTCTACACTACTAACCACTTACCGCCGGTGTTATGGCCCCGGCTTCCGGTCAAGCCAAACCGTAATCACATCATCGCGCTCCAGTATTGCTTCATCAGCAGCTAGCAGCGGGCATCCAGGTCAAGTCGTCGTTTCACTCGCAACAAACCCGCCGATTAACGCAGCATCAGCACCGTATCTGTCATCTTTCTAGGCTTACCTTCCGAGTCCCAACAAGGGCGAGGATCAAATCTGCCCGACGATCCGTCCCTTTTCTCCCGCCCACCCACGCCGCTGCCTTCCATGCCTTTTTGGTCAGCCTCCATGTTGTGTGTGCCAAGCGAGCCAGCCCGTTTTCTTGCCCAAGTCGTGTCACGACCCTTACTGCACATGAACGGTCATCTGATGACCCAGCTCATCACACACAACCCGTTAAGTGCATGGCAGGTGTTTGCTCCAGAACAGAAACACCACGCCCGAATCTGCAAGCTGCACCTAACCCGAGGCCCACAATCAAATCACATCTCACTATGCTGAGCTGAGACATGACTAGGGGCTCCCCCCTCATCGCAACGTCACGCTTGCCAGTGCACCAACCAACAGCGAACAACAAATCAACCTTCCCTCGTCGAGAAGGCTGACAAGATATGCCACAAACCAGTATATTGCTCTACAAAAAAAGAAAAGAAAGAGATCTTGCTCATCCAGCCACACCGGCAACCGCACCGACAACCGTACAGGCCGAGCCGCTGCTCTTTCTGTCACAGATATGAAGATAAGTGAGTAGGTATTTCCAGAGACGCCCCGGCCGCCCTCCCCTCCCAAGGAAGGGCGAATCGGCCGTCGTGACTTGTCATCGATGATCGGCCAGAACATCGCATCGAGCTGCCTGCCCAGCCCGTCGTGGCCCTCTCGCCCTTGAGGCCTTGCAGGGTCCTCCCTCGACACCTGGCGGCAAGGAGCCGCAGCACATTGATCCACATCCATCTATCCATCCATCCATCCATCCCTCTTTGTCGACGGCTGTTGAAAGACCTGATAGGAGCATAACGCCCGCAGCCCGTGCACACCTCCTCCTTCTAGTGAGTTCTGTATAGTTTCACCGTTCCCTGCCCTGCCCTCCGCTCCCCTTCTCCTCCCCAAGATCTCTCGTTCTCCCTGGCCCCCAAGGTCTCGAATAACCTCACATGACTTGACATTGCGTTTCGCCGTTGGCTCTTGGCAATCCCATCTCCGCAAGCCCATGAGCGTCGCGCAACGCCATGCCGTCCGCAAGGCTAGCTAGCTACTACCCACCCCTCTTGCCTCTCCTTTCTGTTTACGAAACATGGGCTTGCGGGCACGTCGTCTACCGTCGGCATAGTCAACACACGAAACTGAAGGGGCAAGAGGACGAAGAAGAAGAAAACGTTTGGAAAGGCGGGGCCGTATCATTCAAAAGTTGATTTAAAATAAAAAGGCGGCTACTAAAAAAGACCTAACGCAGAGGGGAATCTCTTATGCAACCCGTTTTCCCCCGCCGCATCTCCAAAAGACTCCCCCGCTCCCCATCCGTCATTTGAAATTTCCGAGTTTCCCTACTTTGGGGGGTGAGCAGCAGCAACCCTTCTCCAGAGTTTCCCCGGGGAGGGACGACTGTTCTGCTCACCCAACGAATGGTTTGTTGTTGTGATTGTTGTTGTCCTTGTTGTCGTAGTCATCGGTGGTTGCTCATATATACTCCCACAGGCAGTATTCTCCCAATTGATTCGAGTTTTTTTCGTTGTACCCCGCAATGCAATATCGAAGAGAAAGACGGAAACGACGAGAGAAAGAAAGCTTTTGCCTGGCCCGAGTAACATCCCGTCCCATGCATACCGGAGAGTTCCATGCCCAATCGTCCCATTAAAAATCCACGTCTCGCCTCATGTTGGTCTGCTGCATGTTTTTCTCTTTCTTACTGCGTGCGGTAAAACTTTTTGTAAAGAAGATGCAGCAGCAAGTTGACATTCAGCTTGAGGTTCCCTTCAAAGAGGTTCATGAACTGGTGGGCCTCGAACTGGGCCTGTAGCAGATCTTCAATCGGTACTTCGGCACTGGCACCTGGCATCTGGATGTGGCCGCGGGACCCCTCGAGGGAGAAGACGCCCACCTCATCGCAAGAAATGGTGAGGTTGACCCTCTCCCAGTCGGTGACGCCACTCCACCCGACGAGCACGCCTTTCTCCGCGAGAGCCCGAGCGCTGTATTTGTAACTGCCAAACTTGGGGACCCGCCCGGTACGTTCCAGTTCACGCTGGTGATTGTACTGCTTGGTGAACGGAAGCAGAAACCGTTTCTTTCTATAATGACGAGATTTAGTCAGCTTATGGCGACACATGGACCGTGCTTACAATATGGGGAAATGGGACGGAGACCCGTCCGGGTTTGGGAGGGAGGGGGGGAGGGGGAAGAGGATACGATGTTGTTTCATAGACTTACCCTTTGTTCTTCTGTAGCGTCGCCATGGCTGACTCGATGTAGTCGTCATAGCTCTTACGCTGCTGCTCGAGGTACTTGGCTTTCTCGTGCAAGTTGGCAAGAGTCGACCGGACGCCCTCCAGTTCTCGCTGCCGTTGCACGCGTCTTCTGCTCTTGGTTCTGATGTCGAGAGCGATGGCGTTGAGGATGTCCTGGTAGTAGTTGTGCTTGGAGATTCTGCCCATGTGCTCCAGTCTCAAGATGTTCTCCAGAGCTATCCGCTTCAGGTCGTAGTATGACATCCGCGTCACATCCACCATGTGGGCGTCCGGGTACGCGCCCCTTGTGTTTGCGTCCTTTGAGAAGTCGTCGTGCAGGACTGACCGCCACTTATGCTCATCTTCGGGGCTGATGGGCTTGATGAGGATATCCAGGAGGTTAGCGCCCGTCTGTACGCGAATAATGTACAGGATGCATCGCTTCGTCTCCATGAAGAGGGTCTTAACCTCTGCCTCAGGGTCTTCAACGTCATGCAGCTTCGGTGTGAGATACATTTGAATATCAGACGACCCCGCGGCGAGCATTTCATTCTCGTTGTTCTTGGCACTGCCCAGGTCTTGCAGGATTTCCCGGAGGACATCGTCACGGTTGGGGCATATCGTCGGGAGATCACCAGCAACCAGGTTGTGGATGGCGAAGATGTCCGTCATCTTGATGTATAGGGTGGGCTTGTTTTTGGAATACAGGTCGTTGAACTCGTCAATGTCGAAATTGCTCTCGGCATCTGGGACCGAGATGAGCTCGTGGGTGATCTGAGCAAGTCGCTCCATCGATTCGCCTACGAAGGCGTTGAGCGGTTGGAGATAGATGTTTTCTCCGCCAAAAGGCCTTCCAGACGCGATCTGCCCAAGGACCTTCGCTACCTCGCCCAGATTACGCTTCTGGAGAGGGCTCAGTTGCTTCTCGATGACGCCAACGTTCTCAGGGGCAATGACAGCGGGTTGCATGTAGAAGCGCCAGAGCCAGTTAGTGACGATCTGGAGCAGGTGGTGTTGAGGTTCCTTCTTGAACTGTTGGCAGAGGGCTTCGAATAGTTGGCGACAAAGGAAACGGAGACCGTAAGGCATCTTCGGAAGGAGATCGTCCAGAGCCAGCAAATACTGCTCGCAAATCTCTCTGAGGTCGCGAAGATGATCGATGAAGAGGTCTCGGGTCTCTGGGTCCTTGATGGCCACCTCTCTGGGAACATCCAACGGGCGTCGGCTGGGACGACCAGTCCGCAGCTCTTCATTGTTGATGGCTGCTCTATAGATTTGCAGAGGGTCGCTCTCGAGATCAAGGGCTGGATCCTCGACGATGTTGTCCCGCACGATGGGGCCAAGAAGCTCTCGAAGGTACTTCCGATCGCGGGGGGATCGCGTGTAGTTGGCTAGGAGCTTGGTCCAGAAGAAGTTGCCTCGCAGGTAATCCTGCAAGTTTCTGCTGCCCTCAACCTCCTCTCGCATGGACCTGGCAAGGAGCTTGAGGAGATAGTACTCCTCACGGCGCTTCTGGGCGTATCCGAACAGACCCATCATCAGGTGTTCAATTCGCTTGCACTCCTTCTCGGGGGTACCTTGTTCGCGGATACGCTTGAAGAGGCGTGCGAGGTATTGCGGTTGTGTCTGGAGGTTGAAGAAGAGCTGCTGGTATGATTCCAGCTTCTTCCTTGAGCTCTTGTTCAGAGCCTTCAAGTCGAAGTGGTTGGTGGATGATATTGATGCGTTCGCCAGGAGACCGACGGAGTGCCCGCCGTAGTTGTTCTGGTGCCTGACAACCTCGTCCAGGGTGATCTTGTTTTTGACGAGCAGCGCAATCTTGATGTCCAGCTGGTCGATGTATTGCTCAAGCATCTCGTTCTGGCGAACTTGCTGGACCACCGTCTTCCGCATTCTTTCAAACTCCATCTCCTCGTTGAAGTCGAAGTCGCTGTCGTTCAGGAGATGAACAAAGTTCTTGACAGCGTTGACCGGCGGGTTCTTGCCATGGGTGAGACTCTTGTACGCGTCTCCTTGGATCTTGGCGCGAACGAGGCTCTGAATCTTGACGACCTTTTGCATATTTTCGTTGAAGAACCGTTTCTTCTCTTCGAACTTGGCTCTGACGACGAAGGCCTTGGCAGCAGCCTGCATTTCGGTGATGACGCTCTCTTCTTGTTCGAGATCTGAGATGAGGTTGAAAACGTCACCTCTGACCATCATAGCGCGTGCAAGTCCCTGGAGCTTCTGGATCGCTGGAGTGTGGGACTCGAGTTCTTCGAGAAGCTCTGCATGTTGCTGGCGATGCTGATAACCCCGAATGCGCGCTTGGAGCTTGGTGATCTTGGCCTCGGCACGAGACAGAGCGTCCTGTTCGGAAGCAATGCGACGTCGCTCCATCATTCCGCGGATGAGAGATTGAAGGTCGGTGAAGATTCCCTCGTGGCTGTTCAAGTCGTCAAGCATCTTGGCAATATCACGTCGAACGGCTGCGGCTCTGGCGTTTGCTTGGAGGTTCTCAACCTCCGTGACGTGCTTGGCGAGCTCTGCCTTTGTCGCCGAGATTCCGAGGCGCACTGCATTGCCTCGGGCCGTTGCTTGAAGATCCTCGATTTTAGGAGTGTGCTGAACGAGTTCAACTGTTGTTGCAGCGACCTCATCGCGAAGTAACTTGCCTCGGATCGCGGCTTGGAGACTCTCGATCTCGGGTGTGTGTTGGCCGAGTTCCGCTCTGATGGCGTCGACTTCGGTACGAAGCGACTGGCCTCGGATCACTGCTTGAAGAGCGGTCCATTGCGGCGCAGAGCCTTGGAGATGCCCTTGCTCCCGTGAAATCTGATCTCTAGTCAGCAGTGCCCTGGCAGCAGCCTGGAGGCTGATAATGCTATCGGCCTGTTTGTCCAGGAGGTAAAGGTCATCGGCAACACGCCCTCTCAACAGCATTCCGCGGACAGCAGCCTGGAGACTTTGAACCTCTCCAGATGTTTGTACCGTTTCCTGCTGTTGGATAACGAGCTCCTTCCGGACCAAGAACCCCCTAAGTGCTGCTTGGATTTTGCGAACAGGTCCAGCATGAAGGGCCAACTGAGATCTCTTGTCTCGTACCTCATCGCGGACCTTGTTGGCCCTAACGATACTCTGGAGCTCCAAGATATCGGGTTCCAGCATTCTCCACATGCGCTCCTTGTTGGCCATTTTGTTTCGGACGAGGAATCCGCGAGCAAGACTCTGCAGGTCGACCGCAAAGCGTCTCATCTGAAGCCGATAGCCAATGATTTGACGGGTGAAATCGGCTCGGATGCGAGATTGCAGATCGATGAGCATGTGTTCAACGTCCCAGAGCTGCTGCATGGTGTCTCCCAGGCGCATTCGCACCACGGCTCCACGAACTTGTGCCTGAAGCTCAACAATAGACTCCTCGTTTTCAGCCAGTTCACGGTCTATCCTTTCCTCCTCGGTCTCTTCGGGCTCCGGGGTCGCGGGTTCGACACCAAAGTCGGCTCCCATGTTGCCGAAACTGGGCATGTTAGCTCCGAGTTTATCGAGACCCTTTTGCATGGCTTCGAGCTCGTGGTGCTCGAACTCAAGCTGTCCGACAAGGTTGCCGATACGGAAGTCGACTATGCCCTTTCTGAAGAGAAGCCAACTCAAAGCGTGGATACAGTGGATAACTTTGGGAATGTTCTTCTTCTCGTATAGGTCGATCAGTTCGAACCTGAATAAGTCTGGGAGTTCGACTTCGTCTAGGTATCTGAAGAAGATGGCGATGTTGTCGGAGTGTCGGAATTGCAATTTTTGATGCCGGAAAATGCGGAATCTTCTGTCAGGGTTGAGAGCCTCGACCACCTCGGCGAGTGTGACTCCGTCGCGAAGGGCCTCCTCTAGCTCAACAATGGGAGGAATCGCCCTATGGATGATATCCTCGATCCACTCCTTTGCTTCACCGATATGGCAGAGGTATTCGTAGGCCTGGAGAAACTGACGCTGTTTGTCCATCCAATTCCGCCCTTCCCACCCATATCCGCCGGTGCGCTGGCCAACGCGGGCTGTGTTAGGTTGGTCTGCCCTCTGCAACCTGCGACGGCCCCTCAGGCCTACCACTTCTTGAGCTGGGGATGTGATTGCAAAGTCATCGGCAGATTCGGACTGAGCAAGCTTGGACAATGTGCGTAGCTGGCTTGTCGAAGACCTGCCCAGCTTTTCTAGGTCCGGACGGGCAAGTGCCGCAGAGTGCACAGCAGAAGGAGGTTCATGCGCGTGGGGCAGGGCCGCGCTTCCACGGCTGACTGAGTCGGAACGGGCGATGAACATCGAGTTCGGGCGGACAGTCAGAGTTCGTGATAACGGAGTCGGAGATGTGCTGCCGTCGCGTTGAGCGTGTGAGAGCTTGCCGCTGTCAACGCTTTGGGTGCGTTCATGACGGTAGGCTGCCCGAGGCGGCGAAGGAGTTGACGGCGCCGTCGTCGGTACTGTGGCAGAGGCACGAGATGGCGAGGCGGGAGCTTGGGGGAGTGGTCGGAGCGACTGCCTAGCCATGGAGTAGATGTTGTTGTCTTGGTCCCTCTTGCGGTCTTGGTTCTCGCCTCCAAATGAGACATGATGCAGCCGTGAACCATCGCTTTTGCCCCTCTTATGAGAACTTGGTAACGAGTAGCCGCTGGAAACTGAAGAGAGTTGAGTGCTTGCCCGGCTGTTTTCAGAGTACAACGAATACCCCGAGGAAGTAACGGATGATGTGGTAGAGGATTGACGGTTGATGTTGCTGGGGTAATCCAGGGTATGCGACTGTCTGAGAGGGTGTGGTCGGTACGACATGATGGGCGATGATTATGATACCGAAGGAAGCCTGCAATCGAAAATCTGTGGGCTCAGGAATTCGGATGACAACATTAGGGCGCCTTTGTCGGACGTCGGTGGTGGTGGTGGTATGTAGCAGGACGGATTAAGGTCGACCTCGGGGTCTCGTTCTTCTATGATGCTCGTAAGGGTCTCTCGACAAAGACAAGCAAAGGTCGGGGTAGAATTCGAAGCGGCGCGCGGCGGTACGTCGAAAATGCGAGTGAAGAATGGAGGGGGCTGGATCCTCGAGACGTAATAGGAGCGCGCGCTGCGCAAACGAACAAAAACAAAACAAAAAAGAGGTCGATAACAGCGAGGAAAACGAGGCCGACGACAAGAACAATGATGATGAGAAGACTATTGCGTCGGAATATTAACAATGAACAGACAGCCCACTTCACGCCAGTGTAGCCACTGCCATTCAAAGCGCAGTCGCAATCTCGTCAAAATGGACCGGGTGTGGGTGGGATATTGGGTCGATTGAAGGAGGGGAGGGGAGGGGAGGGGAGGGGGGAGAGTGGGAGAGGGAGTCGGGGCCTGTTAAGGTAGTTTGTTTGTTTACTGCTGCAAGTAGGAAGCGGCAGCAACCAGCCCAGCCCAGCCCAGCCCAGCCCCCTTGCAGCCAGGGTACCTCGGCCGGGCGTAGATACCTTTCTCTCTGTACCTACTAAGGATGCAGGGAAATCCGGGTGGCTTGGAGCTCACTCAGGGTGCCCCCTGCGTCGCACCCGCTCGGCTTCTTCAAAAAATGGGTTTTGATGCACCCAATCTTCCGTTGCACGGTCCTCCGCCCCGCCTCCGCTCTCCGTCAATTGGACTGTCGTCCGGTTTTCTCTGGGCCACGCGCTTCTGCGGGAGGGCTGCAACCCAAGAAACGTCAGCAAGATGATGACCCGGTGAGGCCCAAAGCTGCCAGACCAATCAGCCTACCTGGTGTAAACTGAATGTGTATTGCATACTATGTACGGATATATACTCGGGCCCTGACTTCTCTTGGAAACGATTGTTGAGGAGCGGGCTATGTTGTCTTTCTTCACATCTGATTTGACACATGCGGATGTCTGCTCCATTCAGAGCCCTCTGACACGTCGACCAATCTAGCCCTCATTGACTATCGTCTGAAAAACATCGTCGAGTCCCAGTGTGTGTACAAAACGGAGATCGGGCGACTATCTTGATTGTCCAAGTCAAGGTTTGATGGGTCGTGCCTGACGACCAGGATGAACATTGTATTTTCAACCTGCTTACTGCATGGACCACATCGCAAAAAATGGCTTCTATCCCACGAACTAAATTCTGGTCCGTTTCTGTGGCACCGCCGTCTTCTTTGACATACGAATACCGCAGCTTATATTCGCCGACAGATAAATCCAAGCACAAGTGGGTACACTGACTACGGTATTTGCTGTTGTTTGGACTTTTAGTGTATCCATTGTCCTCCGACGGTGCAAAATCTGTTGTTTTCCATCTGATATCTTTTCTTTGTTCTTTTTTTTTTTTCTTTTTTCGATGTCTCTGAAACAGCCAATCATGCTTTCTTTCGTATTGGTCTTGGGGCACATTTTGCTATAACCCCCGCCTCCCCCTTCTCTTTGGTTTCCTTTCTACCTCCCACCCGACAGTTTGCTCCTTCAGCAATGTTTTTCGACCAATCAGGCACTATGACGATGTGCACACCAACAAATGTTGTAACTCATGTGCAGACTATGAATATGAGAAATGCTAACGAGTATTGAGACTCTTACGATTGGATGGGCTTGATCTCTCCAGTCGCCAGCTAAGGCGGTACGTATCCAAGTCCTGCACCTCACCGAGAAGAAAGAACCCAAGTCTCAGCCAGACGCTGCCGGTGGACCTAAGCGACCTAGAAAAGAAAAAAACCCCAACAGCAACACCACCAGTCTTATTTGCTCCGAGCCATTCGGATTCCATAACGGGTGGCGGCGTGAAGACTTCGGACCTTTGCACTATTCACACCTCGAGGGACGAATTCGACGGGTACCCTGTCCCACCGCCTCCCCGTCGTCAAGACCACATATGTGTGATGCTCGACGTGTCAGTCACTGCCCAGTTCAGCCTGGTCTGAACTGCAACAGGGGTTGCTGTCAGTTGGTTGCTCTGGCCAACCAACCAGACGCTACAAACTCTGCAGCAAGACCGTTCGACAAGGCATATTGTTTTTCGTTCGGATTGAAAATTTTCGCACAAACGCAACATATGTTGAAATGAATCCGCGTGGGCGTACATGAGCAAAAAGGGCAATGCCCGTTTGTTTCCTCTCCCAAGACTGCATTCAGTCATTAAACAGCTTTTTTCCTGCCCCTCAAAACCCCAGGGATCCATGTGCTGTTGCGTCATTTCAAAGGAGCACGCAGTCTTCTTACATAAGGTTGGGTTTACTGTATCTGCCATGGTCAGACACTGACTGCTACATATGCTTGAGAGCAGTTCTGGCCGCAACAGACGTACAGAAAGGGTTCGGAACACTCTGCTCTCTGGCTTCTCGTATTCTGTCACGAAAATGAAACACCCGGCCTCCGATTTGCAAGTCACAGGTAGGCGGAAAAAACAATGTGCATTGCACCATGCTTCTAGCCAGAAAGCAGGAAAAGTAGCAGTCAAGAATCGGTCGCGTCCCCAGGACAATCAATTGGTTGACAGCGCCGATAAGGCCGTCGCCTGGCACAGTACATCTGCTTCTTACAAGGTTGCGCCGCACTGTCTCTCCTCACCGCCTGCCGCAGTTGCCCCTCCTTTGGCCGCCCGCGCAACGCTCCAGGGTCCGTTCACGTTAAAAAATTTCCTGCGGGGTGTCGTCTCAAGATTTTTTTCCTCTTCTTTCTTACGGGAAGAAGAGACACAACCACCCTTAGTCTTCGAATCGGCCTGACTTCATTTTCTTGTTCCAGGTCGAACGACTAGCTGTTTCTTCAACTCCGTTTTTTTTGCCGCTTCTTTCTCCTGTTTCCTCGAGAAGAACAGAAAAAAGAACTAGACCCTCCAAGATGCCTTCCACCAACGGAATCAACGGCGCCAAGGTGCTCGACTCCAAGTCCGCTCTCCAGGTCTTGAAGGAGTACGAGAGCCGCGATGGCCTCGACATCTACGAGCTCATGGACACCAAGAAGCACGGTGGCCTGACCTACAACGACTTCTTGCTCCTTCCCGGCTACATTGGCTTCCCCGCCTCCGCCGTTGTCCTCGACTCCCCCGTCACCAAGAGAATCACCCTCAAGACCCCCTTCGTCTCCTCCCCCATGGACACCGTCACTGAGCACGAGATGGCCATTGCCATCGCTCTTCAGGGTGGTCTGGGTGTCATTCACCACAACTGCTCTCCTCAGGAGCAGGCTGACATGGTCCGCAAGGTCAAGCGTTACGAAAACGGCTTCATCTTGGACCCCGTCGTAATTAGCCGCGACACCACCGTCGGCGAGGCGAAGGCTCTGAAGGAGAAGTGGGGATTCGGAGGTTTCCCGGTCACAGGTATGTCAATCCTCTCGATTTCTTCACCCTCGCCCATCCACAAACCCTAGTCGCTTTCATGATTACAAACCTTTTCAATATAACTTTCGTTCCACCTACTTGACGACCATGTCGTTCTGAGGAGACCTTTTATAATATGATCAAAGCTTTATACACACATTACTGCTGCAGCCAACTTTTTTTTTTTGTGGAAAACACGACTAACAAAAGCTTGCAGAGTCTGGCAAGCTCGGCTCCAAGCTGCTGGGTATCGTCACGAACCGCGACATCCAGTTTGAGGAGGATCCCAACCAGCCTATCTCCAAGGTCATGGTTACCGACCTGATCACCGCCCCCGCCGGTATTGACCTCCCCGAGGCCAACAAAATCTTGGCCAAGTCCAAGAAGGGCAAGCTGCCCATCGTCGACAAGGACAACAACCTCGTCTCCATGATCTCTCGCTCCGATCTCAACAAGAACCAGCACTTCCCCTTGGCCTCTAAGCTGCCCGACAGCAAGCAGCTCCTCTGCGGTGCCGCTATCGGCACCCGTCCTGAGGACAAGGACCGCCTCAAGCTCCTCGTCGACGCCGGCCTTGACGTCGTCATCCTCGACAGCTCCCAGGGTAACAGCATGTACCAGGTCGAGATGGTCCAATGGATCAAGAAGGAGTTCCCCGGCCTCGATGTCGTCGGCGGAAACGTCGTCACCCGCGAGCAGGCTGCCACTCTGATCGAGGCCGGCGTTGACGGTCTCCGTATCGGTATGGGCAGCGGCTCCGCCTGCATTACCCAGGAGGTCATGGCTGTCGGCCGTCCCCAGGCTGCGGCTGTTCACTCTGTCAGCAGCTTCGCTGCCCGCTTCGGCGTTCCCTGCATTGCCGACGGTGGTGTCCAGAATGTTGGCCATGTCGTCAAGGGTCTCGCCCTCGGCGCCTCTACCGTCATGATGGGTGGTCTCCTGGCCGGTACCACCGAATCCCCTGGTACATCCTTTGTCTCCCGCGAGGGCAAGCTCGTTAAGGCCTACCGTGGCATGGGCAGCATCGACGCCATGCAGGACAAGAAGGCCGGTAGCGGCGGCAAGGACAGCCAGAAGAGCAACGCTGGCACTGCCCGCTACTTCTCTGAGGGCGACAGCGTCCTTGTTGCCCAGGGTGTCACCGGCTCGGTTGCCCACAGAGGGTGAGTTTACTACATCCATTACCACTGCCATGTCACGCTCGCAATACTAACTATCCCTAGGCCCATCAGCAAGTTCATCCCCTATCTGGCTGCTGGTCTCAAGCATTCCATGCAGGACTGTGGTATCCAGTCGCTCAAGGAGCTCCGCGAGTCCGTTGACAACGGCACTCTCCGCTTCGAGCTCCGTACTGCCAGCGCCCAGTTGGAAGGCAACGTGAACATGGAATCTTATGAGAAGAAGCTCTTTGCCTGAAAACGGCAAACACAGCTTTGCAGATATGATGAAACGGTTACAAGACGTGAATGGGACGTTTAAAAAAAAGGTTGGTGGGAATCAAAAGGGGATTGGCCTGGGGAAAGGGGTGGAAAACAAAACTTGGGATTCTTCAAGAAAACATGAAAGCCTCCCCCTCGGGAACACATATTTACATGCCAAAGAGGGGCGAAGCAAAGAAGGCATACGGGTTATATGGCGGCAGTTCTTCAGTCTAGCGGAGTTTTTGGAGTCTATGTATGCAACGGGAGGGGGCCGAATCGCCTGGAAGACGACGCAGCGTTCTGAATACCGAAAAAAAAAAGTTGTAACCCCTCCATCGGGGAAGAGAAAATTCAACCCAAGTTCCGATGACGAAACAAGACCAAAACCTCGTTCCAAAGTTGCTGATATGCTCCGTACCGATTGTGGCCTGCCCGTCTTGGGCTCTGACCTGTCAGGCAGCCGGAGGGGGAGGGGGTCCTTCTAAGTACGTGGGCGCCTACATCAAGTACGAGAGGTTTCTGTAGCTGAAAAATGACTGGAGAGACCATCTCAGCCAGCGGCTTTTCCGAATGACTCAGTTGAGCACGTTGAAACTCTGGAAAAGAAGAGGGGGGCGGGTCTCCCGACTCACGGTCCGGCTCAACGTAAGGGGATTTGCTTCGGACCGATCAAGACACGTATTCGGGAAACACGGACACGGGCACAAACGAACAGGAAAGACACGGTCACGGTGATTAGATGACTCGAGGTCTCATTAGGGGGAGAAAAAAAAAAGTTGACAGGTCATGCTAACCGTATTGCCACTGAGATGCCGTTGATACACCAACCCAGAACGGAGCTGGAATATGAAATTGAAATAAATCCAAGTGAAGAATGCTTTTTGTGGTAGTCCCTCGGAGCAACAATGATCACGATAGCCTTGCCATGCTAGACGCCAGCAATGAAGGGCCTGTATATGCGCCTCCTCCGCCCTTCCCAACAGCAAAAAAATCAAGAAACAAACCAAATGCTGATAGATGGGGAAAATGTTCAATCAGAGAGGGGCTGGTCGTGGGTCTCATGTTTCGCGTCTCATCTTTCGAAAGCCGGTTTCGATGGTTCGAAGCGATTTCCCCCCAAAAGGGAATCTCACTGCCTGTCGTGAAGAGATGGCCCGCCTCTACGACCGGGAGGGGCTGACGGCGTCGTACCCCGCCGGCCCGTTCTTTGCGCCCAGCAGGGGCGCCGTCTCCGTCGGTGCGGCGGCCTGCCCGCTGCCGGACGCGACAGCGCCGCTGCCCTCGCTAGCGTATCCCTCGTCGCTGACGCTCTCGTCCTCTTCCTCGTCGTCGTCGCTCGTGTCGGGCGTCTGCGTCAGGGCATCGTAGTCGAAGAGCATGTAGATGGGGACGGCGCCGAGCAAGGCCGTCAGCGCGAGGAACCAGTACGCGACGATGATGTAGCCCCGGGCGACGCCCCAGCTGAAGGCGGCGCCGGCGGCCGCGGGCCCGAAGGCGCGGCCGAAGCCGCTGAACATGGTAGCGAAGCCGTTGAGGGTGCCGAGGATGCGCAGCGACGAGGCCGAGTTGGTGAGCAGGATTGTCATGCAGGGGAAGCCGATGATGACAGCGAAGGCCTTGACGAACATGACGATCATGAGAGCGGCATAGCGGCCGGTGCTGCTCTCGAAAAGGACTACGTAGGGGGTGAGCATGTAGACGACGGGGAAGGTGATGGCTGGTTGACGCTTGTTAGTAAAGGTCACAGTAGAAACAGAGCGGGAGGGGCATATGGTTGTACGCACCACAAGCGCGAAAGCAGCGCAGGACACCAAAGTAGTTGCACAGAGGAGGGAAAACAAAAAACTGGATCATGCCGCAGGTGATGCCGTAGATGGTGAAAATGGTGCCGATGCTGTCAGAGCTGAGGCCGAAGCCACCGGAGAAGCGGAAAGGCAGGTGGGTGTTGTTGGGCGTGTGAGCCTGTACGGGGTAGTTGAGGAACACCGGAAGGATCTGGTCAAAGGCCACAGAGTGCAGGGCAAGGAAGGTGTAGCAGAGCAAGTTGATGCTCGTCTGCGCGGTGAAGACCTCCTTCATGCTCGGCGTCTTCATAGGCTGCTTTGGGTCCTTGGGGTGGGAGCTCACCTTGGTGGGGACCAAGGGCGCGGTGGCCTCGCCGTCGACGAAGGAGGTGCGCCGGACATGAGGACGGTGGTAGGTAGGAGGACGGGAACGGCGGATGGGGCGGGTGAGGCGTTCGCCAAGAAGGAGGCCCCAATCGGGCTTGTGCCGCTTGCTTTCGAGCGTCTCCTTCAGGAAAAGGGTGGCGGTGGTGACGGAGACGAGGAAGAAGACGGCGGCAATGAGGTTTGGCAGAGCGAATGGATACGCATTGAAGAACCAGCTGTCGCCAAATACCGAGGGAAAACGGCGGGCAGGGTTGGCGAAGAAACCGCCAAAGGCTGGGCCGAAGATGGAACCGACGGACCAGATCAGGGGCATGATGGAAAACGCCCGTGGTTGTAATTCTTTCTCGGGGACCATTTCCGCAACCATGGTCCGGATGATTCCGACTGAAGCGTGGCATTAGCCCCAATCCTCCTGTGACAAAAGATAAACGACAGGAGCTACACATACCGTTTCCGTTTCCGCTGCCCATGATGGCTCGCACGACGATGGCCATCGGCAGGCTGGTGGACATACCCCAGACGACGAAGAGCACCATCGTCGAGATGAGACCGACAATGATGGTCGGCTTCCTTCCGACCCGGTCGGAGGCTCGACCCCACGCAACGGCGGTCACGCTCTGAGAAAGCGAGAATACGGCGGACGTGTAACCAGCCCATTTTGCGACATCGTTTTGCGCAACGCCAAAACTCCTAATCATCTCCGGGAGGTAGGGAAAGACTGATGTTAACGCGAGAGGCTCCGCGAACCGTGCAATAGCTGTTGTATAGTTAGCGTTACATTGAAGGTTCAATAACCAGCGAAACAGGATCATGAGGTATGCCGAAGGCAGGCGGTTGTAGTCGGAGCGGCTTGTGTTGTTATGTCTTCCACGTACGTGGCCACCTTGGGCTCCTATGATGTATTCGACCTCCACGGTTCACAGTGATCGGGCACCTTGGAAGATCATGGACCACGCTTGCGTCGCATTTTCGAGGTAGGTTTTTGAGGTATGTGTGGCTAAGGACAGGCCGGCGGCAGTATGGTGAAACATGAAGATATCCAACCGTCCCAGAGCTCTTGATTCCAGCGAATGCGACCCTACGACTTCCACAAAGCCCTCCGCCGCATGTTCCCGAGTTTGCTTACGAACGCTTCCCCGCTGACCTGATTTGGCTCATCGGCACTTGCCCAGCACTTGACGTCGTACGTAGAGAGTCGAGGTTTGTTACCAGGGCAGTTAAAAGCAATCGCTAAGACATGTTCTGAAATGGGAGGGCCTCTTACCCAGAATGGCCAGTTGCTTGGCGGGCAACTTTGGTTTCGTTGGTTTGGCCATGATGGCGCTGGTAGAAGGAATAAGAGGCCCGAGGAAACCACAGGAACTACTAAAAAAGTTCGTGGGAAGTCAAGGCTGCGAGGTCTTGAACAGGCAGATCAAAACCAAGGATTCAGAGCGGAGATTCCAGAAAACACAGCAAGTCTATGTCCGAGATGTGAGGTGATAGTATGATGTTGAACGGTGAGTAGGTCGGAGCATAGAGAAAGCAGGGCGCCCAACCACTTTAAAGCAAAGTCTGTTGGAGGATTGGAGGAGGGGGAGAGAGTCACAAGAACACACAGCACGGGCAAGCAAAGAAATGGTAGGTTCGTCGAGCGCAGAGAGGGAAAAAAAAATAAGGAATGGGAAAAAAAGGCAATGCCCCACTTTCCATCTGCGGGCGCGCGGCTGCACTGTACTGGACAGGGAATAGCGTAAGTTGTAACCCGTAGTCATGCCCCCCAGCTTTCTGCAGGTCGTCGTAGGCTGCAAGATAGCGGAAGGGGACCAAATCAGACTTTTTTTTTGTTGGTCGACGCCGATCCTCGCGCCTACGCTGACGAAAAAATCTCATGCGACTACTGGTCAGAAGGGTGGTCGTTCGTGGAGGGGCGAGCCACTTGCTTGCTTGGAGATGGAGACGGGGGCACTTGGAAGGCCGCGCCTCCCGGGGATTAGCACTGCTAGTGTGCTTGATGGATGGGGGGGGGAGGGGATTGTGAAGTGGACAAGTGGGAGTTCCCGCCTGCCGTACCCTGACTTGGCATCCGTACACGCGTGCGAGCTACGGAGGAGCCAACTGCGATGACATCCTAGCGCATACTGGATTAGGGATCAAGTGCCAACGCCGAGCGCGAGACGCGAGCAAAATGGCCGAAATGCATTGCGACAACGGCGAGTGAGATGAGATGACTGTGGAGGTCGTTTGTCTCGGATTCCGAACGAGTGCGATTACCAGGGTTCGAACGCTGGTCTGGCTTGCGTGATGTTCAGTGTCTTCTACGTTTCCCAGGCCGCAATGCTCTCTGCGAGCCGAAGCCGAAACCGATTCCCTGTTGCTGGAGCCAAAAAGACGTTGGTCCGGGCCAGGCGATGCGGCCGCCGGGCAGGCAGGCAGGCAGGCAGTGTGACAGGGAACGTTGCAAGTGGGGTTTGCCCAGTGCAATGTTTTGGAAGACTCCTGTTGTTACGACATCCGTTGTCGGCAGAGGCGTACACTAGGTATCCTGTAATGGTGCTGGAGAGTCGGTGAGGGTGTGCAGAAAGGCAGGGGTTCTCGCTGTAGCCCGGTGGTGCATCCATCTGACAAGGAGCACGTGGTGTTGTTAATAGTACAAGAAATCGCCTCAAAGCCAAAAAGATGGAACGAAAAAATAATGCAGAGGAGTCGAGAAGACCGAAGTCGCCTCCCCCCGCCATTGCCATGACGTCCAGTTTTTGCCGGTGGGGGGCCTCTTTTTTCCCGGCGGCGTCTGGCCGATTTCGCCGAAGCCGGGGCCGAGCATCGGGGATAATGCGACGAAGCTGAGTCATCTTTTCGAGGTGGCTGCGCAGGGGTGACCTTTGCTTGTGAGTGCCAGCGAAGCCGTGAAAACACTGCCTTTGTGTCGCAGGCCCACTCCCCGAGACACGCGCGCATTGCCAGATGGGAAACACACGACGAGGCAGAACCTCACAGGCAATATCTAATGCATTGATTGAGATCGCAGAGAAACCCAAGTTTGGGCGGTGGTGTTTGTCTAGCAGCTCATTGAAAATACTGATTGGACGAAACCCTACCAATTAACTGTGTGATTACCGATATTAGCCGACACACCCCAGCCATCCTGTCCTTGAGGATGGTGTGTCTGTGTGTTTACTGTACGGATATGTTTGTGTGTCTCGACTTGAATCGAAGACGAAAGAAAGGGGTCGGCGATGACGCTTCCCTGGTAGCCAAAGCTCACTCCAGAGAAGACGATACCTAAAAAGATGTAACAGTCCAACCGTCACGAGTGCTTTGTGTCTCTTTTCGCCTATGATGTCGTTCAGCCTAATCAATAGCGGGAACGTGAGACGGTCGATGCGGCGTCACAGGACAGATGTTGGGGCCCGTCTGAGCAGCAATAGTGATAGCAGTCATCAGCCAAAATGAACCGTAGCCGTACCTCCGTCCGTGCCTTGTTGAAGGACCTCGTTTTTTACTTATCGTCAATCTTCCGGCGAAGCAATCGGCACCGGACCGCCGATGACCCGCAAAGGTCCTCTTCGCCTGAGTGCCCAAGATAGGAAGGAGGCCAAGCATTTCGGCTTACCAGCGGAGGGGGACCGGTGAAATCACCAGTGTTGTTCAATCATATCTCTGTGGTTGACAGGGGACGGTCGGTGGAGGTTTTCTGCCAGTCGGCGGCAGCCGATCGGCAAACCGCACTGACTGACTGATGGTGATAACTTGGATGGTGGAAAGCACGCAATGTTCGTAGCAACTTTCAACTCTGTTAACGACATCCCGGGCAGAACGCGCAGAAATAATTTGCCGCCAAAAGTGCTTTTACGATGGCAAACGAGTAAGTAGGGGCCTCTATCATCGCATGTCTAGTTATCCTGGTGATTAGGAGTTCTGGTCTGAGCTGGCGTGGCTGAGCATGGCCCGCAATGATGCAACCATCATCGTCAGCCACACGCGTCTCATCCGTCCTCCTCCTCCTCCTCTTCCTCCTTCTCATCACTCCAAAACAACAAGTCGACGGCCGGCCAGCGCCCAAGTCACACACGCACAAGAGACAGCCATACTAACAAGCACAGAAAGCGCAACCACGAAAAGATGTCTAACGAGCGGACGCCGCTCATCACCAATGTCTACATTGGTGCGCCGCGCCGCGGTTACCCGAATCATGTCCTCCGTCGTTTCTGCACCATCGCCCTCTCATCCACCCTCATTCTCTGGTCCCTTTTCTTTGTAGTCGCAATCTTCATCGACGAGCCCCCTCGCCATCACAATCACCACCATCACGGCTGGGCCTGGACCAACACCATCAGCCGTGCTCCCATCACCCATGAAGAGGTCCAGAAGATTCTCTTCGAGGCGCCTTCAGCCGAAAAGGCCGAGGAGTGGAGCAAATATTACACGGCCGGACCTCACCTTGCGGGCCAGAACTTATCTCAGGTATGAAGTCGAATGGATCATCTCCGAGGAACTCACTTACACTTTTCAACCAGGCTCTGTGGACCAAGGAAAAGTGGGATTCGTGGGGCATCCAGTCCAGCATCGTCTCATACGACGTCTACCTGAACTACCCCATCGATCACAGCCTCTCTCTGCTCTCCAAGTCCAAGGATGATGGAGAGTCGTCCTGGAAGGTCGACTTCAAGGCCGCTCTCGAGGAAGACGTACTCGAGGAAGACCCCACCTCCGGCCTGGAGAACCGCGTGCCCACCTTCCACGGCTACTCCGCCAGCGGCAACGTGACCGGCTCCTTTGTCTTTGTCAACTACGGCACGTATCAAGACTATGAAGACCTCATCAGGGCCAACGTCAGCCTGGAGGGCAAGATTGTTATCGCAAAGTACGGAGGTATCTTCCGCGGCCTCAAGGTCAAGCGCGCCCAGGAGCTCGGCGCCATCGGCGCGCTCCTGTACAGCGACCCCGGCGATGACGGCAAGGTCACTGAGGAGAACGGGTACGAGGCCTACCCAAACGGTCCTGCCCGCCACCCGAGCGCCGTCCAGCGCGGCAGCGCCCAGTTCCTCAGCCAGCGGCCTGGAGACCCCACTACCCCGGGTTACCCCTCCAAGCCTGGCGCCCCCCGCGCCCCCGTGGACGACGCCACCCCCTCCATCCCGTCCATCCCCATCTCCTACGCCGATGCCCTTCCTATCCTCAAGGCTCTCAACGGTCACGGCCCCTCCGTGACGGACTTCAACAAATACTGGAACAGGAACCTCGGGCTCAAGTATAAGGGTGTCGAGTACAACATCGGCCCCACCCCCGACAACGTGGTTCTGAACCTCTACAACGAGCAAAACTACACTACCACGCCCCTGTGGAACGTCATCGGCATCGTCAACGGCACTATCCCTCACGAGGTCGTCGTCGTCGGCAACCACCGCGACGCCTGGATTGCTGGTAAGTCGAGCCCGTCGCCAAAACGGTTCGATCAGCATGGACACGAACACTAACATGAAGCAGGTGGCGCCGGCGACCCCAACAGCGGCTCCGCCGTCCTCAACGAAGTCATCCGCGGCGTTGGCATCGCCCTCGCCAGCGGCTGGAAGCCTACGCGGACTATCGTCTTCGCAAGCTGGGACGGTGAGGAATACTCCCTGATCGGCAGCACCGAGTGGGTGGAGGAGTACCTTCCTTGGCTTTCCGCCGCGTCCGTCGCCTACGTCAACGTCGACGTCGGCGTCCGCGGCCCCAACTTCAACCCCTCGGCCGCGCCCCTCCTGCACCGCGTTCTCCGCGAGGTCACCCAACTCGTCCCGTCCCCCAACCAGACGGTCCCCGGCCAGACAGTCGGCGACGTCTGGGATGGTAGCATCAGCACCATGGGCTCCGGCTCCGACTTCACCGCCTTCCAGGACTTCGCCGGCATCCCCTCGCTCGATTTTGGCTTCGGGGGCGACAACGGCGAGGCCGTCTACCAGTACCACTCCAACTACGATTCGTTCCACTGGATGAAGGAGTTTGGCGACCCGGGCTTCGCCTACCACCGCACCATGGCCCAGATCCTCGGCCTCGTCGTCGCCGAGCTGTCCGACGTGCCCGTCATCCGCTTTAACGCTACCGACTACGCCGATGCCCTGGCCGCTTACGTCGACCAGGTCGAGACCAAGTTCCTCCTCGCTGACGACGCCGAGCCCACCTCTGACGAGGAGCTCTTCCGCGCCCGCGCGAGCGCCGTCGCCGCCGACGCCGACACCCGTGGCTCGCCGTCCCGCTTCCGCGCCTCCCTGCAGATCATCCGCACCTCCGTCGCCGCCCTGCGCGCCAAGACGGAGAGGCTCGATGACACGGCTGCCTGGGTCGACTGGGAGCTCAAGGCCGGCATCCCCTGGTGGAACGTGGTGCGTCGGATTAAGGTCGCCCTCTCCTTCATCCGCATCAACAAGGCCTACAAGGGCTTCGAGCGCCACTTCCTCTACCCCGCCGGTCTAGACGGCCGCAGCTGGTTCAAGCACGTCGTCTTCGCGCCCGGCCTGTGGACCGGGTACTCTGGAGGTTAGTACATGCCATGTCTCAATCCCTCTCTTCGGTTTTCTACTTTTCTTTTTTGGTCGTATTTTTTTTTTTCCGCATGTCGTTTACTCTTTTGGGGGACAACTGCTGACTCGCGACTACAGCCGTCTTCCCCGGTCTTCAGGAGAGCATCGACGCCAAGGACTTCAACAACGCCCTCAAGTGGGCCGGCATCGTCAACGATTGCATCGTCTCCGCCACCAAGAGCATCTAACGAGCTTGGTTGATAACGTCTCCCGTCATCTGGTTCACTGAAACAATCCACTCTCCTCCTTTTTTTTTTTCTATAGTCAGAATGGGGGGATAGCACCGCTTGTTGGAAACCTTGGTTCTTTATTCTACAGCTTTCAGCTAAGAAGACCCTTGTACATTCGTAAATATTACACCAAACGTATATTCGTGAAAGTGTAAGCCTTTTATGCGGAAGGGGAACCCCCCGAAAACGAATCCTGACTCGCTCGAATGGGTAGTGTAGAAGAGATGGTCAGAGACGGCCCGCCATGCCCTCTACACCTGCACTATCATAGGCCGTGAAATCAGGCGCATGCTCATCAACCAACATTTATCAGCATTTGATCAAGGGCTTCTATGCCTCTATCGCTTCGGCTATTCTTACAATCGCAGGTCACAGGATCTCCCCGTCTCTACGCTCTCCAATGCACCTAAAACTTGTAGACCTGCTCGGGCTTGTAACCGAGCTCCTTCAGAGCACCGACCAGCTCGCCCTGGTCCTTAGGGCTCTTCTTGTTACCCGAGATGGCGTTCATCATGCCGGGGGGGCCGCACACGAACACCTTGATGTTCTCGCTCTTGGGCTCGGGGAGGACCTGCTTGAGGAGGTCCTTGGTGATGAAACCCTTGTTGCCAACCCACTCCTTGGGCGGGTTGTCGAGGACGTAAAAGGCGCGGAAGCGCTGGGGGTACATGTTCTCGAGCTCGGAGAACTCCTTCTTCAGCAGAATGTCCTCCTCAGAGACGTTGCCGAAAACGAGAGTGACCTTGGTCTTGTCGTCGGGGTTCTTGAAGATGGCGCGCGCGAGCTGATACATGGGCGTGATGCCCGTGCCACCGGCGATAAGGGCAATGTGGTCGTGCTTGTTGGGCGACCAGGGATACTTGGGCAGCGGGCCCTTAAAGTCGAGCCGCTGACCAGGGGTCATGTCGTGCATGTGTGTCGACATAGGGCCGTTAGGGTACTTCTTGACGATGAGCTCGAGGTAGCCCTTGGCGTCTGCGTAGCTGTTAGTTCTGGGAAGGGGAGGATGGAGGGCGCGGACAGGTCGCGAGGGAGGTATCGGGGGGGGCAGACTCACCCTCATCGCTGGTGGGCGTGTAAGGTCTCAGCGTAGCCTTCTCGTCCTCGGGGCCCTTGTACTTTGTCAAGACGGCGCTCGCGACCTCGAGGCCGGAGACCATGTCATCCTCGGGCAGCTTGAAGCGGAACTTCTTGGTGTTGTGATTGACGTTCTCGACGTCCTCGAGCTTGAGCGACACGAAGCCCTGATCGCCGCCGGTCAGCGCCTTCTTGGGCGCGCCGCCGACGGCCTCCTTGACCTTGGCTTCGGCCTTCTGGGCTGCTGCCGGAGAGGAGCCGGACAGGAAGTAATAGGCGCCGCCCGCGACGGCAGCCGCGGCGCCGGCATACAGGGCCGCGTTCGAGCCGCCACTCTTGGTGGGCTCGGTGGCATAGCGGCGGGCTTGCTGTTACAATGGACTCTGGTTAGTTCTCGCGATTCAGTCTTTGGTGGCGGTAGAAGCAGCAAGGGTTCAAGGCACGTCTTCACGGTGTAGTACAAACTCGCAAACGGCCGCCCTGGTGGTGGGGGGGGAAGAACAAGCTAAGTCTATATGATTGAGGGAAATGAGCCTCTTACCAGCTTCAGAGGCTGCGCGGCCCGGAAAGCAGATCGAGCGAACATTGCGATGGCGTGCTCA
Organism: Colletotrichum sublineola; assembly: GCA_020631755.1. Taxonomy (NCBI): domain Eukaryota; kingdom Fungi; phylum Ascomycota; class Sordariomycetes; order Glomerellales; family Glomerellaceae; genus Colletotrichum; species Colletotrichum sublineola. The sequence continues at coordinate 2,569,010 of JAHSQG010000005.1, read as the reverse complement.
AATTAGGTCTTCGAGACGTTGATGATCGGTCAATTGACTGGCGTCGAGGGAGGACAAAGCCGCTGGTTGGTTGGGAAGGCCTGATTTGTTGTCGGGAAAGCAAGCTTACGTTGATTTTGATCCGAGACAAGAGCTCCAGAGCCGGGCACCCGCAAAGCTCTCTACCTCTTCCAGATGGGGTGGGGGCAATGCATGACGTAAAATGTCACGTGAAACCACCCACTGAGATCTCCATTGCCCAGGACCTCCGTTAACCGGACCAGAGTGATAGACGCTTTATATTTCTTAACACAATTAATTGCCAACGTGGCCAAAGGACATTTTTTCGGTTTAAACGGTTGGAGTGGTAGCAAACATCAAGGGTCTCTTGGCGAAGAAATTGAGCAAATGCTGAATGCTGCGTATGCTAGTTTATATCCCCCTCCGCACGGGAACAGGCGCCGCGGGGGGTCGCCCCCAATATATTATGTACAAGCAAACAGCTTCGAATGGTGAGAGCTTAGCTTGAAACACCATTCCACATTTGTTGGGTGCCGTGGCCAGAGGCCGGGTACTCTCTGCATCGAACCCAAATGGGTCATCCACATTCTTCGTCATCCAAGCTACATGCTGAAAGCGACCGACCAGGGGCTCCTCTCTTCATGTCTCCTGAAATACAACAATACGCCTCTTGATCATCAAAGCGAAATCAGAAACGCTCCTCCCTAACGTTCCTCATAGTACATGGTTTATGACAGATCCCCCAAGAAAAGGGATCTACCGAACAGAAAATTCTGGCCCTCCTCGTACGTTGCGGCAAAAGCCTGCCAGCATCTCCAACATCACCGGTCTGTTTCCATGGCGTCGGCCTCTGCAGGTTTCTCACTGGGAGTCTTCGCCTTTGGCGTGCTCGACCGATCTACCAGCTTGCTCTCTGTAATCGTTTCCGTCAAGGGGCTGATTTGAGAGTCCCTCCTTTTGGCAACCGTATCCTGGCTTCCCCGACGCATCGTGCCAATATCCTGGTGCGAAGCCAGAGTAGGCGTGTTCGCCTGGCTGCCACCTCTCTGGCCATGGTAATGAACAACTTGAGGAGGGGGCTGTCCAGCCTGGATGCCGAGTTGCTGCGTGGGATATGGATCCAAGTCTTTGCTCGATGTAGAAAATGTCGATACCACGGGCTGGTGATAACCGTTCGACGAAGACTGACTGCCGGTGGGTGTGTGACCTTGGGGTTGATGTTCCGCTTGCGTTGGGGTTCCAACATCGTTTGGAGAAGTTGATCCCTCGCCCAGATTTCCGGTGAGGCTATTCATCCCGCCTTCGATGTCACGGAGCAGGCGGACATATTCTTCTGGTACGAGTCCACTTTCCTGCGTCTTTGGATCTTCGGCTACGAGCCAGCCTTGGCCGTGTCGATATGAAACCCATATAATCTGACCCTCCACCAATGGCAATTCGTTTTCGTTTTCCCTCTCAAAGTCGAATAGGGCAACGGCCTTGCCATGCATCTCCTCGTCAGGTGATGTAATGGTGAACTGGTAGTCCCGTGAGTATCTGGATTGATCGTCACCGCGAAACCCCGGCGAGGATGCGCAGCTGGAGGCGTCCGAGTAAGCCTCCTGTTCCGCGTACTGCCGAGGAGGTAAGTCACCCAGCTGGTATGCATGGCTGGAATGTCTCGCATCGTCGGGTGGGTAGGTGACATATTCCCCGCCCGGCCCGTTTGCTTCCCCTCCTTGATTCAGATAGTATCGCTCGCTGCCATCACCACCAGTCCCGACATAGAAGCCACGCTCTTGCTCATAGAGTGATGGGTTTAGCACGTCGTTACTGTTCTCTTGGGAAATTCTCGAGCGTGAGGTTCCGCCAAAGGCCGCAGCAGAAGACTTGTGCTTTCGGTGCCTAGAACTAACAACAGGGCTAGCCAAATCTTCGTCCTCGCTCCAAGGTGGGCCATCTCGAAATTCCATCGGCGGCAGATCACGGGCCTTGCCAAAGCCGTCCCATGAACCAGCATCCCAGTTCATTTTGGGTTCCCAGACAGCGGCAGGATCGGAGAGGCGGCGCGACTCGCTGGCGGGTGTGCTGAGACCAGAGGCAGGATGTGACGGCTCTGGTGGGGGACCGTAGTGCATGGGGTGCATCATGGGATATGCGAAATCGCGCACTAGAGTGTAGGAAAGGTTCGAGGTGAACATTGGGAAAAGGTAAGAGGGCGGTCGCGAACGCGACGGGACAGAACCCGTCGAGTATTGCGACAAGCGATTCTTTGAAGCGTGCGACATTGGCCTCGGTGCGATCGATCGTCGGGTGACTGGTGATGTTATTAGTGGCGGGAGTGGGGGATGATTCGAATTGGTGGAGGAAGAAGCTGCAGCAGGTGGAGACGTCGCGGGTGAGGAGTTTTGTGACAAGAGCGTGGTCATCCTGAGATTATCGCAGACGTTGGGGAGCCAGCAAGAGGACGACAAGAGCTAGATTCGCGGATCCTACAGCCTCGTGCCACCAGCACAGCAAATTCTTCGCAAAACAGTCGACCGTGGTATGTCGACAACAATTGAGAGGTGGTGATGATTGGCAAGAAGCGGGTGTCAGGCGACAGCCGCAGCGAGTCCAAAGGTATACGCAGGCGTTATCGTGAGTTGTACTGCGCCGCCAGAATAGAACAGGTTGGCCTAGGTATGCGGGCTGCGAGGGTCGTGATTTGAACGAGGCGAAGAACAACTTTGGGTTGAAAAGAGCAAAGGCGGCGACAAGCGGGCTCGCTCGCAAGATGTCGCAAAACGAAAGTCGTCGCACGCGACGCTGTGAGTTGGAAATTGAAGAAGGAGCGTCGAGAACGAAAAGCCAGGAGCGAAGGTGCCGTTGGAAGTCGGGCCGCGGGGTCGCTCGGCGTGCAACAAGAGGAGGAAGGTCGAAGAATGAAGCGGGCCAAATGGTGCAACGGATGGAAGGAGAAGGAGAAGGGGAGGAGAAGAGTCGAAGAAGAGAAGAAAAATGGAAGTAATGAAGAGTGGAAAGGAGGAAGTGAGGTTGGGAATAATCCGTCCGGGTTCAGGATGGCTGTGTTCAGGTCGCTGGCGCTGCTTTGGTGCTGGGCAGCCGCTGCGCAGCGAGAGGAAAGAGTCCCAGTCCCAGGTCACTTTGCTGGTGAAATGGCGGAAGCGTGGAACGAGAGGTACCGCGACCTATCTAGTACCCGCGTCTGTGTCTGTAGGTATACTTACTACCTACAGTGGCAGAACAAGTAGTGGAGCGAGAAAGAAAGAGAGAGTATGTGCGCGGGCGTGGGCGTGAGCGTGGGCGTGTGCGTGTATCCCGCAGCCAGAAACGGCCGTCTGTGCCTTTTCGCGCCAGAGGCAGCGCAAGATTGAACTGGACTGGACCAAAATGGGCTGCAACAAGCTACCTCAGGTATTGGTCCTGGGACACAAGTATCTGTACTTTAATGTAGTATTTTTGTTAGGCCACCCTTTCGACAGTAAGCAAGCAAGCTACAGAATTACCCCTCCGGGAGGGTTGCACAAGGGAGGCTGGCTGGCGGACCACTTACTCATCAGCTATCCTAAGGTACTTGTAACCTTGAGAAGGAAAGCTCAGGGACGCTAGAACAGACCCTTCGACCCCCAAACGCACTGGGACTGCACCTTGCTGTCTCTAAGCGCGTCACGCAGTGATCCTACTGGCTGTTGTTGTTTGGAACTAGAAGGGGTGGAGCGGTGTTGAGGGAGGGGGGAAGCAAGGAAGGAAAGGAGGGAAGAGGGGGCGCAAAGGTGAGAAGGCGTAGATGTAAGAGAGAGAGAGAGAGAGAGTGTGTGTGTGTGTGTGTGTGTGCGTGTGTGTTTGTGTGTGCGCGCGAGAGTGAGAGAGGATGTGTTGGGAGGTGAGCCGGCGGAAGAAGAGAGGAGAGAAAGAGGATCACAGCAGAGAGAACAATGACACCAGTGGCGGCGGCAGCGGCAGCAGCAGCAACAGCAGGAACAGGACCACTAGTAGGGACACAGCTACGACAAGGCAAAACAAGCAAGGTACGAGAGGGAAGGGAAACAGGCGAGGAGAGGGGTAATTAGAGGATGGGATCCGGATGGGATTTGGATCTCACTCGTCCGCTTTCTTTCTTTCTCTCAAAGAAACACACAAAAACAGCAAATAGACAGAAACAGAAACAGACGCCCCGCAACCGAGTCAGCGCCAGCTTCTGCAATCGGCAGGATGGACACGCTGCGGGCTAGAACCTGGAACCTGCCGCCCATTAGTAGCAGCACATACACACATAGTACGTATTGTGTACATACAAGATGTCAGATCCGAACTGGACGGGTATATCCTCCGTTGTTGTCGTGGGTAACAGTACCTGGAAACTGGTCTTCTGGGAAGCGGATGCTGTGTAGCTCACAGCTCCCGGGCCAGGCCAAAGCAGCGATAAACGGATACATACAGTAGAGTACCTACCTGCCTTGGATAGACAGAGCAAGAAACAACCTGGTGAGGTGCAGGTCTAGGTGCAGGCGGAGTCGCGAGTACGGGCATCTACTCAGTATTATCTCATGCATGTATCCCGGATACGCATTCGCGCACCTGCTGCCTTGCGAGAGGGTACTTTGATTAGTAGGTATGTACTCACAGTGAGTGGCTTCACTTTTCCGACCTGCTTCGATCTACCGTTGATTCAACGGATTTAGTCGCCCTCCCCCCATTTCCAACGGTTCCGTCACCTCTCTCTAGGGAACCGAGTTCCTTCAAATGCTTTGCTTCGCATCCATGCTGCCTACCTTGGTAGGTATTCGCCAATCAACCACCTAAGCAAAGCTCAGACCGAGCCATGTGCTGCCACTTCTCTCTTCCTTCTCTCAAACGCCTGCTTGACTTGCGCATTCGTTGTCCAGACTCTCTTCTAATCAATAGCGATTGATGGATGCTTGGCACGGAACCGCCATCGGCTTGGGTCACGACCGACTGGTTCAACTTGTTCATGTTCAAAGAGGCTTGCATTCGGAACCTTTATGTGTCAAGGCAAGTATCGCCGCGATGCAGAGGCTGCCGGGTTCTGGGTGATGAGTGTCAGTAATTCCAATGGGAGTGAGTCCAACAACGGCCCAGAACCTTCACTAAATCCAGAAGGAAGAAACCTGTCGAACAGGGCTAGGGCGATAACCCCCAGTTGTTGTTGTTGTTGTTATTGTTGGTCCACCATCGTTGCCGTCAATTAAAAGATAATAATCGATATTGACCACTTCAACACTGGCCGGCGCAGATTCCCGTTCAGGTCATACCATGGTCGGATTTTGTTTATGGTGGCTGGACCACAGCTGATTAGCGAGGACGTCCCTGGCGCAAATCCCAGAATCCCAAAGACTGGTCGCCCCTGACGTGAAATTCGCCCCCTTGGTCCGAACCATAACGATGAGATCTCTACTAGCGGGCGCTAATTACAAGGGGGCCCGACTAGAACTGGAACTGCTCATAATAAAAAGCAGGCGAGGATAGGCCGCCGCCAGCTCTGGCGAATCTGCTGCCACCCACAAAAGAATCAACCAAAACATATTGACATTCTTGCCTTTGCCTCTATCCCTAATCATAACCAACGCTATGTGACAACTTATTTCTATTTTTTTTTTATTTTTTTTAGTTCATTTTGTATGTGAAAACGGAAATTCGGATGTTAGTGAGGGAACAGTGGAGAAGGATCCTAGATTGTATGGGATCTGGTGGCAGATTAACCAAAGCTGGCGGCAGCGTATCTCTTCCCAAAAAGTAGTGCAAACTACCGACGAACATACGGAACCTCAGAAACGGCAAAGATCGGCGTTGAACCCCATGCCCTAGCCATCACCTATATCACTCCAATATCTCCTTCATCGCTCAAGGTCCTTGGACTCGGACATCCAAGACATCTGTAGACAATGGTGCCGTATGCTACGATCAAGCTTTACTCAGGAAATTTCCATCCGTGCAGTCTGTCTACTCAAGAGCGGACAGCCTGAAGCACAAACGACCAGCTACTGGTTAGCCAAACACCATTCAATTAGCTGAATCGTCCCGGACATCAGTGCCAACCGTGGGGCAGCCCACAAAGGCGTCAGTCGAAATTGCGTGTTTCTTCTCAGTCCACAGGGTGGAAATGGGCATGGTGAAACTTGCAACGCTGATCGGTCGTCTCCTTGGAGCTCCCGGTACAACCGCCCGCGGCCACATGCAGCAAAGCAGTCGCTGGTGCTTCTGATTGTTAAATGGTGCTGGCGTGGTTGGGGATGGGCGGGAAACGATCCGGCGGCACGAGTGTCGTTGGCAAACCTCAAACCTCGCTTGTCAGCAGCTGCCATTGACATTGGCTCAACAATACTTTTTTTCGCACGAATGCATCTGAAGACCCATTGGACAGCCTGACTAGGACTAGAGCGAGCGGGAAGCGTGAGCGCTGCATCAAGCTGACCACAGCGCAGGATGGTGGGTTTACAGCTGTCGACCCCGAAAGACGGGTGTTCCTCTGATGATCAGGCCCATTCTCCTCTTAGCCAAAGATAGCACTATACGGGTGCCCAATACGGAGACAGGATTGATGGGTCAACTGTAACCCTGTGAGAGGTCTAGCCCGTTGACACTCCAAGGACCAGAGCTGTCAAGGCATATTTCGCTGGCCCAGCTTGATTGTGGCTTTCACTGGACAGCCCGTGAGTGAGATGCGACCTACCCTACCACGCGTCACAAGTACTTGTGGATGTGGACGTTCCGCCGAGGACGGACAAATGTCTCAATCTGACTCTAGACGCATCCTCCTTTGGCTAGGCGGCGGATGCAGTCAAATCACCTCATTCCATGGCTGTTCTATTTCTGGGCCGTGTACTTGTACGGTGCGCACGGCATCTGCCGCTGGGCAGCTTGGAGTCGGTACTGATTGGTGCCCTCGGAGCTGTCGTTTGTTTCAGAGTCTGCGAGCGCCTAACAGCCAATCATATTAGCTCGCTTGGAGCAGCCACGTGAGGCACCTAGCGTGGACCTCAAAGCTGCTTGGTCTATGCTAGGCCTCAGGCAGACATCGAGCCTGTGCCATCCCTGCTTGCCCTTCGTGGACCGACGTTCAGCCGGAAAGCGAACTGCCTGGTAGCTTTTCTCTAGCCATAAAGAACGTCATTGAGGCTCGGTAAAACTTTTCTTTACATCAACAACATTCGTCGGCTTCGGAGCTTTCAAAGCCACGACTGGCAACTTTGGAGTACAGATAGATCTTGGGCTTCACAAACCCTTGAGGAGGCAAGGACAAAGATAGACGTTTCTCATCTGCACATTTACGAGTTGGTTTCGACCAATTCCTCCCAGAAGGTAAGGCAAGAGTTGAGCACAAAAACGCCTTCGAGCAACCTCGCATGATGAGTCTTTTATTATTGGAGCTGTCTAAATCCCCATGTTGACACACTTTATACCGTATACGCTTTTTGTCTGAAATCGCGATGAACCTCATTTGCAATAAAAAATTTTTTAAATATGTCGGAATTCTTGGCTAATTCAAGGCGCAGATCAAAATTCTTCTCAAACGACCGACAGACGAGCGAGCAACGCCCAACGCGATTTCGAGTGACTAACCAGCCGCGGATGAAAATTTTTCTTTATTTTCCTTCCTTAATCCATTTTGTTTTGCGGTTCCTCGGCCCCACGATTTTCCCTCTCTTCGTTTATTGACTGTCGCCCATCGATACCCATTCGAAGGTCGTGGAGCTCGATCCGTTTTCGACAGCCCCACCACCGTCGTCACTTTACGTACGATTGTCACCATAACCTCTTCAAATATCACAGGCACAATGGAGGTCGCAAATGGCACTGGCGCCGCGCAGGCCGCGGCCACAACAGCTGCGGCGGACGCGACAACGCCTAACAACGGCAGCGAGTCCGGCACTGGAGACTTCAAGCTTAAGTTTTGTACAGTCTGCGCCAGTAACCAGAACAGGTACGTGAAGCTTATTGCCCATCGACCGCAGCCTACCTCGGCAACAGTGCCGCATGCTTGCTTCGCGTTAGCGTCGTGATGAACAATGGTCTAATCTTATCATTTTCCCATAGATCAATGGTTTCCCACCTCCGACTTGCAAACGCGAACTACCCCGTCATCTCCTTCGGCACCGGGTCTCTTGTTCGCCTGCCTGGCCCCTCCATTACGCAGCCCAACGTCTACCACTTCAACAAGACATCCTACGACTCAATCTTCAAGGAGCTCGAGTCGAAGGATCCACGTCTCTACCGCGCCAATGGCGTCCTCAATATGGTCGACCGCAACCGTCACGTGAAATGGGGCCCCGAACGCTGGCAGGATTGGCAGATTGGCATGCCACGCCTCAACCACACCGACGACCGCGGCAGCGTCGGCGTCGAAGGTGGCGTTGTTGACATCGTCATCACCTGCGAGGAGCGCTGCTGGGACGCCGTTATCGACGACCTCATGAACCGCGGCGCGCCCTTGAACCGTCCCGTCCACGTCATCAACGTTGACATCAAGGATAACCACGAGGAAGCCAGCGTCGGAGGGCGCGCCATTCTCGACCTCGCAAACTCTCTCAATGCCGCCGCCGTTGAGGAGCGCGAGGCCGTCGGCGCCGCCGCGTTCGATAGCGGGAGTGCTTCTGGCCGCGCGAGCTTCGACGAGAGGGTTCCGGATATCCTGGCCGCGTGGCAGGATCGGTGGCCGCATCTGCCGGCCATTTGGACATTGGCTTGGTTTTGAGCGCGCGTTGGAGGCAGACGGCAGGTTGGAAAAAGGCGTCTTTGTCGCGTTCATGAGGCAACGGGCCCAAGCGAACGACACAGTACATCAGCCCATTGATCTCGCATGGAGCTCCCACAACATATTGAGATCACTGATCCGAGCAAGGGAGAGGCTTACAAGGCCAACGTTGATATCAATACCACGGAGCTTTTTGTCCGGCTCCAACTCACGACTAGGCTTGCCATGTCCGAAGACGATGCATGTCACGGTCCAAGAGAAGCGTGTAAACTTAATATCAGAAGCTGGAAAGGGATTCAGCTCGTGCCTTTATCTACAGGCCGCTTGTTTGAGAGTCGGGAGACACCACTATTGGACGAGGAAGCAAGACGGTACTGCTAGGTATAATTGGGGTGCCTTGGGGTGGCAGCAGAGGCAAAACCACAGCTGGCGGGTAGGAACAGCGATAGGAAGGAGGCGTCGAGTGCTCATTATTTGACGGGAAGTCTCTGAGACGTGGCACATGCGGCTGGTGTCGTCGGTGCGATTCATGGGAAGGGACTGGATGGAGCACGGAGCATGTTCCAGAGCAGCTCCTCCGACCGGGAAGCAAAGTTCGGGAGATGACCAGGCAACGAACTGAAACGACGAACATGAACAATAACCATCCTTGAACGAAAGAGTTCCTAATCCTGCCGCGCATCGCCCTCTCCTTACCCGTCTCATCACTTTTTTGTGGTTCCGACCTGAGGAAACTCAGGTCGGTTCCGCAGCGCGTCGTTATCGCCCGTTCAGCCCCAGAGAGCCATGTGAGGCCGCGTTTCGAGCTTAGCCTCGGCCGAGGTGGGTTTCAAATCATGAAGCCCCCCCGGGTCGGGAGGGGGCGGATGCTTGCGTGGTCGGAACCTCCGAATCTGCTGCGGACTTTACCCGCTGGCCCCAACACGATATTCGACGAAGAGGGAACAGACTCGAGACTCTGCATGCAGAGGGCCAACGGCGCGATGTGTTTTGGGGGGAGGGGGCAGCTTTGCGGCTCCGTAGTGTCGCTCCCGCCGTTGTGGTCGCATGTTTGGTTTTTCCTCACTTTGGAAACCGGGTGCTGGTCCGTGAGCTTGCGTCAAATGTTTGACAAAAATCGCCGCGGACGTTGACGATTGACATTTGGGGGGTGAGGGTGTGGGTTTTCCAGTGAGAAACGGATCACGTTTTCCGCCATCACAAGGAGACCAGGTTTTCTTCGGGTGAAGTAGGAGGCTTATGGGCGCAAGCCTCTCACACACACACACACACACACACACACACACATCGTCCTTTGCTTTCTTTCCGAAATATGTAGCTCACCGGTATACGTCTGGTCCGGGTCAGTGGTATGTATGGTTATGAAACGACGGCGATATTGAACATGGACTCGTCGCAACTGGGGATAACGGGGGTCTTAGGTCGGTGGGGTGCGGCCTCACGCGAGCCGTGCAAGATAGGCATTATAAATCCACGAAAAAGAGTTTACTCGTATGCAGCTGTATCATGTCCGTGGTTCGCGAGCAAGGCCCTTTTTATTTTTTTCATTTTTTTCATTTTTTTAAATCACCTTTCCCTAGTCGTTGGCGGCCGACGCGTTTCCGCGGTTCCCATGTTTTTTCTCACTTGGTTCACGTCTCGCGCTGGGCCCCTAAATTAGGACAACGGAAAGGTTGATGCGGTCTGAAGATGTTATGTTACGCGTCGCCCCCCCAGAGCCTCACCTCACGGTTAGATGCCCTCCCCCCTCCTTCCCCAACCTTTTCCCCCCGCTTGGAACCCGGATCCAGGATATGGAATGATCAGCTCGATACGGAAACCCTCAGAGGCAGCCGAATCGGGGGTCATGCTTGAGGCTCTAGGTGCGAGGACGCCCGCGAAGGTGGTGTGTAGCCAGCAGATCACTGACACCAGGATGATCGGCGTGAGTGTCCGAGGCCCTTCGTGACGGGATGGAATGGATCCCGCTTCGCAACAGCCTACGAGGGGAGGGCCAGAAGGGTCGAGACTCTCGGGTGAGCAAGAGGTGGTGGTTTTTGGTCGAAGCAAATGTTAAGGTAGGAAAGCGCAAGGCGGTCCAGATGAGGCGTAATCTTAGAGGCAATCAAACGGTGCATGGGGGCCCAGCGAGGGTTACTTACTATATAGTATTACTGCCAACACCGAGGGCGGCTGGACGGGGGTTGGGTGGTTGTTTTTTACATGGGGCATCCTTTTTCTAGAAGCCCGGTTTGCATTCAAAAAATGATTTTGAGTTCAGGAATGAATTCTTAATGGCACACGGGTATTCTGGCTTATGGCACCACACAGGAAACTGGGTCCTACCTTACTCTGAGTACCCTGTACTGCAACGCTGACACAGCAGTCACTGGAAGCAAGGCCAAGAATCTGGGCATGATGCCAAAACCAACCCGCATCCGCGGCCGCGGGCACTGAAAAGGCCAAGACGAACGACAAGCAGTTGCTGAAGCGCAGAGTACGGAGCAACTAACTTACGAAGTATTCGTACGGTACGCAGTATGGACTGTTCGTCAACGAGAGTGGTCGGCGGGAGAAAGGGGGCAGGCAAGCTAGGACTGTCTTTTTTTTTTTTTTTTTTTTCTTCTTTCTCCTCGATAACGAACGTCCTGCGGCCAAGGCATGTCATGGCTATGGAACCGGTCATGCTGAACCCGGCACTACTCGCGCAGGGACGCAAGCAAATCGCATCTCCACCATGCTTAAAAGGCATCCATGTCAGCGGGGTCCCAAAAGGGAAAAATAAGGGAAAGGGCACGTCCGCAATCCGGCTATGCCTATGGGCCATGGCCAATGCTCGGCTGCGATGCCCCCATGCCGATGTCTCCAACTCCTGTCCATTTCCCACAGACACCGCCACCGTTGGGCGACAGGCCATACCCCTGGCGAAGATCCACCCTTTCGAATTTGTGTGCTAGCGCGCCCCAGCGATAGCAGACCAATGGCCGGGGATAGGCCACTTCATCAAGGCAACGGGTGGTTAACATGTTCAGGACAGGGGGGATTGGGAGAGGCTGCATTGTTCCTCGAGATCTGGGCCTTTGGGTGTACAGGGTCGCATAAGGGAGAGGACGGGTACCTGAAAAAGGATGACGATGCGTGGAGGCATATCGACAGAACTTGCAGGATAAGCGGGCGGAAGAAGGGGACTCGATGACGAGATCGAAATGGATCGGGCGATTCGAGGGAACTCTGTACCGGTATTGTACTGGGTCGATTGGAGACTGTGGATGAATGAACGAACGCACGTACGCACGCACGCACGCACGCGAATCGTTCCTGTGACAAAGCGGTACGTACATGTCGGGCTGCAACGTTGAAATGGCAGTTGGCAATGGTCCATTCCTGCCAAATACCCGCACAAAGCGATAGCGAAACCCACGCATCCTGGCAGGAAGGAGCATGAAGGGTATGCTGGCCTGAGAGGGAGAAGAGATGGTTGGTGGATGGGGATCCGGATTTGTGCATGTCTTTCTCGGTGCGCGTCGTGCTCCATTCCCATCGCGATCCCACAGGGCTTGGTTCTGCGCGTCTCGTGTGCCTTAACGCAATGCCTTCACCCGACTGTCTGGACAGGTCAGAGGAAGGGTTCAGGTTGGCCAGAGGCACGAACGGACGTCGAGGACGGCTTGTGCCGCATTCCGAGTTAGCAAGCAAGCTGGAGGCCTAATATTGCAAGCAAGGTTCATAGTGTAGAAGCTTGAGGTTTGGGACCATGGCGGTAGGTAGGCACCCGGTTTGCAAAAAAAAGCGCACACTTTAGAGCTTACTACCATAGAGGCTATTAGTCCACCTATTTTACAGCAACTATATAAGAATCAGGATATTAAAAAATATCCTATAAATTGATAAGAAATAAATATTGGCTCTTTGCACTTTTGATAGCTATTTTTTCTTTTTTATTGGATATATGCAAACCGGGTGGTAGGCTTCTCTTCTCCCTCGTCTCCACCTAGCATTAGCTTGTTTTGACCGATTTCTGGCTTTGTGAGAGTTGTCCGCCCGTATGACGGTAGTTGCTCGCTTAACTTCAAGTCGAGTCACTTTGAAGCCTGATATGGGGAAATGAGAAACATACCTAGGTTTGAAGCTTGCTAACCTGTGTCTTTCCTGCCGGGTAGCCGCTGGATGTGGATGCTACGATGACACTTACCGACGTAAGCCAATATCTGCAGGAACTTGTAGAACAAAAGAAGAAAGAAACTCAACCGAGTGCTTTTCTTACCACCGCCTCATTCATCGCAACCATGGCCAGACGTTGGGTTCCCGATTCAGCATTCTTGCCGGATATCATGCCATGGATAGTTTGCTGCTCTGCAGTTTTTTTCTTCTCCGCACATACAACCTTACTTTCGAGATGGCCAAGGACGGATGAGAATCATACCTATTGCCATCAGGCATTTGGGCTAGACGCGAAAGAGGAAAGGGGCATCGCTATGAGCAAGGCCTTGTTTCTATCAAATCAACATGAACATCAAATCAACATGTGCACAGTTGCCAGGCATTCATTCATGGTGCAAGACTTATTACCACAGCGGCTGTGTTCTCCAGTGTCATTTCCACTCCTCCACACCCCCTGCACCCCCTGTCCTTCGTCTTCCATTTGCGATGTCTCTCCCCTCCCACAGTCCCACCTCGCCGTCTGCTCCTTGTCGTCCTCCAGTGGTCCTCGTCCCTTTCCCTTTCCCTTTCCCTTTCCCTTTCATTCCCTTCCTTGACTCTCAATCCATTAAGGTCGCATGCCAGCTCTCCGGCGTCCAGATCAGTCTATCATCACCGCCAAGTCCCTCCCCATTCCCGTCACAATAGTGTGCACACCACACATACACCCCACATTGTAGTGCACATCACAAGGTACCTACCTAATTTACCATACCATATCGCGGCGTCCACATTAGCATATCCCTTCCCGGTCTCCAGTCTCCGTAGTAGCATTAACTGAACTCTCTCGCTAGCGGCCCAGATCCTTCTTCCCCCGAAATCCACTAGACTTGCTCATTCACCCCCCCCCCCCCCCCCCCCCCCCCCTTTTTTTTTTGCCCTTTCAACCCCCAAGCCATCTGTTCCTCTCCCCGTCCGTCGATTGGCCAAGGCGTCCCAGCCAGTCAGTCACCTTGACGTTTCATGCCTCACCACCTCCGTCGCGGGTTCTGCTCTTGTTCTGCTCTCCGCGCGCTACTCTCGACCTTTCTTTTACACTACTTTGCTCTAATTGGGCTCTGCTTTGTCCTTATTTTTTGCAGCTTGTACCTGACTACTACTTGTGGCTGCAGCATTTCGTCCCATTGCTTCTCTGCGGCATTTGCTTTTTCCCTCCACATCCATCCCCTTTCGTCAACATACAGTGTACGGTATCCGCAGACGCCATTCGACCCGACATCCTCCCGTCGCCCTGTCATGCCGTGTCGCAATTCCGGTCCAATCTGAATGAGAGCAGCCACGCAGGAACCCTTTTTTGCCCCCCTTCACCCCCCCATCGCGCCAACCTCCGAGCGAGACATCGACACTGCCATTCGACGCATTTCTCGACCATCTCCAACACTTACCTTCGCACCTTGAGACATAACCTTCAGCCGACGGGAGACAAGAACAAAACGGAAAGAGAGAAAGGAAAAAGAGAAGAAAAAAGTTTCTGCGACACACACAGTACGTGTTTGGGTTGACTTTGAGGTTTGACCCGGCCTTGGGTACGAGCGTATTCTTCTTTGGATTAGGATCGGGTCACATCCGCCAGGCGAAAGACTGTGCAACAGAGTGGAAGGAGAAAAAGGCCCTCTTTGCTACTACCCTCGATCGGATTCAAACGCCAGCCCTCCGTCCTCGACTTCGACACTTCCTTTGTTCGCTGCGCCGCGTTCTCGTTCTCTGAGTCGTCTCCTGCTCTGCAAGCGAAAGCTTCCCACTCCAAAGCATCTCGAGGTTTACCATGAACGGTCGCAATGCGCCCTTGTCACCTGTTTCTCTAGGTGGAAGCGAGTGGTCCGTTGGCAAATACCAAAACAACGACGATCCGTACGCAAACAATCGCGGCAACATCATTTCGCCCCCTAACTCCGGAGGCTCCAACGGGGCCATGAATGGATCTTTTCCTCCGGGGCCTCGAAGCGCCAGCGGCCCTTCGCCGCCGCCGTCTGTCGGTCGATCCAGCAACGGCACAAACTTGTATGCGAGGAGTGAAAGCGGGAGGAGCATCCGCGAAGAGCAAGCCGAAGGCATACTCGGCGAACACTACGTCGCTCTCAAGAACTATCTGAATGGAGGGCAGGGAGGAAAGCCGACACCCCCGAATAAGGCCCGCGACAAGCTGCTGCGTCTGTCCTCTGTGCAGTTCCTCGAACTGAGTACTGACGTCTTTGACGAGCTGCTGCGGAGGCAATCCCTTAACCGCCGACCTTCGGCCCCCGGCGCCCCCGGTCCTCCCCCTTACCTGCTACCCGAAGCCAACTTCCACCCAAAACGCAACCAAGCGAGGCAGAAACTGTCCTCGCTTGGACCCCCGCGCTTCCGTGATCTCGCCACCGACGTCTTCTGCGAATTGGAGAGGAGGTTTCCCCGCTTTGCCGCTGGAGACATCCCCAGAGTGGGCAGCCCCGTATCGGTCCGCTCACAAGCGACAATCAACGGAAATGGCTACCCACCCCGGAGTCAAAGCCGGATGCGCCGACCTTCCGACGCCAGCTCAATGAGAGGAGGTCCACCACCGCCTGACTCCTACGGTGTGCCGCCTTCGCCAGGCATGCCACCCAATGGCGACTATAACCGCCCGATGCAGAAGCAGTTCCAAAGCAACACAATCGTACCAAACAAGAGCACAATGGTGGAAGAGGACGACGACGGCAGTCCCAACGAAGATGACGCCGAAGAGTTTGGCCTTGAACGGACTGCCACAAATCGTAGCAAAAGAAGTGAAGTAACAGAGCGGAGCGTTGTGGCATCAGAGGTGATATTTACCCGTGTTACTCCTCGTTTCCGATGGAGTTGTTAACGCAAATAATAGGCCGATAAGAAACTTCTAGACGAATACCAGGCACAAGTTCGCGAGCTACGGGAGAAACTTGACGCCATGGAAGATGCGATGAAGAAAAAGGACGACGAGATGAACAGTCTTCTGGACGGAGAGAGATCACGATCAACAGCTGCCAACTCGGAGAAGAAAGAGTTTGCTGATCTCCGGCTGAACCTGGAGAACAAGCTCGCCGAAGCTCAGGACCTGAACGCGTCAATGAAGCAAGAATTAGATCGCATGAGGAACGACCATGCCAACGAATCTCGGCAGTTGAGAGAGCAGTTGGACGAACTGCGGCAGTCCAGTGCGGCCGCTGCCAACATGAACTCTGGCAATGCAGACCGGGAGCTGCAAATGGAAAACGAACAGCTGCGCACGGCTCTGCGAGAGCAACAACAGGTCACGGAAGAGGCTCGGCGCGAAGCTCGGGAGTTCCTCCGGGAAATGAAGGTACTCTCGCAACAGAGTGGCTCGACTTGGCAAAAGCAGGAAGAACTGGAAAAAACGATCGAGCAACTCGAAGGGGAGGTTCGCGAGTGGCGGAACCGATACGCGCGGACCAAGACGCAACTTCGCAACATGCGCGCTTCCTCCCTCGGGTTGACTGTTGAACAGGACGCGGCCAAGTACGTTCGAGAGAAGGGATTTACCCACGAAGGCGGCGCGGTTAAGGACGTCCACGTCACCAAGTTCCAAATCGCCATCGACGAGCTACTCCAGCGTGCCCGAACAGAAGACCCTGACACAGTCATTGACGCTATGAAGCAAGTTGTCGTCAGCGTTCGCCGGATCACTAAGGATATCGACACGGCGGCCGCCGGCAACGAGGAGCTCCTCCAACAGCGTTCGAAGCTCAAGGGCAAGGTCTCCTCCACCGCCAACCACCTCATTACAACATCCAAGAACTTCGCTTCGTCGGCAGGCATCACGCCAGTATCCTTGCTCGACGCCGCTGCCACTCACCTCGTTGCAGCCATTGTCGACATCCTCCGGGTTGCGAAGATTCGGTCCACTCCCGCCGAGGAGCTTGAGGACGATGACGACGGTACGGTCACGCCTGTGGACTCGACGGGCTTCTTTTCACCTAGGACTGCTTCGAGGCAGGAGTCGATAACCCAGGAATCGTTGCCGGCGGCGGCGCCATTCCGGGGTCTGGGTGGTGGCAGGACCAGCATGGATTCTTCCGCTTACAGCCCTGTTAACTCCCCCCGTCAGTCCGCAGACGCATACAACCAGTCTCAAGGGCCCAATGGGATGAACGGGATGAGCAGGATGAGTTTTATGGGGATGAATCAGAACGGACCGATGAATGGCTACGGCGACAGCATGAGCCAACAGAACCGGGCCGAAGATCTCAAGATTTACCTTGAAGATCAAACCGCCATCTTGGTCCAGAACATTCAGAACCTGGTCGGCTCCATCCGAAGCGATGCATCAATCAACCAAATCGCATCTGAGATTAACGGCATCGTCGAAGTCGTTGACAAGGTCATCTCCGAGACCAACGCCTCCGGAAACGGCGGCATGGTCACCCGCCTGATCTCGTGCCGCGACCGACTCCTGGAAGCCGGTGAGCGCGGTATGGATATCGACCGGGGACAAGACGTGGGCGCTAGCGGACGCAACGATCGGGAGTGGAGAATGTGGACGCAGACTCTGCCGCCCATCGCCTTCGAAATCGCTAGGGAAACAAAGGAGCTCGTTCAGCGAGTTGACCAGTTGGCTGGGAACGTAGACGATGACTTCTCATAAGCTCATCGCACAGGCAAGCGTTGCGGTCGGTCGCATCGAGCTCCCGACTTTTGAATATCACGGCAGGTCCACTCAACCTGTCATCCCTCACCCGCTCGACGATAATTCCGAATCTCGAAACGGAACCTCCCTTTCCACATTTTTCGCCAGAGAAAGCTTTGATACCCATGCCGTCCTTGGGGTGGCTTTGCTTGCATGTTTGGGTTTGCGAGATTCATTCGGACGTTGAAGAAACCGAAAAGGAGGCTTACTTGCTATTCTACTCCATTCGCTTTTTTCGCATTTTTGTATTGGGGGAAGCGTCTCCTTTCCAAGGCTTGGTTTCCACTCGCCCGTCGGTATAGATGGGCTCGCTCGTTACCACAACAGCCTAGGGGCGTTCAATTTGCTCGATGGGTGTTTTTTTATATCTATACGCGCAGCATGAGAGTAGGACCCGAGACGTTTTGTACACGTCACGCGCACAAGTGAGGAAAGAACTCTTAAATGTTCAAGGGGAGCAGAAGTTGGTCTCTCCCACACCTGGCCACGTAATTCAGGGTGGGTAGGGTGGATGGGGACACTTGGTGACGGTGATATGAGCAATAGAACAGTCTTTGAAAGGAATAGTTAATGTTGAGAGTGCCCACGAGGCATTCATTCCAAACTGAAAGAGCTTTCCCTGTCCCTCGGCGAGGTTAACCCCACGCAAATGACTTGGGGGCCAGAGGCTGGTTTTAATAACGCTTGGGGCGGAGGGGAACTTGGTATCTATTGAGCAATTACTCAAGCGGACCAGTCCGAAAGAAGCTTGGCAGGAGATGCCGGGGGCACGCCATGATGCATCGAAAACATGCTTTTTTATTCCTGCCCAGCGCACCAAAGGGTTCAAAGCTTGTTCCGATCGCAGGACGCGTCGAGTCCCCCGCCTTACTCCTTTTGCCCTCCACATGTCGGACGCTGCTGCATATGAAGTGATGCGGGGGCTGGGGAGGGAAGGAGAAATCTAATGAGATAGACTTTCTATGTTTATTTGTACTTCATTGGTTTCTTAACCAGCACGGCGAGCACCATAAATTTGCACACCTTGCTCGTCTGCGCCGTTTCCGGATCGCGGACGTTTACGAGAGAGGCCAATGGGCATTCTCCGGACGAGGCGCGGCGGAACTGTTCTTCCATACTGCCAGCGGCTGCTCACGTCTCCTTATACATTGGTTCCCTAGGGTACGTTAACCATCGTCCTCTCATGTAGGAAAGAAATCGAGAAGGAACGGAGGAGAAAAGGCGCATTGTGAAGCAAGCCGTACACATCTCCTCCCCAGTTGGCCAAGCTCGTCGTCGGAAAGGCGGGAGCACGGACGGCCGACTTGACGATTGGACACACAGGCCGGAGGTTCGGGCCATGTCTCGAAAGTGGGGGGGAGGGCAGAGAGGTAAGATGCTTGAACTTGCTCGGAGCGATGGATTAAATCCCAAATCACCTCCAGTCGTATCCTCGTCTAGTTACCACCGCTGCCCGTACCTCTTCATGTCTGGATTGGCTGGCCGGCTAGATGGAAGGTCTTGGTCGGCCGTCGGGCTTACGCCCGCCAAGCTGTGAGGTCGGGATTAGGTCTTTGTCAATCTACGCTCTCTCATCCTTGCTTCGCTGCCGGTCAGCTTATGCTCCTAGACTGGCAAGCCACCGTTGCGTGGGCCAATGAAGCTCGCCACTTGCGTGCAACTCTTCCCCGCCGTCTGGACGCGGGCTTACTGCATACGACGGGACGCGTGAAACCGTCAAACCCGAATGGCTGGCATACAGTTTGGGGGGCCCAGCCTGGGCCTCGGCGGGTGAGACGAAGGTGATATATGGTTTTGAGGACACGCCCTTCCGCCCTTGACTTTGTGTGCTCCTCCTCCAATTTTCATGTGACTCTTTCTTCGTTGCGATTTAGAGACACTTTCGCGATCGGCACTTCAGTTCGCTCTTGGTTCTTCTCACACTTGGTGTCAGTGAGCGACTTGAATCCGCCCAGGTAGCATCCTTTTTTACTGCGCATAGTCTGCTGCGGCTCATTACTTGTCTCCCCATATACATACAACCTAGATATTTATGGAGAGCTCGTGGGGTCGCCATGTCGGGTACGTCAGTAATGAGACTTGGGGGAGGAACGGACGACACTACCAGCTCAATGGGCCCTTTGGAAGGAAACTGCTCCTTTCTAGACCTTCCCCTCGAGATCCGACTTCAGATATACGGCTGGGTTCACGTCATGCACCCGGTAGAACAAGGGCAGCTTGCTCCATGGTACCCAAATCCAATAGCAACTGCGTACTTTCATAAACTCGTCAAGCCCCAAGTCAGAGCTGAGGACCGGGCCGGAACAGAGATGGCCCCAGAGCACCAGTCAGCCGACCAGAATGACAGAACGGACCGATGGTGTGAAGAAATACTGTTATCACCGCGCCGTCCTCTTTGTGGGATCCCCTCAAGCCTCATGTGCACCAGCAAGCAGGTTTACAACGAATGCCGGACCCTGCCCCTGCATACCAACGAGTTCGTCTTCGTCAACTGGTTCTCGTCGGGTCTGTGGGCGGCGCGGGCCTTCACGCGCGGGCTGAACCCATGGCAGCGCGATGAGATGCGCTTCGTACGGCTCGAGATGTTGGGGCGGGACTTCACGGGCCCGGAGCTCAAGGAGTGGGTCGAGCTGTGCGACCACTGGGCCTCGGGGCTTCGGGGGCTCAGGCTCAAGGTCCTGGTCGGGGGCGGGCTGTCCGAGCCCACGGTCACGTTCGCCGCGCTGGACGGCAACGCGGAGGCGCAGGCCCTAGGTCTGGTGCCAGGGACTGCGACGCGGCGCGAGCCGGTGCCCGAGTGGATCGAAGAGGGTTTGAAGCGGATGAGGGCGTTGAGGAGGCTAGAGGTCGAGTTGACGGTGCTGGACTGGGGAGACGACGAGAAGATTGCGTGGTGCGTCGAACTTGGGAGGATTCTGAACGACGAGAGACTGGAGACGGGGCGGGAGAGGGTTGTCGTCAGGTGTGTCGAGAGGCTCATGGACGAGCGCGGGCCGAAAAGGCAAGTCTGCCTCCGTTGAACCCTCGAAGAACGGAGCTTTGCTGATTCTGTTACCAGCATAGAATGGGATTTGGAGGACTCTGGGTGACTTGAGTTGGTTGACTGAGGGCTGTATATATAATGGATTCACTAGGGGGGCCACGATGATGAGGGTGAGATGGGGCAGTTTGAAATCAGGGGTTTTGGGCTATACATCCAGGAAGTAGGCTACCGACTGGTACCTGTATGTTCTTTCACCAGCGGCACAACAGTATTCCCCTTTCTTTCTATTTGTTGAAATAATAATCTGGGTATCTTGGTGAATATGACCCGAGTCCTGTCATCGTTCTTGAGGAAGGAGGTCGGCAGGTGAGGTTGGCCGTTCCTTCCGTCTGAAGTTGTTGCTACATCAGTTACTGTGTGTACCTTCCTCCTACTTTCAGTTCTTTTTTCACTTTCTTGTACCTCTGTAATCTTGTAACCCACACTTCTCACTCAATCTTACAAGCAACGGATTCTTCCTCAACACCTTGTCAACTTGACTTGTCCTTCAGACATACCTTTTTCCACCCTTCCTCTAGTATCCTTTGCACATATTCTTTAATTGCTCCCCCTTAACAAAAGGAAACTTGCCACCGGAGTCACCTACACTCAGGCGAGGACGAGAGTAAGATTTACACAGGTGAGTTCTTTAAGTACTTCAATTTTGCACAATGACTAACGAAGGCATACGCTGTCAAGCTTTTGTGTGGCTCTTGTGATACTTGAGATTCTCATCAAGGAGAACCAACTACGTCTTTGGAGAATCCATCTTAGCCTTGACGCTCTTTCAAGATCAGGTAAGCCGCATAATGCGCCATAATTCCAATGAATTCCAATATCCACTGACCAGAGCCAGTCATCATGTGCGGTCATGTTATGCGCGGTCACTTTACTCCCCGCTGCCCTGAGTCTGGGATGGACTTCACCACAGCCTGGGCCCCTGAGTTGCGCATCCCTGTTCTGATTGTCATCACCCTGTTCTTCATGTGGATGCATCCCGCCATCGCCAACGCTGTCAAGCACGTTGTCTGGGCTGTGGTCAAACCCTTCGCTCTCATTATCGGCTGGGCCACTGTTGGCATGGTCCGATTCCTAATCTTTCTCTTCATCGATGGACCCAAGATGATTACCATGCTTCTCACTCCCGACACTCGAGAGGACGTTGACTTTCTTGGTTTTGACGTCAAAAGTATCGCCAAGCTCAATGCCATCTGGAGCCGCCTCCATAACGAAGAGGACCAGTATGTCCCTGGCGGCGTCTTCGACAAGAAGTACAAGCCATTCCTCCTTTCTAGCAAGATGAAGCTCTCAGGAGGCCGACAGCGCAAGGCTCTCGCTCGTAACCGCGGCATTTCTTGCTAAGCCACCCTTGCTAGAGCCCGGTCGATTTGAGCAAGTGGGCCTTCTTCTGGAGAGCCATCATGGCATATAACATCATTCGACTATTCCATTATCCAGCGACACAATGGAAACGACATGGGATTTGGCTCAAGAAACTTTTTGTTGCGAGACGGTTTGAGAGACGGCGACGTTTGGTTCGAGCTTGCGCTCCATAGGGAAGTTCTCGGGGCTCCATTTTGGGCTGGTAATAATGACACTAAAGACTTGAGTAGGGGGGCCTCTGAGACAAGGATTATATGACTTCGACCCTGATCACACGGATGGGTTGAGGATTCATTTGGTACTCGAGGTTAGAGAGGACGGGAATCCTGTGGTCGCGCAAGCAGTTAGACTCGCTCTTACAAGGCTCTTGGTCACTTGACACTTGGTTGGGAAAAGGTTCCTATTAACTCGGGCGAGATAGAATGCAGTGGTACTCTAGACAATAAAATCTGCGGAATCAAGTCTCCGATGTTGGCTCTCATACGATTTGCGATGTCGGATGCCGATAGAGGTGAAGTTGGAAATACCTCCACTTAGTGAGAATGCAACGGTGCCACCATTGACTCCTACCAAGCGTTTGCAGGGGAGACTTCGTGCGATTGGCTGATGGTGTTGCAGAGGTTGTTCCCTGATGTCCAACCTGAAAGTTTAGTCGGCTCCTTGCGAACTGTTTCGTCGGTTGCTGGACGGGGATCGACTTCGCGTCTTTGCGCCGCGCGCCTGCGTGTGTATATTTGTGTGTGTGGTTGTGTGTCATGTGGTTTTGTCAATGGTTCGCTAGGTACATAAAGGACGGGAGGATCCCGCGCCTCCGTTTCGGGGTACTTTCTGCTGACTTCTCCTTCCCAACTTACAAGTGGGACTCGATTGGCCCCAACCTCACGTACCGGCGTCAATCTGTAATACTTACATGCACGCCGGAACTCGAACGTTACACAGAAGCACCCCTCGGCTCTGACGTCACATCCAATAACCCCACGCTGACCACCACCTCCAGAGGTATCGAGCATGGACGCGCAATGCCAGTGCGGTGCGGTGAAGTTCAAGACGCCACTGCCGAAGCCGCTGCGGTTGTACATCTGCCACTGCGACGAGTGCAAGCGCCAGACGGGCTCCGCGTTTGGCACGTCAGCGATCTTCCCCAGATTCCAGCTGCCCAATGCTGAATTGATGGGCGTCTACGAGTGAGTTACTACCAATCAAAGGGAGTTTTTCAGGTGAAAGAAATGCTTGGGGGGGAGGGTTGAAGGAGAGGTGGTGTGGTGGTGGTAGTAGTGATGAGAGGTGAGGAGAGTGAGAAGTTCAGAGTTGTGAGACAAGAATACACTGCCGCTGACAGTCTCGGGACGTAGGAGACCGACTTCTTCGGGGGCCACGCTGCATTGGTGAGTTGCCGTAGCAAAGATGCGTCCGACACGCGACGACTGATGAGTTGCGCTCGATAGTTACTTTTGTCGAAACTGCGGCACCCGGCTAATCCACGCCACGCCGGTACGCCATTCCCACCCCCGCTTCAAACGAAGTTTCAACCCCTGTCGGCCAGTGTGTAGTACATTCTAACGGCAGAACTGCAGGATAAGAACGTCGTCTCCGTCAAGGGCGGCTGCATCGATGGCCTTGACTGGAAGACAGCCGTCCACATCTGGATCAAGAGCGCCATGGTCCCCATACCCGAGGGCGCCGAGTCTCATGAGGAGGAGGCCGAGTACACGGACTACGGGCCGACGCAGGAGGCCCTGGACCAGCCGACGGACCTGCGCGGCAGCGGCGGGGACCTGCTGCCGACCAAACCTGACGGACGCTGCGAGCTGAGCGGCGGTGCCATCGTCCACTAGCGTAGGGGAGACGTTCAAATCCTAGGTGTCTTCGTATTGTCTGTCAAGTTGGAAATTTACGCATCACGCGGCCAAAGCTCGTTCGGGACGAGTCATAGGTATTGGTTAGGGGAGGGTGATGAAATGGCATTATTAATGGCATCTATATCCCACAAAATTAATTATTATGATAAGTGCCACCGAACCTGCGATGCCCTTGGCATGTCACATACTACTTACTCCCTACACAATGTACTCTCTCTCAGCCCTGCTTACGATGACTGCGCAACGAGCGACTCCTCACCGCTCGGCCTCCCGTTTCCCTTTGTCGGCTTGGCAATGGACTCGTGCTGACGGGCCTCCTCGGCGCGGGCACCAGCGTCGGAGTGCTTTGCCGGGTCGAAGACGTACATGGGGAACTCGAGGAAGACGGTGCGCTTCAGGACCGTCGGCATGCGAGCGTACAGCTGCGGCGGGAAGGGGATCAGGATGCTGGTGCGCTCGAGGTAGCGCCAGTAACCCTCCCAGTTCTGGCCGTTCTCGTAGCGCTTCTTGGCGCCGGGCCGCTCCTGCAGTGTCAGGCCGGAGACGAACATGAGAAGTAGCGTCAGGAAGAAGGGACCAAGGATGGTAGCGTAGAGAGCCTTGAAGGCCTGGCCGCCGACGTAGCCGTCCGCGGCGGAGGACACGGCGATCATGTAGATGCCTAGCGAGATGGTGTTAGCCAAGCGTTTTGGAAGAGATTGGCTTGGGTTTATATGGTGCGCCGTCTTCGCTGCCATGGCCGCCACGGGGAGAAACGGGGGCCGGACTTACCGAACTGGATGAGGATCTCGCCGAAGTAGTTCGGGTGCCTCGAGACCTTGAAGAAGCCCTTATCGCAGATGGCCTCCCGGCTCGGATTGTCCCTGCGGAAACGGTACTTTTGCGCGTCGCTGACAGACTCCATGATAAAACCCACAACGAAGAAGAGAACACCGACGACGTCGCGGCCCGTGCCGAAGGCGTGCTGCGGGTACCGCGTGACGTTTGGCGAGTTGAGCACCGTGACGGGCAGCGAGACGGTCCAGACCCAGATCATCTGGAAGACCCAAAAGCCGAGGAAGGGGAAGAACTTGTCGCGCTTGTCATCGAAGCGGTCGTCCTTGCCCGTTTTGAGGATGCGGAACAGGAGGAAGGCCGAGAGGCGGGCGCCCCAGAGCATGATGAAGATGGAGGCGACGACTTGGCGTGCGTGGGCATGGCCGCTGAGGGAGAGGGTGATTATGGCGAGAACAACGAAGTTTGTGCCGCCGGCGAAGTCTGCGTCAACGTTAGTCTTGAGAGCTCTTTACTGGGCGGCACTCGTCTCCGGGTGGGGGAGGCCAAGGGTGAAGATGAGAGGTTGGGGCATTGTGAGACCTTACCTGTGAGTTTGTCAAACTTGAAGCTGAAGGCTATTGAGAAGAAAAAAAGCTGATATGCGATTGTGATAAGCGCCGTGATGGCCAAATAGTAGTCGTCGAGGACGTGTACTGTCGCCATCTTGAACCAAACTGTGTTTTTTTTTTTGTTGATTTTTTTTTTGGCCGTCAATTTTTCACTCCTGATTGTGTATGTATTGTTGATGTGTGGGTGCGAGTTCTATTCTACCTACACATGAGACGCATGAAGAGAGGATTTGAAACACCGCAGTCGACAGCAGCCGGCGCGCGCTGCTACTTGAATTTGATTGAGTAAAGCGGCAAACGATATATCTCTGGACCGTCCCTCGCGACGCAGTCATTGTCGATTCCGGAAGAGCCGTGGGACGAGGCAGTGAAAACCGCCCGACAACCGTAGAAGGTCGTCTGCTTAGCCTCAATTCAAGGTCGAAGGAAGGATTCACTGTCGTCATCGACTTGTGTGACCCACTGCCTCGGGTAACTTTAGAAGGGTCCATGTATCGATGGGGGCGAGTTTGTATGATCGGGGTACATCACGCGGTGCTCTCCAGCCACAACCGATGGAGGAGTGGGTGGCTTATGTCATCAAGAGTATAGACTGTTACCCCCTGAACTGAGAAAAGAGTCCTCCCCGCCTTTGACAATCATGACACCCGATCCCTGGTCTTAATTGTGCCCTCCTATTGAAGCACGACTGAAGGCCGGCTGAGGGGGTCGTTTGATGGCTGGTGGTGGCCGCACAAGGTCTCACGCTGTCTTAGATCCCTTCAAAACTAGGCGTTACGCACAGCGCTCGGCGCTTCGGGATGTACGGCTCCTACCGATGGTGGCCTTGGGGGGAAGGGACCACCAGTCTCCGTTTCGCATTTCCCGCCAGTCACGACGGAAGACAACACAAGAAACTCACCTCACCCACAATCCCACACCGACCAACTAGAACTGAGCAAACGTGCTATCAACTCGGCTGGCTTCATCCTCGCCAATCGTCCGGCAGTGGCCCTGGTCGTCCCTCGGGTTAATAATTATGGCGTGGTCACGGCCCCTCTTCCCCAATATGTGGCAGAGCAACCGATATCTGCATGCCATCAAACGTGTCGCCTGGATTTGTCGTCGTTTGACCCATCGTGCCGTCACGCAGTTCGCCCCAGCCACTTGAGGCAGTTGAGGCAAAGAGAATGCTACGATAAGCTATAACATCTCACGTGTTTCTTGCTCGTCTTCCTAGCTTTCACCTTGGGACGACCCTCTCATCGTCTCGAATATCGTCGACCGGTCTCTCTCCCAAGCACGAAAGGGGCTCGAGGGGAGAAAGAAAGGAGAGGCCGCTGTGCGTGCGCTGGTTGTCGGCGACGTATCCCGTCTCGCCGAGGGGCTCGTTCGCCCTTTCGAAAATGACGATGCTTGCAAGGAACCAAAGAAAAGGTTGGGACGAAGGTGCTGTGTCAGTCTCATCCCTAATTATATCGACGACATCATACGCACACACATACTTCCACATAGCCGGCATTGAGAAAGTTCATCTCTGCTTCGTCTGTGCTCATCCCGTTTCGCGACTCGAGAGCAGTAGGTAACTAGTGCGGCGTCCGCCTGCGCGTGCGTGGGACTAGAAACCGCATCTGGCATCTGATGATCTTCACGTGGATGGTGCGGTAAGGCATGGATAAATATCTGTCGCTGCGTTGCATCGCGCGCCCCGCCCTGCGGGCTGTCGAAGCGCCGATCAAGCGCTGACACAGGTTCCGTGAGCCCGATCAGCTCCCATCCTTGAGCCGCCATTACATTGATTCTCGATAATCTCATTTCCAGGTTACGAAGCAATCGAGTTGGTCTGCATCGCCCGCGCAAACGTGGAAAGTCAAAGACAACGGCCCGCGTCATCCTTTGTAAAACATTGTTTCATCTGTCATCTTCACCACCACTTGCGATCTGGGAGTTTTGGGGGACTGGAAGATGCGGTACACATGGGCACAAAAAGCTAACAAAAATAGCTGAGGGAATGAGTCACTGTCGCCTATCTCCTCAAACATCACATCACGTCACATACATTCCGCGTGCTCCTGTCTGCAGGAATGCGATCGACGTGGACGACGATAATGACCTCAACGTCAACTGTGATGGCGAGCGCCTACCTACACACAGCGACCGCGACACCGCCAGCAACGGCGCAGTTGGCGCCCTGTCACTACTATCAGCCTGTCACTTGCTCTGCTGCTCGCAGCTGCGGCGGCCACAAGCACACACGCACACACTCGTGAGCTGGGCCGGGACTTTCTCGGTTTCGAAGCCCTGGTACGAAGTTGAAGGATCGCACCCTCGTCTCAGACGAAGACCGTCTGGGGCACGTCTCATACCCTTGAGCCTCACCGGGACCTGCGCAGGGGTGTTCCTCAACCCATGTCAGGTACATGTTAGGGAATGATTGAAACCTTCTCCACTGACGCTGTGGGTTCACACGGCGCCATGCCGCACACGGCTTCCATTTCCGATCGAGCCTCTCGCGATCCTTGGGGCATGAACCATACCCAGCTAACGTCCATCGTCACCCATGGGGCAACAGCGGCCTTATCCCACATGTCGCCCCCTCCTTGCGTCTCTTGGCACCCCTGAACCTCGCTTTTGAGTCTGCAGCGTTCCTGGCTGTGGCCCCTGGCTTGAATGATGCTTGAGTCGATTCAGATGGGGCCAGTCACCCCTGGACCAGGCTGCGCCCCATCCAACACACATCGTACCAAATCCGGCCCTTTCCGTGGAGCGAGAGTCCAACATTTTACCAACGACCTGAACTTCGCGCCGCCTCGCACATTTCATCTCGTCAAGAAACCATCCCCCCCCTTCGTGAGCGGCGCACACCGGCATGGCCAAGCATTGGCAATCACCTTAACCACCGGTGCCTGGAAAAACCAATTTGATGGATGTTTGATCCATATTACATAGACAGGACAGGACCGATTTAGGCCAAGTCAGTTTTGATGCCATTTTCGGTCTTGTTTCTCGATTAATCTTTACGGCTTTCCCACAACTCAAGACTTTTCTCCGCGTCGTGTGATTTGTGGCACCCGCGTCGTCCTGCTTCGTCCGATCTTCCCTCTCCCCTCTTGTTACCCTCCTTACCTCACGACCACCTATCCCAGCCCAAACTCTGCCTGGAACCGTCCTTGTCCCCGATGGAACACACGCCTCTCTCTCTTTGACCGAGAACCTCCCACTTCCCTCTCGCTCTTTTGCCATTCATCGCAGAAACCACACCTTCCCCCCACCCTTCCCCTTCTGGGCCCGTGTTCTGCCTGGTCGTATCTCTCGTCCATTCTTAGTACCCGCACACCCTCATTACTCGGGGTCTTGGCCATCCAATCTTCTATGAACTCTCTGGGCAATGGTCTGCAGGTCGCCACCAGTCTGCCCATAACTTTGTCCCATCCTCTCGTAATCGCGAAGGTTTGCTGGAAACACCTACTCCACCATAAATCTGTACATTCCTTTTGTATGTCTTCGATCCTAGGGTTGATCCCAACGAAGCTTCATCGACGGCTGGTCTGTTGAATCCGCTCTTTACAAGAAAGAAAGAAAGCAACGATCGAAAAAAGGAGTTTTAACAACAAAAACGACAACAACACCAACATCGAACGGTACACGACAAGGAAAAGAAGGGGGAAGCAAAACCAAAATCTGAAGGAACGCTGCGCGACGCACGACGGTCGTCAGCTTTCGCCCCCAAGCCCACGATGAGACGAGGTCTATTCCTTGCCGTGGCCGCTCTATCGACAAATACTCAGGTTCGTTCCCTTGACGTCAACACAAAAGTCACGGGATTCTCACACGGAAGCAGGGCGCGGTCGTCGACAAGAGACAGAACATCCAGGTCGATGGAAACGGCAACGTCAACGTCGAGGGCCCCGGTGCCGCGGGCGTACGGGTGACGACGCTGGACCTTGCCGACGCCGGCGCGGTTCTGGGTAATGGAGCGGGATCGGGCCAGGGAAACATCATCGCCGGCATCCTGGACGCCCTCAACGGAAACCGGAATGGCGCCAATGGCGCCAACTGCCCCCCGCCAGCACCGCCGGCGCCGCCCGTCACTGTCACGAAGACTGTGTACCAAAACGCCTCGATGCCCTCGCCGTTGACCGTATTCGTCACGCAACAAGCCGCGTGAGCAACCCCCTCGGAAACCACTCTCCCAGAACGGAGGGGAAAGACAGTCGGGCAGAGAATGCTAATTGAGATCGTAGACCGCTAACCGTCACGATGTTTGTCACTCCCACGGCGCCTCCCGCCGCCGCTCCTCCCGCCGCTGCTTGTCCCCCGGCCGTAACGCCCGCAGCGTCATCAGCCCCAGCGGCAACGTCCAAGCCCGGCCTTGTCATTCCCGGTACCCCTCAGCCGCCGCCCTTTGCCGGCCTCTTATCATCCTCGTCGATTCCGCCGCCGCCTGCGGCAACTCCTGCCCCCGTTGCAGCTGGTACGTCTTTACCACCTCCCCAATTTTGCTCCCGGGATTCGGCGGTTTGCAAAATTTTGCAGGAGTGACTAACACAATCTACAGAGCCCCCCTCCTCTCGGTCCGCTGCTCTTCCGCAGGTCGGTGGCCCGGCCGGCAACAGCAACCCGACGAAGTCTCTGAACCTGGGCGGTCTCACCAGCGCCGCCGCCGCCCAGCCCGTCTCCGAGGCCACGCCCCCCGTCGCCGCGAACCCTGCCCAGCCGCAAATTGATGTCAGTGGCCTCGCCCTCAGCAAATCCCTGCAGCTCGGCAACCTGCTGCAACAGACGGCCAAGCTGCAGGCCCGCGAGACGGCCCGGTTGTAAGGAGGACGAAACAGAGCACCAAGGAACCCATTCCGAGAGCATTGTTTCGATGTTCGATGCATGCCCAGCGAGTCTTTTACTGCTCCACCCCGAGAAGGCGGAGGAGGGTGGTCGTTGTTGATGGAGAGTGACGGTGGCTGTCGGGGGTGGATGACAGAGCACCATTGCATCTGTGGCGAGGACATGACGAACGTCGTGGACCACCTACTTGGTGAAAGTGGTCTAGCAAGCGGTATACGAAATACCCTAGATTTTTCGATTCTTGTTTGTACGTGTGCGTGTGGTGTGTATTTGGAATCGGGGGACGACACGGACCGTTTGGAAAACACAGTGAGGGGTTTCTTTTTTTTTTCTTCTTCTTTTAATAACGAACGGGGTCCTGAAGAGATGGTTCAGACCTTGGTACATAGGAGGAAGGTGAAGGAGAAAGTAGAAGGAAGAGGTGGGCAAGCAGGGCCAACAACCCCCCGAAAAACCACCAAATACGGACCCCCCCTCCTACGGCGTTGCGGCCGCCCCTCCTATCGTCCGTCCGGCGTCCCACGCGGCGATAGGGCGAGGCCGTGGCATTACTTCGAGCAAGAGAGAAGCCTAGATCGAGAGAGGATAAGAAGGGGGGCCTGCTTGCATTCGACACATCCCCTGGCGGTTGTATATAATTCATTTCTTTGGGGGGAGGCCCACGGCGGCCGAACATGTCAATATCCTATTTTCCCCTTTCACCCCCAGTCTTATACA
The DNA here is from genome assembly GCA_020631755.1 of Colletotrichum sublineola. Classification (NCBI taxonomy): domain Eukaryota; kingdom Fungi; phylum Ascomycota; class Sordariomycetes; order Glomerellales; family Glomerellaceae; genus Colletotrichum; species Colletotrichum sublineola. The sequence continues at coordinate 2,538,310 of JAHSQG010000005.1, read as the reverse complement.
TGATAGTTTTTTTCCTTCAAAAGATAACTGAGCAAGTCTCATTATTCATCCAACTGTCTTCCCCGATCCTCGAAAGGCGTGCCCCTTTCGCCGCCCCGTTCGCACCGTGTCTATCCGTCACCGATCATAAGTCTTGGCCATTTGTGTATGTATGTGGGTTGCTGTTGCTGGCGTTGATGCCTGTCCTTTCTATTTCATCTATAGGGGGGTATCATAAAGCGTAAACGACGTGTGTCCGCCCAATACAGTGCTCACTTTGTCTAATCTCATCAATCTTCATCCCTTCCACCCCCAAAAAGGGGAGGGTTCGCGTTAACTCTACGCTCCCTCCTTTTCCTTCTCCTTCAGCGCCAGCCTCAGCTTCTTGGCCTGCCTTTTGCTCATCGTCTGCGGCGCGCCATCGCTCGCCTCGTCGGGCGTCTTGCGCTTCTGCCCGTTCCCCCTGTCCTCGCCGCCTCCGCCGCCGCCGCCGCCTGGCTTCGTGCCCTTGGCTTCCTTCCCCTTCCTGGCATCATTCTTCCCCTGCTGCTGCTGCTGCTGCTGCTGCTTCTGCTTTTGGGCGTCCTCCTCTCGCCTGCCGACTTCGAGCACATTGACAACGCCCCGGAACCCGCTCCTCTTGATGCCCTCGTTCACGACGACGCCGCGCGGGTTCGCTCCGAGCGCCTCGGTGCCTTTCTCGCTGGCGAGGCCCCACACGGCGAGGAGGTTGACAACGTCGTTGGGCGCGCGCAGGCCGAGGGCCGAGCGCGCCTCGGAGCTGACGACGATGCCCCTGCCCTTGGTCGCGCGCACGAGGGAGGCGAGGTTGGATATGAAGGTGGCGCGGGCGCGGGCGTCGGGCGCGCCGAGAACCTGGGCGTAGCACACCTCGAAGCGGACGCCGCGGGAGACGGCGGCCATGAGGGGCTTGGGGCGAAAGTGGAAGGGAAAGTGCTGGGTCAGATCGAGGGAGATGAGGGAGGGCTCGGCCATGGAGAGACAGGCGGCCTGGAAGGCCTTCTCGGTGGTGGGGCGGACGGCGAGGATGTCGTAGGCGGCGGCGAGGGCGGAGAGGCGGTAGTTCTGGGAGGGGTCAGAGAGGAGGACGGTGGCGCGGTGGAGGACCGTCGGCCCTGGGTTCTGCTGCGACTCTGAGGGGACGGGTGCCGACGCCGACGGCGGGAACTTTGGTAGAGGGTTCTTTATCTGCGACGGGATCGGTGGCGTGATCGTGTGGTTCAGGGCGAGGACGGTGTATCCCAGCGAGGAGGCGAAGGATATCGTGCGAGAGAGGTCGGTAGGGGTCTTGGTCGGGGACCACGGGATGTTGAGGTCGTAAAGCATGGTTGGTAAGGGAGGCTAGAGGGCGGGCGGGGGAGGAGCGAAGCTATCGTGAGCTTTACGCATGGGGGTGTGTGGTGAGGTAGGAGTCAACGGCGGGTAGTTGTTGTCAGGACTGCTAGTGACCGTAGGATGTCCAATCGCGCCGGGGGCGACGACGACAACGACAATGTGAAGTTTCTGTGCGACAAGGGCGTCTACGCGTGTATGTCTGCGCTGCTAATGATAAAGAAGTCGTGGAGTTGCGTGTGGTGTTTGCTTGTTCCGTGGTGGTTGGACGGACCGTTTTTGCGCAGATGGGCGAATTTTTTCTGGGGCGAGACGGAGGTCGGTGTTAGGTTGGTTCCGCGGGGCGGGATGACGGAGGTTTATTTTTTTTTCCCCTTCCTTTTGCTTTCCGGAACGTGGGGTACTCTCTCTCTATGGTGGAGGACTGTATGGCACTAGAAGCTTTCTCCACTGATGGTTCTTTTGGCAAATTCTGCCCGTGGGCAGCGGGAAGTCCGGGCGGGAACATCGGACTAAAGTGGAGGCAACTTGCTGCTCTCATTGATCGGTTCTTTGCAGGCTGCCTCTTGGTAACGTCTGAAGGTTTTAGTAACGTTGACAGTCAGCCTTCATGAGGTTCGTGGAACAAACCACGCTCAAAGTCAAAAAAGGTAAATTCGGAGAAGTAAAAGGGTCGTGTCCGGTCCCAGACGGGCGATCCATTCACGAATCAGCCCTGGTTCACGGCCATATTGCGACGAGTAATGGTGACAAGCGGTCGAGGGAATCGCGGCGGAGAACGAGCATGAAGCATGATTGTCCTCAACAAGTCGCCCAAACTCGCAGCATTGATCGAGGACAGGAAGGCATGTCCGGATCGCCAAGGTATCAGACGGGGTCACAAGTCTCCCTCCACCCCCGCCGATTGTCTCTCGATTGTCCCTCTGGTTTGCCAAGTCATGTCCGGAGAAAACCAACCTGGTGGTGAATGAATGCCGGTCTCTGGACCGCCAAGGATGCACCGCCTCGGAAGACACGCAAGACCAGCACACCAATCACCACCGGCGCCATCAATTAAAAAAAAAAACAAAAAAACAGTATTCATCCCTCTTTCTCCAAAAATAAGAACCGTCCGCCATTCACCGGTCGAACCGATCCATTGCACAAGCTTGGGCCACCCTCTAAACATCTAAGGGCCAGTCAGCATTGAGCAAGCATATGGGAGTCCTCCGTCTCGGTACGGAACAGTTCGAGCTAATTCTGCATTAAGGTGGCCTGCCTCCAGTTCGCGCATCCCCATCCGTCTCCTCGTTCCTTTCGTTCCTTCAACTACACACGTACGGAACCTCTCGGCCATACCGCAGTGGTTCTCGTCATTTCAGATATCACGACTCGGAAATCAGCAGTCGGTCCTCTCAAACCCGATCCACAACGCCCCTTTCACCTAAGTGCAGCGCCAAAGAGCAGTAGGAAATCTTACCGTCATCATCTGATCGCTCCTGGGCGTCAACAACGGCCATTCATCACCCACCGCTCGCCACCGCTCCTTCCCTCGTACCCGCAGCAGCGACAGCGACTGAGCGTGCATACATCTGATCTGATCTGCCCTAACCGCCAAACCTGCCGACATGTTCTTCTTCTTCGTGTGCGGCGAACACACCTTCCGCAAGCCCGTCGAGGGTTATGAGGGCATGGTCTGCCAATGCTACAACTGCGGCAACATGGCCGGCCACGTCATCAAGAGCCATCCATGGTTCACATTTTGCTGGATTGTGAGTTTTTTTTCTTCATTTTTTTTCTCTTCTTCATTTTTTTCTTTCTTCTTATTCACTACTTTGTGCCTGTGTCTTTTTTCAAGATCTCCTCTTCCTTGAGTTTGGGGCTTGGTTTCTTGTCAGTCGACTCAAGGCTCTCAATTATTGAACTCACTGCCTTCTTTTGGCATCTTGGTTTCGTATCATGACCTTTATGAGACATATGGGTGGTCACGCAGTCCAAGGAGGGATATTTGAGGCTAACTGACCTCGCAGCCCGTCATCCCCTTGTCTTTCAAGGGCTACACCGATGTTGTCTGCCACATCTGCAACTTCGCCCAGCCGCTCGAGAACCGTCCCGACGTTACGTCGATGAAGGGCGGCAGCCAGATGTCTCCTCAGCCCATCCATGGACAGCCTCCTCAGGGATGGGGCCAAGCGCCACCTCAGTATCGATGAGAGGCGAAGCATTCTCATATCCGGCCGTCAGCATCATTCACCATCTCAAAACTCCTTACTGGGAAGTGAAAGATCACGTCAAGGGGAGAAGGCGACTAGCCAGGGATGGGGGCTCGAACAGATAGGTTATTGGGATGACCTGTTGCCCACTCTTTTCTCTACCGCCAAGGATGGGGTATGAAATTTATGTTTCCTTATGATTCTAGGCAAGATACCAAGCTGGTTAGGCGTTAGGGAAGGCCATTGCGTACGATGACAACAATTGAGTTACTAGCATTTCTTTCCGATTTGTCGCTTGCTCTTGATGTCCTGCGTCATTTTGGCGCCAGTCCTTCCCGGTAGGGCCTCTGTATCAAAATCACATTGGTTTACCTGTCGATTGTATCTCACTTGTGGCGAGATTATTCTGGGAACATGGGATGCGCCTGTCAGCCCTGCGTGAAGCATCCATTACCAAGACTGCATCACAACGCTGCCTTGTATTTAGTTCGTTTAATCTTGTCTGATCTTACTCGTCTTGGCAGTCAAGCGATATTGCCTCATATCCAGCTTGTACGTTGGCCTGGGGATCATACCTCTGCTGACATCCAATCTGCCGGAAACAGTTTGCTGGCAGCCTACGGAAACTTCAAGTCAATCGCTGGCTGGGATTTAATCAAGACCCTTGCTATGTTATGTACCACGCTTTCTGTAAATGCAATTTTACACGTTGATTATTGTCTGTGGATTGAAAGAGGAAGGGAGCATACATCATTCAAATCGAACTGAACTCTATGTTACACTATATTTGGAATTAAACCGTACGTACGTACTTATTAAACTTTTAGCATCGCAGTTTCCATAAACCCTTATTAAAGTAAAAAAAAAAACTAAAAAAAAAAAACTCTTAAATACTATGAATAATTATATATTCGATAAGCTGTTACTAAAATACTTTGATATGTGAGAAATACCTCCGCATTGCATTTAACTTACGATGAGAGTCGAAGAGTACGGTGGCACATGACGTATGCCTTCTGCTCCAGCCACAAGTGGGAACAGTGGCGGTGCATATGCTCCGAACTTTCCTGGGCTGCTTCCGTTATGTCGATGTTTGCACTACTACAGATCCCCGACATGGACTGATCATTGAAATCTCACGATTATCAATTTGCATCTAACGAAAAAAAAAAAAAACCCTGCGTGATGCTCGTTGGACCTGTTGCGCGATAGAGACAATCCATCTCCTACCTACGAACACAACCGACAGCCTCTAAACATCCGCAACAATGGCGTCCGCGAAGCGAGGTCCATCGGTGCTGGTCTGTCACAAACTCTAGTCCCCTCCCCTGCCATCCATTCACCCTTTAAGTCATTAATGCATGCCTACTGTAGGTAACCGACTCACGAGAGCGTCCTCCTCAGAGGGGCGCACTCCAGCGACAGAACACAGGCATAGGCGGTGCCCAGGGCCGGCCGGCCATGCGCTTCATCTCCGTCGACAACGTGCTGCAGTACGCCTCCGACATCCCCTCGGGCCAACCCCGCGTCGCCCCCCCTTCCCAGCGTCCCGGAGGCGGCCACGCGAGCGCCCGACGCGGCGGCGCAGGCCTGCCGAATTTACAGTCGAGGACGGGGCAGCAGAGTATGCCGTCGCGTACGACAAAGATCAGCGAGAAGCTCGTGCTGCTTCCTGAGACGGACGAGAAGTCCGGATCCGACGAGGAACTCGATGAGGCGACCAGCAGGATGGCGCGCGAGATCGAGGCCGAAGAGAACCGCCCGCTGCGCGACGAAGAGCTCGACGTGCTCCGCAAGAGAGGCGGCATCCGTGGTAAGAGTTACGCCGAACGTCTGCCCAAGGTCCAGCGGAAGGAGAAGCTGGCGCGGTTGACAGCATACTGCACGGCACAATCGTACAAGATGAAGTCGACGGCCGACTTTCTCCGGACCAAGCACGACGCCAAGACCAAGCTCTACGACGACTGCCTTTACGTGGTGTATTCTTTGCCTCTGCTGAACGGCACCGAGGGCTACCGCCTCCGCAGCCGGCCTATTGTCAAGACGCCAGGAAGCGGCAAGACGGTCCTGGACATGGAGATTGAGCGGAGTGAGCAGCGCGACTACCATGAGGGCTACTTTGAGGACGCCGTTGACACCGGAAGCCCCATCAACGGCAGTCCCATGAATGGCAACGGCGTCTACGGAGACGAGTCGTCCTCGCCGCACCACCACCGCGAGCAGTCCCCCGACGACCCCAACATCTCGCCCATGGCGCGGATCCCGGACGCCAAGTCGTTCGCCGAGATGTTCCTCTTCTCCTACGGCGTCGTCGTGTTCTGGAACTTCACCGAGCACCAGGAGAAGGACATCCTCGCGGACCTGACGTTCGCGCAGAACGAGAACGGGCTTTCGCTTCTCACGCGCCCGCTCGACGAGGATGACTTCGAGACGGAGGAGTTCCATTTCGAGTATAGCCGCGACGTGAAGCGGCCGCGCATCTTCAACGACATGATTACCCTGCTGCCGCGCAGCGATCACATGGTCAAGCTGACCATCAGCCACGCCATTGCGCAGAGCACAAAGCTGTGTCTCTTTGAGGAGCGCATGAGCGAGACAATGCTCGACGCTCAGTATGTTCCGAAGCGATTAGCCCTCACGGGCGAGCTGAACATGACGCGGACGGAGATTGTCAAGATCCTGGGTCGGCTGTTCAAGAGCCGCGTCGATATCAACCTTTGTAAGTTTGCTACCCCTCACACATGCCATGGTACGGCAAGTGTGTTTGAACGCGGCTTCCTAGGTATGCTAAACCATCCTTCCCAGCCTCCAACATTCTCGACGTCCCCAATTTCTTCTGGGATTCGGAGCCGACGCTGCACCCGCTCTACGTCGCCATCCGCGAGTATCTCGAGATTGACCCGCGCATCAAGGTCCTCAACGAGCGCTGCCGCGTCTTCCTGGACCTCGCCGAGATCCTGGCCGACTCTGTCGCCGACGCCAAGATGAGCTACATCACCTGGATCATTATCGTCCTCATCGTCATCTCCATCCTGGTCACCACGACCGAGGTCGGCCTGCGCTTCGGCATGCTTTCCAAGAACAAGGGCGTGGGCGCGGTGCCCCTGATAGCCGCCGGCAGCGGCTCCTCGGGGGCGCAGACCCAGCTGTTGCCGGGAAGCGTCAAATGGGAACTCGAGCGGAGGAACGTCAGCGTCGACGAGCTGAGGCTCTGGAGCCGGATGCTAAGCGAGGAGGAAGAGGCCGGGTCCAAGCAGCCTCCTGTGGGGAGCCAGATCGTGGGCAAAACCTTTGCTGGCGTGTGAGGACTGCATCGGCCCCCCCTTGCGCCAGCTCTCTTGTCTTTGTTTTCTCTTTCATTACTTTTTGTCTCTGTTGTATGGTTACTGCATAGCGTGGCGTTGTCGGGTTTGCAACTTTCCCTTCAAAATAGTTATGCACGAAAAAAGTGGAATAACAAACGGGGGAAAATGTATCTCGTTTTTCTTCCTTTTTTTTTTCCCCTTCTGATCAAAGCCTCGGGTCGTGGTCCCCAACAGCGTCGCAAATCAACCCGTCTCTTATCATGACAGTAGGGGACAACAAAGCGACGGACGATTTACTTGGGAAAGACGTTGCGATATAGGACTATAGCATGATAATACACAGTCACTATCATTTCCATTCTCCAGTATATTGAATTTGAGAATTTGTAAGTCTCATTCCAAAGCTCCTATGCTGATCAAGAACCTTTTTTTCCAAGAGGGGGATGAAATGGATTCTCCTCATTGCCCACGCAAACTTGACTGCAAATGACCATATACGCTCATTCTGTACATTTATTTATATCCACAAAAGGGGTTCAAAAAAACAACCAAAACCTCAAACACCAATTCTCTTGATGCGTATAACAACAACCCGACGACCTCTTACACATCCTATTCCGCCATATTGGCGAGCGGGACGTAGCCCTGATCTTGTGTCCGCCTGCCCCGGAGCTTGCGGACGGCATACTTGACTCTATTGAGGAGGCCAAAGCCGCGGCGTTGGGTGCGAGCCGAGGGGTCGACCATATAGCTCGGGCGAGTCCAGAACTTGAGCAGGAGACTGCTGACGACGACGCTGACACTGCTGCAGGCCATGGCGGCACCGGCAGCCATGGGGTGAAGGTGGAGGCCGAAGGGGAGGAAGATACCCATGGCAAAGGGTAGGCCAATGGCATTGTACAGACAGGCCCAAGCAAGGTTGAGCTTGATGCGGTTAAAGATGGATCGGGCAAGGTGTAGAGCGGCAGGGATGTCCATGAGGTCGGTAGGGCGCATGAGGACTACGTCGGCTGCCTCCATGGCGACGTCCGTGCCGCTGGCCATGGCAATACCGACATCGGCGGTCGCGAGAGCAGGAGAGTCATTGATGCCGTCGCCGACCATGCCGACGACCTCGCCCTGGTCCCGAAGTTGCTGCACAATGGCCTGCTTCTGGTCGGGGGAGACGCCGGCGTAGACGTCCTCGGTGGAAATACCGACAGCAGCCGCCACAGCGACTGCGGTGGAGCGTTGGTCGCCGGTGACGATGGCCGTCTTAATCTTCATGCGATGGAGGACAGCGATGGCCGCGGCCGCGCCCTCCTTGATAGTGTCGGAGAGACAGAGATGACCGCTGTACTGGCCGTCGATGGCAATAAAAATGTTGGTGGTGCCTGCCGAGGTGTTCTTCGAGCCGGAGTTGGCCTTAACATTCAGTTGCTCGGAAGCATCGACCGCCTCGTCGGGGATGTTGACATTGTTTTCGCGGAGGAAACGAACATTGCCAATGAGAACGCGGTAGCGGGTGCGGTCGTTGCCCGTGGCTGGCTCAACGAGAGCGTTGATACCTTTGCCGACGGCGGCCTTAAACTCACCAACGCTGCCCTCGATGGTGGCATCTTCATCGACACCGAGCTCAGCCTTAGCGGCACCCAGAACGGCTTTGCCTACCGGATGCTCGCTACCCATCTCGGCGAGCCCGACAATGTGCCACCACAGTCGGCGCCGCCACTCGATATCCTGCCAGGCGGAGACGAGGCTCATCTTGGCCACGGTCATTTTGCCGTACGTGATGGTGCCGGTCTTATCGAGAACGATTTGGGTGATTCTCGTCGTCGTCTCCAGAGCCGCTCCGCCCTTGACCAAAATTCCGTTCTCGGCGCCGATACCCGTGCCCACCATGACGGCGGTCGGTGTTGCCAGGCCAAGGGCGCAGGGACACGCAAAGACAATGACGGAGATACACAACTTGACACACACCATGATCTTACCGCCACTAGCTTCTTGAGTAAAGATCTTGGGTGGGTTTGTGAGCACGTGGCTGAGGATCATCCAGACGAAGAATGTCAAGAAACCGAGGACGAGAATGCTCGGGACAAAGTAACCGGCAAGCGTGTCAGCGAGACGCTGAATAGGGGCACGGGTAGTCTGTGCGTCCTGGACAAGCTTAACAATCTGGCTGAGCTGCGTGTCACGACCGGCCCTGGTGACGCGGAAGTCGACACGGCCGTGGCCGTTGACGGTGCCGCCGATCAGGTAGCTTCCCTTCTTTTTTTGGACGGGCATGGCCTCGCCGGTCACCATGCTCTCATCGACGTATGTCTCGCCGCGGACCAGTACACCGTCTGCCGGGATCTTGTCACCAGGACGAAGGATGACGACGTCTCCAACTTGCAGGAGCTCGGTAGGGATGACCCTCTCCTCCGCTGCGTTTCCGTCGCGGTTGGGCGTCTTGGGCTCACCCGAGATGGCGGCGTTCTCCCAACCCTCTGCGGCCTTCTCGGCGGCAATGGGATCGGCATAGATGGTAGCCATCGACGGAGCCAGAGACATGAGGCGTGAGAGGGCCTTGGAAGTCTGGCCCTTGGCGCGGTTCTCCAAGAATCTGCCGAGAGTGACAAACGTGATCAGCATAGTGCTGGTTTCGAAGAGAGTGGCTGGCTTCGTGTGCGGCGGGAAGAGGAAAGATACTAGCATGGCGATAATGCTGAAGAAGAAGGCGCACGAGGTACCCAGGATGACGAGGACGTCCATGGTTGGCGATCCGTGCTTGATGGATTTCCAGCCCGAAACGTAGAAACGTTTTCCAATGCCGAACTGGACGGGTATTGTGAGAGCCAAGCAGATCAAGTCGCCGAGGAAAATGCCGGGGAGAAGCTCCCAGCTGCCAAAGTCCAAGCTGGGGAGGAACATGGGTAGAGCCATGCTAATGACAAAGACGGGAATGGCGAAGGTCAGAGACAGCTTGAAGGCTCTCCGCCACTCGTTGATTTCTCGAGTCTTAGCGAGCGATTCAAGTTGCGCGTTGTTGTCGTCGTTGTCAGAAACCAGCGCATTCAGGCCCTCAGCCTCAACAGCCTCAACGATTCCCCGCAGCCCGACGATGGTGGGCTGGTGAGTGACTGTCAGTCTCGAGGTGGCCAAGCTGAGTTTGGCAGAGTTGATGCCGGGAATGGTCAGAAGCTTTGCTTCCAAAGCCATGGCACTGTTGGCATCGGGGCTTCCGTAAATCTTGAATTGGGCAGTGGAAGCAGCACCATTGCCTTGTGCGGACGTCTCGAAGGCAGTTGACAGGATTTCTGCGCCAAAGCCCCTGTCTTCGATGATCTCGGCGATCTTTTCTGCTGCCAGCTTCGTCGTGTCATGGGTGATGACGGCGCGCTCGGCCAACAAACTGATATTGAAGCGCAATACACCCTCCAGCTCCTTGAATCCTCCTTCAACGGCCGACGTACAAGCGCCACAGGTCATGCCCTCGATGGCAACTGTTGTTGTGGCGACGGAACTTGTGGGGTTGCTGCTCGCCCTGGGCTTCTCCTCTTGGGTGCTTTCGCTGTCAATGATTTCAGCGCCGAAGCCTCGATCCTCGATGATTTCGGCAATTTGCTCAGCAGTGAGCAGCTCCGGATCGTGCTCAATGACGGCTCTTTCAGACAACAGAGATATGCTGAAGTTCTTCACGCCTGGAATGTCTTTGAAGCCTCCTTCGACGGCAGATGTGCATGCGCCGCACGTCATACCTTCCACGGCGATAGTGGTTGTCATGAAACCGTTCTCCTCCTCAGCGTCGAAAAGGTCCTTGTTTGTTGGGAACATCGGGGAGGGCAGGTCGGTGGACAAGACTTCGGCGTCGAAACCTCGGTCCTCAATAATCTCGGCAATTTTCTCAGCAGAGATGGCCTCGGGGTTGTGCATGACGACTGCACGCTCCATGACGAGACTGACGGAAACACTTCCCACGCCGTTAACGCCCCGGAAGCCCGACTCAACAGCGGAAGTACATGCGCCACACCTAGCAGGAGGGGATACTTGTAAGCAGGCGGCGAGAAAACATTAGGGAGCAGAGTCTCAACTCACGTCATGCCTCCGACTTTGAGGGTCGTCGTTGCCCACTGGGTTGGAGTTGGAGTAGCTAGAGTGGCGGTTGGCCCGCCAGCCTCAAACTTCCCCGGTACTCTGATAGCCGGAGGAGCCATGGTTTCGGTGTTTTCCCGTGGGGTGATGCGCTTGGCAGTTACGGAATGTTAGGAATGCAGGGCCAGCCTCACGGCTTGTTGGTGCTTCGGTCTCGGGTCGATTTCCAGCTATGGGGCTCCTGTCTTCATGGTAGGGCTAGCAGTCTATAGAGTGCAACAGGAACTGTCGAGCTTGTTTCGCGGCCGGGAGAGGCGAGAGAGATCAAGACAAACGGTCGGACTGCGAGAAGGGGGGTTTTTTTTTTTGGGGAGATGGCTCCAGAAGACCGGCTTCCGAGTACTATGTACGAATGCTCACGGGTCGTGTCGTGATCTGAATGTATATGTAGTAAGTGCGCGATGCGTACGGGGGTAGCGCAAGGCCGCGTAAAAAAAAGGGTGGTATGTATAAGAATCAAGGGCCGGGAAGGCTGCGGGAGAAAGAAGAGGGAAAAAAACGGTGGCAGTCAATGGCACGATTTGGGAGAAGAAGGTAAGAGACGGCAGTCCTGGTGGACGTAAGCGGAAGGTCGGGTTTTGTCAGCCAGCCAGAGATTCTTGCCGCGATAGGAATGGGATGGGATGGGGGCGTGGCAGTAGTAGTGGGCAGCGTGGTATCAGCACCTATCCATCTAAATAGAACTTAACGTAAAGTACATAGTACAGTTGCAGTAGCACCTCTGGGGAGGAACAGACGGAACATGTGCGGGTGCAGCGCGGCTTGACCGGGATGCAAGGCCATCATCTGGCGCAATCGTGGGACGGGCGACCAGGGTGTGAGAGGGAAAGGGGGGGAGTGGACGGACACAGATACCTACTACTGGCGCAGGCACAGGAACAGGCACACAGGCGCCACAGGTACAGACACACTTGAACCCCAACGGGGTACGGGCATTCTGGCTGGCGAGAAGACATACCATTCCAAAAGCATGTCCAATAGGAAGGTACACGTAGATAGGTAGTATTGTGTATGAAGGTATGTTCCGTTATGTAAAGCATGATCTAACCTTGCTTGTTCCTCGGCCCACAGTCTCTGGCAGGCTTGACTCAAAGCCACGAGTTGAGAAAGTCAACGCTGAGGAGGAAAAAGGAGACAGCCGCTAGCCGGGTGCCGCAGAGCAAGAAATCAAAACGAATGGGGGGTTGTACCAAATGGGTTTGCACGGACCATGTCAGCCCGTGCTGCAGCTCTCGGTGCTTGGGCACTTGAATTCTTCGGGGGCCACGGTCCGCCACAGCTGGACCGGGGGGCCCTCTCAAGCCCTCCTCCCATTTCCCTTTACTCTTGGTCTCAATATGAAGATCTGGGCGCATCTCGCAGCGAGGCTATCGCAACAAGAGGAGTCGCCCATGGCCCTCTCGCTCTGCTCTGCAGTGCACAAAGCATGTCCGTAAAGAATTCGTCGAGTCAGGCAGGACTGGGTTCAACTGTGCGCCTTGAACAAAAAGCAAGCTGAGGTGAGGAAATTTATTACGGATATTACCCTACAGAAAACTCCGTAGGCATGTAAGCCAAAAGTATGTACGGCATTTGATAGTCAGTCTGGTGTGGATCAGCATTGCATGTTGCATACGAGGACGGCGCACCTGAGCCGGGTTTGCCAGGCCCTCGAAACATTAAAGGGCACCGCACTTGAGGCAGTTTTCCCCTTGAGGGGTCCAAGGAAATACCTTGGTTCGGTTGAATGCCCCAACCAAGGTACGAGAACAAGGAAACCTCCGACTATCAGTTGCCAAATCCAATTCATCCGAATTGTTTATTGGGTCTCATCTGTCTCCGACGTGCTGGACGCCGTGCTTCATGCTCCTGGATTCCTCTTCCATGCTCTCCTTCGCTATACTCTGCCAAGTCATTGCGTTCATGTACAGCGAACCCCCCACCTTTCCTCATCACTTTCTGTCGTCGAGCATTCTCCAAATTCCCAGCAGCTGATATGCTCTTTACTGTATACACTACGCACAGAGATAGATGGAGGAGGGACAACTGCAAAACTCAATGTCATCCTCGGCCCCTAAGCTTCTGAGCAATACCTACCTAACTAGACGAGAACTCAATCCCCGCCTTTACCAAGGTTCTCATCAAAGTTGGTCGCACCAAAGCTAGCTACCGAGTTTACCTGAACCTTGAGTTTCCGATGGAATGGTCAACCGATCCAACAGTCCAACCGAATGCCAGAGCCAGATGTGTGTGGTTTCCTTGCCATGACCCCTCGTGGCGTCAACACCGACAACATACAATAACCGCTGTATGAGCCCGGATGTACTCGCCAGGAAACAACTCCATAGTCGATTCTGTGCGCCAAGACGCAATGTCGAGCAATTCCTAGAGCGGCATCCCTCCGGCTCTACAGATCTGCCTGCCCCCACCCCCAATTCAGAAGGTGAGATATCTAGTGATTCGCAAATCTGAGCCACTTCCTCGGGAGATTCCCGCCATGAAGGTACCCCGTCTCGACAAAAGCCAAGCCCCGGCTCGAACTTCCCCCGAATACTTCATTGTGGTGTTTTAGCTCTAGACTAGGTACATGTGCAACCGAGATCCCCCGCAGCCCCCTTTTGACATCTTATGCATCTTCCAGCCTGTCTTTCATTTCTTCGAGGAAAAGTGACAAAGAGAAACCCGTTCTGTCCCGTCTTTGTTGCGTTCCGTGACAGCTATCGAAGGCTGAACCTGAGAAGGTGCTCTGGGGGGAGTTGGACTGGTCATCCATCCACGCTACCTTAGTGCGGGATACCCCCCATCATGCCTACCTACCTAGGCACTTGCCTGAACCGCACACTCAGCGCCTGCCTGCCAGCCGGCCTGCCTGCCCCGCGCCTGAACCGTAGTGGATCACCCACCCAAACGGCTTGCAGCCGCCTGGCTTCCATTGACTGCACCTCAAACGGATCTGACACAAGCTTCGTCCTCGCAAAACATCGCCCTTCGGGAAAGCACTCCACGGTCAAGCCAACGAATCCATTTGCTGCTAACGCCCTTTCCATCCATCCATCCATCCAACGACGCAAGGGCCAGGATTCAAGCGCTTCCTCTCAGCCTCATCCCGTCCGTTCGCCCGCTGGACATACCAGCCAATCCTCAGCCTCGCCGCAACCCCACCTTTGGGGTATCACAGCTCGTGCTCTAAGTGACGACAGCTGCCGCCCTTGACTGCAACCCCCACCCCCAGAGAGCTTCGTGAGCGTCGCCAAGAAGCTTGAATATGGAGCAGACGAAAGCTCTCGATGCGCTCGAGGTGAACAATCCCCAGTCCTCTTTCGTCTCTCCTTCCTACGCATGCTAACTCGTACCCGCTCCAGCCCTTCCTGGCTCTGAGCAAGTCGGCCACCTCCCCACGCGCCGCTGCCGACCTCATCACCCGCGCGACCTCGAACCCAAACACGTTTCTCTTTACAGAACTCCTCGAGACCCCCCAGATCCAAGCCCTCTCTCAATCCCCTGACTTTCTCCCGCACCTCCGCCTCCTCGAGATCTTCTCCCATGGTACCTACGCCGCCTACCTCTCATCCAGCCAGCAGCTGCCCCAGCTCAACGACGCCCAGACCCTCAAGCTCCGCCAGCTCTCCCTCCTGACACTTGCTCGCGACCGCTTGAACCTGAGCTACACTGCTCTTCAGTCCGCCCTCGACCTCCCCTCGGCCCGCGCCCTCGAGGACCTCGTCATCTCGGCAATCTACGCCGGTCTCATCGACGCCACCCTCGACCCCCGCCGCCAGGTCGTCCAGGTCAATTCTCTCGCTGCCCTGAGAGACCTCGCTCCTGGTGCCGTCCCCCCCATGATCCGCGCCCTGCACGCCTGGTCCTCGCGCTGCGAGTCTACGCTCGAGGGCCTCGAAACCCAGATTGCTGGCATCCGCGAGGCCGCCGCCCATCGCCAGCGCGATAAGGCCGATCAAGAGGCCCGCCTGGCCAAGCTGGTTGACGAGGTGCGCAAGGACCCCGAGGCCGGGGCCGGGGCAGGGGCCGGGAGGAAGCTCGCCGTCGGCCACGGCGGCGGCGGCGAGCGCGGGAGCGGCTTCCTGGGCCACACATCCAGGGCGCAGCGGTACAACAAGAGGGGCAGCACGAGCATGATGGATAACACGGCCGAGGACATTGATGACGAGGCGATGGACGTGGATGAGGAGGACCCCGAGCAGGAGAAGAAGCGTGCCAGTCGGCGGAAGCTCTAGCATGGGTGAGGACGGCGGTTCCGCTCTGAAGGGGTGAGGGGCACACACACACACACACACACACACCTTTTCCTTCTCAAGGACCAAGGATGGGCTTGGAGGTTGAGAGTTTTGAACCACGGCATTGCGAGGATCACGAAGTTTCGGTCAATGTCCGGGTAATGATTTGGAAGCGAGAAACGACGTGTCTCAAAAAGAAAGGGAAGGAGAAGCTGGGAGCGTAGCCGGCACACCAGCAACAGCATCAGCAGAACGTCACGATAGATCATGAAAGAGCATTCAACTTTAAATTCAACCCCCGAAAACGTGTTGATACAGAGGGGGGCAGCTAGCCTCTTCCCCTCCCGGGTCTGTGGCACCTATCTAGTAAAGCCAAGAATGAAGATTAAGGGAATCAAAGATGAAAGTGAATGAATGTGTCGAAGCCAAAAAAAAAAAGGTCGTCTCCATCTCGCCTTCCGCCTCTTGCCTCCATCTTGAGCCACCTCCACCTCCACCGTTGCTGCCCCTGCTCGGGCAAGATCCATTTCGCTCCGTCCCCTCCGAAGTAATGGTACACCATGTCTTGTGTACATGGAATTGTAGAAAAAATTAAATATTCCACTCTGGTCTCTCGTTGAACGCCGAATGCGAGGCTGGAAATCCCGTGTGGCCTCTTCCATTTGTCCCTACGCCATGCCTCTTTTTATGGAATCCTGAACGGGAAAGTAATGAAACCCGAAAAAAATTCGAGATGGAAGAGGGGAAGAAAAAAGAAAAAGAAAAAGGACTCTGTAGCTCAAAATCCTGGTGGGGGTCATAACGTTCGTGAAAGCTCTCTCTCAATGACAAAGGCCGAAAATTAGTACATCTCTGATGTTGATTGAAGAGGCCGCATTGTTGTTGAGTTTGGGGTATTGCAAGTCATTTCCTTTTTGGTTTTTGTTTGTGACACAGAACAACAGTATAAACCGACCTTTCAAAGTCGTTTGCCTGGGACGAGGATGAAGAGCACACAGAGCGCGGCGTCAATCAAAATTGTGACGGAGAGAACCATGATAGCCCGCTTGATGAGGAGCTTACGAACATAGGGCTCGCGGATTTTTGAAAAGTTGAACGGTGTGTACTCGCTCAAGCCGATGAGAGCAAGCACAGGGTCCAGGGAGTACTGGTAGGATGCAAGGAAATAGACGCCAATGGTAAATGGGAGGATAAGCTACAAGTTGGTTAGCGAGTGGATCTCACGTGTGAGCTCGTCAAGAAACTCACCCAGCATCTCGTCAAGCGATCAGCATCAAGGAAGATGAGAATAAAGGCAGCCCAGAAACCGCCAAACATGGACAAGAGGCCTAGAATCATTCTGATTTGAAGCGTAGTTGGGATGAGGTTGCCAAGAGCCTTCATTCTCAGGAAATTGGGAAAGGCATCGCGCTCCATCGCCTGGAAGACGTAGTCCTTGGCAACGTCGAAGACTTCCGGGTCGTCTCTACCAAAGTCCTCGATAGCGGTGGTGACGTCCTGGGTGATGGAGCCCGGCAGGATGATCTCGCGTTCGGCGCCGGGGAGCAGGAAGGTGTACAGGATCTTCTCCGCGGAGGCTCGGATATCCTGTCTAGCGACAGTGTGGGCCGGGGAGTTGGAGTCGGTCGTCACCTCCCGCGGGGTACTGAAGGCTCCGCTACCGCTGCGGCGGCCGCGATAATCGCCGTTGCTGCTATGGGCGGAGTCTTCGTGAGCCTCTTCTCTCAGGTAGGCAGACATCTGGGCGTCCTGGTTCTTCTCCTTCTCTGAGGCGTACATTGAAGGCCCAGCCGCGCTGTGGCTCATCTCCCCGAGGCCCTCCAAGATTGCGGAAGACCGTTTGGACCCTGCCTTGTCCAGATCGGGTGTTCCAATGAGGACGGATCTTCGAAGTTCGCGTACATAGTGCCGGCAAAGAGACATGTGCTGAGCGACATCGAGCCTATGGTCCGTTAGTGAACAGTGACGCGTGTTTTCCAGATATCGTTTGCAAGTACCAGAAATCGAGATAGTCAACGGATTTTTGCTGGTCTCTCATGAAAATATAGAAGGAAAAGAGGTCAACAGGAGGCAGGGTGCGGCGGCTCAACACCTCGAACAGAGTCGGCAGTCGATTCCGGTGCAGGTCTGGCTGAGGGGATGGCGTGCCGGACTGCCCAGTCCCATTTGATCGGTTCTCCATGATCTTAATCGAGTCGCGATGGCGAAAAGAAAATCGAGGTATCGGGTTCGGGCAGTGGTCTTGATGTAAAGAAATCGGGTCGGGAAAGAGAGGTCAAGCGACGGAGTCGCAGATGATTGATTGTTGTAAAGTAGGGAGTCAAGGGCGTTGAGGGAACGCGGGCTCGTAGATGAGGTTCGGTCGGTAGGTGTGCCCAGAAACAGCAAGATTCGGCTTGGCAGTAGCGTAGCAGTCTCTTCGTCGTCGCTAGCCTTCCCCGTAGTGGGTTCGTTTGTTTACTGAATGAGCGTAAGAAGGGAAGGATCGCGCACGGCGCAGACTGACAGCGTCCGTGTGATTGACGATGGCGCTCCAAGAATGACTTTGCGGCTTGGATGGCGTTCGGGTGCGGCATATCAGCAGATCAAGCGTTGGATGAGACCCAGACACTAATTTCGTTCATGTTGTCTGGTCAGGGGGACAAACGGTCCACTTCAAAGGAGGCTGGCACGTTGAGTACGTACAGTCGTGCGACCTCAGCGGCTCAGACCCAGAACAAAATTGCGCCTTCCCAAATGGGCGTTAGACCGGCTTCCTTCCGCCCAGTTTATTTCCTGAACGGAGGTCACCTGACTTGACAGGATGCTCAATGCACCGCCACTCACCAGCCTCAAGCACGGGCTCCCCACTTTCCAACTCGGAAGGCGCTTTCTAGGGCTTGCACCTGCCTTTTCGCTTCACAAACTTTTCGTGCTCGATTACGGGGAATACCACCATCATCGACCGAACTTCTCAGCCAATTCGACTCCGCGATCCCGACGACCGAACGCCCAACGAGAGGTACCGCCAAAATGTCGACCAAGCAGAAGAAGTCCGCCGGAAAGCAGCGCTCCGCCATTGCGGACGTTGTCGCTCGCGAGTACACCATCCACATGCACAAGCGCGTTAGTATTTTCCCTTGAGAAAAAACCAGACCGTCAACCAAAATTCCGACGGCATCTGGTGATGGGCTGTGATCAAACGCGGTAATGCTGACATTATTCTCCTCATGTAGCTCCACGGTGTTACCTTCAAGAAGCGTGCTCCCCGTGCCATCAAGGAGATCAAGGCTTTCGCCTTCCAGGCCATGGTACGTTCTACTGCCCCTCTATAATAGGATCCCGAAATCCAAGAGACAACTAGATCCGACTTATCGCCATCCGTCACCCGTCCTTGAGGACAAGATCACGAATCGGCCCTTGGGCTTGAAGAGTTGGACGGTCGCTAATCCACAATGATTGTATAGGGCACCACCGACGTCCGTGTCGACCCCCAGCTGAACAAGAAGGTCTGGGAGCAGGGCATCAAGGGCGTTCCCTACAGACTCCGCATCCGCATCTCCCGCAGACGAAACGACGAGGAGGGCGCCAAGGAGAAGCTGTACAGCTACGTCCAGGCCGTCAACGTTAAGGACCCCAAGGGTCTCCAGACCGTTGTCGTTGAGGAGTAAAAAGTTCTCTTTGGGATGGTTTTAGGGCGGCATGAAGGCATCGGAGTTGCATTCGGCATTCTAGTCTCACATACAAAATCGACGGAAATGTGAACAACGCTTGATTCCCCACACGAATTCGACGACTTATTACTAGTTCTGGACCCCGCGATGTGGTGGGATGTTGCTTTTTTGTCTGCGCCAAGTTGCGCGCGCGAGAAGGGGGCGTTGCGTGTGTGCCCGCAATGGTGATGGAGGACTTGGGACAACAGTTTACTTTGTGGTTCCTGTTTACACACATCGTCCGACAGGGTCTTTTCTATCGACTTGGGCTGTCTGCCTGATGCAGACAACAGGATATACCCAATCCTAGCCAGGCCCCAGCCATGCAATGCAGTCCAATTCCTAACAAAAAAAAGTTCCAAAAACCACCAGCCCGTAATCATACAAGACAGACTCCAATTCTCCAGTGCTAAAAACAATGCCTTCACTCTCCGTCCACTGACCATCGCTTCGTCTGGGCTCGGACACGCTCACTCGTCCTCGACATCGCGGTGACGAGCGAGTACCTTGCGCTTGAACTCTTCGTGGTCCTTGTCCCAAAGCTCCGCGGCCTCGCCATTCAGAGGGGAGGCGCTGGGTCCCAAACATTAGCAACAGGTACATACATACAGTGGACCACTTTTTGTCGGGGTAACTCACTTGTTTGGCTCGCCAAGCAGACTCTGCAAGCTGAGAAGGACGGTCTGGATGTTGTAGGCAGGAGTCCACTTGTCCTTGAGGATGTCCAGGCAAATGCGGCCGGAAAAGTCAAAGTTGGGGTGGTAGATGGGCGTCGTGAAGAGCACCGTCGGCGGCGCGTAGGGGTAGTTGGTAGGGAAGGACAGGCTGAGCTTCAGCGTCAGGCCCGCGTACGGGGTCTGATCGGGTCCCTCGATCGTCGCCGTCCAGGACATGAGGTTGCCGTCTGCCGAAGGGAAGGCAGAAACGCCTGGAGCGGGCGATGTCATAAGCTGCATCAGCTCCGTCTGCAATCTGCGACGATAATGTCAGCTCATCTTCTTGAGAAGAGGGCAGCCAAGTCCACGTACCTCTTGGTGACGCTCTGCGCGTCGGGTCCTTTTCTGGCACCGCCGAGCTTGGCCGCCTGGACGCTGCCGGGAGCGGCGTTCTGGTTGTCCTCCATGCTGTAGTCCATTGCCGTAACTATGTATGGGATTTCAAATCGAGGAGCAAGCAAGCACGGGCGTTGGGAGCACTGGAGTCGAGACGAAAGGGTAAAGAGTGCTTGAGGTGAATAGCTGGGATGAAGCAGGTAAGTCGTTTGGTAAAAACAAGGACGCAGTCCGGCCGTTCAGTACTTATGTGCAAGGGGGGAACGCAACGCGCAGAAAAGAGGAGGATCAAGGGGCAAAGAAGACGACAAGCTTGCAGGCGTCGAGAACAACAGAAGGGCACTTATTCTGCAGGGTAAGAAGGGCTTCCGGGATTGGTGAATCGGCGACGCTGGTACCTGGGCGACGCGCTGGGGTTCAATTGACGCTTTTGGACTAGCGCCGTCGCTGCCGTACGGGAGGCAAACGTCCGGTACGGATACATAATATTGAGACAGTAGGTAGGTAGGTAGGTATGCATTGAACCTCAACTCATTTCCAAGTCAAGCAGACGCTTTACTTCAATGTCAAGAATTTGCACGCATATTGATGGTCTACAATTTTGTATATACAGTGGCCTTATGAATTCCATCGTGGGTCAAAAGCAGCTCCAGAACTGCATACTGGGACCCGGTATGAAGATGTAATAAATTGCATTTGAGATTCCAGATATGGACATTGGAATACACATTGGTTAGTTGCCAAAACCTAGGTTTGCTTTCCAGACCGAAAAATACGTAACTGGAAAGACTTGAGATAGTGGTTGTAAGGACCCCACGCAAACGGCCCGGACTTAACAAGATCTTTGCTCTGATTGTGCACGTTTTCTTCTTCTTTTTTCTTCTTTTCTCTCTTTAACATATATATCTTATGATGATTGTTCAGACGACAGTTCCGTTCCAATTTTAACCATAAAGGCCGCCTTTGGCTTGTTCAGAATTTCGTCACATCCTTGCACCTGATCAAATACTTTCCGAACATGTGCTGTCCGTCACTCAGTCATTTGAAAGGAAGACCAGGTGCAGCAGTCTGGTTATCGAAAGTCGTGGCGGATTGTTGACTCTGTCTGACTGTCTTCTGCCGCTTCAACTTGGCCTCAGGTTATTTCTCCTTCTTCTTCTCTTTTCTAATCCCTTTTTTTCAACCCTTCCCCTCCAATGCTACGAGGGACAGCCAGCAACACCCAGCCAGGACCAGACTTGCAGCCTTTGATTCTGCTGGTATTTGTCCGGTTCAACTTTGCCTGGCCTGTCCGCCTCGGCATCTCATTTCCACCTATTGATTATCATAAGCATGGCACCATTTCATCAGTGCCCGTGGAAGAACTGTAACCACGTTCATGATGAAGTGTCCGTCAGGTATGTCATCTGATTTGTTCATGACCAGGTTGATGTGGCTAACGTTCCCGTTGGCAGCACTGTCTCCTCGTCCGGGGACACCTTCAGGCTTTGCGAATTGGAAAGCATGACAGATTCATCATCTCTTCCTGCTCAATCGCACGAGGGCAGTAGTGACGTTGCGAGCATATCTGAGACCTCGATAAACATCCTTCAAGGCACTACAGTGAAGACCACGTCAGCTACCGCTATCTTGCAAACACCCAGCGAGAAGGAGAAGAAACAGAGAGCTGGTTGCGTTCATGAGAGTTCGCGATATGCATGGAAATTGATCGACAAGCGAGGCCAGAAATATGATTTATGCGCCTGCGTGCTTCCAAAGTTTGTGCTTCGTTGCACTAGATGCAATGTACAAGTCTGCATGATGTGCGGATCTCAGAAGGGATGGATTGTGAGACGGAGTCCGAGGTAAGTCGGGAAACGACGATATTTTGAAGGCCTTTCTGACGTTTTGGGGTATTAGAAACCCTCCCACCAACCTTCGACTATGGGACCCTGCTCATTGAAAACTTGAACCATCTCAACTTCGTCTGGCACGAGTCACCTTGCCCGAATGGCCAGTCGTCCGAAAAATTAACTATTTCCTTAAAGATCGGCGACAAGACACAACTAAGATCATGGGATCGAGGCTTGGTTAGAGCTTTGGACTGGGATGTGATGGTTGGGGATCGTTATAGAGAAGCAACGATCCTTCATTCCTCGATAGGCAGGGGAGGCAGGGGAGGCAGGCAGGCAGGCAGGCAGGCAGGCAGGCAGGCAGGCAGGCAGGCAGGCAGGAAGGATGAATGACGGCGCGAGAGTTCATCAATACGCAATCCAGCCAACCGAGTGAGTCGTTTAATGGCAGATGTCTACAAACAACTATTACATAATATGGGCTTATGGCAAAAGTGGTGTGACACCTTTTCTAAAGTGCCTCCTCAGGGCATGGGGGAACTGCTAAAGCGGCGACAGCCCAGATGTCAATCCCTGTCAGTTTGGAGGGGCATAGTGGCGGAACTGTTTACCTGGTCGACGCTGCAGCAACGGCGATAAGAGGACTTATCGGCCAATGGGTTTGCGTCGCCCAGGCGGCAATGAAACATTGCATTGACTTCAAACAAACACGCTCAAGCTCTTTACGCGACCGAGACGCGTGCTTTATTGGAGAGGCACCCGCGTTTGGGACGGCTCGAGGCACCATCTCAGTCAACATGGTGAGTTCTGGCTGACTCTGGACCCTTGGACCCTTTGTGTGCAATCCGCCTTACGTTAGTCTGCTACGTCATCTGCACTGTGTTTGCTGTTGGTGTTGTCTGCCTAAGAGAGAGTCATCGTGAATCGATATCCGAGATCCCTGTTTACCCATCTCATTTCCCTTTGGCTTGGCCAGCCTCAGTCATGGCATAGTCCACCACCACAGCTTCTGCGAGGGAATCATCCGAACATCCCACCGACTGCAGTTTACTCACTAAGCAAAGATGCAACAGTCGCAGCTAGACCCTTTACCCACTGACCTGCCCTTCCGGATCATCTCCAAAACAATTGGGCGAGGCGCTTATGCATCGTGGGCCGCCCCTCACTCAGATCGCTCGTGATGGAACCCCTCCACTGACACTTTAACACGCAGAATTAAAAAGGCCGTCCCCCAGGACGCGCAAACACCCGTATTCGCCGTTAAGTTCATCCACAAGGGCTATGCCGTCAAGCATGGCAGGGTATCGGCGAAGCAGCTGTTGATGGAGGTGTCGCTACACTCGCATGTCGGCCAACACCCGAACATCATCGAGTGGTTTGCTTCGGGAGAGGATGCCAACTGGAGATGGATCGCCATGGAGTTCGCCGACGGAGGCGACCTCTTTGACAAGATAGAGGCCGATGTTGGAGTGCATGAGAACATTGCACACGTCTATTTCCTGCAGCTCATCAGTGGTGTGAGCTTCATCCACTCAAAGGGCGTCGCCCATCGCGATCTGAAGCCCGAGAACATACTGTTATCGGAGACGGGAACCCTCAAGCTCGCCGACTTTGGTATGTCGACCATGTTCGAGTACAAGAATCAGCGGAAGACGAGTTCCACCCTCTGCGGGAGTCCACCCTACATCGCCCCCGAGATTCTCGCCTGCGGCAAGGCAGACAAAAAGACGTCGTCGACCGTAAACAAATACTCACCGGATCTCGTTGACATCTGGTCATGTGGCGTTATCCTCTTTGTGCTGTTGGTGGGCAATACCCCTTGGGACGAGCCGTCGAGCGGCAGCTGGGAGTATCAAGAATACGTCCGGACAAACGGCCGCAGCACGGATGCTCTTTGGGGAAGGATACCGCCGAATGCCCTGTCGTTGCTTCGCGGGATGATGAACATCCATCCCGACAGGCGCTTCTCATTCCGGCAGATTCGTCAACACCCATGGTACACCAGACCAAACCCACACCTGACATCAGACGGGAAGATTTCCGACCCCATCAACCTGGCCACGCAGATGCTGGAAAGCCTCAAGATCGACTTCAACCAGCAGCCGACGGCTTCCCAAGGCAACCCGACCAGCAGTGACCCCATGGAGGTCGACACCATCGGCCAGGTGTCCTTCACGCAGCCCGAGACGCCCATCAATGACGTCACATGGGATTGGGAGCGCCCAGCCCTCAAGGTCATGAACCCCATCGCCGTCTCTTCGACGCTGCCCCTGTCCCGGAGTGTAAGCGGCGTCGTGAACAGGCGCATGTTCCTGCCATCCCTCGCGGAGGAGCCGTCCATGAGCCAGTTCTCGCAGACCCCCAGCGTCCCATTGACCCTCACCCAAGCGGCGCGCCGGTTCCGCGACATTGTGCCGCCCGAGTCGCTCACGAGATTCTTCTCGCACGTGCCGCCGCAGCTCATTGTGCAGATGCTCAGCGACGCGCTGCACCAGCTCAACGTTCCGCTGCCACCCGTGACGCCGAGCCTGTCGGCGGACCACATCGTCACGATCAAGATCAAGACGCTCGACGAGCGGCGGCAGTCGATGCACGGCGAGATCCATGTCGACAAGCACAGGCTGCCGGAGGAGCAGGAGCTTTTGGATATACGGTTCGTGAAGATCAAGGGAGACCCGCTCGAGTGGCGCCGTTTCTTCAAGAAGATCGTAGTGCTTTGCAAGGACGGCGTGTATGTGCCAGAGGCATAGGGTTTGACATCCCGGCTAGAGCCTCTCAAGGCTGGGCTTGGATAGAGTGATGGATGTGAATGAAGTTTACGCCGCATAGATATATGGATAGGACTGTTTTTGAGGAACGGAGAAATGCAATACCCCACAAATGCCCCGAAAGTTTGAAGCGCTACCGAGCCGTGATGAAACTCGATCATGGCGTGCTTGTCCGATTTCACTGCGGTGATGCCCTAACTCCTCTAGTTGCTTCAGTCTGAACCCTCGTCACACCCAACCCCGTTTTCCTCTCAAAGGTATTGCCAGATTGATACGTAGAGGCATACGCACTTTTCTTAGCCAACACAAGAAATGGGGGTTGCACAACGTGGGTATTGCGAATTGAAAAACTACATACGCATCTTTTATCAAACATCAAGTCCGAGAAATCCGCCGACGATCACAAAACCTCCAGAAATCGCACCCAGTCGCGGCTAGCCAGCGCCTGATCCATCCGTCATGTCACCTTACCCATCATTCATAACGCAGTTCCCGTCGGCCTCCTCCTGTCCAGGGATCCTTGATCCAGGCCTGCGGTAAGTGATGCTCATCACGGACATACCATCGATCAGCGCCTCCGTTTGACGGACGAGATTCCGGGGGCTGTCGGCCCGGAGAGGGAGCAAGCCCCGAATTCGACCCTCTGCCTCCAATTCCAGACGCTTCATGGTCTCCACGTATATGTTGAAACGGACGACGGAACTACCAGGCATGCAATGGCGTTTCGCCAGAGTCCCGAGCTCAGGGTGCCACTTCCAGACCTCCCCCAGGACGAGGGCGTAAAGCTTGATGAACGTGGAGGCGTGTCCACTCACGCCGGTTGTGTTGAGGATGTTTCTTCGGCACTGTCCGCCTCGGCAGACAAAAAGTTCGAGGTACACGTGCACAATCTCGTGGATCAGCGTTGAAACATTGGTGGTGAATGCTAACCGCCGTGTCTCCCTGGGGCTGTCTCGGCTATATGGGTTATCGACCGCCATTCTGCTCCAGATTCGTATACGGCTGTATGCATGGTCTCTATTCCAGTGGCCCGGGGAGGTGGTTGCGTCGCCATAACGGCAGTCCGCGACATCCGCCTTCAGCCGGCCGAACCCCGTGTGCAGAACCAGAAACAGGTGCTGCTGGCCCTCTTGCAGACGAGTCAAGGTGCCGAAGAAGAAGTACTCGTCGAGGCACTTCATCATTGAGCGCAGCGAGCCCTCGAGGAACGCCGCCTCGGCCTCGTCCTGCTTGGAGCCGTTCCCCTGCTCAAAGTCCTGCAGGCGCTGGGCGGGAAGCTTGCCCCAGGCGGCACCCCGCGGCGACGACTCCAGATAGCACTTGACGAATGAGTCCCGGGCTGCGGTCTGATGGGGCTGCAGCTCGCATTGGAGGAAGTGACCGCAGGTCATGTTCAACAAAGGGGTTGCGCCGTACGAGAAAGGGGAGAGCGGGATCAAGGGCCGAGGCTCGTCCGCGTCTTGTCCGTCATGTTCCTGTGGCAGAGTGGTCTTGGGGAGCCTCGGGTGTCGGCACGGCTTCACTTTCTTCACGCGGCGGCCTCTCGTTCGGTGCCTTGAGCTGGAGAGGCGTGCCCTTCTCGCCCTTGTCGGCCGTGTGGGCCTCGAAGATGGCATGGCGGCTAGTTGTGGATTAGAGGTGCTGGGCTTGGAAGGTTTCAGCTTGATAGAGAGTGGTAGATCGATGATTGGGTCCCTCTGCTCGGAGCTCGGTATCCTGCTCTCGTTATATACATGCCAGCAGATGACTAGAAGATGCTCGTTCGTTGAACGATATATAGCCCATAAACTCGCGAAACGGTAATCCGAGAGACTCTTTGTTGCGTTCCTTTTAGAACTTCAAAACTGGCAGAATGGGTTGTGTGTTTTGTTCGAAGTTGAGAAACGGAATAAGACTTGCTCGTTTAGATCTGACTCGAATAGGGTACAAGAAGCTCTTGTTTCGTCTCGAACATTGTGGCTATATATGGAGCTGCTGCATCCGATCTCAAAGCCAGTTCAGACATAGAACCATTATCAAACTTTCCTTAGTGCCTACTGAGAAACTACGGTTCTATCAATTCATTCATTATTTTCTCCAGTTAACTGGAAATCGGGTCCGGAATAGCGGAGGAAAGCATGGAAGGTATTAGCACAGGAGCATTCATTTAGCGAACTTGTCGATATAAACGTTGTCACAATGCATTGGTTTTCCATTTCATTGTGATTCTATCAACTCATGGGTGGTTTTTTGTTTCCTTGGGACATCTTAGTTGTTTCAGGAGCCAAAGTAGCTTGTACGCAAAGCCGTAGGTTGCTGGCTTTACAGAGGGCCGTGAAAAGGCTATAGGACGTCCTGCTCATTAGCCAAGCGAAGGAAGGAAAGCCCGGAAAATATCAGTTCTGTTGAATACAGTCGACGTCGTAGTAACCCTACTATACAACGTATCCAACGAGACGGCCCTATATCCAATTCTATCTATTACAACATGCTTCTAACGTCTTATCATGTTCTGCCAAACACTAATACATCATAACATTAATCGTAAGTACGGCATCCGGTCATGTGCTCTTCATACTGCTGCCAGTGAGGGAGTCTGCCGGAACACCCCATTATGGAATTGTTCACTCCCCTCCGCGAAACTGCTGAAAAGGATAGGTGGCTCGCTTGGGGAGTTCGTTGTACCGCTATCAATCGTCTTGGGGCCTGGAGAAAGCGGCCCGCCAATGTTTTGGTTTGCGACTAAAGGGGAGGTTTTGGAGTTATCTATACCGGTAGCAAAGAGACCCAGACGCGACCCAAGTGCCTTTAGGGGAGGCAGGCAGAGACAGACCATGGCCGCCGACAGCTCGCCGATCGACCACAACGCTGGCTCCACGTTCCCCCGAGTGAAGTCCGGCCCGACGTCAAGATACTGAAGACGGATTACGGCGATGGCCACGATACTAGTTTAGAACCGCGCAATCAGTATGGCATCCCTGCTGTACCGCGCACACGCACCCACACACACACACTCGAGGGAGGCTACCCACAAGAAGCCGAGGCTGAAGATGCCTATCAGATAAATCTTTTGAGAACGTGGAACCTTCAACTTGGACAACGCTGGAAGCGGCAGCACGAAGATGATAATGTCCGCGACGATGCTGAGAGAGGCGTAAACGTAAAACAGGGCTTTCTGATCCAAACACTTGGCCGGGACGCGAGGGTCCCAAAAGCCCTCGAGGGGGTCGCAGAAGGTGAAGGGCAAGAAAAAGGTGATGCCCCCCCACAGCCCAATAAAAACCATGGCTGCGAGGTAGATGTTTCGCGTGCGGGGGGTGCATAGCACCTTGTAATTCTGAATCAGGAAGGACATCTTGAAAGACAAGTGTCCCAGGCCATAGAACGTGATGCTACACCAGTAGCACTGTATTGAAAGAATCCGTCAGCTATTCGAAGTCGATAGTTTTCGGACCGTGCGCTCTCACCTGGAGTACCTTGATAATATCTTCTAACGTGACCGTCTGCTGATGTCTCCCGAGACCGTATCGTGTCACTGTCGGCCGTTAGGATCTAGGTGCATATGCCGGTTGGAATCAATGGATGGTATCACTGAGTGCAATAGAAACTCCACATCCACATATTGATAGCTAAATCGAGTCAGATGGTTATCCCATCGTCAAGCTTGAGAAATTACCAAGGCGGAAAGCGGGGGGTTCCTCATTGAACTTACCAATAAGAAACTCGCCAAGTAATCATCCCAGCCGACTTTCTGTACAATGTGATAGCGTGTCCAGAGGCGGAGAGCTAATATGGCCGTAGAAATGACCAGACACATGGATACGACGCCAATGATCATTGGCGCGTGCGACCCGTCCCTCGCTAGCTCCTCGGGGGAAAGTGGTGGTAAATCCATAGTGGTTGGCGTTGGAAGATGCGAGCCGCGGAGATGTACGTCCCTGATGCAGCTGGAGTCCCCAGGTGAGATGCGAAGGGGTCGGTTCGCGTGGTGGGTGCCATGAGCAACTACTTATGGCGTGCCAATGAAGAGAATCACCTCAACAACAGGTCGGGGCTAGGTAACTAGGCTAACACTAAAGACACATTCATTCCCCTCTGCTGGGGGATTACTAAACAGGTGGCTATCCGTAGCGGCCGCCCATATTGATGAATGCGATCGGAGGCGTACTTTCACCAAAGTCGCAAGCCGCGATGTATTGAGTACGGAGCAAATCACAGCGCGCGGAGCCTCTAGCCGACGCACATCATTCGCCGCAACAGACGGTCGTCATGTCATGTCTTTAGGGCTGACCGGTTCCGGTTTGCTCCCCGACCGTTCCAGAAGAAGGTGACGAGTCCGAGGGATGCCTTCAATGTAGAACGCATGGCACTGGACACGCCGCCGTTTCGATAGCACAGGGCGCCCGATAAAAGGAGATGCGGAATGCACATACGCCAGTCCTCTTCAGCGAAAGATAAGAGACAGTGCCGATAGTCGAGAATGTTCAGAATCGGCCACATCAAAGCGCCGTTCTCTCACTGCGCCCATCCTCGTGGAAAGCCCGAGACTCCGGACAGTGCGTCGCAGCAGTAGCAAAAAGATAAAGGGTAAGAGAAAAAAACAAAGGAAAAAAAAACCCAAGTAGAAATGTAGATGGAATTGAGAAAACATGGCCCATAGAATATTGAGATACTAGGCTGAAGGCCGAAAGGCTGGATGGTGTTTATTGTTACACAAACGTCCGCACCGGGTCAAGCTTCGGCTCTGTGTGGGGTCCCATCAGCATTCCACCGAATGTGGAAATTGCCGAGACGCATGTGTAAGCTCATACTGTACGACATCATTCTGAGAATGGGAAGGCTGATGGTGTTGATTCCAGGCCCGATTCGTTGTTCCTCCCGAATTCCCATTTTGCCTCGGATCTCTGGCGATGCCACTCGACATGGGAAGACACCTCCGTTGCAGTGCGTGCAGCACATTCGAACTTTGCACATGTGCCATTTTCTGTCACAATCTCCTTGGCGGCCAAGACCTGCAAGACGTCTTAATCGGTAAAGCATCCCCACTTAATCTTTGGTTCGGTCAGGCCCCCTTCGTCATCCTGTTGGCTCGTTCGTCTTGACCCTCGAGTGCCGTGTGTGACACCGACGTAGTGTTAATTTCGACTTCACACACTATGAGGAAGGGGGCGGGGAGAAGGATTTCGGATTGCGGTCGCGGGGTTTGCAACGCAAAAGTGCCTATCCGGACAGAACGAGAACAAGTCCTCATCAAATTTCGAGGAACGCAATGAACGAACGGGCAAACGTCCGAGAAGTCAGTCAGTCTGTGTGACAATAGCATTTCCAGACAACAACATGAACAATGTCGCAAGAAGCCGATTGCGCAACTGACTGCCCATTGTCAGAAAGGAAACTTGGGCGATTGTAAGTCGCAAAACTCAGGGTCCGATGGAAGCACAGAATGGGACCGTTGTGACCGAGTCGACCGTTCTCTTGTGATTGCCTTTTGATAGCCAGCAAACGTATTAGCTATAGCACGGTAGGAGCAAGCAGTACGCATCGGCCAAGGGCAACGTAAGGGTAGGTATTCGTGCAACGTAAGATGAGTCGACTGTGCCCATTCTGATAACTCCTGGGTGAAGGGTGTAATGTAAAGCAAGGCCTTCTTTCAACTAAAGAACAGAGATGAAGCGGGAAGAAACACGTAAAGGGAGTCGGTCGAGTTTCGAGGGGATTCGAAAACTGTTGGGAGGCATCGCTATCGAGTGAGTCGATACTGGCTGGAGAACATGTCCGAGTTCCACCCCGCCACATCCGATTACCATGGGTCATCCTCAGGTGGGCTTGGGACAGCCACGGGATCGTCCCATGCGTGATTAGGATGATATATTGGTCAAGTTATGGCGGTGAGGGGTTGGTACCAAGATTGACGCAGCGTCAACCGGAAGAAGGCCTTGTCCATCATCTCTGCTCCGAAAGTGTAGTTTCAGGTCGGGGACGGTGCCAGACTGTCTGTTTCTTGAGTAAAAGCGTTGCGTGAATAAATGCAGAACGAAGAGACGACTCCTTGCACGAGGGCTAGTAACGGCATGAGAACCCTTGCAAGGAATGCCCTGTAGCCGACGGAATAAGCGGGATTGGCGCAGGATATATGCAGGTGCAGTAGTTCTTCAACGGCACCACAACTCGCTCGGGTAAAGATCAGCCAATGGGCGGCAGCATGTCCAGCTCTTCCGGAGACGGAGTGTAACCTTGCACCAACAACGCTCTTCCCGCATCATTTATCACCCTGCATGAACTATCAATCAGCCCCATCAAAGGTCAGCTCATGAGACTCTTTCTTCCTCAAAGAACCCATTGACTACATAGGCCTCGGCACGTCAGGTGAGCGCTTATGGGAGGGGCCAGTGGTACCTGCGGGGATGGGGAGGGGGGGAGAAAGCGCTTACGTTGCCAATCTCGAATCCTGTTCCATCTGATATTCTTGGTATGCCAGGTGGGATTGATCATCCGCGGCTTCCGCCGCATTTCCCCGAGACTGCCTATTTATACCACAAGGTGTCATTTTCATGCCATTGGCGAGCTAAGATTAAAAAGAATAAGAACAAAACGAAGTCAATTGTCGTTGTTCAAAAGAAGCCAGGAGAAGACTTGGGTATCCTCATCGTTACAACGCTAAAAACCGCCCTTCCGTGTACTTCCCCTTTCCCCCTCATTAAAACTTGATACAAGCTATCCTGGAGACGGCCGGCAGCAGCCTGCCATCTTGATTCGGCACTTCTCGGAGTTGCCGTCCGATCTGGGCCGCGAACCCGGCCCTTGGCGACGATGCAGGCTATGGCGGCCTACCTCGTGTCAGTGGACCGCGTGGATGAGGTCGCCCTGCTGCTCCCCGCCTCCTGCAGGATCTTGGCCTCTTCCAACGCCTCTCTACGAGCGAATTCGTCGAGCAGCTTATGCGCGGTTTCCAGAGGCAGGTCGGCTATCATGGCCGCCAAGTACTGTATATTGCGAAAAGAGAAAACGAGTCAGTTCAACGCACTTCTCATGCAGTTTATGTGTGCGAGATCCCGTCACGCTGCAGACGACGGGCAAGGGGCGAAACGGGAAGGCCGTTGTTGATACATACCTGGGGGAAGACGTGGGAGGCATGGTACTTGAATTCCTCCATCATACGGTTCAGGCGCAGGATCTGCTTCCACGGCACGATGGTGTCGCCAATCAGGAAGGTAGGGAACCTGGCCATGGCTATCTCCTCAAGGATCCATCGGCGTTGGAAGTACGGGCGACCCATGAAGTCGTTGCAGCCGATCCAATGCGGCATCATGAAGGGGATCTCGCCGTTGGGCCCCGGCTCCCACAGGTTGGAGAGAGACTCGGCCCATTTGTGCGTCGGAGCGTAGTCCTCGGGGTGCTTCTCCCGGTCGCCGGGGTCTCCCCAGTGGGGCGGCATAGCGTCCTCAATCTGTGCGAGCGTCGCCATCGCCAAATCAGTGTGTTCCGTCTTTTCGCCCAGCCACCCGACGACTAGCTCTGCGTTGCGGTAGATATTGCGCATGTCCGAGTGCTGCTTGTTCTTCTCCAGCTCGTCTCGCTGGTTGACGCACAGGAAATCACACCAGACCCGTAATGCCCTCGGCTCGTTCTCGCTCGCGCGCGAGCTGCTTATGCCAAACAGCTGCCTCAGCCATCGCGGGGCGCCGTGAGGCCGCCTCGCCGGCGTCCGCTGGTAGCGCTGCGAGATGGTCGGGTAGAAGACGGCGCGAACATGCTTCAGGGCCTGGGACAAGTGGGCGGTGATGGTGACGGGCTGGCCGCTCACGAAGATCTTGTCTGTTTCGGACGCGTCGCCGTAGAGGGAGGAGAGTGCGATGTACTCCCGTGACAGGTCGTCGGTGAGGCGGACAGTAACGAGGCGGCACTCGACGGGGTCGCTGAGGTTGCGCGCCGACTGAATCTCGAGCAGGCGGATCTCGCGCTTCGAGGGGTCCAATCGCCTGTATACGATACTCATTGTATAGATTGGGTCAATCAAATCGGTCCGACGGTTGGCGCGGTTCCTGAGACGAATTCTCTGTCTCTCTCTCTTCTGTTCCGGCTTCTGGGTTCCGACTTCTGGCCCAACAGGTTGACTGACGCTAACCGAGAACGAGTCCTATTTTTTCCCCTCTTCTTTGATCCACCCCTTGGCCTCTCTTTGCTTCGTCTCTGGTATCTGGTTCCGGAGTCCTGTTGGTTTGTCTCTTTCCAGTTTCTTGAGCTGCAAGGCAAGCCAGGTTGTGGGAGAGTGGAAAGTGGCAAGACAGGGGTGGGTTTCCAGATTTCTGCAGGTCGCACCAACGATGCAACACGACAGATGAAATATGCGTCCAACACAGGACGGGATACCGGCGTTTATACCAAGAAGGCGCAAAAGGCGGGCCCGATAGCTTGGGCAGGGTATCTCTGGGGCAGCGCGCCATCTTCTATCGCATGCACCGCTACTCGCTCGAGATTTTTTTTTTCTCAAGGCGCAGGGGTTCCAGTCGCAAGTGGAAGAAGGGGTGGGAGGGGAGACGAAGACGGATGGAGTCGGGGTGGCCTCGCATGGTGGACAGGGTGTGTGTAGTGTAGATGGCATCGGCGGGGTGCAAAGGTAACCTTTTCATCTCTCGGGGTGCTCGCAACATGACTGAGGGAAGCCCACTGCTAATTACCGATACAAAGGAAGGGATTGCATGCCAATTCGTGGGTTGCTGGCTGCTAATGTTCTGCAGAATGTTGTTGCCTCTCATTTCGTTTTCGCTCCTACACTCTGGTGTGGTTGCGTTGAGTGCGGAACAAATTGCCACGAGTTATTGCGGGATGGGTGACATGTGGACTGGTTACCCCACCCATCTGGACGTTTTTGTGGCATCGTGTCCAAGGACAGGGGTTTCTGCTCGCCATCAGAGACAAATTGGAGCCTTTTTTTTTTTCTTCTTTTTTTTCTTCCCTTTCCCTTCTTCTTTTCCCACTTGTGGGTTAACCCCCAAACACCGCGGCAAAAGTCTTCTTATCCTTCTTCTCCTCCTTCACATCATTGATCAATCAGAACTTGGCTAAAATGGCCATGCCACCCTACCTTGTCACCTGTGGTAGAATGGCGAACGAATATGTTTGCTTCGTGCATGTTTGCCAGCGCCGAGCCGTAAGCGACCCCGGTCAATGATGGTAATACTGTCCATGCCGGTTATGGGTACTACAACCGTAATCTCCTGTGCCTCAAGACAACCTTTGCTGAACACCACGCCAACCGCCGCCGAGAAAATAGCTGCGTACCGACAACACTATCCGAACCTTACGTCGTACACCGCACATATGCCTCATTGGCGCCGTTAGCAGCACCTTGACGATCATGGCATGCTTTGGAACTTGGCCTTGACGAACCCCGGATGACACCCCCACCCCTCTCTAGCAGGGAACACCATGTCGCGCTGGCTTCTGGCCCTCTTATTCTCTCTCTTCTAGAATGACTCCACCCACTCCTGACTCGATAAACCCAGGCTGTGCGTCGTCATTGCCAGAGTGACAGCCCAGCTAGGAGAGCCGATGCCAACTCAGGAGTCAGGGCGAACGGTACCATTTTCCCCCGCTGTATCTTTGGCCGGAATTAGGTAGTACAGAGTCAGTCATGTTGGGGAACCCACCCAGATACAAGACACCTATGGTTTGGATGCTTGACGTGAGGTTTCGACTCGGCCGTACTCGTCTCCCAGCCCGCCCGTCCATCCAGAAGAGGACGTGCCTGACCTCGGACTCTCTTCCGGTCTTGTTCCTGTGATCAAGAGTGGCAACCCTCCACCGACACTTGTCGACTTGCCTTCGATTCGTTCAAATATCCCTGGCGAGCTCACCCCACAATCCTGCATCAAGTGGGCAAGTACATGCAGAGTCTGTGCCGATATCGTACGGCCCAAACGTACAGGATCAATGGTACTGGCAAGGGCGGCTACTATGTACTGACCCATCCCGCACGTCTACAAACCTACCAACGTAAACCACGTACCCAGAAACCCGCGTCCAACAGAATGAAAATAGTTTTCTGCTACAATCCCTTGGTTATCTGGTTGTCCCAGACTGCGTGCACGAGATGGAGATGGGCAATGCCTCTTACCCACATCCATCCAAAACGGCTTCTTTCCTCCGGATGTCACTGCAGTCCTACACTGTTCATAAAGGTCCGGGTCTCCCCCGTCTGGCTACCCCATGGATGTGGTCGGTAGGCTCAAGTCTGTGCTCCTTCTAGACCATCAGTTTTGTTCACCGACTCTCTATCTAACGTATAATCCTCCCGCACACCCATTCTTACTTATTGCCCATTCCTGCCCAACGAGGACCCTAGCACTAAAAAGGGTCAAGCGTGCATGCCCCCGATGATTAGTGCGTCGCAGCTCACCCCCGGGGCTCACGATGCCGCCGTCGCGGCTGCGAGCCCGCTGTTCCGGATGCTGAGCTCGCTGTGGGGTTTGTTCGCCCCGAAGCGCATCCGTCTCGAAGACGACCTGGCATCGGCGCCGGACAGGCTGGCTTCTCTCGTCAAGCCCATCTGCACGGACATGCTGAAAGGGATGAAGTATCCCGGTGCTCCGCAGCTCAAGAAGGAATCGGTGGAAGCCCTGCTGAAATACATGTACGAAAGGGCTGTTGACATTGGCTACCCCCTTGACACCCCCATCTCCGCAAAGGCGTTCCGCCTGGGATACTCGCTAGGACTGGTACGTTGCCACCATCTCGCAAACTCCCACTGCCACGTCGTCGTCTACCCATCCAAAACGAGCCAATTGCTGACGAGCCGACAGCTCTGCCATCCTAACCACCCGACAGAAGTGCAAGGTTTCGTTGGACTCTTCACGTGGCTCGTTGTGCAGTACGACGACATTGTCGGCCAGAATGACGAGATGGCCGAGGCCCAGCTCTTCCAAGAGCGGTTCTTCAGAGGCGAGACGCAGCCGAATGCCATGCTGGAGGGCCTGGCGAACCTAATGCGAGAGGCTCCTCGCTGGTTCGACCCCGTTCTCGCCAACCTGCTGCAAATATCTACCCTTAAGTTCTTGACATGCAACCTGCTGGAGCGCCACAAGGGTTTCCTGAACATGCCCGTAACGCGCGCCGGAGTCAAGTTCCCCGACTTTGTGAGGGACTTGTCGGGCATCAACGTGGCCTTCGCCGTCTTCTGCTTCCCCAAGGCCCAGTACCCCGACGTTGAGCAGTATCTGGAAGCCATCCCTGACATGGCCAGGTTTATCGACATTTCGAATGACGTCTTGTCGTAAGTCCCGCCAAATGTGGTAGACCCCTGTGATACATTACTGATGGGTCGTCTCAGATTTTACAAGGAAGAGCTCAGCGGCGACACTAGAAACTACGTGCACAACCGCGCGATGGCAACCGGCCGACCGGTGCTCACCGAACTCGAGGTGCTCAAGGACGAAGTGGTGGAATCAGCCAACCGAGCCGCCAAGATCCTTAAGGGACGCGGCAAGTACGAACAGTCTATGCACGACAGCGTCCGGGGCCTGTTGGCGATGCACACGGCCAACCCCAGATACAAGTTGAAAGACCTCGGGCTGGCCGAGGAGCACCCGCTGGCCCCCTTTGAAGACCAGATCGGCGAGCTATTCGAGCGAATGAAGGCAAAATAAGGTTTGTGGTTTGGATTTGCGGCTTTGCAAAAAAGGCATGAGATACCCCCTGGGAGGCATTCTGACGTCTCTTTCTTTCTTTTTTTTTTTTTTTTTTTTTTTGCTTCTCTTTTTCTTTTGTTAGTATCTGCATGTCGGCGTTCTCAATTATAAGTCTTGATGGGCTGGTTTTCTGGCATGAACCGGCCACGAACAACGGTGACTGGAGAGGGAGAGGGAGAAAAGGAGTCGACAATGAAGGCGGCAGACAGTTTGCCATTAAGTTCATGGAATAGACGAGCTGTGCTGTGCTGTACATAGGTCCTCACCACAATATTACTCTTCCTCTTACGTCATGTCATGCCTGCTTGCTCGAACTTTTGGGGGGGGGGGGGGGGGGGGGGGGGGGGGTTCCCACTCTAGGATTCATCCCTTGGCTGCTGAATATGACGATCGACATCTGCTGGCCCTGCCTAATTCCTATATACGGCTTCCACTCGTTGCCGACAAGGGCCCCGGCTCAAACACCGCCACGGCACAGAACCACAACTCGAATGCCTGGACTCGAGATTCCTGCCAAGAATCGTCAGACCAGGTGTACAGGGAGAAATTAGGCTGGCTGTGAGCAACATGGAAAGCAGACTGTGCGGCATTTGACTTGTCAGCTTTGATCAAAGAAGATGGCATTTCTGACCGGGGCTTTTCCCCAGAAAACTTTCTCTCAGCCATGCACATCATCCTCTAGCCCAGGGACTGGAGCCCCCTTTACAAATACTGGTAGAGTTTACGGATTGCGGATACAGCCGCCTCGTCAAGGTTAAAAAGACTCATCAAGGTTAAAGAGTCACAGATCCAGTGACTAGGGGCCACAAAAAAATAAAATAAACACATGACTCCGATGGCTGTCAAACCCAGGTGCGCTCTCGAGGTTTAATTCCATGTTAGAATTTTCTGGCGTCGCCATGTTCTAGAACGCTTCCAGATGAGCAGCGGCGGGTCATGTCGGTGCTGCAGAATCAAGGCTAGCCGATGGTAAACCAGGCGTTCGTAAAGTGTTGAGCCGTCGATCTCAAGCTGTGATCCAATCGTATGTTGAGTGTTTCTGATCGACGTATGTACGGTTGTGCCAAGTTGTGATATCTATGCATCGAATTTCTCAAGTGATGGTTTCGCTCAGGGATTTGCCATGGAGGTTTTTGCTTCTAGGTACCGGTAGTACGATGTACATAGGCGCGACTGGGGTTGTTGATTTCTCCGAAACCATTGGTTTTAGCGCTTAAAGCTGGTAAATCAAAATTACCGACGAAAATAAACGAAAAGCGCTCTAAGGAATCGTAGCTGGATGCGGGCAAGACCAAAACGTGAGAAAGCGAATTCAAAACTCCCAATCAAAGACGGCGACGCAAGTAACTTAACTGCTCCGGCTGAATGACAGGTTTGAGCTGACTTGTCAGAACCATAAAATCCGGCTCCAAGGCCCTGGTAGCTGGTACACAGGAACCGGTTCCAATGCAGCGCCAAATCCAAATCTGGTCTAGTGCTGAGCTCGTTGCCGGCACGTGTAGTGTAGTTAGTTGTGAACCTATCCGACCCGTTGCGATTGGTCGAGCTATCTGGGCATTGCGGCACGAACGACAAGCGAATGGGATTAACCCGTACAAATCGTTACCGTGGGTCTGGGAGATTTATAATTGCCCTGAGCTATTTGGAGCCGCAAGAGCCCTTTTATGCTCCTACCGCACGCATCCCCAAGACGTCAAGGTTTCCTGACGCTCTCTAGCTCCCAGAACTCTTTCGAGCCCGAGAGAAAGCACCACAAATACGATTCCTATCGAACGGACATGTCCTTGTAATGATATTCAAAGAGGTGCACGGACGTATTTTCAACAGTAGCTAAATGTCGCTCTAATAGGTGATTAACATAGCATTTTCCCTGCCCAGGCTCTTACGCTCCATTACGAGTATAAGTTCCTCACATCAACCAACACATCGTCCTCCTGTATTTCTTGGTCGCATCCGTCAATGAATTCCTCCCCGAAGCTGCCCAGAGTGACATCCCATTCCTGTATGCACTCAAAGATGTGCTTCATCAGCGTGCGGGCATGGCATCCATGCCGTCCTCTTTTGTCGCAAGAGTACTGAGAGCAACCCCCCAACTCCTGGCAAGAGCCGTCTCGACACGAGAACAGCATCAGATACCCGTGCACCATCTCGTGGATCACCATCGCAACAATCTGGCTAATGGTCCACACCCCTGCCGCTTCGATGTCAACCTCGACGATAGGAAGCGATCCGACGTCCCCGTTCTGCACCGCAACTCGAAAGCTGCTGCATGAGTCTTCGCAATTTTCGTTGTCGTCTCGGATGTTGATTCGGAGATAGCACAGCCTCTGACCGGACGGACGTCTGTGAATGCGAGTGAGCCAACCTTGCAGGAAATACTGATCAACGATCCGCGCCACCTCGAGCATGTGGCCAGAGTGCTCTTGGCTTTGGCTATCGTAGAGCTCATGGAATCCTTCGATCAAGGCGTATTTCAACTTGTCTTTAGCATCGATTGCGTCCCCTGAGTCGAGAGAGAGGCCATGCTGAATGGTTCTCGTCACCAAGTCGCCAATGTAGTAGGCGCCATACTGGCCGTGCGGCTGATGGTCGGAGCTAGAACCGGACATTCTGTTACTCATGTGAACAATGCAAGGGCGAAGAACGACGTCTGTCTGGCGGGATCCGCTAGTCTGTCTCTTCATTGCTTCGGTTCGCATGTGTGTAGCTGCCTCGGATGGTATGGTCTTTTGAATGCTTCGAATGCATTGTGAACATCTATGGCGCGAACAGCCGTACTTATTACAATACACTGTGATTCGAACGCTACTACTGTACGGTCATTGTTTGGCTGTTGACCTTGGAGCTTGACACCAGAGTTGCGCATTGATTTGACCCGACTGCTGACCTACGAAACAATTGATGGCCTGGCTCGACAAAGAATGAACAATGAATTGATTTGGCTGTGAATTTGAGGTTTTGTTGGAAACGTTACAAATGTAGACTAATATATTACTCCTCGACTTGTCCACGTACGATAACTGACCAAAGAGCTTCCACAAAAAAGAAATCAGTGATGGCTGTATTTGCCCTGACATCTGGTTGCGAAAAGTGGTCGGGATCTCTGGAGCGAAATTCAACCGAGTAGGATACATGTATTCATGTGCGGATATATGACTCAATGTTGCTGCTTTATCTTGTCTACCTCCTAAGATCCCACCGCCATCCACGGAATATTATCCGCCGGCGACTGAAAGTGACGGTATCTGACCCTCTCGTCCTATACCGTCCTTGTCAATCCCATACATGCGTACACAACACCAACCAGACATGAGAGACACGGAAGACGCCCACCGGCATTTCGACATTTACGGCAACAGTGGCGTTTGGCTCTAACGACGCCAGGATTCACGCTCCCGCTGGACTTTCCCGATAATGCCTGGTTCAAAAACACGTAGAAGCTCAGCAGCAGCGATATACGGGTGCACAATGAAATCTCGTTCAGTTTTTTTTTTTAGGTTTTTTTCTTTTTCTTTTTCTTTTTCTTTTCTTTTTTTTTGGTGGCCAAAGTAGCGCCAGAGCCTCGACTGCAACCAAACGAAGAGACGTTTATATTGATGCACTGGAGGCGAATGTGCGACCTGTGCAATAGGGACGCTGACGGGAGACAAGCGGGAGGAGCGTTGCGAGCTAGATGGTTCCTTGTCAATGATTCACCAAACGACATGCTGCAGACAGAGAGCATCGACGATGGTGATGGCATTCTGATACTGCCCAGCAAGGCCGCCGTCAATCTTCTACCCGTCAAGCTGCAGAAAAGCGAATGCGTGTAAAAGAGCCGAGCTGGCGACTGCTTAGGCATAAAAGAATTACGAGTGGATTTTGGTTGGTCCTTCGAACCTAGCCGCCCTCCGGGACATGGCTCCGATCTGGTAACACTTCATATACAGTGTCTTTGGCCCTGCAACTTCGTCGGTTCTACGTCATAGCAACCCGGAGCCTTCATAAAAGGGCTTTGTTCCCGTAGTGGGTTCTCGAAATCCATCGTGCTGTTGCGTCAAAGACCTCAAGCTAAGTGTGAGCGAGGGAGTCTTTGTGAGGAAAGGTCTCTAGGCCATCCGGGAAAGTCTGCGAGGCCGTCATGGATATCTTTTATAAATAACTCCTCCCCGAAACTAGGAAACAGGAGAAAGAATTAACAACAGGGTTCTTCTATGACCCTTCTGGCCTCGTACTGGCATTGCCAACGTCTGCCAGACAAAAAAGAGAAAGAAAAAAAAAGAGAAGAAAGAAAAAAAGGGGTCACATAGCCTTAACACGTAACTGAAAATCACTTCCCCCGACCAAGGTTCTGTAGGCAGATCAGACATTTATTGGTTAGGCAACTGCATACTTTTAGGCACTTGTGACTAGTTCAAAGAAGTAAATAAAAACGAGTAGATAGTCAAACTCTAGGCATGTTATGGGCGTGATGGTATTGAATTGCAACGTGGCATATTACAGCAACCTCTGAAGAAGCAGTATTACCTTTGCATCTCGTCGGCGTACTCCGTAGTCAGTTGATCAGTAATGTAATGCCATTACTAGCTTGGGTCTCTGCCAACCGCGACGACTTTGCAATAGTCCCAAGGATGTATGTGATATATATCTCGCTCCATGTAAACGCGGGGTTGACACAGAAACATCAGGAACCTCCTCCCTATTCAGCTTCAAGCAGGATATCAGGAGCAAATACATCGGAATAACAAAATAAAAAAATTTCTGGTCGACAATACTCGGTTCGAATTACCTGCTGTTACATATATATCATGGCGGTTTTGTTATACGCCCACTACCTCGCTTGGACGGACTCTTGACATTGCCCAACTTCCTAGAACCAACAAGCCTGTAAGGGAAACAAAAACAATCCACAAGCTTGCAATCAAGCAAAGTCCGCAAACTCCTCCTCCAAGACGGCACCAACCTCTTGTTTGACATGGCAGCAGAACAGCTCGTACGTCAGTCAGTCGCTCGTGTTCGAGGTTCCAACCCAGCAACATTGATATCTCCGAGTTTACATCGGCTTCGCAGCAAGCCACCAAACGCGCTGCCCCTTGCCCCGGGATGAGATCATGTCCCCCCTCTTCCACAGCTGGAGCCCAAAGTCCTCGTACGGGTGGATGGCCTCGTCCGTCAGCCCAAAGTCTCTCAGCTCCGGCGCCCAGCTCTGGATCTGGCACACAACGGCCTTCAGCAGGGCGACGAACGCCAGGCCGTGTCCGCCGCCGTCCGCGTTGCGGTGCATGACGTCAAAGTCAACCTCACATTGCTCCCGACGGCAGGAGAACAATATCAGATACGCATGTACCATCTCATGGACCGCGACTTGAACGAGCTCCTTGAGTGGTAGTCGCGTGCTTGTGCCGTCGAGGTGGTAGCGGACCGTGCTCAGATGGATCGCGATGCTGGGGCCTCCGGACGACTTGTTACCCCGGAGAGGCTGCGTCCAACCTACACGACCCCGTGCTTGTCCGACTTCCAGAAATACGGGGTGGGACACGTGGTTGATCTGAGGGGTCGGGAAGAGCAAGCCCAAAAGGCACAGCTCATCGATGGCCTTCATGAGAGAGAAAATCGTGCCGGGTGAAACGACATTCGGATCCGTCTCGGTGCCTTGATCGGATAAAACGCGGGCGACAGTGTTCTTCAGCGACGTCTCACATGTGGACCACTGAATCGGTCCCAAGATACTTTCAGATAACGTAATGGCGACATCGTTGATGTTGTACGAGTGCGGTTGGAGGTCATTGTGGTGAGGTTTCTGAGAATGGTGCGGGCATTGTGGCGGGAGGAACCTGGCTCGCTTCTGTTCTGCCATTTCGGTCTGCCGCGTCATTGTGTGTGAGAGAGAATCCCAAACGTTTTCTTTGTTGCTTTGTTTCTTCTCTTTCGACCATTGTGTCGCCGATGGGCTCATTTTGTAAATTCAATTCTGATCCGCAGCGGCGCTTGGGTGCATCTGGCACATCTGACAACTGTCGCAGGCGCGGGCACGCCCCCCCTGAAAAGCGTTCACGAGAGGGGCGCATGGTTTCGAAGCAGAGGCTCAATCGACTTGGGCCCCTTCGTCGGCGACGACATATGATGCAAGCGGGTTTTGCACGCTTCATAGCGGGGGTTCGCGCCCAAAGGCACGGAGATGGCCAGTGAAGCCAACGCTTACTTGATGTGAATGATAGAAGGGTAGAGTGACTGCCCGCTTAGAAGGCGGGCCCATAGATGAAAAGGTCTAGTTAATGGACGAGGTAGAAGACAAGCGGGATTACAAGATGATGATAGTCTGGTATGATGTTCCGTCCGCCAACCCATGATGATGCACCCGAAACCCCCTCCCCATTGGTGGTAGAGACGCCCGCAGTAGTACATGGAATAACTCCGTCGCCATGCTTAAAATGCTTTTGAAACCCTCCCGCCTTCTTGTGAGATCCAGACAAAGGGAAAAGGGGGAAAAAAAAATTGGGAAGAATGTGCTATACACAGGTTGGAGATGCGTCTCGCCATCCCCTAACGTATGGTGAGATAACCGAGTTTGGGGTATTGCCGTAACCCAGTACGATAATGCCCCTCCGATCGTCGGGACAGGCCCATCGCCCGTCATATGAAATGGGCCTGTCGTGTGACTCATAAAACCGTTCGCGATGGTTCGACGAATGCCTGCTCGGCACGTAGTCATCCGGGCATAAGCGTCGGCCACGTCGCTCACGGATCTCGCCTTCTTCCAAAGGATCCACATCGTCCAAATCCTCCTCGGTTGTCGTGGGAATTGTGGAGGTGGGACTGCTGCCCCGACTGACCGGAAAATATTCGCGGTGGTCATTGATGCAATAATCCCATCGTTCTTGGGAGTGATATCGAGATCGCTCGTGGTATTGGTGTTCGTATTGTGTATGATGGTTGGGGCCGAGGTTTTCATGGACCTCTGGAACCACGGCCCTGAATGCCGCGTTCATGAAGTTTGTGTCGTCAGCTGGAAAGTACTTCTCGTCTTCCCGAAAGTGCTCCAGGTCGGCTTCCATGTCTCGGAGGTGCAAGTTATCAGAACCGGCCCAGAGGTCGATGAGCTCTGCGATCCTTCGAAAACCCGCCGTGTGGCC
This sequence comes from Colletotrichum sublineola, assembly GCA_020631755.1. Classification (NCBI taxonomy): domain Eukaryota; kingdom Fungi; phylum Ascomycota; class Sordariomycetes; order Glomerellales; family Glomerellaceae; genus Colletotrichum; species Colletotrichum sublineola. Next base: position 2,495,032 of record JAHSQG010000005.1, on the reverse strand, counting down.
TCCGCATTCACGAGCCTTGACACCGCATTTGATAAAGAGATAGCTGTGAATGAGCTCGTGCAAAAAGGTAGAAATGAGCAATCGTCGGTTGTATTGCTTATTCTTGAGAATTGGGTTAGATAGAACGATAAGAGTCTCAAAGCCTCCCATTTTAGAACGTCGAAGAGCTGTAGTGCCGATGATGTGATCCTTGTACTGGGCGCTAGATGCATGGGACCAGTCCCATGTGACGCGTTGCGACAAGCTGTTGTGGAAGAAGATTTCATTTGCGGCAGAGAAAATGCTCTCCAAAGCAGCGTTGTCAATGGAGAATTCGGCATCCCGGGATCGTGGACGGATGAGGGACCGTAGGATTCTCTCATGCTGGGTGTCCTTCGTACGTCGGCGGCCCAGGTGCAATCGGTCTTCCACCAGCCTTGCGGCGGCGTCATCGTCCAGAAGCGTCAAATCGTCGTCATTTTGGGCGCTGTAAATGTTTGTGTTTGAAGAAATGGAGAGACCGGAGGCGGTTCGCTCCATTTGCGATGAGCAGACATCGGCGTCGGCTGGGTCGGGGGAGGGCGACGCTTGCTCTCGAATGACCAGGAAAGACAGATTCTGAACAGGCACCGAGCGCCTTGGCGAACAGTCGCGATGCGCGTCTGGGGCAAGATACGATATCCGGCTTCTCTTGTGCGGAGGCGTCTCGTCGTGCGCGTACGGATAGTCGTAGAAAGCATCCTCATCGGGGTGACCGATCCTCCTTTTGCCACCCACAACGTAGAGGTCGGGACTGGAGGTGCGGCCGTTGCACTGGGACAACGGGCTTGCCTCCCCGCCAACCACCCAAAACGCCATTGAACATGCTTGAGATATTGCAAATGGTGGAAAAGGGCGAAGTTGGAGGGAGTGGGCAAAGCTCGGAGTGTCGGGGAAGGATGAAGGAGGAGGGGGGGGGGGGGGTTCTCAAGGTGAAATACGGCGGGTCTGTGTTGGTTGGGTGTCATGTGCGCCCGGAAACCGCATGAAGACCGGTGGAGAAGGTGGCCGGCCCCGGGTGTGTTGTGGTTAAGTACGTACGGTAACTAAACAAGGAATGTACATATATAACTTGGGAGAACCATGCCAACGAAACGAAACATAGTGCCAGTCCGAGGGTGGGCGAAGTGAGGCGAGGAGTAGGATGATTCCGCCGTTTTCCGTCACCCAGCCTGTTCTTTCGGAGAGAGAGATAGTTGCATGGAGAGACCCAGCTTAAAGCAGGACAGCGTTGCAAGGTCCATCTAGCACCCCCCCCCCCCTTGGCTTGTTCATCTGCAGAATCCCAACCAGAGGAACAAAAGGAATGTAGCGATTTGGGTGGACGATAGCTGGGCTGCGGACAGGTGGTACTGAGCGGTGAGCGAGGGAGCTAAGACGGATATGCGTGTGCGGCGTTGTGCATCGCAGATTTAGTGCGAGGGCCATCGCTGCTACCCACCCCGACCGGTACAAGGAACGTGGCGTCTCCAGGCGGATTGGTGTTGAAACTTGACGAACCTACGCAGTGTAAGCTCCAGCTCCCCCTAACCTTGTCCTGCTGAGAGTGGCTGTCATTGCACGCCTCAATTGTGAGGTGGTGCTGCGCTGACTGGGCGGAACGCTGCTGGTTATGCGTGCACGTATGCATGCACGTATCAGCATAGCAGGCTTGATGATGATGATGATGATGATGCTGCTGCTGCTGCTGCTGCTGCTGTCTCGCATATAAGTAGGCCGTCAGCCCAACAACCTTTGTGCTTCTTTTTCGATTTTCAGTGCCTGGTGGTTGCGTGTACCCATTGTGGTCAGACAATGGGAATTCGCGAGTCCGCCACAAGTTCGACGGCCCGCCGACTCGAAACAGGATCGGAAGAGAGAGAAAGGGTGGGAATCCAGGCCAAGGCATGCGAAGGACAGTGGGGGGGTGGACAAGCGGTGCCGCCCGCAGGGAGGCGAAGGAGTTGGGACCTTGGGGCCGTGCCTAGGGTATTCAACAAGACAAGACGAGACAGACGTCTTTTTGGCAAAGGGGCTGGATTTTTGCTGTGCATGATTGGCCATGCATCCTCGGCCTCGGGGTTCCATTGGTTGCCTCATCTCCGTGCATACATTGCTCCCTCGTCTGCTCTGGTCGCCTCCTTAGATGAGGCTTTCCAATACATAGTCGGTTGGGCCCTTGAAAGAGATTGCCATCCACTGAAGCAAAGCAACGCCCAGTCTCTCTGCTTCGTTGCTGACTTAAAAGCTTGCCCATCATCCATGACGCCCGGGCGAGACCCACGGTCCGCGGCACAAGTTCCGGTATAAGCCCAATCGATTTGACAAGGCATGAGCAAATATGACTGGGAAGTTGACTCCTGCACCTCGTCGAATCGGCCTAGTGTACTGCAAACAGAAATCAGGTCCATCTCTGCGCCGCGACGCTATGCTTCTGCGATGTGTTTGCAGTGCATCATCTATTCGTTCCAGTTGTTTGTTGTTGATGCAGCTCGCTCGGGACAGCGAGCTTCCAAGGAAACGAGGGTCTGGTGGGTTGGTTGTCAGCGGCATTGACTGCTGCCGTGGTGGCACTTGGGGCGCGACAATGCTCTTCGCCTTGTCTTTGTCAGGGATGGGTCCCAGGCGCCCAGTTCGGCGCTGATCCTTGCTTTTTCGGCTTACCTAGTTTGGGATCTTGCTTGTTCATCTGTTCGTCAAGTCTCAGCCGAACCGACAGGCCATGTACGTATCCGTAGTACAGGTACGAATCCGGCCCCGTACGAAGTATGCAATTCCACCTTTCTTTCCGCCGCGAGGCCCGCAACGCAATAAAGTGCTTGCGCCTGTCAATCGTCGTCAGGCCCCGTACAGATACTCGGACGAGACGAGCACGGACTGCGGGCAAGCCAAAGTTTATCCATCTCCTTGTGACCTCGTTGAGGCTTCGACGCAGTAGAATCCATGATTATAGCATGTCGGCCTCCCCTTACCCTCGATGGATTTTGTGGAGATTTTGAGAGTCTGACTCTACGTGCGAGCGATGCCGTCTCAAAGTCATTTTATTGTGTGTACTCGATGGGGAGGCATGTTTCGTCTCCTGTAGATCGGCAACGCATAAGCAGATCCATTCCCGCCATTGATGGACTTGTCCACCACACCCATTGGCTCAATTGAATTCGAGAGGCCGAAGGCTTCTGCTGATCGTAAGTCGCGGAAGGTTGGCCGATGACAAAACCGTCAGCCGGTCACAATCTGGGAGTCAACAGGTGGAGAAGCTTGACATGGTATGGGAAACAGAGGTTGCGAAAGGATTGTTTGGAACCTTGGAGTCTTTGAACATAATGCGGCGCTCTGACTGCGGTAAGCTTCAAAATATGCGAAGATAAGTGAGGCGGTGGTAGCGTACGGAGAAACAATCGCCTCACGAAAAGGCGGATCCAGAGGCCATAGCCACCTGTGGATTTTGGGTCCCTTGATGGATACATGACTGGTAGAATTAGTAGTGACTGACTGACCAACCAGTAAAAAGAATAAAAATAAAAATAAAAAAGGTTGCAGGGTTCGGTCTTATCGGATATCTATCTTATCGACTATCGCCAATCCTTCAACGCTCCTAATGTCTAGACCTCCGGCCATTGGCCTGTGGGTTGCCGGTTGTGCCTGCCTACTCCGACGACATCTCGTTCCTTCCCGGTAGGCTTGTCTAGGTAGCCCTCCGTTGCCGGTACGATGGGCTTTCACATCGCGATTAATTTCATTGCCGGAGAGTCTCTGCGTGTCAATGGATAACATGATCTATTGAATGTGCCTTCTAGTTAGCAATGAGTGATGGATAGCGTCCCTTCCCCTCCCGTATCACCCGACGTCGCCCTTGTCCGTCGCCGTCTTCCTAGCTCACATAAAATAACTAGCATCGTCATGATTATAGGCACCTGGTATTTCCTGAAATTCTGTACAGTATGAGATATCTGACGTATACGTATACTACCTAGTTAAAGAAGCATGCTGCTAATAATGCAACCGCTTTCACAGAATATGTTCGCACTAGCGCTACTCACCTGCTTGACCTAAGCGGTTGCAGAAACTGCTATGAAGTGATTGAAAATCTATCAGCGAATGCTAAATTAGCTAGATGCTTGGCCTCAGGCCCAACTGAGGACGATAGTGAAGAGTAAGAGAGACGGTGCCAATGGCGACAATGATGTTGATGATGAGAGGATAGACTAACCTTTGTAGAAACATTCACTTACAAAAACTAAAGTACCTTCTGTTTCCAAACCCAGCCAATTTATGCGCTTTGTTACGAACATTGAGAGAAATCTCCCCATAACTGGAAGATCGGCCAACAAACCCTTCATCTTCGACCCTATCTTCTATGTTTCCAACTTGCTTTTGTATACTCTCGTCAACAACCATAATCATAACTGGCTTGACAGAATAATCAAGCTTTTCTTCGCTTTGTTAAAATTGTGAAACAGTTTATCACTTACTCCATAAATCAGCCCAGCTCCTCCATTATATATGAGTGGGAATGAGCCGAGGGCCAGCCGTGGCATTGTCAAGGCACTTACGCTACCTAGTCAGAAAATCCAGATAAGGCCCTCACAATAGTCTGGTGGCTATCAATCAACCCATTGATCCCATGTACTGAGCGATGACCCGCCTGGAATATTCTCCTCTCCGAGGCCCAAGTGGCCAAAGCAGATATTGGCAGTATACGATACGCTTCTACAGTACCTGATTCCTGAAATTTGGTTAGTACGGATGCTATTCTGAACGTGGATAGTAGACAAAAATGTCAGAAATCAACCGACATGAGGTACAATACTCAAGTACAGGCCAGCACTCACATTCAGGGTGCCATCAGTTCGTCATACATTACCAAGGCGCTGCAAAAACTCATTTTACTGTTTGCTCTCTAGCCTGAGGAGTCGAGCTGTATTATAAAGTATAGCACACGTCCGGATTATATGCAGCTTACCAAAGGGTAGGCTTAAGACCCAGCCTTCACATCTATGCTGGTTGTCATCTCAAGCCTGGCATCACACTTCTCGGCCACAAGACCAAATCCACCCGCGTTGTTGCTCCTTCCTTACTTGCAACCAGAATCACCAGATAAAATTTCAGTCACACACCTCCGCTGCCCCGTTCCTTCCCCATCTTCCCGTCACACGTCTTTCACGATATCCTTCTCACCCGTAACCCTCTCATCAACAACCCTTTTGTTTCTTCACACTTTTCCTTTCACCCATCTGACACTCTTTCTGCGACCCAAGAATATTTTCATTTCCCTTCTATAAACTGAACAGCACCCTTCTTTGGTTTTGTTTTGATGGTATTCTCTCATCTCTCTACTTTCGTTGCGACCAAAACTTCTTGCAAGCTTTGAACACACAGGTAATCCATTACAAAAGAATCTTGAAAAGTATCACCAGCATTTTTCAAGGTCACCTCTTCAGGATTATTCCCCGGAAAGCACAACTTGTATCATCGCCTTGAACAATCACTCACTCCTGATATTGGAGACCACGGCTGCCCACCGACTTCTCACAGCCCATTACCAACACCTGCTTTTCCTGCCACTTTCTGCTCTCTCATCTCACTCACTTGGACTGCGATCAGAACAAAGGAAACCTTCAGCAGGGAAATCTTACAGAGACAGTCATCCAAGTAGGAGCCTCAACATCTTCAGCTTTTCCTGCTCACTACGGAAAACCTTAAGCACTCAGTTGCATATTCTTTGTCCATATTGACCGAGAAGTATCTGAAGAGGACAACTCATTTCCCCTTCTTCTTTTACCCAACACAGAAGAAATCATCCACTGCAAGGATGCCAAACCACCAGGAAACCCAAGAGGTAAGTACCCCTCGTTTTTGTTTGCTTTGAGCTTATAGCATTAAACTGACTTTGTTCAGCGGCTCTCCAAGCGATCTCTCACACCCAACCGACCTCTTTATGATTCGTTCAATGAGGCACATCGACACATCGTTCCTGCCACTGCCAGAACTCCTATCGAGGACGACCTTCGCGTTGAGGATCAACTCACCCAAGAGCAGGTTGAAGAAATCCTGGAAGTATCCAACGCATCCAGACAGCTCAAGGGACAGGTCGGAGCAGAAAAGTCACAGCAGCCTGTTGTAGAGAACCAGTCTGGCCATGAGAGCAAGTTCATCAACCAATCCTCCGCCTCTGCCATTGAGTCTCAGACCAAGACGACCGACCAAGGCCCCCACGCGTTGGTCTCCATCTGTGAATCAGACAACAAGAACGCTTTTGTCAACAGCTCAGTCTCCTCTATTCACGAATCCAAAGATCAAGCCAGCCAATACAATGCTGCTGGCAATCCTTTCAGTGGCAAGCAAGCAACATTCAATTACCCGGACGCTTCTTCCTTCTATCCGGAAGAAGGTGACGATTATCACCTAGCCTCTACTGATGATGATTCTTCTCAAGACAAGGTCAAACTCGAACCCAAGTCTTCCCCTGCCCTTGCATCATCTCCTACTCTACCTCCCCCGATCGCTCCAGACTCTAAGAACCCACCGCAGCAGTTGCTCCAGTCTCACTTGGACGATGTCATCAAGAAGAAGTCCACCTTCGACAATCTTGAAGCCACTCATCTTTCTGGCCAGAACGGCACTCAGTACCCAATCTTTATCGACCGCGGTGTTTTACCTCCTCCGGCTATCCATACAACGCAGCCTCTCTCTACCATAGAGCATGCTACCCGTTCTGAGTCTCATTATGATGGAGATATCTCGGATACCTCTGAGGGCCAGTTCATTGGCGACGACAAAATAAAGACTTCTGTCAGTCGTCTGAATCCATTTCATGCTTTCTCAGGCACATCGTCCCATGCTTCAGACGCCAATGCTCAGCCATCTGAACCTGAGGACAAGAAGGTCTTTTTGCGTCCCCATGCCGAGAAGGAGGTCTCTCGAGCTCTTCATCATGTTACTGGACTCAGTTTGCCTTCCAGGGGTCTCATTGTTCGTCAAGGCCTATCTTCACGCACCTTTGATTCACAGCAGTCACCTTACTGCATGCATTCTAGTCAACAAAAGGAGGACTTCTATCACGCCCCAGCCATACACTCAGACTGGCAGATCACTCAATCCGGCATCAAGGTCCCTGTCTCCACGTTATACAATGAAGATGAGGTCAATATGGAACCCACGGAACCCTACAGCGCTATCGACAACACTCGGATGGCTACAGTGGCATCGGGTGACGCGGAGAACCGAACAGGCCTTGATGGAGACGAAGACTGGCGCACTATCACTGATGACCGTGAATTTCCTACTGGCGCCGTTGGTCGTGTTATGACTGGCAGCAGCATTGCCAACGTCTCTGACGCACTCTTGCTCAGACAGAATCAGCGCACACGAGCTCCTGCTGGTCGTAAGTCTTCAGCTACCAAGGCCTGGTGGGAGAAGAGCACCCAGCAGCTGTCGATGCCCTCATGTTCTCCATCTCCTTCCTTTGTCAGGCCTCCAAGCCGTGTGTTCCAGCAGAGTAAGCTTCACCAGGAAGGATGGGAGGAGATTGAGCTCGAGCCCATGCCTACACCGTACAGAGATTTCTCCTGGCCCCGCATCCGTGCCGAGCGAGAACGAGCTCAGCAGGCCATGGAAGCGACACAGTCTGCCAGCAATGCGTACGCCAACCTCCCTTTCCCCTTGGTTGCCCTTGAGGATGCTGCCAGACGCCAAGCTGTCCGCCGCGCCAGTGGTCTCGAGGACCAGACTCTATCCGGCCGTATACTCTCGCCTGGCCTGCCTTTGTCCTCTCAGAGTGGTAGCCACGCTCTCCCTCACCCAGCCGTGGGAAAGGATTTCGCACGTTCAATGTTCTCTCAGATCAAGAACCCAGACTTTGACTGTCGCAACCTCTCTATCCCAGGTGAGTACCCGCTTCTCTCACCCATGACCTGCCCTATATATTCTTGCCCTCCCACACCTTCTGCCCTTTTTCTTCTTTTCCTCAATGTTTCTCCTTCAACACAAAGGCTCCAAACCTACAACGTTTGAATTCCGGTTCGAAAGCACACGCTCAAGTCATCGCGTTTGAGATCGTCGTTCAAAGTCCCAATTCCTTCCTCTTGGCCCTCCCACGTATGAACAAGCCCTCATTTGCCAAACTTGATTGATGCGGCCGTTTTCTAACTCCTCTCTCCTATCCAGGACGCAGAGAAAACCCACTTGGGCGACCCGCCCACGAGTACTGCTCAACCCAGTACTCTGGGCGGGCCCAAACCCCGCTGTCGAGGGAGCGGGCCTCGACAGCCGCCACGGCCAGGCGGAACGCCCCGGCCAGTCACCAGGCTGCGATCGAGGCCCTGGCCAACGACCAGTCGACGGGTCGGAGGTCCTCGCCTCACCTCTACTCGGAAAAGGTGATGGCGAGGTACCGCGCCCTGCAGGCCGTCCGTCAACTGGGCGGCCAGGGCACCGACTCCGAGCTCGCCGACATGGCTGCGAGCGTCAGAGACCTCCCGCTCTCCGAGAGGGCGGTGCGCCGCCAGAAGGCGTTCTACCGCGCCGTCATGGCGACCACCGGCGTCCTTCCCTTCGTGGGATTCGCCATCCTCGCCCTCTCGGGAGACAGGCTGCTCGCGGCCCTCACCCGCGGAGAGTGCTCCGGCCTCTCCTTCCACCAAAGGCGCAACCTGCGCATCATGCTGCTTGTCGGCTGCGGTGTGTGGGTCGTGGCCTTCGCGGCGGGGCTTATCTCTTTGCTTGCCCTCCGCAACTGAGCGGCTGCGGCCGGTTTTTTTTTTTGGTTTTTTTTGTTGTTGGATTATGATGTAGGTTCTTCTTTTCCCCTGCCTCTTTACCCTTCTGTTCTAACCTGAACACCAGTAGACGATGTTACGATTACGATCTTGGGGTCACTGCCTGCGGGCATACCCGTCTATTTCTGTTTAGACGTGCAGTTTTGTTCGGTGTGGCGCGGAGAGGAAATTGGAGGTGTGTTGAGGCTGCGGTCTCAACAGTAGATCAACTTCTCGGTTTCCGATATGATGCAGGGGAAGGACCGGATAAGATACCTCAATGTAAACTTCAACAAGGGGGAACTGGGCCAATAGAGAAATATACGACTACGTGTGGAAGCATGCCGAGTAGTATATCAAATGGAACACGTTCAGTAACACTCATCAGTGGAAACTTGCACACAGCAGGAGGCAATGGCCAAATGTCAATGAATTGTACTCATTGTATTACCGAAGCAACAGGCATGGTATCTAAACGCCTCGGCAGCACCCAAAGGAAAAAGAGCTGACCACAGGCCTTGGTTTCCTGCTACCTACTTACCCACGGCGGCGCGTGCTGGGGCCCTTTTTCGGGGGCGTCGACGTGGCCGTGGAAGAACCGCTGGAAGAAGGGGCCGCGGCGACGGGGACCTTCTGCTTGCCCTTGGCCTTCTTGGACGGCGCGTTCCAGTAGTACGCCATCTGCGAGGCGAGGACGGCGTTCAGGAGGAAACCGGCGATGAAGTTGTACAGGATGAGCTTGTCATCGACCTCCTGAAGGGTGGTGAAAATGCGGGAGAGAGAGCCGGCGAGGTAGTTGAAGACCTGGAGCCCCGCTACGTCAGCAACTGAAATCTTGGAAAGGGTGAGGGGGAAAAAAAGGAGGGGGAGAAAGAGAGAGAAACTCACAGCGAAGGCGCTCAGCTGTCCGGTGCCGCCCTCCTGCCAGATGGCCAGGATCTGCGGGACCTTGCTCGCGACGCTCAGCACGCCCGCGCCAGCCTGCAGGTACCCGAGGGTCTGCATGTCCACCACGTTGCCCGTGAACAACGCGGCGACCGCGGCGGCCAGGACCGTGACGAAGACGGCGGCCAGGCCGGCGCGGCGGGTGTAGTTGAGGACCAGGACCGTGATGATGACGTTCTGGCCCATTATGAGCGCCGTCTCGCCGTAGGTGCTGAAGGGGAACTGATTGCGGTAGTTGTAGGCCAGGGACACAATGTACGAGGCCGTCTCGAGGAGGTACGAGAGCACCGAGATGCCCTCGCCCGACTGCGAGGCCGTGAGCTTGCGGATCTGCGGGAGCTTGACAATGCTCGAGACGCCGACGATGCCGAGGCCGACGCCCTTGGAGAGGCCGAGCTTGATGCAGTCGACATCCTCAACGTTGATGTCCAGGAGCAGGGACTTGTAACATTGCTCGCCGATGATGGAGACGCCGAGCTCGCGGATCGGCGCCGGGAGGTTGTGGGTAATCGGCTGGAGGGCGGAGCGGACGGCGTCCATGTTTGCGATGGTGAAGCTTCTACCGACGGGGATGAGGGGAACTCGGTGAAGTTTGCTTTGGATGTGTCGCGTATCGCGAACCTTTGGTTTAGCAGGCCGTCGAAGCCTTGATGAAGGGTTTGCGCCGTCGGGGGGGGGGGGGGGGGGGGAGTGGAGGCGGAAGGGGAAAAAAGTTAACAGGCTGCGATTGTTGGGGCTGAGTGCCACGGCACGACGGACACGTTGAAGGAAGGGTTGAGGTCACTATGAACCCTGAATTTGGAGGCCAGGGGGGATGGCAAATCATCCAGTCGGAGAATATCATGTGGGGAACTAAGCTAGGCTAGTTGGCCAATCTACTGTCAGCGAATACCACTCCACGTCATCCCGTCCTCGTGCAGCCCCGACCGTTTCCTCGAAATGCGAAAGCAACCTACATCCAGGAAACCCAGTTCAAGGCGGTCTGCTATTCCCTTTGAGTCCACGATATCCCGTTATCATAGTCATCAAACGCCTTGAAATAAGTGAAAAAGATTCCTGCGTCCCAAACACAGATTCAATCAAGCCAGGTTGTCCACCTGAGCTTCGATCACGACGATGCAGATCGAGTTGATGAACATGGCATGATGGACACCCTCTACTTCTTTCCCTTCCCCCTTCCCTTTGAATTTTGCGAGTTGGTGAAGGTTTTAATCAGGGAAGTGCATTTTCCCAGGTTCTTCAATGGCTCCCAGGTGTTATCCTTCGCGCCGTAGCCCTTCCATTTCACCATGTACATTTGGTCTCTGGTGATCGGATCGATGCGGGAGTTGACGATTTTCTCCACGATATACTCCTTTTTAGTGAACTGTTGAGGGCCCGAATTTCCCTTGCGGGGAGTCTTCTTTGGACGGCCAACACCTTGACCATAAGCGCGAGAGGCCTGCCATTCTCTTAGTCAGTCCGAGCCCTAAAACACGAAGGACTATGACGCAAATACCCTCTTAGCAGGAGAAACCTTGGCCTTGGAGGCCTGGGCAGGAGCGGCTTTCTCAGAACCATTGCGAGTAGTGGCGCGCGTGGTTCGAACCGAGTCTACGATTCCACCTTAGTTAGTTTCTGCTTGTCGCTTGGAGAGTAGCGGAGGCAGCTTGGCTTTGAACGCCATTTGACTTACCTTGAGTAATTTTATTGACCGGAATGGGTGTCTGAATCTTTCGCGGACGACCGCGTCCCTTAGGAGTCGAGACAGGCTCTGCAACAGCCTCTCCCTTCACGTTGGCATCGCAGTCGTGCACATTGGCGTCATTCCCGCTTTCACTGAACTCTCGAACAGATGGTTGCATCTTAATCACGGACGTGGCTCGCCGATCAGGCGCATCCTGAGAGCATTGGCCAAACTTGTGAACCTTCCGTTTGGTAAGGGAAGGAGAGTCTGGAATCGCGCAAGGCGAGGAAGACGAGTTCTCGGCCGATGGAACGGCGCTCTTCGATATCCGGACCCCGAGCTCAGGGCTTTCAGCCAACCTGAGCTTTTTGGCAGCTCTAATCACCTTGGGAGGGCGACCTACTTTGCGCTTTTTGGTCTCGACGACGGGCCGAGGTGAACTGGAGGTTATGTCAGACTTGATTATGGATATATCCTCATCGCCAGAGCCTCCGCTGGCTGACGAGGCCTTGCTATTAAGGTCTTAGTGCAACTGAAGCTCGGATTGGTCTGTTTCTGATCACTTACGCTGTACTGCGGAAAGCGACGAGCTGTTCCATCGTCACCTCCTCCTCGCGGCCCTTGAAAACGCGAGGCGCAGACATTCTGAGATATGGGCTTATTGGTTCTGATAGAGTACCTGAGGAGCTGGCGGAAGGGGAAGATGGCATATCGCTGCGAGCTAGGCTTGCTTGAAAGTGGAACGAAGGAAGAAAAAGACCAGTAATAGATGAGGGCGGAAGGAAGAAAGAAAGGTGAAGCACGATGGTAGGCAAGCGGTAGCTACCTACCTATCTATCCACCTAGGCCGTATTGAAGCTGGTTGGTCGAATCAACTCTTTTCAGACTTCGGGAAAGAGCCTTGACCTGCCTGGTATCTACCTACCTAGGTAGGATCTTACCGTTGTAGAATGTTTTGGATAAGAACGGAAGGAACAAATTCTCTCGCTCGCTCTCTGGTAGATACCTAGATTAGGTAGGTAGGTGCTTTGGAATCGGACATCTGAAGTGAAGTACCTAGGTGCGTGATTCCAGGAGACTCCTTCAATTGGCTGACATTGCTCTTGCATATCAGGTAGGGCAAGGCTACGACCAGGGCTCTCGGTCGCGAATACCTTGGGTGATACTGTTTGCTTAGCTAAGGTGATGGCATGGGAACAGTGGACTGTGTGTGAAAGAACGCAGCTGCAGAGGCGTAAGAGACGGAAGACAATAGAAGCAAAAAGTCTGGGCTTCAAAGGGGCTAGAAGAAGGCGAATGGAGCAAACAAACCATTCATCCCTAGACTGTTTTATGTCGGGCTCTCAGAGTCTAGGAGACATGTAATCAACACAAGGAGCGCCATGCGAAAGCAAACTTGATTACAGCCCTGACTTGGACTTGAGCGAATTGAGCGGGGAACCGCAAGACGCTTGATAGCATCTGGCCTTCAATGGGTATATGAACTCGAGTTCATTGGCGATACACTGACCGGTCACCGGGGGCAAATGTAGTCCACATTGATCACCTTCCGAGCTGTTCGAGCACAGCGCTCAGTCATCGACTTCCTCTACTCGTTTATCTCCAAAATCGTGAAGTTGCCCAGATCTCGCTGCCATCTCAACCGGGTTTTGGACATCGACAACGCCCGTATTGCGCAGTCTTCCACGTCGTTAGCATGGGCTCAAGATCAAAAGCCGGGCTTGGCTTACCTTTCAAACAGTACGAAAAGTCTCTCTGCTTCTCTCATTTTCTCATCTTCCGTCATTTCCGGGACATCCACATGCTTCTCAGACTCTACAAACTGTCCAGTAATAGGGTTAACTGGCTTCTGGGCCTCGCCGGTACTGAAACCTTCAGATGCACTTGCTGGGATCTCGATATTGTTCTGGAAGAGGAAACCCGAGGCAAAGCCGTAGCCGACGTTTTGAACAAATTTGGACGCATCCCGGTCTGACATGTCGAAGAGAAGACGCGAGATGGCCTCGCGCAGATGGGGAGTCAGGGGGTTCGTCGAGTTACGCAGCAGACGTGCCGTTAGGGATGTACCGCGACCAAGAATCTCTTTCCTGTCCTGTTCGGTTGGGAGAAGAGCCTCCCTGACATACTTCTTGACTTCTTCAGGAGCACCGTCATAGACCCGGCGCAAAACGCCGACAAGAGGCGTCACAAGCTGTTCGAGCTCGTTGTCGGGGTATGTCTTCAACGCCGGGTCCAATATCTCGATCAATCGCTCTGCCAGCATGTTGGGTTCGGCCTCTGGGTAGATAGATGCTTGGATGTCCTTGTCCTCCAACTTCAAGTCGAGGAGTGCGTTGACGAGGGCATTGAATGGCGGGTTGAGGGGTTTGTCGGAAGGCACGTCGTGCTTCCAGAGTAAGGCAATGATATGGGGTATGCAGCCCGTGAACGCATCCACCTCAGAGGGACAGTAATGGGATACGTTGAAAAGCAACTTCAAAGTCTCATTCAGCGCCATATCCTCCATAGGGTCAATCGGAGCCTCTAGGTCACGGTTTGTCAGAAGCTTGGCGTGCTTAGATAAGTTTCCAACGATGATCTCTGCCAGCCCGTGTTTCTGGATCAGTGCCAGCAAGTCAATCCTGGTGCCGTACGTTGTGAGGAAGAGAACTCTCGAGACAAGAAACTCATCATCGAAGCTGTCGTTTCTTAACCTCTTACAGGCTAGGTCTTCATAGCCGAGATCAACAAATCTTTGTCGGGCTGTGGGGTTCAGCATCATGGAATTAGCCAGAACTCTGAGAGCAGCCCTGGCTGTCAAGTTTGAAGGGCTGGTGAACGCGTGTTTTGTGAGGATCTCGATCCCCTATGCATTGTGAGTACTGAGAAACTTTTATTTATTTATTAAAAGGTCGAAAAGACTAACCTCTGGAGTGAAGATCGGATCAGCATTGGTGGGATCCCGTCCGTACACCTTGAGTTCTTCGAGCGCAGCATCGCGTTCTGCAAGAATCAGCTGTAAGCTCTCATGAATGCACATGAGTCGTGAACTTTACGTTGAGGAAGCAAGACAGGCTCCTTCAAATCTTCACCCAGTTTGTCCATCAAACTTTTGACCGCCTCAAGTTTTGCTGACGGAATAGTCAGCTGAAGAGCTACAAAGCCGCATGGAATGACGACGACGTACCAGGGCCGGTGAGATTGGCCTGCGTAGCGAGGGGCTGCGACATGGTTTGGCGTGCCGAACTAGGATTAGAATCGAGACTGGGAGGCTCAAAGAACCTTGGTAAACTCGGCGAGCAATAGCTGGAGAAGTTTCCGGGCGACGACAGTCGTCGGTAGAATCTGCACTCCTTGACGCTTAGCATTCGTTTCAACTTGGATGTCATGCTGGGTAGAATAGGTTGCAAGTGTGAGATTGTGTTACCTATATGTTGAAATGCGACAGGGTGACCGCTTGCCTGCAGTGGTCGAGAAAGCTTGTACGATTCAACGGGTGTGGTTTGTGGCACTCGAGGTCGATTTCAAGATATTTGACCATAACAATCTCCGCTAGGTTCGGTGGTGCATCAATCACCAGCTAGAGAGCCACCTACTAGGTACGCAAGACGAACAATAATATCAGGATTCCTAGATTTGAAATGAGGGCAAAACGCGTACGTTTGAACGTTCACAGATGGGCGATATCGATGTTCATGTGGGGTTGAAGGCGATATGGCGATATGGAGAAAGGGAAACAAATGAGCATATTGATCACGGCATTCCCGAGCCTATCCGTCGGTCGTCACACAAAGAGGGGCGCTGCTGTGGCGTCTTGCCCGTCCTCGATGCTCAAGCTCAGGGGTCCGAAGCCACGAGGGGCTAGCTTACCTAATCATTGTACAGTTGCCGTGTGACGGCCAGTCCAATTTTTTTTTTAACAAATGCAGCAGGCACAGGCTATGCAAATTCAGAGATGGAATTCCACAGCCCCCACTCGGGGTCGTCAGCGGCCCAACCCCCGGGCAACCAGGCAACGAAACGACCGGGATGCACGTCTGGCACGGGCCACCACTTTAAGTGGTTTTCGCGCGCTCACCTCGCGTTTTTACGTGCATCCTCGACGTGTTTAACCAAAAGTCGTCAAGCGCCAGCCAATTATCCAGCGCGCTCCACCCTCAGGTAACCTTTGACGAGGAGTACACTACCTACTCGCGAACCACGACTCCAGCCCCCGACCCCATCCTCGTACCCGTACGGATATCTGTGCATGAGTTCGCTCTTTCTTCTGTCTCCATACGGAATCCCTTACTCTCGTTGACGTTGGAAAGCCCCCTTCCCACTACCGCCCTTCCTTTTTGCAGCTTTTGCATACCTACGTAGAGTAAAAGGATTGATTGTACATTACGCTTGGTTCCACGCACTGTCATTCTCTCCGTCTCTGCTGGCAAGAGTCCACGTACGAATGCGCCAGTCGAGATAGAAACAGAGCTTGCTGGGCTTCGGCGTCCCCTTCCCACACCTGGCGGGAAACCTCCCCGCAACCATGGGATCTGTTGAAGTTGTGTCGAGCCGACTAGAGTCGTTACCTCCTCGTCCACCGACACCGCCCCGCGAGACCAGCCAAGTTGCTGATGCCACCCTCGTACCCAAGCATTTTATCGTCCTTCCTCCCTCCTCCGACCCTCGTTCGAGTCTCCACACACCGCCGAGTGCCTGTTCACCAACCTCCGGAGCCGATTCCACGAACCCGAGTGTACGAAGAGCAAGGAAACGGGTGGGCTTTTCCGCAAAAGCCCAATACAGCGAGGCGCCCCATTACCAAGGCGTGAACGTCTCTCGCAAGCAATCGCCCCTCTCGTTGCCCTCGTCGACCCAGCCCAAACCCGTCAAGGGCATCCTCAAGCAGACCTCTTCGCCGAGCCCTCTCAGCACCAGTGACAAGGCAGATGGTCTGACGACCTCGGCCAACATCTCCGACATGTTGGAATCAACAGTGAAGCAGCTCGCCGGAGCTGACAGAGACTCCAAGAGGGATGCCTATGAAACTTTGGTCATGGCGCTGAAGACATCCAATAATCTCCCTGACCGGATTGCACTTCAAGCTAAGATGGGACTGTTTGTCCAGTTCATTCAGCGAGACATCACCTCCAAAAATCCCGCCTCGAGCGGACCAGACGCGCCTCTCGTCAACAATGCCCTCCGCCTCCTCGCCACCTTCCTGCACTTTCCTGCCATCGCCTCGACGATACCCAGCGATTTTGGCGTTTTCTTCATCGACCACTGCATCCGATCCTTCGAGGACCCCAACACACCGAAAGACGTTGCTCGACACCTGATGCACGCTGTTGCTACCCAGGACTTTTCTCCCAAAGTCATGACCTCTGACCGTGTCCGGCGTCTAGTCGCTGCTCTGCGCAGCATCGAAGACTGTCTCAAGGGAAAGAGCATCGTAATGTCTCGGATCCTGATTTACAAGCGCCTGGTTCAGCAGTCGAGACAGCTGATGGTCCTTCACTCGGACTGGCTAAACGACCTCTTCACGGATATGTTGAGCAGGGTCAAAGAGCTGCGATCGGCTGCGATTTCCCTCGGTTTCGAAGCTGTCTACACTTTTGGAAAGGAGAAATCGCTTTCGCGAAAGGTGATGGAACTTTTCGATACATCCATTGAAGAGATGAAGTTCGCAGAGTACTACCACCAGCAACTTCATTCCATGGCCAAGGACAAGGATGACAGGCAATTAACTGCTGCTGTTCCCAAGATCTGGAGCGTTATCATCCTGTTCTTGCGCTGCCCGCTGGACCGGTGGCAGTTCTTCAACCAGTGGTTGCAACTAATTCAGATGGGCTTCAACAACAACGACCATCCCCAAACCAAGATAGAGGCAAACTTTGCCTGGAACCGTTTCGTCTGGTCCATGCACACCGAGGGGCAGTCTTTCGCCAAACTGCTACCTACGCTGTACCAACCTCTAGGCAGCCAGCTCAAATCGAAATATACTAGCAAGCAAATTAAAGAGATCGTTTTCGGAAGCGTCTGCAACCTCCTTTACTACACCTTCAAGCCCGGAACAAGCGCCACCCTCTTAGAGAGCTACTGGGATGCTTGTGTCAAGCCCATCACAGAAGCTCCCAGGGCACAAGCAAGGAATCCCGATGTCGTTGACGAGCACATGCGGCAGGCAACCTTGATTCTGACTGGCCTGTTCGATTCAACCACACCGCGGTTATGGAGGGAAGAGCGCATCAGAGAAACGCTTATCGCCCGACCACATGAGTTGCCTGCTATCGATCCCAAGTGGCTTCGGCGTAACTCCTCGCGCGTTTTCCAGGTCATTGAGCCCATCATGGAAAGACACTTCCTGGAGCTTTCGGACAAGAACAGCCCCATTCACCACATGTGGAGGACCTTGGTCGGAGCGATGGTTTCGGCAGCATCCAAGGAAATTAAGGTGTCTGTCGACACTACCGCCTTCATCTCGCAAATGTGCGGACTTTTGCTCAAGCGTTGGGAGACTGGCCTGGCTGAGATTGAACACTTGCGCCCCGACACAGCAACCCGATTCTTGGCCAGTGCTGGTGAGCTTATTACGGTTACTGTGGAAGCCCTCGGCCCTCTGCCTTTCACCGAAAAGATGATATCTCTCGGACGGCTTCAGACTTTCACTCCCGTCTCGACCCCTTCTCACAAGTCCGCAAAGAATGCAGGCGATGCCCGGACACCACTTCAACATCTTGCTGGAATGGTGTCGAGGTTGCCTCCAGGCATTGCCGACAACGAGGAATTTGTCGATTTCTATCGGACCGTTTTTAACCCATTCTTCGCGCCAAGGTCAGTGAAGTCTCGGTTCGAGCTGGCACAAGAGATGCTATCCGTCACACCCATCTGGTCTTCGCCAGTTACCCATTCTCCCTACGCACCATGGGTCATTGCAGCAGAGTATTTGGCTGCTACCTTTAATTCGTCCCAGAACAGTGCACTAACCACAAGCTCTGCTGGCGAGCCCACTCTTGGCCATGAGTATCGCACAGTTGTGCGCCTTTTGGAGCGAGGATGGAAGGAGGCACCTAATCTTCCCTGGCAACACTGGTGTCCACTTCTTACGGCCTTGTCCAACCGCGCCAGCGAAGAGAGTGGCGAAGCCGGACGAGCCCTGGGAGCCATTGAACCGCTCGCAAAGGTTGTTCGCGAATCCATCCCTACCGACCGTACCTCCGTGGTATCTGCGAAGACCATTATAGCCGCGGCAGAATTGCTCTTTATTGCCAAGCATCCATTGGATAGGCAGGCTGTAGAAGCAGCTCGGCGTCGGCTCTGGGGCACTGCTGTTACGGGGCCCAGGTCATCCTCTTTCGACCCATTCGATAACCTATACAAATTGACCAATGAGTTGATGGAACGGCTCTACGAGACCAATGAGCGTGGCAACCTCGATGACTCGGCCACTCTACTCCTCAAAGAATGTGGCGGATTTTTGTCCCGCTGTAACCCTGAGCTCGCCCCTAGAACGGTGTCGAACTTGGAGAGTGGCCTTGTCTTGTGGATACGGGATTCGCAAGGTATTATCAAAGCCCGTCAGAGCCCTGCTACCTCTGAAGCTGTAAGTTTCTCGGTCAATTATAGTAATACATCTTACTAACCATGAATAGGTTAAGGCCCTTTGGGATACTGTGAGAGGTATCATTCTGCCTAATGCTACACCAGCAGAAATCCAGCTTGAGGCTTTTGAAGAACTTTTATGTGCGGCCTTCGAAAGCAAGCATCGGCACATAGTCAACTCCGTTGCTCAGGCATGGAACAGTATCTACGAGAATGCGGAGAGCATTCAGTACCCTGAACATCTCAAGACCGTTTTGCTTGCCGTCCAACCGGTTGTGGACGTTGTTCTCCCGGGCCTAGAATCTACTCGCGAGGCATCCACAGACCAGAACCATTCTTTCGTTGAGTCCCAGGACGATATTGAAATGCTTACTATATCGTCAACACGGTCTTCTCGAAATAGACCTCGATCATCTGGCTCAGGCAACCTTTCGTCCCCTCTTAGCTCGACCAAGGCATCATTGTCCGCGAGGAAAAAGCTGGACATCGTACCTAAGAGAACTCGCAGTAGGGGCCGACGTAGCGCTGCTACTGCTCGTCTGAGACACGACGACTCGCAGATTCAATTTGCCCCCATCGAGAAGTCACCGCTGAACCCAGCAGTCAACCCTGAGTCTCAGGTGCTCACCGAACGACAGAAGGAAATCAGAGAGAGACAGAAAGACACTGCAGCATTGTTTCCGGATATGCACTCTAGCCCCCGGGCGCAGACAGAGGAAAACACGTCTGCCGAACCCAAAGCCGCGGCCCCTCAAAACGTTCTGGAGACCCCCAAAGATGTTACGCCAAAGCGAAGCGCAAGGTATGAGGATTTCGTCAGCTCGACCCCCACACCTCGACGGGGCCAAGCAGTGGCTATGGCAGACAATGATCAAGATATGACGGATCCGCCATCTTCACCCCCAGAGCCGCGGCCATTTCCCCTACTGCCACAAATCAAGTCCCGGACCAGCAGTCGGAGTGAGCTTGACGACTGGCAATTTAGCTCATCGCCGGTGTCAGGTTCACCATCTCCAGAAATGGCAATAGCTACCGATGAACCTACCGAGCTTCATCTGACAAACGCCGATGCTTCTCAGCGTCAACCTGGAGAAGCCAGCCCAGATCTGTCAGCAATCAACGATTCATTTCAAGTGGTGCCCTCGAGCGCCGTGGAGGAACCAGAGCTGCCACCGCCTGTTCTCGAAAAGGCGAAAGAGACTCTGCAATCTCAGCAATCTGAGCAGGCGACAGCCGAGACCAGCTCAGCACCGCAACCTGCCAGCACCCCGTCAACCCCTAAGAACACCCGGGTGATCAACATCGAGGAGCCTAGGTCTGGCAACGAAGTATTTGTTGACGCACCATCTAGCCCCCAGCCTACTGTTCTAACCAGATCCGCAACCCAGGCTGCGGCTCATAAGGACCGTTCTTTCGAGATGAGCGATGGAGATGAAACCAGCATGCTGAGACTTGTCGTTGAGTTGGATCGTAGAAAGTGCGAGCTCCCGCTTAGCAACTACCCTGCGACGTCGCCGCCCAAATCATCCAAGGGCCGCAAAAACGGGAAGAAGAGGGAGGGGAAGCCCGCTGTTCTTGACTGCATCACCGTCCGCGGCGAGACCGACGATGAAGAGGAGGAGGACGAGGACGAAGAAGAGGACGAGCCAGCAGAGCTTGCTCTTTCTCAGCCCCAGCCGTCGCCGCGCAAGAACGAGTCTCGCTCACCTGGAAATCCTTCGACTCCTGTGACCAGGTCAGCTTCATCCTCTCCTGACAAGTCCGCCAAGAAGCGAAAGCGAGGCGGTACTTCCAAGTATGATGCCCGTCGCAAGAAGAGAAAGTCCACCGGTGAGGCGGATGACGAGTCCAACGAGACGAAGCCTTCACAGATCGCCGTGTCACCCGTCCTCGGCGAAGAGACGCTCTACGAGAATCAACACTCGCCCACCCAGGATACCCCGTCCAAGCGCTCCATCGGTTCCAGAAGTGAAGATTTGGAGGCCGAGATCCACTCGCAGCTGGCTCATGAGCAGCTAGAGGCGGATTACCGCGAGAGCCAGTCTTTCGAGGTGCCGGAGCCGGAGCCGTCTTCTACACAGCCACAGCTGACAACTGAAGACTCGATGGAGGTTGACGTCGCGGATGCCACCACCAATGCCATCATCGCGCAGTCCAAGTCTCAGGCCCCAGTTGACACGAAAGACGTCAGCATGGTGGGCTCGTTGAGCAGCGTACTCGACCAACTTCGCTCCGCAGCATTGTCCCGCGAGGAGGTGTACAAAATGGAGGATATTCTCATGGACATCAAGAGGGAGCTTTTCGCGGCCGAGGCCCGTGGACGTGCCTGAAATGACTACCACGGCCAATGCCAACCCTCCCGCACCAAAAACGAAAAAAAAAAGACTAATAAAAAAAAACACATCATTCATTCCTCCTGTAATTCAACGGTTCTCTTCTTTTCTTATTTTTCCCCTGTTTTAGTCGGTCCTCACGAGGACATGTTGATACTCTTCTCCCCCAAACGTATATGCTTTCACGACCAACAAGAGGTGTCTGGAACCTCTTTTTGCATTTTTGGCGCAGATGTTTGGTTACGAGGTCGATGAGGGAGAGGAGGGTGGGGGGGGGAGCGAGAGTCTGAAGTCTTGTGGCAAACCATGCGCTTTTTTGTTTCCCAGTTGTTGTACCGAGGGAGGAGGAAAAGGTGTCAATCCAGGTTATAAGGAATTCACGGCATGAAAATGAAGAGTTTCCTTGTTTAAGCAAGCATAGGGGAAAGGACGCCATAGTTCCCCGTCATTGTGTATTAGATTTGTCGCGAAGGTATCTGTAGGCCGATTGCCGCCTAGGTTAATGACCAAAGGAGAGGAAAATTTGATGCATCATCATGACCTTAGGCGTCTACATCCTGTCCGCCTCACATGTGCACCTGGGCGAGTATGTTCGTCTCGTTTCATCGTGATTTTAATTCAAAAAAGGGGATAATTTCCAGGGCCTGCCCTCCCTCGTATGCGCATGATCGCTCATGGTGACACTGGGTCCCGCGCATTTCTCCTCCACGTTTCGGCCGTCTAAATTCCCTTTGTAGCTGATTTGAGCTTCGATCGTTTAGGGGTTACGATTTTCTCCGAGATGCTTTCATATGGTGGTATCTTCCCGACCCTGTATCTCGGTCACAGATCTCGACATCCTCTCAATCAATGGCTTCCTCCACATGGAGCTTAAAGCCTCCCCCTCCCGATCCCCTTGCCTCATTTCACCGAGATGACCTGCGCGCCCTCGAACGCATCGCCGGGCTCGAGCTTCTGCCAGCCCTTGACGGCACCGGGTTCGACGCAGAGCATGTTCTTGTAGCCGTCGTCCGGGGAGAAGTCGCCGATGCTGGCGGCCTTATCAACCCAAGGGTTCCAGACGACGACGTCTTCGAGGTTGTCGCGGACGATAGAGTAGATGGGCTCGCCGTCCTCAAGGACGACGACGGGGGCCTTGGGGCCGCCAGTGGGCGTGTAGATGCGGTCCGTCTCGGAAGTGATGGTGACGTCGCCGGATTGCGTCTTGACGGCACCGGCATCAACCTTGTCAGTGTAGGGGGCACCGTCAAGGCCCTGAACTGTGACTTTCGTGATGTCCTGGGAAGGGGGAAGAGAGAGTTAGCCTTTTGAAACATGGAGAGGGAGTGCATATAGAAGGGGAGGGACGTACGTTGACGCGCAGGTAGGTATGCATCAGGGTTTGGCAATCAAAAGCCTCGTCACCCTCGTTCGTGATGACCATGGAGGTAGACAGCGTCTCGCGGTCGAGCGAGACGCTGTAGATGGCGCCAAATTTGTACCCCCACTTGGCCTTCGTCTCTTCGTCGAGGTTGGCCGACGACAGGCCGAAGTCGAGCTTGACGGAGGACTCAGAGCCAGCAGAGCCTTCGCTCGTGGATTTGCCGAGGAACTCCCAGCGCGAGGTGCGGGCGAAGCCGTGCTGGGCGAGGGAGGCGGTGGGCGGGTGAGCGTCGGATGGGGCGCCGAAGACAGGGAAGACGAGAGGGATGCCGCCGCGGACTGGGCGGGAGCCGTCGAGGGCAGTGGAGGAGGAGAGCCAGAGGCGGTCGGCGCCCGTAGCGGACTTCCAGGACAGCACGGTGGCGCCGTGGAGGAGGATCTCGACGGACTCGCCGGTGGGCAGGGTCGCCTCGACGCGCGAGTTGCCGTGGGTGATGGAGACGGTGGCCTGGGGCGGGAGGCCGGGCGTGGTGGCCAGGGCGGTGGGTTTGTTGGGCCGATCGACCATGGCTGCTACGTCCTTATGCGGTTGTTGTGATGGGAAGGCTGGTTTGAGAGGTTTGAGAGGTCACGATACGATGGTGTTTCGGAAGGAGCTTCTGTGGGCGCGCGGGGTAGAGGTGTGGTGAGGTGGATTCACGAGGGCGTGACGGGGTTTGGGTGAGTGAAGGTCTTGTGACGAAAGCGTCCGAGCTGGGGGAAGAGAGGAGAGAGAGAGAGGGAGAGAAAGAGTATGAGAGAGGATTGGGTGTTTTGGAAAGGATGGGCGGTTTCCGATGTATGGTAGCAGCTAGCTGTCGGAAACAATGGGAACGGGTGGATGGATGCACGGGTAAAAAGTACAACGCCGGGAGGGGAGATAGAAGAGGAAGTTGTTGTATGTAGGTAAGCAGAGGTTGAGCGAGATCTGCAAAACCACGGAAAAACGAACACAGGGGTTTCCTTACCTTGCTGAAGATGCGAAGTCGGTCAGCGTCTTTACTGGCGTTGGAGAGATGGCGGGGCGGGAGAAGGAGAGGCAAGGAGAAGGAGGGGGAGAGCTGTTGGTGACGGGTGAGTGAGGGGGAGGGGGAGGGGGAGGGGAAGAGGAGGGGCAGCCCTGTCTAGCGTGTATACAAATAGGTAGAAGGTGCTACAGGTATCGTTCTTTCTGCCTAGTTACTGCAGCGAGCGCCCCGTGCCAAGGTTCCCCGTTCCCACTTTGTCATCGCCAGACGTCGGACATATTTAGGAGTGCTCTAAGTAATCAGGTAGCAGTTTCGTTTGCCAATCCGAGAAAAGAGGGCAGACGATACTAGTTCCTTTCCACCATCTTTCATCGTTCCTCGGTTCTATCTCTCTCTCTCTCTCTCTCTCTTTTTTTTTCTTTCTCTTTTTCTTTTTCTTCTTCTTCTTCTTCTTCTTCTTTCTTATGTGGAAAAAAAGAAAAAAGGGGGGGGGGGGGGGGGTGGTGGCGCGCTTAGAACTACTCATGCTTCTCTTTTCAACTTTGTTCTCCGTTCAATCCCCTTCCTGCAAGGGGAGGGGCAATGTCACTACGCCTCGCGGGTAAATGCCCCCGTTCAGTCGCGCGCCCGCCAACCTGAAACGAGCTTCACCCCTCAACCAGCTCTCCCGAACAGAGCTGATCGTACCTCTCAAATCCCCTGTCATGCATACTGCCTCGGTAAGCGGAACAACGGCCTCCAATGCAAGTTTACTATAGTAGCAAAGCCATCGAGACAAAAAAACGTGAAGAAGGGAAAGCCTACCTTCAAGGAGAGGGGCAGGGGGTTCGCTCTCTAATGGCCAAACCGTTTCTCTTCACGGGGTCTGAGCTCAGGGGAAAGAGGTCCTGTTTTGTGAGAGAGCCCAGATGGAAAGAGAATTGACCCAGGCCCATCCATTTCCAAAGAGATGATGGTCGTAGCGGACCGGTGATAATCTCCTCAAGCATGACGGAAGGATGAGGGAAGGCTTGCGTGAGGCAGCAGTTCAGGCTAGGCGGACGACGATCGACGCCCTCGTTTTGTTCCTTGCGGGGATGGGCCCGAGTTGGACGTTCCAGAAGGCTGGCTATCAGATGGACGGTTCCGGTAAACTGGGTATCTAAACTTCGCGTGCATATTGCTGTTCTTTCCACGATGTCACCTTATTTGTCGTCATCGACTCATCTTGACGGGGGAATGTTGAGGATCAAGATTCACAGGCACATCAATCGCGCGAATACATGCAGTTGTACGTTTCTTATGGATGCCTATATGAACAGCCCTAAACAAAAGAAACCCAGGCATCACGTCTGATCCAGCTTGAACCCGATGCTGTCCCGGTCATCGCTCACCACGCGACCCCATTCTAGCAGCAGCCGGAACAGATAAATCTCCATGTCCTCCCTCCGGAGCGCCTTGTCCGCCCACCGTGCCCCTTGTGTCGCGATCCACTCGGCGTCCTCCCACCTCGCCTCGAACTCCAGCTCGCGCCCGTTGACCTTGCCACGGCCCTTGAGCCCGACAAAGTACGCAACCGTGCTGTGCAGTGCGTGGAACCGCGTGTCGATGGGGACGAAGTGCAGCCATGGGATCAGCCGCTCCGAGTACCACTCCCCAAAGACCGACGACAGCAACGGCACGCTACCCGGCGACCGGACCGTTCGTAGTAGCCCAGGCGGTGGCGCCGTGTCTTCGTCCAATAGTAACACGTACCGGTTCTCGAGCGGGTCCTCCGCTGCTGGCTTCTGGCCCAGCTCCGCCTTGGTCGCGTCGCAGCCGGGGCCGCCGTCACACGCGTATTCCGAGATGCCCACGTCGATCGGGAGCACGGCGTTGGCCTCCTGCGCAGCAACCGTCTCGTAGCTGTACCAGAAACCCTGAGCCGGTGCGCCGAGCATCATCGTAATATCGTCTGCCACCGTCGCGTTGTTGATGAGGTGAACCAACCGGTGCTTGTGGTTGCCCCGCAGCGCCTCCTCGCTGATGGGCTTATTACCGATCTTGCCGCGCCAGTACACTGTGTCCTTGCGCTGCCGGAAGTCCTTATTCAATTCGGGGCCCTCCTCGGCCGGCGGCACGAGGGGTATGAGGATGTCGTTGAAGCCGTCGGCCTTGTGTCGACTGAAGACAGGGAGAAGCTCTTGGAAGGGGGTGATTGGCGGAGCTGATGTGTGGAAGCTGTGGAGTCGGGTGAGATCTTGTTGGTCACATAGGCTCTTGGATTGGGGGTAGCGTCTCAGGAACTGTTCATCGGAGTGCAACTTGGCACATGTGGTGCAGAAATCACGGACGTTCCAATGGAGGCCTGACCTACCTGGGCTGTCTACTGGGCACACGGCGGCCTCCATCTCTCGCCAGGCCTTGGTGGATGAGAACACGGCTCCTTTTGTGTGAGGTACGACGACGGGCGAGCCTGCTGCGGCTTGACGGTCCGTTTTCGGTTCATCTTTGGTGCCTTGCTTCTCCGGGCTTTGCTGCTCGGCGGCCCCCTCCGGCCGGGAAGCATCACCGGCAACATCTGTTGCTGGCTCCTCAGCTGAGCGCGTCGACAGGTGCTTGAACTTCTTCTCCATTCCCGCCACGTCGATTTTACGAAGATCATACCACGGGGTCAGTACCCTCGGCTGGTTGCTAAGGTTGATGGGAAGCCTCATGTCGGCTAGATACTCCACAAAACCCTCGATCATGGTGACAAGCTCGTTGAGCACCCTTTTGTTCTCGTCGTCGTCTTGGTAGTTATGTGATACTTTCTTGTTCTCGATCGTGACCACCGCAATGTGGGGCTCTTTCGAAACCCTTTCGTTGTAGGCTTGCCGAATCGCTTCTGGCTTGACGCCCCAAAAAGGAAAAATGTCACTCTCCATCTGCTCAAAATGGTCTGTGATAGCCGTCTTGCGCGCCATGGCAAATTCGAACCACTTGTCGAAGTTGGGAGGCGGATCTCGGCCATAGTGTCGTTCATGGTACACGCCGACGGCGGCGCGGACGTTTTCGCTGGTTTTGACATGCCGGAGCCACCGGTCCGATTCCACCCTAGTATCGTAGATGATCTTGTTGAGGGGGTGGTTCTTCTCGGTGGTCGACTTAACAAGGCCAGTAATGGTCATCCCAATGAGCGTTGCCAGCAGAAGGACCAATAGTAGCATCCTTGGGATGAAGAGAATGGACCGGGCGTTCGTGCTATATAGGAACAAGCTGTAGCCCGCACTCAGCAGATAAAGTGGTCCGATCGCAACAATTCTAGACTGCATTTGCCACGTTCCAATGTGAATAATGTTCTGTAAAGTCGCCGTCATGCCACAGATGAAGGTGATGATGCTCGCAGGAGCGACAGGACTCGTTTCGCAGATGAGTATACCCAGAGAAATGACAAGGATGGCAAAGGCAAAGCTGTCTATGAAGACATCGAAGATATACAACGAGTCGATTCCGCCGATGGAAGCCGGGTAGCCTTCGCTGGTGGAGATGATGGGGGATAT
The DNA here is from genome assembly GCA_020631755.1 of Colletotrichum sublineola. Taxonomy (NCBI): domain Eukaryota; kingdom Fungi; phylum Ascomycota; class Sordariomycetes; order Glomerellales; family Glomerellaceae; genus Colletotrichum; species Colletotrichum sublineola. The sequence goes on along the minus strand of JAHSQG010000005.1, from coordinate 2,467,906 downwards.
GAGAATCTGAAAGACCTTGATGAAGATCCCCGAGACAAGTAGGATAGAAGCCAGCGTTCTGAGACGAACCTTTGTTGTCTTCGTCCATGCCAAGATGCGCCAAAACAGCGAGATGATGACGGCGTCCAGGAACAGTCCGGCGAGCTGGAAGGCGAGTGTCGACAGCCTACTATCCGAGAGAGACGAGCAGAAGAAAGTAGATCGGGTTTCATGAGAGATGGGGATGAAGGTGCCGTAGCAGACAAGGGCAGTGCCCCCCAGCGCGACGGACCTGGAACCGCTGGCCCATACCGCGAGATCGTCGAGGGGCGTAGCCCAGGGATCCTCTTCCGGGGGTGGCGGACGGGATTTCTGGTAATAGAGTACATGATATAAAACCAAGTATACGCACAGGAAAGCCTGCGATCGTTAGTCCACCTGATCTTTCGTCAAGGGATTTCAGAGCGTAGGTACTACGGCTCACCTGGATTCCCGGCACGGAGCACTGGATCTGAGAAGTCACTCGGTGAAAAATCTCGAGACGCACGAAAATGCAGAAGATCAAAAGGGGCGCAAAATAGCGTCGTGGCCTAGCTGGAACAACATGCTCGATGGCCCTCTTGGAGTCGGCCTCGCGCTCATCTGAACACGGTCAACATAGGTTGGAGGGTCTGAAGGGACAGGCAATAGACTCACCGAAGCGACCGTCAGCGCCAGGCAGCCACGCCGCGAGGTAACTCGAAAGCCATGTCAGGCCCCCCGATATTAGGAGTATCAAGACAGAAGACAGACGAGGGTATACTAAGAACCGGTTGCGTCAGTGGATGAATGCCCTCCCAAAAAGCAGCAGCGGATGATAATGAACAGGAATCACATACCAATCAGAGAGTGGCGCTCGACATTGGACGAAATCCATAGAAAAGAAACGACAGCACTGTGAGCGGGTTAGTTGGTTGTCTTTAACCGGACAGTGTTTAACGCCTCGCGAGGTGGGAACGGGGAATAGTGCTCCATACCAAAGCGCTGTCATATGTACATGCGCATCGCGCGCCATTGGGATAGAAACCTGGGTAGGCCTAAACAATCGATTACAACGCAGCCACAGGTGGAATCATGAGTACATTCGCATGGAGAGAACAGTCGGACTTGAATCAGCAAGACATGGAATTTTCTGTTCTGTTTCTTTCCCACTTGATGAAAACCTGATAAACTTGGAAACACGGTTAGGCAGGAGTAATCGTCCGTAGGTGGCAGCATCAGGCCTTACATAATCCAATTAAACCGCCCCCCCCCCCCCCCCCCCCCCCCCCTATTGAGACGCGTCTCACCCCAATATTTTCTCCCCTGAACTGCCCCCGACCCGCGTCAAGCTCCCCCCCCTTCCCCTGTCCATCCGACGCTCCGTACCCCGAGCTATCCATCCGTTCCGTCACGGCACCGAAGGATTCCTTCGTGGACTGACATCACCTCAAATTCCTCCTTCCGGACCACGACACGTCCCGCACCGAAACAACCCAAAACTCCCCCTCCCCTCCAATGGCGCCATAACAATGGCAGGCCTCAACGACTCTCCCTCCCCTTTCGTCAAGCGCCTCGCCGTGCCCGGCGTGTGCCTGCTGATCGCCTTCCTCGCCTACACCTCGCAACTGCTCTTTCACCTTGCCGACGACTCCCTCGCGCCCGGCCGACTCTCGCGCTCCGAGACCTACACCTTCAATGGCCTGGTGCTCTGCCTCTGGTACACCTACTACAAGTCCTGCACCGTCGACCCGGGCCGATATGTCTTCCGCGACTCCGTCATCGAGGTCCCCGAGCCGGATGAGCACGGCCTCGTGCGCCGCTGGTGCAAGAAATGCGCCGCGCCGAAGCCCCCGCGCGCGCATCACTGCCGGCATTGCGCGCGCTGCATACCACGTAAGTAGGACCCTCGCGCCCCCACTGCCAATCCGTGACTGTCATTGTGCTGACGAACCGCTCCCAGGCATGGACCACCACTGCCCCTGGACGGCCAACTGCGTCTCCCTCACCACCTTCCCACACTTCCTCCGCTTCCTCATGTACACGAACCTCTCCCTCTGGTACCTTGCCCGCCTGCTCTACCTGCGCTTCGCCGCCATCTGGGAGCACCGCCTGCTCCCCTCCTACCTCGGCCCCTCCCTTCCCGCCCTTGTGCACCTGACGGTTCTCTCCCTGGTCTGCTTCTTTACGTCCTTCGCCCTGGGCATCCTCCTTTTCTCCACCCTCCGCAGCTGGGTGCTGAACGAGACCATGATCGAGGGCTGGGAAGTCGATCGCCACGGCGCCGTCTGCGACCGCCGGGACCGCCTCGACGGGGGCGCTGGTGAATTCTGGTCCATCACGGGCCCCGACGGTAAGAGGCTGCGGTTCGGCAAGGTGGAGTTCCCCTACGACGTCGGCATCTACGCGAACCTCACCCAGGCGATGGGCACCCCGAACCCGCTCATGTGGGTATTCCCTTTCGCGGGGAACCCTGAGCTGAGCAAAGAGGGGCGGGGCGTGGGCTGGGAGTGGCCCGAGAATGGGCTGAACCATAAGGAAGGCATGTGGCCGCCGCCGGACCCGGATAAAGTGCGCCGCTCCGCGCAGGGCGGCTGGCCCGCCGCGCGGAACCCCGAGGGCATGCGGGCGCCGCGGTACGGGAGCAAGGAGGAGGAGCTCGAGGCGTTCCGGAAGAGGCAGGATGCGGATCTGCGGCGGTGGCAGGGCCAGCGGTCGCGGTCGCGGCTGATGGCGGAGCTGGAGGAGGTGGACGACTACGACCTCATCGACGATGAGTCCGAGGACGGGTACGAGCAGGGCGCGGACGGAGAACCCGGGTGGACCAACGCCGACGGCGAGCGGCTGCAGGACTTTGGGGTCGACGAGGATGAGGACACGAGTGACGAGGCCGACGACGACGACGACGACGACGACGACGACGACGACGTACCACTTGCTGAATTACTGCGTCGGAGAAAGGTACTGCAAAATGACGGGGAGGAGTAGTTCAGTGGATAGACGCATCAGAAGAAAACAAGTGAAAAAGGGTTCTGCGTAACGGAAAAAAAGTCTCTTTTTTGGGTCATCCCCCCAGGTTTCTATACTAATCGCCGCCTAAAACCAACAAAAAGGGGGCATCCAAGGAGGGCTTCGCCTAGGCCATGAATCCCTCTAACCCCCGCCTCTATCAAGCAAAAGGCGCACACAAGACAGGACGAAATCCATCCTCCCACCCGGGGTTGCCCTGATCCTGTATGCAGAAAGAACTCAAACAAAACAAAAAGTTGCTGGTCGTGGAATGCTTGCCTTTCTAGACGCAAATCACATTCCACATTCTCGCTTCCACCATCGGTCCAAAGAGCAATCGTGTCGTGCAATCATGAAGCATCATTCCAGGTCTAGATCTATCGACCCAACCTCAACCCTGACCTTCCACATGCGTCTCGATTACCAGTCGTCGTCGTCGTCCTTCTTCTGCATCGCGTTCTTGCGAGCGAGAAGAGCGTCCGCCAAGCTGTTGCTCAGGCTAGGAGTCGGGGTGTTGCTGCGGCTGTTGTCGGAGCCGCTAGCTCCGTTCAGGCTCAAGCCCGAGTCGCGCGGCTGAGCACCGACAGGCTTGCGGCCAGCGGCAGGTCGCTTCACGGGCGGCTGAGGAGGAGTAGGCTTGCCACGAGCAGCCGCTCCGTTGGCCGAAGGGGGGGGCGGGGGAGGGCGAGGGGCGACAACGGGAGCAGGGGCTTGCTCTTCGACGTAGGCGGCAGGAACCCAAGCTTGACTGCCACCATTCTTTCCGAGCCACCAGCCTATCGCATGCAAAATCAGTCTCCATTCCGCGAGCTGTAGGGTAGAAAGACAATGCGCTTACCATTTGTTTCCTTCTGGACGATCTCGATCATGTCGCCAGCCCTGACTGTCAACTCATTCTCCTTCTGACCCGCAAAGTCGTACAGGACCTTGGCCATGATCTTGTTCTTCACCGGCGGCGCGGCAGGGGGCGGCGGGGGCGGCATCCTAGTAGCTGCAGAGTTTGATGTTTGTGGTTTCGTGTGCGTAGGAATTGATGTTGCCACAGCAGCAGCCTGTTGTTGTTGGCGTCCAAAAGGTCCGGTCTTGGCTGAGCTAACTGCAGCAGGAGGTTGAGGCCTGGCTGTGGAAGCGGTAGGTCGAGGCTGAGGTGTCCGGTTGGTGTTTGTCATGCGGGATGGTCTGCCGTTGGGACCGCCGGGCTTGATCAGTTTGCCGCGGGTGATAGGCCGAGCGGGAACTGGCTTGCCCTTTGGTGTGGGCTTGGAAACGGAGGAGGGGGGCTCGCCAGGCTGGGTGTGCACAGCTCCGCTCTTGTAGTAGTCGACGGCCTGCTGGGAGTCTTTGAGGACCTTAACTGTCTGCATCTTGCCAGGCTTCTTCGCATACTCAATCACTTCACCGATCTTAAGGCTAAAGCCACCAGGCATGACACGCTGCATCTGTGTGAACAGCTCAGTCTTCAAAACACAGTTCAACAAAGGGTCGGCCTCCTGGGGCGATCCCACACCGAGAGAAAACCAATCATCGCGAGCCGTTGAAGCCCCAATGAATTTGATGGCACCTAGAGGCATCGACCGTTCAACCGAGATCTGCGGCTGGCCATTGACAAGCATCTGGGCAACAATGTAGAACTTGCTGCTGGTAACAATCAGAATGCGGGGACTCGGTTTGCTGGATCTGCCAAACTTTGCTTCCAGGATCTCTCCGCGACAAGAGAAGACAACCTTCTCATTATTGGAGATGCCAATGGCATTTCTGATCTGGGAGCCGGGGCCCATAGAGGCGTTGATGCCAAGATAGTCGCCCAAAAATCTTCGTGAGCCGAGCAAACTGTACCTCCTTCTCTCCTTGCGGTTTTGAAGGACTCTGTGGCCTTGATCGCGAAGCTGCAGGTACTCGGCACCAGTTCTTTTCTTACGCCAGAACCGCTGGATACGAGTAGCAGACTCGGCTCTGTAGGCCAAATATGCTCGCCACATGCGCTGGATACGCGTGGCCATGTTGTGCCAGTATCGATCTCTCATATGCTCAAGAGCAAAGAGTGTTTCGGGGGACTTGATGAACGCCTTTGTCGTACCCATCTGCCATTCCTCCTTGGGAATGCTAGTGTCCTTGAGAATTTGCCTGACAGCATCCTGGTATGATCCCTGCCAAGTGTACTCGCCGGCGTATGATGTCGCAGGCGATAGCAGGAAGAACCGGTCCACAAACTTTTCGAATGTCTGGCGGTAGGCAAATCCGGCACGACGAATACGAACGTTCTCCTGGAGACCAAGGTATTTGACCTGATGTAGTACATTGGGCACGTTGTATTCCGACGGCGACTTGTTCTCGTTGGGCTTGATGGTTCGGATGTAAGAAGGCTGGCACTTCATCAAAGTTTCCACCAGCGCATTCGCAGAAGCTCTGATACGATCACCGGCAGAAGGAGGCTGCTTGCGGTTGTCCTGGTCGACCTGATTGGGGAACAATGTGTGGACAAAGCGATTGCCGCTGGCGGAGAAAAGATTAAGCAAACCTTTCAGGAGCAAGTCCTTGTTCTTGTCCGTTATTCCGTCAACCGTGTAAGATACATCACCGGCGTAGTGCTTGATGATGAAACTGCCTTGACGAGGGGTTAGGTGGGGGTTGGACATGCCGTTGATGCTCTGCATAAAGGTCCGATCAGAAGCGGCAGGGTCTGCGTGGGCTGTCTTGGTGGCATCCTTCATGGCAGACAGAACGCCAGGAGGCCGAATCGACTCGATGAGGTCGCATACAATCTTGTTGTCGAAGTACTTGATAGGTGTCCACTGAATCTGTTCGCGCGCGTATTCGTCCTGCTCCGCCTTCAGCGTAAGCTGAATGAAGATTTGCTGCAGCTTCTCGTTGACATAGTTGATGCAAAGCTGTTCGAAACTGTTCTTTTCGAAGATCTCGAAGCCGTAGATATCGAGAATACCAATGTTGTTGGTCGTCGCCTGCTTCGCCTTCAGGGACTTGTTGACACGCTCGACGATCCAGTCGAATAAATTGTTGTAGATAGCCTTGGCCAGGGCGTCTCGCGTCGCAGCAGCCTGAGCCGGGTTCGTGAGGGACTCAATGACCTCTCCATTTCGCGGGGTAAGGATACGAATGGTGATGGCTTTGATGAGCTGTTCGGGTGTCACCTCCAGGAGGTAGGCCAAAAAGTCTACAACCGACTGATCGCTGACAGCGGCGTACCCGTCGTCGCCTTCGTGGAACTGGATGTTGCCGGCCCACAGAATCGCAGACAGCATGCGAAAGATGTCGTCCTGTTCTCCCTGGCTAAGGCCAATAACCTTCATGGCCTCGAGAGTGTCGTTGAACTCGGCCAAATCGTCGATTCCGTCGACCTCGAGGCACTTCGACCTGCTAGTGTAGACGTATGTCTCGGGAGTCTGGATTCCAAACTGTTGTCGGTAGTTCTGGGAGGCTCCCTTGGTGAATTGGTAGAAGATATGAAAATTTCGCTCGTTGGTGATCTGGCCGACGACGCGGGACTTTTCGAGGAGGTAGTTGGTGATGTCGGCACCAACAGGTTCGCCCTGCGCATTGAAGTGAATCTGCAAATACTTGCCGAAACGAGACGAGTTATTGTTCCTCAATGTCTTTGCATTGCCAAATGACTCCAGCAAAGGATTGGTAGCCAGCACCATGTCCTTGATCTGCTTGATGTCGCCCGACTCTCCTCCTGAAACGTTGGCGATGTATTGCATGATCCGTTTGGCAGCCTCCGTCTTGCCAGCACCCGACTCTCCAGAAATGATGACACACTGGTTATCTTGGTAGGCCTTCATGTTGTAGTACGCAGATTCGGCAATAGCGAACACGTGCGGGGGCATCTCGAGGCGGTTTTTGCCCTTGTAACTGTCGAGGACCTGGTCGGTGTAGATACCCAGGTCCCGGAAAGGGTTGACTGACACCAGGACATGGCCGATGTAGGTATAGATCTCTTGACCTTCGAATCGTTTTTTCAGGTTTTCGTTGATGGCTTCGTTGGACACCTTACTGAGCAACGTAAGATCCGAAACACCAATCTCCTTCTTCTTGGTGACCTCGTAGGTGGCCTTCTTTGGCTTGCCGCCGCCCGCTGCGCCAGACGGACCGGCAGGGCCCGACTTTGCGGATTTGTCCTTGGGACGTCGTGAGATACCCTATAGAAAATCATATGCGCATCGGTCAGTCTTGTCCTCTCGTGCTCGGTGGCCGGGTGGAATTTTGGAGTAGCTGCAGCCGGGTCGGGATGGTGCGCGCGCGGGGGAGGGCATGAAGCGTCTCACCATGCTGGGCTCTTCTCAATAGAGGGTATGCCGGTATCTCTCGTTGGTTTGCGCAAAGCAGACTGGACGGGTTGCTTGCACGCTGGCGATGAATGAGTGAAGATTGAGTTTCTTTCCCCTCGGCTTGCTTGGTGCTGAGTGAGGGAGACTGGAAAGAGCGCGCACCCAAGGTGACGTTGCGGTGCGGAACGGTGGGATTACGCAGATGCAGTGTGGCTGGTTCTCGCCCGAGATGCCAAATCCAAGCCTTTGGCCGACTGTCCCTCCCGCCGGTGCCTGACGACAACTCCTAGTCTCCAGTCTGTCCTCGAGAGGGGGGGGGGCTTGAGGGGCTCAGTTGACCAATCACAAGCGTCATTAGAGGTCCAGCACAGCCTCAACCCGGAGAATCGGTGGCACCAGGTTCCGCGTAATGCTCAGCAGTGCTTTAGCGCCGTTTAAGCGAATCTCCACTCTTCTTGCTATGCACCCATCTTTCCCCTGTCCATGCCGCAAGAGAGCGGGAAGCCTCCTTGGAAACCTTACGCCAACAGAAGGATTCTCTCTCCCTGTCGTCCCTGTTCTGAATAACGGCTCTGAGGTCATAGCTTTCTATACCTCTCCGGCTATTGGTTGAGAGGGGCTGTCGTGTGTGCATGTCATGCCATGCCATGCTACGCCATGCAAAGACAAAACCCTCGTCTCTGCCCAACTTGCAGTCTAATGTGCCCATGCTCTCAACTTAAAGTTGGTTCGTCCCAGGCAGCGCTTGTCGTGGGTTGTAATGTTTCACCCCTTCAGAGTTCACAGAGTTCACAGAGTTCAGAAATCCTAGACGACGTCGCTTCTACTACCCGTGCCATTCGTCGTCGGCGTCTCCTGTTCAAAATTAATGTATTGCACAATCGAACCTGTTTGTTGTTTACTACCTAGTATGCTTAATGCCAACAGTCACTTACGAGGTCTCTCTAGTGCTGATCCTCTGAAAATCCTAGATAGGCATGGTTTGTTCCGCCCTATGTCGCTAAGTCGTGGGAGCCGTCTAAGGCTCCGTTGATGCCTGAAATCCTGCTTGCTCATTTTACCACGCTGCGCTGTGAGAAAAGTCCTTGCTCTGGCCGCATCATATAATCGTCGCATTACCCCATTAAACCCAAGCCCAGACCCCGTACGAAACGCACATCGTCTGCTTGCCGTTCGAGGGCCAACCTCATTCTCTCGCCATATTCTTTCTCTGCCTCCTCCATCTTCGCCTCTTCCTCCGACTTGGGTACCGGCTCATCAAAGTCGTCTGCGGTGAACCCGGGCTTGCCAGAGAAACTGACGAGGCCAAGCTTCTCGCCCGTCCAGAACAAGATGTCGTCATCATTGACATTGTCCCGTCCGTTGCGTGTTTGTGTCGACAAAATCTTGCGGGCAAGATCGTCCGAACCTGGCATTGACGCAAAAAGAGAGGGTCGTTCCGAAACTTCGCTGTGGCCAATCTTGTGCCGCCTCACTTCGGTGAAGCCGTCGCGCTCGAACCATTTCACGAGCCCGGAGCCGTCTGAGAACACAATGCGAGTACCTTGATTCGTAACCGAGAGAATTTTAGACTGCGAAGACGTCTGCCGATTCTTCATTGTGGAGTTCTGCATGAGATCCGCAGACGAATCACCCGGACGCTGGCACAGTCCATACAGCTCCAGTGAGCCCTTGGTGTTGTATTCACCGCCCGCAATCAGAGTGCGGCCGCCTTCTTTCGTCTTGGAAGCCATCACTTGTTCGGCGGATAAATCGCTTCTCCGACGTGTTTCGCTGTCCAGCGTGGAGAAAGGGTACGGAAGAGATGCGAGGCTGGCCAGCCGAGCGCCCGAGTGGATGGAGCCCATGATGGAGGGGAACGTGCGTCTGTCATAATGGAGGATATTGGAAAAACGCCCTGCCACATAAATGTCGTCCGAGAAAGAGTACTCGTCGCATGGTTTGGGTAGATGTAAGATGCTTAGGGGCGTCGGCTGTGACAACGGGGCGTAAGGCGGTAGCGGGTCGTCAAGTACGTTTCTTGACCTGTGTGCATACAGCTCGCTTCCCCTGCACGCTCCCAACACGTCGACCTGGTCAATTGTTTCACCAGGAGACCTTACCCGTGCTCTGTAGTCGTATAAATGGATCCCCAACGAAGTTCCTACGGTCAGCGGCAGGCCTGGAGCGGCCGACGATAACGCCGTGATGGACCACTCGAACGACTGTTCGCCGACGACTGCCAGACGGTTGAGATCCACTTCTAGAAGATGACCCTGGACTGCGACAAAGGCCTTGTCGGCGAAGCTGTCAATGCTGATGCACTCCGACACCCCAGCATCGATCTTGCGTGACCTCCCCATAGTTCGAGGACCGTCGAGGTAGAGAATACCTGCCGGACTCTTCGCTACCACGGCGCCTTTCCGACCTGTCGCGCCCTTCACATCCCACAGGCACACGGACCCATCGTCTAATGGCGATACAGCCAGTAATTCGTTACTCTCTCGATTCGGGCTGTAAAGGGCCAGTCCTTGAACATCCAGGGTGTCCTCCTCGTTACCGTCTCGAATCTTGGGCTGCTGCAGCCAGCTAGTTGTGGTAGGCGCATACCGCTGTATGTATTCGTTATACCAAAAGACCGGCTCTGTCGGAAACGAGGGGTCCCAGTTCACCATATCCCTGTGCCGCTGCAACTCGCGCTGCTCTGCCGTTTCTTCACTGCGAAGGCGCAGGGACAGTTTTGTATCACCATGTTCCTGGCTTAGCTGCACGGCAGCGCTGAGCAGAGGTTCGTCGATGACGTCGTCGTTGATGATGCGGGTCAAGCGCCGGCGCCGTTGGATCGATTCTAGAAATGGTGACTCGTCAAAGGTCCTGGACCGCCAGTGGTTGTTATCGAGGGAGATCTTTTGGAGTTTTCGGCAAACGAGTTGTAGTCCGGGGAAATCGTAGGGTTCTAGAACTAAGCGGCACCAGGCTGTCAGCTGGGAAATCTGAAAATCCGGGGCACGCTGTCGCCTAAAGAAACCAACTCACATGATAAAATGCGGAGAAGAATCTCGTCCGGCAGATCGTCCAGCTTCTTCAAAGAGGCCGACGACGTCATACTCGGTGTGGTTTGAAGTGCGCTTGAGTGCACTCACTCGGTAGTCTTGCTCCGGGCTTGGGTCTCGGGTTCGATGGGTATACGTAGATGGGAGTTCCGGACGAGATCAATGAAGAAGAGAGAGGAAGGATGACCCTATCGTTATCGTTATCGGGGCCTATCAGCTGCCTAGCCTATCCGGGATTAGTGCAGATCCGGGGGTGGGCCGGATAGAAACGCCTAGACTGTGTGGATGGACTGGCCCGGCCTGGCCTGGCCTGGCCAGGCCAGGCCGGGCCAGTCAAAGCTCTAATTGGTTTGGGCTTAGCACACGCGAGCGGTTGTATCACAACCGTCGACTTTTGAAACGTAATATCCGTACATCCACGTCCCTTGTGATACAGTTGTTGGGCAAAGCCAACCATAGCCCAATTCATGTTGACACTGAAGGCTAATCCGGGCTTTGGCCGCTGCCGATATTGCAAGCCTGATCGGTCTCTGACACTTGGAGAGTACTCCACCACACCACTGCTAGAATCCAGCTCATTATCGTAACAGTCTTTTGGACACTCTTCTGCCTGTGAAAGGTATGTAGTTTTGGTTTTCCCTTCTGCAAAAATCGCCAACGTTAAGTATGGATGCAGCCTGCTTGGGAGCAGTGTGCCTCCAAAATCACAATTCGCCTCATCATCTTCCCCTTTGGAAGTACGTGTCGGATGTACCATGCCATGCATACAGTCTAACCGCAGTCGTGGCAGATGCATGTAATTATAGCAGGATACCAATCACTGAAAAGAGATCAGCGGGCTCGAGGGGCTAATGGTGTGTCGCCAACACATGCACCTTGGAACTGAGCATCACAACTCAACGAATGGCAAGTTCCCTCCGCCTCGCTGTCATGACTGGCTTCTCCTTCCTTCCTATGGTTTTCTACGTGCTCAGATATGAAGCCAACCCTGAATTGTAAAGTTCTGTATATGGAGTGATCTGATTACCTTCAATCAACGCGCTCATGAACCCAGTCAGTGAGACGGCTGTAAGTGATCCGGTCAATCAAAGGCTATGTTGATATTAAACAATAAATCCTGGAGCAATGCCGCGAAGAGGGTATTCCATAAGAAAGCTCAATACTGGGAACGCACAGCGCAAATCCTCGTTGGACTGTTGATGCGTTTTCAGACTCGCTGGTATAATTTTTGACCGTTTGTTTGTCTTCAAGCGCGGATGATGTTCTCACAAAGGGACTCTCCACACATTATCATTCGACAGTCTTTCGTCATGTTTGATCATTGGTTGAACATTGGTTGAACATCGCCCATGCCTAGACTTCTATGCTGCAAACTCTATATACATATATAGATGTGTTTGTGGTATTTTAGTCCGTCGCTACCTTTCAGTTGAAGTTATACAACTATTTTTCGGTCAACAACTCTAATCGTACGCGTGGGTTGGTTGCCTCATTGATTGCTTATCTCAAGTTCGTTCATCTCGAAGTTCTCTACTCATATAGTGACGCCAACTACAGAGTATTGCCAGGAAGCTTAGTATTTTAGTCCAAGTTCTGGTCTATTGAGCTGCAACACGAACGAATTTTCCGCTGAAGTCATTTGTTATTCGAAAAAATAGGGCGCCTCCCAAGGGCAAGATGCGCTGCATTTCACTAAAATTAATTTCGCCAGGGCTGCTTAATGGGCCCAGTGACTATATTAATGTTTTCTGGTTTTTCTGGTAAGTAAGCTTATTTTCTCTTTTTGTTTTTCTTTTTTTTCCTTCTTTTGCTCGGCGTTGCAGCTTAACTTAACCGGTTCTTAAGCAACAATTTCTTTACTTAAGTAAGTTAAGGATATTGTTGGTATCACAGGATCTAACGTTGGATATGGGGGTTGAACCGTAGTATATTCAAAGATGTTGCTAGAGTTGAACAGAAGAGAAAGAGGGCCAGCAAGCTGGCTAGTAATAGTGCTGTAGATATTAAAAGAGCCGTTAAGGTAGGTCACATAGTGTAATATATAATGTAGATTAGCTCCTCTATTATCTATAGATACTTAGTATCCTAATACTAGTAACTTTCTAAAGTAGTAATAAATATGCCTATTACCCCCTTTACTTATTACTTACTAAAAAGCCTAAAAACATAATAAAAATAAAAGATTAAAAAGTATTATACTTTTTAGATATATATAACCTAATTATATATAAGAAACCTATCCCTCTATCTTAATCCTTACTTTCCTACTACTTACTAATTCCTTTAGTACCTTATTAGGTACTATCTTTATAAATCTATTAGCTAAGTTATTAGTACTATAGATCTAGTATACTTTATAGACTTTATATCTCTTATAAGACTACTATAAGGCTATAATATTAATTATAAGCCTCTTCTTCTTTATAGTACTTAGCTTTATAAGGTATTTATAGAGTAAATAAGAGTCTATATAAAGGATTATTAGTATTAAAGGAAGTCCTATATAATTAGTTACTATCTTTAAGGTTATAGAGATAGTATATACTATATCTATACTAGTAATTATACTATATACCTTAGAGGTAAGTATACTATAGGTAACTCTCTTATACTTTATTAAGCTAAAGTAGATAATATTCCTAGTTATTATAAATTTATTATTATTATTAGGGCCTTTACTAATTATCTTATTAGCTAGGGTAATAAGGAATCCTAGTTATAATATTATATCCTTATTATTAGTAAAGGATCTATCTATAAAGATAAAGAGCTTTATAATAGCTAAATTAAGTAGTTAAAAAATAAGGCTATAATTAGAGTTATCTATCTACTACTTAATATACTAATTAAGCACCTTAATCTCTTTAGCCTAGGGTACTTAGTACTATACTATAATAGAATAATTAAAGCTAGCCTTAGGTTAATATATAGAGGTAATATATATACTATAGGCTTATTACTTAATATATTACTTAATAGTATTTATAGTAGTTAGATTAATAGGGTAGAGTTTCTTACCTTAGCCTTTTTACTTAAGGATTATCTTACTATTAGTAGTAAGGGTTATAATACTACTATTAAATACTAGGGGGTTATTAATACTAAGGATTTACTTCTTCTTAGTAGTAAAAGTTACCTTAGTAAGTTCTTTTACCTTATAGGTAGAGAAGGATTTATCTAAGAGTCTAATTATATTATTAGTTTATATCCTAATAATACTAAATTTTAGATTCTTTACTATAAATATAAGTAGGTAGGGATTAAAAGTTAAAGTATTTATCTTAAGATTTTCTTTATAGTAGTAGCTATAAGTTACTTACTAGTAGGTACCTACCTTTATAATACTATATAGAGGTTTAATAACTTATATAATTATACCTTTTAGATAATAGTATTAGATCTACTTAGGTAATCTTATAAGGATTATTTAATTTAATAGAGTAGTAGATTAGGTATATACCTATATTATATCTTAAAGCTAAATAATAAATCTAGGCTTAAGTAATAGTAATAAAGCTAGTATAAGTATTAACTACTAGCTAGCCTATTAGATTATAAGGGACTAAATAAGGATTACTTTTTTATTATTATCTATATATCCTTAGATAACTAAGTATAATTTCTTATATAGTTAGTTATCTATCTTTTTTACCTTATTAATAATATAGGCCTTAAAGATTTATTAGCCTATATAAAGGTACTTATTATATTTAATAAATTAGAATATACTATAGGTAATAAGGGTATTAATCTTAAGTTTAATAGCATGCTTAAAGGGCTTTCCTAAGGTAGTAATAATACCCTTCTTACGTAAGTTAATTACTAGTAGGAGGTTAGATTCTTCCTTTAATAATAGGAAGTAAGTAGTAGATACCTAGTAGGTAGTAATAAGCATAGCGCCTAGGCCTATCTTATTAAGGAAGTTAGTATTATATTTATAAGGGTAGCTAGGCTATCTCCTTAGTAGTAAAGCCCTTATAATAATAGTATCTAAAACCTTCTTAGTAGGTATAGTAGTAAGCTTATCCTCCTCTTTATTATTACTTAGTATAGGGCCTTTATTATTATTATTATTATTCTCTAAGGGCCTCTTATTATTATTATTATTCTCTAGAGGCCTCTTATTAGCTACTTTAGAGGTAGTATTTCCTTTATAATCTTTAGGTTTTTTATAATAGTATAGCTTAATAATAGTAGAGTAAAAGGTTCTTAGGCTATAAGGGAACTTTATAGTATACTTAGTATTATTAACTATAATAAGGTAGTATAGGCCTTACTAACCCTCTTTTTTATACTATACTTAAATAGGGGATTAAAGTAGGAGTATAGTAGTCTTAGATATATCTAAGCTATTATAAATAGTAATTACCTTATTAACTTAGTACTTAGTATAAATCTACTATACTACCTTTATAGCCTTTTTTACTATTTTAGCCCTCTTTATTATTAATAGTAATAGTAGTAAAGAATCTATAATCTAGGGGTATACTCTAAATATAAGTAGGGTAGGGATAAGGCTGTTTAGGCTAGTAGTATTATTAATAGCCTTTATAGTAAGCTATAAGGCTATAGTAAGGGATTCTCCTTTATTATAGAAGATCTTATATATATAGTATAGAGGTGTATAGTATTTTTTAACCTTACTAATATTATTATAAGCCTTAATTAGGACTTCTTTAATATAGATTAAAAGGGTATATATAGATTATTTAAATTTAGCTATATAAAAGTTAAGGCTAGTATTTATAATAATCTAATCTAGTAGGCTAAGATATATATTAATCTAATATATATAGAGCGCCTCCTATATATACTTAGTAGTAATATTCTTAAGGAATTATACTACTTAAAAAGAGGTAGCTATATTAATAATATATAGCATAAGGTAGTTACTATTAAGATATACTATATTAATAATAATCTTATAGTTAAAGTTATAGTTATTATCCTATAAAGAGAACTTAAACCAGCCTAGTATTATAGCGTTAAGTTAGTACTAGTAGTAGACCTTAGTAATCTTCCTTAGGGCTAAGATTTCTACCTTATTACTAGATTACTAAAGTACCTTATAAAGCTACTAGACTAATAGATAGCTAAATTAGTAGTATACTTAATATAGCTTAGTATTAGTAAGATAGTACTAGGTAATACTCTAGGTTAGGTATTTTAATAGTATTTATAGATACCCTTATTTATATATAATAGGGATAATAGTATTACCTTAAATAAGTTAACATACCTATATAACAAGCGGCCTATTATAGTAAGTAGCCTACTTCCTTATTATATATTAAAAGCTACTTTTTTACCTATTTTTTAAAAATTAATATTAAGCCTAAAAAAAGTCTAGTTTTTTATATTAGACTTTAATAAGAGTTAAATTCTAAGAAATAATACTAGGGAAAATAATGTCTGCCTTATAAGGGCTACTAAAAGGGAACCTCTTATCTAGCCCTCCTAATAAGGGGTCTTCTTAGTTTAGCCCTAATAAGGCAGACATTATTTTCCCTAGTATTATTTCTTAGAATTTAACTCTTATTAAAGTCTAATATAAAAAACTAGACTTTTTTTAGGCTTAATATTAATTTTTAAAAAATAGGTAAAAAAGTAGCTTTTAATATATAATAAGGAAGTAGGCTACTTACTATAATAGGCCGCTTGTTATATAGATACGTTAGTTAGTAAGGTTATTAAATTTAATCCTCTAGTAATCTATATCTATAAGGTAGAGTAAGAAGGGAGTATTACTAGGTATTATATAAAAGGTAAGGGTACCTAGGGGAGTAGTAATATTAATAGTACCCTTAGATATAAAATATATCCTATTACTAAATTAGATCCTTACTTCTCTAGTATAGTCTATATCTAGGGGTAAGTCTCTATTAAATAGCTTATAGAGGGTAAGATACTATTAGTATCCTACCATTAAGTACTCTATAGTACCTAAGTTTAGTATAATACTTTAGAAGGTAGTTACTAAATACTAATTATTAATAGTAAAGATATCTACTATAGGCTAGGTATCTTTATCTTAATTCCCTTAGAGATCTTCCTTTATAATAAAGTATATAGTTACTTAGTTATATAGCTTAGAAAATAATAAAGGGCTGTCTACTACTATAGAGTTAAAGAAGGTAGTTAATATAAAAAACGTAATACTAAGCTTATTATTATAATCTATATAATTATTATTCTTATTATTTAATTTAAAAGGCTTATATCCCTTAAAGTTAGTAATAAATTATTAAAAGACCTCTATTAATCCCTCTATTAGGTACTAATCCTTATACTAGTAGTAGGATTACTAGTACTTATCCTTAGAGTACTTAGTTAACTAGTATCCTAACTTTCTATATATATAATACTTTTTTAAGGAAGTATTATATTAGTACTAATTATAGTTAAAAGGGCGCTATAGGCTATTATTTATATAATTATAGTTATTTTAGTTAGAAGGGGTATACTAGTAGTAGCTATACTAGCTGTTATATATATAATTAGTTTAGTACTAATTATTACTATAGTATTTATATTAGCTATTTATATTAATAAGATACTAATATAGTATATATTACTATTATTACTTAATCTTAGTAGTATTACTAATAGTAGATCTTAGCTAGCTATATATACTAGTAAATATTAAGGCTAGGTTAAATAGTATAAAGGCGTACTCCTTTACGCCTTAGTAGGAGTTAAAGAGCTAATTATAGAGGGCTATATTAGATAAGGTACTAATTCTTATAATAGATTATAGGAGGGTATTTACTTATTAGATAAGGATCTTAAGGGCCTTAGGCTTACTCTTATTAGGGTTATTATAGATAGTACTAGTAAATATAGTTCTTTATAGCTCTATAAGGCAGGCTTAATATGTTTCTTCTATCTTAAAGTTACCCTTAAGTATTATAACTATAGTATAGAAGTTAAGGGTATAAGATAGATTATAAAGGTAGTTAGTATAGAAGTCTACTATTACCCCTTTAAGTATAATAAAGAATATACTAATAAATTAATCCTATAGTATTCCTACCTTAAAGTAATAGTCTTAGAAGATAGTAAGCTTAGATTTAATTAATTTATATACTCCTCTACTATATTTAAGCTCCTCTAGGTATATCTTAATAAGGTTAGTAAGCTAGTAGAGGGGTAATATTCCTCTAGTAGATAGTATAGTTATAATTAGTATTAGTACTATACTAGGGAAGGGAGGGATAAAGTTAGGGTTATTATATAAGGAATTTAGATTAACTACTAACTATTAGCTAGCTAGAGCTAGGGCTAGAGCTAAAGCTAGAGCTAAAGCTAAAGCTAAAGCTAAAGCTAAAGCTAGAGCTAGAGCTAAAGCTAGGGCTAGAGTTAGTAAACTATCTAGCTATAAATCTAATAGTAATAATCCTATAATATTATAAATAAAGTTAGGATTATTAGCCCTTATCTTAAAGTTATTAGTCTTACTTATATTAGCTATTACCTACTCCTTTATTTACTTTAGTACCTTAGGGGCTAATATAGTAGTATATACTTATAGTATAATTATTAGAAGTAAGAGTATTCTCTAATACTCCTATACTTCTTTATCTTATATTTCCTCTATTATAGAGTTTTATATATAAGATATATATATATATATATAATCTACTAAACTAGTAGATTAATATATATTGATTACGTAAGCAGGTGATTACGTAATTACAGCCTGATGCTAGAAGATTCTATTAGGAGTAAGATTAGCTTTACTACTCCTCTCTCTAACTATCTAGGTTATCTCTTTAAGTTAGGGTTATTCAGTTAGGGTTAAGTGCTTACGCGTCTATCTAGTTAATTTCTAAGTAGCTTACGTAAGTATGGAATATTCTAGTAAGCTAGATACGGTTATATAAGGATAGGAATCTCCTATATTCTACACTACTATCTTTCTCTCTAAGTAAGTAACATCTCTAGTAACAATCTAACTACTATACTCTCTTTATATCTTCTATCCCTTTAACCCCTTATATTTAATATATCTCTACCCCTATTATCCTATATTCTTACTTCTATAAGATATATTCTTATATAGGATATCTACTATCCTATATATCTTTACCTATTGTTCTAAAAATAATCTAGCTACCTTAGGTAGTATTAATAAATATCCCTTAGTATAAGAGATAGTTATAGAATCCTATTAGAGTATTATAATACGTTACTATAAAGTCCTCTTTAGTCTATCCCTTAAAGTTATCCTATAGGGTATCCTATAGGTTAGTTCTATAGAGCCTTTCTCTTATATACCTTATTATCTAAAAGATAATAATAGTAGCTAGGGCTTTCCTCCTTTTATCCTTAGAGGTATTAGTAAGGATATTACTAATATAGGTATTACCTTATTATTTAATATTAACTTAGCCTTAATATTACTTAGGGATAAGAAATAGGTTTCTAATATTTATAAGGTATAAGGGATCCTACTCTTTAGTAGGGAAATCCTTAGGTGCTATTAATAATAGTTATAATTATTTAGGAATAGATCTACTACCCTTTAGTAGCTTTATAACCTCTTAAATATAGGTACTTACCCCTAACTATATAGGCTTAGGAGTAAATCTATTTATTAGAGGAATTACTACTAGTAGTATAGATAATAGATAAAGGATATAGTAAAAGGAAGGGTAAAAGATATAATAGGAGTTTAAATAAGGGAGAAAGTAATAAAAGGGGATAAAAAAGATAAAGATAGAGGACTTAAGGGTAGGGGCTAGTAAGGTTTAAATACTTAATTACTACTATAGATATTAAGGGGTATAGTATTAGAAGTAGATTACTTACTACTAGCTACCTTATAGTATTAGAAGTAGATTACTTACTACTAGCTACCTTATAGTATTAAAAGTAAATTAATCTATTAGTATTACTATTAGATATTATTAATCTATAGGTATTACTATTTGTAAGCAACCTAAAAAGCAGGCCCGCCACTTGGTTGTGACGGAATTTGTTGAAGTATGGGCAACAAATAGGCTATAAAGTGGGGCGCCGGCCGCATCTGTAAGGCAAATGCCGGGCGCATTTCGGCTATAGGCAATCCCTACTTAAAACAAGGAAAAACAATGACGCATGTATTTGGCCTTAGGCAATTAGAAATAGGGGTACTTATAGGCCTAGATACATATATACACATTAACAGATTAAATAAGGATAATCACTATATATACTTACTTTAATAATTAATAGTCTAAATTATAAAGCACTAATTAATATTACTAAAAGTAATATATAGCTTATATGTAATATATATGTTATTAACTATTACTACTATAGCTAATAAGCTTATAGGTAATACCTAATTAAAGAGCCAGACTGACTAGCCTAATTAGTATTAATAACTTAAGTAAAAAGCATATATATAGGGTATATAGGAATCTATTACCCTATTGTAAGATAGATTAATTTGTGTTATAACAAACTATCTACTAGAGCCTCCTACCTATTCTATGCTTAACTAGTTCTGAATATCTAGTTAGACCTATATTAATAAATAGGTAGCTAAGAATACTATGCTAGGCTAGCTACTACCTTTATGAGATAATATAAAGGTATTATAGATCTATTACTTAAGTAAGGATAACCTAAAGTACTTTAAGATGTTAAAGGAAAAATACTAGGCTAATAATAAGTAATATAAACAAAAGGTAAAAGTAGTCTATAATATATCTAACTAAATTAGAGTAATAGTTAACCTAATATTAATATCCTAGTACTATAAACTAGTAAGCCTAATCTATAAATAGATTAAATAACTAGAAGCCTATATTAGTATTTAGCTATAGGAGGATAAAGTATAAGTAATTATAAAGTATAATAGAGTTATAAGCCAGCCTTCTAAACATAAGATATCTAATATAAAAGATATAGAATAATAGGTAATAGATTAGGAGAACGCTATCTTCTATAGCATCTATGTTAAGTAGACTACTATAGTTAAATCTAGTAAATAGTTCTTAGCTCTAATAACTATATTAAGATATACCCTAATAGTAATATAGGTAGAGGCATATAAGAGTAGTAAGAAGGACTAAGTAATAGAAGGGATTCTTACCTATTATAAGGTGATTTTAGACATATATGCCTGCATTACAGCAGAGCTAGATTAACTATAGGCAAAAGTGTCGCGCGGAGCATTTAGGCTAGTATCTATAGTAACTACAGCAGACCTTAAGGACTATATAAGAAAAGAGCCTACTAGATAACATAGTAGTAGTAGTAATAGTAATAGTAATAGTAATAGTAGTAGAAGGTAAATATATAAAAGGTGCTTCCTCTATAATATAATTAGTTATAAAGTAAAAAAGTACTTCTTTATAGGTAAAATATAACTATAGTATATATAGAGGCTAAAGTAAGAGACTATTAAGTATATAAAGAAGTTACTTAATAATCTATAAGTAAAAGAAAAGCTCTAAGAAGAGGATATATTAATAGTAGTAGTTATAAAGAAATTAGAGGAGCTAGATTTATTAAAGAAAGGATTATAGGCTAAAGCTATAACGCCCTTAAAGTAATAATTAAAGGGACTACTAAAGGGTAGAGGTATATTAATAATATAGTTAGTAGTATTTATAGCTTCTATATATCTACTTAAAGACTATATTATCCTTAATTTAGGGGCTATACTTTATATCTTCTACTTATAATATTAATTTATTAGTATATCTCTAGTAAATTTAGATAACTTTATTTAGGCTAGTAATATAATAATTCTAATTAAAGAATAAAAAAAGGTAGTAGTTAAAGTAAAGTAAGATAGTTATATAGTTAAGATTACCCTATATAATATTACTTACTATCTATTACTATCCTATAACTTAGTATTATATATATAGCTAAAGAATTATAATAACTAATAGTAGGATAATAGCCTATTAAATAATTTAATCTATAAAGTAAATAACTATTTAGTAGTATTTAATATAGAAGAGATTATAGGCTAATAGGTAATTAAGGCTAGTAGTATAGTAAGAGGTACTCCTATAGCATACCTAGTAGTAATAAGCATAGTAGACCTAGGCTAATACTAGTAACTATAGGCTATTAAAGCCGCTTACTAGTATAACTAGCTTAGGCACCTAGGTAGCTACGTACTTTACTATATCATAACAAAGGCAAGGGGAGCCTATATACATAGAAATATACTAAAAATACTTACTTACTAATATAAAGTCTATATAATAAGTAAGATTAAATACTAAATTATATAGTAGCTAAGGGAATTAATTAAATAGGTAGAAGTAGGTAATAAAGTAGCTCTTAATTTCTACCTATTTAAGTAAGGCTATAGTAGATATAAGTCAGCCTTATTATTAACTAACTATAAATTAGGATTTATATAGGACTACTATATATAATAATAGATAACTAAAGCTATTAAGGACATACTTCTTAACTTTATTAAGATAGTTAAGGTTTATAAAAGGACTAAAGTTATAGTATTTAAGTATAATAATAAGATTATAACTTCCTATCTATAAGTAAAAGAGGCTATAGAAAGTCTAGGAATCCTATTTAAACTATCTATACTAAACATATAAGCTTAAAATAGAGGTACTAAAAGGACTATAGTAGTTATTAAGTAAAAGGGAACTATACTATAGTTAAAATTAAAGCTACTATTATATCTATAGCTAGAAATCCTAAAGGTAGTAGTATATCTATATAATTACATACTAGTAGAGTTATATAGTTAGTAATTACTATATAAGATATAGCATACTACTTAAGGGCGACTATCTCTACTATATATTAGCTACTTATATATATTTAGATACTAAGTATATATAATAACTTTAGATGCCTAGTTAAATTATAATTATCTATAATATTTTAAAGCTAAGGCGTATATTAGATACCTTATTAGATATATATTAACTAACTAGTATTATATATATATTCCCCTAAAGAATAAAGTAATTACTTTATATAATATAATCTTTAATAAAGATAACTACTTCTTAGGTAAAGAAGATAAATAGGTAGATAAATTAGTAAATACTAATAAAGCAGCTATTAACAAATAGATTACAAAAGTATTAAGTAAGAACTTTATAAATATAGCTAATAGTATTAATATAGATAAAGTTTTTATTAATACTATTTAATATTAAATACCTAAAGAACCTATAAGTAAATTATAGGACTATATAAAGTTATACTTTATATTAATAACCCCTCTAGAGTTACTAAAGGCATCCTTTATTATATAATTATTAGATACTATTACTATAAGAGGGTAATATATAAATAAAATATATAATAAAGTCTATTATACTAATTATATTAACTAATAAAGATATATATACCTATGTAAATTATAGAAAGCTGCCTTTATAGCTAGGATAGTTATATACCTATACTACCTAAAATATAACTATTCCTTAAGGCAGATTAAGTTACCTAATAGGCCTATAGGCTAGCCCCCTTAGGATAGTAGGTATATAGATTAATTAGTAGGAGAGGTAACCTCTAAAAGCTCTAAAGATAAGGTAGAGCTAAAATAGTAAAGAAGCCCTTAAAGGGATAATACAGCTAGTAGACATATTTATTAGAAGGAACTACCTAGACTACCTAGATTATATACTAAATTAAAAGATTATCTATTTATAGATAACTTCCTTTAAGCTAAAAAGGATTACTTATAAAGCTATAAGGTAATAAATAGCTAGGTTAAAGTTAGAATTTAGGAAGCTAGTAATAATTAAATTCTTAATTACTAATAGGTATATACCTATAAGTTAAATAAGTATAGATACCTTATAAAGCTAAAGGTATACCTTATTATTTATAGTAATTAGTAACTAAAGGATATAATCTAAGATATATATATAGTAATACTTACTAGATTATTATTTAGATTACTAATTATAATAGTAGCTAAGTTAGATCTTAAGCTAATTTAATTTAATATAGTAAATATATTTATATATACTAATATAAATAAAATAGTATTTATAAAGCTTCTACCTAAGTATCCTAATTATAGCTAAAAGAGAATTATTAAGTTATAAAAAGCCCTATATAGTCTATAATAATTACCTCTATTATAGTAAAAGCACCTTAAAAAGGAACTTTATAAACTTAGATTTACTCTAGTTATAGGTAAGCCCTACTATTAGTAGAAAAGAGCTATTATATTCTTCTTTTATATTAATAATTACGTCTTTATATTCCCTAAATTATAATAGTAAGAGGCTAATAAATTAATTAATAGGATAAAAGAATAATACTATCTAAAAGGTAGTAAAGAGATATAATAGTTCTTAGGTATAGAGATACTATATAATTAAGATTAATAAAAGATATAGTTATTATAAGTAGTATATATTAAGAAAACATTAAAGCTAATTAATAATAAGAACTACCTACTACTAGATAATATGCTAATAGGTAATAAAGAACTTCTTCCCTTAAAGAAGATAGCTATAAACTTTAAAGTAGTAAGATACTAATAGAAAGTTAGTTTAATCCTATATATAGTAATAATAATAAGACCTACTATTATATTTATAGTTAGTTACCTAGTAAGATTTAATTATAATCTATTAGCTACCTACTAGTAAGTAGTAAATTACATACTATAATACCTTTATTAAATAAAGGGACTTTACCTTAAATTTAGTACTAATAGATTAATAATAATTACGTCTAATATAAGCTTTAGTAATAATTTAATTAATTATAAGAGCTTATAAGTATATACTATTAAACTATTTAGAGGCCTTATTAGATAGAGGGTAAATAAGTAGTAAATAGTTATAACTTTAATAATAGAAGTAGAGCTACTTACTCTATTATAAGCCATAAAGGAAGCTATATTTATAAGCTAATTAATTACTAAATTAATAGTTAGTAAAGAAATAATTACTTTAAGCCTAAAAGTTATAATCTAATATAATAATTAATAGACTATTAGATTAGTTATAAAGAAGCTAGTTTAGCTCTAAACATAACTTTACTATATAGATATCTATTACTACTAGTTATATTAAGAGATTACTAAAGGATAAGTTAAGGTTATCTATACTCTATTAGCTAAGCTAATAGTAGATAGATTAATAAAGGTACTACTAAGGTAGAAATAGGCAACTTTTATAGATTAATTAGGGATAGTTAATTAATCTAAATAGTTATTATATAACTATAAAGAAGAGCTTATAGTGTAAGGAGATCTGTGGTAGTTAGCCTGGTGGGTCTTGGCGATGGGTTGCTGAGCCTCTGATAAGCCAGCCCCACTGTAGAGTTTTAACAGGTGGCCATAGCCGTACTGGAGGAACTTAGTAAGCTTAAGTCTTATAATATACTAATACCTACTATTGAGCCTTACCTAGTTAAGTGCCCCTAGCTAATACTCTTATAATTCTTAAGCTTCTATCTCTTTGGAGTAACTAGCGTAAGTAAAATAGATTTAAACAATAGGATACACCCTAAGAGCTTACTGATACTCTAGTGATGTGCTGCTAGTATAGATAAGTTATAACTATCTGTAGTAGAGTACCTATGGCGTAACGCTGAGGATTAACCGCCCTTAATGATAGGGCCTAAGTTGTGAGACGACTATAAAGAAACATATGGAAGAACTTTATTAAGGGAGTGCTCTCTAGCCTCCCTGAGACTGATAGATGAGGCTGATGAGGCGTTTATTGCTAAGTGGTTGTGGAGCCGGCTGAGTGCGAGCATATGTTGTAGTACTGGCGTAGCCATGCTGGGCTTGGAACCTATAGACCCTATGTGGGTAATAATGTTGTATTTTTAAGAGACTATAAGAGCTATAGTTAAGGAGTACTATAAAGAGAGGTGGTACTATGAGCGCCTTTTGTGAGAGCTTGCTGATAGGCTGGCGTAGCGTCTTAGTAAGAAGGAGTATAAGAAGCCCCTAGTCTATAATTATAGGACTATTAGGGAGGAATCTACTAGTACCTAAGTAGTAGACTAGATTATTATAATAGAGGTAGTAAATAGGCTCTACCCTAGGAGTACTATTAAATAGTAAGTTAAATAGGCCCTTTTAAAGGTATCCCTAACGTTATAGACGTAGTAGTATAACTATAAGAGAGGCCTTACTAAGCCCTTAAAGTAGGAGGACTTCTTAGTATTTATTTACTAATAGCATGTCAACCTAGAGGCCTAGGAGAGGGACTACTAGTAAGAGCTAAGGAGGAAGTATATAGGTAATAGTTAGACCCTATTATAGTACCTTACTAAGTAGTTGGCGATATACTATAACTTAGGAATAGAGGGTATAGAGGAGTTAAAGGCTGAGGTATATTAGTACTTCTTTAGCCTCCCAGCCTTATTATAGGATGAGATAATTTACTAGAAGATACCTATCCTCTACCTAAGAGATATAGTACATAAGGTAGACCGCCTATAGTTGCTATATAACTACTAAGGGGTTAGTAATAACTTATAGAAGGATAGCAAGAAGTATCTACTACCTACTAATAATTAGCTATAGAGGCTAATACTATTTTAGTAGGATTAGTAGAAGGAGATACCTAAGGACTTTAAATTATAGGAGTCCTACTATAGACTATTTAGGGGCAACTAACGCGGCGGGTAGTTACTAAAGGATTAGCTAGATAGAATCTAATGCTATACCTGTTTCTAGAAAGGGTATATATCTATTACGTACCCTAAGAAGAAGGCTAGTAGTATGAGTAATAGTAGGCTATTTGGTTGCTAATTAGATTAGAAGGCTGCTATAGTATAGTAGGTTAGGATCTACCTAAGAGTTACTAAGCTTAACTTATTAGGAAATAAGTAGGCATAGGTATTACTACCTAGACATCTATACCTAAGAAACTAAGGGTACTAGTAGGACCTATTACTAAGGGTATAGTAATTATCCTATAAAGAGATATAGAAAAGGTTGTTAGAGTAGTGATGGATATGTGTTTAGAGGTAGACCTTATTAGCTATAGGTTAGTATAATACCTAGGCTTAAAGCCTATAAAGGCTGAAACCCTAGTGTTAAAGTTGTTTACTAGTAAGACTATGAGCTAAGGGGTGGCTTACTAGCTGACCTTCTTCCTAATTAACTACTAAGGTTAGCTATAGAAGATTTAGCAACTAGTTGTTAAAGCTGACTGTAGAGAGGACTAAGTAGATATCCTTATGTTAAGATAGTCTATAGGCTAGGAAGGCATTTAGATTAATATAGCTACTAATAAGTAGTACTATAAATTAATCTTAGTTACTAAGCCTAAGGTAATAGCTTGTAATATTATTAAGAATAAGGAATATATATATATGTTATATATCTCCTATAAAGTAGGCCTGCAAAAGGAACCTCCTTAGTTAGAGGGCCTTCTAGAAGAACTTTAGAGTAAGGTAGCTACCTTTAATAAAGGTTTAGCAATAGGGCCTTAAGTGTATGTTAAGGCTAAATACTTAATTAACCTTATACCAGGCGTAAAGCCGCTATATAGTCTAATATACCTACTAAATAAGAAGTAGTTAGAAAAGCTTTATTAATATATTACTAAGAACTTAGCAAATAGTTATATTACAAAGTCTATTAGTAAGGCTAGAGTGCCTATCCTCTTTATGCTAAAGAAGGATAGTACTATATAGTTGTATATAGACTATTAAGGTCTTAATTAGGTTATAATTAAGAACTAATACCTCTTACTACTAATTAGTAAGCTATTAGATAGGCTTTATAGAGTAAAGTAGATATCTAAGGTTAATATCTATAATATATACTACTATATTAATATTAAGAAGGAAGACTACTAGAAGACTATATTCTAAACCTAATATAGCTACTTTAAGTATATAGTTATACTATTTAGACTAACTAATACTCTAGTAATATTCTAGGCATATATTTACTAAGTACTTAGCAAACTACTAGACATATATTATATTACATATATAGACAATCTTATAATCTACTCTACTATAAGGGAGTAGTATACTAAGGATCTTAAGAAGGTCCTCTAATAGTTGTAAATATTTAGGTTGTTTATAAAACTCTTGAAATACTTATTCTATTAATAGAGGGTTAAGTTCCTAGGGTATATAATCACCCCTAAGGGTATTAGTATAGATAAATCTTATATGTAAATAATTACTAAGTAGAAGGTACCTATGTTAATAAAAGACATCTAGATGTTCTTAAGATTTTATAACTTTTATTAGAAGTTTATTCCTAGATACTTAGGCATTATAGTACTAATAATAGGGCTGCTAAAGGGATATAAGGATGCCTTATATGCATTTAAATAGACTAAAGAGGCTAATAATGCCTTTAATTAGCTAAAGGTTGCCTTCTTGTTAGTAACTATCCTCTTATACTAGAATCCCTAGCGACCTACCTATATAGAAATAGACGCTTTAGTTAAGGCTATTACAGCTATCCTATCCTAGCTAGTAGAAGGATAATAGCAACTAGTTGCTTACTAGTTATAGAAGCTTTTAGACATAGAATAATAATAGGCTATAGGACAGTAGGAGCTGTTAGCTATTATAGAGGGATTAGAGTATTAGGCTTATTACCTTTTAGGGCTATTAGAGAAGTTTATAGTCTTAATAGACTATTAGGTGCTAAAAGGAGTTATTAGCATACTAGTATAGGACCTTCATAGAAGGCTTACCTGTTAGGTATATAAGTTGTTAGTATTTAACTTTAACTTAGAATACTAATTAGGAAAGATAAACCCTATAGATAGTCTATCTAGAAGGCCAGACTATATAGAGGGGGAAATACTATATATAGATATCCTCCTAATATTAGTAAAGAAACTATAGCTAGTTAATAAATTACTACTAGAGATATAGTAAATAATTAGTAACCTTAGAGGAATAAGTAAGACTACTAAAGCGTATATCTAGGTAGTAAAGGTATTACTTTATAACCCTAGCTATAAGGTAGATAGCTCTTAGGGTAAGGAATCCTCTCTTTAGGACTAGTAGCAGGCTATAGGGCGTCCTAGTTATTTAGTAATAATTACTACTATAATAACCTAAGGCTAGAGAGTAAGGGAAGATTTAGTAAACGCTTAGTAGGAAGTCACCTAGGCGACTAAGGAGCCTAATAGAGCTAGGGTTACTATACTAAAGCAGTATATCCTATGTTAGGTTATAAAGGAGCTTATGCCTAACAAAACGGTATTAGTACTATACTAAACGCGTAAGATAGAAGAACTTATCTAAGGACTATAGGCTAAAGATAAGTTTTATCTATTATAATTAGTAAGGGTGTGTAGTACGGCTAGTAAGTTAAAAACGTATACTATTAATAATATAGGCACCCTATTCTTTAAGGGAAGACTAGTTATCCTATAGGTAGAATTACTAAGGACTGAGATCCTTTGCTAATACTATAACAACCCTAGGGCGGGTTATATAGGAGTAATAAAGACTCTTAACCTTATCTTAAGAAAGTTCTATTAGGAAGGAATTAGTAAGGATATATAAGAGTATATTAAGGATTGTAAGTACTGCCTTAGCGTTATAGTCTTATAGTATAAGCCGTATAGGTAGTTATAGTTACTAACATTACTATTATACCTATTCTAAGAAATCTTACTAGATTTTATTATAGGACTATTACTAAGTGCTTATAATAATAGTGCTAAATATAACTATATTTTAGTTATTATGTATTAGATAACTAAGTTTGTAATATTTATTCTAACTAAGAAGACGTTAAATATGGTGTAGATAGTAAGGATCCTATATGAAAGGGTTAAATATAAGTTTGGGATGCTAGAGGGTATTATAAGTAATAGAGATAAGCTGTTTACTAGCTCCTTCTAGGAAGAATTTATAAAGGAGAGGGCGATATGTTGCTAACTATCTACTATATACTACCTATAGACTAATAGTTAAATAGAATAGACCTATTAGATACTAGAGAGATACTTATAACTATATGCTAAGGGCTTACTAAGTTGTTAGGTAGTATAGTTAGATAAAGTAGAGTTTATGTATAATAATAGTAAGTACTTAACTATTAGAGTATCTCTATTTATAGTACTCTATAGGTATAACCCTAGATTTGTTAAGTATATACCTAGCTATAAGGCAACTATATAAGGAGTATAGGAGTATATTAAATATACTACTAAGGTTAAGAGGCAGGTAGAGCATACCTAGGTAAAGGCTATAGAGTCCTAGGCTGCCTACTATAATAAGAGGTACTAACTAAAAGAGTTCTATTATAGAGAGGTTATTAGACTATTAATAAAGAACATAAGGTTTAAGAATAAGAAGTTAGTACTATAATTTATTAAGGTGGCTATTATAGAGAGGATTAGGTGCTAGGCATACTAAGTCTATCTACTAGAGTAGTATAGATATATATATAATATATTCCTAGTATTACTACTAGAACTATAGACTATAGGGTAATAGGTTGCTAAAGGTATAGTAGAGCTTCTAGAGTTAGACCTTAAAGATAATATTTAAGAGGTTAAGGAAGTTATTACTTACTAAGGTAGTAGTAACAACCTTAGGTATCTAGTTAAGTAGGCTAGATAGCTAGTTAAGTATAACATATAGGAGCTACTAGACTACTTAGAGGGTACTAAGGAGGTAGTTAAGAAGTATAAGAGATAGAGGAAGTAAGTTTACAAGAAGTAGGATAAGTAGAGTACTATTAGTAACTATTTACTAAACATAAGTCTATTATAAGACTACCTAAAACCCTTTTTCTTTTCTCTACTAAATGCTACCTATAAACCTAGGAATAATACTAATAATATAGAAGGATTATAAGGTAATTAGTAAAGAGGCTACGTCTAGGCGTCTAGATTAAAAGGGTTAGATAAGGGAAGCTTAATAGTATAGTAAGTATTAAGTATAGTAATAAGGAGGTTATTATACTTATTAAGGGTGGTCTTCTCCTTATTAGTTAAGTCTTTAGGACTAGCCTATTTGCCTTTAGAGCGGCTAGAGTAAGGGTGCTTAGCGGCATGCTAGATGGCCGCCTGGCGGGTGGCGATCTTTTAGCAAGCAGACTCTATAAGAGGATACTAGATGTTATTATAGAAAAGAGAGAGAAGGGCGTTCTTAGTGTTAACAGCTGTAGTAGACATCTGGGCGAATGTCGGCAAGCTATTACTAATAGGGCTAGAAGGGCTAGAAGCCATATTAGGGACCGTGATGGAGTCTAAGCTTGCTATGTATATGTCTATATTAAACGTACTACCCTAGGTAGTAACCTTATTCTCTATAGCGATAAGGGTATTATCAAACTTTTATAGAATGTTTACCTAAAAGGTAGTAAGGGGGTAACTAGCTATATCTAAGTCTATAGCCTTACAAACTATTACTAAGAAATTAGGATAGAGGGCCTAGAGAGTATTAATAGTAGAGTAAGTTGTAGAGTCCTTACTGACCTTATGGTGCTTAGTATGTAACTTAGAGGGAGAACCCTTAAGCTTAGACGCCTTAGACTTAGATATGTTACTATCTAGACTACTAGGAACATAAGTAGTAGTAAGTAAGTAATGCTTACTAGGAGTTTAGGTACTCTAACTATAACTAATAGGACTAGTACTATAAATAGTAATAATATAGGTTAAGACGTTATTTACTAAGTACTTACTAATAAGTTTATAAAACTTCTTAAACTATAAGAAGTTAGTAATACCCTTAATAGTAATATTAGGCTTAGCCTTAATATTATAAGTTTTAAGTAAATCTATTACTAACTATAGTATATAAGTATGGCTATTATTATGGAGGTATGCTAGCTAGAGGGTGCTGAGATGGTTCTAGATTTTGTCCTTATTGTTAGTATTAAGAAGACTAGTCTGTAGTATAAGTTAGTTATAGAGTAATTATAGAGGGGTTAATAATATACCTAGACCTGAATTATAAGGGCTATATGCTTATGGTTAGATGTAAGCTCCTAAAGAGTTACCTACTTAAGATAGACCTTATGACTACTAACTAATAGGTTAGTAATATAGTTGCTAATATACTCCTAGGTAGAAGCATAAGCGGTAAAGGTAATAAGGATACAGCTATAGTTAAGGTTACTAAGCTTACTATCTGCCTCCTTCTAATAGTAGAATATTAATATATTCTAAGTATACTATATAGTACTATAAAGCTCTTAGGGTACCTAAGACTATTAGTATACTTATAGAGTAATTGCTAAATAGGTGATAACTTATAGTAGAATATTTCTTTTTGTCTATCTAATAGATAACATACTTAGCTATATAGTAACTAGCAATATAGATAAGCTTATTAATGTTGTGGTGTATACTAGTAAGGTAGTAGATATATAGAGCGCCCCTAGTAAGGCTGGTAAAGCTAACATATAGATTATATTTGTAGTTAAGAACTATCTAGATTCTTAAGATGACTAATATTTTGGTGATAGGCCTGTAATAGTAGGGTAAGAAAGAAGAAGTAAAGAGAAGGGAAAATAAAGCAAAAAAAGTTAATTATGAGGTAATTAAGTTAGTAAAGAGTTACTAATATGTTGCTAAGTATAAAGAAGAGAGGAGGAAAAGAGGAAAACAATTAGCTAGTAGAAGAAAAACTTTTTACTAGGTAATATAATAGCTAGGAAAAGTAAGCTAGAAAAGTCTACCTAATATATATTTACCTTACTATTACGTGACTATCTTTTGTCTAAAGAATTAGTACCTAACCTAGCAACTAGGCAGCAATATATTACTAAATAATAACATAAAACATTAAGAACTATAATAATAATAATAAGGTAGCTATACTAGTAATAAGAAGGATTCTATAACATATAAAGCTGTTAAAGGATATTCTAGGCTAAAAGGACTGTAGTTATTGTTGGCGTTATTTATGATGTTACGTGATGACTTTAGGGATGAAGTCTTAGGGGGAGGGGAGTAATTGTAAGGAGATCTATAGTAGTTAGCCTAGTGGGTCTTAGCAACAGGTTACTAAGCCTCCAACAAGCCAGCCCTACTACAGAGTTTTAACAGGTAGCCATAGCCGTACTGGAGGAACTCAGCAAGCTTAAGTCTTACAATACACTAATACCTACCATTAAGCCTCACCTGGTTAAGTACCCCTAGCTAATACTCTTACATATAGTAGATAAATTACTAGTAACTAGTAGTAATAAATTAAATAATAATAAAGTAAAGAGAAATAAAGTAATTATAACTATAGTAACTATAGTAAAGGAGGAATAACTAGCTAGTATAGCTCTAACTAAAATAGTTAATTAGTATAGTTATACTAGATAGATAGTTAAAGTAAGGTAGCTATAGGTATACCTAAACTTTATAATATTAAAGATAATTAATTAGCTAAAGTTATTAATAACTTTAACTATAAATATCTAAATAA
This sequence comes from Colletotrichum sublineola, assembly GCA_020631755.1. Lineage (NCBI taxonomy): Eukaryota > Fungi > Ascomycota > Sordariomycetes > Glomerellales > Glomerellaceae > Colletotrichum > Colletotrichum sublineola. The sequence goes on along the minus strand of JAHSQG010000005.1, from coordinate 2,435,253 downwards.
CTATATATCTCTTATAGTTAGTAATTATACTATTATAATTACCTTAATTAGGGCTATAATTTAATATTAACTATAACTATAAAAGTTAAAACCCTAAAAGATAATTAGCTAAGAGATAATTTATTAATCTTACTAATTACCTTTAAGGGAAAGTAATAAGATAATTTTTAAAGTCTATTTACTACCTTATATAATTAATAGACTAGAGGAGAGGAATTATAATAAGGGTAACCTTATCTATATATTATAGTTATTAAGGCTTAGACTTATATATTAACTAACTAGTAGGATTTAATAGATATAACTACTATTAAGTCTTTTTACCTCTACTTAGGATTAAACCTATTAAGCTTAGATTATAAGTTACTATCTTATAATTATAATTTATTAGTAGTAGGCTAAACTACTTAACTATATATACTTTAGTATTAGTTATTAATTATTAGTTAATTACTCTTTAATATAGGTAGGAGCAGTAGTTAAAGGAAGTTATAATTATAGCTAGGTAGTAATATAGTTACTAATATAGTTAGGTTAAATCTATAAATAGCTTCAACCTAAGAGGGTGTGTTAAAGTATAGGTAACAAATAGGCCACAAAGTGGGGTGCCAGCCGCATCTATAAGGCAAATGCCGGGCGCATTTCAGCTATAGGCAATCCCCACTTAAAACAAGGAAAAACAATAACGCGTGCATTTGGCCTTAGGCAATTGGAAATAGGGGCACTTATAGGCCTAGATACACACATATACACATCAACAAATTGAACAAGGATAATCGCCGTATAAACTCACTTCAACAACTCGTGCGGGGTATTGAATGTGGTGGCCTAACCACTGAGGCATCTGGGCTCATAACCTGTGAGCAACCTAAAAAGCGGGCCCGCCACTTGGTTGTGACGGAATTGGCCTTAAGTAGGAATTAACATTCCAACACTATTAGATATTATAATACTAATAGGAAGTAGTAGAAAATATAGGAAGGGCCTATTTACTTAGGCGTTTATAAAGGTAAAAAATTTACTTACCTTAATTAGTAGTAAAGGCGTTAATATAGTAGTTCTAATAATACACCCTTAATAGTAATAAGTAACTAAGAGAGTTATATAGTTAGAGGATTTACTATAGCTAGTAAGATAGTAAGTAAAGTATAGGTAAAAAAGGAGGGGACTTCTCTATAAGTAATAAAGTTAAAGATAGTAATCTTCTATATAATAGATATAAGGATAAAGGGGTTTTTACTAGTATTATTAAATATAACTTATACTAGGTAATTAGTACCTTTTTTTAATTAGTACTAAGCAGCCTAGGTAGGTAGTATTTATAGTCTCTTTTATTAACCTTACTAATTTATAGTAGTAGTAACTATAAAGTTAACTACTAATTAGTATTAGGATTATAGGATCTAATGTTAGATATAGGGGTTAAACTATAGTATATTTAAAGATGTTACTAGAGTTAAACAGAAGAGAAAGAGGGCTAGTAAGCTGGCTGGCAACAGTACTGTAGATATTAAAAGAGCCGTCGAGGTAGGTCACATGGCGTGACACGTGATCCGGATCGGCTCCTCCATTATCCGTAGATGCTCGGCATCCCGACAGATATTATTTCTTAAGGATGACGATGTCCACGGAGTGTTTCAACCTGGCACTCAACTGTCCAACAGAGTAGGTTATCCGATTCTATGAGAATCGTTGTGTTTATATCTATATATATGTCCGAGATCATCGTATTGTGGCACCGCAACAAGATACTATACCTATATATCATTCGATGTTTGTCAAGTCAGGTGGCGCCCGGTTCTGGGCAAAGCGAGATGGGGCGGCCCAACATATTTGTAAGCTGAGAGATAGAACAAAATAATAAGATAATAAAGTTAAAAAGCTTGAGGGCTTGGCTGTTGAAAATATGCTGAACGCGGGAGGTAACTAATACGAGTGTCATTTCACCGCCCCTCCAGCTGGGTCGTCCGGCAAGGATGGCAGGTTGCACCGGAAAAGAAAATGGCCTGGACTAGAAGGGATCAGCATCACCACTCTTACTCGGCACTAGTCATGAAGGACCATTATTTCGCTGGAGACAAAAGGAAATAGTAGCAGGTCATGATGGTTTGATTGCATACAAGCTGATAGATGCTTGTTCGTCTTGCCCAGATCAGCACAATTACCGAATTTGCTCTCTCTCTCTTTTTTTTCTTCATTTTTTCCCAAATGAAAACTTATCGTATCATATTCTCTATAGTAATTATTTGTCGTGTAGTAATCATGGGACTCTGGGCAGCATGTGTTGCTGTTCTAGAAGCTGCATCAACTCATGCCTGTACTTGCCCTGGGTCTTGCCTCTTTCGTAGTAACAGATGTCAACGCTCGTTATAGGTAGGGTTGGGCAATAGGACCTTGGGCAGGGTCCGTGAGGGTCGTTCCCGAATAAACAAACCTCTCAGATAGTAAACTTCCTACCGGCAGTCATCTTACCATGATCTCCAAGGTGTCAATTTCTCGCGGGTCGGCCTTGGTGTGTGAATGGCTGTTGGTAATTTGTAAATGATCATGGTGTCCACCACGATGCAGCTGCAGCAACATGATCAACAGTGAAGACACCCCTAAGCAGCAAGAAGAAGCCAGGATCCGTCATTGCAGTACAGCTAATGGAGTTTCTTGAATCGTGCTACATGACTTGCAAAGAGCACAAATTCAATATTTGCGTGGACAGGGTTCAGGCCTCAACGCAAAAATTTAGTCAGGTTGAGAGCTTAAGCTCCATCCCCTGGTTCGCAATGACTAGCTACTCGACGAGGACCCCCACATGGGGGAATAGAGCTCATTTCCAATACATCGTGACAACGTGCATTGGTATCTAGCGCGAAACCTAAATTGACGAAGTAATTCCAGGATCTGCGGCCTAACATTACGCCACTAAGATACCTGGTGGTTTCCGTATGCCTTCGTTGGCTGATGTGACTCGACCTTCAGTTTTGTATTTAGTCAACGGCACCTCATGCCGATGTCGAATTCCCTACTCTACTCTCACCAACCAATCTAGTCACTCTTTTCCCCAGTATCGGGTTGTCGCTCTTTGAAATCAGTCTTAACAAGTTTTGTACTTTTTGCCCAACTACCAACCTCTAATTCTGTAATACCCAGTCGCCAAAATGCAGGTTTCCATCTTCACCGTCCTTGCTGCCGCCGCCGGCCTCGCTGCCGCCCTTCCCGTATGTCGATGCCTAAAAATTCCATATCTCAGAGAGAAAGCTAACAGTAGCCTGCAGACCAATGTCACTGCCCCCGCTTGCGGCAAGATTGGCAACTTTCACAAGACCACAGTCAAGGCCGGCGACACCCTGACCACCATTGCTGAGCGCTTCCACTCCGGCGTCTGCGACATCGCCTCGCTGAACCACCTCGCTGACCCCAACTCCATCTTCCCCGGCGAGGTGTTGTTGGTACCTGTCGACCTCTGCAAGCCTGACAACGACTCTTGCCAGAAGCCCGCCGGCGAGGCTACTTGCGTCAAGGACCACCCGGCCACTTACGTGATTGCCAGTGGTGACACCTTCTTCATAGTCGCCCAGAAGCTCGGAATCACCACCGACTCCCTCACCGGCGACAACCCTGGCGTTGTCCCCGAGAACCTTCAGATCGGCCAGGTCATCAACGTCCCTGTGTGCAAATAAATCACGAGTCTTGTCATGAAGTTGTATGGGCTCAGCCAACCCTGAATGGATCTGAGGGGTGTTGCTCCCTCTTGTACAATTTTTAGGCATACGATCATAGCATATCCAAACTCAATAGAATCATTGAAATGGTGTAATGCGATGCTACCAAGAGGCGCACACTATGGTTGTTGGCCTGTTGTGGGTGATCGAAAGGGCAATAAAAGCCTTAATGAGCCCGGCTGGATTCGTCACGATGAGAATATCCAAAGCAACTTGTGCTTTTCTATACAGTTGGCCTAAAATTGTCGTTCTGATAAAGAAGAGGGTAACCATTACAGGCTACGAGGTTAAATTAGAGCCTGATCGACAACTGCGTTAGAACTGCGGTAACGACCGTACTGCGGTAAGAAAATACATAGGGTTAAGGTTAACGAGAGTTTCCTGTGAGGTGGAAGTCTAATTTAATAGATGTACTGCTAGGACCCCTACCCACTATATCTATAGCGCTACCCCACCATATCTATAGTAACTACCCCACTATATCTATAGCGCCTGCCTACTGTTACCTACTGTTGCCCACTATTACCAGCGCCCGGCTGCCAGCGCCTGCCCACTATTGCCAGCGCCTGGCTGCTAGTGCCTACAGTAGGCAATAGTAGGCAACAGTAGGCAACAGTAGGCAGGCGCTAGCAGCCGGGCGCTAGCAATAGTGGGCAGGTGCTGGCAGCCGGGCGCTAGCAATATGCAATAACGTTATTGTAAGTTCAAACCACCTTTTGAGTGCGTTAAGAATTTGTATAGGAAAATAGGCAATCGTCAATAAAATCTACACTAAAAAGTCCCTTTTTCCTTAGGTACGTGGCCAATGTTCAATAACGTAAGGTTCTACAATCTAGAACTATAATTATGATGTACCCTCCCGTTTTAGGCCTAGTGTGACACGATTTGAGTTCAGAGGGTACTTGTGGCTGGTGTTATTGCACATTTGATCGTTACCGCAGTCTTACCGCAGTTGTCGATCAGGCTCTTAATAGTAAAATTTATTACTAGAACGTAGCAGATACTACAGTTCTACTATAGTAGAACCTATAGCTAAGCTATGAGAGATAACCTAATAACTCTTAACAGACTCGCAATAGTTAGCATTACAATAATTTCAGCAAGGTGAAAAGTCAAGGCAGCCTTAAGGTCCCTAACATCATCCTCCGTTAAGACGAGGTTGAAACCCCAGCGGGAGTCCTGGCCTCCTGAAAGAAGATGTCACGAGTTAGAGCACACAGTAGGGCATATGGGAATATGGATCATAAGAGCTTAATTCTATGAAAGTAGAAGTATGAAAACAGAGGTCCTATATATAGGTGAGTATCGCGAGTAATGATTAATGCCACGTGAAAAGGCACATGACAATAGTGGTGATCAGTGCTGGGATATACAGATGAAGTTATCGTGACAGAAGATCAATGTCCATTGGCACGGATTTGAGAATGACCATGAGAACAGTATCAAAAAAGTTCGAGAGGTAGCTCTCCCCTGTCCTTCCTGCGAGAAGCGTGCCGACTCTCAAGATGAAGGTTTGGTGGGTTAGTTGTGGGGATAGAACTGGATGTTAAATGCGGGTTGCGCCAACCTCTTTGAGCTCCAATAGACAATGTCTAGGCAATTGTTGAGCTTTCCGATGTGGAACAGCTCGCAGTTGATCAAGGTAGGCACCTACCTGGATCTAACCTGTATGGACGGCTGTCTTCCATTCAAAGCAGGGTCTGCACTATTGACCCTTCGAATTGGATCAAACTTGTCAAGGTCGGTCCATTTGTTTTCAAATCTGATCTTATTTTCGATTGTCTTGTTGTCGACCCGGTGTGCCATACAACTTACATATTCACGTTAATATGCGGTATCTCACACGTCGTCCGGACATGTATGAGAGTTAGCTTCAGTCGGCAGATGAGGGATGTGCGAAGTGGGTTCTTTTTATTGTCAACTGCTTTTCCGAAAGCCTGACAGACTGGGTATTAGACTATGGAAAGGAAAGGAGGGAGGAAGAAGAGCCGGCTTTCTCATCGAGGTATTAGACCATAGAGGTGCACCCGAGGTGTAGGCGAACAATATTCGAGCCTTGCTTTTGCAAAATAGTTGTGATTTCGATGAGTTCACCGTCGTCTGCGTCGGATGTTCTACTTGTTGCTGTGATGTTAAAAATTTGCAACGTAGTCAAGTAAGCGTGTAGGCAAATAGGTTGAGTGTGATCCATCCATACTCTTTCATCCGATTAATTAACGCTTGCCTTCTCGACCATCAAACAATCATTGAATGTAATCATGTTCGAGTTGCGCGACCCGGAAGACTTGTTCGCACAGTACTGTGGCAACTTTTGGCCAAGATTTCGGGGGAGCTCCGCAAGGGCAAGCATCATTTCATATCATCGTGTCAGAGAAGAATGTCACGTTCAATATGACGTGGGAGCTTGGCTTACGGGGAAGGACAGTGAAGCCGGCCTCGTTTTCTTGATGGGACAATGATGGAAATGGCCCAAACTAATAGCATATCACTCTGTGGAATGGACGTACCTGCATCTACAATCATAATGGATGTTCGGCGACAAAAGAAGCACCTCGAAAACCTCGACTACCTACGCTGTTCATGAATTCAGGTACTGCAATGTTCTACTTCTGGTCATCGTCATTGACGTTCATGTTTCTGGCCATTTGGCTGAGCTCCAATTCCAAATGTCCTCTTTCAGGGTGAGAAGCGCCTTCTTGGCCACCTGAAATCCCGGCCAGCAGTTCCGACTGCGGCACGGGTCGAACGACCTTGACACATGCAAAGCGATAAACTTTCTTCTTCGAGTAATATCTTCCTAGGAATTCAAGAATAACAGATAACAAGCAAGACTATGGATGCCGAGAACCTCACCGAGATGGGGCTGGCTGTAGGCGAGGATGAGCGACCACAAGAAGGCAGAATGCGAACCCTGGTGTTTCGTGAATGATTGACTCGGCTACCGAAATAGAAAGAAAAACTCACTCAGGGTCCCCAGTGGATGAGCAAGGGCGTCTCTGGAACATTTTGCCTTCCCCGGTACCCGTCACATCAGCCACTAGGGCGGCGTGCAACTTCACTGGTTTCCCCGGGGCGGAGTCGGCGGACGCACAAGTTGAGAGGTCGTACCAGCGTTTGAATTAGCTACACATATTAATTAGGTTGTTCGATATCAATTCGAACCGCCAAAGAGAGAACCACACCTAGCTAGACGTACTTATATCACACAAGCAGAAGCATCCAGGCTGAAGAGAATCCAAGCATAACAGGTATTGCTTTGAATGCGGACCAGGAATGACAGTGCTTCTCTAGTAGCTATACAAACTTACCTAAAGGGATTATTAATAGTAGTATAAGTAGTTAGTAAGAGGAGGTAGGTAGTGTTAAGTAGTATAAAATATAATTACGATATACTTGGAAGAATTGGGGAAGAATGCACCTGTATCTCAGAGGCATTAAAATTAACACAATACGGTATAGCTCACCCTCTCATCTGCTACCTCGAGTTTCTCACTTAAGAAGAGATCTTCTATATCTTAGTCTATACCTAGGTAGGTAACATGTAAACCCCCATGGCACCAATACTGAATGCCTGCACGCCTTTTAAATTGTTTGGGTGATGAGTGAAGACGGGCTGACTGGCATCACCATCACCTCACTTCCTTCCTACTTTGACCTCACTTCTTAACTCGGGACAAAGCACGTCTGGTCTTTACTCCCTTCTATTGGCGCGCGTTGGTTTTTCTCAGTGACCTACAACCCACCTATTCTTTCCTCCCACGACAATGCCGCACGTCTTTTCTCGTCTTTCTGTAACCACGTCTACACGCCGGCAAAGCATTGAGACCGTAAGTAACATGCCATTTTGCTTTTACTATTCCGACTAACTAACTCATTACCTAGGTATGAAATCAAGACACTGTAAAAATGTCTGCCTCCACTTCAAGCGGACAGCCTAAGGGTTTATAGCTTGAAACTCTTGAGATTCGCCTATGGAGTTAGCTTTAACCTTTTCCTCTGTAATAATGAGTGGGTGGGCGCTATTGTTCTTTTGTTTTTTCCGTTACTTTTTATTATGAAATTTAAGAGAAGCAACCACAGTAACTGCTCTGGACAGCTACGCTGTTGCCAAATGACAAAATGAGTAAACCGCAGCCTAATTTTTAACGAGGCTTGACATGTTCAGGCCGGATGTGAATAGAAGGGAGACACAGTCAACCACACAAGTTGTTGAAGCAGCTGCTCTGAGGTTATATCACCGTGACAGGGGAGCCCGGCCATATCTGTTGATTCGATTGCTGGAATTTCCGGGCCACGGAAACTACCTAAAAGTGCATGGATCAACCGCAAAGCCGCCCAAACGTAATTCCAAACCTCGGCTCTTCGGCCACTAGTCATGATGGTTATCCAAGAAACTGAGTTTTGATTCGGACGGTTTCTGAAATGATGAGCTATGTCAAAGATGCAGACAATCATCTGAATAACATGCCTTACCCATATCAATTCTCTCGACATCTGACAAAAAAAGGTTGCAGTACAGCATGGTCGCCCGAATCGCAGTCTTCAGTCCAATATCAATAGGTTCATGCCTACTGATTGGACTATTGATAATTATGCTGTACTCACTGGTGGTCTCCGGGCTCTTTGAGAATGAGGGTACATTTTCTCTACCAAGCCAGGTTTCCAGACCCATGATCGGACAGACCTTTCCATATCTCCCACTACCATTGGCTTTCAGGATGATCAGGAGCCAAAAGAAAAAAGGGTTGAGATACCATACACTGGCTTAAGTCCAAGGATCAAAGATACTTTCCCTAGCCATCTGATGAAAGATGTATAGGACATGGCCGAACGACATTGTGAGCTTCTATAGGACACTTTACTTGTTTGTTCACATGTAGCCGAAATTCCAGAGGTCGTTAAAACAAAAAAATGTAACCAAAGCTAAAAGTAGCTAATTACTAAGTCTTCCATCCCACAGCTTCTCCACGATTGGGATGCATGACGTCTTTGAGTAATATACTCTTGCCACTAACAATCTAACTTTCCTTGAACCAGTTCTGGAGTCCCTTGGCGACTTACGCATACATCAAGGTGGAACAGACAGTCTAGCACAGCGCCACGTAAGGCTTATCCTTGCGGGCAATAATAACCCGCTGAATCATAGTGCATTTCTCAGCCAAGTCATAGGCTACAATAGGGTCAAAGGAACCTCTCGCCTTGATTGCCATAATCGAAAGCATTCTGAAACAGACACTACTCAAGCTCAACGTTCTAAATAGCAGGAACCCTCCATACTTTTATCAACGCAGTGTCTTTCTTAACAGGAAATTAATCTGTAAGGAAGGCAGATATAAGAATTAAGAGGACTTTTGTAGAGACATAAGGAAAAAAAGATTACCTAGGTTAAGTATTTATGTAGTTGATTTAAAAAAAAACAAAAAAAAACAAGGCCCTAAGTTCCTTGAACGGGGGCTGCACATGGTCCTTCTTGAATATTAGTACCTAAAAGGGGATAATGATATCTACGCATTCGGACCAAGTTTTGTCCCTTTGAGAGACTGTGGCAGACTTGGATTTAGGGAGTCATGCTAAATGCACCATGTGTCTATAATTGCCATAAAGGAAAATCTGGGTTTGGTGTAGAGACACTTTCGCTTAGACAGACTAGATTGAGGCCGTCAAAAAACCTCGAAGCTAGCCTGGTCTGCTTCCAACAGCAGGATCTGACCATCATTCACGGAATGGAGGACGGGTAACGCGCTGAGTTTCGCAAATGTGTGAAGGAGAGGACCCAACACTAGCCGCCTTCCACTCAAGCCGCCTTTGTGCGTCCTCGTTCCCGTCGTCCTGGCGTGGTGTGGTGTCTAAGCCCGTAGGTTTCCCCGCCCTAGACGAAAATGGAAGCTCTGTCTTTCAACTCGCGGGACAGGGGCTTTCAACGTGGTCTCGTGCAAACGCTGTCAAGGAATCGGTGTTTGATACACAGCCCAATCCGCTTAGACCCTTGACTGCCCTAGCTGCAATATTACATCGACCTTCCTAGAATAGCAATGGAAAAAGAAATCTAGTAGCCAGCAATATTAGCTGATGTATGGCGAGGCGCGTACCATGGGGTAATTGGAGAGGTCTTCGGCGGGGCATTGGATTCTGCCCCGAGTGTCCTGAACGAAGGGGCCTGGGAGTGGCCCAGCGTCCGTAGCACTTTGCGTCTGTCCAAGGCTTAGCGTGATGTGCCCAGTTCTCTTTGGTAGCATTCTCTGAATAACAGAGTGCACTCACAATGAATCTACCCACCACATACACTGCCGCATTCACAAAGTGCGGTCGTTGAGTCACAGTTGTCAGATGCCACGGGAAAACTAGCAAAGGGGCATGTGTCAAAACCGCCCGCGGAACTCTACCATTGAATGCGCGTGTAATGGACGACGAGACCTTCGGTTGTGATATTTCGGTTTCATCCCTTAATGTCATCCGCAGATCGCGCCTTCGAAGCTGGTTAATACCGGATAGGAGACAGCTTCAGTAGTTCAGACGCGGGGAAGCCGGGATGCATAAGCTGGAACAGAGCCAACATCTGTATGAGAGTTGTTGAAGCCCCAGGACAACTGTTGCTGCCACAGCGTAACCTTGTATGACGGCGCTCTTTACCATCGGAGTCTCCGAGCATCAAATATGGCTTCTGAGGGACCATAAATGTCTTGCTTGATCACTTTTGGAACGAACTCTCGAACCTTAAGACAGTTCCAGCCCCTTGCGTAGGTGAGCCGTACAAAGGCTCATTTCCAGGATCATATCTGATACCTTTTCTCGTGACAGTAAGCATATTCTGCGAGAACCCAGGCAGCTGGTTCAGAGGTGCGACATGACAGGTGTCCTAAGATCGGCGGTCAGTAGAGGCATAGAGAGTCGTGGAAAACATTCAGAATACCCCCTTGCCGATCCAAGGGGAGGTGGAGGCCGCATGTTTTGATCGTAAACACAATTTGAAGCAGTGGGTGATTATACGGAGGTCTTGGACTAGTTCTGCCGGGTAAGGTGACATGACGAGGCTCAAAATCCATGTCGGCGACTGCCATTGATGGCAAGACAACCCCTTGCTAAGGAACGGAAGATTAAGAGGAATGGACTAGCGCGAAGCTTGGCATAAAATGCGGGGACCGATGTGAGATCCTTGTAGGTATATGTATATAGAGAAGTGACTGAGTTGAGTATGTGTAAGCGGCGATCATGCAAGTGGGTAGGGATGGCGCTTCATGCGGGTATAAGAGCCGTTTTGAGTGTGACCCGTGCCAATGTTTGGCGTTGCCTGTTTCACCAGGATTTGGCATTGCGGTGCTGGACCCACAGTAATGACCGCTGCAGCAACACAGAGGAGCCCAGGGCTGGCTAGAGTGTGTTCCCACGGCGAAGTTGTCGCAGGTTCCAAGCTCAGACGGGGGCGATTAGGCGAGGCTGGCTAATAAGCCACGTCTCATGCGTCTCGCAGAGGGGGTTCGTAGACACACAAGATAATGCTGACGGGCTCGCGGGTTCGGATTGCCGATGATACTGGAGGCGGAACGAGTCGAACTGGGGGCGAATCAAGCCGAGGATGAAGGGTAGGTATCAGGCACCTCATCGAGTATGCGGGAGGAATCGAGTTGGATAAGGTGCCGAGTCCCGAAACGAGCAGGGCGGGTGCCAGGCTAATACTGGATGGATGCCGAGGCAGGGCGGGTGCTGCCAGTTGTCGTGTTGTGGGTGGTTTGGAGCGAGCGTGAACGAGGCAAAGCTTCAGCCTCGCTCAAACGGCGACGTTGAGCCAAGCAAGAGATGGGCTGACGGACGGGAGGAAGAAAGCGAGATGCTTGATCTCTTTAAGCTTGAACTGGGGAGTGACATACGGTTGATTTGGCCGATTCATTAGGGTGAATCAAAGACAGGTGATCTAGAAACAATATCGTACGAGTCTGACGTGAAAGAAGCCATGGATGGTCCGATGGAAGGCTTCTTTGCTTGGTGGTGTGGATGAGTGGTACGTTGAGCAAAGGGGGCAGACATGGAGAGAGAGAGCGCGCCCCGGCGTAAAGGGCGATGTGTCATTGGACTAGAATTGCAGATGACTTAGACCTTCCGTGCGTGCATGCCATGGAGCAGCCACCTGACAGAAGAGACCGGAAGAGGCAGGGGTCAGAACGGCTGTCAAGCAAACCTTGCTCGGGCGACAGGTGGGTTGGATGGAATCAAAGTGGCTAAAAGTGACTGAGTGACAGGCGTTGATACCAGCCAAGTTTGGCATGGCATGGTATAGCATGGTAACATGAACAGGGATGGAGGGCATTGGCAAGGGCTTCAACGAGAGCATTGTTTGATGTACGAGTTGGCAAAGCCGCGAAGGGGTGTTGGGTGGTTTCATGATGGGGATAAGGTACTGACGAGGGGGGGAGGTTGAAGACCCAAGTGCTGGGATGACGAGTTTGGAGATTGACGGGTGCCACATTGACCAAATGCGTGAAAGAAGACGATAAAAAGAACGGTTGTGGATGGGGATCCCTGATGGAGGAGTGGAGAAATACAGATGTGTAACCAAAGTCCCCTACCGCTAATCCCGAGGTAGACTAGCGCATCCATGGGGATAGACCTTGGTGCGCCTGCCGATTTGCCCGTCATTGTTAAACTTATTTTTTCTCTCCTAGGGGGGGGGGGGGGGGGGGGGGGGGGGGGGGGGGGGCTTTGGTTGACAAGCACGCGCGGTATCGAGGGACTTACGTTAAAAACGCAGAGAAAAGGAAGGAAGGAAGGAAGGAAGGAAGGAAGGAAGGAAAAACGGATGAGGCTTTCCAAGAGATTGGCGAGAAAGGAAGATAGGTAGGCACCTAAAGCGTGAACGGTAGATGGACCATACTACATACCAGGTAGGTACTACGTACATACTATTATGGAGTGAGTGCAAGGCAAATGGCCTGGCCTCCCATTTTTGGTGCTGCCAGGTCGCAATTTGCAGAACAGTAACCTACCCGAAGTAGTTCGGGCACCTTAAGGGTGGCCACTGCCAGGGGTCACGCAGGTTGTCGAATTGCATCGTATAGACGGCGTATCACCACACATATGCAGATAGGTCTACGAAATAGGCGCATCTCGGTAGTCGAATCCTCCCATAGGTACCTAATTGTAGCCGGACTAGCGCACTCCTCAATAGGTGCGAGGCATGCCTACCTGGTAGTACCTAGGCAGGCAGCCACTCTATATTGATTCTCAGGTGCTATGCAGAAGAAACCACGTGCGCTACCCACCACTAGTCAGCCACAGCATCCTCCCGTGCTGCATGCCTCGTCTCCTGGGCCATTTCTCTCTTCATCTCTCTTACCACCCACCCACCGTTAAGCGCCCAGCGAACATGGATCCGGCCGAAACGGGTTTGGCGTCCTTGTTCCAAAAATTGCGCCCCGCCAATCAGCGACTGCATTTGCTTCTTTTTTATGATTCCACATCATCTGCTGAACTGTCCACTCCGAGATGTTCGTCTGGGCGGGCGGCAAGAGAGCAAAAATACCTGGGCGGCCCTACCCGACTGGCCATTTACCGTCGTCGCTCGACGACGTTGCGCTGGAGGAATTGGACAATGGCCCGCCGACCGCATGCTAGGCAATCAGCGTCCACGGCTCTGGCGGAGGCAATGCAAGCGGGTGCGGACGCGCCGATATGAGAGGACCTTAACTCGACTCATCATCGTCTTTGTCCATTCTCTTGCCTTCTCCCCTCTCCCTCTTCCCAACAGCACGGTACACACTATCTCATTTCCGGGCGTAAAATCTCCTGTTGGTTCCAAGCGCATCAATTGAGCAGCGTGGCATTCTACCTACCGCGCATAGCATATCGAGCCGCATTTGCCAAAACGGGATAGCAGAGGACACCGCTGCGGCGACGAAAGGGGAAGAAAAAAAATTTAAGAGAGAGAGAGAAAAGCGGATACAACAGGCGGCCCCCCCCCCCCTGTTGCAACCGAAACGTCAGAATAGCCTCGGAGCCCCTCGTCAAAGCGCCTCTAACAAAAGTCGTCTCAACTCCGCCCACAGCCTGTCGCATCTGGCCCTGCCGTCCGATCAGTATCGCCTCTCGGATCGGACTGACACAGCTCCTTCCAACTGCGAAACCCCTCCAACGTCTGATCTACCGAATCGCCCAGTCCACTATCGAGAAGCCACCCCCCCCTTGCCCTGTCCCGTCCGCCGCCCAGTCCGCCGCCCCCCGCTACCAAACTCGCTCAATTCTCTTTCAGTAATTTTCTTGGTGTTGCTGTCTTCCCGCCTCCGTCTCTGTGTCAAGCCACCCTTTCAGCAAGTGGATGAACGGTACCTTGCTCAATAGCCATCGATATTGACAGGGGTTTCATGGGACATTCGACATCCGAACAAATTGGCCCCAATATCATCACCATCGTCATTATACACCCCTTCTTTTCGCATCGCACGGCAATACTAGCATCCAGCAAGCCTCCACCGCGACCGCCGCCTTCCATCGCCGGATCCAAGTCTATCCATCCCACAGCGACAGGCTCTCCCCCGTCTACCCCGGTCTCCTTCCAGTAACCGATTCCCGTTCACAACCATCCCTGTTACGCGAGCATCAGGCACACCAAGTCGACAAATCCACTCTCACAACGGATACCACGGTCTTGACCTAGACCGTAGTCGTCGGGCTCGTTTCTTTATGACTTTCCCCCCACCCGCCCCAAGCTTCGTCTCGTCTTCTCTCACCTCTTCTCCTTCACCCTCATTTTTCTCTTCTTCTTCGTTGTTTCTCGGCTAGGTCGAAGAGTCACAAGTAAACCCTCGAGCCGTTTGCGACTAACGAGATTCCTTCTTTTCCTTCGCTGCTGGCTCAGATCATTCTTTATTAAACCATCCACACCCGTTGGCTTGGTGTCTTTTCTATTCCGTATTCGCTGCTATTGTTCGTCGAGTGCGCCGCTTCGGATATTTAAGAGACATTTTTTAATTCAGGGATCGACTAAGAAAGAGACTGGGAAACGAGATTTGGTACCGCGACGCTGTAGTTGATTGGGTTTGCTGGAATTCGTCGCATCGCCCTCGCCCGACGCCCCCTCACGAGCCGTTCCACGATACAGGCAGCTACGACCCTGTCACCAATTCGCCCATACTGTCGCAGGTCGACACCCTAATACATCTACACAAGGGAGGGACATCCAACTCAAGATGTCGGGTGATCTCACTTTTGGGGTCCTGGTTAGGAAGCAGTTTACGGCCCCCAAGTTGCTGTTCCATTTTCTCTTCTGGACTTTCCACTGGGGAATTTTCGCCTATGGCTGGTGAGCCTTCTTCTTGCATTCTCGATACGGTACTTTGACCCGTATACTAACCCCTTCCCAGGTGGAAGCAAGCACAAGACGCGAGACTCGCGGGTCTGAACACTCTGCAGTTCTCCGTCTGGATTTCAAGAGGTGCCGGTTTGGTTCTCAGCGTCGACGGAATGCTCATCCTGCTCCCGGTCTGCCGAACGGTCATGCGGTGGATCCGACCCAAGATCCGCTTCATCCCCCTCGACGAGAACCTATGGCTTCATAGGCAGCTTGCGTACTCGTTGCTCATGTTCACCATCTTGCACACGTCTGCCCATTACATCAAGTAAGCCAGCCAGCCCGCCGATTTAAGACGAGCTCGCAAATGCTAATAATACCTGCAGCTTCTTCAACGTTGAGGTGACTCAGATTCGACCTGTCACGGCCATTCAGATCCACTACACCCAGGCCGGTGGTATCACCGGCCACGTCATGTTGATGTGCATGCTTCTGATGTACACGACCGCCCACGCCCGCATCCGTCAGCAGTCATTTGAAACTTTCTGGTACACTCACCACCTCTTCATTCCCTTCTTCTTGGGATTGTACACCCACACGACCGGCTGCTTTGTGCGTGACACTGCCCTCCCGTTCTCTCCGTTCGCTGGAAAGGACTACTGGGACCACTGCATCGGTTACCTCGGTTGGAGATGGGAGCTCTGGACGGGTGCTTTCTACCTCATGGAGCGTACCTACCGTGAGGTTCGCGCCCGTCGTCTTACCAAGATCACCCGCGTGGTTCGCCACCCCTATGGTCAGTCTGCCATCTTCAAATCCCTCTCATTCGCCATGCTGACTCATTCCAGATGTCGTCGAGCTTCAGTTCAACAAGCCGTCGTTCAAGTACAAGGCCGGCCAATGGCTCTTCCTCCAGGTTCCCTCGGTTTCAAAATACCAGTGGCACCCGTTTACCATCACCTCCTGCCCATTCGACCCCTACGTCTCCGTCCACGTCCGCCAAGTCGGTGACTTTACTCGGGCTCTTGGCGACGCTGTTGGTGCCGGAGCTGCCCAGGCCAAGCTCTACGACGGTGTCGACCCTATGGGCATGTACGAGGTTGCTCTCCAGAACGGTCAACAAATGCCAGATCTCCGCATTGACGGACCTTACGGAGCACCCGCTGAGGATGTCTTTGAGAACGAAATCGCTGTGCTGATTGGTACTGGTATTGGTGTCACTCCTTGGGCCTCGATCCTCAAAAATATCTGGCACTTGCGCAACAGCCCCAACCCACCTACCCGCCTCCGTCGTGTCGAGTTCATCTGGGTCTGCAAGGACACGGGTTCTTTTGAATGGTTCCAGACTCTGCTTTCGTCCCTTGAGGAGCAGTCCAACGAGGCTGCCCGCATCCCTGGCAGCTCCGGTGTTGAGTTTTTGAAGATCCACACGTACCTCACCCAGAAGCTGGACATGGACACGACACAGAACATTGTGCTCAACTCGGTTGGCTCCGAACACGACCCCCTCACCGAACTCAAGTCTCGCACGAACTTTGGCCGACCTAATTTCTCCAGGCTCTTCAGCACCATGCGTGATGGTATTATCGACAGGACATACCTCAACGGCTTGGAAGGTAGCATGCGCACAACTGTTGGTGTCTACTTCTGTGGTCCTTCCGTTGCTGGTGAGTACCAATCCGATGATGGTGTACGAAAATTTGCTAACAGACCATTGCAGCTCGCGACATCAAGTCTGCTTGCGAGGACGCAAGCGTCCGCGAGGTCAACTTCCGTTTCTGGAAGGAACACTTCTAAATGGTGGACTTCTTTCACAAACAAAAACACCAAAAACAAACATCTTCAGCGTCACGGTTGGGTTCTGTACATGTAGGGAGAGAACATGTGTGGAGACAATACCTACAGCTGTTGGAAGCTTCCCAGCTACGGAATGTGGTTGGTGATGCCCAGAGGAAAGCCGGCTGCGTGGCGGCAGGCGGGAAGGCGTTGGCTGGAATGCATTGGCACACCCACTCAGCGATGTGCATCATCTTACATCTTTTGCCGCCACTCGCGTCAAAGTTCTATTATTTGTTATCTGTTACGGAGGCGTGGGTGGCGGGCGGTCAATGTTCTCTCATATATATAAGGCCCATATATAACCTTTTTTTTTCTTCCCAACTACAGCAAATGATTCATTTCAATTACTTTTTTCCCCTACTGTCTAACAGGAGATAACAAAATATGTCGGTCAGGTTGAAAAGGGTTATGTTCGACAATGTTTACGTAATACACCTATCACAAAGTGATGTCCGGACCACCTTCCTTGCACCGGATGCGGATTGTTAGCGGCCCGTTGTGCTGAATCGGTCTGCCGAGACCGCTGGGGGTGGGGGGCCATTGAGGTGAGATAGGGCATCGCATCACAGAACAGAGACGGTACGGTACGATACACATTGTACAGCTACCTGGGATAACCATGCAATCAGGACTTTCGCAATGTGTGCATCCGGCGGGACCCACTTGAGGTTGCTAAGGGTCACCTTACCCCTAGCTGCCGTGGTTTCCGTGCCGTTGGGACCGCAGACCCACGATCAGGTGGAGAAGGGGATTGATGCGGCGGGCTGGCGGTTCATGGCTGTGTGGTTCTGGTTCTGGTCGATTTCCAAACCGTTGGCGTTTTGAGCCCTGTCAGGGGGGGCGGGATCCCATGGCATGGTTCGTGCAAGCCGAAGGCGGGAGAGCAGTGAGCCGACCGGTGTGGTTTGGTCCTCGACGGCAATCATTGATTTGGAAAGTTCGAGGCATCAGCACATGGTTGGGCGGACGCGCTCGGTTGGTGGTATGATTATACCACGACGGTGAGAGCCCCGGACGAGAAGTCGGGCGAGAGCGTTGGAAGAGAATGAGTTCTGCCCGGGAATATCTGTAAATAAACACAGTGAACAAGTGGAGAACGAACGTCCCAGGTTGCCGTTGCCCGTGGCCAGCAAAAGAAGGGAGCGGTCCAGTGACGAATGTGTGATGTGGGATGGGGAAGGAGGAATTGACGGGTGTAAGAGAAAGATGAGATGAAGGCGGCATCTTGGAGTCGCCGGTAAGGTGTCACGTCGCGAGTCAAGCTTTGCGAAAGTTGCAAAAGGAAGCTGGCAGTTCCGGGGGGTGACGGCGTGGCGTTGGCGTCTTTTCTCACGTTTGCGGGTTCGCAACGACAGTCAGTGCTCGTGAACGAGACCTTTCTGTGGCTCGGAAGCAGCCGCGGGGAAGACGCGGCTGCCTACTGAGCAACGGATATCGAGGGGGGAAAGGACTGGCAATTCTTATGCTTGTGGTTGAGCAGACTACTGGGAAACTCGTCAGGGTCAGGTACCCTGGGTTGAAGCGTAAACCTCGAGGTATTCTTTTTCTTTTTCTTCCAGTGATTGGGTTTTGATTTTCAGATGAATGGGAACACGTGTTTACTGCGCACTGCTCTAGGTACCTACATGTGCGAGATTTAGGCTGGTTTCGTTTGCGGTGGTCAAAATGAAGAAGTTCGTCCCAAGAGGCCTCAACCACCCCCTCCCCCCCAAACGCGTGATCGTGTGTCGAGTTTAGACTTTTATGGTTTGGAGGCGGTTTCACCTCCTCGGTTTTTTTGAGATGGCACTGGAACGACTTTAGGCTAGTCCGAGGTCTCACCAGTAATCACGGTAATTAAGATGGGTTTCTGAGATAGATTGGTTAATCATGCACGCCTAAGATGAAGTCGCATTCAATGTCCAGGAATAAAATAAATAAGTACCTAAAAGTAGCGGTTACGTGAAGTCTAGTGCAAAAGCCTAGGGCAATCTGGACGAAATAGTTCGGCTGGGCTTAAAGCTACTATAAGGCACCTCGGCCCAGCCCAGACATCTATCTCTGCTCGTCAGGTGTTACTCATTAACACAAGCCACAACTCTCACTTTGACCGCATAAGCAACATAGCAAAAGACCCCCTCCCCGCCAAAAGGCGCAGTACGTACTTGGATGACAGCTACCACGTGTGGCAACTATAGAGGCAGAATTCCCGGGGCAAGATGATCTACGGCTGTGTTGCTTTTTGAGCATCGGCTTGGTTTACTATATGCACATAGTACGATGACAGCGCAAGAACTTATTCAATTTCTCATCCCCCCCCCCTTCCCAAGTTTCCTCATCGCATTGATACTCAAATACTGCAGTCTACAAAAGGCCAACTTTTGACGGTGTGGGAAAGTAGAGTAGTAAGTGACAGCACATTGTCTCAATCCTTTACCAGCATCATGTGTTGAGCACGATTCGCACATTCCTCTTCCGCACATTTTCCCACGTCCGTTTCGTCATGCCCTACTTGCAGAAGTCGCTCTTCCCACTGCCGCCATCTACACAGTTGCCGCAGTAGACACTCCAGCGTATCCACCCGTCGCTGCCACAGTGGAAGAGGGAATGCCTCTCGTACGGGTCCTCGCGGGGAAGCCCGACTCTCTGGAGCTCGTTGTCGATCTCGCGCATGTAGTTTCCTTTTGGCCCGAAAGGTCAGCAAGACGCACAATCAGCTAGAAGGGAGGCGGAACTTGCCCTTCTTCAATAGGTTGTAGCCACAGTACTCGAGCCCCTCAGTACAGGCCTTGGCCTCAGCGAGGGGTAACAGACTGCTTGTCAGCGCGAGAAGGATAGTGATGGGCTTCATCATGATGGATGTTTTGGCAGAAGTGGGATTGAAAGATGGCGGTATGGTTCAAAATGCTGGTTAATGACTGTTTGAATGGAGCTGCTCTGGCGGTTGTACCCTGTTTCCAATAATTTGAAAGGACGGGAGAGCTGCTTTTTTTATAGTTATATTCTCGCCGGGACTCTTTGTTTGATTATTCCCAAGTCTCTGTGCTGTCTAGGGTTCCAAAAAGGTCAGCCGTTGGATGTCATTTCGTTGATGTCTACCCAGCTATTTGCTCAATCAGCGTACACGAACGCCTAACCGTATGCAGCTTATGGACCTGTGCTTACTGCGGAGTATAAGGTCAATTCAGCGTTCAATAATTGGAAGCAGAGGCATATGAGACACGAACACAGCCATCGGCGATAGTTATCACCTGCATTTACTAATTTCTATGATGTGATGTTGGGTGCTTAGGTTAGTATTTTTCAGGTACAAATTACTTTCATAGAGCCAAGTAGCATCCCAGTGCACAAAAGCATCTAGATCGTTCTTGCTTGACATAGGTGCCTCATTTACAGACAGCTCATCAAGAAGCGCTTCGCCCGCACTGAAAATAAAGAGCACAGCGACTGTGTGAATAATCAATCATTCCATATCGGTAAACTAACATTGCTTGCAGTTTTGAGGCCTTCTTCCCGGCAGACGATGGGGCCTACAATTCAAGTTCCAATAACACGCTACTACTTGTAGTAATAATGTGCATTCAGCCGTTAAAGGAAAGGGGGGGGGGGGGGGGGGGGAGAACGGTGTTTTACCTGCAGTAAGATGACAACTCACTAACATACTAGTTGAACTGCATGTCTTGGCATGTATTATGGGGTGGAGCAGAGATGGTTGTAGAGTCTCCGGAAAACAATCCCCTCCGGATGATGAATAGAGCGGTGTCAGCAACAGTCAAGTAGCCATGGAAGATGGCGCAGCTTCCTTTTCCTTGTACCCTGAGATAAGAGCACGCTGGGCTTACAATTCGTAAAACCGGCGAACCAGAGTTGAGGCGGTTTGACCAACTGGCTCGCAGCAACGCTGTAAGCATGTCCATAACCCGTTTGAGAACGACGCCACGCATATTGCGCGAGAGGATGAGCTGACGTTTGATCGTATCAGCTGCGAAAACATGCATCGTGAACGGCTGGATGTCATGGTGGCCGACCCATTGGCACATCAGGTATCTGTGCGGGGGTGCTCACCAAGCGGTTGTTTGACCAGGCGTCTGGCTTGCATCAGGTTGTCTTTGGGCCAGCGCACACGGCGTCCTATGTTATTTCCAGATGTTGGACAAGCCGAAACGTTAAGCTGCAGTTGCCCTAGTAAACCTATACTAGTCCAGCTGGTGTGATGCTCTGTGCTCAATGTGGAAAACGCGAGGCCGCGATCCTCCCTATGGGGGGGGGGGGGGGGGGGGGGCTTTTTTTCTTCTTTTTTTTTTTTCTCGACTCTATACAACAATTAGCACGCCTAAGCGCTGTATATCCACATGGCTGCCCGAAAATAATCAGTGATAAAGTCTTGCCAGCCTCGTGCCCCATATTCTGGTGTGAGCATGGTGACTGGAAAATAATATTATAACCCTATATTTGCAGGATGCAAACAACGTTGTGCGTCCTAGCTGCCCATGGTTGCATACGAGCCGGGCCGGGGTTTCTTTTGCATAAAGCTTGTCAAGCTGACAGAATGTTGGCACACGCACCCACTTCAGCTGCGGTTCACTTATCCCCATGCAATGCAGCATAAGCCGGAGAACTCCGCGCGAGTCTTGTGTGTCCGCCAGACTCGCATTGAGAACGGTGTACGTCAAGCTGATTGGCGCACGTAAAGAGCAGAGGTTAGAAAGCCTGTATGACGACTTATTTCCTATCTCGCCAACGGTCAAGCAACTTTCGCTTCATAGTTTCACAATGAATGCTCGCCAGGGCGATAGGAATTAGACATACTATAAGTATGGTAGCCTCACTACCAGAACCCTAGGACACTAGATCCAGAGGCTATACAACTTCTCAAGCGACACCTCATCTGCATTCAAAAGGGCTCTTTTCTGCCCCGCCCACCAACAATACATTATGATGCCTCCAACGCTCGCCCAACTCTTCCATCTACTCACGATGCTGTTTATGGCGGCTGTTGTCTCTGCTGAGACTGGAGTCACCACTCGGTACTGGGACTGTTGCAAACCGTCGTGTGCCTGGCCCGGAAAGGCACAGGTTTCGGAACCAGTGCGGACCTGCAACAAGAATGACCTCTGGCCGAGCCCCCTCAACCCCAACGCGCAGTCGGCTTGCAATGGCGGCAACGCATACATGTGCAGCAACAATGGCCCGTGGGCTGTCACCAACAACCTGGCGTACGGCTTTGCGGCGGCTAAACTCGCTGGGAAGTCTGAGAAGAACTGGTGTTGTGCCTGCTACAAGTAAGTCCAACCTGACGTAACCTATCCGTAATGTACAAAATCAACACTTAGGCAATGCAAAAAACGAGAGGCCTGGGGACCGATTACGGCGGCGTTCCGTAATTCGTTCTATGCGGCTGACAAGTCTTCCGACCTACCAGACTTACATTTACGTCAACCTCCATTGCCGGTAAACAGATGATTGTCCAGGTGACCAATACCGGCGGCGACCTGGGGGCCAACCACTTCGACCTCGCTATCCCCGGGGGCGGCGTGGGCATGTTTCCTCAGGGATGCCAATCGCAGTTCAACGGTGCCTGGATGGGTGACACGTACGGCGGTTACCGCAACAGGAACGACTGTAACAACCTCCCCGCGGGTCAGTTCCGCGACGGCTGCTTCTTCCGTTTCGACTGGTTCCAAAATGCCCAGAACCCGAGCGTCGAGTTCCAAGAGGTGTCTTGCCCGCAAGCCATGATTGACAGGTCGCACTGCGGTCGCTGGAGCTCGAGGGTTAAGGTCGACCAGAGCCAGGAGAGGGTTTTCCAACTGATCGGAGAAGAACTGTAGATCGAACTGCCTCTTAGAAGGTTGCGGCGGTCTATGAGCCCCCTTGGCCGACGAGCGGGGTTTGGGACACGGAACTGAAGACGGCACTGTTCTTGTGTGACGCGAAGGCGGCGAGAAACGTGAAAAGGCATATTTGAATTTTCTAGGCTTGAACTGTTTGACGTGGGCTTATTGGGGAAATTTTGATAAATGCGTTTCGTTAAATTATACTATCCACTAGTTGCTGACAGCTTGAACTGGGTAAGACCGCCCGGCGCAGCGGTGGCCTTGACCACAGGTTTGGACAGGCGTTGCCGTCTGATCTATCTCACACGCCGATGATCAATAGAAAGAAGTGTGCGGTTATCCTTACCAAGAGTTTGGCATTTATGACTGGCTTTCACCGCGTTGTTACACAGCAAGAGAAATTCGCGGGGCAAATGAGACAGAACTTGAATTGGTCTCTTCGAACGAAAATGTAGTTTCCTACTACTAAAAGCTCAACTCCTGATAAATAACGTCCTGGGCTGATGATGCTCCTCTCTCGGGAACGAGACTTGGACATGGGCTGTTATTGGGATCTTGTTACGCTGATACAAGCCCAGATATCCCCTGAACTGAAGTAGGCACAGCTACCACATATGGTCGTGAATGATCATCAACATCACCAGAGTCCCGAGCATTAAAGGCAGATGCCAGAGTGCAGAGAATCGCTCTCAGGTGTTTCTTTTCTCGACGAGGAGATCCGTCCCATGAATAGTGCTACACTTGCAAAAACCTGCACGAACATTATTCAGAAAAAAAGAAAATAGAAGAGAGAGAAAAAGGAAAAGGAAAAAAAGCAGGTGCTGGGCCGCCAAATATTCCTAAATCTTGGCTTTTGCGAACTTTCAGAGCGTTTCCTAGCTTTTTCGCCCTATGAAATGCAGCAGGTATAGCAGCCCCTGGGGCTCGTGGAACACAACTTTGAGTCGATGCGGATGTTGCAAGAGTACAGGAATCATGATAATGAGACCATGATTGCAAATGACCTAATATATCAATCGAAACCAGTTAACTTAATCAACTACTGCAACCATCAGTACTCAGCAGAGAGCATAACATTGTTGATGCCGCCACCATTATACTTGTTTTCGCAAGTCTCTTGACGGCGGAAGATTGCTGGGAGACGTTTTGACAGTAAGCTTCCCAAGACCAACCTCCTGCTCACGAAGGGCGGGGGTGGGTGCTGTGCTGTGTCTCGTCATCTTCTGCCGACGGGATTGATGTCAAGATGAGCATTCGTGGAACCGACTTAAACTTAGCCAACATCACGTTGACTGAATGACGACAGAGGTGAAGCCCAGTGTGATTCGTACGCCCCCGAGACGTCGATGCGTCCGGAGACCTCTCCATGTCTTACTTCATTTGAAACTAATGTACACCTATAGCCCTGAAAAAGTGCCTTACTGGATCAAAGACTGTAGACAGACAAGACGGCAGCAGCATTCTGTAATGTACCTGGTGTAGAAGGGCGGATTTGATGACTGTCCCGGCCATCGAATTCACTCCGGTACTAGTTTTGCTTGTCATTACGCATAGCTCGACTGATAGAAGACACCATTCCCTGATAGAATACCCCCAAACCACGCAATTGTAATAGGAACTTGGCTGTGACAGCGTAACATCTGTTGTCGTGATGTGCTTCATATAATCTGTTGATATACTCTATTAGCTCTTGGGCATGACTTTATTCAGGGCCTCGACAGCATCCACTATATACAATGGTCTACAATCAAGATGTATAGCATGAGCGAGTAATTGACAGCACACCCAATCGTCGCTACAAAAGTGACACACGTTTCCATCTCACGTGCAATGAGGTCGAGAGGCAGAGACATCGAGTCGCCACAAACGTGGGGCTTCTTCCGCCCCGAGTTCTGCGGTGAGAGGCAGTGCAAGCACTTGCTGGCACGGCTTTGCGCGCGGAACAGGATGGAGAGAACCCCTCTTTCTACCAAGACAGCCAAGAAGGG
The DNA here is from genome assembly GCA_020631755.1 of Colletotrichum sublineola. Taxonomy (NCBI): domain Eukaryota; kingdom Fungi; phylum Ascomycota; class Sordariomycetes; order Glomerellales; family Glomerellaceae; genus Colletotrichum; species Colletotrichum sublineola. The sequence goes on along the minus strand of JAHSQG010000005.1, from coordinate 2,410,619 downwards.
TTTCACATATTATCCACACCTGTAAGAAGAGGCCGGACACATAACTACTCTTCTTAACTCCTCCAGCTAGCTTGCCCAGTCTCGGGCGTACCCAGGTTAATGACTCTTTGAGCGTGTCTCCGTTATCCGTGTCTCAGGTGATAGTCATTGAGCCAAGGCTTGAGAAGACCTTGGCCTGCAACCACAAGTGTACGGCAATAATTATGAAGAAGGAATGATTTTTTATATCATATATTTATTTCACGTGTCTCGTAGCAAATGCCGTTTCACCTGTTGCACCATGGCCTTGACGTATAATCAGAAAGGCGCCCGCTGGAGCAAAGCCGGACTCAAACAACATCCTTATCAGGCCAATATAACAACTCGTTGCCTAAGTGCGATAATGAAAAATGAGAAAACTGGTTGGAGATGAATTTCACAGGTAACTAGCTTGGATATTGCCGAGCCGGGACACGCAGGCCGCCGAGTATCACAAGCCGCTGAAGGGTTCACCTTTATGATTGAATGTTGAGAGAGTGGCGTCTGCTCTGCGGCCAGCTCAACACAGGTGAAGGAGGCGCTATGTGTTGAGCTTGTGGATAGCTCGGTCATGTGAGTTTGAGCCTCAAACCTACCCGGCAGTACAAACAAGCAGCTACCCTTTACCGACCCTGTTGGTACACAAGCCCTGTGACACCACCATATCCACATCTACCAAGACAGGATGAGCAGTTGTCGAAGAACCCCTCATCCGGCTTGTAGCGACTGCCGAGGCTTGGGTTTACCTTCAGAAGCAAGACCTCCATGAGAGGCGTGTCGGGTGACTGAGGCGGAAGGGTTAGTACATCGCGTCGTCTAGACGCCGGGCACCGACAAACCCCAAAGGCCGTTTGCGCACGCGTTGCTAACCATTGTCAAATCTCGCTGAAGCGGCATCCGTTGGTGGGAGGTTCCCAGCTCAGTCCGGAAACGGCAAAGTGCCATGTGGGAGCTAGCCAATCCAGTTGAGCCCGCTGGCTGCCGCGTGGAACCATCATCTTCTACCACGCCGTGCCTTCACCGCGCGGGATTTGAGACCTTCCCTCCTCTTTTGGAACCCCAGAGTTTAAAAATGGGCAGATGTGTGACGATCCAGCCAGTGAGAGTTGTCCCATTGCCGGCCGCATTGTCAGTGGCCGGAGCAATGCAGACCGAGATCAGTGACAAGCCCGGAAGGGTGGGGTTTGGGCTCACCGGGACCCGACAGGGAGAGATGTGGCAGCCGTTGCCCATTCCTGCCACCCTCTTTTTCTCCCACCCCTTCAGGCGCCGCCAATAGAAACAGTTCGGCCAGATGTGAATGTCATATACCAACTTCATTGCGGTTGAGCGCTTCTCGTTTGATGGGACAGAATGGTGAAACCGAAAGCCAGAAGGGACAGAAGATGCGTACCGACGAGGCTCTCAATAGTTGATTTTGCTGTTGGTTTTCTCCATACAGCTTGCAAGCCGACCGAAACAGCCGGCGCGACGGCTATCTGAGGCGCGAATCCCACCAGTGTGTGCGTGACGTGCATATGTCGCTAACTATAGACACACATTGATAGTGCCAGGTCGCCGACTGGGCAAGAGAGCCTAAAAAAATGAAGAACAGACATTTTGTCCAAATGGGGATACGCGAGCGGGATGATCTCGATGTCGGCCCTTTGACGAGGGAATTGACTGAAGTTGCATCGTTGATTTGGCACGCCTAACGAAAGAGACATAGCCACAATGTAACTCGAGGAAAGTGGTTTGTCAGTCAGTCGGCATCGGGTAACAATAACGCCACCCTCATGAGCTAACCTAATGTCAAGAAACCAGAGGCGATGCACATGATGACAGTTTTGATACGTGATCCTTGTCACAAGCATGCCAGACTTCAGAAAGCATACTCGGTCTTGGGGCGGTTGCATTACATGGCCATAAAAGGAGGAATCCATGGCAAGGCATGCAGCAAAACGTTGCGAGCTTCATCTTGTTCGAGGGGAAGTGCAGATGCAGCGAGATTGGGAGCGGATGATGATTCGTGGTTCAGGCCAAAAGAAAGCAAGATGCGGTTGCTAGTGCTAGTGTTGGGGGGTGAGCGGAGACCTATCGGAAAGAGAGTTGCGGTGAGGCTGGCGGTATATCCCGGTGAGGGCACGGCGTCATTGGCCGAAAGGGTAGGCGAGGGGAGAGAGAAAATCGGAAAAGAGAGAGCGGTGGGCGGTCGCAGTAATTTGCTACCTAATTCCATCGTGGGGGGCGGCGGGGAGATGGTGGTTGTGTTCGGCTCAAAGCAGCCAGCCTACCACAAGGGCGGAGACTCAAGATGAACGGGTGAGGGTTGGGACCCGACATGGAGACAGAAGTGGGTGCCCGGTTCCGTATGAAGGGTGACTTGAAGCGCGAATATGCACATACTTGACTCAATGAGTCGTTGCGACATGAGGTTGACCCCCGAGTTGATGCTTGGGTCTTTGGCCTTCGGGCGTAGAACCAATCGTGTTCGTCTCGGTGCATTAGGTTGTCGATGTCTGACTTGAAATACGGTTAATTGTCAGATGCATCTTACAATTGGCTCTTGATTCTGGGGATAGAGGTTTTCAAAACGTTTCATTGGAAGTCCAGAATTGACGGGCAGTTTGTCGGGGTTGCAGCCCGAAGATGGGAGAGCGGCGACTCAGTTACCCGATCTCGTTATTCGGTGGGCGGAAGAGCAAGGAGGGGGCGGGCGGGACAAAAGATGAGGAGGTGCGGCGCAGTGCAGCGCAAAGCGAAGGGGACAGGGTCCACGTGGTGCGCATGACATGTCTTTCTTTGCTAGGGCCATTCATTGGCATTAGGTCGTAGTCAGAGGCGCTCCCATCTTCTGCTGCCTCGTCGCGATTTGCCTTGTAGAAAGGGATATGGCGAATTGGCTCTTGAATCCGGGTCAGGCAGACAAAACACAGACACAATGTTCTGAGCGGCACTCGTTGACGGGTTGAAGTAAAGTGATGTGACGAGACGTGACAGGACAAGATGAGATGGTAGATGTGCCGGGCCAAATTCCTGATTCACATCACTTGCCATCTGGTTCCCGGGCTTGTCCATGGTCAAAGCCGCACGCGTGCCGAGTGGACGGGATATGGCTGAAATGCCCCTCAACCGAGACATGGAGACCAAACGTTCACACCATCTCTGATCGGTGAGCGTCCCTAGTGGGCTGTTGAAGATCATCGGCCGGGCCGTAGGTGTCATCTGGCGGGCGGGCCCTTCTTGACCACACTGGCGGCTGCTTGGGTAGGTATAGAGAGACTGGCACATCCTGCGAGACTGCCTGACAGCCTGTCAACATCTCTCGCATTCCCCTTGGGCGTCGCGGGCTGCCTTGCATCCGTTGCCATGCTTCCCTCTTTGTGGCGATAATGTCCGTGTGTGCGTGAGCAAAGTGTCAGTGTGTCCGAGACGATGCCAGATAGGTACTCCATCCTCTCTTGGCCCGATCTCATGCAGCTCTGTATCGTACCAGAGGGTGGTGTAGGTTTAGGGGCTGGCTTGCTCCGTTCGGTTTGGAGACGGCCGTTGCAGTGTTGGCCCGAAGGGGAGAGAGGATGCCCCCATAATTTTCCCTTTATTCAAGCATCTCGTCTAGATCTCAAAGTGGATCGCGGGGGGTTAAGGCGCTTTGGAAGAGAGGAACACATGATGTGGACAGCGAGGAGGTAGGAACAAGATAAGAAGGCGCAGAGCAAAAAAGCTAGGCGTGGGGAACAGTCGGTTGGGCGGTAAGAAAAGCCGTTTCGCTTTCTCCCTTCCTTTCTTCCTTCCTTCCTCCCTCCCCCCCTCCTGGTCTCCTTCCCTTTTCTTCACCTGCCAGCCTCGGACCGCGAGTGGGAGGAAGCTGCCTTCACCATCGGAGCAAGTCACTTCCCTGCAAAGAAAAAAAAAGAAAAAAGAGAGAGAGAGAGAGAGAGAGAGAGAGAAAGACATGACGATGTACTTTGGATATGGACCCGTCATGGGGGCCGGTGCAACACACATTGCACTCCACCACTTGCGCACTCGTTCACTCGCACCCACATTTTGCAGAATCTGGTGCGTGCGTACGTTTGTATGTGGGCATGTGGAGGAAGGTCATCAGGAAGGTCATGACCCCCCTGGACCCTTTCCTTTGAGTCTTGACATGACATGACCTACTAGTGGTCTGTCCCCCCATGCCATCCCAGGCTAAGGTACTGTTTTCCCCTCCTTCCCCTTCAAGGGTTAGGAAAATGAAATAAATCGGTGCCGGGCCAAGCGCTCCGCAAAGCCTGAGTACCTAGCAAGGTGTCTGATGTGTGTGTGTGTGTGTGTGTGTGTGTATCCATCCGTACACTAATATACTTCGCCCAGATTCAGCGCATGTCATGGTTCATCATGGTCCAGGACAGGCCATGTAGACAGGAAGAAGAAAATGCCGCGGTGCAAATGATAGATGCAGAAAGAGCTCTGCAGAGCAAGTACGGGTGCGGCTTCCTTTCCGAGAAGCAGTGCAGCTGGAATATCAAAGCCGACTTCATGTTTTGGGGGGTTTGGGCATGCGCACATGTGTAATGGATCTATCCTATTGGCAGTTGCCATGTCGTTGAGACGAGGCTCCTCCCCGTGGTCGTGGATCAGGTAAAAACATACGTCAACAATAGACACGGACGCTTAGGTAGGTAAGTACCTAGTTGCCTGGATAAGGCCGGCCGGCTGAGCTGTGTCGCGCGGCCTTTGATCTCTCACAGTCCATTTCCTCTACCTAACAACATTTTGCCTCGTGGATGTATCGGGTGTCCTGCGAGGCTTTAATCTTTTTTTCTTTCTTTCTTTTCTCCCCTCCTCCCTCCCCAGACGTCGTTCCACCAGCCGATTTGCGAGATCCGCGCCCATCTTGCATCGAGTCTTTACGGGGAAGGAATCGATCACCCTGTGTGAGAAGCACACTCAAAGGTGAGCAAACCCTTGTGTATCTAACGAAGAAACCATAATACTGTAAACTAACATAAGGTCATGGGAGGTAAGTAGACGACAGTTTAATATCCACGGCCCTCATCCGCAACCGACATAGCTGTATTGCCCAGAGACCCGAAAATCAGTCCCAGGCATTACTGTGCGGCGATTCCCGTCCAGCCCTTGGCGAGCATTGACAATTAAGCAACAAGCAGCCGCACTGCACTGCACCTTGATCCGGATCGGAAATCGGGATATCAAAAAGTACAAACGTCCCATCAGCGCAAAAAGAGAAAAGAAAAAAAATATCAGACCAAAATCCCAGACTCAGATCCAACGCCCGGACTACCTAGGTAGACCCTCCCGACAAAAGTTACAACCCTCACTCAGATCACTCACTCAGCATCAAAACCCAATCCATTCCACTCGCTCGACCCGAAATCCACATCACCCACGATCCCTGCCACCGGGTATTCCTCACCTCTTTTTCGACGCACTCATCCGGCTCCCTTCCCAAGCCCCATTCTTGACATACAGTAGGAAGGCTACCACCAGAAAAAGAGAGAAACGGCATATCCATCATCTCGACTAGCAATCACCAGCTATCCATCTTGCCACTACTTTCCCGTCTAGTTCACACTGCTTTCCTGGATTGAGACCACACACACACACCTACACACAGACATCTCCCAACCCTCGTCCACTTTACCCTTCTTCACTCCCCGTCTATCTGAGTGTGACATCCCGGGCCGGCCTAGACTGATCGGTACTTTGCCTGAAGTACCTCCCGTGCTCACTTTGTATGTTCCTTCTCCGTCACACTCGCACACACCCCTACGCACACCATCGAAACCATATACGGCTTTGAGAAGTACCCGTACCACCAGTGTCAGTCACCACCATCACCACCCTCCTTCGCTGCCCACCCGACCTTATTTAGGTACAACCACCACCCAGTTGCCGTAGGTACACTTGGTAGGTACGTAGGTACTTATCGTACCACAGTACCTATACACATGGGAACCATACCTACCGGGGAGCCTGGCCCGTGCTTTTCTTCCCTCTTTCCCTCTCCGGTGCTCGGTGCACGTACCCTTGAGTCTTGACCGACCGACCGACCTTATTTTTTTTTTATTCGTGCACCTTCGGCCTCGGCCCTCATCCTCTCTTTCACACACCTCGAATTGGGACAGTGGGCCATTGGAAATCAAATACCTCTTTATCTTATTTTATTTTTCTTGGTTTAATTTTCTATTGATCCCCGACCGTCCTTGCGGCGTTTCTACCCGGCTTCCGGGTCTCAATTGCACTCCCTCGCCCTCGGCGCATTCTCCTCTTGCCTGGCTGCTCCCCGCGGAAAGGGCCCGTTTCTTTTACCCCTCACTTTTCTCTGCTTGCGCGCTCGCGTCGGTGAATCTCGGTGGGGCTCTCCTCACACAATCTGCTGCGACTTCAAAGAAAACGCGCGACAGCCACTCGGAGCAAAAAGTGTGAAGAGCGAGACAGAGGGAGAAAAGGCACGGGGCTCTCCGCTTGCCACACCCACTCTTCTCATCACTTTACCTTTTTACCGCACACACATACACACATATAACGCTTCCACATCGAGGATGGGCCGAGGGTAGTTGCTGCTGTGACAAAGGGATTCAGACAACACACTTGCAAGTATGCATCCGGCCCCGAGTCTGCTAGAAGCACCTCCGAAAAACGGCAGTGAGGAGTCTGGCAACAGGCCCCAAACTGGCTCGCCCTCCATGTCGCAACATGAGCTGCCTCCGCCTCAGCACTCTCCAGTCCAACAACACGTGCAACCATCACTTCAACAGCAGCAACAAGAACAGCAGCAGCAGGTTACTCCTCAGCAGCGCCAGTCTTCGCAGCAACCTCCTCCCACCCCCGGCCACTCGGCTTCTCCTCCTCTGAGAAAGGACACCAATTCGTCCATCTCAACTCAGGCCACTGCGGCTTCCGCAGCCACCAATATGTCCGCGGACACAAGCAACACATCGTACAGTGCCGACACCTCTCCTAACCTAACATCCATATTCCATGTCAAGGATGGCTCCGACGTCTCTAACCGGGTCCGCGCGAGCAGGAGGCGAACCGGTCCTTTGTCCCAGCAACAGAGAGAGAAAGCCGCGCTCATCAGGAAGCTCGGCGCCTGCAACGACTGCCGTCGTAGGAGAGTTGCAGTATGTTGCCTCGATTTCCAACCCAGTCATGTCTTCAAAAGTGCTCACCCCTGCTGACTGTCCTGCTCTCGTCAAGTGCCATCCCAGCCATCACAACATGACATGGGAGGATGCTGTTAGGAAATATCACAGGTCTCATAGCCCGACGATCCAGGACATCGCCCCGTCCATGTCGGCGCAGCGTCCGCTCAGTCCTGCTCCTATTATGAACAATGTGAAGTCAATGTACGCGCAGGACCCTCAGGAGATGGACATAGACTCTCCAACGCCCCCGGGACAGCACCGACTTAGCGAATCCCGCATTCGCACACCACTCCCGACCGGCCCCAGGCTCGACAAGCCGCCAATGTTGCCAGGTATCGAGAGCCTCAAGTCCGATCTGCAGACAAACGTCTCGAGGATCCTTTCTACGCCCAGTCGTAGCCGCTACTCCAGCGCACAGGTTCTGCTGCTGTACTGGCAAGACGACCCTGATTTTACTGTCGGAAGTTCTGTCAAGGATCTGGGCGAGGTTTTTGACCAGTATTACCGGTATACGTTTTCCGTCACCACGATTCCGTCTGCTTCGGAGGCCTGCAAGAGCCCGTGGAGATGGCTTTCGCGGAAGATCACCGACTTCGTGGAGGACCGCGATCAACGGGACGTCCTAAAGATCGTCTACTACAACGGTCACTCGTATCTGGACGGGAACCGGGAGATGGTGCTTGCCAGGTGAGTTGCTTGCTGCGGGATTGTTAGCTGCCTGCAAACTGACCTTACCACAGCTCCAAGGATAAGGACAAGGCCGAAACGATCCGGTGGAGCGGCATCCAACAGGTGTTGGAGGAGGCTTGCTCGGATACTCTAATCATCATGGACGCTGCCTTTTTCCCGTCTTCGAAGATGCACCGCCAGCAGGGTGTTTTGGAACTAGTTGCCGCGGCCGTTTCTGAGGAACACTTTGATGCTCTGGACCGCTGCACCTTCACAAAGGTGCTCACCGAACACCTCAAGACGCGCGCCTCGCAACGCTTCACGAGCCCCTTCTCCGCAGCAGAGCTTCACTCAAAGCTGCTGTCCAACTACCCATCCCTCGTCCAGGACAAAAATCCTGAAAAGGAAACGATCACAAGCTTTCCCTCGCCGCTGCATATGCAAATGTCCGGAAACGCTCGACTACCCTCGATCCTTCTTGCCCCACTAAACATCGGCCCGTTGAAGACGAGCTTGCCGTTTGGCACCGAGGGTCAGCAGCTCGTCCTGTCTTTCCGTATAGGCGACGAACCTATCGATATCGATAACTGGACCGAGTGGTTGAGGATGATGCCAGAGGGAGTCAAGGATGTGAGGGTTGACGGTCCTTTCCGGCCGTCGAGATAGCCTTTCGCCGGCTTGAAAGAGTCGTCGTTTTATACGTTGTACCAAATATCCTGGGTTCTTCGTACGGAAGTATTCTCCGAAAAAGGGCAGCGAATAACGACGGGTAATGAGTATTCCGCCACCGAGAATTCGGGTGCTACATCTTCTCTCTGTAGCTCTGGCTCTCTCTAGTATTTCCGGGTTTTCCCCCTCCCTTTTTCTTCTCGCCTCCGCGCACAGCCGCTTCTTCTCTACCCAGCCCGCCCGCCCGTAGGCGGGTTTTTCATGCATTAACGACTTATTTTTTCACGACATAACTGCATCATACACCCCTCTCGTCAGGCTTGGGGGAGTGCGAAAGGTCGGACGGAGTTGGAGAGTCAAAATTCACAGATCCATATAGAATCCATACCCAACAAACACAACCCGCATCCTCCTCCGTTTATATTTTATTTTACTGATTGGTTTCTGGGGAACATTGAGAAAGTCTCAACTCTGCTATCAGGGGGGGTGGCGTTTTATTTTCAGCGCGGAAATCATGGAAAGGGGGGCCCCATAAGGCAATGAACGCATGCATGCATCGCAGGCTGAAACGCCACTGCGGATGCCTTTTTATCATATTCTTGTTTGGAAAAGATTTCTTTGCATTAGTGGATATCCCAAACTCGCTTTTTCAAAAGACTACCTCCGGAGAGACTCCCTCCCACACTTCACTCCACCTTCTTTCTCTTTTTCTCTCTCCCACCCACGCCCTACCACTATGAAGCATGTTGTCATGCAAATGCTAACCCACTCCTATTCCAGCATCCTGTTTCCCATTCTCAAGGGGTGGCAATGCAAACCACCGTGAAATCCGATAAAAGAGAGCCGTTCCTGGATCATGACTGTGGTATACGTACAAGAGGCCGTTAAGTAAATTAGAAAGAAGAAAAAAGAAACTCTTGCGCACGCGATCATTTCTTCAAGGCTGCTTTCATAGGCCTCAAAGAGCGAGTGGCACGGCCACCGCTACCGCGCCCACAACGCCCGCGACCAGGCTGACGCCCGCCCTCGCGGCGGGGCTGTTGGCTTCGATATTGCCGATGGCGAAGCCGGGGTTGTACTCGGCGACGGCGCGCGTGTCGAGCGTGCCGTTCCAGCAGTACCGCTGGAAGCAGGCGTCGCACGCGGCGGGCACGGACTGGCGGTCGCGTCCCATGCTGCGCGAGAGAACAGCGCAGGCGACGCAGACGGGCCACTCGGCGTCGAGAGTGGCGTTACCCTGGGTGGCCGAGTCGTAGCCGTTCTGGATGATAGCGTTGCGCTGTTCGAGGCTATAGCTGGGGTCGAATGTGGAGACGTTAGAGTGGGCGACGTAGGGCGCGTTGGGAAGGTAGACGATCAGGGGCGGAACGCGCTGGCCACTGCGGAGGGTGAAGTTAGAGGCGTCGCAACCGAAGAAGGCCGGGCGGCGGTTGAGGCCGAGGTTGATAAAGGTGTTGGCGTCAGGGACGGGCGGAAAGAGGGTGCCGTTGGCGATGGGCTCAGCGACTCGGTCGTAGGTGGCGCGAAGGGCGGTGCCGTTGGGCCAGTTGAAGTTAGTGTCGGCCGAGGAATCAACGGCGAAGATAACGTCGACGGCGCGGATGGGCTGGATTAGCGGATGGAGGGGGATGTTCTGGAGGTCCTCGCCACCGTCGACGAGGGTAAGCTGGGACTGGTTGGCGTTGACGTTGGTGCGTGGGTTCCAGCCGAAGAAGGGATTCGGCACGTACTGTGCAATGTCGTTGTTGTCCTGGTCGAGGACGTTGAGGATGCTCGTAAGAGCGCTCTGGATGAAATCAGGAAGGCCCGCCGAGGAGATGTTCTGGAGTATGAACTGGTTAAAGAGGGTGGACGAGGTGCCCATGACGAAACCGGCCTGGTCAAAGCCGCGGACGCAAGAGCCGTTGGCAGCAATGCGGCCAGCGGAGAAGTTAGAGGCGAGGTAGCGAAGGGGCGCGAAGCCAAACGCCGTATTGTCCCAGGTGCCGAGCTCAAAGGGGTTAAACTCGTAGACGGTGGCGTTAAGCGAGATAATGCGCTCACCGGGGGCGCGGCCGTCGGCAACCAGGATGGGGAACGGCTGGGCGCCGGCCTGGAAGTCGGACGACTCGGCAATAGAGGAGAAGGTGTAGGCCGGGCCGCCGTCGGTGGCGTTGATAAGCTGGTACGAGAGGGCGCGGCCCCAGTAGTCCGTGATAGACACCTCGAAACCCTGGTCCTTAGTGTCCACCTGGCGGGCAATGTCCCTCCAGTATTCGGCCGTATTAACAATAGAAAGGCCAGGCTCCCGGGGGCCGGAGAAGATGGAGCGGTCGAACTTCCAGACGGCGGAGCCCTGGGAGCCGCGCTGCAGGTCAACTACGGAGGAGAAGTTGTTGGTGAAGAGGGAGCCGACCAGCCAGCCGCCGCCGGAGAGACCAGCAAGGTAGGTGGCAGATTGGAGCAGGCCGCCGATGCCGCCGGCGGACGTCGAGTTGGGCGTGCGGCTGTCCGCAGCCGCCAGGAAGCCGGCACCGTTCATGAGAGCCCGGTACCCGCCTCCCGATATCGCAATGGCGATGTTGGGCAGCTGGGACGGCGAGGAGCTGAGACGGTCAATGTAGGCGCCAGCGTCGAAATTGGGGATGCCGGCGCGGGTGAGGAAGTCGCGCATGGGTTCGACTGTGGCGCTGCGCCGGCGCGTGAGCCATGCCGTCTCGTTGGGCGACAAGGCCGATGCGGAGCGGATGGTGGGACGGGCGGCCGGGCAATCGACAATCGCCGGGGCGTAGCCTCCCGAGGGGGAGTCGGGGAGGGCGCGGGGGTCCAGGGCCTCCATCATGAGGCCGGCCGCGATTGGCTTCACGGGATCGACCGCCCACACCGGGGCGATGGCGGCAGCTACTGCCAGCAGGGGTGGGAGCAACATGGCGCGTATCAAGCTAACCTTCTGGGACTTGGTCCAGAGAGATAGTAAAGAAAAAGGAAAAGAAAAAAAAATGGAGGGGTATATTGTGAAAATGGGAAACACAAATGTAAATTCGGGCGTTCAATAGGGGGTAGGAGATTGGGTGTGGCAGATATAAGGATAACCCTGAGCCATCGGCAGAAGGAAAGAAAATGTTCGGCAGTGACGGCAGGGAAAGAGCGACGGAGGATGCCACTAATAATAATAATAGGTAGGCTCGAGCGATTCGACTACCCTGTTGACATGGCCCAGCGGCTGTGCGGTGCTGGTGCAGCGAGGAAGCTCGACGTGACTCGACTCAGCTCCTTCGGGTTCCTCCACGGACCCGTCGCGCTAAAAGAAGGTTTCGACGCTGGTGTCCGGCCGGGTTATGACGTCTAATTAGGGAGGCTGACGGTGCATGTGCGAGCGAGTGCAGTATCTTTCCCATTAAAGACGCCGTGGTCTTTGCTTCTCCCGCAGAGCCCCCCTTGCAGGCCGATGCGATTCGATGAACTGGGTATTAGTTTCGTGTTGCCCGGGGGGTGGTGTGAGTTGTCAATTGACTAGGGGTAAGGATGGGATGAGTTTGAGCTTGAGTGAGTGCTTCCGGCGTGCTGTTCTGTGTGAACGAACGAATGACAATTGGAATTTAGGAGCTTAGTAAATGCGCCATTCAGGGAGAAATGCAGCAGAGTGTATTCCCGACTGCATGCCCTGCAGGGCAGATCAGCGGAGCGGAGTCTGTTCGGGGCCTGAAGGGGTGTAGGTGATGTCTAATCTCACCCTGTGGACGGTCAAAGTCGAATGTGGTCGGCGAATGAGAGGGAGATGAAGGCTCATACAGTCCAACCTGGGCGTTTCTGCTTGTCTGGGCAGCTGGGCAACCGGGCGAAGGGTGAGATGGGAACGCGAAGATTGTGGCTTTGGAGCGAATGGGAGCGTCAGGATCGACCGGCTTGGCTAGTGGTGATGTGAGATCAGGATCTCACGGGGTCTTGGTATATCCGTACGCGTGTACACCACTCTTGTGCCCCAATGGGCGACCACTAATTTTTTCTTGATGGGGCGGTCAGAAAGCCACGCCAAGTCCCAGTCGCAACTTAGAATACGCGCGCATCCCGAAGACGAAAAAGGCAAGACGGCGAAAGCAAAGTCAACAGAATGAATGATTTGGAACTTCTCCAGTTGAAGCAAGGAGACACTAGTGGTAACAACCCTGTGACAAACTGGAACCAGGAGGGAAAGTAGAGGAGAGCGAGAAAAACACCGCGTGGGCCGAGAGCGTGATGAGGTCAAGCGTCGCACTGCCGAGGCAACGGCCTACACTCTCGGGTGAGGCGTTTTGTGAGACGGGATGGAACCTGTCGTGCCATCATCTTCTGCGCTGTCTGTCTCGTGCCTGTGTCTACCTACGTCTGTGCATGTGTTTGTGCTCCAGCTGCTGTCACTCTCGTCCCCTGTCATTTCATGTCTCCCCAACGTGAGACAAGATTCACCGTGCTGACTGTAGCATGAATTTAGCCTGCGATACTCTTCCCAACATCACACAGAATTTCCTGCCACAACGCTGTAGCTGAACGGATGAATGTTTGCTCAACTTAATATGGAGGAGGCGGCGAGACACGTCGACAACCGCTAGTGCCAAGAATGGTGCCTGGGCCGATCGGCGGCAACGGAACAGGCGGAAACCAATAGTGTGGTTGGTGTTGGCGCGATCTACTCGATGGTTGCTGGTAAATTTACGGCCCTGTTTTGGTATTTTCACGGCCCTCTCGCCACAACGCCACAATCCACCTACCACCATCCCTACTGTCAATTACCCATACGAAAAACGCCCTTTTTGCCGCAAATCTAGTATTACTAACAGCACGCCTATAAGGCTGCCTTTTTTACCTAACAGTAAGAGTAACTTTACTAGCAGTAAGATCTTTACTAGCACTTAATACTACTATAGCTATAGCTACTAAATCTTATAAGGCTAAATCTTATTAGGCTATATAGGCTATATAAGTAGTATAGGCTAGGCTAATTTAGGCTATAAATAGTTACGTAATATAATAGAGTTTTAATTAATTAATTATTAGTAGTAATTACCTTTTAGCTAAATTATTTAAATCTAAGGAGTTTTTTAAATTTAAAAAAGTATTTAATACTTTTATAGGGCTGCTATAAACCTGACGCTCTAATTAGTTAGATTAATTAGATACTATTATAGGCTAAATTTAGCTTAGGCTGACATAATGATTTAGTAGAGAGGGCCGTGAAAATACCAAAACAGGGCTGTAAATTTACTAGCAACCCTACTCGATGCCTGTTTATGGTGTCCGTTTTTTTTAAGCCTGCGCCACGTTCAACGCCACGGGCAAAGCCACAAAGAGAGGCACGTCGGCGTGGATAAGTAAACAAGAAACACTCCTTGACTTCTCAGCCATGACGTCTAGACCTCCGTCGCAGCCCTCACCGGCATGCTCTTCGCCGAGGAGTATCCTATTCCAAAATGAGGACCGCTCCGTAGTCCTTGTCGATATCCCGGCATCTCTGGAGGAGAGCCAGTTCTTGCCGGATCGTGGTGCCGACACAACAGGACCCCAAAGACGGCTCCTCTCGGTGGACCCCATCACCACACCCTTTTCTGTACCGGAACCCCGGGACGCCCTGATCAACAACCAGACGCCGGCGAGTCAACTCGCAGACCTCATGATCGAGGCGGCCGTGGGGAGCGCCCTCGACACGCTAGGGGAAGGCTACAGCGCGCCGTTCTGCCTCCCCCGGGTGACCGGTGGCGGGAGAAGCAGCGCCAGCAGTGGCGGCGAGTGCAGCAAGATGAACCTTCAGGATCATTCCGCGTGCAGAGATTCAGGGCAGGATGTCGGGCAGGACACGTCTGCAGTTGCGGCTGCGGCAACGGCGCACTTTATTCCTGAAGGGTCTACCTATCTGAGCGGCTCGATCCAAGAGACTAGAGAGGCGCTCCTCTCCACCGCGCCCCGGTTCGATCTTATTGTCCTGGATCCCCCTTGGCCGAACAAGTCTGCGAGGAGGAAGACTGGCGGCTACTCCACCGTCTATGGCCTCAAGGAGACCCGGGCGCTTCTGGATCACATCCCCGTCGCCGCCCATCTCGCCGAGGGCGGCCTCGTTGCTATATGGGTAACTAACAAAGCCACTCTGGTTGACCTACTCACCTCGCCCAGGGGCGTTCTCGCTAGCTGGGGCCTTGAGGTCGCCGCCGAATGGGTCTGGGTCAAGCTCACCGCCCGGGGAGAGCCCATGTTCGATCCCGGGTCCGTCTGGAGGAAGCCGTGGGAGAGGCTTGTCGTAGCCAGGAGAAGAGGGGACAACCGCAAGGTGCCGCAGAGGGTGATCGCCGCGGTGCCCGACGTGCACTCTCGGAAACCAAACCTCCGTCACTTGTTCGAGGACCAGCTGCCCCGGGGTTACCTGGGCCTCGAAGTGTTCGCGCGCAACCTGACGGCGGGCTGGTGGGGATGGGGCGACGAGGTGCTTCGTTTTCAAGAGTCTCGGCATTGGATCGTGTGTCCGAAGCCAGAGCACCGGACTGGGCCGGAAAAAAGCGAACCTGGTGATATCAATACCAATTGACATGTCTATATCTCATGCCATCCTTTGGTGTGTTGTACAAAAACATGCTACCCGCATGTTAACAAAGTGTTCTCCTGGATTTTGTACACGTAACAACCGCTATCATCCGTTATCCTCCCCCCGTAACCTCACGCTGCCTCATGATGAGGTTCTCTTCCCCTTGGACGCCTTGACAATCTGGTCCCACTTGCTGTCCAACTGGACGTCGTTCTTGAACTCCTTCTTGCCCTCCATCAATTTGGCCGCCTCTCGGCGCAGGTTCTTGCGCTCGCCGCTCTCCTTTTCCTTGCTCGGGTACGGCAGCTTGCCAAGCTGCCGGGCGACGTCCTGGCGGTACTGCTTCTGCGACGACGCCTCGCGCGCCTCCCACAGCTTCTTGTTCCATGGCTCGAGGTTCTCGGGCGGGCTGGGCCACACGAAGGCCTTGGTCATCTGCACCGTCATGAACTTTTGGCTCTGCGGGCGGTAGTAGCCGGCCGAGGCGCTCTTGCGCTCGATTGGCGACTGCTTCACCCACGACCGCACCGCCGTCACCTCCACGCCGTACAGGTTCCAGAGGTAGTCGCGCAGGTCAAACTTGGTGAAGGTCAAGGGCACATTGAAGGTCGCCCAGTTTGGTGGCGTGCGGTCTTTGCGGATGAGGGTGACGACATGATTCGGCCTAGGATGGGGGAAGGAAAAGGGAGGTTAGCGTTTTCTTGGGGCCTCGAGATGCGTGGCTGGCGCGATAGACAGGCTTTTTTTTCTCGGATCAGGGTCGAGATGTAACGTACAGGAAGACTGGTTTGGTTCCGAGCTTGAAGTTGGGTGCTTGGCGGGCTACCGCCTTTGTCAATGCTTCCGCCATCTTGTCGTCGGTGGTCTGCTGCACTGGATCGAGGAGCTGCTATTGCGACTCGCGAGAAATCCAAAAAGTTCCCCAGGTCCAGGCCACCGGTTGCTGATTGGATCAGGCGGGCTTACGTATTTCCGAGCACTAGGTACGCTGAGTAAGTGGAGACCGGGGCGGCATACCTAGTGACCCGGGGGCCGAAAGTGAAATGTCCACAGCACGATTACGTAGCATTGCCTGGCTCCGGAACGGGATACAGCGGTTTTACAGTATAGTGCTCTGGAGAAGTCTTTTGACTCACGGCTTGAAGGACTGTAGGATTCTTTTCTGATGTTGAAAAATGCCCGAATTTGTGAACAGTTTCGATGATGCTCCATACCAGAACCCAATCGTGTAAGTGCATGCACCAGAACAGAAAAGTAGGACAAGAGCCTGTCACGCGACGTGTTGCCTTCTGAGCAATCTTGGTCTAATCTGACTGGAATAGTTCCATTTTCATTGACGAAATTCATATACGTACAAAATATCATGTTGTTTCTTGCACAGGGAACAACAACGATGGGCGGATACTAGGGTGTTGCTGAGACATGGCTTCGTGGCGGAACGCTTGTCCAAGGTTGCCGCCAAAAACACCAGCAGGCCGACCAAACACGGAAACGAGAGCCCTGATTGAAGGATTGCCTTGCCTGTCAAGCTTGAACCCCAGATCCTAAGAACGGATGGGCTTGGTTATGTAAGGTCACCCACCAACCCGAGCAGAGCTAAATCTCCACTGGTTTATGAGGGGGATTGGAGGCTAGAGCGCACACAAGGCATTTTTAGGTTGGAAAGATTTTGATTGTGGCCAAAGGCCCATACTGCGCACAAAAATGTTGCCATACGATTGGTCCTGAACATGCCCAACACGCGTGAGACATGGAACCCGGTGAGCATTGGTTCAGCTTTATGTCATTGGGTGCAGACAAAGGTCTTTAAATGGGTCGAATTGTGACTAATAAACACAGCAATGCTAGCAACATGAAGATGCCAATATCCCGTACACATCTGGAAGGCTTTTCCCGTCCTTCTTACAGATCTTCATGAACCATAATGGATTTTTACCATCCATCCGTCATGGCTAATTGACGTCTTGCTCAGACGTCCAGGCCGTCAACGACGATGCCCTTGCTCCAGGTCCAGTTCATCTTGCGAGCGACCTCCTCGGCCGACGCATCGTCGACAAGAGCGCTGATGAGATACAAAGCTGCATCTACACCAGCGCTGACTCCAGACGCCGTGATGACACGGAGACCACCAAGGCGCATCGCGGCGCGACGAGTGATGGACTCACGGCGGCCGGAGCTCTTGAAAGACATGCTGCCCTTTCTATATGTTGAGGTTAGCTTCGATTGCCACTATGGCGGTTAGAGGGATACTTGGATTACGTACCTAGCATTAGAAGGTCTGCGACCAGAGTCTGACTTTCGGCGGACATACGGGTTCTCGTCCTCGTCTCCGAGGTCAAAGCGCAGGTTGTTAACGACGTATCGGGCATCGTCGATCACGTCGGTTCGCTCCGTAAGGTTACGGGTGGCGGCTTCGCTGCAAAGGATCTCGAACTTGGTAATGTAGTCTGAGTGGGTAGTAGCCGACAGGCCGGCGAGGACCCCTTGTTTGGCAAGGAAGAGAGCACCCGTGCAGACGGAAAGAAGGGTGCGCTCGTGGGTGGGGTCATTCTGCTGCAGCTCGGAGAAGGCCTGGATGAGGGGAAGGGGCTCGGCGTTACTCTTGAGGATGGTCTCGCTGTTGCCGCCGACAATGACGAGAACGTCAAAGTCATTCAAACGCTCGTAAGCCTCCTTGAAGGAGATCTGGGTGCCAATGGTGACGCCAGAATCGGAGACGACCTTGGGCTCTGCGGCCGCGATGGTACACTCGAAGGCCTTGGAACCTGCAGGTGTTTGGGGTCACTGGTCAGCACGGCTGCGTCAAGGAGAATAGCGGCAGGTTAGGTTGAGGAAGCAGCACGAATGAAGAGCACTTTGCCCGGTAGATCTGGGTACGCACTCTCGTTCTTCTGGTCATGAAGGGCTGTGGTCAGGGCCTCCATTGGGCCTGCCATGTCGAGAAGATCAAAGTTGGGTTGCAGGGCGAACAGAACCTCAATGGGCTCGTCCGCCACTGCAGAGCTCTTGCTTGCCATCTTGACGACTGTTTGTGATGTGGTTTAAGGGGGGAAGAGGAAGTAATACAGCGTGCAGTTGCTGTTGGAGTAACTGAAGCAGTTAATACCGAGAAGAGAAGTTCTCGGAGAGGGCCGATGCTAGGAATTGGATGCGGATTGCTTGTAAATTACAAAGCTTGTTGGTGGTGATGGAAGACGAGAAGAAGGAGAAGAAGACAGCTCAGAGCTATTTAGATGAAAAGAGGGAGGGGAGGGAAGTAATAAGGGTCGAGTCATCTGGACAAAGGAGGGGTTGGAACGCCGCTCGATCTCTCTCGGTCTCTACCTCTCTCTGGCTACTTTCCCTTCCTTCCACCATGTCTACCTCCTCACACATCACCTTGAAGTGAACGTTCATGTACCTCACCTCACGGCATATCCCTCCAGCGTGCCCCGCCCTTGGATCTGCGCATCTGGCCGGCTTCAAAGCATCCTAAGCAGCCCCTCAGCTCAGGTCACTGTCTGTCGGCGACCGATCAGGTGCGTTTCTGGACAAGGCCACAACCCACAACAGCTTCAAGTGGTCCAATGGCCCCACTATCTCCCGTACGTTTTCTGGGGTCGGGTGCATCAGTGGCCCATGGTGCATGGCGCACTTTCGCGGATTGCGGGGTTAGGCGACGAGCGTTCTCCCCGTGAGGTCACTGGTGGGTCCCGGTACATGCCTGCAGGGCAGCCGCACCACCGAGATGCAAGTATCTCCACCTCGCCATTTTTTCCTCGTTGCCCATCGGCGCATCACAGGACCCGTAGAAAAAGGCTAAGCGAGTCCAATCAAGTGCTGTCCAGATTACGATATTTGGTCGCCTGCCGCATGGTGGTCTGCCGCTATGCCCCTCACTCATGCCCTGTACCTACGTAGTACACGTACGAACACAAGTACTCAGGTACCTACCTACCTAGTTTCCAGTGACCCCCATTCGCGGTCTTGTATGTAACGAGAGAGAGGGTCCCTAGCAAAGCTTGTACCTTGCATCAGCAGATTCCGTTGCCTGACAGTTGCATGTTATCGACTTCCACCCACGCCTCCAGACGGACCTCGCCTTGCTGTTTGTTACAGACCAAAACATCGCAAGGCTCGATGAAGACTTACCGCTAACAAAATGGCGTTGTCAGCGTAAGTGGCCAGACCATTTTCCCCCTTGTTCTCCCTGCATGCTCCGCTGCCCCATGCGGTGCGCGATATTCGATCTCGCAGCCTTTTCCGACCCTACCACAGCCCTCGCGACAGAATACATGGTTGACTGACGCCACGCTGCATAGGTCACTCAAGGACCTGTCAAAGGCACTGACGTCCTTCTTCGCCTCACCTTCGCTCCCGCTGCCTGACGACGTCGCCGAGGTCATCGATGCATACTTGAACAAGCACGAGAAATATGACGATTCGAGCGCCGAACGACTGCAGGATGAACTCCTCAGCACTTGGGACAAGCAGATCAAGGACGCGCCGGCCAAATATGCTCCTTTTCTACATATCTTCCGCCTGCTGATGCCTGCGATTCGCGCGCCGGCTCGCTTGCTCAAGTGGTGGGAAATGCTTCACGACCCTGTCCTAGAGAGCATCAGCCGGGAGAAGGATTTGATGGAAGAGTCACACTTGGCAACACTGGAAGTTTTGATGCTAGGAACACCTGAAGAAGACGACTCAAGTGCCGAACCCGTCATTAATCCGTTCGCCAAACGGCTGCTGCTGGCATGGTTGGAAAAATACCACAAAATTCAGTCCGAGAGCGACTTGACTGCACAATCCAGCGAGCGAGCGCTACGTCAGGCCTTGATCACATACGGCAAGAAGAAGCCCAAGGTAAGTCAGACCATGTGCTAAGCGTTTTTGCGACTGGTTGCCTAACGATACGAAAGGATTTCCTCTCCACATTAGATACGTGCTTCGTGCGGAGTGAATTCCGAGCTAGAGTCGCTAGACTGCTTTGCGAATTCATCCAAAGTCAGCCACCACATCTACATCTGATACTGCAAACGCCGCTGTTCAACAACCTGACGCGATGCTTACAGCAAGAAACATCAGCAGTCGTCATTTCTGTGGCCATCACCGCTTTGATTATGATATTACCGCACATGCCAAGTTCGTTGGTGCCTCATCTCCCAACTCTGTTCAACATATACGCACGGTTGCTATTCTGGGATAGTGAACGGACTGGGACCATTGAGCCCACATCGGATGAAAGCGAGCAGAAGAGTCTCGCGATGCCGTCAGGATGGGAGACTTGCCATTCTTCTCCAGAAGGCGATGATATCGAGATCCCTCACTTGGCCGACTACTTCACCATCCTCTACGGCTTGTATCCCATCAACTTCATGGACTACATCCGGAAACCACAGCGATATCTTCGACATGCCAATGCAGCCAATCCGGACGAGCTTGAAGTCCAGCCAACCGAAATACGGCATAAGTCTGAACGTTATAGGCAAAGCCATCTTCTACATCCAAACTTCTACACTCTCACGATCGACTCCGAAAAGACTGACTTCGGGCGTTGGATGACGAGTGAGCCCGCAGAAGTCGTGGCTGAGTGTATGGCGCTGCGATTTTCCCCGGAAACCCTCACGACTGTTGACCAGGGCCATGGTCAGCCCCCCGAGGCAGACAACTCGCTGCTGAGCGACGAATCAGACCGGGATGGTCTCGGGCCTGCCCTGCTCAGTGGATCCGGTTTGGAAAGTGAGGCAGAGAGCACGCAAGATCCAGAACAGGACGAGCGAGCGAGCAGCCATGTCCATGCTACTAGCCAACGCCAGGGCCCGCTCTCTGACCAATCTTCGCATAGGAACTCGCTCGAAGCCCCCAAGGCCGATGTAGCGGCTGACAGCCCGACCCTACCACCGCAGCTCGTTACTTCGCCCTCTCATACACAGTTGCAGGACATGTTGCACTCGAATATGGTCATCAAATCGGGACTCCATCAGTCACTGGCAAACGACAGTGTTCCGTCACTCGCATTGAGCCATCAGGAGGCCGCGGCGGAGAAGTCCAGTAGCTACATGCCCCCTCCCCTACCAGCTGTGTCAGCGCCGGTATCTGTTTCCGATGGCCAGTCTCAGGTCGCGCATTTGCAGCGGCAGATCCTCCTCCTGCACAATGACCTGAACTTTGAGAGGTATTTGAAGCAGCAACACATGGCGCATATTGGTGAGTTGCGGCGAAGACAGGTTAGGGAAGCTGCAAGCGAGGCCGAGACCCAGAATCTCATCCTGACCAACCGAACATTGAGAAAGCGGTTGGAAGATTCGAAAAAGGCCGAAATGCAGATCAGGAAGGAGTCGGAGAAGAGCCGTACACTGGCGAAGAAGTGGGAGTCCGACTTATCCGCAAAACTGAGAACGCTGCGTGAAGGATCGAGAAAGACCAAAACGGAAATCCAATCGTTGAAGCAGGAGCTGCAGAGTGCAAGGGAAGAGTGCGAGAAACTAAAGAAGCTAGTATGTGACGCCGAGGTCAAGGAGCTCAACTCGAAGCAAACGATGCAGTCCATCGAGATCAACGCTGCCGAGAATGATCGGTTAAAGGCCGATGTGGAGCGCCTGTCGATCTCGGAGAGGAATCTCCAAGCTAGGGAGGCAGAGAGGCAGGCGGCGATCACGTCTGCGACGGAAGCAGAAAACCGGGCAGAGATGCTAGGGTTGCAACTTCGGGCACGCGAGGAGGAGCTTCAAAAGACCAAGAAGCTTTTCCAGACCCAGATCGGCGTGCTGAACGCGAAGCTCCTCGAAGCACACGATGGACTTCACAGCAGACGAACCGCCGAGACCAAGGCTGCCGTCGAGAGTGCGCTTGCAGCGAGCCGGGCGAAGCAGGCCGAGCTGCAGAAGCAATACACGATTCTGATGAGGAAATACACAGTACTACAGTCGCAGGTCGAGGAGAACCGATTCTCGGTTGGATCCTCCAACTCGCATGGACGAGGCGACTTCGTCTTCCGCATGGACGGCGACGGTGAGGGTTCAATGCACTCAACCAGTCCCGTCACGACGCGGGGCAGCCACTCTGGCTTGCATAGGGTCTTGTCCGACAACGACTTCATGAACCCGACGTCGTATAACGCGACACCGCCCATCATGTCCAAGCCGGCGACACCGGTGCCAGCGGGCCTGGCGCATCTGCCGCCAGTGCCGTCCAGCCCGCTGGATCTGGACGAAGGCGCAGCCGCCAGCCCATCGTCGACGACGGCAGAAGCGAAATATCACGGCAGAGGTGAGTCAGGAACAGCCCGGATTCGGTCCCATGATGGCTTTTGGCGGATCAACTAATCAAGAGCCTTGGTTTCTTTTCTTCGTTCAGGTGGAGTTCAAAGCAGACGGAAAGACGAAAAGGGCAAGAAGTCTGGAGTGATTCGAGGTATCCGCGGGTACATGTGAAGGAACAAACAAAATGGGCGGCGCATGTTAGATCGGTATTGTGTTTCGAGTATGCGACGCAGCTCGTGAAGAAAAGATACCCAACGCCTGATGATGCAACGCTTTTCTGCATTCGTCATGCCGCAGCATACCGTAGAGGACCAAAACGTGTAGAGACCACGTTAACTGGCCGTTGTATGAGGAAATCAAACCTACCAACCAGGAAACCCGCAACTCTGTCCTCCCCGTGCTCCCTCTCTCGCGCTTCGCCCAGGCTCGCGCGACCCGCAAGCTCTCCATAGACCCTCATCCGCGCGACCATCGTCACCAACCGCGCCGAAAAACCAAAAAAAAAACCTGCCCGGCTAGCTCAATCGGTAGAGCGTGAGACTCTTAATCTCAAGGTTGTGGGTTCGACCCGTAAGCGCATTCCCTCCCATCCCGTCAAAGGCTTGTTCCATGAGCTGAACGTCTGGACAATGTCACTAACTTCGAACCAGCCACGTCGGGCTCAATTCCCGTCCGCGATTGATGCGCACTTTTTTTTTTGTTTTTTTTTTTGTCCTTTTTTCTTTCCCATTTCGTTTCATCTTTTGCTTTATTTTGTTTTTTTAATAGAAAAAAGAAAGACAGAAAACCATAAACTCCCTCACCCATCCCCGCGCCGTTCTTTGATATTACGTGTAGAGAAAACCCCCCCGCGATGTGGGGTGACCCAGGAGGTGACATAGAGTGCTGTGCCCTGCTTCAGCCGGACGATCCACCCCCGTCCGTCCAAAATGGCCACATCATCTTGGTGAACTAACTGGACTGAGCATGCACGTCTCTGGTGGTGGCGGAGAGATCCCTCGTTTCATAATGTCGATAGAAAAGACGCATCATGAAAGAACGCACGGGAGCCAATCAACTACAGACCAAACCAAACACAACACCAAGGGGGGTTCCCGTCCATGTCATGATGCCTTTTTTGCATTCCTCTAGACTGCAAGTAAAAAAAAACAAATCACCCATCTCGGCGGCTCTCATGTACTCGTACATTTTTTTCCTCCCATTTTTTGGGCGTCTTCCTCACCACCTCGCAAGTCTATCGCTCTTATTCGAGCACTCATGTTCAGGCTAGGGTGACCTATGCTGCGTGTACGGAAAATAGGGGCGGGCGCTCAACCGGTGGCGCTATCCAAAAAAAAAAAAAAAAAAAGAACAAGTCCATCCGTTTCACATGACGTGTTTGAAAAGGTACTCCATCATACTCGACTCAGTAAGGCAGCTCGTGCGTCGCCCTCATCGCCAAGATCCAGCAATACTGATCCAGGTCTTCTAAGAGTCTTCAGTGGTCACGGCGGCTGCGGCCGCGGCCGCGGGCACATCGGCGTCCATCTCCTCAGGTGTGGGGGCGTCCTCCACATCGATGGCCTCCTCCTCCTCCTCCTTCTCTTCGACAGAGGCGCCCTCCGTCGCCTTGGCCTTGGCGGCCTCGTCAATTTGCCGCTGCTTCTGCAAGCTGTTGTTGATGAGCGGCGTCGTGTCGTTGAAGATGCGCAGCAGCATGGCCGTCCGGTCCTCCTTGGGCAGCATGAGGTTGAGCGACTGGATGCTCTTCCATAGCGGCAGCGCCATGCGCTCACTAAAGGCCGGGTCCGAGCCGTCGGGCTCGACACGGAGCACGCAGCAGCCCATGCCTATGTCGCGGACGCGCTCGCCGATTTCACCCATCTTCTCCCACTCGCCGTCGGCGATGCGCGGGAACATCTCGATCAGGAGGCGGCGGAGCGTCTCCTTGCTCGTGAGGCGGACGACACGCTGCTCGCCGACGTAGCCCTGCAGGATCGGCATGCCCTCTGACTGGATGCGCCAGCGGCAGATCTCGGCCGAGGGAGCGTCCTGCTTCATGAACATCTTGACGCCACCGTGGATGACTTTGATGCCGCGGCCCTCGTTCTCGATGAGGATGTCGCGCGCGAGGGCCGAGGTGTAGTAGATGGCCTTGGCGGGCTCACCGGCGGCGTTGCGCACCATGAAGCGGTCATCGGGGAAGCGCGACGAGATGTGATAGAAGCTTTGGATGTTCTTGATGACCTCGTGCTCCGGGTTGAGGTACTTGAAGGGCTCCTCGACCTGCCCGTGGATGTTGCGGTTGGACTTCTTGGGCTTTTCTTGTGACGCCTCCAGCTTGGGCTTTTTGGCCTCTTGGGTCTCGCCGTCAGCCGTCTCATCCTCTCGCGCTCGCTTCACGCCATTCTTAGCATCCTGTTCAGGCACTTCGGCCTCGGCCGTGGCGGCCTTTTCCTCGCCTTTTTGTTCAGGCTTGGCCTCGGCGGTCCCATCGGTGGCAACGGGAGCCGCCTCGGTCTTCTCTTTTGTCTGTTCCTCAGGCTTCGTCTCCGTGTCGTTCTCGGTTGCGGGGGTGGCAGCCGCGGTGGTTCCGTTCGACTTGGCCGCGTCGTCGACCTTCTGATCCTCGGGGCGGATCTTAACCTCGGCCTTCTTTTGCAGAACGGTGATGAAGAAGCCACCAGTGTCCTGCTGGTGGGCGTAGACTCTCATGCAGCGCTCGAGGGGAAGATCGGCGCACACGCTGCCGTCTACAGGCGGGAACATGGTGTCGACGATTCTGCCGGGCGCGATGCCGTCAGCGCTGCTCTTGGTGTATTCGTCAACCTCGGCCTGCGAGCTCCAGAGCCTGCCGGACTTGTCCATGATCTGCCACTTGCGCATGCCGGGAGCGCGGACAAGACCCTGCAGCTCGTTGCTGCAGTCGACGATCTCGACCTTGTCGGGACCACCAGCACGGTCGATGGCGGCCGCGACAACAGACTCGTTCTCAACGGGGTTCATGCTGCATGTGGAGTAGACGACACGGCCTCCCACCTTGAGCATGGCGAGGGCACGCAGGAGAATCCTGACCTGGGTGACGTGGAGACCCAACGCGTTACCCGGCTGCCAGTCCTTCCAGAGGTTCATATTCTTTCTCAGCGTACCGTCACCAGAGCAAGGCACATCGGCGAGAATCCGGTCGAATTTGAGGTACTGGGGCCTGTTGGGGGTCGCCGGATCGGAGGGGAGCTTGATGGAGGGATACTGGGTGGCATCGTGGTTCGTGACGAGCAGATTGGGGGATCCAAGACGCTTGAGCTGGTGAACAAGCATGTGACCGCGCTTGTAGTCGGCGTCATTGGCGATCAGGAGACCGGTGGTGCGTCCAGCATCCGTCGGGTCGGCGTCAAGGTCGGCCTGGCGCTCCTCTTCCGTCTCCTCGCCGAGGTCGAGGCCGTCCTCCTTTGCGAACGCGCGCAGAACCTTTCTAACCCTAGCCTCCTCGCCCTGGTGGATCATCTCTAGGAGCTGGCCAGCCTTACTGCCTGGCGCAGCGCACATGTCCAACACGGTCATGCCGGGGCGGACGTCCATCAGCAGAGGGGGGATCATGCTGACAACTTCCTGTCTGCTGATGTTACCGATGGAGGTCTCGGAAACGAGGAACTTCTGGAAAGCGGCGAAAGGGGGATATTTGCGGATGACGTTCTTCGGGGTGGTCATCCACCAAGCAAGTTCGTTGGGGTACCAGGAGAGCGGCTTGGGGGGCTCGACGGTGGTTCCGTCGGCGTGTTCGATCTTTTCGATCTCGGGCATGTATCGGCTTTGTAGGAGCTTCTTGACGGCCAAGGCGTGGCTGCGGGAAAGAGTGAGTACAATTATACGGATAGAACCACCGGTCGAGTCGATGCAACCCACCCTTTAGAGCCGCAGAAGCGGAAGCTGTTAGGGAGGTCTCTCCGTAGCGCATCCCAGAAAGGGCCCTGCTCCTCCTCAGAGAGGCCGATGATGGTGTTGTAGTAGCGCTGGAGCCTCTCGTTCTCCTTCTTTACAGCGGGGTAGGACTGCCACGATTCGCTGCGAGGCTGGCGACCACGATCACCGCCCCCGTTGCCTCCGCCGCGGCCCTTGCCCTTCTTTCCACCCTGACACAATGAAAGTCAGCGCAAAACAACAGTGCAAACAGCATCGTGTAAAGACTCACTCTGAATTTGCGACCCATGATGCAGGATTGTTTCAACGTGCGTAAGGTTGGTGGATTGCGCACGTGTGTGTATGTGTGTGTGTGTGTGTGCGTGTGTGTTGTTTGGAGGAGGTAGGAAGGGATTCTAAGACGAGTCCAGTCCTGTCGGCCGTCGAGTTGCGCGGTGTGAAATTTTGCCGTCACCTCAGGAAAAAAAAAAAAAAAAGTTGGAGGTTCGGACGTGGAATGCGCCAGCTTGTGGCCAGCCCCTCGATTTGGGGGAGGTTGATTGGCCAATCAGACGCAGTTACTATTGGCTATCTTATCACCCCGCATTGAACCCCCTTGTCTCTCAGGGTCCGCCCCGGCCTTGCATCTGCCTGCTCACACCACTGGGAGCTTCATCCGTCAGCCGCCATCCTAATCATCAGAGGCATCGACATTTGGGATATCTTCAAGGTAATCATGTTCTGTAGCTCTGAAGGAGTGCAAATTTTCGGATTCATTACTCCATCGCTCTCTGAGTCCACAAGGTCCTGGAAACCCTTTCCGCTTCCCTTCTATCCGCAATAGGCCGTGATAGCGCAGGTTATGGTCAATAAGATGAGCTGGACTCTCCACGCCTGCCACGTACCGTCAGTTACATGGATATTTTTCTCGCCCCTCATGCCTCGAAAAGAATCGGGCCCTCGTCCTTGTAGTGGACGCTGAAGTGGGCGCCGAGGCATAACGACTCCAAGGACAGGTCGCAGTGCGGGGTTCCGCGGCGACCGGTATCTGGTGACTCTGCCCCTCCTCCCCCCCCTCGTTCCTCTTGTTAACTCGACTGACTGTGGTACTATTCCCATTCTTCGCCGCTGCTAATTACATTCCAGTCGGCCAATAATAATTAAGTTTTCTATCAATGGGATTGGTATGCTGCCAACCTAGAACCGGCATCCTGGATAGCAGAAGGCCAAAAGTCTACAGGCCTCGCACGGAACAACCTCCGCGGCTTTGGGGCTCGGGATCGGCTCATGCGTTATCGCCACTCACTACCCTTAGCTACCTACCTAGTTGGAAATCTTATTTAAACACCATAGCTCTCTCTTGGCCAACTCTGACCAGACCCTTCTGACCCTTCGTCGCTCAATCAAGCTACGCTCGGCTCATCATATAGGCAAAGTGACTTGCATACACAGAATAAGCCATGGCTCCCTCCACCTCCATCAGCCACCCACCCCAGGAAGACGCCTCGGCTGCCAGCAACGGCAACGGCAACGGCGTATCCCCCGTTTCAAAGGCGGCTACCAAAGAGGAAGACGCAACTATCTTAAACCCGTCAGACTTCGTCATGCCCCAAAAGTTTGACAACCCATACAAACATCGGCAGTATCTCAAAGAGCGGTTGGCCCTAGGTTTCCGCCTCTTCGCCAAGAACGGCTTCGACGCCGGCGTAGCGGGTCACATCACGGTCCGGGTACGTCTTCCTTTGTTTCGAAATGATGCCGCGAAAGAAAAAAAAGAAAAAGAAAAAAAAAACCCCCGACTGATGTATCTGCATAGGATCCCGTAGAACCGGATACGTTCTGGCTGAACCCATTTGGCGTTGCGTGGCCGCTCCTCAAAGCGTCTGACCTCATACGCGTAAACGCCGAAGGCAAGGTCATCGATGGCGGCCCCGTGAAGCTCCTCAACACCGCCGGTTCGTTCATGTCCCCCCCCTCCCCTTCCACGTTTGCAAAAGTTTTATCTGGTTCTTTTGTCTCTTTCCCATCACCCCCTCCCTATTCTGCCTGGCAAACTGACCACGAAATCTCCCTAGCCTACATGATCCACCACGCAATCCACGAGGCCCGCCCGGACATCACATGCGTGGCTCACTCCCACTCCCTCTACGGCCAGGCCTTCTCAACGCTCGGCCGCAACCTCGACATCATCAGCCAGGACACCTGCGCCTTCTACAATGACGTCGTCCTTTACAACTCCTTTGGCGGCATCGTCCTCGGTAAGGAGGAGGGCCTCCACATCGCCGCCGCCCTCGGCGACAAGAAAGCCGCCATCCTCCAGAACCACGGCCTCGTCACCTGCGGCAAGTCCGTCGAGAGCTGCGTCTACTGGTTCCTGAGCCTCGAACGCTGCTGCCACCAGCAGCTCCTCGCCGACGCCGCCGCGGGGGGCCGGGGCCACGAGACGGTCAAGATCGACCGGGAGGACGCCGAGTTCACGTACAAGTCGATCGGGTCGGAACTCGCAGGTTGGTTCTCGGGGAAGCCGGCTTTTGACATGATGGAACACGAATCGGGGTTTGCGTACAAGATGTAAATTGATAAGGGTTTTTTTTTTTCCCAAGTCAGAATGGCAATGATGGTATTAAGAACTAATATATCCAGATTATGGCCAACACCCATTGAAAATCGTCTGGTTCATTATTTGCGCTCGGCTATGTGAGTATTCAAGCTGTAGCGACTGCAGCAAACAGCTCAGAGACACAGTTCGTGTAAAGAGAACGGGCAGTTTGCTTCAGGAGAAAATTAGCCCGAAGACGAACAAAAGGCTCATTTCTTCATCAGTGGGGTGGTGTTACAGAATTATAGTACACAAACGACGATACATCTACTCGTCAAGCAATCCCACAGTCCAGTGGACAATCCGGTCCACTCCTTGGCCGTTGATAGCGCTCACAGGAATCGCCGTACACTTATTCGTCCAAGCATTCTCAATCCCGCTTGGGTGAGGAGTTATTCCTTGGTTGATATCGTGCAGGTACTGCTCCAGCTCCCTGAAGTTTTCCTGCGTCTCGGGGAGATCGGCCTTGGTAGCGACCACAAACCAGGGCTTGGCCGTGATATGCAAGCCGTTCTCCCGCTTGGGCGCCGGAGGGGCATCCGCAACCGTCATGGTGCCCTCCAACGGCGCGCGTCCGCTAGTGCCGGAGGTGAGATCCCAATCGACACGGGACTCGATCTCACGGACGCGCTCTTCCTCCTCGCGCATCTGAGCGTAAAGACCAACTTCATTCCATAAAGCCTTCAGAGCCTTTACAGCGGGACCCGCAGAGAGGTCAACAACGAAAGCGAGCACGCCAGCACGCTCAACGTGACGCAGGAAAGCGATGCCGAGACCCCGATCCAGGTGAGCACCCTCGATGAGACCTGGAATATCGGCAACCGTAAAGCGAGTTCGTTGCTCGACGAGGGCCTCCTCCTCGCCCGAGCCGCCATCGGTGGCCGGATAGCGCTTGTAACTCTTGATAACAGGGCGGCCCTTGTAGCTGTCAAGGACAACTGTCCCGATATTTGGCTGCAAAGTCGTGAAAGCCCAGTTGCCGACGCGGGTCCGCGAGTTCGTAAGCGCACGAAGAAGTGTGCTCTTGCCAGCGTTGGGTAATCCAACAAGACCCACGTCGGCAAGCAGCTTCAGCTCTAGCTCGATTTGCATAGTCACGGCGCGCTCACCCTTGGTGGCGAAGATGGGTCTTGGGTATTCCCTTGATACAAAGTGAGGGTTGCCAAGGCCGCCAATGCCGCCGACGGCGAGCAGGATGGGCTGAGGTGAAGGCCGCGACAGATCGAGCTGGATCGGGCCAGGTGGTTGGTGGTAGAGACGCGTACGGACCGGAGCTCGGGGAAGAGATATCGTCTTCAGGTCGGACTTTGAAAGACCGGGATATAGAAGGAACTTGCTCCGGTCGGGATCCTCGGGCTCATCAAACCCATCGTCGATGACTTGCTTTGTGACGCTGTTTCCCTCTTCGTCCATCTCTTCATCCTCCTCCTTCAGTCCTTCCTCTAGCTCTCGCCTCGCCATTTCCGCCTCGCGCGCCAGCTTTTCCCGCTTCGCTGCCTTCTTCTGCGCCTTCAGAGTACGCTGCAGCATCGCATCCTCGGCAACTGGGTCTTCTCTGCTCAGCTCGCGCACCACCGTACCGACTGGCACCGTGATGATGACATCGTCGCCCCGCTGGCCACCTTTAGAACTGCCCTGCCCAGATTTCCCTTTCCCAGCTCGAATAAAACGCCGCCTGGCTAGCTTGTGCAAAGAAGTTTCGCCGTGCACTGCTTGTATGTAGATGTTGCCTCCGTGGCCGCCGTCGCCGCCGTTGGGGGGGCCGTCGGGAAGGTATGCGTCGCGGAAGAAGGAGATGCAGCCATGGCCACCGGGACCGGCATAGAGAGTTACGGACGCCTTGTCAGCGAAGATGGGCAAAGAATAATCGTCGGGAGCTGGGTTCAATCGGCTAGTTTTTGGTTCTCGGGCGACGTGGGTCGAGCTATGGCGACGACATGCGACTGCTCGTGTAGCAAGGCGAGGCGCCGCGGTACTTCTGGCAACAAACAACGAGGGGTAAAGGAATGGAAGAAGAGGCGTATGCCCTCCGGAGCATCTTGCGGCCATCTTTGTTCCTCGTTTGTGCCGATTTGAGGCGGTTGTCGTTGTCGTCAAGTACTAGAGACTTCGGATGAAGCGAAGCTATGGAAATTTTGGGACTTTGGGACCATGTTGGCGCGATAAGATAAGGAATACTCTTGGTTACGTAACCGAGCAGGGGCGGGAGCTGCCGCTGTGAGACTGGGATCAACCACTCAGACGCTGCTGTGAAATCGGACCAGCGCCCAAATCACTGGGAAGCAACCGGGGCTGGCACGATGCTCGGCGGAGTGCACTGCCTCATAAGCTCCCCTCGAATTGCCTGAGGAAGCGGGAGGAAGGAAGACGGGTCTCGCTTGTCTTTTCAGCCTCTTCAACGTCACCTCGTCATGTCGCGCGCGGTATGCTACTTTCGCGGGCTACGATGCTGCTGGCTCAGGTCACCCCCAGAGCGCGTTGCTAGAGCTTACCAATGACGGGTTGCCACAGCTTCTATGTGAGTCCAGAATATGATTAATCAATTTGTACAGGCAGATGCAGCCAGCTCTGATGCAGACGCCGGCTGCATTGGGGGGGGGGGGGGGGGGGGGGGGGATATGCGGTGAGAGAGCGAATACTTACCTCCCTCATTGCTGACAGCTTTCAGAGCCTGGCAGAAAGCGCCATGGCGGGGGGGGAAACAGACTAGGTGAGCATTCTATCACGGTCTGAGATGTGTCTGTGAACACCGGGAGGCATTTTGACTTTTGTTTCGCTAAGCTGGACCTGGATAGTTGATTCGGGCATTTGTTCGCCAGGCGTTCGTTTGTCAACGGGGGCGGACCCTTCGATGTTGCATCGGCCGGAACAGATAGGTTCCCAGCTGATCAGTTCCCTGGGTATTTTACCTTACCTAGGTAGGTAGGTAGGTACCTAGATATTTAATACTGTCCCGCCTTCACACTGTTGTTTGGTTTGGTCTGGTCTCTTTTAGTGCCTGCTGCATCGTACTACTTTAGTTTGCTCTACACCACCTACCTAGCTAGGTAGGCAACTTAGGTAAGGTACCTAGCTTGGACACTGCAACGGTCTGGTCTGGCCTGCTCTGGGGTATTTGGAAAAGAGGTGGGAGGGGATGTCCAGCCACCCCACCCCGCCGGTCGTCTCGGCCTCTGGAAGCTGACCCGCCCGACCTCTTGTGCCCCTCTCCGCTTTCTTTCCTCGTCGGTGTCTCCCGTTGGGCCAGCGGGGCCCACCAACGCAGCGTGAGCAGTACTTCTCGCTACATCGTCCAGTGCCGCTTCACGGTTCCTTGCCCAACCTCCCAAACCCCATCGGCCCTCTCCCCGCTTGACTGCAAACCGCTCCGCGGCCGCTTCTGACTGCAGCTCTTCTACTTACGAATAGGTACTTCTCCCTCTTCTCCTCGTCCTCGCCCCCCCGGCTCCTACTTACCTAGCTAGTCCTTGACCGCCTTGAAGCCCAAAGGCGGGAACTGCACCAGACGCAAAACGAGGGGCGGCGACAACGCACACATAATCTGCTCCTCCACTCCTTGACCTGTTTGTTGCTCTCTGCTCTCTGCTCTCCGTCTGTAGACTGACTGGCTACAGTTTTCAACATTTTCTTTCATCTCCCACCCTCTCTCCTCCCACCCCCTTCCAGCAGACCAAGTGAAGCCCAATCTTACTGGTCGCCTATCAGAAGAATCCATTGGGACTTGGTCGGGCAGACCAGACGAACTCGCTCTTCTCCTCGCTTGACCCCCTTCCCTCCATTGGGCCACTAACCACTCCCCAAGACTTGCATATCGGAGGACGCTGGCATTCGAGCCACGACACTCGCTGCAGTCAAACCCCCGTCCCCATTCGATCTTTCCTTTCATCTGCCTGCGTCCTCGTGGATCAGACTATCTTCTCCCCACGTCTCCTCCCGCATCGTCTGCTTTTGCTCTCCGTTGAATGAGAGCCCGCCGTTTGACTACCGCCGCCTCCGTTGCTGTCAACTCGGCCTTCTCCATCGTGCGGCTTCGAAGCGCTGCTCACTACTTGCCTGCGTTGTTGTTTCATGCTTCGATGCTGCAGGATACATAGCACCAGCCGACGGCAGTAACTCGCTTTATTCGTCCTAGTTTTGTTTATTCCCAACTCCTGTCCATACTACCGACGCACTTCCGCGCTGTAAACACTTCCCCTCTTAATAATACCTTAAGTCAGGTCAGTCCATCACCGATTTCCTCTCTTCTTCCATCCCCTCCATCTCACTCCACGAGCCTCTTCCGCCCAACCCAAAAACCCCAACCCACCAGCATCGCTCCATGAGACCCCGTTCCTGGGTCTCGAGAGGAATAATGTCATTTGTACTAGTAGTAGATGATCCATCTTGACCCCATTGTACAATATACTCCCACATCGAGCCTCCCTCACCCACAAAAGACAGGTTGTCAGTGTCCCGTCCGGGAAACAATCTGCTAAGATGTATACCAGAGACCATAGGCCGCGCACCCCGCGCACTCCGCGAACGCGCAAAACCACAGTTAGAATGGACCCTGACTGCGCCATATGCCATGCTCCTGCCTCTGTGGCATGCGACTGCGAGGCCAAAGGGCTGGACGTCGCCATCAAACAGGCCGAGCAGCGTATGATGCAGTCGATATACAATGATATTCGGTAAGTCAGGCAATGCCTGCTCTGCTCTGACTGCCCGCCGTGCTGACTGCCTGACCAGGAGCTGGGTGCGCGCTCACGCCCAAGACTACATTCTGGAGTATTTTCGGCTTCTCACAGAGCGCCGTAAGGAAGCCCACGCCGCCAATATCGATCGTATCAATGCCACCGCCTACCACTACTATCACGCTGCGCCCCACCCCAGCGAAATCGCCCAGGCACAAGCGGAACTAAAACGCGGCATTGACGAGGACTGGCAATCCAGCGTCCAACGATACCCCGAGGTCTTGGAATATTTCTTCAGTCTAGTAGATCTTACGGTGCCTCCCGATGATGATCCCATTGTCAAGGACCCTCCCCTGAGCGCCCTCAGTGGCTCAAGAAAACAAAGTGGAAGAAGGCTCGCGGGCGGCGGCGGACCCCCGCCACCGGCCAGGCCACCGGCCATTGCTGCTTCTGTTGGGCACGAACGAGATCCATTTGCAAGGAGAACACCGCCCCTCATGGAGCCGCCTGGCAGGTTGGACAGGAGAACTCCGGGCTTGGGGGGCAGGGACAGGAGATCCATGCCGCCCATGGGACACCCAGGTCCACCCCCAGGTCCTTATGGACGACCAGCACCTCATGCACCTCCAGGATACTATCCATGGGGTTCTTGAAGGCGTCCCTTGTCGCCACTAAACCTTCCACAAAGCGCATTCCTCCCGAAGTTCGAAGACTCCTTGATATAAAAAAAATGCGGCGCATCAGAGTCTTGATATCATGTTTATGAGGCCCACGAACTGGATGAGCGACTTGCCCGGCGTATTAACACGAGATTCATCAGACGTCCTTGCATTACAGAACAGAGAGGCGTCTTGAGATAATCCCATTTTCGGTTTTTTTTTTTTTTTTCTCTCCTTGCTTTTTGTCTTCTTCTTCGATATGCTAGAGACACCAAGAATTTGCACTTGCTTCTCAGCCTGTTTTGTATGTCCGATATCTCTCATATGTTTCTGGCAGTCGGCACTGGAGTATGGTTTACGGAAAGAGGGCATCATGGTTAGCATTTACGACGGCGCAGGCCGGACACTGTTTTTCTTCTTCGTATCTGCCATCACGCTAGCGAATAATCCTGGAAGAGACGGGCTGCTAGGCAACAATTCACGCAAGATGTAAACGCCCGTGAAATGGTCCGATGTTGATGTGATACACAACGATCAATGATGACATGTTTGTGTATGCTCACACGGATCGAAAGGCGTCATTTGCGCACGCGACACGAGATGACTGGCGAACTGAGTGTACACGCAGGCTGGCGCACAACGTAGGCGAAATCTTGACAGAGAAAACAACACGACAACTCGTCGCTCTGCAGTGGCTCCAGACGGATCGGCACGTTATACCCCGCGACCCGACAGGCGACCCGCTCAAGGCCGGGCGTGCTCGACAAAGGACGGGATTCCTGCACACCTGCCCGACCACGGCGGCCCAAGAAGACGGGGGAAAGAAGGGGGGGCAATGGCTGCGGCGATT
This sequence comes from Colletotrichum sublineola, assembly GCA_020631755.1. Taxonomy (NCBI): domain Eukaryota; kingdom Fungi; phylum Ascomycota; class Sordariomycetes; order Glomerellales; family Glomerellaceae; genus Colletotrichum; species Colletotrichum sublineola. Next base: position 2,375,700 of record JAHSQG010000005.1, on the reverse strand, counting down.
GGGCTCCGCGATTCGCGGAAATGCGTGGACTTGCCGCATGGGACCGGGCCCGCAGTAGGCAGCTCTGTACCGGTGGACGCCAGCGCAAGGTTTCGGCCGAGAGGGTTAGGTGAGCAAAGCTAACAAGAAGGGAGGGAGAGGAGCAGCCTCTGATGTTAGGTTGGAAGGTTCGGTCTTTTGTACCTTAGCCTAGTATCCCAACGACGACAAAAAGAGAAGGAGAAGGACATCACTCGACGATGCGCATTCCCGGTCCATCAGGTGCCCTCCCTCAAACTCAGAAACCATGCTCATTGGTGGGCAGCGGAGCAGGCTTCATAACACCTTCTTGTCAAAGAAACCGAAGAAATGAGAAAAAGGCCTTTTTTCACTTTTGACCTCACATTTTTATGGCAGAGAACTAAGTTGTGGGGAGGGTGATGCTAAGTACAAGAAAGCCGCGCCTCGAGGGGCCGGGCTGTAAAAACGACGCAAAAAACAAGCCAGAGAAATATTTTTTTCTTATATAAAAGAGAAAAAAAAAGGTTTTTCGCGTTCCCCCCGTGATCCGAAGTTTTTCTTGATTTTTTATGCAAGTTGTTTTGGTTTCGTGTGTGCGTATATGGAGTCAGCCATCTCTATCCGGTGATCTTTTTGCGTTTGTGGTTCATCATCATCATCACCACCACCACATATGGGACGGGAGAGGGAACCAGGACTAGGAAAAAAAAAACGGCGGCATAGATGGAGACGAGGGTTCAGTCAACTGACAGGGCGGATCGGCGAGTCGATTGACTATGCCTTGTCCTCGACGGAGGTCTCCTCGAGGTCCTTGGCGACCTCCTCGACCGCGTCGCCGTTGCTAGTGACACCGTTGGCCTCGTCGGCCTCGAACTTCTCAAGCTGCTTCTTGGCCTTTTCGATGTTCTGGAAAAATCAGTCAGCATCGGGTAAACACCAAAACTCAAGACGCTTTTGAGCGACGAGGAGGGGAGAACTTACGCGCTGCGTCTGGGCCTCCTGGTCGGACTTCCAGTGCTCAAGCTTGGCCTTGACCTTCTCGACGACGGCGGGGACATCGGTCTGGCTCATGGGAGGGTCGATACCCATGAAAGCGCAGTCCTCGACAACGGAGGGCGGGCAGTTGTACTTGCCGGCCTTCTCCTCAGAGGCACCCGTCTTCTTGCCCTTCTTACCCTTCTTGGTGGCGGGGAAAAGCTCTTCGTCGCGATCCTTCTTGGAGAGAATCTTGACGCCCTTGAGGCCAGAGTCATCGACAGTACGAGAAGCCTGAGCGCTGAGGCCGCTTTCAGCCTGGAGAGGGGCCTTCTCGACCTTGTGGGTGGGGTCGAGGAATTGGAGCAGGCTGTTGGCTCGGCGGATCTCCTCGAGGTAGGCGGGGTCACTGGCCTCGGCGAGGAACTTCTCGGCTTCGGCCTTCTTGCGCTCTTTCTGGTAGCGCTCCTGCTCGGCCTTTCTCCTCTCACGAGCCTTCTCGCGGGCCTCACGCTCGTAGGCTTGAGCGGCCTTGCGCTGCTGCCAGTACTCGTCCTTAATGGTCTTGACAGCTTGGTACTTTTCGTTTTGGAGGTTGTGGAGTCTAGACCGCTCATCACGGAGCGAAGAGAGGTTCTTGTAGGCCTCGTCGCCCTCGGCCTTGATGGCATCCAACTCGGCCTGGATCTTGTTGTATTGTTCCGACATGGCCTTGGCCTCGGGGTCCTCCATGGAGTCCTTGATCTCCTTGATCTTGGCCTTGAGGTCGTCAATTTGCTTCTGGGAGTCGTCGAACTGGGAGAAGTTCTTCTTCAGCTTGCGCAGAGAAGAGATCTCGGCGAGGGCCTTCTTCTCGTCGACGATCTTCATGCTGCCAGAGTTGACCTGAGACTCGAGCTTCTCGATTTGACGATCGACCTCCTCGACGCTCTTGAAGTTGACCTTGGAGCGGGCAGTCTTCTGCTCGGCGATGCGCGAGCGCAGCTGCTCGTCGAGGCGCTTGATCTGGTCAAGCTTGGATGTGCGAGCGTTCTTGCCGGCGCCCTGCTTCTGGCGGATCTCATTGGCCTGAGCAATGAGCTCGGCGCGGCGCTTCTGTGTTGGAGACTGCTGCTCCTTGTTCTTGTTGGGCATGGCGATGTCGATCTTGGCCTTGATGGCGTTCTGGAGGAAGCTCGGTGTAAGCAGTTTGCGATCTGAATGGGATGTGCCGTATCCCATCACAGGGCGCCTCTGCGGCTATGGCCACCCAAGAAAGTGCGCAATATGCTGCCAACTGGCATGGTGATCAGACTTACCAGCTGGTCAAGAGCTTCCTTGTGCTCCTTCTCGGCGGTCTTCAGCTTCTTCTGGTATTCAGCCTCGTCCGGCATGGTCGGACGGGTCTTCGTCTCGGCCTTGGCCGCGGCGGCGGGTGCTTGCTTGGTGTCGGCCATTGTGAAGGTTGACGATGCTTGTCTACCGGTGCAAAAGAACCAATTGTCAATTGGACAAAGCAGAAGGTGGCGCGCACTGCCGTGGGTGGGAGCAAGCAGCAAGGGCGGTGATGCAGAGGGGAGGGAGAGATGGGGAATCGGGATGCACTGCGCAAAAGGTGAACTTTTTCCGTAAAAAGCTCCCCCAATTTTTGTTGAAATTCACCCTTTTGGGTTCCGTGGCAGGTACTTTCTCCAGGAGGAAAGGCCACCTGCCATCCTGGATTCGACTGTGGGGTTCAAATCCGACGGGTGGCACGTGCATGCACTGTGACTCTGGACCCTTGATTGAATCTGTCAATCATCTGGATTGATACGTACCTCTGACCTCCGAGAGCTCAAGACACGCTTGGAGTTCTTCCGGTTCTGCTTGTCTCGGATTAACCCTTCCCGTCGATTATTCCAGAATCCCGTCCAATCCGACTAGGACTGAGCAACAGCACCCAAGAGGGACCCACTTGAACATTTGCTGTGGCTGCAAGGCTGAACCCGCCGCCAGAACTTTTTTGGCTTATCCGTTTTGCGACGCCAGTCTTTTTTCGATCTTGAACCTCCCCGTCGTCGCGATACCCATCCACCACCCACGCCCTCCATCCCGACTAAACCATATTTCTTCTTCGACGGCGACGTCTTATTCTCCCCCGGACGTCACACGACGAGAACCGCGATTAATACGCACCCGTCGCGACCATGTCGGACCAGAAGGATGTGAACAAGGAGGTTACCAGGCTGTGGCGAGCTTGGCGGACAGCCCACGAGATGGCTGCGGATCGTGTACGGCGCCCTATGAATTATCTGTTTCGAGAAGCTAAAGGGCACGACTGAGCCCTTTAGCTACTTGGAATAGACGAGAGACTTGCGGCTTGACGGCATTGGTACTAACGACGGATAAACAGGGTTATGAACTTGCCGAGGAGGAACTCACAATTTCGCTCGACCGCTTCAAGATGGAGTACACCAGTGCTGACGGCAGTGTAAAGTACGCGCCCCTCGCTTGCATTCTTGGTTGGTCCGTTGCAACTAATAATTCGTTCCTTCCAACAGCCGCAGCAAGCTCCAGTTCTCCGCGAACCCCTCCGCCGACATGATCCGCAAGTTCACACCTCCCGCGACACCCCAAAACCCGAACCCGACGCCCGAATGCGGCACCCTCTGGGTCGAGTTCCTCGCTGACACGACATTTGGTATCAAGGAGATCAAGAAGTTCATCCACCACCTCATCAGCAACAAGTACTCGTCCGGCATCATGATCACCCACGTGGCCCTCTCCCCAGCGGCCCGCAAGATGCTGATCACCATCGAGTCCTTCGCCAAGGTCGAGTGCTTCCTCGAGGAAGACCTCCTCGTCAACATCACCAAGCACGAGCTCGTGCCCAAGCACATCCTGCTCAGCCGCGAGGAGAAGATCGCCCTGCTCAAGCGCTATCGCCTCAAGGAGACCCAGCTGCCGCGTATCCTGCAAAAGGACCCCGTTGCCAAGTACCTCGGTCTCAAGCGTGGTCAGGTTGTCAAGATCATCCGTACTTCGGAGACGGCCGGTCGCTACGCCAGCTACAGATTGTGCGTATAAGCCTCGCGTTTCGCCTCGCTCCGGGCCGCGGGGGTTGAGAGAAGGGACGGCATAGAAGAAGAAGAAGACAAGAAGGAATAGGGGAGTCGCACGGGCTGGGATTGGGTCCCCCCTTTTTGACAGGATGGCTGACGCCCGGCGGACGGGGGAGGGGGTTTAACTATACTCTTTGCATCACTCTTGAGTCTGGCGTTGAGGGAACGGCTACGGTCTGCTGTTTTGTGTATGACAAGAAAAGAAAAAGAGGGTTCTTCTAGAAGGACAACACAAGGTACCTAACTTACTATTTACATCGCTTTGGTCATAACACATTGATTGCTTGGGTTGACAGGTGATATCTCGGAAAGACAGGTTGAGGTGTGTCCTTTGGCCTTCAAACGAGTGGAAACATTGATATATCGAGATAATTGCGTAGAGATAGGGCCGATAGCGGCTATGAGGAGATGCTGCCGTTCCTAGGAGCGTCACATGAGCAAGCCCTCCGCGTTCCGCCGTAGCTGCACACCGGGGCCTGAGCTTATACAAAGGGCGTGTCTGGGTCTTATGGGGCCTTGCATATATGGGCTTCTAAGATGACTGCGGCAAAGCCGGACAGCCCGGCCAGGTTTCTTAGGCGTAGATGCGAAGGACCGGCGGCACAAACCCCCGGTTAAGAAAGGAACGAGATGAATGAGGTCTGGTTTTCTCACTCCTGCTCTCTGGTTGTGACACAATGGATGAGTTTAGGAAAAGGGGGGCGGATGATATGAGCCGTACATCCAACCGCGAACAGACAAACCTGACGCCTTCATCGCGGCAATGGATCTTCCTACACGAAGAGAATCCCCCCCCCGGCTTTCCAAAGAGAAAATAAAAAGCATAAAAAAAAAAGGAAAACAATCTTTCCCAGTTCTATCTGGATTGCCATTCTGCGTTTGCGGCATAGGCAGCAGCTGGCTGCACCCAGGAACGACTCGTCGACGAGGACCCCCCTCAAACTCACATCAGAATCACTCACCTCCCCTCATCCTCAAAAAAGATCTGCGACGCTGCAACAAGCCCCGCGTGCGCGCGCGCGCGCATGGTCACTGCTCTTTTTTATTCCATCCTATCTTATATTCTTCTCCTATACTTTCCATTTCGCGGGCATGTCCTTCCCCCCACCCGCGCAGATCCCCGTTGTTTACAATGCAATGCGCAACATCCATGAGAACAGAACTAACTAACCCACCCTCACCCCTATTCTTTTTAACCCCCCCTTTAATAGTTCTTCCTCTGCTCTCGCTCAGCCCGCCGGGATCCCCTTTTATTCGTCAAGTTATAGTACCTCAGACAGGCAATAGCTATTTTTTCCAAGGTTTCCAGGAGAGGGGGGCTCGGCAGGGTTGTGGCTAAGTACCGGACGAACTCATGGTGGAAGACACGACACACACACATCAACCGTTGCGAACGGACCCCAAACCCAGATTGACTGTCATCCTCTAATCTTCCTTTCTCTGCTTATTCGCTCATTTATGCCACCAGTTTGGTACCGACCCACAAAGCCCTCGCGGGTGGTCAAAACCTCGCAAGGTGGGCTGCGAAAACAAACCGCCGCGGACGGTTGGCTCACAGCTGCTCTCGCCGTTTTCCTCCTCCCCTGCAACACCCGTTCCCCGTTCGGAATTCGGTGACGGCTGTGGGCATCGCCGGGAGACGTATCCCTGTAAAATGGACGGAAGGAGTTGAGCCAACTGAACGAAGAACGGGGCAGAGAAAAAGTTTGAGGCACGGAAAGGTCAGTTCGTTGGGGCCGAGATGACTTGGGAAAAACTCAATCGGTTCAGGTTCTAGAACTCAAAAGTCCTGAGCCTAGAACGTAATGACTTGAAGGAAAATTGGGATGAGGGATGATGCGGTGTCGGCACCGCCAGCGGGACCTGGGCAACCGGGATAGATAGAGTCAGTCCTCGTTGCAGTTGATTCAGGAACAGGGCCCCCAACCGATTAGATCCTACAGGGACCAGGTCGCATAGTAGACTTTGGGGGCTAGTATTATGATGTACGATTGGGAAAATTTAACAACGTTCGCCGCAAATATACTTCATGTACCATTCGTTTTAGCGCAGAAATTGTAAAGCCTTAACAATGTCGGATAAGGCTTGAAAATACAAACAAACATGATGGCGGATTTCGCCGGGTATATGTTAAACGACAAAAAAATGCCAGCAGCTTGCGTTATCATCGTAAACGACCCGCAGGCTCACACCAGAGAAGCCATTGTTCCTCAGATCGCATCCTCTCCCGGCGCCCAAAAACTCCCTTGGTCATGAACGATACCCCCTTGAAATGCAGAACACTGTGATAGAACGTGTCCAGTTCTTCCTTGGATTAGACCTGAAAACAAACGCCGGTTGAAGTCTCTAGACCTTTATAACTCCACATTCCTTCATAATAGTAAAAGTTTGTTTCAACATGTCTGTTGGAAACCGTCGTAATACACACACGTGATGTCTCATAATGTTGTGGTTGCCGATTTTGGATGTGGCTAGATGAGCTTGGTTCCAGAAAAGCGTGGCAACTTGTTCAGAAATGCAGCACGCAGCTATGCCCGGGGCTCCTTCAAGAGGCCGCCCGGGTCACTCAGAGTAGGCTCTCCGGGTCGAGGGTTGTACGACGGATGGTCGTCGTACTGCGACTGCGGGATCGGTTCTAGTTCAGTGCCAGTCCTGGACCTTTGACGTGGACTTTTCGTGTTGATAGGGCTCAAGAGACCACCAAGGTCTTGCAGGAGGGCCGTCGAGCCGCGCCGTAAGCCGTTGGATGGGGCGGGCATCGTCGGCGAGGGTATGCTGTGGCCATCGAGCGACATCGGATCCACGCTCGAGACGATGCTGTCTCTACGGAAAGTTGGTCCTGCTCCGGCTTGGTCTTCCGATAACAGGCCCCCCACATCGAAGAAGGACACTTTCCGCGGCGTTGTGGTGGAGTTACTTCTCGTAGAAGAGAGGTCGTGGAGTATAAGCGACGCATCGCTACGTTCGGCGTTGCTTCTTTGTCGCTGTGGGAATTGCCACTGTCTGAGCTCCTCGCCGAATGACTCGGCAACTGGTGCAGGGGTGTAACGAAGCTGTTCAAGATCAGGATTGTCTTGTGGCCCGACTCGTTCTCGGAGATCAGAGTCGACCCCGAGACCAACGTCGCGCACTAGATCCTCGTCGCTTCCCCAGTGTCGGTGAAGGGTCGGCCGTCGTGATACTGAACTTCGGCCCACAGAGTCTGCAGCAACGGAGCCGTATTTGAATTTCTGCTTCTTGAGGCCTCGGTCTCGTACAAACGAACCAAGAACCAGCGCGTTGGCCGCCGTGGTCGCAAACAAAAGCTCAACTGATGCCAATACCGATCGCAGTTGTTGCTTGCCGCGCTCTTCGATAACGTGAGGGACGCGGTAGATCGTGACACCAATCACGGCTAAGCTGAGAGAGAAGAGTAGAGTGAGTTGGACTTTCCTCTTGATATTCATCTGGCTACGCAAGATGATTGGAATCGGGAAAAAGACGAGGAGTAAATCGGTGAGGATGTTGCAGGCCGCCATGGTGATGAGTTGCGCAAAACCTTGGCGGCACTGTCCTCCTGGGTCAGGAGTGACCTGCCAGTAATGGTCGAATGGCTGGCATTCCGCCAGATCGCTGATAATTATGGCGATAAACGTTGCGACCAAGGTACATCTGATGAAAACGAGCGTCTGTTCATAGGAACGTGCCCAAGTGACGCCAGTCAGACGCTTAAAGAACTCTAAAATAGTGTTCTTCAAAATCCACAATCTGCACGGACGGAGTGTTAGCAAGCCATTCTACCGTCTTGACGGGACGAATGCGGAATTCCTGCTGCGAACCCGTTGTGGGCGGCATAAATAGACGTGACTGAGTGGAGGGGAGGGGGTTCGATAACATACGTCGCTGCGTTGAAGATGCGGCTAACAAGCACGAGACAACTTGCGATTTTCTTCCTATGCACTTCTTCGCTGGACAGGGTGATACCGTCGAATTGCGCATTGTTGGTTCCGTAGAGCAGGACGAAATGCACGCAAACCATTCGAAGCCATAGAGGTATCAGCGCGAGTGCAGCGACTTTATCCTCCTGGAACAGTTTCTCGGTTCGAATGAAGCGGCCGGCGACCCGCAACAAGATGATGACGGTACAAAACGACGTGATCCACCAGCAAACAAGCAGGGAGGGCTTGTCCTGTGAGAATTTGCGCAACTCGGGCGGCTCAGTATAAATATTCATGATGGATTCGAATAATCCGCGCCCGTCGACCTCCGCGGAGGGCACGACGAGCGAGGAGGTGGCTGCGATGTCGAAGTTCGAGGAGTTAGCTGCTCAACGTGCGTGTCCACTTTCGGCGAGGGATCGGTTCTTGTGGATGTCACAACGGCTGATGTTTGCGACGACTTCGAGATAATGCGATTCGTCAGTTGGCGGAAGACGAGCAAAAAGTTGTTAGGGAGGTTGGTGAGCGTATTGTAGCGACTGTTGCATCTGATGCATGGACTCTGCGGTTGCAAAGGGACGAAAGGTACATGAAGCAAGCCGGGTCCGGACGTGACGGGAAGCGATGACGGAGTCGGGCGCATAACCGTCTCGACAATGATGAGAAAGAATGCTACGGATTCCTGTCTTTCTGTACCGACAAGCCAGCAGAGAGAATTACAGACATATGTCGAGCGTGGTGGAAGGAGAACATGGAGCCTGGTCCCGATGCTGTGGAGGAGGAGTGGGTGGAAGTAATACTTTGGTTGCACCGAGCAGACAGAGAGATAGATAGGGACAGGCCTTTGTGAGCATACCGCTGCTCTTCTCTACAGTAGTGTGGCTCCCAGTAGCTGTACCAAGGTGAGTGATGGGATAGGTTGGGATGGCCAAGTTGGGGGTAATCAAGGATACCTGGTGATGGTCCCTTTGCACGCTAGGGATGGAGGGATGGATGTGGATTCAAGCGCTTGGAGGAATGGGAAAATGGGGGGAGGGGCGTGGGACATGGTGACGAGGGGCCGGGTGAGGGTGTGAGGTCAGGAACTTGATGGTGTGCATCAGTCAATCCTAATCCCGTCGGCTGAAGGGCGACAGTTCGGAGGTTGCGACGAGGTTGGATTGGCGGCGGGTTCGACTCGACCAGAGAGCACAGGGGGGCCGTTCAAGGCTGAGTGAGCCATCGGTTTCCCGTCCTCAAACGGACACCAGGTACCCAATCCAAGCCTGCAGCCCATCAAGATGCTACTTCGTCGTTATTGCCCTCTCGCCTTACCACGCCCCCTTCTCCAGCACCAGCTTGGTGCGGATACAAACACAACTGTCAGCGTCGCACAGCTGCCAACGCTCGCTCGCCGGGGTGACGCTGATTTTTGATCCCAAGCATGAATGATTCGCTCATCTGGCAAAGGAATTCATTTGCAGCTGGTTGGAGAGCTCTGAGCTACACTGGGAAGTTAGTGTACGTAGTAGCTCGGCTTGTCGCTTTGAGAGCAGGTATGTTGATCCGGCGGTAATGTCTCACTCCAACCGACACTCGGACCCAAAACCAAGGTAGTGTGAGAAGAGCTTGACGTTGTTCCGTCATTGAGCGACTTGTCGTCTCCGCCGCTAAGTGAGCACCAAATGGGGAGGGTGACGAGGTTCGTATCAAGAGCTGGCCGCCCGTGACACTGGTTGCTGCGGCTGGAACGAGGCCAAAAGCAAAAAAAAAAAAAAAAAAAAAAAAAAAAAAAACCTGGCATCGAAACGGCGCCGCTGAGGTCTTTGCAGCATGCGCCAATACACTACGTAGCAAGCTTGCAGTACTGCCCCCACACCTAGGTATCCAGCATTCAAGTCGCCTGCCTCATGCTGCATACCTGGGATTGATACCCACAAATGGACGCCTTGCCTGCTCGCCGACATGAGCAACTACCGTCAAATGAATGGTCTCGCTTAATCTGTTCCATCGCGTCGTGGCTCGTTGGTAGCCTTCAATCGACGGCACGCCTTGCAAATACCAAGTTCCTCGATAGAGCCAGACCGTGGGCCTCAAGCAGCGCGTACCACTGATTTCAAAAGCTGAACTTGGTCAGGAGCTGCTGGCTGCATTGGCATGTTTCGTTATCGTGTTGCTGGCGCGAATAGGCAGTGAAAGCCCTCCCTGCTTGTCTCGTCTTGTCTTGACTGCCTGCGAGGCCGTCTCAATCCTTATTTCCCAGTCGGGTGTGCCTCTCTCCACTTAGATAAGGCGGTGGCAGACGAGAGGCCGGTTCGTGTTCGATTGGTGGGCCGGCCGTTGGAAGGCCCTTTGTGTTGTGCGCACGCCCCCTTGGCCGACATGGCCGAAAAAAGTTGCGAAGTCAGTGAGTCTGACAGTACCGTGGCTCATCGAATCAGCAACCAACCATCTCTCTGTGCCCCCTCTCACTCAATCGTCGGTACCACAGTCAACGTATGGTGCTCCATCCACAGGCGCGGAGACAATGCGGAGGCGGTATGGCCCTTGCCATTTCTCTTTACCGGGGGAGCGTCCGCGCCGGCGACTGCCAAAAAAGGCAGCCGAGCTAACAAAGAACGGCTGCTGAATGAATGTCAGACCTAGTTAGGCAGTGTTCGTAGGTGCCAACAGGCACCCTGCCCTGCCCTGCCCTGCCCTGCCCTTACTGATTGAAGGCTGGCGGCATGGTCCGGCGCATTGGTAAGCTTTATACCATCAGAGGCAAGAGCAGACAGGATTCATCTTGCATGTGGCATTTGCCTGCAAACATGGTCCGATGGCAACGGACGGGCTGAGACTTGGGGACCCTAGAAGGAAGGGACATAGATAACGGCGTTTGGCGTTATTGGGCTCTACTATGGTATGATGGGTAAGTAAAAACTCCCTAACAGGTAGTGTGGAGTTATGACCCACATGGGTAGAGACTCTCACTGGCTAGATTTGTGCTGGATGTGCACAAGAACCTCAAAGTACCAGCTGCTGAGATAATCAAAGAAGCACGGCCACATTTACCTGACAATGGGGTTAAACTTTGGCCTGATACCGTAGTAGTAGAGACCTGGCCCGGTCGACTGGGGCGTGGTGGGATTGAGTCTCGGTAGAGCTCCAAAAACGGACAGCTGCATTGCCTCGTGTGCTCTCCCGATTTTCATCGGTATACCTAGGTAGGTACCTGGGGTCGTATCTCCAGCCCGAGTATGCACTAGCGTTGATAATGGGGCAGGGCAAAGAACGCGAGCCAAGGTGATAATTGATTTGACCGTCGGCGCGCCGATTTCATGGCAGGCAGAGGGTGCATTCGGTCAAAGGACGCCGTGGGTGAGAGGAAGGCAGGACCTATAGGGCGCAATCGTAACCAGGAGGTGGCGGCTGACCACGTGCCAAGCTGCCCAGTCTACTGGGCAGTACAGGTAGGTAGGTACCTAGGGGACATTGGCTGCGATACTTTTTGTTGCGCGTAGGATGCTTTAGGTGAGATAAGGCTGGACAGTATTGCCACGGTTCCGCGAAATCGACAGAATGACAGAATGCTATCGTCTCGAAGGGAGAGGGGAACTGGCGTTCCTGGTCTGCTGAAGCGATGTGAATTAGTTTCCGAGGCGCATCCGATTTTGAGTTCAATCAATGTCAGGTCAGAAATGCAGGGTGGAGGTCACCCAAATAAGATGACCATAAGGTACGAGGAGAGTCGAGGTGATTGTACAGTACTACTATAGACGCCAGGTCGAGAGGGCCAGACGTGGAAGAGAGATTGGAGAAACTGAGTGTGGCTAGGGCGTGGGGGTAAGGCAAGGGGGCGTAGTCAAAAGGAACGAAGGAAGGGAAGGGAATAACGGCAAGGAAAGTACGATGGGTGGGTGGGCCGGCATCGCTTTTGCTCAACACTCGACCCTTTTTCTCCGGGCTTATTTTCGCGCTTTTCCATTTTCTCCTTTCGCCTGTGATGCGGGCTAATTCTCTGGAGGCTGGCTGCAGCAATAATCTTTACTCTCCAAGTCAGGCTTATCGTTCTTCGTCAGGGAACCGAGACTGGTTGAATGAACCGATAGATAAGTGTGTATCCGTAGGGAGACCGAGGTACATACCTCGTGTATGGAGTGATGTAGGTAGGTACACAACAATGGAGCAAAAAGGGAAAAAAGGGAAAAAAATCCCTGTGCATATCGCACAGAGGTTTATGTGTATGTGCTTTTTACCAGCAATCAGAGAGGCCCGCCCTTGTGACCCACCCCTCGACTGTCCTATATATCACATAAGATCGGTAATAGGTATTATATACTAATTCAGTCCAGAAATACATAGGCAACTCAGACTACTTAATTTGGATGCCCTTGAGTGCGATTGCATGTCACATCCAAAAGGCCCGCCATGCCTTGCCCTGTCGCCCTGCGCTGCGCTGCGCTGCACTACTTCCCTGCATGTGGCCTTGTGCCCTATCCACCCAACAGTGGGCAATGCGGGAGAGACAATCTCGCCATCTGTTGGTCGACGCAAAGCAGCAAAAGTGGGTGACACGGCCACCACGGCTGGGGAAGCAAACAGGGCAGGGCAAGGCAAGACAACGAGCATCAGGGGAAGCATGGGCCACCGCTTACCTTAGGTAGAACCTAGGTAGGTAGGTAGTCTACGATTTCCCACTGGTCGAATGACGACTCCCGTTTCCCAGTCATCGGGAACGACTCGACGGGATCGACGGCCTGTACTCCGTACTAGGTACTTGCCTACATACGTATGCGTACCTACCCAGTCATAACACTCGTCACGATCATGGGGCAGGAAGTGGGCGGTTCGAAAGGCCGCTTGAATGGAGATGGGCACGTCAGCTTGTCGCAATACCCTCCCTAGCAACTGGACAACAGCAAGTAGTAACACCTGCACGCACAGTAATAATTGCATTGCGGTGCAAATACCCCTAGGTGCGTGTATTAGTTGCGCAAGATGCCCGCCCCTTCATCTCTTTCCGTCTCACGCACTCACGGATCGGTTACGGTCCCACCCGCAGCGACAGATGGTAGTGCCTACCAGGTATCTACCCAGCGTACGCAATGTGGTTAGTGTATGTATGTGATGGAATTGTACGTGCCCCGATGGATGCTGCAGTTCCTGTTCCCAACAACCAACCTTCTTGAGACATGCCACCCCCCCTCCCCCATATCTTACCTCATCATATCCGTCTGCCATTACCTCTAGGATTTCCTGCAAACCAACACCCATCAATTATTACATGACCGGACGGACAATTAGACGTACCTCGAGATAAGGAGAAATGACCTTTTTGATGCCGCCGACCACCATTCTTCTCAACCGACCCACCACGATCCGAATGCAACCCGTTTCCATCAAGATCCCCTGGTCACGCTCGGCGCCGTCAGCCATCACAAACGTACGCCGGTACTGCTGCCTTCTGTCGGCCTACTCACGGCGGGTGGTGTCGCCCCCCCCCCCCCCGCGCGCTGTGCCGACTTCCATCCCTTTTCTCTCATGTTTTTCCCTCTCCCCAGCTTTTTTCAATCGGGGCTCCGCCGGCCGACACTGTCTTCAACCACTTGTATTAGACGGCTTGATAAACTGTTTCTAGGCCGCCCATGGCTTGACCTTTAAAGCTATTTCAAGCCCGGTTGATGGCTTGCTCTGATCTATCTGTCATTAACGCCAAAGACGTTGGAGAATTTGACAGGATGCCTCCAAGACAACCTGACGGAATGGCGCGGCTGTGTCTGCCTCATCACACCGCTGCTCACATGACGCCGTCCAACGAGCCAATGTCAGTCCTCGTGTCCGTGCAGGGTACCCACACAACCAACAGCGATCGAAGCAGAGATTGTCTGACCGGGATGGGAATACAACACTGTTCGCCGAATCCTTTAGAATCTAAGCCCCCGAGGAGAGCTCATCGTTAACTCTTTCATGTGGCTGGCGACCGGACACCATCTATACGCTCTTGAGAGTCAGGGACACACGGTTTCTATCGCTCATGGTGCCGACCAGGGGATGACAACACTCGGCTCCACAGCCTGTTAAAGAGTTTCACTGCATGCCTGCCAGCTTACCCGACTGAGCAGGTCCTTTCAAATGATACCAGTCACTTTTTGGGGTGCCTAGCATGATGCGAGACAATCGACCAATCCCAGCCTTTCGTCATTCAGCCGTCGAAGGCGATTTATCAACGGCCAGGTCGATCGATGCCCGCACCACATCCGTCTACCACGCTTCGTCCCTGGACTAACCACCCCTCGCCAGATTGGGCCACCTGCTTTCGATAGCCATTTCTGCTTCAGGCTTGGTCATTCACCATTCCAACTCCTAGCCAGAGGTCTATTTCATCCATCACGCTATGACCCGGCCAATTTCACTTCCCCAGCCTCTTTTACTTTGCGTATCTTGGTACTGAGATTATCTTCCAGGGTTATTGTCTCGATTCCACGTGGGGGGGAGAAATGGTCCGTACTCGGCAAGCGCGCAATACCTGGCCAAGCCTGCGTGGACGACGGAGACACGTCAGCATAGGGGGCTCGCCGAAACCTATTGATACTACAACTGCAGTTGCATCTCAGCATTTGAATGAACGCCGGCCTCCTCGCAAGCCTGGCCGCAAGCTTTAAACATGTCCAGTCTGCTACCATGGGCCGCCGAACTTTATTTGTTCACATATGTTGATGCAGCAATGGTAGTTCGAGGCTGCTGCAATAGACTTCACATCCAAAGGTTTAGAGAGGATTTTGTGGTTACCTCATCGAGAGCCGTCCTACTGCCGCCTGATAGGATGGAGCTATTGGCAAGGGCACGAAGCCCCAAGACCACGTAATGGTCATTGCCACCAATCCCCTCAGCCGTCACCCCAGGTAATGTCGGGTGGAAAGCGCTCCAGGTAAGAAAAGTCACCAGACTGGTACTAGGTCCTGGGTCACAGAGTCATGCGCTTGGGTAATTGGTATTGTCCATGGGAGGCTCACATCATGCCAGGCGGTCTTATTAGACATGACACCCGGTCAGCAAAACGTCACGACGTCCGTGGGCAAGATGCCTTCACCTTGCCCAACGGAGACATTCGACGACGGCAACGGCAGTTGGCAATCGGCTATGAAACGCAGACGTCGGATCCGATTCGTTTTGCATCCCCCCTGGCTCGGGTTGTTGGGCAGGGGGCGCCGTTGAACATTTAAGTGCAAGTTCGTAAAATCGAACCGACATCTCTCGCTGTGACACTTGCTGTATTATATCTCGGAATACAACAATCTCGTTTTTCGCCCCGGTATCGACTACCATGCCTGTAGAAAGCGCCACAATCCTGACTGTGAAGCCAGGTTTCGTCTGTCCTACCCTGTGTGGTCGGCGCAACGCCCTTGAGATCAGTTGCAAACGTCTTACGAGACTTGTGGCATTATTCAATACTTGGCCGTGCCGTTTCGGGCTTCCTATGTTGCAGGCTCAGCAGAACTTAAAAAAAAATCGATCGCCAAGACCATTGCAGAACATGTCGTGTACACCCTGCTGAAAGATATCCGTAGATACATACCTCTTGGGATCATCCTCGGAAATGCCAATTTTTGTTTGTCATATACCTGCCGCTGGTCGTGCGCAGCTTCCCGTGGTGAAACATTGCCGAACTCGAGCTTGTCTGTTTCCTTGATGCGGGTCTACTACAAAGTTGGAAACGCTTGATGAGCAATATCACAATTACCCAAGTCAGTCCAGTATCAAACCGGGCCCTCTGGCAGACGTCCTTTCCATTCACCCTCCTTGTCGGGCATCACAGCCTTCGCAGCGGTCTGTCATTCCGATCTGACCTCATTATAGCGCAGTTTGGATAGTGGTCGATTGCACTTGAGCAGGCACGTAGGTTCTACTTTTGAGTTTCGCCCCGATTTAATCGTCATCCCACGTTTGCCACCAGGTACATCGAATCAGATATGGGCCGAACCTAGAGATGGACGAAAGGGCTGGGAAAGCCGTCTCAAGTGTCGCGGTATTCCCAAGTGAAAGTGTCCGAAAATAGGCCAACAACTGCGCGATCTTTCGTTGCGCTCTGAGGAGCCTCTGGCTTCAACTACTTTTATGTATGTGCTTACGCTGCCTGTCTTAGACCAAGCTGGTCCACAACGCGGTTAAGGGTCGCTTTCTCGGCTTTGCTCCAGTCGACGCTCTTCAGCGAGTCCGCACGGCCATTCTCGCCGAATAATTTCCACAGTTCGTCGACAACAAAGCTCCTCACCCTGGGCCAGGGGTGAAACATCAAAACACCCAGCCTCTTCCTAGCCTCCAGGATGCCCGCGTGTCTCCTATCTCCCAGCGCTACCGGTGTAGGGTCCAGATCAGCCTCCTCGCTCTGCTCTTCGAACCCGGCCACGCAGCCATAGACCTTGATGCAGGCCTCCAGCTTCCTTACGCTGCCCGTCTTGTACCCCGCCTTCTGGACCTGCAGGCACAAGTGCCGCAGATCGACGTCCGGACACTTCTGGAAGAGTCCGACATGGCAAAGGAACGCTACAATCTCGAGCGTCGGCACCACGACGCGGTCCTGCCCCTGCCTGGTCTTGAGGTTGCCCATCAGCGCGGCACAGATGGCGGCCAGGTTTTGCGACGAGGCGGCGCAGAATTCGGCCAGTGCTGCGCGGGATGCGATCACCAGGTCCTCGTTACCAGTGTCTGCGGATGTGACATAGCCCGCGAGCAGCTCGGTCATCCACGGCCCCGCCTCGGCCCTGGCTGGCTGTGAGATTCGAGGGTGCAGGCCAGCATCCGACGAGTGTAAGTCAAGCAGTGTCCGGAAGTACTCCTTTGACGAGTAAGTGAGCTTGGTAAAACCCGATGCGAAACTGAAGGTTTTTGTCAGTTAAACTTTTTCGTCCCCTCTTTGGCACTGAGTCGCGCGACCCCAACATAAGGGTCCTCACCTGGATTCTAGAGTCAAAGCAAGGACCGCATGCGCCTCGGTGCGGACGCGATCCAGCTTCTCGGCAGCCAGCCGCAGAATTCTGAGGAAAAGCCTCGAGACTGCCAAGGGCAACCATGCGTCGACCCCGTCGATCCCGTCGGAAGCCGCACCGTCGCCACCCCCGGAGCTGACCTCCGTGAAGGCGGCCTTCCACAACGACTTTGTGGCCCGGAGCGCCTCGAGCCTGGTGTGGGATCCCACGTCTCCCCTCGCGTTGGTGGTGTAGTCGTTCAGGCCCTCCGCCAGCAGGTCCAGAAACACCAGGGCCCGGTCGCGAAGCATGCCACTCTGCGAGAGGCTCTGCAGAATCGCCACGCGCGTTTCGATGTCGTTGTCGCTGGCCCACCTCGTCAGGATGGTGTCGCAGACCAGGCCCTGCCCTTCCGCCTGGGGAGAGCCGAAGGTGGTGGTGACGGGGTAGGCCATCGTCAGGGCGAAGAGGACGCCGGTGTCGTTTGCCGCGCGCGACGGCGGGCGCTGTCGGACGGCGCTCGCCCACCCCTCGATGATGCGCCTGCGCTCCTCGGCGCGGGAGAAGATCAGGAGCACGAGGGATGCTTCGGAGGACGCTGCGATGGCTTCCTTTTCCGGACGCGCGAGGCCTGTGTCAACTACGTAGTTAAAAGTGGATGTTAGACTAGCCAGGTTGTCTGGGATCTTGTCGAGGGCGTTGACGGCCTTCATGGCTCTGAGCAGGTCGCTGGTGTTTTCGGTCGACACGACCTTGAATCCTGGTTGTAAGTACGCGTAATCGCTGTTAGGTGTCGTCGCCGCTTGTAGAATAGGCAAAGACGAAGTGATCAGACGGCTGGCCGCCTCGGCGACCAGTTCTGGTTTGCGATACGTCGTCGTCTGAACGTCCTTGAGTATCGTCTCCAGGTCGCGGATGACGCGCTGTGTGAAATCGGTGACGCTGTCGGCGGGCTGCTTGCTCGCGACCAGCTCCGGAAACTTGTCCAGCACGGCGGCGAGGCAGAGGAGAAGCCCGTGCCTCTCGTCGACCTGGCGGTTCTGGAGAGTACGTAGGCGAGCGAGTACGCTGTTGATGGAGGCCGCGAACTGCTCTATACCTCCGGACGGATTTTGCTTCGAAAGCTCCATCGTAAGCGTGCCAAAAGATGCGCCGGCAATGCGTCGCGCGCCCGCGTCGGCGTCACCTATACCTCGCCAGCCCAGCAGTCCATCCAGCAGTGCGGCGCCATACTGCGAGGAGAGCTTCGTGGCGTTGAGGGCCACCTCGTGGATCGCGCGGGACCGCAGGGCGACGGTGTGATAGTCGACGGCCTGCACGACCCAGATGCCCTGCTTCACGGTGTCCGGGTGACGGCCGATGAGTTCCTGCAGAGCGGCGGAGGAGCCGCGGCGGATGTTGCCGGCGGAGTCGAGGGCCGCGGTGACGACTAGCTCAGTGGCGAGGACCTGGAGGATGGAGACGTCCGCGTCGTGCACGCGGGCGGCGACGACGGCGGCGGTGGGGACCTGGAGAAGCTCCGCGGTCGTGTAGCGCCGGGCGAGGGCCCAGATGCCAAAGCAGGCGGCGTCGCGGACGTTGGTACCGACGGAGCCGCCCGATGTGCTGCGCTTCTCAAAGGAGAGACCGAGGAGGAGGCCGTGCACGATGTCCGGAAGCTGCGAGGCGGGCGGGGAGCGGCGGTAGAGGAGGTGGGAGAGGGTGAGCATCAGGCCGTGCCACTCGAGGGGATCGACGGCGGCGAGGTCGCGGGTGGAGGTCTTGGTGCCTGGGTCGCGGGTCCAGAGGACATTGCGGTTGAGGGAGTCAAGGACGGCGTCGACGACCTGGGAGGCCATTTCCTGGTCGAGCTTCAGGGTGACGATGCTGAGGGCCTTGGAGGCGGCGAGACGGA
This sequence comes from Colletotrichum sublineola, assembly GCA_020631755.1. NCBI lineage: Eukaryota > Fungi > Ascomycota > Sordariomycetes > Glomerellales > Glomerellaceae > Colletotrichum > Colletotrichum sublineola. Next base: position 2,356,907 of record JAHSQG010000005.1, on the reverse strand, counting down.
CCGGCGTGTCGTTGTCGGCGAGGCACTCGAGGAAGTAGCCGATGGAGGTCTCGATGAGCTCCGTGCTGTGCGGGTCGGGCGGGGTCTTGCGGAGGAGGAGGACGGTGACGGAGCGGATGACCTTGATGAGCATCTTGCGGGCGATGGCGACGGAACGGATAGCTGCCGCGACGGGGGTATCTCCCCCTTTTGTCGCAGCGGTCTCGGCGGAGGCGACCGAGTGCGCGGCGAGAAAGATAGGCGAAAGGTATGCGTCCATGTCGGAGGTGTTTATGGAGGAGCGGAGGACGCCGGCAAGAAAGGAGAGGATGCCGATGTAGAAGTACGGCGGCTGCGGCGGGGCGGACGGGCCCGGGGTCAGGGAGGCGAGGGACCAGCGAACCAGAGCGGAGAGGACGCCGAGGGACTGCATGTCGCGGCGCATGGCGACGCGGACGAGCAGGGCGCGAGCGCCGTCGCGCTCTTTGCCGGACGAGGCGAGGTACTTGATGGCGAGGGGGAGGATGCGGACGGTGATGCCGGGGAGGTTCTCGGGCCATTCAAAGTTTGGGATCTCGGGGAGGGTGAGATCCGGGTCGGCAGAGGCTGAGGAGATGCTGGAGAGGTCGAAGGGGGCGAGGAGAAGGTGGGAGAGCCAGAGCAGGACGAGATAGCGCTCTTCCCAGGACCATTGCGCCGAGTTCGCCGCCGGCGGGGCGGCGGACGATGCGGCGGATAGAGGAGAGGGCGGGGGGCGGGCGGTGGTGGCGGCGCGCTCGGCGGACTCGAGGGCCGAGAGGAGGGGCTCGATGTGGCGAGACTCGACGTTGAGGAAGCGGACGATGACCTTTTCGCCGCGGATCTTGGTGAAAGTGTATATAATCTTTGCGATGGCGAGACCCAGGGGCTCGAGGAGCTGCGAGCGGGTTGAGGATGGGGCCGAGGCGCGGGTGCGGGCGCGGGTGCGGGCGTTGAGGTGGGCGAGATAGGTGGATGCGAGGAGGGGCAGCCAGGTGGGCAGGTAGGGGTCCAGGAGTTGCGGGAGTTCCTGGAAGGGGTCGAGGAGCTGGGATTGCGGTCAGAATCACGGACTTCTGGGTTTGAGGGGTGGACGGTTGGTATTTACACTCGAAGTCAGGCGTGTCGTCTCAGATATGCGGACACGGGAGCGGAGGGTCTTGCCGTCGGGTTTCCGGAGGAAGAGGGGCAGGGAGCGGGAGAAGTCCGCGATGAGATCCGATGAGACCCTCTGCAGCTTGATATCGCTGTCGTCTTCTTGGGCGTCCATGGCGGCAGAGCTGGCGGTGTGGCTTGGTGAGGGGCAGTGTCACTACATGTCCGTGAGAAGATGAGCGGGAGTGAGGTGCAGGGTGAGTCGGTCAGGGGGCCGGTTTCGATAGGGCGGGCCACAGAGTTCCCTTTCTGATGTTTCTGTATAACGCTCGTAGGGTTGAGGCGATGCGGGTCAGTGAGGACGGGATGCTGTCTTTCCGTGCGGGGAGATGGTAGTCTTCCAACTGATGATGAAGACCTGTCCGAATGAGTGAGTGATGTGTAAGAAGTGGATATTTAGGCAATGAGGATCGCACAGTATTGACTGAGCATATCGAGCGGTTGTGCACTGTGCTTACCTCCATAATTTCTTCTCTTGTCGATGTAAGTAGAGGTATCTTGAGTGCGCTTTTCCATTCGAAACTGCTGTGAATATGTCAAATATGATTCATAATTATTGGAGTCGGAAACAGGGGGTTCGATTAATTCTGAGGAGCTATGAATCTCAAGTTTAACGCATGACATGACAAAACTCAGGCTTTGGATCGTCAGAACGCATTGTGCATTTGCCATCTGCCCGACCTCAAAAATCTAGTAGACTCTGGGCTGTTGATGAAATCTGAAAGGCGGCTAATCCTGCAGTCGCCCGCCCTTGGCAGTATCAGGCCATTTTCTGTGTACTAACGTTCTACTTGTCCCTTGATCTTAGTAGTAAAACTGTCATGATTCTTGGAGTCACAGCGCTATTTTTCACCTCGTTCTTGCCACATCACATCTTTGAGCGTCGTCTTCCACTAAAGCACTCACCCAGAGCTCTCCGATGCCCTTGATACCAAAAGTAGGCGATAGTTCTGTCAGACCAGAGGGGCGTTCTCAAACCCGGCTCAGGCCTGCGTCTGCTAGTCGAGGATGCTCCCAATCACCTGCTGGTAATAGTGCTCAGTAATTTCCGCCAATTGGTGTCCGTCACCGAACGACAGCACGAAAGCCACACATGAGCGTCCAACGAAACATTCTAACTCTTTGCACTGGCATATGTTTCTACTCCTTTGCCCGATTTCTATGATTTTGTAACATACAACTCTAGTCCTCTTCTTTCGTTTTCATCTTATCACAGAGCAAACAACACATTGTCAACCTTCGCAATACTAGCACCCAACATCTTGATAGTCGTCTCCACAGCAAGATGAACGATTTTAGAGATGAACTTCCGAACCTCTGCAGCCGCTGTCGCACCATTCCACTCGAAGCGTACTTCGATCACCCCACAGAACGGATAGAGACAGAACTGGGGACATTCCAAGAGATATTTTCCAAGAGACAAGATTGTCCATTCTGTTTCCTGATCACAGAAGCCTTCTACGGTTATCTACACCGAGACTGGGAACCAGGGAAGCACCCTAACCAGATTTGTTACCTCCGGGTTGGCAAGAACTGCGACGAATCAAACGCGCCACTGGCCAGCGTCTATTTCAATGTCACGTCAGAAACCATGCCTGCAGGCAGTTTTGGCAGTTACACCTTTCTAGGTTTCATTGGTCTTGCTTCCCAAGGTGGCATTGGCTACAGGCTACCCGGAGATGGGCTTCTAGACTGTGGACTGGTCCGTTCCTGGATCCAAGATTGTGATCACGAGCATGAGAAATGTCGCGCAACATCAGGCGTCCCTCCGAATGACCAAATAGGCCTCTGGCTTGTTGACGTGCATGATATGTGCCTCGTCAAGAGAGATTGGAGTTGCCGATACCTAGCTTTGAGCTATGTTTGGGGAGGTATTACTGCTTTGCGTGCTCAAAAAAGCAACTTCGCATACTTGCAACAACCAGGCTCCTTGGAAAGTTTGTTCACAGCGATGCCGCAAGTTATCAGAGACGCCATCGAATTCGTCCGCAACATCGACCAACGATATCTATGGGTCGACTCCCTCTGCATCATTCAGGACAGCGACGAGTGCAAAGAGCAATATATCCCGCAGATGCATAGAATATACCATACAGCTCTAGTATCTATCATTGCTGCTGTGGGGGAGGATGCCACCATAGGCCTTCCGGGCATATCCTTCGCTCGCAGGCCACCCAGCCGCCCTTTAAGACTGGGCAATCGAATTTTGGAGGCTAAGTTGCCAACTCTCCATACTTTGATGAACATGGAGGACTCAAAGTGGAACACAAGGGCTTGGACTTACCAAGAACACGCGTTCTCCAGAAAGAGAATATACTTCACTAGTTACCAGGTCTATTGGACCTGCCCTTCTCGTCGTGCTTCCGAAAGCGGCGTCGACTATGCTTATAAAGGCATAGATCTTTGGGATTACGGTCCCCTAGAACGAGACCCTGGGCCTGATCTTAATTCACGGACTGGACTGTATGAGAACCTCGTCAAAGGCTACTCTAGCAGGACGCTTTCCTTCCACTCCGACTCGCTAAACGCCTTTGCCGGCCTGCTCTCTAAGCTAGGAGATATGTTTGGCTGGTCGTTTGCTAGCGCGCTCCCGGAAGACTTATTTGACTTTGCGATGCTTTGGGTCTGCCCTTATGGCGACCTGCTTCGTCCACGTCTTTCATCTAGGCAAACCCCAGACGACTCTCTGTGTCGCTCGCCTACCTGGTGCTGGACGGCGTGGGATGGGTTTGTGTACTGGAACCCATGGCGTCTGAATTCATTCGCGGGGAAGGCCATAACACTAAAGTCTGAGATCAAATACTGGATCACGGACGGGGCCAGATTCCGAAAGATTGCTGATGAAAGCAGCCTCGGCTGGCAAGCTCACGCTCCTCGGCATTTGATTCCCACGAATCCGCAGGACTCGACGTCGCCATATATCCGGGAAGCAAGCATTCCCCGACATGCCCTAGTATTCAGCGCACAGAAAATTTCTGCAAATAGCTTCACGATATCCGCACCTGATTTCGGTTCCAAGTCTGCCCCTGCTACCGAAACCGCCAGTTCCTATTCCCATTACTTTCGCAGTCACCTAACTGATGCAGGCTGGATATACGACAGGGCTGGTCGTCACTGCGGAACAATCCGCGGAATCCCCTTTTCCGCAGGAAACAAAAGCGAGGCAAACTGGGAACTCGTCTTGTTATCTCGCTGTGACCAAGACGAGGTTGTACAGACTGAGATAGATGCATGCCCCAACTTGCCCTTGGAGTACCCCTCTTGTGAGGAATACTATGAGGAAATCTTTGACACCAGCACCTATCATTACAAGAGATGGTGGATTCTGAACGTTATGTTGGTAGATAGGAAGGGGACGTGGGTAGAAAGAGTTGCTGTTGGCCAGATCCATATTGATGCCTGGGAACTGGTATGCGGGGATCGGGCCAGGGAGACAATTGTTTTGTCATAAGTCCCAACATTCAATACTTTGGCGAGCATGCTTTCGAAGACCTCACTCATTTACAACGCTCCAACGCTAGCTGACCCATCGACCTACTAACCTTCGCCATCGTCAATGCGTGATCGTCCTACTGCTTTCCTATCTTCCTTGCATGCGCCATGCTCAATTTCGGTCACCTTCAGTTCAGTGCTCACACCCAATGCGGGCTTGGGGAAGGGAAAAATGTGTTTTCTGGGATGAAAGGCCTCACTGAGAAAGCCTCAATTTTCGAGAAAACAAACGATCTGGCGGTGAGGACATCCAAGCTTGTCTAGGACGTCGTATGGCAGAAACGAGCATGAGGTTGTCCCAAGCATCGACGCTGTTCCAGGTACGGAATTGCAAGTAGGCTACTTCTCTCACAAACATTATACCAACACTTCAAAGTAGCGTGTTTACGGATTCGAATATGAACCGGGGCATCTTTCGAACAGTCGGTTTCAATGAACACCAAAGCTTACAGCCACTGTCCGTCAACCATCTACCGGGAATATGATAGCTCAGCTTACGTTGAGCACGTATTTAGTATTGCTTCAAGAATTGGTATTCAACTTGACCGATCATGCAAGGTTTTCCACTCAATATCTAGGATTATAACATCTTTCCAAGTATTTTGCCTCACATTGGCCTTTGCTACCGGCTGCATCTAGAGCCACAAGGGACTTGATCGCACAGGTCGTCTAAACAAACAGCTTATTCATTGTAAGAGTTCAAATGCCTAAGGTGTATTTAGAGTCACGTGGTTTTCATCGTGTTATCTTACATCTACAGTCGAGAACGTTTCTAAATTATGGAATCGGACCGGGCTATATCTTAGCATTATTCTTCACAGCCGTCAAAGTAGGCTGCCCTTTACAATGCTTTACCATATTATTATATAGAAAACCATGATACCAACTTCCAATAATATCATTTTTAGTGCCCTCAGTCATTGAGTGTGTAAGAAATAGGAATGGTATAGCCCTTTGCTCTGTCTGTAGTCTGCTAAAACGTCTGCGTCGCTGTGAAGGTCACCCCCTGTTGACTCCATCTGTATCCACAGAGGCCACGCTATGGATGTCACATGATTAAACAAGCCAGGAACAAGCTCTTTGGGACTCTGTCACAGAACAAAGTGTGGGGGGACAGACCTCAGAGAGCCGCCTCTCCATGTACCGGGACAAGCTCAGGGCGTCTCCTGAACAAGCTAAATGGAGTAGGGTTACTCAACTGCTTCAGTTCGCGTCTGCGTGATGGTAGTATGCAATGTGAAGATGCCGTCTTCGTGCGAGTAGGGACTAGCTACATATTGATTTAGACTATCGTAGGAGTAAAACATATATGCGAGAGTGGCCATATGGCCTGTGTGGAACAGCAGAAGCGACGACAAGCCTTCGGTTCCGAATCCGGTCTATGCCTGCCGATGCCTGTCAGACCGAGATTCCATTCCCTTCTAGTGTGTCTTTTTCCATACATGCTTGTTCACAAGGTAAGGCGATTGGACAGATTATCTCCAATGCTGGAGTGCTGTCTATATGAAGATCTAGATGTATTGAGCTGCTGTACCGTGTATTTCGGTCACCTACTCCCCATATAGACTTCTCACTGGCAATCCTTGCTTCTTATCCCTTCTATTACGAGTCCTCCATCCCTCGGGAGTCGTCTGATACTCTACACATCATCTACGTTTGTGGATGAGAAGACGACAACGGCTCAAAGGTAAAATAGAGCAGTTGCCACAACCTCGGCCAAGACGCCAGCTCACCTGTGTCTGAGTAGGTATACAACTCGTTATATTCAAGGGGGAGGGCTACGATTCAACCTTCAGTCAGCGATTGCTTTTAACTTGCCGAGAAAAGAGCAGACTTGTGATGCATCGAAGTTTCGCAACGCGGAGGCCCCCTCCTCTCCATGATTCGGCTCCGATCTGCCAATAATACACACGATCCTCATTCACGACAAGGGAAAGCATGCACCCAAGAGATAGTTTTTCGGGATCCATCACGGCATACCCCGAGCGCCAAGATGCAGCAGTACACCTTGACGGCCCGGAAGAAAGTCAGTCGCTATCAAACCTCGTACCGTTTGGGGCCTAGCCGCCACCTCCGCGCAGGGCGTCAAGGACCTTTCTAGATTTCGTCCGATCGTGCGCAACTCTTCTAGGCGCTACCACTCGCCGACCAACTGACGGAGTCTCCTTCCCGCGTTCACCACATGTCGTCGAGACAAAGTTCGCGACCTCCCAGCCCCGGAGGATCACCTCCGCCTCCCAAGACGACCGCGGAGCACAAACACCTACATCAAAAACAACGCCAACAATAAGCAATCACTGTCCTCCGGCAGATGCGTCTCGAGCTCCCCCAGAAATAATGCTGAGCGCGTCGATTTTTGCTGTTCCTGGACGTTGAACCTGCCCCGGGTTTCTATGGGAACCGCTCCCCACCGGAGACGGGACGCAATCAGCCGGGGCTGCTTCCGGGAGTGAGGCCCACGAACCACATAAACCCGATGGAACCCCCCACTTCCCCGTCCCCATTGACCGTCTCCAAGCCAATATCGAAAGAAATTATATGTTAGGAATAAAAATAAACGCGAAACAAAAGGATCGGTAACAGTGTCACAAATCCAACCCGGTGACCAAGCCCTCTTGTCATGCCATGCCATGCCGTCCGTCTCCTCCCGCAGGAATAACGTGGTACCCCGGGAACCCTCCCCCCGCCCCCCCCGAACGTCTCGGAAATTCTCCATGATTCCTGCAATAACAACACAAAAAGAACGGACCGTGTAAGTGAGCCGGGGGTGGGCCGCCGTCCATCGTCGCCCGCCGTTCTCTACCCCCACCATCCATCCCTTTACGGCTTTGACATAACTCTATTCCCCCCCCCCCCGCCGATCATGGAATCTCGGAGCATTTCTTCCTAACGAAAAAAGATAGACAAAGGGAGAGGTAGAGGAGGGAGGGGGAGCCACCTGCCGCTACCGAAACCATACGGGCTCTGTGCCCAGCAGAGTGATGCATCTCGGCCGCCCTAGACTCTTGAGGATTATGCCGGGTAGGGATGGCTATATATGTGCACATGTGCGACCTGAAGACGGAGCGTCTGGTTCAAGTACTTGAGTGTCACTGGAATCGTGGTTTCGGTTTACGGCAACCCCCCTCCCTCTCTTTTCTTTCCCACCGGGACGAACTCGGACATGGATGACGACGGGTACAACATCACAGCGGCCGGCCGATATCAGACCCTCATCGGAAACCCCTCCCCCCCCCCTTCATGGATCTGGCATGGTAGTCGTTTGTTGCATTACCCAACACGATAAATGGGGGTTCTTATTGCACGGCCCATGTATAATACAGAAGCAGACCCCTTAATTCCCAACCCCAGCAACCCTCCATAAAACTCCCCGCAACCTTTGTTCTCTCTCTACGAAATCGACCCAAAACACGTCTTTCCGTACACTCGGGGGTTACTGTGAATCCCCCGTTACCGTATTGGCCCTCATTTGTTTATTCCGTCAAACGTCCCGTTGTCGCCGTGTCGCCGTGTCGCCGTGTCGTCAAGTCATCATCAATGCTTTGTTGATACATCATCACGTCGCGTGATGGCCACACCCTCCCTCCCTCGTCCAGAGTATGTTTTTTTTTTTTTTTTTTTTTTTTTTTTGCTTGCCGTCCAAGGTCGTATCAGCCGCGCAACAGGTATCGCCCTTGGCCGTTCGTTTCATCGATTGAGCCTTGACGTCGGCTCACGAAGGAGTATGGACAAAATAAGAAGGAAAGCTTGGCGTCAGGCTTCTGCCACTGCCATCGACGGGCAGCCGAATATGTCGGAAGAAATAAAAGTAAGACAAGTTGGACCCCCTCAGCTATATCGCTCAAAATGAGGCTTACAAATGAGAAGACACACAGAAAGGAAGCAAATATAACAAGGACAAGGAGAAAGAGGAAGAGAGAGAAGGGAGAGGATTGTCTGCGTGATCGACAAGGAAGCGAGACCGTCGACGACGCCATCAAAAGTCCTCGTCCATGACACACCGGTAACAGAAGTAGGCGCAACAGGCATACATCCAGAGGAGGCGCGTGCTGTGGCAGCCCTTGATTTGCGCCTTGTCGACAGGCCGCGGAGAGGGCCCCCGATCCACCTCGTCCACGAACCGCACGCGGTTATAATGGTCCTGGGACGGGACGTACGTCGGCGGCGGCTGCCGCACCTTCTGCACCGACTCGGTGCCGGCGACGACGGTGACATCGGTGCCGATCGTGTTCACCGTGTTCGCCGTGCCGGGCGCCGGCGGCACCTCCATCGAGGGCTGCCGTTTCGGCTGGGCAATGTGTGGGAGCGGCGGTGGAGGTGACCGTGGAGGCCTCGGTGGTGGTGCCCCGCGTCCGAAGCCGCTGCTATTACCACCGGCGGCGCCGCCGCCGAGATCATCACCTTCGACGCCTCGTCCATCTTGTCCATGGTCCTCGGCTCCATCGAGTGAGGGAGGATAAGAGGAGTACGTCGAGTAGTTGGAAACCGAGTTACGAGGAGGGGGGTGGTGTTGGCCGAGGACGCCCGAGCTGGCCCTTTGGCTGCCTGGCTCGCCGTTGCGGACGCGGCCGTTGTAGTTGAAGTCCCGGAGCCCGCGCTCGCCGCCGCCGCGGCGGTCGGCCACCTGCTCCGCCTCCTCCTCCGACGACGCGAGGCCGCCGTCCTCGTATCGCTGCGGCCCCTCCTGCATCTGTCGCATGTGCTGTTTCTGCAGCACCTGCAGTTCATGCAGCTGTAATTCAGGACGTTCCATGATGCTGAACAGGATGTAACGGGGAAAGCAGAAGGAAGTTGACCAGACTTGCGTTCGCGCATCCCTCTCTCTCTCTCTCTCTCTCTCCCTCTCTCTCTCGACGGTAGGTTGGGCCGCAAGACTGTGGCCAAACAATGTTGAGAAAGGAGGGGGCGATCTGTATCATACTGACGGGAGACCCCTACCTACTCAGCATCCAGTATGACGCTTAGGGCAGACGGGATGCGGTCACTTCCGACCTTGCCGGCTGGACGGGAACAGCCAACTCGTGCCCGGTCTGACGACGGGACTCCGGATAGCGTGGATCGATGTCAACAACGCCATATGCACAAAAACCCGAATGAACAGCTGATCAAGACATAATGGACACCGGGTCCGAGGCAGCCATCTTCCCCGCGCGTACCAAAGAAAAAACGTTCGTCTTTGGGTCACTACTATCAGCGTGCGGAGCGGTAGTGCACAGGGGCATTTCATCCAGTCTACGAATGTCAACCCACATTGACTTTGGAGGGAGGGCTTGGGCCGAAGCTTCGTCCTCGCAGCTCATGACCTGCCGGGTTCTGATACGGGGCCATCTTTCTTGCAGTCTCTTCGATTTCCTCTTTCAGAAGACAGGCATGGGACGAGCAGAAGTGAGCAAGTGAGCGTCGGTGGGAACTCGCAGGCCGGCGAAAGAGAGGAGAGAGAGAGCCAATGTTGCTTCTCTGTAATCTCCCTCGCGGGTCTAGGAGCAACCCCGGACATTTCCCATCGTTGCGTAGCGCGCATGCAGCGCAGTGCCCATTCAAAGTTTTGACCTAGGTGTAATTCAGTCGTCAAGTAGGCAACAAAGTAGAGAGATTATTTGTCGCGGACGAAACTTGGAGGGAGAAATAAATGGTGCCCGGGCCATGAAGGCTGCGCTGGCCACCGGCAACCCAATGTCTCGTGCACACGCCGTCGTCTCGTGTGCAACAAGCGACCCCTCCCCTCTCCTCACATTGACGATGTTGGGGCGGCAGGGCTCCGGCGAAATCGCGGCCGGGCGGACCATCGCGTTCCGCTGGTTTCGGGGGAGGCAGGGTCAACCAAGGTCGGTTGAGCAATACACCGAAGCTCGTGGTCATCTTTGCCACTCCTTCGAGTCAGTCGTGCCCGAGCCAAACAAGAGAGGTAAATGAAAAAAAATAAAAAAAAAAGGGAAGGAGGAGCCTCTAGTGGGACATGTCATCGTCTGAACTTTGGCCGACTCAAGCTGCCGGCGTGAGTCTCTTTCTCTCTCTCTCACCTGCAGACCAATGATGACAGACATCGCCCTTTGGTGGTGATTGACTGGGAGTAAGGCCGGATCCGTTCGCCTCGGCCGATGAGCAGTGCAGGCCCGCCTGACGGGAATCACGCCATTGGATTGAGGTGCGCATATGTAGCACGTTGGGGCAAAGCCAATATCCGTCTGGCCATGCCTTTGGAATACATCCGACTGATCAGATGCTTAGAAGCGTCAGTAAAGGTTATTATTATTACCTACCTGATCCCCAAACCGCCGCACGTTCTTGGTCCTTTGGCAATTGCCGATACAATACAGAAATGCGAACCGTGAACAACAAAAACAGCGCGAAGCTGCGGTTATTGTCACATCGCTCGTGATCCCCGGGCGTTTTCTTACCCTGACCGGACTTCGTCACGCCTGATCAAGCCAAGACGCGGGCTGCTCGGTGTCGGTTCCGCGGCCGCATCGCTCAGTAGATCCAAGTCTCAGCGTCGATAGTGGGCGAACCGTGCCAATGATGATCATTCTCAACCCCTGCCCGGTAGCACTGAAAAGAGTTCCAACATTTTCGCGTCCGTATCACTCCCCCCCCCCCCCCCCCTTTCCCCCAAATCAGATCAGCAATCGTCTTCTCGGCTTTAAGAAAAGACGGCTTTTACGACGAGCTCGCTCGCATTTCCAGTCATGTCTGTGCGATGACGGTGGGCTCGGACAATCAGGCCATCCATCTAGCCTGTCTGACACCAGATTAAACGGCTAGCCACGCATCCTCTAGCCGTCGGCGGGGTTAAGTACTATGCAGGTAGCCAGTGCGCCTGTTTGTGTTTTTGGGACGGGATGTCGTTGACAGGTGTGTGGGTGTGTGTATGTGTATGTGCGCGCAGCGACTTGTCTGGACCGGCACCGGCACCGGCGCCTGGCACCAGTCAGTGTGGGCTCAACAAGTACCGCAGGTCCCTCAAGCCGGGAAAGAAAACCTCCAATGACACGGGTCTGATAGGTAAGGGAGGATGGTGGAGATTGACTGGTGAGTCGTGACAACACATCTTCCGCCCCGTAGAAAAACAAGCAAAGGGATGGGCGCTGTCCCACGTGAAGCCCACGCCCTAAGGCGCGAACCATTGATGTATCGTACATGTACGCTTACAACTAGGCCAGCAACTACCTAGGCCGGTTGCGAGGCTGAACTTTCCGTTAGTTCCCCAGCCAAGGCGGGATTCCATCGTGTGCGTGCCATGTGTCTGCTCCGATAGTGGATTGACCGAGCCAGAGACCGGTGGCACATGGCACACTGTCGGAGGGCTTGTTGTCGTGCGAGGAGGCTCAACGCCACGTGAACCAGGTCGGACGACCGCCGCCGCCGCCCAACGTCCAGGTTCCTCGGCGTCAAAGGCGATCGACAACCCTAATATCGGACAGCTGTAGCAGCCCGCAAGCCTCTTGAGTAAATGCAACCCAAACGGGCTTGCTGAGTTTGCCCATGGCGGCTGAGCATGGCCAAAGGACTTGAGTCGGGGTGCCGCCGACTCGCAAATCTTTGAAGGAAGTTTGTGTGCGCATGCAGTGTTTGCGGAGGAGCGCAAACACATATGCCTCATATGAGACTGCGTCGCTTATTGACACATGACTTTACCGCACACTGAGCAACGACACTCTTCGCCGTGGTTTCTTTAATTGAATGGCAGTGCCACTACCTAGGGATAGTTGCATTTGAAGCCAGGAGTGCGGTAAAGATAAGAACAAAAACCTGGAAAGAAAAACTTTGAAAAAAAAAAAAAAAAAAACCCCCCAAACCTTGGAGTGATCTATCAACGGCAGGTTACAGTCATTACCAATAGCCGGAGAAGTGAAAATTAAGACTTCTACACCGTCCGTACATACCGAGGGGGGTCCACCTTCCTAGGGTATTTTATGTGCAAGTGCCAAGTTTGCCAGGCCGCCGTTGCACGAGGCAGGAGAGGCTCGTCGGCACCTTTGAACGCTATTTGCCAAGGGTCCTTGTAACCCGAGTGCGAGCATCTTGAATGAAACCAGATTATCCATCTCGTCCATGGCAAGATGGTCGACGTCTTGGGCGTCAAACGGTCAGGACGCAACGCAAACGACATGGCATGGCCAAGTATGTATTCATACATACCATAGTCTACACTACCCACCGCCGGGTCTCTACACCCAAGGAGGCGAATATATGTGCCCTGTCATACGACGGCGGTGTGCCGGTCAATCATGGCCCGCCGGGAATGTCGCGGCGCCCTGTCCTGTGTGTATATGGTACCCCGAGCCCAAGGATCGGTTGTCATGCGTCCCCGGGGTTTCGCTGGTTGTGAAATCCAACGTCAGCAAGAGGTGCCCACGTGATCCCATGCCCGAACCGGAGCGGAGACGAAAAGGAGCGGTGTTCACGGGCCCAGAAAAAGAAAAAAAAAAGTTTCATACATAGTACCTACCTGTACACCTATTGTTGCGGTTGGGGCTGGGGACATGGCTGGGATCAATCTTGCTAACGATCGGGTGTACGGGCGGGCAGGCAGGCCTCTCGTCCCAAGTGTCGGGAGGCAAGGCAAGCCCGTTTTGCTTTGAGCGAGACTTGGACGAAACCATCTCCCGTCGCTCGCCCAATGGATCGGCCGGGCTCCCCGATGTGCGCAGGTAAGCGCTGTGGGCAACAGTCAGTCAGTCAGTCGTGTGTGGTAGGTAGACTTTGTAGGTTAGGTTGGTCTGGAAAGCAAACTCCTCATGCGATGCGTCTGTTTGAAGTGCATCATTGGCTATCGAGCCGCACCAGTCGAGCTCCCTTGGGACGCCGACATGTGTTTCTGTGCGTAGTTGTGTTTTCTGTTTCTGCGTGTGTATCCGTATTGTACAGCATAGCAATGCTGTCAGGGGGGGACTGTGAAAGGACTGTAATGCATGCATGCAGTAAGTACTCCGTAAGTAGTACAGCAGCAAGGCCAGTCCCCGATTTTCGCCATGTGGCATTGTCGATTCCGGCCTGCGCCGAAACGACGCACACACTATGTATTCATCATTGGGATGGATGAGCGTTGCATTTTATTTGGAAGAGCGGGACTCTTGTTGGCGTCTGTAACGCGTGTGCTGTTGTTTTCCGTTTTTTCTTTTCGTTTCTTTTTTCCCCCCTGGTAACGGCACATGCTTGGCCGGCGTGGCCGCTGGGTGGTAGTGGAAGCAATGAGATGGAGGATTGCCAATTACCTACCTACCTAAGGTAGGTACGTGTCCACAGCAACAACAGGTCTAGGGGCAATAGCAAACCAATGTCGCTGGAGAAAGAGAAGAGAAAGGAAAGAAAGAACAAAAAGGGCATCAATGCAGTGCATCCGTAATTGTCTCCAAGTTCTCCCTCTTGTCGTCGGTCGGTGGTCTGCATTGTAGTGCATACACTATCCGCATATACTATACCCTACCTATTACGTAGTGTACCATGCCCAGATGGCAGCGTACCAGCCTGAGCCCCGGCCCTTCTGAACGTCTTTCACCTGGGCAGCCCTGGACCTTGTGCGTGAACTTTCGCGCGTGGCTTGCCCACCCACGTGGCACTCCCCCACCACTGAGGCCGAGCCAGGTCGGGTCAGGGGCCCATGACCTGTCTACCCCCCTCCCTTCCCCCTGCTCTCACATGGCTCGTCTCCGTTAGGTACTCTATACCTATGCAGCCCCCGCAGCGCCGCATCGTGCACATCGTACGACTTGACGGTGTTGTGAGCCTTGCCGCCGAGCTGGGCCTTGTTACCAGTACACGTTCCTGGCGTCTAGAAGGCCGTACCGTCCTTGCCTCCACCCGCTGCGCCGTGGACCGCATAATGTGGAGCGCAGTCATCATTGACAAGCCGGTCGTGCCCGCCTGCATGGCTTCAAGACAAGCGCTCGGCCCAGCCTCCTTTTGGCAGCTTGCCCGCTGGTTCATACCATCGATGCGATAGACTCGTGTGCTCGACAGACAGGACCTTGCGTCGACGAGACAAATCGATAGGCGGTTTTTTTTGGGGGGGGGGTGGGGGGGGGGGGGGAACGTAAAGTAATAGATAAGCCAGCATCTAAAAATTCAAGGGTCGCAGGCATGGCGCACGACAAACGAAAGAAGAAACACCGGCTTGAAACAAGCCTTTCCAACACGCGTGACTGCAGAAAGACATGCCGCAAGAGCTTGCTTGACAGGCAGAAACTGGACAGGAAAAGAAAATGCATAAAATCGCGGTTGATCCACGTAGGGAAAACAAGATGAAAGAAGGGGTTAGGCCGGGGCCGCTGTTTTGAAGCCGTCGCGAGGCATAGTCGTATGTTTTCAAGACCGGCTTTGAGCTCTCACCGCTCTCACATCGCCCAAGAAACGGACGGGCATGTGTGGATAAAAGAACCCTGCTACCCTTCTGGTAACGATCAGAGGCCGCAACTTGGAATTACCAAACCAATAGCAGCCTCAATGCTAGGCTTGATATCTTTCTACCTAGTGTAGACCATTAGCAAACAGCCGTGGCCGCATGAACCATGAACAATGTCTTTGAGCTGTTGCGCTTTCTCCCTTGGCTCTTTGGCAAGATTAGCCCGTCTCGGATGGCGCTGAAACAATGCCGGCTGGTCGCTTAAGAGGATCGGGAACGTCGCCCGTCAAAATAACAATGCCTTCTTGCTGTGGGGGAGCACGTCGATCAACCGGATGTCCTGCAGCTCCTGAATGGCTCGCAACGGACCAGCATGAGCTGCTCAGGGGGTCTGGTCGACTGATGACACGACCGTAGGTATGCTATTAAGCTGTGAGTAGTTTTCGTCACCGATTGCAAGCCGGACTGAGAGCCGCCAACTGCTGCCTCTGTTCCCAGAGGTTTACATTCACCAGGTGTAAGGGAGCAGCAACTATTCCGAGGAGCTTCCTACTGTGCGTGGAAGGAAGCCTACAGTAATGCCTATGCCTGTGATCGAAGTAGGTATCGTGCCTGTCGTCCGCTACCGCCATGATGCAGGTCCTGGCCGGTGAGCGCCGCGTGTAATGTCATTGCTGTTACTGCTTACCACAAATGAAACCCAAGGCAAGGGGCGCCTGACGTCTAGGGAAAACACCATCAAAGGCGCTTACGAAGATGGGGGACTTCACGGCTCCTGGCCGTCATGGGTAATTCTACCAGTGGTCCGGTGATCAAACCTCTACAAGCCTTTTCTTCTTTCTTTCTTTCTTCCTTTCTTTCTTTCTTTCTTTCTTTTTTCATTTCTTTTTTTTCCCTCTTCCCCTTTTTTCTTCTCCCGCACTCTACCGGCACAGGAGTGATGCTGGGTTTGGTGTCTGTGCTCCAAGCACAATCTTAAACCCTGCCCGGCAGCCGCGGAATTTCGTTTGATCTAGTTTAGTATCCCACTGGATTGGCCGACTGCCAGATTGAGGATGAGCTAGGACTGCCGAGCATATGTTAAGCTCTCGCTGCTGACAACCCTCTCCCATACGTCGACATGCGCGGGAAGACTATCAGCGAAACGTCACACGTTTGAACTCAAGGCTGTGCTGGTAGGCCGGTAACAAGACTCGGAAATCCCAGTCTCGAACGGACATCGGATGGAACAGACGGATCGCCGCACCGTACTAGGTTGAGAACCCATTTGTGGTCCTCATCTCCCGGTATAACATCTATGCCCTGGAGCCCGGCCTGTGTCGCACTGAATCGGGACAGCCATGTTGAAAATTTGTCTCACATCGCGTGGTTCAGAGCCGCAATTCAACCCTTGGGGCCTGGGCCCCTTAGGCCGTGTTTCCATGGAAGGCTTCTGGAAGCTCGTAAGTACGAAGCACATGTACGATGATCTGCGGGCTCCAGCTGCAGGCAGTGCAAGTCTCCTCATTTCCACCCGCTCCGGTGTCACATTTGGAAGAAACGAAGACGGTTCCAGTCGGTTTGGAGACCAAATGCAGCCCGGAGGCCCTGTAGAGTTTCCTGTTACTAAGATTTCGGTTTGAGCAGCAGCGCAACCTCTCTTGGGACCCACGGGAGATGCAAGGCGCTCGGATGGCATGGTTTGTTGTAGTGGGATGTTATACTTCCACCCTCACCCAAGGCCGGAGGAGGAGGAGGAGGCGGCGGCGTGTTGGTGACCAGCCACCAAGGCTCACAGAAGACGTTCAGCTCCCGGATGTACTGGGCCGGACCTAGAACGATGGCAGTTTCTGGAGCGGGTTACTGAGAGATATCTACCTACCTCAGTCGCGGCTTGTTGAGTACTTAGCGCTCGGGCGATGCTTTGTTAGGCAATTGGTTGGTGGATCTGTTCTGGCAGCGGCGCCCATGCGGGCCAGTTGGAGGGGCTCAGATGGCCAAGGTGGTAACGATCGGCGGACAGGGACCAAGGGACGAAAGCAAATGGTTTGGGAAATGACGAGCCACGAGGGTCCCCATCGACAGCTCCTCAGTCATCACGGTGACTCCGAGGTCGATGTAAGTAAATGCGGTTTCATCGTTCCTCATCCGAGGCTGGAACACGCACGGCATCGGCGACGGATAGCGTCTATGCCAGGCCTGATGGTCGAAAAAAAGAAGGGCTTCGCGCGTTAAAATGCCGAGATTGACTGCCGACGCGGTCATGATTCTTCTGATAGTTTTCGTGTTTTATTCCCTTCTTTCTGGAGGTTAGTTCAGGCTCAGTGTTCAGGTTCTTTCCGATTGCCGGACGTCTCGTTTCAGTCCCTCTTTAGTCGCCGGCGGGAGGAATGCCGCCGCAGTGCTCCAGTGGGGGAAAGGACCGGCGAAGAATTAGTTCTGACCAGTTCTGACCCCACTCGCCTCTGTCAGTCAGGTACTCCTGATACAAGGCCAAACAGACGACTTCCCGCGAGTATGTCCGCGGGACTGGCACCAGGTAGATTACCTAAGCGAGTGTACAAATCTCGAGAAGCTCGTACTGTGGGCGAGCGCGTGCGTATGATATGAAGGTATGAAGAAGCAGCGGTGAGAAAAGGTGACACAGTGTGTGTTAGTCTCTAACGTGTGCTGATAGCGCCACTCGGTTCGGCTATTGAAGCTGGCCATCCTTCAGCAACGGTCCGAGAGAGGAGGTAAGAGATGGCCCACGGCACGGTACAGATGTTATTTTTGCAGTGGGGCATGTTCTGCATCGTGGTAAACCACCAAAAAGGCCACGAGGAACAAGGCGAGGAAGAAGGAGGGAGAAGAAGAAGAAAAAGAAAAAAAAGCCCCAGGAATTTTTAGGTGGGAAATGAGGGGGGAGAATTCCAGGATGATGACAGGGGTGGCCGCTCACTGCGTGGCAGCAACGTGACGGCGCCATGAGAAGACCAACCCACTGGTGAATCCACTGCGTGGTTGCAGGGAAGGTGCTGGCCCAAAACAGCTTGGCTCAGTGGGAGCAATCCCTGAGGCCACGCGCCGATCGGTTGACCTGGGTGGTGAGACTGCCAGGAGCGGCCCCCACCCTGGGTCTCATTGGAGCAGGCGGAGCAGGGGCGGGAGCAGTTGCCTACTTGGTGTACATCGTACATTGTACACTACCTACTTCCAGCCACACATGTAGTCGGTACATCCACAGCGAGCGAAATGGAGACTTGGATGGCGCAGCGCAGACAAGGCAGTCGTGTGCATGCAAGGGTGCTACTTTCCACCATCACGTTCCATCCTGCTTCAGGGCGTGCAGTGCAGTGCAGAATGCAAGATGCAGCTTGAATCCGTCGCATCCAATCCATGAGTTAGCTAGCTGGATGGTGTTGCCATGTTGCTTGTGGTGACGCACGTACCAGAGCCGGCCGAGGTTCCGGCCCTGATTACTCGAGGAACTTCTCTCTGGTTGTTGTTACACCATTGCCCCGGCCAAGGCTGCTGGAGTTGGGTACTGTGTAGGTAACCTTGACAAAGCGGCGGTCGGCCACTTGCTCCAGCCCTTGTGATGTACAAGTACCTATGCCATAGTGTCGGGCTACTTAGGTACCTACCTACCTGCTTTCTTTCTGCCACCTTACCACTTTTATTCCCGAGGCATCTGGCTTTGCACTTTCCTCACCCCCACCCTATCCACATCAGCACCGCTATCATTGGCTGTCTGACGCCTAGGAACCTGCCTGCTACCTGACGCGGCGCGACCTCTCTCTACAGAGTATCTCTCTCGTTTTGCCAGGCATCCCATTCATCCTACCCAGTATTCCCACTCACCTCCACTTCACCATCGCCAAAGTATCCAATGGCACAGCGTCGACACCGGCGTTGGATAGATATCCTTACGAGTACAGCCGTCAGCTAGTGGCACCTATCCCCTGCGATCACGGGCGGGCGTCGAGGATGAGGAAATCGCATCACCGCCTTTTCTGTCCCCCCTCAACCTCATGGGTAATCTACCGAGACACTTCCATGCCCACGATACTATACTATACTACACTGTGCCGTCTCACGTTGCAGCCTTCTACGCTAGTGTACCGGTGCTCAATACACTTGCTGCCTCGAGCCTATCTACCTACCTAGTAAGCAACGTGCAAACGCCGCCGCTTTCCTCAAAACGTGCCCGCACTGCCGCCACGAGCACCCCACGTTCTCATTTCCCTCCCCGATAGGATAGTTCAGGGCCGCGGGCTGCCGATCAAGCTTCCGGGCGGTGGTGGCCTGTCCGCTATGCTTTGACGCTGTTCCTGCAGTCCAATAGAGTGGAATACTGGTTGGGGAAGATATCAGATGGCGACTTACTCAGGCCATGCCTACACTGTCTTTGTCTGGGCAACCCGATACCCCTACACCGCACACCCTCCTCTCCCAGGTCCCCTATCCGTCCATCCATCCATCACCAGTCAGTCCTCCAGTCCATTCCCCGGCCTCTTCTGCCGTCTTGGCCCCCGATGGTGCCTTACCCGGGGGGCTAGCCGATCTAGTATCAGCGCAGTTGAGATGAGTACCGTTGCGATTTCAGTTTGCATAAGCCGCCCCCTCAACCAACAACCGCAGCAAATAAGGTATCACTTAGGCTTTCAACAAACCTCACTCTATGGCGAGAACCGGCGGCATGCCGTCGAGGCCATTCACCTCGCCTAACGACCAATGAATGCGACTGCCTACGAGTGATGCTACCTCCGTTTTGTCCATGTTGGCCAATCCCAGGACTGATGGAACTTGGGCACTTGAGAATACACCCACCCACCCATTCATTGCTTAACCCCTGACCATGCTATGCCCTCCCTCGTCGCGCCGTCACTGGCGAGGTATGACAGGTTGACAAGCCTCTGCTGGCAGGTTGCATCGACATCAAATGTCTGGAGTCGGCTGGCTGGGCGCATGACGGGAATGCAGGTATTGGATATTTATTCCATGCGACCGGAGAAAATGATGGCAAGGCAAGTGTCGTGCCTTGCCATCGGATCGAACTGAATCCTGGAATTGGCCGAGACCCCCCCCCCTTTTTCTTTTTTTTTTTTTTTAAACCAGGGTAGACATGAACACCATCTATTGTGCGATTCGTTCCCTTTCTTCTCTCCGCTCTTCCGAGTTAAGAGTACGCCGCGTCGATACCCATCAACTTGTTGGCCTCGACGACATCAATTGCTTCCCTTTCCTTTGGGGGCATAGGAGTGGGGATTGCCCTTCGAGTCGAGGTGGCGGCTGGCGTCGGCTCACCTAAGGCGGCATGCGAGAGTGAGGAGTGTGTGTTTGGCGAATTGATAACCGCTGATGCATGCCGACGGCCCCTCCTCCCCCAAGGGTGTTGGGTGTGCAAGTTGATGTCCCCATCAGAGCCACGATGCATGCATAGCTAAGAAGAGCTCAGCCTTTCTCACAGATTTCAATTGCACCTCTTTCTCTTCTTTTCTTTTCATGATCGGTCGTACTCCTGTGGGCACTACAACGCTGCTGGAATATACTCCGGCTTGTCCTCTGTCGATCAGGCGGGGGACGGTCGGCAAATCCGACGCGTAGTGTCCACACTGTACGTAACGGCTTGTGATGAAAAACTACCGTATGAGATTCTGCTGCACCAACCACCTACAGCGTAGGTATCTATCTGTACACCTGCATGCCCCCCCCCCCCCCCCCCTTTAACCCGCGCCGCACCCTTCAACACAGCATGCATGCAAGGAGAGGGGAAGGAGGTGAAGGTGAAAGAGAGGGGAACACACGACAATCCCTACCAGGTCGTCCATTCACGACGCCTCATGACGACTGCTTTCGAGACCCGACCGGCCGACCCCGTTTCCTAAAAAAAGATTCGTCCCTTTCCCCTCAATAGCCCAGGGTCTATCTAGCCTTTTGCCTTGAGAAAAAAGAGAAGAAAAAAAAGAAAAAAAAAAAAAAGGGGGGGGGGGGGGGGGGGGGGGGGAGAGAGAGAATATAGGATCCAAAATCGGATCCGCGCGTTTTCAACACGCAGCATCTCCGTCTCATAGCATCTCTTTGAAAGGGATTAGGCAGATGGGATCTCGCTCCTGGGCCCCCTCCCCCTTCGGCCGCCTTTGGGTTGAAGAGATGGGAGTAGGTAGAATGCGGATGCAGCGCCAGGGTTATACAAAGTACCGGACACTCTAATGATAGGGAATAAAAGCCACTAAGTGCAACTATCCCTACCGTCTACGTAAGGCGTGCTGGGGTACACTACAGAGTACAAAGGTGGTTGAGGTGTAGGTAATTGCGAAGGAACTATGTGGAAAGGGGAGGCATGCCTCATGGCAACAGGCAAAACAATTACGCAGTAAGGCAAACAGGGGGTGGGAGCGGCAGGCAAGGCACATGGCGGAAATGTGAAGAGTGGCAGGGGCCTGAAGAGAAGAGAGGGGATGGGAGTGGAACAGGTACCAACACATGGATACGTACATCAGGCCGTTCTAGAAAGACTGTGAGGTCAGACGTGACGCAGTAAAGTCAGGTACCGGGAGCTCTTCAGACTGGGCTCTTTACCGCACGAAACAAATCGACGTGGACGGTTAGACAAAAACGCAGTGAACATGTCTATTGTATATCTACTACTAAGATAGACTACTCACGACCAACTTGCTGTACATTACACCTGTGTGTATGAGCGTCAGCGATGGTGCCCCTCCGCTCTCGCTCTGTAGTAGTAAGGCACCTATGCGGCGGCCGCGGGCAGGAGAACAGACATGTTTTCGAAGAGAGAGGGGAAGACCACCTAGGCGGAGATAGGTACCTGGTCAATTTATGTTTAGTTCACGACCTCGCAACCAAGGTTGCAGGCGTGGATGGATGATGGAGCCGTAGCTAGAAAATTGCAGGGGCTCCCCCCTCCCCTATGCGCTATTGCACTTTAATCAATGGGCTCTCTCTCTTTCTCTCGCTGTCAAGTCACGCTGGGATAGAGAGAGACAATGTACCTAAGAGAGTGGGTCCTCCTTCCCCGAAGTGGCCTAGACCGGATCAGGGGTCTAGCGGCAGGTGGCAGATCACTAGCATCAGCAGGAAAGAAGTTGAAGAGAAGCAAAAGGAAAAAGGAAAGGGGGAATAAGAAAAGATCTCCTATCAAAGGCTTGGTTGTCAGGATATGGGAGGAATGGCATGTAGCTTACGGTGTAGGTACTGCCGACCGTAGGAGGGGATTACTTAGCCAGCATTTACCTTACAAATTCCCCTCCCCTTGCCTCTTTGGACGCGGCATGGAACAGGGCCATGCATATTCACCTCGTGGCTCGTGGTTCGTGGCGCCGGTTGTACGGGTGTATTGTGCGTACACCACCTAAGGTAGGTAGATACGTATGTGCATGCATGTAGTATGTACATCTATCTCATCGTCGCATGTCTCTCCCGTCAGCAATGGCCTCATAACTGCAGTCGCAACGGCAGCCGGTTTTCGAAGGAGAGAGGGGATAAATGGAAGAAGAGGGAAAAGACGCGCCGAACAAGCTCATCATGTTGGAAGGATGGGTGGATGGAGGCTGGACACCATCGAGACATATCCTTCATCTCCATCTCCTTCTCTTCCTCACTCATTCACTCACTCACTCACTCACTCACTCGAACCATCTCTCTTTCATCCCCCCGCTTCTTCTTCTCCGCCCTAAAATAGATTGCGCTGCCCGCTTTGCCCTTCCTTGTTCCTCTGTTCAGTCGCCTTGACTCCTTTCTGTCTAGCCTCCCAGATAGGATAGCCTCTTTTTTTTTTTTTTTTTTTTTTTTTCTTCACGGCATTCTGCCCACTTGTCATTCCGAGTTAGAGCCAACCACGCACCGGTCCATCAGGCTCGCCAATCCCGTCTGTCCCGGTTCGAAAAGGAAGACTTTAAAGAGAGCGAAGGAAAGCCCCCCTTCCCCGAGCCGCAAGCCGGTTCTCTGTGTAATCGAATCATCGACAAAGTAGACACGCCCGCTCCTGTTTCGTATGGGCGGATGATTTGAATACTCGACAGCCTGTTCCGAACCCGTCTTAGCCTCGTTGGCCTTTCCTTTCTTCCATCTCTGTTGTCCACCCTAACGACGTTCGAAAGAGAGACCCCAAGCCTCGAGACCAGTCTCCTCCGTCTCGAGTTTCACTCTGACCAGCCGCCTCGACTCCTCGTCCTTGACCTTGACCCGGACCACAGGGGAATAGGAATAGAAGTAAAAATAAACCCATCCCCGCACCAGAGGCAGCGCCTTCGTTTCTGGTATCTGCATCCCAGCGCGCCGGGCCTATCTGCCATTATCATTCGTACGTCCTTACTTCCGTCCCATCATCGACGTCCGCTGCGGCTTTCCTACACCCGTCCGCATCCTCGCCCTCATCCATATCGCTGCCGCCATCTTACGTCGGTCCGTGTGCCTCTCACTCCATGTCGCCAAGCGCAGCGTGAACTACAAGAAAGATTAAATAGAAAAAATCAGGAGAGAGGAAGAACCCCCCCCCCCCCCCTCCCCAAAGGTCAATTTCGACAAGCCCATTCGAGGTCCTTCCCTCCACCCCCTAGAGACAGCTTGGACTGTCAGCTTCACGCCTGGAACCGGCAAAACACGCAAGCTTCATCCACCAAATCCCGCCGCTTCAAGTCAGTATTACCTCCCTTATCGTACTCACCTGTCGCAGTCCCGCCATGGCTCGACGGTCATATCCGTAATCGTACCATCAATGTCCCCTTCTCCTCCCTCTCTGCTCTTTTCTGCCTCGTTTCTCTCTGTCTCGGGCCTTCCCGTTGCCTGTGCGCCGCTACCCAGTACATCGCGCCGTCTACTTCGTTTTTTCCTTGGTTCTCTCTTCATTTCATCCTCTGAATCCCACTTCCCCTTGTGTCGGCCTCACCAAACAACTCTCGACTCCAGTACCCAACTAAGTGGCGCGGGGCCTTCTCTCATGCTGGCCCTGACTGACTGCTGGGCTGTGCCGCCTGCCTTGGGTAGCCTAGGCGTGTAGCCTCCGTCCTTCCAAGTCCTGTGTACGGAGTACCTACTCTCCCCTCCTAGCTTACCTCCCGTTCCCAGTCTTACTCCCCGTGAGACTAGGCCCTCCCCTCCTCATCTACCCCCCCCTTGATACCCTTTTTTTGCTTGCAGGGTTCCACCATCTACATGTGTATACATCGACCCCTCGAGACATGTGCCTATACCGTACTGTACTTTCGTCTCACTATTGTACCTGTTCTACCTCTTCTCTTTCTCGCGCGCGCTCACTCGCTCCATTCGGCCCATTCGCGCCATTCGCTGCCCATGTCACTAATTCTCCTCTACTCTCCTCCACGCCCACACCCTGCCTCACCAAAAACCCGCTTTCTCTTTCCCTTTTTTATTTTTTATTTTATTTTGTTTTGTCGCGCGTACCTTTTTATCTGAATAGCCCGTCTTGACGTTCGCGCTTCTTCTAACCCTCCCTCCCCCCAATTAGATGGCCGCTGTCTTCAAGACATCCCAAACTTCTAACCACGAGCCACTGTCAACCGAGACCAGCTCTGAACCTGATTCTGCCTCGCACAAAGCCAACCCCAACCTCAGCAGTGCCAACTCTCGATCTGCTGCCACTACCACCACCTCCTCCTCTCCCTCCTGCAACACCAACAGCACTACATCATCACCGACAGACCCCCACCAGGCCGCATCCACGGTAAACCGCCCTTATTACCGCTCGCATCACCAATCGCCCTCAACCAGTTCTCTGCATAAGCTGCAACGCTCCGGCGGTCTTTTCGGTTTCGCTGCCACTGCCATTGACAAGACCCAGTCCGCACTCGCTGCATTCTCCTCGGACCAGTCAGTCCGCCAGCGCGCCTCTAGTTCCGCATTTGGCAGGGCCTCCTCTTTCACCCCCGATTCTGCTTCGGACTACTCTGCCAGCCTTGCCTCAACAGACAAATACCCACGATATACGAGCGCCTCCAACTATTCGTCTTCAAGCAGCACTCTCAACCAGCTAGAGGGCAAGCATCCAAGCCAGGTATCGCTGGTACAGGATATACCCTCTCAACCCTACAGCGAGACCGACCCCAATAGGCCTCTACCCTACCAACAGCCGAGCATAGAGAGCAAGATGCATCAAACTTCCTCGCGGCTTCTCCGCATGACGGACGATGACCGGCCATTCACCAAGGTCAGTAACCCGTCAGTCCGGTCGACGCCGTTCGCCGAACCGATCCAGTTTTCGAAAGAGTCCCGTGCTACTCGCCCTCCAAACTATGGCTAGCCGCACCCCTGCACTGCACGTAGATGATGGCTAATCCGTACAATTGAATAGGACTTCAAAGACCTTTTCTCGACACTCATCGTCAGCCTCTTGCCCTTGTCCGCACACCGCGTGCGGTTAACACGCGTGGAAAACACATTCCTGTCCGAAGATGCGATCAACAACTTGGGCTCCCTCAAGTTCTCCCAATCCAACCGTATGCCTGACCCCAAGGACCCCTCTAGAATAGTGACGACCACGACGACCACGACATTTTCGATGGCCAAGGACATGGCCCGCTCCATCTGCCAAAAGTTTCTCGAGGCAAGGTTCATCGAGTCCGCCGATGGCAAGTACCAGCAGGTGTACAACATGAAGGGTTCCGTATGGCAACTGACCACCAAGGGCGTCACGGTGCTGGATCGCTTCTGCTCCCGCAACGGCATTCAGCAAAAGTCGATAGCCGAGCTGGTTGGCTCTACGTTGTCGCAGCTCGTCATACTAGAGAGGGATAGCCAGACGGACAAGCTCATGACCGACCGCGGCACGATTGAAGTCATCTTCCGGAGGTTCATTGGCACACACGGCCCCAACGTCAAGTCGAGCGTCAGCTCGGCCGATTCCGATTCCCTGAGCGACTACAAAGACGGTCTCACTGGTGTCAAGATGGCTAGCGAGCGCAAGGTGAACGGCAAGACGTACAAGGATACCTTCACAGGCAAGGCCGCTACCGATTGGTTGATGGACTGTTGCACAACCGTAGACAGGCGGGAGACGTACGACATCGCGGCGCTGTTCGTGGAGTACGACTTGATTGAGCCCGTGGTGCAAGACCGTGCTCACATGGCACAGTACCCTAGCAACAGCATGTTCCAGCCCACTAAACATGCCATTTACCAACTGACGGCGAAGGGCAAGGATCTGATCAATGGTCTTGGATCAAGAGGAAGGACGTCGGAGAGCGAGGCTGTTGTACCATCCCGCAGCGCCATCGCGCGGGACTCAAACACCCAGAGGTTGGACAAGATCTTGACCGATGCCGCCCTTCGCCTGCTCTTCAGGGAGAACCTCAGGGAAACGCACTGCGAGGAGAACCTGTCCTTCTACCTGGACGTCGACGACTTTGTCCGAAGTTGCCGGGGAGCGATTAGGGTCGCCCAGAAGAACCCCAACGCGAGCTCGCTGGACGGCATCAAGGAGATCATGGCGCAGGCATACGGGATTTATAATGCATTCCTCGCCCCCGGGTCTCCCTGCGAGTTGAACATTGACCATCAACTCCGCAACAACCTGGCCACCCGAATGACCAAGGCCGTCGGCCAAGACGTTGCCATGATCGACACTCTGCAAGAGGTCATGTCGCTGTTCGAAGACGCCCAAAACGCGGTCTTTAAACTGATGGCCAGCGTACGTGTTCACCCCTTCCATGGTTGCAGTTGGAATGTTGCGGATCCGTGAGCTAACCCGAATCTTGCCAGGACTCGGTCCCCAAATTCCTGAGGAGCCCCAAGTACGAGCACACCCTAAAGAACTACGACTTTGACGCAGTCACGAGCGGCGGCCGCGGTCCAGAGCGTAGCACGAGCCGGTCGAACCGCAAATGAGCAGGGTCGGCACAACGCAGCTCGAAACAAACAAGTGAGGAGACGGCGGATCTCGTACCCAAATCTTAGCGCGCGACACGACGGATCGTATAGCTACAACGGCCTCTTCGGCACAGGCCCGCGCAGTTCAAGTTGGCATTTACGGCACTTCCCTCGAACCATAATTTTGTGCATAACCAGGGTGGTCTCTGACTCATTACCAGGCGGCAGGCAGAATCTTTTATTCCTCTCAACAGAGGAGAGCCCTGCTCAAGCCGATGTCGGTCGCCATCTGGATTCTTTTTGAAAATGAAGGCGTTGGGGATGGACTATTCTTAGAAGGAGACCCGATGAAGCGGCGAAACCGAGCCCTCGGAACATGATCACGTCATCATCATTGTCATTGTCATTGTCATCATTGCCATCATCACATGCGGACTTGATTTTTGTTTCTTCATTTTTTCTCTTCTTAATTTCCGACATTGGCCCGAATCATCACTAGCCGGCGGGGCGGACGATCATAGAAGAACGGCATGACAGCGCAGGTCTCAAACCACGATCCCAGAGACGAGTCAACGGCGACCGGTAAAGGATGTTTGGTAGTCAGAAGGTGGATGACAATGGCAGTTGTGCTGCTATTGACATACTAGAAGCGGATGTCTGGCAGACATCACGACAAGAAAGATTTTGGGAGAATAAAAAGGGGAAGGGGAGGGAGGACAAACAGGGGGGAGAGCGGTCGTGGAGCGGCCTGACTCATCTGTACATAAAATCAGAGCTCCCTCAACCGGGTGTGGGGAGAAGGGGAAACGCTCGAGCTTCCAACTTGGACCCTGAATGAGAGGAAAACAGATGAAAGTGGTATCATGCCTTTGCGAGTGTCAGGAATGCCGTTTTGATGAAGTGCGATAAGTCTTGAACTTTGGAAGGAGCAGCAGGCGGTGACGTGGCCCCTTCTTTTACTCGTCTGCCGGTGGCGTGTATCCTGCCGCACTGAACCCCATCTGGACCTGCCGTCTGGAATGCGCCCAATTACCGGTAACTGATGAAGGCATTCTTGTCCACCCCGGCGGTTCACAACAAACACGGGCTCGGAAGGCTCTACGCTGGCATGCCTGGCTGCGACGCCAAAGTCTCATTGGATGTCGAGAAAAGGTGGGGGAGTGTTGATGAGCAAAGGGAAAACATCCCGATCCGGGTATGTCCTTAGACTGTTTGGGGTTTTCAATGCCTTGTATTTTTATTTTTATTTTTGCTTGTGCTCATGCTGCGCATCTGGTCGGTCCTCTGGCATTCAAGCCCCTGGAAACTTGCCGTGCCGGTGGTTGTCGATGCGAGCGAGGAGAAGGCGCGGGCTAGTCAAGACCGCAGGAGAACATAAAGAGAGACCTCCGGGATCGCCTTCTTGTTGACGTCGTCTTTTGATTCCCGCTCACCACACACACGCGTACACACACACGCATCCCTCTTCTTACACTCACAGGACTCGAACATTTCGTTTGTTTGGAAAGGTCTCCCCCCCTTTTTTCTGTTTTTGCTCTTCGGCTGCTTTTCACTGGCCCCAGTCACTCACTTATAAACAACGACACTCGTAATCCAAACATCGCAGAGCGCAACACCCGTTTCCTTAAGTCGAAATATTTTTACCCTATTGATACTACTATTACTTACTGCTCGAAACTCTTGAATCTCGAAGAGGAAAAATCCCGACTCGCCCCGACACTCCCGACTCCCGCTCAAAATTTCATCTCGACAACAGGGCCATCCGTCCATCCGTCGACAACCCCAGGCATAAAAGTCAAAGCAAAAAATACACGGCGTAGCATGCAGATCCATTCCGCCCTCGTAATAATGGGCCTCGTCGCCACAGCTGCAGCCGCCGCCGCAGGCACCGGCACCGCTCCGGTCGCTGGCCTTCCTTCCTCCGGCGTCTACCCTCCGGGCTACAACGGAACGGGCATTTACACTATCACCACGGTGTGGGACAGCGTGTCGACATACTGCCCGGAGCCGACGACGCTGTGCTTCAACGATCGCACCTACGTCATCGACAAGCCGACCACCCTCGTCATCCCTAACTGCCCCTGCACGCAGACCTATGTGAGTTTCCCTCCCTCCCGTCTTGTCCACTCGAATGTTTGCCCGTGACGTTGTCCGGACTCGGTCATTGATAATAGGGTAGCAAGGCCCTATCCATGGAAACGCAAGCGGAAGATGGACGCACACGAAGCAGCCCTGCTAACATGCCCAATCTCTATAGACCACTCGCTACATGGACGGTTACAGGCCCACGAGCTACGCTGTGCCCAAACCGCCCGCCCAGACCGCTGATGCTGGAGGCTACGGCACATACGGGATCTACAATCCCGGCCAACCCGGAGCCCCCGTAGCCCCGGGTGCCCCGGGTGTCACGCCCACGACTCCAGTCGTAGTCACCGCCGGCGCCGAGAAGCACGCCGCATCCGTTATCACACTGCTTGCTGGCATCATTGCCGCCTTCGCCTTGTAAAGCGAGCTCCCTTTCTCAATGTAAACGCCCGAAGTTTTGTTTAATCTTGCAAAACCCCTCCCCCCGACGGGGTTGGAGGAGTCGGTCGGTGCCTCCGTCCTGACCTTGGCCTCTTGTACTTCGTGTTGATGGGGAGAGACTCACAGAGAAGCGAGAAAGGGGGGCCGAGGAATCCGGGGGAGGGAGAGCTGGGGTGAAGTGAAGCCAGACCTGTCTGCTGCGCCTTCTGCACCTTTTAGCTCCGCCTTTC
Organism: Colletotrichum sublineola; assembly: GCA_020631755.1. NCBI lineage: Eukaryota > Fungi > Ascomycota > Sordariomycetes > Glomerellales > Glomerellaceae > Colletotrichum > Colletotrichum sublineola. The sequence continues at coordinate 2,327,360 of JAHSQG010000005.1, read as the reverse complement.
CCGTCCTCAGCCCCCATTTTTTCTCTCGCTTCTTCAACCGTCATCTCTTCCTTTGCGCGGTGTCCGGCGTCCCTCGGTCTCAGGGTTCCCTGAGCCAACGGCCTCCCCTTCCACGGGGGGAGAGGGATATTGAGAACGACTAGGCTTCAGGAACGGGTTCTGATCTTACCGCAACATCATTATCCGTCTCATTTTTGCTCTGCTGCTTCTATTTTTTAGCATTTTCCCAGCGCCCATCATCATCACCGTCACGTTTTTATGTCCTGTTTATGCCTAACGTCCGACACGCCCAGAGATGAGACCACTAACGAGGTTTGTCCGGTGGAAGAGGGATGAAACGCGGGTGTGGAGGAGAGATCACGAGGGACGAGAGAGGAACAAAGAGCCAGAGAATTATCGCGGTTTTCGCTGGAACCTGGGTGAAAGACTGGGGGAAGGGCGATTCCGCTCACAGTGGATGAGGGGACGAAATCTCTTTTGTCAAGAACCTGCCCGCACTTGATTCCTTTGGGGGGCTCCCCTCCCGTTTTCGTTTCTGTTCCTGTTTGCTTTTGGACAAAAGGGGGGGAGGGAAGGAAGGAAGGAAGGAAAAAAACCAGGTATCGTTATCATCACAAACATCATTATCCTTTGTAACATCATTATCCCTTCGGCATCGTCATCACCCTTGACGTATCGTTATTTCTAATCCAAGGCATCTATTGCCATTCACGTTGTACTCTCTCTTTTCTTCTTCTTCTAGCCTTTATAGACTTAACCCGTTTAGTGGGTGTGTGTTGTGTGTGTGTCACACGAAAGCTTTCGGGACCCCTTCCGCCTTGCAAAAAGTGCATCATCCGTTCCTGGGGGGGGGGGGGGGGGGGTTTCTCCTTTTCCTTTGCAGTGTGCCAAGGCTGCCGGAGTGTTGTAAGTGACGCCTCGCCGAGCTCTCTCTCTCTGAGAACAAACACCACGAGGATCCTTTTTCCTGGGGCAATATGCGTCGGGCCGAGAGGTTGAGATACAGGCCCGAGACAATATAGGGGGGGAAGGATGCCGCTACCAGCTGCCTCACGTTGGCTGCGCGCCCCGGGCCCACCCCGCCACCGGCACGGCAAGCGTACCTGCCGCTTCCGGAAAGGTTGTGCCGCAGAGGTGCATACATATCCCGCCCGCACTGCCGGATATATATATATGTGTGTGTGTGTGTGTGTGTGTTTATGTGTATGACAGATGACGAAAAACCGCCATCTCCAAAAGCCATCATCATGAAAACGTCTGATTGAATTGCAATATATGGGGTATCTACCTTTCTTCCTATTTTTTCCTGTTCACTCCCCCTTTCCCCACCTGTCCAAACACATTGGCACCGGGCCCAGACACCGACCGACCGTCATGGAATAAATAAAATCATTGACGCAGGGAGGGAAAGAGAGATGGAGAAGGAGAGAGAGAAAGCCCGGCTCAATTCAGCTCGGCGATGAACGGCCCCTGCAAAGTTCCGCCGCTGCTCTGTTGCCGTCCTGGGGCATGCTGGTGAGCGTCGCCGTACGGCGATGGCGACAGCGGCCTGGCTCCGTTAGGGTTGCTGCCGGAATCCAAGTGGTTTCCGTGGGCGTAGTAGTTGACGCTACTGCTGCCGTCGCCGTCGCCGTTGCTGTTGCTGTTGCTGTTGTTGCCTTCACCAGTCTGCGATCTAGAATCTGGTCGTGGCGGCCTCTGAGATGAAGTTGAGTTCGCGGAGGCGTGGCGGATCCGCAAGGGTTCAGGGTAGGCAGCGCTCGGATCATCGTCACCGGCCGACGCGGGCGCAGATTGGGAATGGGAGAGCCTATACGGCAGCGATACCTTTTGGTTGGCGGAAGAGTCGGTATGAGACTGGCGGGGTGGCGGTTCTGACGCGCTGTTCGCGCCACCGGGGAGAGCATGGGAATAGTGGCTGCTATGCGGCTGGTGCGTGGCGGCGGCGGCGGCGGCAGCAGACGCCTGGTGGGCCTTGGACTTGATGCGGTTGACCAGCAGGCCATGGCTCTTCTTAATCGTCTTCTTGACGAAGGAACTAGTGAAGACGTTGCAGCGCATGTCGACGTCCTCGCGGATGTACAAGCCAGTCTGCGGGGCGCCAAGGCCGAGTTCAACGGGCTCGACGGGCTCGCCGGGCAGACAACCGGCGACGGTCCACTTGTCGCGGATCTCGAGGCCCATCGGGGCGTAGCAGTGGGTCTGCAGGCCAGTGGGCAGGTCATGGAAGCAGCATGTGTAGCTGATGTTGCCGGTAACCATGCCGCCGGGAAGATACGAGATCTCGTCTGTGAGAGAGTACCAGATGCAGGCGTGCTCCTCGGGTGGCGCGTGTGCGGGGGCGGGTATGATGTGGCGTTCCTTGATGAGGGGATTCAGGTCGATCATCTCGAGGTGGTTGTGGAGGAAGCTGAGGACGGCCTCACGGGTGATACCAGCTGGGAGGGGGGTGATGGTAGTGAACGTTGAGCGTTTCGACATGACCGATGCTTGCCGGTGGGGAGGGTGGGTGAGCGATGGTTGTAAACCATACGATGCGCGAGACGTGGGCTAGGAGCGACTGGTTGGTTGCGTGCGTAACTGTGAGGTGGGTTTAAGGTTGTCAAGGTTCAAGTCGAGATGGTAGTAGGCGCTCTGGTTCAAAGTTGGGACGGGAAGAGGTTCTAAACAGAGATGGGATGATTGGTAAAACTAGGGGGGGGGGTTCGGAAGGAGAGTCCTTAGGAAGGGGTTTCTGATTGTTAGATCGTGGTGTCGATCATCAAAACTATCTGCCACATGGAAAAAAAAAAAGGAAGGAAAAAAAGGAAGAGGGGGTAGAAGAAAGAGAAGGGGGGCGAAAGGTGCAGCCTATGCGATCGATCAAGACTTGGCGATGGTCTTGCTATGTCGTAGGCTACCTAGGTAGCGAGGGCAGGAGGAAGGAGGCTCAAAGGTGGCCGGGTGAGATACAGTCCGCAGGGCGTAGCGCGCTGGTTGTGGGAGCGTGCAGCGAGCAGCGAGGGTGGTTAGGCTGGACTCGGAAGAGGGACAAGCCGGTGGGAGAGGCGAACGAATGAGAGACGCCCTCGTCAACGCCCGTGGGGAGAGGGGTGAGTGAGCAACGATACGGTGTAAGCTGTAAGCGAGAAGAACTGCAACAGCAGCCGCGAAAGAGAAGCCGTAGTAGGCTGATTTTAGGAGAGGGTTGACAAGGAAGGGAACAAGATGGAGCGAGAGGCCTGGGTTGAAGGTGACGCAATGGTTTTTTTTTGTCTAATGCAGGACGGGATCAAAGAAGTAAGGCCAGCCAAGCTAAGAGACAGCGGGAGGGAGGAGCGGGAAGCTACCTAGTTTAGTAGTAGCCATAGCCAAGCCCATGTTACAAAGGTTCCGAAGTGATGTCCGTCCATATAGCTATCTAGGTATGGCCGAGAGAGAGAATGAGAGAGAGAGAGAGAGAGAGAGAGAGAGAGAGAGAGAGAGAGAGAGAGAGAGAGAGAGAGAGAGAGAGAGAGAGAGAGAGAGAGAGAGAAAGAAAACGGAAACGCTTGGTTAATTTAACATGAAAGTTGATCCCGAGAAACGCATGTCGGCTCGGATGTCGCGTCCATTTGTCGATTCAAGACCTGCCCGGCCCAGGCTGTTTTTCATTGGCTGTCGACACACGACACAAACTAGGTTGAGGTACCTACCTAGCGTGCAGTGCGAGCATTCCCCCCCACCCCGAACTTGGCCGGACAAGTTTGATTCCCAGCACGGCGAAGCAGATGAGGTCAGAAACACGATTGGTCGAGCCCTAGTCAGTCAGTTAGTCGTGTGGTCTTGCCTGGGTTATGTGTTTTGACAAATACCTACGTACGGAGTATTTACTTGGGTATGTCAGTAATTGTAGTTAGTACTTATTATTACCTAGGTAATACCAGGATCCCGATTTGTGTAGAATCAGGGCTGCAACGTGGTGGCGGCCGCCGAGCCGCCGGGGGGGGGGAGGCTCCCTTGACTGTACCTGGTGTTGGGAGCCGTCATTGGGTTGATCGCCCACGCCCACAGCCCCGCGCCCCGATCACACTAAAAGTTTCCGAACTGCAGGGTCTGTTCTGATGCCGTTCCCTCACATGGCCATCTGTTTCTATGCTGTTAGATACCTATGTTTGTCATGCCTGGGGTGCCGGATAGGCCGAGGATCCAAAGACGCTTGCCCATCATCTGCCTACAATAGTTATGCGTCCAGAATGTTGGCAGTACGCCAATGATGCGGTGTGTCGGCGTCGACCCCCACCAGGACCCCTCCCATTCATAATCACCGCCATGTTGACCCGGGTCTGCACGCCGCTAGATCCTTGGAAGCACGTCCCTCTTCCCCCAGCAGGGACGACTTACATGCGATATTCCTTGGCAAGCGGCCGCCACGATAATCCGCACACCGTCGAGTCTGTGTCTCTCCTCCGACGGCGGCTGCCAGCCCTCGGACCACTCATCTCAACCCCTCCCAAGTCCATGCGAGCGGACCAAAGAGAGGGATAGAGAGATTTTGGACAATGAACGGTTTCAAGACAAGAAAGCATCCCCCCCTCGGTCTCTCCATCGAGAATTCTCCTGAAGATCGGCCACGGAGTGTCGGCCGAAGGGATCGCAACCTACTCAGTAAACCTGTGCGTGTATCTGTCGGGAGGGTGCTAGGCAGCTTAGACAAGCGACATGACATAAATCTCCAGGAGTTCTCTGCATAGAGCCGTGACAAGGACATCTCCCACTCCGCTCGAGAAGATCTAAGCCCCCCAGCCAGCGGACAAAACCGAGAGTCAGAAAGCCCTTCCGTGTCCACCGACCTTCGACACTCGCCCCGATCGCTCCATCCACAAATTTCTGCTGCACCCAAAGACTCGAAGGTATCGGAGGACTCCGTTAGGACTCTTTCGAGCCGGCTTCAGCACTCAGACCAGGGATTGGGTTTTTGCTCAGAGAGCGGTGAATGTTTACTTGGGTAGAGAGATGGAGAGATAGAGTGAGAGAGAGCAGGCTGCCTGCATAGGTATCTGCCTACGGTAGACTGCCTCTGCGTTGGGCGGTGGCAACCGACACGATCGAAGCCCCGTTGCATCCTCGCGCACTTCTCTAGCGTGCCAGCCACCTTCCACGAGACTTACATACGAGAGAGATCGCCAAGAGTGCTCGAACACTGCCGTTTCTTCATCGCATGTAAGGCCGCGATGATAAGTGCCCATATGTGGTAGCCCTTTGTAGCTGATACACGACGGTGGCGGAGTGATGGCTCCTCTACTAATGGCATTAAGTCATAGTCTGTCTGGCCACGACTCCAGTGTCTATCTTCATCCGTGTGTGGCATCTATAGCTTTTTCGAAGCACGACATAATCGGAGGCCATGCTGCTTCAAATCTCCTTACACCACCTCGCCAGCACGTGGTTTAGCTTCACCCCGATGGGTATCTCCTCGAGCGCCATGTCGACCTTCCACATCTTGCCCTCCAGCCCGCCGTACCCGGATGCCCGGCCGGTCCCGAGCCCAGCCGGTACCAGCAGCCCCAACGCCACGAGACGCTCCCACGCCAGCCCCGCGACCCCGCGGCCCCATACCCGCACGCCGCCGCCTAGCGCCAGCATACCCGAGCTCGCAGACTGCACCCGCTGCCGGCCCATCAGCGAGCCGTATTCGTCGTACGCCATCGCAAAGTTGACCGTGTCCGTGTGCGCCACGATGTCGAGCCGCGCTGCCGCGATGAGGAGGCCCAAGTCCAGCTCCGATAGCGACGGCAGGACGTGGAGCTTAGAGCTTGGCGGCGTGAGGGAGACGACGGGGCCATTCGACGGGGGGATGACAAGTTCCAAAGATTCCGGTAACAGGGAAGATAGCGGAATGATGCATTCTGCCAGGAAGTCCGACACAGATTTTGAAGTTGCGTAGTGATACTGCAGGAGGTTCTGGAATGACTTCTCCTTGTATAGGCTCTGGAGCCGAGTCAGTAGAGGACCTCTCCAAGTACCATCGGACGCCTACCTCGATCATTGCCTTCCAGTTGACATGGAAAGCTTCGTGCCCAGAGATACTCACGTCGATGCCCTCGGCCTCCATATCCTCGTCGTCCACAATCAGGCCTTGCCTGCACACTTTCCAGTATGCCGGCAAGCTCTTCGGGAGCGACAGGTAAACGTAGCGGTGGCTGAATCGACTCTTGACACGCTTCTCGAGCATCTCCACAACATCCATGCGGGTCGTGCAGCCCAGCACTGCGATGGGGGCCTTCCGCGCCTGCGCAATGTCGAACAAGTTATAGAGCAGGGTCTGGCGGGGATGCGCAGCAAACATGTCGAACTCGTCAATGACAAAGACGACGGCCTGCGACGTCACGCCCTCTTCTGCCTGGGACATCTCTGAAGGGTGCGAGAGAAGAGCGAGAAGCGAGGCCATGGTGTCGGCGTAGTTTGACTACAAGTGGTGGTTGTTAGCATTTCCCGCTTTACGAGGTCCCTGGAGGCACTCACCCGGGCATTGACCTCATACTCGGCATCCATCTCTTTGCCCAACTGCCGCCAGATCTCCTTGAGGGCCAGCTTGTCGTCTGTATGTATGAATCCATTCAACCTCACCACATGAAACTCGTCCTTGTGCTTCAGAGACATGTCTTCGACAATGCTTTCAACGAGCTGCTGCGCGTTAGCCTCCGCCTTGTGCCTGGTGAACTTGCAACATACTGTAGTTTTGCCACAGCCCCTGGCGCCAATGATCAGCATCGAGTTCCCTTCTCCCGATAACACCGTCTGCTCCACCAGTTGATGTGCTTTCTCCATTGCCTCATCCTGATCAATCAGCTTGATTCGTTTGCGCCCGGTACAACGATCCAGTAGCACCCTTTTCAGTTTATTCAGATGCTGCTGGAAATTGGGTATCTTGACCGCCTCGTCCGCAGCCGCCGCTCGCGATTGTTTTTGATGAAGGCACTCGTTGCAGTACCAGTCACCACGGGGAACCTTAGGAACTTTGTAGCACTTTTGGTGGTAGGCCTTGTCGCAGCCATCGCAGAACAGAATCCGGTTTCCAGCCTTGGAGTCCGGTTTTGAGCATATCAGGCAAACGTCCTCATCCTCGTCCTCGTCTTCGTCTGGAATCTCCGTAGCTGCCACCTGTTCCACTTCTTGCGGCTCGGTTTCCTCTGCCGTCGGCTCTTCCTCTATCATCTTTGAAAGCGCTTTTCGTGGCTTGACGGGTTTTATCATTGTCGTCTTCGTACTCGCAGTTTTCTGTTGCGGCTTCGGACCTGTGCCAGACTTGGTCGCAGACTTGATTGGGAGATCTTCGAAGAAGACCTCCTCTGCATCCTGAGCATTGGATGAGTCAAAGGCGACGCTCTTGCTTCTCCTTGGCGTACCGTCCCGCTTGGACGGAGTCAAGATGCCTTTCAGGGGCATGGAGATGGTACGATTCGTTTTCGTGGTGGCCTTACTCGATTCCGGGGCATCCCGTGCTACTGCAGACGATTTTGTGCGGGATATTGGGGTGGCTGAACGACTCGCCAGTTTCTCTTCCTGCCCTTCGAGTACTTTTGCGGTTGGGATCCTACGTCTTCCACTTGACCGTACCTGCAAGGATTCCTCTATCGTGACAACCTCTTTGTTCTGGTCGACCGTTGTCCTTTTTCCCTGCTTTCGAGACGTCTGTTTTTTAACAATGTTTTCTGTATCAGCCTCGCTCGCCCCGCCGTTGACCGCACCAACGCTCTTCCTCTTCGTAGGACTCGTCTTCAGCAAATTCACCCCCTTCGGACTCGAGTGTAGCTCATCATCGGAGCCAGGTATCTCGTAGATATCGTCTTCGGTGTTGCGACGGGGTGGGATTGGAACTTTGCCAGTCGGTCGGTCGACGCTTCTGACATTTCGGATCCGTTGTGGCGGGTTGTCTTCAGGAGAGTCTGGTACGTCATAGGCCGAGGCGGGAGACGACCCTGTCTTGCGCGCAGTCTTCTTGGGGGTGGATGAAGTAGCTCTGGGGGTGGTTTTGGGTGTCGTCGGGGACGATGCGAGAGGATTACCATTGGCGTCCAGCTTTCGCCTTTTAAATGACCATGGAATCGCGGGCTCTTGAGATGCGGGTTTAGCTCGAGTGCGCTTACGACTTTCGGTGCTGCCGTCAGCACCCATATTGGAAATCAACTGCGGGCGCAGGAGTCTGAAGCCTGTGTGGCTCGCGGTAGAAGACAGGTATAGTGTCGCTTGTACTTCTGAGGCAAGACTGGTGATATGATTTGGTAGCTCTAAGCCGCTGAGGTAGGTTAACTTGGGAATTTTAGAGAGTCGCAGGGGTCTAACGCGTTAACTAAGGTTGAGCGCGCCATGCCCTGGTTGGCATGGCCCTAGAACACCATCTGGTTGCCCTGCCAACGAACGCCAACGAGCGTGACACACTCGCTCTCCCTTGGAAACAATCCCGGCCTCGGAAGGGGCACACATTCCCCACAAGTTTCATCACCCAGAAGAGAGCAGCAGCCCAAGCTCTCCAGTGTTCACACATCAGCTTGGAGTTCACGAAGTAGCTAGACAGAGTATGGAGTACCGTGGTGCTCAAGAATTCATGCCTTTTTGCTATCCTGCTCAAAATTATCGCGGCGATGACTTATGCCTTATGCTGCCCAACGCCCGTAAAGAAAGATTACAACAAAACAATCCCTTCACTCCAGCCTGAGCTCTCTGCAGGTATTCGCGAGGCTTTCCTTAAACCTTGTTAGTAGCCCTTCAACCTTGCCTACTGATATCCATCCTCATGAACACGTTCGCATGTGTATCCGACACAGCTGTCAACCAACCGCAGCAAAGCAACAACGCCGGACCCAGGATCTCAAATCAAATCCTTGCTCATCTCGTAAGACCAGCCACCTTCTCTCCGCAACTTATCACGAGCTGCAAGATCCTTTCTGATCTCGTCTTCTGTCAGACGATCAGATCCACTCCAGTTAGCGCTCGACGTCCGCGCACGGAACTTGTGCCACCTCTCCTTGTTGCTAAACACCTCCTCCATGTGGAGGGCACGCGGAGGTCCGAAAATTTGTTGCGGATCCAACGTCTCCTGCCGCACGAGCGCGCTTCTCAATTGGGGAGAATCGGCCCAAGGCGCCACGCCGATTTGAGCGTCCCCGTCGTCCTCATCTTCGTCCGTGTCAATTTCGGGCAGTTCAATCTTCTCACCGTCCTGGAAACGAGGCGACGATCGTGTGGTCTTGGCAGTGGACTTGGTGATCGCAGTACCCATGGGCCGTGCCGGTGTCTTGTGGGCGGGGCCAGCCGGGTTGGGGTTGGGGGCAAACGGGATGTGCCCTTGGGCAAACTGGTTCATATCCATTTGCTTGGTCGACTTGGTTGTGCTGTGATGTTGAGCGGTAACAGTAGACTTGAACAAGTCCCTGGATGCACTCGGCGGTGCGTTGGCGTAGCCGAACACCGACTTAGTAGGCATTTCCTGATGCTTGCTATTAGTCATTGCAACAAGGGGCCCATCCACTGCGCGACATACCTTCTTAAAGCCAACTGACGGTGGGCGGACAGGAGGTCCTTTGATGTTGGGAGGCTGAATGTCCATGTCAAGCTCATCAGCAAAGTCGTCGCTCGTGCGACGACGCTTGGCATCCTTGGACTGGTAAGATGGACCGTTGCGGGGAAGAGGGTTGCGCGAGCTCGGCTCCTCCCTGCCATCCTGAGGAAGAGGTCTTTTGGAGCCAGGCTTGGGGACATTCGAGAGAACGGCATTGACCGGTCGGTCCTCTTGAGATCGATGGACAGTAGAGTTCATACGAGAAGGGGGTCGAGGAGGCTGATTATCGCTGCGTTGACCCGCAGTGTAGTCGGGAGGACCATTCGGCTGGGATCGCACAGCAGGGGGTGGTGCTCGCGTCTGCTTGGCACGCTCGATAGCGGCCTGCCTTTGTGCGTTCTTCTTCGCCTCAGCTTGCTCCCTTTCCCTCTCTCTCTGCCTCTCCGCTTCCAGCCGCCTCTGCACTTCCTGCTTGCGCTCTTCCTCCTGGATAGCAGCACGTTTGCGTTCAAGTTCAACTTTGGCGTCCTTCTTTCTTTGCGCTTCGCGCTCCTCTTGTTCCTTTCTCTTAGCGGCAAGTTCAAGCGCTTTGGGGCGGCCGGTGGAAGAAACAGAGCTCTTCAAGCTTGCCAGAGACTGTTTGCTATGCGAGCCTGGCTGGCTGCTCTTGGACTTGACCGACGAGCCCAGTGTCTCTTGGAGGCCAGAGGACAGAGTACTGGTTGAGGGGTGGTATTGCGAGTGTTGCGAGCCGGTGTTAACGCGGATGACAGTAGGCGCTTGCTTGACTTTGCTAGATGCCTCCTTCGTGGGCTTCATCGGGCGGCGGAGCTCTCTGGGTCTTGCCGTCTGGCTCGGGCCAACAGAGCGAGGGGCAGACGGCGGCGGCATCGGGGTCGGCGCTTCGGTCATTTCCACGTCCAACTTCTCTGACTGGGAAACCTGCGCCGGAGCTTCGACCTCGCCCTGGTTCTTGGCCTTACGGGGGCTGGTTCTGGTGGGCTTAGGTGCCTCCTTTGGCGCCGGCGTTCGAGCAGGTCTCTCCACATCCTTGTCCTGCTCCATTTCGGGTCCCATCTCCTTTTGTGTCGCAATCATCTTCTCCATGGCAGCGATCCTCTCTTGCTCTTTGCTAAAAGTTCGAGCCTTTTCACGTTCCTCTGCGCGGGCCTTGTCCAGCTTGCTCATCTGGTCGGCCATCAGTTTGGCTTCTTTCTCCTTGCGCTTGTCCTCCTTTTCCTTCTCGACAGAAGCCCTTGTTCGTCGTGCAACAGGTTTTTCAGGGCTTGCCACACTGCTAAGTGTTTGTGTATCGGCTGCAAGGCGCTTGGAGAGATCGGGGTACAACGGCTCAGCCGGAGCTGGCTGGAGTGCGATAGACTCTGTAGATGGACCAGGGTGCTGGCCAAACCGAGCACTGGAAGGTGAAACGAGTGATGACTTGCCCTCGGCGCTGATTGCCGCGCTACTGGCAAGAAGTCCCTTCGAACTCTTCAGGATAGAAGACAGTTTGCTCTTCACCTGTTTCAGCGGGCTGTCACGGAAGCCTCGCGTAGGCGATTGAGGAGTCTCCGGGCGTCCGTCTTCCAACACAGCTGAAAGCGGGTTAGAAACAGAGACGTGTTTCTTGGCAGGAGACAAGTCTTCAGCCATAATGTCCTGCGGCAGATCTGGCAAGATGGACACAGAAGCAGATTTGCCGTGGCCAAGGACACTGGTAGTGCGCTCAGGGATGACAGGGGCACGCTTCGGTGAGCCCGACCGACCTGGTGATTGTCGCTGTTTATGCAAATCAAACTCAGGGCCGCTGACGGTGTCAGAGATGTTGATCCCTTCCATGACGTCCGTAGTATGGCTCTTAAGCAAATGCGGTCGTGGGCTAGACTTGGCCGTGTCCTTTGCAGGAACGGGTGGCGCGATCCAGTCATCTTCTTCCTCGTCCTCCTCTTCCTCATCTTCGGGGAATGCCCCAGGGGTTGATGGCGCGGCTGACTTTTTCATTGGTGATGCTTTCTTGAATTCTGTTGCAGGCTGAGGCGCGCTGGCTTGGGCAAGCTGCTGGGCAACCGCAGAACTTGGGATCGATTTCGAGGGTCTGCTTGCGTTTGGCTGGGACTTGCCGAGCAAATTAATCTGATCCTGGAGTCTCTGAGTGTATGTTCTGTTGTGGTTCGAGGCGTAGCTGTCGCCGTCCTTTGTCGCCTCGGCTGAGTCGTCGACATTCATTTCATCGTCGTTGCCTTCCTCGTCATCTGAAACCCCCATTACCTCGACGTTGTTTCCTAAGCTCTTGCCTCCAGTTTGTCTGCTGTAGTAACTCTGACGGTTGCTGTCCAAATGGCTGGTTCTGGACACACGAGCCCCGATGCTCTTATTTCTCAAGGGCTCTCTGGCGGGAAGCGAAGCAAAATTGAGACTGCTCTTCCTAACTGGTCGGATCGGACTAGACTCGTCGGAGCGCGTATCGTCATCCATGTGGACATCTACATCGTCGTCTTGCGAATCGGCGCCAGGTGTGGGTTCAGATGCAGGTGACTGAGAGCCCTTGAGCGAGGCAGGCGACGGAGACATCTGTTTTGCCGGAGACGCCGGTTTTGCCGGAGATCGCTTTATAGGGGAACTCTTCGCAGGCGAGCTCTTTGAAGGCGACGCGATCTGCGCAGAACCAGCTTCAGGGGATGAAGGAGTTCCCACACGCTTCGGCGAGCTGTGCGCTAATGAAGCTTCCGACACGAGGTTCGGAGCCTCTTCAGTCACGTCTCTCATCATCCTTGTTGTCTGTTCTTCCTTGGCGGTCTGGAAGGTGACTTCAGGCGATCGTAGAGTCCTCGTCGCGGTCGGGCTATGAGGCGCGTTTTGCTCATCTGTGACATCGAATGCGACGTGACCGGTACGTCCTGTCTTAGGGGGGCTAGATCGCGGCTCTCCAATTTCTGTCTCCTCCTCGATGAGGTCCACGTCCATATCGTCATAGACATTGTCTACATTGTCAACGTCCTGGCTGCCGTAGTATCCAGAATCGGCTAGGGCAACCGGCTGCTTCGAAACCGGTCTGGGTGAGGGGGCAGCTTTATGCGGCGAAATATTCCTGTTGATCAAAGGAGACGACGTCGATTGTGCGAGGTTAATCTTAGGAGTGGTACGAGCAAGCTGCTGTGTAAAGGCATTCGTCGCGCCATTAGGCGTTGAAGAGAACACATCTGATAATGGCTATACACTGTCAGCAAAAGAGCGGTATGCAATGAGTTTGGGCGCCTTACGACACGGGCCTCGCCATTGTCGACTTTTCGCGCTGTTCGCGGCGTCTTACTGCGAAGCTTTCCAGGAGTCTTAAAAATCTCGGCAACATTACTATTCACCCGGTTAACAATCAACCCAGAGCTGGTGGCAAGGATGGACATGCATTTCGTTCTCGTTGAAAATTCCAGCCATGTGCTCATTCAGCCAGTCGAACTCGTTTCGTGCAGCGAACGAGAACTCCTCAGCCTCAGCCTGGACAATGCTCAGAGCCGTTGTCCTTTCTTCGTTAATCCACGACGCGGAGCCGATGGGCACACGCGTTCCTCGCATCGCCGCCATCGTGAGGGGTTAGTCGCGACGCGCCCAAGAGAGTCGCGTAAGGGTGAAATATAAAATACTAGCGGATCATCGAGGTCGAGAAGATGGTCGAAGACTTGTGCGGGTGACTGCTTGAGAAAAAAGAGGGAGTTTAGTAAAAAGTGGGAAGCACAAAAGCTGAATTGGATGTGCGGTGATGTTGACGGACTTGGGTTTGAATTGCGTTGCGAACCGATTGTTTTGGTCGAGTCCGCATTCGGCTTAGCGCATCGGAAGCTCTGTGGGGCTGCCCTGGCTGGGTAATGGCAGTCGCGCCTGCGGTCGAATCGCTCGCTGTTGACTGCCAACGATAAGGGCGTTATCGGGGGCGGGAAGGGGGGGACACCCCCGTACCTCAGAAATCGAGAAGGGGGGTGGGTGGGTGAAGTGGAAACGCGATCGGTCGAAAGTAAACAAAAAAGTCCTTGACACCGACAACAATCCTCAGCAAAACCATCGCCAGCCACTAACTACTGCAGCATGAGGGTCATTGAAGTGATTATAGACGTATGCGATCCGATTTTCTCTGCAAACTACCTTTTGCTAACCGATTGCAGGGCTTCAAGTCGTATGCCGTGCGAACGGTGATTTCGGGATGGTAAACAAACATTACTTCAATCGAGAGGGGTGGCAGCTCACGCAATACAGGGACGAAAGTTTCAACTCGATCACCGGTCTCAACGGTTCCGGCAAGTCCAACATTCTGGACGCCATCTGTTTCGTTTTGGGTATCACCAACATGACAACAGTTCGAGCGCAAAATCTCCAGGTGCGGAAGCCTCGTCGGTTGAGCCTCTGGCTGGTGTTGATGTGTGGCGGACAATGAAGCTGATGCTATTCCCAACAGGACCTCATTTACAAGCGCGGCCAGGCCGGTGTCACGAAAGCGAGCGTTACGATTGTTTTTGACAACAGAGACAAGAAGAAGTCGCCCATCGGCTTCGAAGAGTATGCCACCATTAGTGTGACTCGGCAAATCGTCCTCGGCGGCACGTCCAAATATCTCATCAATGGACACCGTGCACAGCAACAAACAGTACAAAACCTCTTCCAGTCCGTCCAGCTCAACATCAACAACCCCAACTTCCTCATCATGCAAGGTCGAATCACAAAGGTCCTCAACATGAAGCCTGTCGAGATTCTGGCTATGATCGAGGAAGCTGCAGGAACACGCATGTTCGAGGATAGGAGAGACAAGGCCTTGAAAACGATGGCCAAGAAGGAGATGAAACTCCAGGAGATCACAGAACTGCTTCGGGACGAAATCGAGCCCAAGCTCGAGAAGCTCCGGACAGAGAAGCGCGCTTTCCTCGACTTCCAACAAACACAAAACGACCTCGAGCGCCTTACAAGGGTCGTGGTGGCGCACGATTACGTGCGCTGCCAGGAGAAGCTGGAGCAGTCTGCGGCAGACTTGGAGGGCAAGAAGCAACGGCGGAAAGATCTCGAGGAGTCTGCGGCACGGTTGAAGAGCGAAATTTCCCATCTCGAGGAGGACGTCAAACGAGTCCGCGCACAACGCGACAAGGAGTTGAAGAAGGGTGGAAAGGCGCAAGCTCTTGAGGACGCAGTGAAGAAGCATTCGAACGAGCTTGTCAGACTCGCTACCGTCATGGATCTGAAAAAGTCAAGCATGGCCGAAGAAAAAGAAAAGAAGACAGCTGTGGAGAAGAATGTGTCCGAGTTGGAAGCAACATTGCAAGAAAAGACGCAGGCTTTTGAAGAAATCAAAGCTAGGTTCGATGCTGCCAAGGACGATCTGGAGAAGCAAAGCCAAGAAGCCGAATCTAAGGAGGAACTTTTGCAAACACTGCAGACAGGTGTTGCTTCCAAGGACGGCCAAGAGAGCGGTTATCAAGGCCAACTCCAAGACGCCAGAAACCGTGCGACAGCTGCCGTCACCGAGCAAGAGCAGGCGAAGATGAAGATTGCCCATCTCGAGAAACGCATCAAGGAAGAAGAGCCACGTGCCAAGAAGGCGAAGGAGCAAAACGCTGGTCTTCTGAAAGATCTAGAAGGCCTAAAGTCGCAAGCCCAGAAGCTCGAGAAAGAGCTGGGTCGACTGGGCTTTGAGCCCGGCCAGGAAGAGCAGCTGTACCAGAAGCAATCGTCTTTGCAGCAGCAAATCCGAGGCCTCCGCCAGGAGGCGGATGGGCTCAAGCGCAAGGTTGCCAACATTGACTTTAACTACGCGGACCCGACCCCTAATTTTGATCGGTCCAAGGTTAAAGGACTGGTTGCTCAGCTGTTCACTTTGGACAAGGAAAACACACAAGCAGGCACCGCCCTCGAAATCTGCGCCGGTGGTCGTCTCTACAACGTTGTGGTTGATACTGAAGTTACTGGCACTCAGCTGCTTCAGGGAGGAAAGCTCCGCAAGCGTGTCACCATTATTCCCTTGAACAAGATCGCAGCTTTCAAGGCCTCGGCTCAGACCATCGCCACAGCGCAGAGAATCGCCCCGGGCAAGGTCAACCTGGCACTATCCCTCGTTGGCTACGACCATGAGGTATCTGCGGCCATGGAGTACGTCTTCGGCAACACTCTCATCTGCGCCGATGCGGACACGGCGAAGAAGGTCACCTTTGACCCCAACGTGAGGATGAGGAGTATTACCCTGGAAGGCGATGCTTATGACCCCTCTGGTACTCTGTCGGGTGGTAGCTCTCCCAACTCCAGTGGCGTGCTTGTCACCCTGCAGAAACTCAACGACATCACACGCCAACTCAAGGAGGCCGAGGCTTCTTTGCACCAACTGCAGCTCACGATCGCTAGTGAGAAGTCCAAGCTCGACCACGCACGCAAGATCAAGCAGGAGCTCGACTTGAAGAGCCACGAGATCAAGCTTGCCCAGGAACAAATCAGCGGCAACTCGTCATCTTCGATCATTCAAGAGGTGGAAAATATGAAGGAGACTATTGCTCAGCTCAAGACCGACACGGCGGCAGCGAAAAAGAGGCACGCCGAAGCCACTGCTGACGTGAAACGGATCGAGAAAGACATGAAGGACTTCGACAATAATAAGGATGCAAAGCTTGTCGAGCTCCAGAAATCCTTGGACAAGCTGCGAGCCGGCCTCACAAAGAACTCTGCTTCGGTCAAGGCTCTTCAAAAGGAGGTGCAAGGCGCCCAGCTTGACTCGGAACAAGTCGCAGGCGACCTGTCTGCGGCCCGCGAGCAGTTGCAAGAAGTCGAGGTGGCCATCAAGGCTCAGCAGCAGGACATCGAAGGCCTTGTCAAGCAGCAGAGCAGTCTCCAAGAGACGCTCGACGGTGTCCAGGCCGAGCTTGATGACGAACGCGCCAAGCTGCATGGGTTCGATGACGAACTCCACGCACTTGAGGAGGCCACTCGGTCCAAGAATGCTCGCATCGCTGAGGAGAGCCTCGAAATGCAGAAACTCGGCCATCAAGTCGAGAGGTTCCACAAGGAACAGCAGTCAGCTGTGCAGACAGTGGCCCATATGGAGAAGGAGCACGATTGGATCGCCGACGAGAAGGAGAACTTTGGTCGTACAGGCACGCCGTACGACTTCAAGGGCCAGAACATTGGCGAATGCAAGTCGACGCTCCGCAACTTGACGGACCGCTTCCAGGGCATGAAGAAAAAGATCAACCCCAAGGTTATGAACATGATTGAGAGCGTTGAGAAGAAGGAGGTGTCGCTCAAGCACATGATGAAGACTGTCATCCGCGACAAGCGTAAGATCGAAGAAACCATCATCAGCTTGGATGATTACAAGAAGAAGGCCCTACAAGAGACGTGGGAGAAGGTCAACGGCGACTTTGGCCAGATTTTCAACGAGCTTCTGCCCGGCAGTTTCGCCAAGCTTGATCCTCCCGAAGGCAAGACCATTAGCGAAGGTCTTGAAGTCAAGGTCTCTCTAGGCAAAGTTTGGAAGCAAAGTTTGACTGAGCTGTCTGGTGGACAGAGGTAAGGAACTACTATACCACTTCAAATGCTGGATTGGATAACTAACACAAGTGGCTCAGATCCCTCATCGCACTCTCCCTCATCATGGCTCTTTTGCAGTTCAAGCCAGCGCCGATGTACATTCTTGACGAGGTCGACGCCGCTTTGGACTTGTCACACACACAAAACATTGGTCGCCTGATCAAGACGCGCTTCAAGGGCTCGCAGTTCATCGTTGTGTCTCTGAAAGATGGCATGTTCCAGAACGCCAACCGTATCTTCCGGACACGCTTCAGCGAAGGAACCAGTATGGTTCAAGCGCTAACACCCGCTGATCTGAAGTAAGCAAGCATATTTGGCTTACGAGCTTGACATGGCGATCATGTCTTAGTCTCGTGTGACCGAGACATCAATCCGGAATGCGATATGATGATGACGATAATGGGACTCTTCCTTTTCTGCTTATCATTAAGCGTCTTTTTTTCTTAAGCTGTACATGAAGAGACGGGAGGCATCCGACGACGGTTCTTTGTGTTGGATACCACTGAGACGAACTGTTTATAGTGGATTTGTTTCTGACAGGTGCTCGGATGGGTTCTCGAGGGAAGGAACCGGAAGTTTGGGAGTAAAGGCATGATATCTAATGGAGGCTCAAGTGTGATTGATAATGATGATTTGTTCTTTTTGCCCCATATTCTATACCTGCACTGGCATCATCTGTTCTCCCGATGTATGCTTCCCATCCCAGCATATACATTCTAACCCTGTAATCGTTCCTCACGCACCAGGACCATCACCGTCGTCAGTCCAGCTCGAGAGCCGGACACTACGGAGTTCACTGTCTGATATAAACGTGCTCCCCGCGCTCCAGCACGTCAACAGCCATGCCGACCTCGAGCCAGGCCTGCATATACTCAACGCGGTCGGTGCCCTCGAACAGAGGGACCATCTGCATGCCCAGACATCCCATGAGCGGGGCGCCCTCATCGACGTCGCGGAGCTTGCGGAGAGACCTGTCCGGCTCGGCGCTGTGGCGGACGCCTGTGTCCTGGTCGACGTTGGGCATTTTGCAACTGTTTGGGGGGGGTCAGTTTGAGATTGCCAGAACAGAAGGCGGACGGTCCTTTCGCGGGCTTGAAGGACAAGAAGAAACCTTCTTCACACTCTACGGACGCCTGAAGGATTCGAAAGAACAAGGAGGCGGTGCGAAGGGGAGCTTACCGGACTGTGCGACACGAGACCTGAAACTTTGAAGGCGTGGCGACTTTGGACGCACCCTGAGTGAACTTGACCGACTTCCATGACTCTTCGTCATATGCCGGGGCACCCGAGACTGCTCAGCCTCGTCAGCCAGACCAACAACTCCTTTGGGACCGTCTCTTGTGGGGGAGAGGACGTGGAATGGGGGACTGCCTTACCGATGATGTTGGACCGAAACCTCCTGACGTCGAGGTTCTGGAGGTCCTTGTCCTTGGGCACCTGCGCGTCGAAGGCGTGGAGACTGCTCATGTTCATGAGGTGCAGGGGATACTGTCACCAAGCCACGTCGTCAGCTCAGCTCCCTCTCCCTCGCTCTCACTCCTGAAAAGACTTTGCCCCTGGCACCGACATCTCAACTGGGAAGGGGGACTTACCGCGTCCTGGAACCCGACGACGGGCTGGTACCCCGCCTCCTCCTTGGCCGGCGCACACCGGTGCACCTCCCTCAGCTTTCCCGGGTCGACCCGGAACAGCGTCAGCTTGTTGCTCACGCCCAGGTACCGGCTCAGCTCCTCGGGGATCTCCTTGCCCATGTTCAGCGCGGGGACCATCTCCTTCCACACCCTGACATCCTCGCGCGTGTAGCCGCGCTCCTCGATCTCCTTCTCAGTGGGGAACTCGACCGGCAGCAGCACCTCCATCTCGGGCTCCCCGTGCCACCCGTCCCGGACCTTGGCCGCGGCCCACTGTATGGTCCCGCGCCACCCGGGCTCGCGCCAGGGGAAGCGCAGCACGATCCAGGGGTCGCCGCTCTTCTCGAGGAACACGGTGCGCTTGGTCGCGTCCGGGACGAAGACGTCCACCTTCACTGTCGCCAGCCGGGGGAACTGCCGCTGCGTGATGAACTCCCACGCGTGCGCATCCCGGCCGTCCCCGGCCGTACCGTCGACGGACACGGGGAACGGGGACTTGAGCTGCGCCAGTGTGTACAGCCTGTCGAACTCGAGGCCCGTGGGGAGGAGCTTGCTCCGCGCGACCTCGATGCCGCGGCACGACTTGACGGGATACACGCAAAGCGCCTTGACCCTCGCGGCGTCATCCCCGGTCCTCTTCTTCTGTTGCTGCTGCTCCGCGGCAGAGTGCTGGTCCCGGAGGTTGCTTTTGGACGGGGCCAAGCCGATGCTGGTGTGAGTTGCCCGCAGTGCGTCGCTGGTCGTGGCCGGAATCGGGGGAAATAGGTAGAGAACCGGAATCAGGAAGCAGACAAATGTCGCGAAGGGCAGGAAGTAGAAGCCGAAGCCCAGGCGGGCCGGCTCATCCAGAGCGGCGGACGCGGACAGGTTTGCCTCCATTACGGCTTTTTCTAAACGACTTTCTCTTCTTGTCTTGGGTGTGTTGTTGCGGGCTTTTGGGGGCCTCTACAGTAGCTCGGAATGATTATCGATTGCGGTGTATCAGTTGACATGTGAGTTTGCTCCTCCTTCACTATGGCTTTTGGCTTAATAACGCTCGCTCGCTCGCTCCCTTGTTTGTAAGACAAAAAAGAGGTGGAATCTTGGTATGAGAGAGCGGTTCCGAGGGGAGTTCGTCGGCAACTACCCGATCTTAATGCACGCAGTTTTGTGTGTTACCGGTGACGCTTCACCACTTCCGCTCATGGTACGATTCGAGCATCATCACCATTCACTCACTCAAGCAATGTGGCCGTTGGCACCACGGCTGAAACTTTCCCTTCACTCCTTTCGGCAGGGTCCTGGACCCCTAGAGTGTCTGGGCGCGTGCGCGTCACCAGATGCACGTGACATATCATGTGATTTATTTTCATCGATCGTTGGCCGCCCTCCTCCACTAACAGACAGACGGCTGGGCTGGTGGGTGCTTGAAACGAAACGTCGTCGTTGAGGAAGGTTGGACCAAAACCCCAAATCCTTGGTGTCTTTGTATGTAGGTATGTGGCCAGACGCCGGAGTGCGGTGACAGCAAAGTGCCGATGGTTTGCGCGCGACCCGAACCGGACAAGGTGAATTGCAGTTTTCTTCTTTTGCGAAGGGGAGAATGGGACGACGACATCACCAAGGGTTTCGCGGTAGACCGGCACCACCCCAAGCCCGGGGGAGTTACTCATCGGCCATGGCCGACCCCTCTCCAACGGCTTCTTTACCTAACTTTGCGTCCTTCGGCATAACCTACCTAGGGTGATTTACAGCGAAATATATTTACTGGCGAATCGCTTCTTCCGTCCTCCCCATTTGGCTCGTGTCTATAATGATTAACCAATCTCACACCCCCTCCTGTTTTGGTCGTGAAGAACGGGGGTGTAAGTTGCGAATGTGCACCGGCCAAGGATAGTTGATTTCCCCGATGTCCGTCAAGGACGACGATAACGCCATATCTATGGTATAGGCGCCCGCTCTCGGACCTGGTGTGGTGGACTGCCAAGTTCGTCCGACAAACTTTGTGCCCAGCGAGCGAATCGAAGCAACTAGAATTATTAGGTATTCGGCCATTCCTCCACGTTTCTCGCCGTCCCAACCCGCCCAGCAGGGGAGCCACAACCTAATCACGAGGTGCTTTGCGAATCCGAGAAGAAGCAGCCCTCTCCTACCTCGATACCTAGCTTAGCACCCGTTGGGGGGGGGAGGCAGGCTGTGCCGTTGTGCCAGCGGACGTGCGAGTGGGAAGCTGAGTTGAAAGGATGTCAACTCGGTCTGATCGCGGTATGGTTATACGAACACAGTCCGTTTGTGTGCAGCGTTTCCGCAGGGAGCATGCTGCATATACCCCGTAAGGGATCCAAAGGCGGTAGTGCTGCAATAGCAGGGAGGCTAAATGATGTCGTGGATGTCCAGTTGCGATTGGACGCTCGGGGCCGCAGAGTAGCATTTCTTGTCGTATCAGACGGTCAACCCCGGGGTTGTCCCCCGGTGTCGTGCCAACAGAATTTGGGGCTGCGTCCGGTCCCTTGGGATCTGCCAAGACACGGACCGGGTTGACTACGTTCTCGATTGAACTCTCTGGCTCTCAAGCACTGCGTTTTTAAAGGTGAGTTTGTCCTTGTATGCCGTACCATCGTCAGTAAGCCAGTCTAGTGCCTCGGAGGCCCGCCTTGGCTTTTTTCAGGTGAGGACGACCCGCCTTACACGGCGGAGGCGGAGACATGCCCGGAACTCAAAAGACTTGGTGGATGCAACAAGCTTAGGTCCAGGATCGCATACTTCCGTCAATAGGATAGCACCATTCGGCTTGTTGACAGTAGTGTTAGCATCAGCTCCTATAGACATATGGCCCAAAGTGTGAGATCTACTGTAACCCCGGTACAGAGCAAAGTGACCGAGATGCACAGCAGCAGGGGAAAGAAAGCATAAGAAGGCGTCGACAAAAAACACAACGTCAAGGGTTGGTATCTTAGGCCGCCGCATATTGCCATACAACTGCACCATCAACTCCCACGTCGGATGTAGCCCCCGGAGTATGTTGCGGTACGATGACCAACATTCCATCCACTACGACTGCAACTGTGATTCCTATCGCCATAGGCCTCAGTCACAGGCCTTGAGAGTTTCCCGGAAGTAGGCATGCGAGTCCACCGAGGAATGCTCCTCCCGTTTGCAGGATGAGCAAGATAAGATGCACGAGGTCAGCATTGGCAACCAGAGTTCATGATTTAAGATTCCGATATCACCAAAGCCAAGTGACAAATCACAAACTTCAGCCCACCGAGGCTCGCCCTGGTTCAGAATATACATAAGAGGCCCTTATCAAACTTCGCTGAAAAAGGATCGGCACCCGCGTCATTGGTCAAGTCTGAAGCGATTTCCTTTTCGATTTGGGCACACACACACAAAAAAAAAGGGGGGGGGGAGGGCAAGAAGCGAAAGGGAGGCGAAAGCTTGCCCGAGGAACGCCATATACGACAAGCCCGGTACTATTACTCTATAACGCATCTGTGTAAGGGACCATTGGGTATAGTATCGTAGTGATGGTGGCTTCTCTTCTAATATATTTCCGATGCCTCTGGGCACGATCAATTGTTTTCTTTTGACGAAGTGGACTATTGAGTTGAAGGAAGCAATATCGTATCCGGGCCTTAAGTGATGTGCGGCACAGACCGTCAGCCACAGACGTTGATTCATGCTTCCCAGTTGCAATCATGCAGAAATGGAAGGGGTTCCTCCTCGGTTCATACTCAGCCGTGTCCGGGGATGTTATCACCGAATAACCACACGGGTTTCTTGTATGGCAGCAAGTCTTGTCTTCGACCCGTTTGAGCACTCACGTTGCGAACCCATGGACATTTTACTGGTAAACACACGCCCATTCCACTTGATCAGCCACAGCGGAAAGCTAAACCCTTTTTTTCTCTGGCGTTTTGGTCGCAAACAGT
The DNA here is from genome assembly GCA_020631755.1 of Colletotrichum sublineola. Taxonomy (NCBI): domain Eukaryota; kingdom Fungi; phylum Ascomycota; class Sordariomycetes; order Glomerellales; family Glomerellaceae; genus Colletotrichum; species Colletotrichum sublineola. The sequence continues at coordinate 2,304,747 of JAHSQG010000005.1, read as the reverse complement.
ACGAATACCTCGTGTCGCCTTGTAGTCATAGCTGAGCCGTTTTGTGTCCCATTGCGGAAGGGATGGAAAAGAGCAAGAGACAAAACGAGGCCGCCACGCCAGCTAGGGACAGAGGTGCCACCCTCTTTAGGCCATGTCTAGTCAATCTTTGGCCTGATGCCAAGCATCTTAGCCACTTTGGTTTCCACGCTACACTCTTGACAAAACAACCCCCCCCCCCCCCCCCCCCCTCGGCAAGTCATTGGGCGTTTTATATGCATAACCTGTTACCAAGTCGAGGTTGCCTACTCATTCATATTGCTCTAGAGGCGAAGCCCGAGCGAGCTAAACGCCAGCGGACTTGTAGTCCGAACCAGTAACGAGATACACAATCTTAGGCCCCGAGGGATGTGGCGGTTGACCGAAATTCGGGTCTTGTCACCCTTGCAGGTATCAACGAAGAAGCCCGCCAGCCATTGGACACCGCTCCGTCAATTCTTCATTACCTGGGCTATTAACGGCAGGCTTTATTGAACCAGCATCAAGCTGATTTCTTATTTCGGCTAGCCGTTTTATTGACAAGGTAGCCATGGCTGCTTGGATGGGCGCCTTACATATTTGTCAACCATGGATGAGGCTGAACGTCCATAGCAAGCCATGTTATTGTCTGTAATAGGCAAGCTTCATTCCGCTCTACCGCCAAAAGGAAAGAAAAGAAATGATGTAAATGAACAAAAAACAGCGTGGTTCGGGATTGGCAGCCTCTCACGACCTGTTCATCCGATGAGCATTAATTAGCCTCAATGAGCCAGACGAGCAGGTGTCTCCGCCCACCCCGTTACCGCTAAACGGCTGTGGCGAAGAGAACCCAACGAGCCGCAACCAGGCCATAGGGCCGTCGGGTATCCAGGAATTGGAGGCACCCATGCCATACACTACATGGCATACAAAGTTTGGAAACTTTTGGTCCTGGCGGATTCATCTAATTTGCCTGCGTGATACCCCGCCGAGGAACCGCAGGATGGATGCGAAAGCACTTGGTTGAGAACAGCCCTCTTTTCGCTGCTGTTTAGAGGTCTCAGTGCCCAATCGCGCTGCAAAAAGCACCCTGGTCAAGGCAGGGCCGAATTAGAATGATTGGGGGGGGGGGCCGGAATTCTGTCTTGGTCCTCTACAAGATGACTCTTTCACGGATGAATTCTTCCCGCCCCTCAATACGGAGCGTCGATCAGCTGAGAGGAAACCACCTTGCGGCAACGACAGGTACAATGTGCTTGGCGAAAGGACGCCACTGTCTGCGGCTCTGAATCGGCATCCGGAGCATCCTAATTGGCAGGCTCTTGGGATCTTTTGATAAAACTACAAGTATGTATGGTGACGTCCAAGGCCTGCAGGTTGATGATCAAATCTGCAAAATCCAATCCAGAACCCATGATCCGGAGTAGAAGCCATGGCCCAGGTTTGCGAGCTGTAAAAAGGGTTCAAGGTGCAAGGCCACCTGCCGCCTGGCCCACTCGTCTCTGGGCATGCCCTGCTACCAGAGATCGACTTCTTTTTAACCCTGCACCGACAGCAGCAACTGCTTTGCGACATGCAAAAACCGCAGATGACCTTATTGATGTGCTGAAATTCTATGCACAGTTGGAGAGAGATTTGTGAGACAACGGAGGATTTGCGGTGAATCCTGCTCGCTGACAACCGTGTTTCCCCCATCGAAGTGAGTCTGTCGTCACAGATGACGGCTTCAACGGCTCGACTCGGTGAGCGGTGTCTTACTACAGGATGTCGCTCAGGGTAAAAGGCAACTAACAGCATGTATGTATTGGAAGACAGTCCCAAAATAGAAATGTACCACAAGCCTGTGGCACAGCTTGCCTTGTGTGGGTAAAGTCTGGTGCGGTGCAAGTGCTGTGGATCCGGGGTCTAAGATGCGGACAATACGGCCTGGTGTGTGCGGGACCGAGGGTTGCGTGCGCCGTGCCCGAACTCGTCTACCTATGCCTGTATTCTGAGCCCTGGGCGTCGCCCTGGGGGAAGAAAGCCGACGGGAATTGTGCGTTCTAGAAGCCGGGCCGCCGGTGACAGCTAGGAGGCGGTGAATTCAGGAGAAAAGAAAGGGGGTAGAGAGGCACACTGGGTTCTGGTATGCAGTGAGCTGGGACAACTGAGCCTGTTGCAGTCGAATGGGGAAGAGTGTATGGCGCAGCAAAGTCTATCTCGGCTCTGTTGAACTAGGTAGCTAGGGTACTAATTCGTCATTAGGAAGGAACTAAGGCTTTCGCCGTTGTCGGCCATGTATGAGCGCACAGGGCGTATTCTGTTTGAGCTTCGACGGTGAGGAGGTCCATGGTGAAAGAAGATGGAGTGAGGTACCTAGGAGTTTGGGGCATCATGCAATAAGGCTGAATTTCCGATGCCCCTTACTCCCAGTCCAGTTAAGCCAACTTGTCGGGAGGTACCACGATTTCCGTCTGTTGGTTATGTCCCTGTTGTGCTGGTGTTATTTTGACACACTGCACGGGGGGGTTCCATCAGATGCTAGGTATCTACTTACCTTGTGGCATGGACCGCCGCAATGGATAGGTGAAGAATCGCATGGCATTACCGCAGTGAACACTACAGCAGCCGAGTGCAAGTTACGGGACGCTATTTACAGTCCCGAATCGGGGGCGAAACGCATGTGGCAACTCATTATCTACATCTTGCCAGGGCGGCAATAGAAGACAAAATTCAATAACGGCGCCTTTTCTATCCCATGCGTACAGATTGCAGGCAAGTCATCTACCCATAGATGGCTAGTGCCTTATGAAAAGAGACGATTGCATGTGTGCGGAGCAGGCGGCAGGCAGCCGGGAGAAGAGGATGGCAAAAAGGCCAAGAAGGGAAGAAAGAAAAAATAGTTGAAGCAAAGGGGGCCTGACGCAGCACTTCGATCGGCCTGGCCTGCGGGAAACTATTGGATCGGGTCATTCGAGGTTAAATTCGCACCTTGGCCCGCAGAGAAGCACATCCCGGCCCATGTCGTGAAAGTACAATGACATGAGCTACCGCAGGTAGTTGTGTACAGGTACCAAGAGGCAAGTGACTGATGGAGATGTGTTGTAAGGCCGGAAGGAGAGGCGCGGAGGGAACTGTTTGTCAGTACCTAATGGAGATACACCAGATGGACAAGACGAGCTGGCAACTAGCTGTCGTGTTGGGCTCTTCAATACTTACCTCAGGATTGCAAAGCAAACTGCACTAGGCATGCCCCTTGCAATGCTGGGCGTCCCATAGCAGGTGAATGAGGGGCTGAAGCCATTGTGCAAGGTTGGACGTTGTAACTTGTGCTTCTCATGCTGAAGAGTTGGGGATGGAGGATATGTCGTCCAAGACATGTAGGGTTACTTGATTTCGGTGGCTGTGCCAATTCCATACGAGCGCTGGAAGAGAGACGATTGAGGAAGGTGCAACGGTTAGAAACCCCGGTGGTCTTGATTCCCTGTCTGTGCTCTCCAGCATCTCGCCCACCAAAAGCCCTTAACTGACGCAAACTTGGGTTGCTGGTAAATTGACGGCCTCATTTTGGTAATTTGACGGCCCTCTAAACCGCATTTGGTAAGGCTAGTCAAATTTAGCAGCAGGCGCCACAGTCAGCCACTTTTCCGGAATAACTAGAAATACCGTATTCCGTCACCCTAACTCTAACTAACCCGAACCCTAACTAAAATCCTAACTAACCCTATTACCCTAACTGTAGACTAGATTTATAAAGCAGATTTGTAGATTTTTAGTAAGAATAGTTAGGGTAATAGGGTTGGTTAGGATTTTGGTTAGGGTTTAGGTTAGTTAGAGTTAGGGTGACAGAATACGGTATTTCTAGTTATTCCGGAAAGGTGGGGGGGCCGTCAAAATACCAAAACAGGGCCGTCAATTTACCAGCAACCCAAACTTGGGTCCGATACCTTACAGGCTAATACGCTAAACTAGGTAGTTTAGAATAGACCCTGTCCTTGTAGAGTGCTTTACTGAGTAGACTACACCCCCACCTTGCACCCCGCTGATTATGTTGCAGTATGGATGGCGTACCTCCACAGGTAGTTGAGCAAGCGCAGGCATGTCCAAATGATGTAGTAGTGTGTGTACACGTGTAGGTATGTAGGTACACCTACCTTCAAAAGGTAGGTACCTGTATTCGAACCTCTTAGACAGGGGTCTTGGGCCGTGGCTGCCGCCCTAAAAGGCTCGACGCCGACGGCATCGTGGGGACCGAACCGTAGGAAGGTGGACCCGGCCCGTCCAGCCTCTCAACTCCTGCTGTTTCGGGGCTTAATCAACGCTCCTTACGTACCGTACCGTACCCACTTACCCAGGTTACTGTACTCCTATGAAGCAATACCTCACTCACCACATATTATGGATGGATCGACCAATCCATTTCAACCCATTTACCTCCATACCAGTAGTACAGTGTACACTACTGCGTAGGTACTACACTGCTATGTAGGTATGTGTGGGAAATTTTCTGCTTCTCCATTTCCTTCTCGCCACCACCTGAGTCCAAATTTCCTTCTCTGTCGTGCACGACAGTATTGGCTGCATATCTGCTAATGCACGCTGGCCTTCCGCTTTCAGCGAGCCCTGTCTGATGGAGTCCCTTGCACATACCTACATAGCTTAACAACGTCCACTTCGTACCCTTCATCTTACTATTTATTATTGTTATCGTCATTACTCAAGCCATTTGTATACGTAGTATCCTACCTTACCTGCGAGGTGTAGTGTGCATATCATGGAGCATGAGGCCGATTTTACCCTCTGCCCGCTCACCCTGGCCTGGGACGCTGTTGCTCTGCTTGCATGTTTGGGCTTGATGATCAGTACCCGCTCGAGGTCCACCATAGAGGGATGAATTGGTCCAAACCGGCAACTATGCCCTCCGTACTCCCCTCGTCTGCCTTGGGCCGAATGTAAGCCTGGATCGTCGACTCCTGCACACACTTTTTTTTTTTTTTTTTTTTTTTTTTTGTGGCTGTTGCAGCGGCGCCCCGAACGACCGTCCATGGTAACCCATTTGGCGGGACTGGTCTGAACCCTAGTACTATCTATGTAGGTATGTACAGACAGATACCGGGTGCAGAGGCAGCCTCCGTCAGTAGGTGTGTAGTGTACCTGGCTCCTTGACGACATGATCAAGGATGACCAGTAGTCATTGCGTCGGCGCAAGGGATGCCCCAGCCTCTGGAAGAAGGTTTGGTTCATTGAAGTTCTCTCTGCCAGGTGCGGCCGACACAGTAGGTAAGTACCTCAGTGACTGATGTGCCTAAGGTAGGTAGGTAGGTATCCCGGCATCCTTCTCTGCCAGCTCACCTCCCCTCAGAGCCCAGGCTTCCTTTTCAAAATGGTTGACGATAAACGGTAACGTACCGAATCGATCTCCTTGTGTGCATCGCAAAGCCGCCGGCTCCTCGATCCCGCCGACTCCCGTTGGCTCCACCCACGCGCGACATGTCACCGAGCACAGGCACAGGTACAAATGGCACGGCCAGTGGCACTAGGTAGTACCTAGCAACAGATGACGGCGGCAGCGGCAGCGGCAGCGACTTTGGGCTCATTTCTTTCGTCCCATCCAAAAAGGACCGGCCGCCTTTTTAAATTTTTTTTTTTTTAATTTTTTCAAACCAAGCATGGGCGCTAGCGGCATCGGGATCCCATGGCCAAGAAAGCTAGGTAGGTTTTAATTGTGCCGCTCACTCGCCCTTTTGGGTTCTTCTACTCCTCGCCCCACCTCTGCCACACCTCCCGGCTTCATGTCTGTGCTTCCGTTCCAACGACACCCACCCCTTTTCCTTCAACTGCCCGCACCACCAAGACGACCACACCTACGCAGTAAGCACACCGAAGAGCTGAAAGTGGGTGTGGAATGAGGGGTGGAGTGAAGCGTGGCTAATGTGGGTGAGGGGACAGGGTCGATCTCGTCGGTGTGTGTCCATGCTTCTCCCCTCCTTCACTAAGCTCTTGGCCCCACGCCCCGACAGCCTGGGAACACTGAAAGTTTCTGGCTTGCCCCTTCCTTGCTCTGCATACCACCTTACTCTAAACCACAAGCCGCTTCGGCCCCCCTCCACAAAGCTGCAAATATGCCTATGCCATAAAATATTCCCACATATTCTCCTTCACTGCGTTACAGTGGCGGCTGCTCCGGGTCATACCTACAAACTCGATTCCGAACGGCGGTCAAACGGGTTTTCGGGGGCTTCTCTTCGTCAATCTCCACAGTCTTAGACAGGACCAGTTCCACATTGACTGGGAGTGACCTCTTCTTCTAAGCTAATAGGTCTAGAATCGCAGACTGGACGTTTGGGCTTGGACAAGTTCCGCGCTAAAATCGCATGGAAAGAACGCGCGCCTTACGGGCCCCCAACCTGCCAGACGTCGACTGCGCTGCGTTTCCAATCTGCGCCGACCAGCTTGACTTGCTAAGGAACGCGGGTTTCACAGCATGAGCCTGGCGGCCATGCATACAAGTTAAGGCCGTCCTAATCAGCCAGTGAGGACGTCGCCGTTCACTCTTCCGTGTCGACGACACCCGCGCAACGCAACTATCCATCGCATGCTCGACTGACTGCTACGGCTTTTCTGTCTCTGGATTTCCCAGATCAGGACATCAGATCAACAGCTGGAACCTTCCCATCGTTTTCAGCTTGACTAGCGTTGATCAAACTCCTACTAGCGATCGTCAACAGGGTCTCGAGTGTCGGTTTTCCTGCCAACACCAGCAAGCCTAGTCCCAGCTTTGCCCCCACCAGCAGTAGCCTGGGCGCTTGCTTTGGCTTGCTACGGAAGACCCATGTCTCACACAGCTCACCAGTGCTTATCTGTGCTTCTCCTTCTTTCATTAGATTTTTGAGGTCCGACGTCTGCTCCTGAATTACGCCCACGCGCCTGTGGAGAGACCGGTGGCCTGGATTTGAGGGGTGAGTTGAACCTGTCTCCAATCGTCACTGACCTAACGATTGATACTTCGTTTTCGCATGCTAAGACTTTGGGCAGACCGCCAGATCGAACCAAGCGCGCGCTGGTTATTGGAGCCGTTTAAGCTTGGAACAGCCAGCCGTTGCCACCTTCGTCAATCGCTATAGGCGTGACTGAACTTGCGTTTTGGATCCTCCTTCTCCCAAATCTCTACCACGCCTCAACCGTCCCCCAGCTCTCACACGCCATCCCGGAACCTTAATCGACCTAGGGCCGCCTTTCCAAACCAAACCGCTTTTCCCTAACCTGGGGAACAGCCAGCAGAGCCTTGAATTCGCCTTAGTAACTTCGCAAAAGAAAAAGAAAAAACGAGAAAGAAGAAAACAACAAGTGCCTCTTCACCCCGCGCCACCAGCCTCTCTCCATCACTTTTCATCACTGCGATTTTCATCCCGGCCTATTCTCTTGGTCATTATCACCACGGAGGACCGTTTGTTTGCTTTGCCATATCACACTCTCGACAAGTGACCTACCTCGGGCAACTTCACAGCCGTCTGTTGCGCCCTCACCCACTAGCACCACAACGTCGCTGCCAAGGGCCCACGAGATTCCCTTTTAAATACCGCATTCTGCGAACTCTTGGTACCGCGGATCATACACCCATATGCCCAGACTGACCTACCGTCCTTTGAGTCTTTCGAGCTGACCCTGTCCATCTACCTGGCCTGTCTCTCGGTCTGTGCCTCTTGTGGGATCCGAGTGAGTGGAACCACGGCACGTCGACGCACGCAAATCTATTGTTTTCGGTTTTCATCCTCTGTTTACGACGTGCGAGAAGCGTTACTCAACCGACTTGAGGCGGATTCCTATACCAGTTGGTGCTCCTCCGATCGAGTCTCATTGGCTCCCGCTTGTGTTTGGCCAACCGGAACTGGCCATCTTCCCCTTACCAGCCCTCAAGGGCGTTCGAAATCAGCCAGGATTATTCTGGACACAGAGGCTAGGCACCATCACCTCATCATCTCCTTACTAGTCTCGACTTCCCTTCCTACCGTACGTAGTACCTGCTAGGAGCCCCCGCCATTACGCAAATCTCGTCAGTGGATCGCCAAAGTGTGAGCTGCGATACCTGCTCCCCGGGCAGTTAGTTACCCAGTTACATTGACGCTGCCCAGGAGCCCCACTGCTGTCATCAACACCCGCTGTAGGAGCCGTCGAAGGAACAGTTGTGGCTCTAGATGACCTAGACCCTCTTCAAGGCGGCACAGCTCACTCTTCTGGTTCTCCAAAAATAAGGACCGATTGACCTCCCCTTCACAGTGCTTCGCAACCCTGAGCTAGCAGCAGCTCTTCTCCAGACAATCCTCTGCGAACCTATCCAACTGACGTCGCTGTTTTCAACTAGTAGTACCCATGCCCTGGACCAGAAGGTACCGACTCACCAACATAAGTTCTGATCTGGACTGCCTAATCGGGCTTGCACGCGCCCCTACTCTACTCTGACGGATTTTCCTTGCAAAAACCTTGACTCTTTGCTTGGTATCTAGAAATCACTACACCGGCCGCTCTTAGCGATCAAAATGGGGGACTACTACCATCACTTTCTCACCTCCATGACGGGGGTGTCTGCCAGCCAAAGCACGAGTCCTCATGAATTATATCCACCTCAGTTTCCAGGTTCCCAGATGGCCATGATGGGTGGTGCCATGCCTGGATCGTATACCAATCTAGGATATTTCACTGGCTTCCCCGACCCCGTGGGACTCACTGCCCCCAAATCCTCGAGGAATCGAAGGAAGTCGGCTCCGGGCTTAGATCATGTCAAGCACCGCCGCACAAGGTCTGGGTGCTACATGTGCAGGAGTAGGAGAGTCAAGGTGAGACCACGAGCCCGACGCGGAGCAAACTTATTCTGACCCGCTCGACAGTGCGATGAAACCCGTCCAATCTGTGATAGTATGCGAACCAGCGACGGCGTTGAGAGAACGCATCAGCTAATCTAATCACAGGATGCCGGAAAGGCAGCCGCGAATGCATTTACCCGGAAGCTTCTGTAACCAAGGGCTCGGCAGCCCAGTCCACGACCCCCAAAGACGGATCGGCTACTCAAGAGGCCAGCCCGGATTCTTCTATCGATGTGGATGATAGAGAAGAGGACGCCGAACCTGTCGGACTAGACACCATCCCGGACGAGGACGAAGGGGATGAAGCATCTTACGAGCACCAACAGTCCGGACCTAACAAAAACAGCACAGCTTCTCCATCCACTTCACACCGCGCAGCGAACACACGTTATGGTTCCGAGACGCCGTCATATGAAGGGCCTAAAAGCGCCTCGCCTTCTGCGTCTACGAGTAGTCAAGCGACTACGGCATATGCGATGCCGGATCTAGCCATTCTTTCCCTGAGTAGCCACGCCGACTGGTCACATCTACCCGCCGACTTGCGGCAGCATCTTGAATACTTTTGCGAAAACGTTACGCACTATCACTACTGCATGCTTACCGACGCCCATGACTTTTTTCGTGTCATTCTGCCAAACTTTGCTCTCCAGAATGAAGCATTGCTATATGCAATCGTCGGGTTTGCCGCGTATCAACGCACATTGCAGGACCCCAACGGCAAGATGGAAGAGTTTCTGAAGTATTACAACAAGAGTGTTATCCTATTACTCAACTCGCTGAAGAGAAAGGAGAAGCACAGTGTCGGCATGCTTCTGACTGTCCTGCAGCTCGCCACGGTCGAGGTACGAGTAATATTGGGCCCTCCGGCTATAGAGCCATGATTGCTGATTTATCAATAGGAGTATTTGGGCGACTGGATCAACCTCATGGGGCATCAAAAGGCCGCATTTGAGATGCTGACGCACCTATTTACCCCAGAAACGGCTCCTCAGAGCGCTCTTGGAAGAATGGTTCTGTCTTGGTATGGGCGTTTCGACCTCTTCATTGCCTTGATGGGTGGATTTCCCACAATGCTAGCCCCAGAATGGTTCACGACGTTTGTAGAATACTGCGACCAGCAAGCCATCTCGGACGAGGCAGAGAGTCGAGAGTGGAGGTATGAGGCGGCGTCGGGTCGTCTAAGGGTGATTTCGAGAGAAATGTCGACTCTGTTTGCGCGAGGCAGCAGGGGCCAGATCTCGCCGGAAGACTTTGCAATCGAACACGAACGAATCCAGAACTCGCTTCAGGGCTGGAAAGACGGCTGGGATCATGCACTCACCGACCCTTCTCACCTCGTCACGGACTTCAGCCACGCACGAGCCTTGAATGACGACGACATTGTAGATCCCTTTGCCCCGGGGGTCTTGTACGACTTCCCGACTTTCCCCACGACGTTACTCACCGGCGAATTCAATTCCACGATGATGATGCACAAATGCCAGTCATCAACAACAGATAGAGGACAGCTATATGGCGAGCTGAGAGGCCATGCATTCGCCATCTGCCAGATCTTCGAAGCTGTGGAAGAGTGGCCGTCAAGTCCAAAGGGTAGTCTGATCATGATTCAAGCCTGCATCGCGCTTTCGGCACTGTTCCTGCCGCAGGACGTTAAGCATCACAATTGGATTAGACGAAAATTCGCATTATTAGAGACTATGGGGTAAGTGGTTGTTTGGAACAGTCCAGCATTTGCGCGGTCCGCGTCATACGCAATAGGAGCTGACTTGACCGGTTCGTTCCAGGTATATACATCCGCTTACACTCCGCACCAAGATGGCGGAGATGTTTTCTGAGCCATCTTGTGTGCGTTGGTGGCTGCCCAACGACGAGGGTTACAGCCGGATCCTACAGAACGTCCGGGCCTTCGCCGACGAACGCAACGCCAACGCCGTCTCTGCTCAAGCAGAAAACCTACGAGAAGTCCGTCACATCTTTGCCAAGATGCAAATGGCAGAAGAGAACGCGGCTCGGGCTGTGTAGGGCACCTACTGTTGACACCGCTGGCTTTTCAACACGGACGACCATGGAAGAGAGGCCCTAGAAATGAAGCCCACGGAAGGGAAGCCGAATCAAGTTAATCGGCACAGAAAAAGAAAAAAAAAGGGGGGGGAGGGGGATGATGGGTTACAAAGGCACGACGGTCAGACCACGATACACACACTGGTCTGGACATTATAATGGGGAGTTGCACCACAGGACTAACCTCCCCGAAGGCAACCCCTGCGAAGGGGGGCAGTATCAGTACAGGAAGGAAACAGGGCTGTTTTGAGCACAATGGGCAATAAACGAAGCGAACGGTGGACAATACGCAAAAAAAAAAAAAAAAAAAAGGCCTGTTCATTTCCACCTGGCCCTGTTCCCCTGCTAGCAGGCTGCCTGCCATCTCGATCCCTTCCTTCTATTTTTCCCTATGCAGACCTAAACAGGTTATGCATTTGAGCGTTTGCCGGCCCTCTTTATCCCGTCCTTAATCGCAATCCCCATCCTGGAGAGCACCGTTGTATGACTTTTGTGCCATACTCTCGTTGTTTCGGTTTTTCTTTTTCTTTTATTTCTCCTTCTTTTTCTTTCTTCTTGTCGCACATCTCGGTCGTGCCACGTCACTGACCTAAACTTCTGTTTTCTGTTAGACATAGACGTTCCAGTTGTCTTCTTCTTTTTACCATTATTTTTCTGCCTCTTCTTTCTTCTCTTCGTATTGATACATACTTCCAGTGATGCGCCAAAAACACATCACGAGACTACAAAAGCGAATATTATACATACGTGGAGCTCGTCTCATTACAAATAACAGGATAAAAAAGTGAAGTACCCCCCTCCGCAAGGACTTTGTGGCTGCAGGCATCATAGGCGGCCCTGGGGTTAATGGTGACAATACAATGGCGTCCCTGCTGGCCTGAGAGAGAATACAATCATGCAAATGAGACGAGAACAAAGCGGTGCCCGACTGGCTAAAGCCAGCACTTCCAACCCATCATAATTACCAAAGTCGTTAATCTTCTTTCCTCTCTCACATCTCCTTGACCTCCTCTATAGACTCTGCCTTGGGCTCATCGCCACCCTTCTCGGGTTCTTCGGGCTTGCCATCATTTTTTGTAACATCTGTTGTTGTCGCCGGCTCGGCTGGTTTGGCCGGGTCCTGGGCGAAATCCTTGGTACTGACGTCGTCATTTTTATCAGACTCTTCCTTGGTCTCGGCGGAGGCGTCGTCCGCAGCCTTGCTGTCTAGCTTCCCAACCTCGCCTCCAGCTTCTACCGCTTCATTCTCAACCGCTGAGGGGTCTCTCTCGTGTTTTGCTGACGCAGAGGGTTCCCCTGCCTCGTCATCTTCCGCTGGCGCACTGCTCGGCTCACCTTTGGTAGGCTCAACAGGCTTTTTCATATCGCCAGGCTCTGTTTCGAGCTTCTCGGGTACAACCTCTTGAGGCTCTGGCACCACAAGCTCATTTTCTTCCGTGGGTGAGGCATCGTCCATGATCTCCTTCTCGACAATTACGGGCACATCCGCCATTTCGGGCTCCTCCTCGACCGTATCCGGGGCAGAGATGCGCATCTCGCGTAGCTTGCTCGTCATGTCGCTCTCCTCCTCCTCGGCCTCAACGACGGTCGTCACCGCACTCCCGACAGACGGGCTAGCTCTGACGTGACGTCTCGTGGCAGTGCGACCCACAGGCTGGAAGTTGTCCTCTTCTTGAACCCCACCTTCGCCATAATGTGAAGACTTGATGACCGACATAGGCAGCTGCTTCCTATCACCGCCATTTGCGTCGGGTACGGCCGTCGCGGTCTCCAGACCCTCGGCCTCGGGCGGGAGCTTGTAGTTCTCCGCGGGGAGGAGGTCGTACATGTCGCAGACGGTCTTGAAGAAGACATAGAGACCGGTCTGGCCCTCGATAGTCCAGAAGACGGCACGGTGTTGGAACCATGCGTGAGCGAAGATGCGGTGCAGGCGGCGGAAGACGTTGACGAGGTTCTTGACGGCCACGCCCTTATTGTGGACGTCGGAGAGGACGACGAATCGGGAAGGGAATATTTTAGGATCGGTGACAATATTCGCGGCCCAGTCAAGCGTGTGGCAGCAGTAGTCGATGGCGCAACAGCTCTTGGGCTGCTCGTGGACGGCGCATAGGAACTGCCACTCGGAGGCGCGCATCTCGGGACATGTCGCGGCGCTGCAGGGCGGAGAGTCAAAGAGGAAGCCGACGATGAGAGTGTTGCACTGCGAGATGAGGAAGCGGCACAGTTCGTACAGCCATAACGTGCGGTCAATGCCAGGCGGAGGAGTCGCGAGCTGGATCGCCGTCGTGCGGGTTATCGGGGTACTGTTACTGTTGGTATGGTAGTAATGGAGGGCGGCGAGGTGCTCCTGGAGCTGGAAGGCCGAATCGAGCTATATCAAAAAGGAAGAAAACCTGTCAGCGTGAAGGACGCAAGGAGGAGGAAATAGGGAGATCTCGTGCTTCCGCACTGTTGTGTACGCACCTCATTAAGGGGAACCAGCGGCGGACCAGCAGCCATGTCGGCAGCTTTAGTGCCCGGGTGTATGCGGCGCCTCGAATTCGCCTCGATCAGGGATTGCTCCATAGGGGAAGCCTGGCGATTCGACTGTGCACCCATCGAGGGGGATTGAGGGCCGATTTGGATCTCGGCGGGCGGCGGTGGGCTGGGCAGCCGGGGCGAGCTCGGCGCCATTGACATTGAGAAGGAGAGGACTGGCGGGAGAAGGATGGAGGATAAAAGAGGTCTATGTAGGGTAGCGGTTTGTAATAGCGGGAGTGTGTCCTTTTCGATGGTGAGACCTTTTCGCCATCAAAGGTCGCGGGCAGAGGCGTTGTAGAGGGCGGTGGGCAGGTTATGTGGTGGTTGTCTTTGAGCCAGGTGCCGAAAAGTCGAGGCAGGCGGCTAAGCAGAGCTTCAAGTCACCCACATCGACTCTTTAGGGGCCAGAGCTTCTCTGCTTGGTGTCATTTGTTGCGCTGGCTTCCATGCCCAACCACCCCTAGTCGGCTTAGTCAGATAGAGTTTCCTGGGTGTCCTTATTCTCACTGGTGAAGTCTTGCCGCCGACAGTGGAGTGGGAGACGACGTCAAAGGAAAACGCAGACCGGTACGTACCAATCCTACTATTCCTCATACTCGCTGCCCGTCCTGAAAACTTACTCACTCTACAAGTCATACAAAAAGGGTCTTCTGTTGTATAGTTCTTGGTCTACGCAAGGCTCTTGGTTCATCTGCAAATTGCTTTCAGAGGAAGGGCTCGCCTTGGATTCAATCAGTACATCTCTTGTTTTCACATATCTGGTCTGAGCTCAGTCACAGGGTTCCCCTCCATCCCTCATGGATTTCGACGATGATGCCCCGCCTGATCTAGTAGAGACGGGCACCGTGCCGCAGGAAGAGCTGCCTCTTTCGGAAAGACAGATCAAAGTCCCTATAACTATTGTAACTGGCTATCTTGGCGCTGGGAAGACGACTTTGCTCAATTATATTTTGACGGCTCAGCATGGAAAGAAAATTGCTGTCATTATGAATGGTCAGTGATCACATGGCCAACGAATAAATTCAAATTGCGCTAACTATGTTTGCAGAGTTCGGCGACTGTAAGGATGTCCACATCAACTGAGGTGGTTAGGGATGCTTACACACTCCAGCACTCGATATTGAGAAGTCTCTGACTGTAAACAAGGGTGACGAGCAAGTGGAGGAGTGGCTGGAAGTTGGCAACGGTTGCATCTGCTGCTCTGTCAAGTAAGGAACCGTGCATCTGGTGTATACAAGACTAACACCATCCAGAGACACTGGCGTCAACGCCATTGAATCGCTCATGGAAAAGAAGGGTGCATTTGACTACATTTTGTTGGAAACCACAGGTTTGGCCGATCCCGGTAACCTCGCCCCCCTGTTCTGGGTCGACGACGGCCTGGGGAGCACCATCTACTTGGACGGCATCGTAACGCTCGTTGATGCGAAGAATATACTCCGTAGTCTCGATGACCCCGCGGGCAAGATCGAAATCGACGAGGACCACAAGGAGGATGACAGTCACGGCCACGGCCCGCTTATGACGACCGCCCACGTCCAGATCTCGCACGCCGATGTCGTTGTCATCAACAAGTCGGACCTTGTTTCTGAGGAAGAGCTGAGTCAAGTCAGGTCGAGGATAGAGTCTATCAATGGCATTGCGAAGATCCACGTCACCAAGCAGAGCGAGGTGCCCCAGCTGGAGGGCTTCCTGTTGGATTTGCATGCATATGACCAGGTTACGGAGCTCGACACCAGCCAGAAGGGGCATAGCCACTTAGATTCCGTGAGTGAAAATTGCCAAGTGTTGTATGATTAATGTTGCTAATCTCATAGACTATCTCCACCGTTTCTATTCCGGTGCCGACACTGTCGTCCTCGCAGTTGGAAAATGTCGATAAATGGCTGCGCAAGATACTCTGGGATCGCCGACTTCCTGGGGATGATGCAACTGTGCTCGAGGTCCATCGGTCAAAGGGCCGGCTCATCTTTGACAACGGCGATGTCAAGCTCATTCAGGGCGTTCGGGAGATATTCGAGATTCTCGACTCGCCAGATCAGTCGCGCGAGGCGGTGCAAGCTCAGGAGGGCAAAAT
The DNA here is from genome assembly GCA_020631755.1 of Colletotrichum sublineola. Classification (NCBI taxonomy): domain Eukaryota; kingdom Fungi; phylum Ascomycota; class Sordariomycetes; order Glomerellales; family Glomerellaceae; genus Colletotrichum; species Colletotrichum sublineola. Next base: position 2,289,252 of record JAHSQG010000005.1, on the reverse strand, counting down.
TATTCTTATTGGAAGACACCTAAAGGGCGTTAACTTTGAAAAGAGCCTGGCGGACCTCCTCATTTTGAACACATAGCGATAGAAAACATGCATCATACAACTCATGATTCGAGGTAGCAGGGTAGACGCTGTTCAGACTGGTGATGTTCGTTGCTCCAACGTAGATAATCAGCCCAGAGAGTTTGGACACAACCGCTGTGAAGCGGGGACGGGGTCGGAAGCCACGCACAACAAACAAGTATGAGCAGATGATCTATTCAAAAAGAAGAGTATGCAGCCTTGTCACGTTGACACCAGGGCATTGGAGAGAATGGATAATTGGTAGCGGCTATGAGATGTGTACGGACAGGTGCGCGGCTTCTCGTTAACGCCCAATGACAGAGACGGCTTTGACAATTCGAAGACCAGCAAATTAACGTAGGCCAGGGGGCGGGGAGCATGATTTCTGTTGCAACCCTTAAAGACCGGACCCTCAAGAAACCTTAAGAGTTCTCGAGGACATCAGCATCGAGTCGTTGTAAAAGCTGTCATCCCATGTACTGGGAACGACGTGATGTTAAAAAAAGACCCAGGAACATGTACCGCGGTAGCGCGGGTTCGCACTGATGCAGGGGTTTTTTTGGAGGGGCTCAAGGCGCACAGGCCATCGGATCCATCTTTGACCGGTCCTCCGCTCGTTAGTGTTGGCTGGTCTTTCGACCTCTCTCACTGAGGTGTACAGTACACCAACAATCCCCGGTAGAGCTTATTGCGCGTGCAAGCTTCGAGCCACAACGATCCTTCGAGCTAACTCGGCCCATCGACGATCCGAATCGAACCCGAATCCCCCGCGACGTCTACCTACACGACGCGACCCTTCCTTGCGACCATTTATCGCGAAGATCCTTCACCATGAACCGACCAGGTAGGCTTGATCCTCTGTTGTCTCCTTTCAGCCTTGGGGTACCCCGCCGTTTGCATGTCCATCAAGGCCACCTGGATCCCGTCGCGACTCTCAATGTTGGCCAATACGACCTGTACAATCGAAAATTGTCTCTGAATACTGCGACGATACATGCGACACGTGACGCCGTCGTCGATGCTCTCAGTAGACCCCCTCGCCATCCTTGGCAACCGACGTAGAGGTTGAGCCTTGACGCTTGGCGCCGGCCGAGTCGGACGTAGATATGGATTCTCGATGGACAAACAGGGGCATCACTCGAAGCTTGATCCTTAAAGAAAACCCCTAGACCTCTCAGAAAGTCGCATTACCAGTTCCTCGAGCTGACAATGGGCACGATAAGTAGGAGTAGCTCCTCAATCACTGCGTGGCATACCGACAGGTTTTGGTGGCCAGCAGCAGCAGCAGCAGCAACAACAACAGCCTGGGAGGACAGTATCAAACAGGTTACCGAATGGCAAGATAGGTACGGCCACGCAGCCTTTGTCCGTGTTCTTTGCGGCCGCATGCGACCGGCAAGAAGAGGAAGAAGCAGTATGTTAACGTGGAGTGTTTGGAATACACAGGCAATAACGGGTCCGGCTGGGCGTTTGGAGGAGGAGTGCCCATGGGAGGTGCCGGTCTGCAAAATCAAGCCCGTCAACTTGGAGGAAATGTGAGCTTTGCCCAGAGCCTAAGCGGGTCGCAACCGGCAACACCGCTGGACCTTTCGTACGTTCTTTCCTCCTTCCTCCTTCTCACGCAGCCATTCCCTGCCCTACCTCACTTTCCCCCGCAACAATCACCTTTCGCAACAGCAACACCAGATGCTACGGTCCGACCTTCACACTCGACCGCACCTTAGTTCTACTCTCCTTTCCTGCTTAGTCTTCATCTCTTTTCTTCCACAACCATGGGGAAAAAGTCGCGCCTGGTTCGAAAGAAAACGGCTGCAAAGGAGAAGATGGATCCCCCTTCTTCCCCTAGCCAACTGCCCAAGAAGGGCTACGCTGAGGTTCTCAAGAAGTAATTCTCATCTAGGATTTAATCCTCCTTGCGACCTTAACCCCATCTTCTTCTTTGACGCAATTTCATTTCAAGTCTCAGTATTTTGACGATGGTGGTTACTGACTTATGAAGTAGCGAATTTCCGTCTCTCTCCAACAACGCCCAGATGAACACCAGCGGCCAATCAAACATGTGGTCATCAACAGCATCGCGGAACCTGGGCGGTGGACCTGTACCGCGCAACCAGCAGTCGACACCACTCTCAACACAGAGCACGCAGGATGAGTTGTTCACCCCTTCATCGGCTCGCCAGAGTGCCTTCCGCTTCAGTAACCAGAACAGCGGGGCCCCAACTCCCCAGGCACAATCCAACCCAGTAGATGACTTCCCGCCTCTGAACCGAAATGCGAACGGTGAGATTGGCGGCGAGCGTGGTGGCAACTTGATGCCTTCTCTAGGCTTTGGTAACCAAGCGACCGGCTCGTCCGTGGCGATACCTCCTCCCCGAAGCGCAGGCGCAGGTAACGGTCTGCTAAATGCGCTCTCTGCGAACAGTAGACCAGATGGCCGCTCACAATCAACCGCCAGCGCGCAGGGTGCGTCACTCTCCCCACGTTACACTATTGCTCTCACTGACGAGACTCAAGACCAACCAAGGACGCAAGACACATCCGTTGACAAGAGTGGTGCTCTAAACGCAGAGGCATCTGGCGACAGCAGCTCATCTCAAGCCGCAGAGAGCCGGAACCCCCTAGGAGCTATTGGTAACGACTCGGTCACCGGTAAGACGAAGGATGACAAGGACGGTCAGTCTCTCGAGGTCCAGGACCCACTAGCGGGAATGGCCCCAATCGACAAGTTCGGCATGAAGGGTCTGCGCGTTCTCATGAACAACTACCCCAGCTACGGAGCGCTCATGCAGGGAATGGATCCAAACGAGTTCGGTCTCAACGTCAACTCATCAGAGTAAGGAACTTGAGGCTCGTGAGACGGGTCATTCGCTAATCGCCACAGTCTCATCTCCACGCAGATTTACTCTCTCTTTGACGACACGCCACCGCGTCCCGCGATCCCCCGCGTTCGTCTACCTGAGTGTTACAAAGTGACGAACGTCCAGCCTATCGACACAAAGATCCCGTCATTTAACGAAGAGACCCTCTTCTGGATCTTCTACAGCTGCACACAGGACATTAAGCAGCACCTGGCTGCGGTCGAGCTGTGTGTACCTTGGACTCCTTCCTATATCTACTTGAGCTGACTGTGATACAGACACAACCGAAATTGGCGGTGGCACAAGAAGTTGCATATCTGGCTGACTAAGGATGAGCTTATGATGCCCACCAGTCTTGGCCCCCATCACGAGCGTGGCTACTATATCATTTGGGACACCACCAACTGGCGCAAGGAACGGGTATGTCTTGGCTACTCTTAACCATCTGCCAATTTGTACCGGCGACTAACCTTGATACAGAGGGAGCTTACCCTGCACTATGGTGACCTTGAGACGAACTTGGTACAACCGGCTGCATAAGTCAATTACGGTTACGGCGGGGTTTCTTGTCGTGTCGACGAGGGCTTGGAACGGCTTCATACCTGGGCACTGGGAATTTTGCCATACAGGCAGGCGTTGAGTTCATATTAATGCGGCAACGTTTTACAGGCTTCCGGATTGAAGCCGGACTAAGCATAAGGCACAAGTTGCCTGACATCGCTTTATTTGTATGAATGAATCATTGATCAATGGGGATAACCCACGGCCGTCGACGAGGGGAAATAAAAATAACGATGTCGATGGTGGGAAGAAGAAGAAGAAAAAAAGCAACCATGTTCGTGTGCTCCGTTCTGCAAATTTTGTGGGATGGTAGGTACTGATAAGAGTTGGCCCCTCCAACGCCTGATGTGAATCCCCAAGCTGTGGTGTTTTCAACGGCCAGGGTGTGGGTCAATAATGACGGCCCCGTGCGCTCCTTCTGTCGCGGAAAACTCCGGCTTCGCGCCACATAAGCTCCTAATCCCTGTTTGGTGAACGAAGGCCGATGAACTCATCAACTCCATGAAAGCTACCAGCGGATTCTACGTATCAATCTAACCACATCCTGATCCCACGCACAGCTCGTCGACACGATCTCCCACCTCTTCACGTCAGTAACTTATTCGCTACGAAGTGTGCACTGGTTAAATTTCCTTGATCGAAGGACTCGAATATATCTAAAGCGAAAGTCCGCAACCTTGGCCTGATCCTTGGCGAACAACCCACACAAGCCTCCGATCTGACTGGAACACAACCCCGGCCACATATCCATACATACTTGCACGCGCACACTCGATACCCATGGCGAACGAGCAGATCTCGCTGCCGTATCTGGTGGTGATCTTACTGGTGACGGCGTTCGTGATCCGGTTCCTCTTCTTCTCGCCGGCGCCGCCGCCAGCGCCTCGACACAGCGCCCAATCGGTGCTGCGCATGCGTGAGGCGGCGGTCGAGAGAATACAGCAGATGTTCCCGCAGGTCGAACGACGGACGATCCTCTGGGACCTGCAGAGAAATGGGGGCAACATCCAGGCGACGTCTGAGAGGATCCTTGCGGGACGAATGGAGACGGTTAGTGCTTGCCTCACTTGTTTAGCCCCTCCCCCCGTATGGGATGCTGCCGCAATTGCGGTGCTGGCAATGGTTTGGTAGTATCCGTCAGATCTACCTGTTGCGGCGCCGGATGCTATCTTGCAAAACACAGACTCGCTGACTATAACATGACGCCCACAGCCCCCCATCACGTTCCAGCCTCCTCCCCCGCCAGGAGCCAACAACGCGGCGTCAAGCTCATCGACACCAGCCAAGGCGGCCGAGAAGCCGATGCAGCCGGACCTGATTACGCGGTATAAGCTGCAGGACAAGATCTCGGCGCAGCAGCGGGAACAGGCCGCGGCGGATGCCGCGGCCGAGAAAGAGAAGGCCAGCAGGGGGTGGAGCTCGAACCGGGACGAGAGGCAGTCGCTGCTCCAGAAGCGGAGGGACGAGATGATCCTTGCGGCGAGGCGGAAGATGGAGGCTAAGATCGCCGCGGAGAAGGCAGCGAGCTGAGGAGGGTCCCGGGTGGCTGTTTTCGAGAGGGCCTTGAGGAAGAGTGTCTTATTTTCACGAGCGTAGTTTGCCAAATGTAAGGACAGTGGCGGGTTTTGTACATTTGGGGATTCTGTACACACGCGCGCACACAGACACACGCATAGAGCGGGAGTCTAGGTCTGGCGGTAGCTGGGGAACGAATCGAACGCGCGAAGATACTGTCAACAGCAGGATTTGAACACGGCTGCGGTGCTCGATCTTGAGTCAAATTCGGATGTATGTAATGTGATCTCTTGGGAGCAGCCGTGTCAAGGAATCACAGAGACGATCAGTCAGAACCCCGATAAGCACATGTCGACGAGACGTGAGACATGCCTTTGGGAGCGCCTGCATCCTACGGGCGTTCCGTTGCGCTGTTAGTCCAAAGGTAAACACTCCCCCTTCTCTGTGTGGCAGAAGTTTGGAAGCGGGGACGCTGGCCGTCTGCTTGACCGCAACGCTTCGCTAGAGACTGCTTCGACGTGGACCAAGAAGCTGGCATGGACAGCGAATCGTGTTGTTGCGTCCTCTCCCGTATCCATTCGCCTCCTCATCGACCATCGTTCTCATCGCGATGGCATTGAGAGTAATTTGATGCCTCGCAAACACGGCATCTTGTCCAAAGCCATGACCACATGCCCGGCTCAGCCGAGGTCCCGGACGAAAGTCGAATCAGGGCCGACCTTGTAGATATCTTGTCTCACCTAGCCCGGGCAACTACAGCGATCTTGTCCAACAAAGTTCTTGCACCGTCGTCGATGAGGCGATGGCATCGGGCTGCTATGTAGAAGCCACCTGCATAGGCACATCTTTGGCCAATCTTTCTCCTTGTCTTTGATCATCACCATCATGTGTGCGGCTTTCTGCCCGCCGCTGGGCTGAAGCCTCGCTCCAGGTGAGCTGGCTTCGTATGACAGGGGAAACGGCCGTCCAGTGCAGCCTTTCCTGGCGTGGCGACTACTCTGGTTACGTCCAGTTGGTTGGCCTCGCCCAGCACATGTTTTTTTTTTTTTTTTTGTGGCAACGAGAAACCTTTTTCACGTTTAAAAATCCTCTTTAACTGGGAGACATTTTGTTTTCGTTGCGCGTAGGTGGTTGGAGACGGGGAGGCGGCCTAGATCGACTCTCCCTCGAGCCTCGATGGATGCCAGACACGTGGGGGATCCCTTTCTCTTCGGCTTGGGCGTGTGAAGGAACTACCTTCTATGGAGGGGGAAGGGGGGCTTGTACCAACACTGCCTTTTAACGATAACGACCAGAAGAGTCAGATACCTAGCCTTGTCGGTTGGTTCGGATTCGGCGGCACAAAGGAGGGAAAAGGAGAAACATATCATAACAGGGCGTTCAGCGTTCAGAGTTCAGCGTCAAAGGAATCGCATTCGGGGCCCGGCCTTGCCAGGGCCTGGGCCGCAGGTACCTCCTCTTCCTTCTCCCAAAGCGGCGGATTGATCGAGGGAGAAGGGTCTGGGGCGAAACGTTAGGGTCTCCCTAGGCTACCGACATCGCTTTGGCGTTAGCTGTCCTCTTCTTCCCATTCCTGGTGCTTGGTGCACAGCGGCAGACTTGTCCGCGACTCTGAGGGTTGGTTGTCTGGGCGGTCCCCTAGATCTCTCTTCCCCCCCAACTCTCCCGCCTTTTGGGCCTAGGAGAAAGACCCTGCATCCGCGGTATTTCAGGAAAGCAATCCGAGGCTTACCGGGGCCTGGGGCGGGAAGGAAAACGGAAGAAGGGCAGAGGAGAACGGTGTTCAAGTGACAAAAGTTAAGCGGCAGCGACGCCACAAGGAAGCGCCAGAACCAAGTCCGTCACGTAATAGTGTGCCATGGTAGGCATAGAGAACAGACATGAAGCTACAGAGGTTGAGGAGAGGGTCGTTCGACCTGAGGGATCTCGCCTCTGACTGGTTCGTGGGGTGGAGGGGACTCTAGTGTACAGGTAGTATGTACTGATGGTGGGAGGAGAGCGAGATCGGGTCGGTTCGATGATTTCAAGATGCGGCGACGTGGGCTGGCGGCTGGATCTCACTCGCTACGCGCCTAGCGCCGCCGTACCTACTACGTATGTACAAACCCTGTGACGCCGCAACCTGTCACTGCATGCCCACCATTTGCTCCTGATCCAATGCCGGGGACCTGTGTGGCCTCAACAGTCGATTTGGAAATCCCCAAGCCATGCATGACCTCCCATGAAGTCACGTAATGAGCACTGCGTGTGGGTTGGGAGGGCGGCGCAGCTGCGAGTCGGCGACTTTGATGGTAGAAGACGACCCCTGCAACACTGACCGTTTAGCATCTGTCCTACGGTGTACACTACTTGTGCACATGCCCCGTGGGACTGACTGTGCTGTGTCTAGATAGTTTAGGTACTCTGCAAGAAAGACGGGGCAAAGGAAGGTGAGAAGGTCACCTTTTCTCATGCAAAGGGAATGGCGCAATAGGCCGCAGGCCATGTGCTTTCTGTGCCTGTTGTAATTAGGCAGTGTACCAATACCTATCCTAGGTAGGATAGGTAGGTACCTAGACAGGTGGGTGGGTGGGTGGCATGAGCATGGATGGATCGGATTAGAAACCGATAAGCCCCGCTCCGACCCAACATTTCTCGTCTTTCACATGCTTTGGAGAACGTATCTCCTTCGTTCTCTGTGCGTTCCCCGAAAGGCAGGGCGAACACTGAGGAGAAGAAAAAGCTCGTGGACACGGGCTCAGGTAGTACTTGGTAGACGGAGGTGTGTGCGTTTCGAGTTCCCAGCGCACTCAGCTCGCAGCTGTTGGCGAGCGTTTCGCTGGGACTCTGCTTAGGACGCAGTAACAAACGTGACAAAGCGGTCTCGAGAACTCGAATAGGTACCCGTGCTTCGATAGGTATTGTCTTGCAAACACAAGGTAAACTTTCCTGCTCTGACGGGACGCTGTTTGTCCTCTCGTATCAGACCCGACAGAACTCCACCTCCGATGGGGACAAAGTAACAACTCGCTCACCGATTGGTAAATGACCACCCATTAGAAAACATGCAAGAAAAGAAAAAAAATAAGGAAGCCTTGGGGAAACTACAATCCGCTCGTCGAGACTCATCAACTGCCGCACACTTCCTGACCTTTTGCACACTTCAGCTCCACTTCCACATCTTCCGGTTCCTTGTACTTACTGGTCGCTTTATACCACCTTTACCTAGCCTTTCTTCCCGAATCTTTCCCCTCTCTCTTTCTCTCTCTCTCTCTTATTAGTTTCTTTGTCTTGCTTTACGACATTACGTTCTTCAACCCCCTCATAGAGCTTGACCCCAAGGACTCTGACCTGTATCTCACTCTTGCTCTCCAGCTCTCCCACCGTACTCCTCGTCTCTTTCGGCTGGCATCTTGAATCAGGGCATTCCAGTACCACTCTCACCTTGGAGACGGTCGTTCATTGGCGTGAGCGAGTTCAAACGTTGATTTTTACGGAGGAGACTTTATTTAAACCTTGTCAAATACGCTTTTCGCCCACATTCCCCGGACCACAGCTTACAGGCGCCGGGCTAGAACCCATCGCCGTCGAACCATAGCATTCCTACGCTGGCGACAACGCTCCCGGTCACGAGCCTAGGAGCCTGCCTCCTCACCAGATCACCAGGGAGCGAGAACAGACCGCCACGCCTATTTCACCGAATTCCCTGACACCCCTGGGTTGTTGTGGCCTCCCGCCGGAAAGCCACTACCATCGCTGACGGACGTGCCTTGCGCCTCTCCCGACAATAAAAACACAATGCCCCCCCTGCGACCCTGGGGTCCCATTTTTGAGGAAATCACCCTGCCGCAGAATAGAATGTCCTCGACTGTTTTCTCGATGCTGCCCACGTCCCTCCAGTCCAGGCTCCCGCCGCTGCGGTCCATCCGCAAGAGCGCCAGCATGCAGACCCTCACCTCGAGCAGACAGTCGCACACCCGCTCGTTGTCGGGGCTCGAAGGCATGCATCCCAACATCACCCAGGCTCGCATCATTTCGGAGAGCACCGAGGAACACATGAGCCTGGTGGCCACGGAGCACCACCAGTCCTCGCGGACGTACGAGATGCGGGCTGCGGCCGACAAGCACGAACAGGACCGGCAACAGGCGGAACAGTACCGCCTACAGCAGCAGGAAGCGGCGAGTCAGTGCTCGAACGTAGATTGGCGGTTTGCTCAACAAGGTAGGACCCATCATGGATCAAGACGAAACCGCATCTTTCGAGAGGCCTCACGGCTGACATGACCGTCTTGTAGGCCTTGCTTTAATTGCCGTCGCTCAAGACGAGCTGAGGCAGCCCTCGCGGCGGCCAGCAGTGGACTTTGAGCGGAAGGCATTCCTCGACGGTGTCGAGTACATTCTCAAGGCGCTCCCAAGCGACCTGAACGAACACGAACTCCATCGACTTCGCACATCAACACCGTCCAACTTCATTCCCCCGACCCCTCCCAGCAGCCGGGCGTATTCGCCGTCGCGGGGCACAAATAACGGGCGCTCGATCCTCCACAGGGGCGTGCAGACGGCCGTCGTCAACATCTTCCTCATCATCCATCTGGCGCTGCCATACCTCATCCTCCTGCTGCGACTAGCCGCCCGCACCGAGCGGGAGTACCGAATATCGGAGAACTTGGTGGGCGCGGGTATGGGCCTTGCTAACGCCATCGGCAGCAAGGGCATGCGCATAACCGGCGCCCTGTGTAATGTCGGTGACGGCAGGCTCGGGCAGGCTCTCACGGAGGCAATTGCCTGGACGGTCGAGGGCTTCACAGGCGGCTTGTCCGATGGTGTCGGCGAGGGCCTGTCACTCGTAGCACCCAAACGACAATGAAAAGGGGGGAGGCCATAACTAAACGGTAGAAAGGAAGTTCCTTGGGATTGGGGTTTTGGGTTTAGACTTTGGAGTATATTCTTGTTTCCTATGTCAGGCTGGGTATGAGGCTACTGGGATAGGAATGAACGCATAACGGATTTCAAACCAATTCGACCGCTGGAAGGGGGGAAGGATGAGGGCAAATTGAAATTTGTCGAACATTCTCTTATTTATTGCCATCGGACTTACTGGGGCGAGCTTAGCCAGGCAGGCGGATTCCCCTGGGGGTCTGATTTATCTCTCACTGAGACAGAGAGACTTCTCAACATGTGTGCGGATCCACAACGGTCAAGGTGATCAAGGTGTTGATCAAGCCATTACGGTAGAAATGAACGATACGTATGATAGAAATGAATCCCCCATAGAACCTTTCATCTGCGTTTGTGAACCCCACCGTGTGTGACTCCAATCAGTTGGTTTGCATCTGAGTTGAGTCCTAGCGAATCGAGCATAATGGTGGGCCACACTCCGGTTACACCCAAAGCATGAATGTGATACAGGAAGTACGGGATTGTTGATTAGTGAAACCCACGCTCCTCAGCACCGTAAAGCGGCCAGCAGTTTCGGGGATATAAACAACGGTTGGCCACCATCGTAGGGCGTATTGTAGTGCACCTATTCTACCTACTCACTTAGGTAGGTAGGTAAGTAGGGTCTCGCAGAGGCGGAGCAGGGCGCAGTTTCTGAGGAAAGAGAGGGAGGGTGGTTCCGGTTCCAAGCCGTCCTTTCCAAGCAATCGGGTGCCAAGCAAGGAACGCTAGATACCGAAAGGAACGAAAGGCGGAGCCACACGGTGCGCGCCACTGGTGGCTCATAATCGACGCGTCCACCCTGCAAGGGAGAACCCGCCTTCTGATCACGTGAGCGCGAGAGCTGATAAGGCGGGAAAAAAATTCGTTATCGCGTCGCCTCCTGTCCTCCTGTGAGCTCTCGTGGTTTCGACGGCGGAAAAAGAGTTACAACAAACATCTTTTTGACATCTCACCTATCGTCCTCTCCCGTCCCTCCCTTTTCTATCTTACCCCTACCTCCGAATAAAACAGTTGTATTCTATCATTGTCTTTCTCTTCAGGTAATACTGTCTTTAATCACAAACCAAATGTTTCGCCAATCCCTCCGAAGATGCGCCCGCATCGGCAGCGCAAGCTTCGCGACTCCTTGCCTCCGAACAACGAGGCCCGTTATTCTCAAGTCGATCGTGCAGTCTTCACAAGCTACTCTTGGTGCTCCCGTCAGCATCAATGCATTCAGACTCTACTCCAGCGGGGCTGCTTCCGCAGTAGCGGCTGAGCCAGTCGCCGAGACACAAGAGCCCTCCGGCCTGACGACGAAGTTTCAGGATCTAGGCAAGCTGGGCGTGCACAAGAACCTGGTCGACACCATTACCAATGGCATGAAGTACGAGAACATGACCAGTGTTCAGAGCATGACGATCGAACCAGCCCTCAAAGGCATGGATCTGTAAGTTACATCAATACTAGGCTCCCCGTCCCCCGTCACGTCACTCACAGCTTCTCAGGGTCGCCCAGGCGAAGACCGGTACCGGAAAGACCCTGGCATTTCTCGTGCCCGTTCTGCAGAGAATGATCGCGGCGGACCCATCGCTCGCGACCCGCAAGGCACGGTTCTCCGCCAATGCCGCTGACATCCGTGGAATCATCATCTCTCCGACCCGTGAGCTCGCCGAGCAGATCGCCATCGAGGCCGAGAAGCTATGCGGGAACACGGGTCTGGTTGTCCAGCGCGCCGTCGGTGGAACGAGAAAGGCCGAAATGCTCCAGAAGACGCGGAGACAAGGATGCCATCTTCTCGTGGGTACGCCTGGACGTCTGAACGACCTTCTCTCGGACCCCAACAGTGGTATCAGCGCCCCGAATCTGGCCGCTATCGTCCTTGATGAAGCCGACCGTATGCTCGACGTCGGTTTTGAAAGGGAGCTTCAGGACATTGTCCGACAGCTTCCCGACCCTCACACTTCGCAGCGCCAGACCTTACTCTTCTCCGCCACCATCCCCAAGAACGTCGTTGCTCTGGCCCGACAATGGGTCCGCCCTGACAACTTCGACTTCATCCAAACCATTTCCGAAAACGAAGTCCTCACCCACGACAAAGTGCCGCAACATATGGTCCAATGCAGAAGCTGGGCCAATGTTGTTCCGGCCCTCTATGAGCTAATTGAGAAGGAAATCGAGAAGCGTAGCAACAACCCAGATCTGCAACCTTTCAAGGCGCTTGTGTTTCTCCCCACTTCCCACTTTGTCGATCTCGTTAGCGCTGTTGATCAGAGAATGAAGTTCAATCGCGACAGAATCTGGGGCTGGAAAATCCACGCCAAGCTCACCCAAGGGCAGCGCACCAGGTCTGCCGAACAGTTCCGCGATGCCAAGTCTGGCATTCTGTTTTCCACTGATGTCACCGCTAGAGGTCTCGATTTCCCCAACGTCACCCACGTCATCCAGGTCGGAAGCCCGAGGGACCGTGAACAGTACATTCACAAGCTTGGTCGTACGGGTCGCGCAGATAAGGATGGAGAGGGATGGCTCGTCCTCCCCGGGTCTGAAGCTGGTGTGGCCCGCAAGGAGCTCGAGGGTCTTCCTATCCAGCCCAATACGGACATCGAAGCCGCTCAGTTTGACTTCTCCAGCCAGGCCCAGCCGTCAGGGATCACGGCAAAGGTTTCAGAGATCACCTCTCAGTTGGACGAGGAAGTCCTCCGCAATGCCTACCTTTCGCTTTTCGGACTGCGCCTTGGTGATACCCAGGCAAAGGCTGACGGCCTCAGAGAGTGGTTCGTCGATGCTATGAAGCTGGATAACACGCCATCGATATCCCCAAAGGTAGCCCAAGCTTGCATGTTGCAAAATATTCGCCACCTCAACATCTCCGACCGAGGGTCTTCTAGATTCTCTAGTCGCGAAAGCCAATTCGGTCGCGACCGCTTCGGCGACCGTGGTGGCTTTAGCCCCCGCGCGCCCAGGGACGCCTTTGAGAAGATGGAACACCAGGGTTCCGATCGTCAATCCCGTGGTGGCTTCAGCAGGGGCGGACGTTCTGACCGTGGCGGCTTCAGTAGGGGTGAACGTTCTAACCATGGACGCGGTGGTTTCGACCGGCGCGAAAGGTCGTCTTTCTAGACTTTGAGTGCGAGTGTGACGAGAGAAAAGGGGAAGAAAGCTTCCGATGAAACGGAAGAGGTCCGCTACCACCACGATGTTTTAATGACCTGGGCATGAAATTAGACACATCATACCCCCTCACTATTCCTTCCAGGTACCACTCCCTCCCCTTCTTTGTATCATATCACTTTTTGTACGGAGCACAAGAGAACGGCTTCGCTTTGCGACACGGGGTCCTCGAGTCATTTGTACCACCACCACTACTACCACTACCATAACCACTATCACTGGAATGGGTTGAACCCAAAAGAGCTTTACTGTATACCAAGGGGAAAAGGGGGGGGGAAAGGAGCACGAACTGAGTTGGCCATGTAAATAATCTGGAGCATAATTGAATCTCCAAATCTCTTCTTCAAAGGAGCTCTTGGTCCTCTGTTTTATATGTGATGTCTGGGTGTGAGCATGTGTGATTGAGGTATCGCTGTACGTCGCCACAGTCAAGGTGGTACTTTTTCCCATTTCGCGTCAAAGAAAATCTTCCCTCGAGTATAATGCTAGTGCCGCCCCGTACAACGCCAGTCGATGAATGCCGTTTGTGGCGCTTGTTCAGGCCGATCTCTTTTCAAGCGGCCATACATGTCCCCCCCACCTTTGAACCCCGAACGCCCTGGCAAGGAAGCCAGAAGAAAAGAGTGCGCCTCCTTTGGGGATGAGCATCTTCAGCACCAGTAAAGCATGAAACAAACCAGCTGCTCGCACCTCTGTTACCGGCCGGCCAAGAGCGCATTCGCGTCCCAGAGAAGCACTCTCTCGTCCCAGCCAACCGTCGCGACCCACCCGCCAACGCCGAACAAACACCAGTCCACGCCAACAACGAATTCGGTGTGTCTGTTCATGATGCCGACCTGCGCGCCAATCTGCGCCCCGCCTGGCGGCCCTGTCGGTGGCGCATTGGACCGGTCATCCCATAACCTGACTGTCATGTCATAGCTCGCCGTCAGCAGCAAATCACTGGCGTGCGGGCTCCACGCCAGCCTGCGAACGGCGTACTCGTGCCCCTGCATGACGGCCAAGGGCCCAGCCGTCAGGTTCCGGATGTCGAACGTGCGCACGGCGCGGTCGACGCCGCCTGTCGCGATGACGGTGTCGCGGTACTTGTTCCAGTCGTGGGTAAGGACCTCGGCGGGCGCGGCGGAGGGGAAGGAGGGCCCCGCGGCGTGAACTGGGATCATGGAGGTTAGGTGGTAACGCGAGGAGGCAGGCGTGCGCAGGTCGAAGATGCGGATCTGGGAATCTGACGAGACGGCGGAGATGACGTGTGGGTTCGAGGGCTGGAAGGAAGCGGAGTAGGTGCAGTTCCCAACGGGAAGGGTGCGCAGGGAGTGTTCGCGGGTCGGGGACCACTGGGACAGGAGTCAGCATGCAATAGCGCGGATGGTGTCTGTTGTGTGTGGTGGACCTACCACTTTGATCGCGCCGTCCCACGAGCTGGAGACGAATGTGTCCTTCGTGATGGGGCTCCAGTTGACGGAGAAGGTCTCGCGCTTGTGCTCGTGGAAGTTCATGACAGGGAAGTCCTTGCCGCCGAGGTCGAAGAGCTTGATGGAGCCATCGCCGCAGGCGACAACAAGCTGGTTCTCGTTGATCTCAGACCAGGCGAGATCATATTGGGAGTCGTTCGTGTCGAACCTGGCGGGCCAGTCGGGGTATTTAGTACCCGTTTGTGGACCGAGGGAGGGGACTAAGATGAGGAACTCACGTCGTCTCGACCTCGACGCCCCGTGCCGTCAAGGCGAGGCAAAAGACGCGGCCGTTGCCGACGATGCCAAAGTTGGCCGATGACGCAACGGCGATGCGCGAGTCGTAATAGGGCGAGTACTTGACGGCGTACGGGTTGAAACCCTGCGTGCGGAACTCGAGCATCGGGGCCATGGCGAGTAGAATGCGATGTCTACCTGATGCGAACTGCGGCCCGTGTGATTTTTGTTTGCTCAGAATGGGAGGGGTTTGTGCAGCATGCTGACCGCACACACACACAGACGCACAGAAAAAGCATATGAACGCGGGCGGGATAGTTCTGCCCGGGGCGGTGATGTAACGCCGATCCGGGGTACCTCGGCAGACCGGTGCAGTGGGAGGAGAGGGGAAGTGAATGGCGGGGCATACAGCACTGGGGGATGCGATTATCGGGGCCCATGGTTTGAGGGGCCATCCCAGGAGACTGAGCACGTGAACAGGCGCTACACACGCGTCTCCTTGTGACGCCCCTTGGGGAAAACATTTGGAGAAGATGGTATTTGACCGTGGAGTGACAGTTTCGCTGCCAAAATTGAATCCTCCTAGTGCACTTATTTCATGACCCTGATGCATGTCGACAATTCTGTGCACAACGGTCACCAAAACTCACATGCATTTCTCAACGATGTCATGGAGTCCTTCCTTGTGAGGAAGAAGCGCAAGCTGAGTCCGGCCACGGAAAAACAGGCCGACGATGAAGAACCTACAGAGGTGAAACTGGCAATTCTCTCATCGCTTCACCCAAGCATTGAGCAAGAGGTGCTGTTGGACGTCCTTCTAGCGCACAATGGCTCGGTCGCTGGGTCGCTCGAAGCTCTGCAGACACCAAGCCTCGCGAAGAAGACCAGTAGGGTCACTGGCGCTCAAAGCTCTCTGCGCCGTTTCGCCGTGAAGCCCGGAGACGGCGACGCGGGTTCGAGTTCGCCGGTCAAGAAGAAACTCATGTCCAGGAAGGGGACCACCCTTCACTTGTACGACCCGGCAGACATCGCCGAGCATACGCCCTGTACTGTGATCCACGGCTTCCTCCCACCCGAGGAGGCGGACGACCTCCTGCGTGAGCTCATGAAGGAGGCCGAGTCCTTTGAGAAGAATGTGGCGTTCAAACTGTTTGATAACGTCGTGGCCAGCCCGCACACGTCGAGCTTCTATGTCGACAGCTACGACGAGATCCAGACGCAAAAGACCGACTACCTCTACAACGGCGCCAAGCTCAGCGACATCCGCCGCCTCACGCCACAGCTTCAGAAGGTCAAGCCCAGAGTCGCCGAGGCTGTGAACAGAGAGATACAGACGAGGATCAGGACTCGCTACCCGGGAGGGAAGAAACTACGGTTTCAGTCCCCCAGGCCATGGACCCCCAACTCGGCATTTGTCAATTGCTACGACGGCCCGCAGGAGAACGTCGGGTGGCACAGCGACCAGCTCACCTACCTCGGTCCCCGCGCCGTCATTGGGTCGATATCGCTCGGCGTCGCACGAGAGTTCCGTGTGCGACGGATCGTTCCCAAGGACAGAGATGGCAGCAGTAGCAACTCGACCGAGGACGCCGACGCCGAGGGTCAGATTTCAATCCATCTGCCGCATAACTCGCTGCTTATCATGCACGCAGAGATGCAGGAGGAGTGGAAACACAGCATCGCGCCGGCGCAGTCGATCGACCCGCACCCTGTCGCCGGTAACAAGCGCATCAACATCACCTACCGCGATTACAGGGCCGAGATGCACCCGCGACATACGCCAAGGTGCGATTGTGGCATTCCATGCGTATTAAGGGTCGTGCAGAGAAAGAAAGAGAACCATGGGAAGTACTTTTGGATGTGCCATGGAGGTAATGTACCCGGCAAGGACAGCTGCTCGTTCTTTCTGTGGGGGCGGTTCGACGATGACGGCAACCCTATCTGGACCCATACGAATCAAAAATCGAAACCTTCATAACTATTACGCCTAGCAGAACGGACCCAACGGCATGCACGCTACTAGTTATTCACTACCAATATCGGTTGGACCACTCATGGGTTCACATAGCCCGGCTGAAACTCAGTCTTGCCATCTACATGATGAACCTTGAGACTTTTCAGATCCACTCCATCCAGTGCCCGAGCATTCACGGGATGCTTGTCCTTGGACCAATCGTGCCAATAACGTACGTCCTCGGCCAACGCATTCCGTTCCTCCTCCGTCAGCGGGTTGTGCTGACTGGTGAGTGGGACGCCGCAGGTCTTGCAAAAGGTTTTTGCGAGGATGCGGTGGGAGAAGGTATAGCGACCAATACTGTTGTCGTCCCCCGAAAGCACGACCTGATCAGCGCCGGGCTTAACCCAGATGTACGCGTTCTGCAATCAAGGTTAGCATCACTTTTGTGCGCATAGGCCCGATCAGGATGGCGGCCTACTCTCACGCAGATGCTGCAATTGCACTCGATAATCGAATCCTCATAAGTCTCGTCGATGGGCTTGCTCATGACCGCCACCGTGACAGCGCCGCAGTGGCAGCCACCGGTGTAGAGCTTGCCTCCCTCAATCTCGGCTGTCGGGTTCGGACCTTTATGGGCTGGGACCTCATACTTGGATCCCCAACTTGCGCCATTGACGCTGCTCAAGATGTCAGCAGGGTGAAATCCGGGTTGGTGATTAAGACCTACGGTATCTTCTCTAGTCCGACAATGTCAAGATCTTGGATCGAGCGCGCCTGTACTCTCGTCAACCCGGATCCCAAGGTCCGCCATGGAACGGAGAAGTCCGTCCGTCGTCTTACATTTAAAGCCATCTTCATGTGCGGTGGCCCGTTGGGGAAGTCCACCATGATGGCGGTACCACAATTCCCGCAAAACTGCAATTACGAAAGTGAGCCTCACGGATTAACACATCGAGGTGTGCGAAAGGCATCACCTTGTGGATCATCTGTCCCGACCCGAATTTGTAGCTGGAAAGCTCGCTCTCGGCGCCCTTGACAACGCGAAAGTTTTCGTGCGCAGGCGTGATCCAGAGAGCCCCCCTCTTGACGCAGATGCTGCAATTGCACTGGCTGAGGCTCTTGATCTCGTGAGTGTCGACCTCGTATACGAAGGCGGCGCAGTGGCAATTGCCGCGGTAAGTCCGCTTAGGTTCTTGCACTTCGGAAGTGGCCATGACGAGGATGTGTCTCTGGCGGAGCAATATGGCTTGTTTAGTGGGGTGGAAGATGTAGAGGGTCGAGACTTGAACATGGAGATTCAGGATCTATCAACAGTACTTTATAGAACCGAGCCTGGTATAGTCCACTAGGCAGCCGCGCCCTTCAATGATTACTAAACGCGATGTTTCATTGAGAAGGAACGAGTGGACATACGAGGGGTGGACAGGGGCGGGTTGCACACCGTCCCTCTGCAAGTGACCAACCGTAAGGTTTAGGGCAAGCCACGGCGGCATACACGAGCCCCGAACGACGCGATGTCTCCGCGTCGTCAGGTGACTTTTGCGCGGATGCTGTTCAGTAGCTCAGCCAACTATGGAGCCGTGCTACGAGGGTCCGCGTGGGTAGCTCTACGTCCAAGGACGAAGATCTACACCTGCCTGATGGGCACTCTGGTGTCGAGTTGGGTAGTCTAGAAACCACGTGCTGTGTAGAGTATTAGGCATGATACTTGTACCGTGTTTTTCTGGCAGTGTGTTTATCATTGTGCACCTGTGCAACCTCAAGAGGGACCGCCTTGTATCAGTGCCTTAGTCGGGGAAAGGCTGCTTAGCTTTGGCCTTAGGTGTAAGACATTGCCTCTGTACTTGGGTGAGCAGACGTCATGCTACACATCGCACAGGTGTCGAAAGGGATCCGCACTGGCATGCAGACCTCGGCTCGGCTGGATCGGAGGATCGGTCAGTCAGGGTGATATGTCGTCCGCGGGCAGGCAGCAGCATTGGAAAGGGCCCGGTACTTGTTGAGTCGCTGGGGGGGGAAAAAGCCGTCCATTCTCCTTAAGCGAGTCTTTCGGAGAGCAGATCTGGTTGGGACGATGTTGAGACGAACACCCACTTCTTCTCAGGGCTGAGCGTTGACATCCGCTGGGCCGTGCCGTGTCGGGGTGGGGGCTTTCTAGGTATCACGCCGAGATACCATCTGAAGGCGGGCTGCCTTACTCTATAAGCTCATGGGGTCCACTCGAACTCAGGAGACGAAGACAGCCCGGCGAAACCGAAGGCACCGGACCGGCTCTGTATCATTTTGCGAATTCATCACATCCATTTGTTATCCGACTGGAGAGGGCCGGTCCTACGATGAAAGTCTGACGTAAGTCGGACCCGATATGGGCTGGCCCACCGCTTGCCGTGCGCGCGAGGGAACCGTTTGTACCCAAACAAGCCAGCATGCTTTCTGCTCGCCTCAAGGTTCCCGCTCTTCCCTGCGTTATCTCGAGTCGTTCATCATTGCTTAATCAGTTGCGCAATAATATCTCCATCCAATCGGCAGAATGTGCCCCATCGTTGCCAAGAACACTAACCTTCCCCCCCCCCCCCTTTCAGAACTCCCCGGCTCGTGTCATTGAAAAAGATTGGCAAACTGAGACTTCCCCTACCAGTCAGCTCCCGTGTTCTCCGCACCCTTCGCGGGAGACAACCTTAATGCAACTGCTATTGTTTATCTCGGGAAGAATCTCAATCGTGGAGAAACGTACACGTCACTGACCCAGGCCCAGCTAGGTACTTTCCTCATTTCTAACTTACCCCAATGTACAGACTTTTGCCAAGGCCATCAACATCAGTTGGTTACACACAAGTCACCGCCACCGACGATTCATCAAGATGGCTCTTTGAGACCTTGTCTCCGTCATACTTCATAACCTGTAAAAGGGGACGACTCCCTACCCGGTCCCCTTTCGTCATTGACCATGTGCCAGAATGACCGGTGTACAAGTCTTGGACTGCGACCTTGAGAGGGACCGCCTTGGCAACGTCCTAAGTACAGGTCTGGAAGTTGGTTTGGGGTGGATACACCTTCCTTTATAAATCCCTGCTCCGTTCCGTCTTGGGAGCTGCCGTGATGGGAAGTTGTCCGCCGCCAATTCGTTGCATCGCGTACGGCGTGATTGGACTTGGCGACGCAGAAGTGGTCTAGCAGCAAATGAACCAGACACCAATACAAACCAGTTTGACAAGCTTGCGTACCTGTCTAGGCCAAGACAGCTTTCGGTCTGCCAGGGGAACGTCAAGAAGCTTGCAAATGTCGGCACTGATCTCCACTGCGGCAGGCAAGGGCGGACGACGAAGACAAATTTGCCGCCCCTGTCGAGTACATTTCAAAGCCCGTTCTGGGCATCGGCCGCCATGTGATAAAGCAGGAAGCACGCCGCGTCTACTTCCCTATTTCTCTGGTAACACTGACAGTTGTCAGACCATCTCAGCGTTCCATGAGATCAGCTAGAGACGATTACGCAACATTCGACATCGATTCCACTGCTGCTGTATAGATTCTCATCCATGGCACCCGTCAAGTCCCTCGTCGCAGCGGTTGCGGCCTTGGGCGCAGCTCTGCTGCCAGCAGTTGCAGCTCAATGCGCCAACCTAACGCCCGTCTCGCAACCCCAGCTCGCTCCCGGCTACTCAGCGAAACTCATCCTGAACCAGCTCAGCGAACCTCGCAGCCTTGAGTTTGATAGCCTAGGCAACCTGCTCATCGTTGAACAGGGTGGCACTGGTATTCGATATGTCAAGCTCACGGATAACGGCGGCGTGAATGTCTGTGTGGCTTCTCACAAGCAACTCATTCCCAATGGAAACGTAGGCAACTACCGAGTTTCATCATCTGGATGCCTATCTAGTAGCAGTCCACTGACACTGATCTAGCTAACTCACGGGATTGCCCTTTCAGCCGACGGCAAGATTATCTACGCGTCAACCCCCACGGATGTGTTGGCCTATCCCTACGACGCCGCTGCTGGCACCGTCGGACAAGCCCGCTCTATAATCAACGACATGGCACAGACTGGATACCATCAAACCCGCACTCTGCTGATCCCCAAGGACAAGCCGAATGTACTGCTCGTTTCTCGTGGATCTGCCCCGAACCTCGACCTTCCGACGGCCGAGGCCTCGTCTGGCCGCAGTCAAATCCGTGCCTTTGACTTGACCAAGCTCACAAACGGTTCCGTACCCTACACCTCTGGCGAAGTCTTTGGCTGGGGACTGCGTAACAGTGTCGGTGTTGGGGAGAACCCCAAGGACGGCGGCATCGTATGTGTTTGATACGGCCAACGGAAGATGCTGGCAGCTGACATTGTCTTAGTGGTCGGTTGAAAACTCCCTGGACGATATGGAGCGTAGCGGCGTGGATGTCCACAACGACAACCCTGGCGAGGAACTGAACTACCACGGCAGCTACAAGGCGGCGCACAACCCCCTGAAGGGGGCCAACTATGGCTACCCCCACTGCTTCGCTGTCTGGGAGACCAGCACCATTACCGGTGTGCCAGACGTCCAGGTGGGGAGTCAAGTGATTCAGGGAAGCCCGTCAGGCAACGTTACAGACCAGTACTGCCAGACGGTTCCCGTTGCACCGCGTCTCACCTTCACTGCCCACATGGCGCCTCTGGACATCAAGTTCCACCCCAACGGAGGATCTGCCTACATCTCCTTCCACGGCAGCTGGTAAGTCTTTGTGCCACACGTGGTCGTGCCAGGGAGAAGGCTGACTACGTTCGCAGGAACCGACAACCCCCTGATGGCTACCGTCTAAGCAAGGTCGAATTTGGTGTCGACGGACAGCCCACTGCTGCGTCAAACAGTAAGTCTGCTGAGACCAGGGTTGCGTGGAACAGCGAGGACGCTGTCTGCCCCGGGAGCTGCTTCAGGCCTGTTGGACTTGCTTGGGACAAAAAGGGCAGGCTATTCATGGTCAGCGACTCTACCGGCGAGCTCTTTGTCCTCACGGTGCCTGCCTAGGGGCCGAGTGAACCGTACTGTTCTGATGCATGAGGGCGGGAATGCTGTATATCGAAGTTTCATGAACATACATCCTGCTGATGATGCATGTTTTGGGGAAGGGTTCCTTGCACATATCTAGGAGCTCTTCCGGGGATACTACGAACACCACGGAATTGAGACACAATAACAAATGGTCCAGCATTTGGTGTTCCTTTTGCAACATGCCCGTTACCAATGTCAATTGAAGCGTCAATGGTGATGTATCTGGCGGTCGCGTATCGCTAATGGGAAAGCCCTGTGTGTACGGCGTAGGCTGGCAAGGGAAACTACGGCAGACTGCAAGGCCAACTCCGCCAAAACCAAATTTTGGCCTGTTTTTATTGTTAGGTAGGCCCCTACCCCATAAAACTTTACACCCTCCTACTTTAACGAAATTTAAATTATTAAATAATGCATTTACTAGGTAGCACGCCTATTTACTATTATATATTATAATAACCCTACTTTCTATAGGGCTGTACACGTACGTATAAAACCTAACATAAATAATTATTATTATTCTAAACTCTTCTTCTTTCTATATCTCTACTTATTCTTTTATCCTTTTACTATAGGGTTAACTACCCCTTTTTGCCTATTATTAGGTAAGAACTACTATGTCCTTAAAACTACTAATAATTAGAAGGCGTGTAGGTATTATGGTGCTGACTTATAGTCTATTACACCTTATAAAGATACTTATATAGATCTAATTAACCTTATATCTTCTCTAGAAAGACCTATCTTAAAGCGTTTAACTCTAAGACCCTCTATACTAACTTTAGCCCTTTTTATATAAGGTTTAACATCTTCAAACCTCCTTAACTTACTTTATACTAGGTCGTAAGAATAAGAATAGAGTATTTAGTAAACTAAGAAGGTTAAGAAGTCTCTATTAATTAAGTTATCTATTACTCTTTATAACATAACATACTTTAAGATAGACATATATAGTATTTAAGTCCTAACATATACTAGTGTTTAGCCTATTAAGAAGTTTATTAGTAAGATATAGTTTAATCTATTTATAGTCTTTTTATTATATATAAGTATAATAAAGAGTATTATCTCTAATTTTACTACCTAACAATAATTCCTTAGTAAGGAGTAGAAAGCTATACTAATTAATATAAAAAACCTATATAATATCTTAGAGTATTATAATACTGCCTATTAAGCTACTATACTTTAGTTATTTCTCTCTAAGGCTTTAATCTCTTACAAAAAGGATATATACCACCTGACTATTATTATATAAGTCTAAATTAAACTACTAACTATTAAACCTTAAGTATCTTAAAAAGGTAAGGCCTATATAAAGCTAAATACTTCTAATTAATAAGATACAGTAACTAATACACCCTAAACAATATTAAAACTAAAGATAAGGTTATTAATAGGTACTATAATTAAACTTATAGTAAAGGTTAAGGAGGAGCTAGAGAGTAAAAAGGTAAAAATCAAGGAATAAGTCTAAGAGGAAAAAGAGGATATTAAGGAGGAGGTTATATATAAGGGAGGAGAAACATACTAGAGGAGACATAAACATACATACTTACATGTTAATTCTTAAAGAAAATAGAGATATATAGTCCTTATTTACTACTATCTTCTTCCTCACTTTCTACTAGAGAAGTATTTATACTTTCTAAACTAATACTAGACTATTAAAGTTGTTCTTAAACCTATATAATTCCTCCTTATGGCTTATCTAGAAGGGAGACCTCTAGTTAGTATTGTTCTTTAATATACTTATTTAAATAGGTCTAAAGGTACTAGTATATATTAAGAAATAGATATATAGTATCTCTAACTTTGTCTTAGGTATAAGTATAGACTAATAAGAGTCTATAATTTATGTATAGACCTATATAGTGTCTTAAGGAAGGAATTTATTAATATTACTATTACCCTTTACAAGAGTAAGTAACTCTTATACTTACTATTAATTAATTATCTACCTAAAGTCCTATACTATTTTAGCGTCTAGTTAATAATAGAGGTACTATAGTTGACTAGTAATAATATATGGTCTCCCCTTTTAATAATAGATTTAATATAAGTTCTAGACTTAAACAAATGTTATAAAGTCCTTATAGATAAGTAGCATATAGATAAATAAGAGTATAATCTAATTAGCTAGTATATATAAGGAAAAGAGATTTTATAGCTTAAGTAACTAGAAATATTCTTATACTAGTTAGTATAAATATATATAAGATATAATATAAATACTTACTCTCTAGTATGCTAACTACCCTTAGTAGAGATAGTTCTACCAGCTCTTAATCTTAATGTTATAGATACTTTTCCTAAATATCTAATAGTTATAAAAAGTAATAGGTAACTCTAATATTAAATGTTGCTATGTAAGGTGGTAATAAACACTAGCTGTAAGGATAGTCTTTTTACCCTAATCTGACTAAATTTGTAAAGGTGTATACCTATATTATTAGATAATAGTAAGGTATTAGGTAAGAATGTTCTAAGACGTATAGGCTAAAAAGCTAATATAAAACTATATAATAAACTATAAATAGGTGTTAATAGTAGTATAAACCTTAAACCTAAATAGTAAAAGCTTATTATATATATTAAGAGACTAGATATAATTTAGGCTAGGAGTTATCTAACCTTTATAGTAGTATTATATCTCTTAAAGATAGTTATTAACTTAGGTTGGGAATGTTTGGTAATATAAGGTAAATAATAGGTCTTAGCTAATAATATGCCCTTACTAGCAAACCTATATATATAGGTATTTATAACTATACCCCTTAATATAGTAGGTAACCTTAGGTAAACTTAAGAAGAATTCCCTAAGTTATTGTTATACTTAAGTAATTTGCTTAGGTGGCTGTTGTCTCTAAAGCTAATTATACTTATAGATAACTATAAGGCTATAAGGTGTAATTATAAACCCCTCTAATTAAAGTGTATATAGGATATTAGTGTTGTTTAGGCTAATTTAAAAGAAAAGCTCTTAAATATAGGTAAGTAATTCTTCTGAAAATATTATACGCTCTTCTTGCTAGATGCCCTATTTTCTAAGCTGCTATTCAAAGGTATACTTTGTAATTTAGATATTATAGGTTTCTAATATATATATAAGAATAGTATTATAAGTCTACTATACTTCTAGCTTCTTAGTAATTAATAGGTAGAAGGGTAAAAGATTAATAGAAGGATGCAGTATCTTAGTAATAGAATATAATGTTTATAAATATCTATATAGGGGTGTAAGGCTTTATATAGATATAAATACCTATATATATATAAGTTAGAAACTATTATAAGACTATATTAAGTTTTTCTAAATTATATATAAATATTAAAGCCTATATAGGGGTATATATCACAGAGTAGGAGAGAACATAAGTTATAAGTACTATATTGCCTTATAAGTATCTATATAGTTCTAAAAGCCTATATAAGGGATTATAGCTACTAATTGCCTGCCCTACTAATATGTATGCTAATGTATGCTAATGTATGATACTACATACTATCCTATATACTAAAACTGCTATATATGTAGGTATATAGGTTTATATCTATCTAAACCTTACTGTTAAGTTCTATAAACGTTAGTATAAAGGCCTATAAACCTATATATAGCTATATATACTAGATTTGTACTCCTTAATATTATCTATAATTGACTTAAGAGCCTCTGCCATAGTATAGAGGTGTACAGACAGGACCTTACTTAGATAGGTCTATAGATTATAGGACATACCTATATAGTGCTTTTTTATAATATAACTAGTCTTAACTAGGGTTATATGGGCTAGTATAGGTAGTTAGTAGAGCATATAGGTTAAGGTTAGTATATATAGAGACATATAGGTAATATTAGAATAGCTTAACTTTATATAAGTATGGCCCTTAGACAAATAGTTATAATTAGTATAGTATATGTCTATAAAGGATACATACTTCTTAAATAAGCCTTTACTATTATAATACTTAGTGTATATATCTATACTAGTATTCTTAGTACTATACATATACGTCTAGATAGTATTATAGGCTTATAGGTATAAAGTGTTAATATCTAGGACTATATGGCCTAGTTAAGTAATTCTTAGGTGTAGTTTAATTATATGCTAGGGCTATATAGGTTAGTATTAAACTATAGTAAGTAGAGTAGGAGTATATAACATACTATAGTAGTAGTAGTATCGTACTTATAAATAAACATACCTGTGATGTTTTGCTTTACCTCTGTATAGGTATGTTAGCAGGTGTATAGGGGTGTAGGGGAGGGTATATACCTTTAAGGAGAAAGGCGGTTATGTCTGGGGACGTAAGGTCCTATAGAAAGCTGTGTGGCTGTGTATTAGGGGGATTAGGAAGGTTTACTCCCTAAATGTCCTAGGGAATAGTAGTTGCTATTATGCTAATATGTATGGGATTATACTATCTTGTCTTCTATAGAGTTATGTTAGCTAATATTCTATACGGCTATATATGATAATATAAACTCTGCGATAAGCTTATATAGAAATCTGTTATGTTTGCCATTTTTGTAATAAGAATTAGCCTAAAAGTAAGCATACTTTTACTATTAATTAAGATAGTAAAAAGGCTAAATCTAGGCTAATTTTTACTATAAAAAAAACTACTTATTTATAAGCTTATTTTTAATTAAAATAAAGTAGTAAATAGCATATAGTAGTATATCATATTATAAGGATCTATGCTGTAAGGTTTGTGGCGGCAGCAGCACGCGGCGCGCAGCAGGGGGGGGGGGGGTGTAACGTATAGCGAAAGTTATGTGGGTTGGAAGGGAAAAAGAGGAAGGGATTGGCAGAAGAAATTGGTAAGGCAACTAGCAAGGGTGGGGCAGGGGGGGGCTGACGACCCTCACGTGACTTCAGATATGTACGTTAATAGATATTACTATACTGTCTTATATGGTATTCTATGGATAACATAATATTCTATTTGTGGGTAAAAATCTAGTAGCTGAGACCCACAACTATAATCCCATGGGGGTAGTCACCCAAGTAAGAAGGAGGGTTTTGGCGGAGTTGGCCTTGCAGTCTGCCGTAGAAACGCTGTTTTTTAAAGAAGGCAAACAAAACAGTTCCGTCCACCGAGATTGCCGAAGACAAGGCAAATGGGGGGGGATTGGCTGGTTGCCGCGCAGCGACGGCGACCCCCTTGCATCGGCCCGGGTTGCAGTGGACCAACTGGGCGGGGGGGCCTGTTCTGTGCCTGTCGCGATGATGGGCGAGCAACAGGGACGAGTGCAAATGCGAGTGTGAGTTTTTTTGGGTGTTGTGCAGATGCAACCAATAGCGCAGTGCTCCAATCACAAGTCACCATCCCGCCTTCCTAGGTAGGTAGTCTCACTCATCCCGTTCTCCCCGTTATCCATCCATTTCCTTCCATCCCTCTCTTCTGCCGCCACTCGCGCAGCCGGAACAGTTGACTCCTGCCTCCATCCCATATTATCCTCCCATCGCATCGCTGGTTAACCCTGCCAGCACGCGTGCTGTTCTTGGTCCGAGCAGTCGCGCCATGACCTACGGGATTGATCGCGACGGCATCAACATCTCGACCCCCACGCGAAGCCTCCCGGGTTCTGTCTCAGGCTTTGTAACACTGCAACGTCGTCGCGGCCAACGGGATTTAACCAGAACACCAAGGCGCACCGCGCAGCACGATCGCACCCGCCAGCCTGTGCTTTCATCCAACGTCTCCGCGTGCATCACAATCTACAGCTGCCGCCTGTCCGCGCTGTACAACGATCTTTGCGACAGTCTGTGCGAGACAGTCTGACCGTTCGGTCTTTGAAGCCGATATCGCGCCTCCTCCGCAAGCGCTTGCTTTGCGACGCGCCTCCACACCATTGTGCGGCCTGCCTACGCCATTCACGAAGCGCAGCACGACTGAGCATAGGATGCCTGTCATCCATCGTCAAACCATCGACGGCGTGGTCGTGGTTCCGGCCACTTACGGTGGTTACTCTGAACTCAGCTCCGGCGCGATAGCCGGCATCACCCTCGGTGCCGTCGCCGGCTTTCTGCTCATTCTGTGGATGGTGTACATGTGCCTTAATTTCGGCCGACCGGTCGATAACTCATCCTCGTCGGTGTATACCGGTACAGCCTCCGTCGTCTCTGTGCGGCGCTCCAAGAGCCGTCATCGCCACCACAGACACCGCAGCCCCCGCGCGAGAGTGATCGCGACGGAAGAAGTGAGGGTCAGGGAGAGAGATAGCATCAGCAGACCGCCGGGCCCGGTCATCGTCGAAGCTGCGCCGCCGATGATGCACGAGCGCAGAGCCAGCCGGCCGCCCCCAAGGGTCATGACTGACGACGAGGAAGACGAGGTGGTTGTGATTGAGGAGCACACGCCGGAGAGGAGGCGGCGGCGGCACAGTAGCTCGCGGAGGCACAGTCACCGAGGCGAGAGCCGGCGGCGGAGTCGGGATTACTGAAGTTGGCGCGAGTACTTTTGGATCAGACTTTTTCCCCTTTTCTTTTTCTTCTTCTGTTTTTCAATATACCGCTTTAATCCTGAGGGTATGTTGTAACGTGTCATGCTCATGTCAAAAGTACGTGCGTCCTGGTGAAGCGTCGCAAGTGCGATGTCTCTGGGAAAAAGCGATGGGCGGCAAACACTATACGAATATTGAATCCAACGAGGCACGGGTGGTTGTATGTCAAAGGGGGATGTATGGAAGATTGGAGGGTTGTTCCCCGTACTGTCCATGTAAATGACGGGAGGGATGGCGGGAGGACGTGTTCGGTTTCAATACGAAGCTAGACATTCCGTTACCCCGGAATGCCGGTCTTGAATGCTTCCCGAATACAGTTGATCCAGAGGTCCCATGATCATGGTTGACTAGCTGGGTGGCAACGACGCCTCCTGACTTGTAGCCTCGGTGGCTGCTGGTGTTCACGAAGGGCTTGCCGCTTGGTCGCCTTTGCTGATGCCTCTTGAGATGACCAGACTAGAGGACTGGGGAAGGCAGCGACCAAGTGTTCAGTGAAACTATGCGGGGTACATTATGTCTGAGCGGCGAGGATGAATATACGCACGTCAGGTTTCCTGCTCTTATATAATTCGTGTTTTAGTACCGTATCCTCTGGTTAAACTGACATTCCACTTTATTTCAGGCTAACGATAATAGGTAAGGTGATTACCAGAAAGAGCCAGTAAAGCAGCATCAGATGCTAACAGAAGTATTTAATAGGTCAACCTAAATAAAGGTGGAATGTCAGTTTAACCAGAGGATACGGTACTAGGGAGCCTTTTGTGGGGAAGTTGAAGCGGTAGCCTTTCAGCACCAAGCGACGCATTTTTGTCGTCTCCTTATTCGCATAATGAAATACAAGCCGCTCCGCAGGTGCGAGGAATGCGACCGATCGGCGACCTCAAAATGATGGTCCAGGAAAGAAGAGCTTTCCTTTCAGGTTTAACCCAAACCAGACAGCAACTAGCAGGTGGGACCCTATGGGGTTGGCCAATAACAGGGCGGAAATCACATTTCACATGCTTTCCCCAGAAGGTGTTTTAGAGAGGACAAATGCACGCACGCCAGGTTGCCAAATTAGTTTCAGAATGACATCACCTACGAGCTTCGGGTCCAACTCACAGCGTTTTTCGCAAGGACTCAGGTTAAGAGCCCAAGGTTTCCCCTCCCAAGCACATACCCCATCAGTAATGTTGAGAGGCGCTTTCCCCAAATCCTTTCCTTCTCTGGTTGTCAACGCTAAAAGTAGCCTCGGAAGCCGTTGTTTGTGAGACGCCATAGCTCCTCGTCCCCGCGAATTCCTTCAGAGCTGTCAGCCGGTCCGGGACACTCCTCCTTTTAACATTTGGTTTTCCTCCCTCCTTCCCCTTGGCTATTCTCCCTCCAACCTACAATCATCTTGTACTCAGTGCTGCTACGCCAAATCGACGAACAACACTGCGGATACTTCGCCGGCTCTTTTGGTCGACTCGGTTGATATTAAGAGATAGACGCGCCTGTCCGCAGTTCGACACCATTGATCGCACTTCACTGTTAAAGACACGACATATTCCTAGCTGACACGGTGCAAGATGGATCATCCAGGTACGCATGTTGTCTGTCCCCTGAACGTAACAACTCCTACGCGCCGCTTGCATGTGGCCCCCAGTTGTAGATCCCTTCAGCCAAGATATGCGGCTGCACCTAGCCCGAGACTCCATTGGTGGCTCTGATTTATCGCTGAGTGCCATATTGCAATCGCTTAGCCTCTCGTGCTATCTGGGCTCGCTTCATCCCACTAACATATCCATCGCAGTGAAAGAGATCAAGACCGTCATCCGGGACCTGGTCCAGGGCTCCCCGGAAAAGCAACAGAATGCTCTCTACTCCAACTTCGCCGAGGATGCCGCCTTCACCCACCCCTTCTGTCACGTTCCATCCTTCGGCAACACCAACATCCCCTTCCTCTTCACTGTCAACTCGCGCTGGTTGATCCTCATGATCTACCGATGGTACCGCATTTTGAGCCCCAATATTGACATGGAAATCGAGTCCTCTGGTACGTAGCAGTTAGACTACTCATCTCACGAGTCCAAGCCCCTTGCACAATACTGACCGTCCCACAGTCCAAGACCAAAAGACCAACCTTCTCTACGTAAAGATGCGCCAAAATTTCCGCCTCTGGTTCGTCCCCTTCTACAATGCGCCAGTTGACTTCGTTGTTGTCCTCCGCCTCGAAACCCGCACCGTTGACGCCAATGGCAACCTGCTACCCCGCGGCTACGGCGACTCCAACGCGGTCGGCAACCGCCAGCGCCAGTTCATCGTGAGCCAGGAGGACCATTACCAAGTTGGAGAGTGGCTCAAGTTTCTCGTCCCTTTCTTTGGCTACTGGGCCTGGCATGCCTGGACTCTGTTCGCCACAGCTCTGTGCGTGATTGGTGCCTTCGTCGGGTACCCTGTCACCTTCCTTTTCCAGCAACTTGCCGTGAACAACAGCACCAATGGCACGGGCAGCAGTCAGGAGGCGAAGAGAGACTAACAATCCCTTGATGGACACTGGCAGGAATTATATCGATTGATGCTGATGATCCTGTAGTTCGGTTGCGGGTGTGGGACGGCTAAGAGCGCAATGTTTGTTTAGTGTATGATTATTCAAAAAGTATCAGGAAGGATGTATTCATGACCACTCCACGGCAGGAGACACGAGGCATAGCTGTTTCTACAACCTGCACAGATGACAGAAATAATACGGTTAGAAAAAACGCTAACAAGCTTGATCGCCTCTATCATGGCTGATGGAGTAGTTCGCATCAGATGCGTTTGATCGGTTTCGCCCAGCTCTGAGGATGCAAGCGCCGCATCACCGTGACCCACACAGTCAACCAACGGCACGCCTGGTCTTTCCGTGCTGAAAGAGGCCAGTCGTCCGATATACCAATGGCAAAAGAATTGCTTTTGCATATAAAAACAAGCAGAGCTCAGTGCAGTAAGTCACATACCTCCCGGCACTATGCCCGTCGGAAATCATGTCAAGTTATATTAGAGCGTAGGTCAATACGGAAAGCCTGGCGGCACATCAGGTACTCGGCTTGGTCACAAGTAGGATACGGGCGAAGGCAGAAGGGGGGGGGGGGGGGGGGGGGGACTATCTGGCAGTGCCCCCCCCCCCCCCCCCCCCCCCCCCCCCCCCGGTCGCCAGACAATATCACGACACGGTTGGAGCCTAACCTCCTGGGCTGGGCTCGCAGTGGTTAACCGCACGCACGCCAAGTTACGCGGTGTTGGGGGGCAAAAAAAAAAAAAAAGAAAGAAAAGAAAAAAAGGGATACGGGAACACATTCTGCTCAAAGAACAATCGATCGCCTCGATTCAAGGTGAAGGATTCAGCTGGTAGGAGGGACATCTTGCTAGCTCATCCGTCCGCCACACGCCACACATCTTATCTCCTCATTCTCATCCCATCCTCGGCCCTCGTCCTTCACTTTCGCACCCGCCCCCCCGCTCTATTGGGTATACCAACATACAGAATGACTCGAAAGCTGCCCCTTTATCGCGTCCCGGGTCTGACGCTCTACGCCAGTTTTGGTTTTGTATGTACCGTACCGTCTTGCCCAGCCCTCGCTCGTCCTACTCTCACGCCACTCAAGTCCACGGACTCCATGACCGTGTTTCCGAGGGGATCTCGTTCACGCAACTACGACCTCCCTGGCGGATTGTTACCGCTGTCATCCGTATTCCTTCGTATGTATGGCGAAAACGTGTATATAGACATCTCTGACGGATTGTAGTAGATCCGCTCGCATATGTATCTGCACCGCCCTGCATGAAAGCAGTGCCTAGGGTCTTCAAAAAGTCGTTGGATAGGCTCACAATCCCAGTTTTTAATTCACGTTTCCGCTCCCGGTGGGAGCTTGCTGCTGATCCAGCGGCTGTTGTTGAGGCTGCTGCTGGCCGCCAAAGAAGAATCCGTCAAATATGTTCATCTGCTGGCCGTCGCTGAAATCGTGGTGCATATTATCCCAGTTGATACCGAACCCCAGGTCAAGCTGCGGAGTCGTCACGTCACCGGAACCGCCAAGCTCTCCATTCGGGTTGCCCTGCAGGCTCTGGAAGAAATCCATGGACTGGATGTCTGGGTACTCGCCCGTGTTATATGACCCTCCCTGCTGCTGTGTCAGAAACGAGCCGCCGCTGCTGGATCGCTCGGCTGCTAAGCGGCGAGAAACCGGCGGCGAAGTGACGAAGCTGGGGTCGATCTCTGAGGGGCTTCCCTGGCCGGGTGCCATCATGTTGAAGTCGGTAGTGCGCGGTGAGTTCCGTGGAGGCAGGTCTCCGGCAACAGAGAGGCTGGGTGATGAGAGAGTATCGGACAGCGTCAGGTCCATTGGATAACTGTTCTGTTGGCCTTGGTGTTGCTGGCGGCGCCGGGGGTTGCCAGCGCCCGACGTCGATACCCCGTCACCCGAGGCGGAGCTCCATTCGAATCTGTTCTCACGCATCTTGCGCGGTGGCACCGAGTTGAAGCCGCCAGTCGAGTTGGCCATCTTGATGGTGGCCTTTGCCGTCCGGTCAAAGGCATCGCGGCAGGTCTCGGCCGGCGGGCACTTGTCGATCAAGTCGGTGAAGACCGACTTGGCGGCCAAGATTGTAAAGTCCACTTCGTCCATGGTCTGTTGCGTTGCGTCAGGGCCGTCCACGTTCGGTTCGACAAGATGGGGAGTCACTTACCAGTCGGCTTCTGACGATGGGCGAGTGCCAGATGGCGTAGAGGTATGAAATGCCGGCCATGAACAGATGGTGTGTCGAAAGATAGGTGTAGCTGACTAGCCCGCTCAAATGGAGCTGGCGGTAGATGCGCAGTATCTTCTGCCCAGCTTCGGCCACCTTTAGATAGATCCTGTCTTCGTCTTCCCGCAGCTCCGCCTGGAATGCTGTCGGACTATTCACCTCGTTGGACGTGTTGTACTCGCCCTCGAACATGGCGGGCACGCTCAGGCTCTGACGGTAAAGCATGATGATGGCCTGCCAGTAGTTGAGCTCCAAGAACTCGGTCGAAAACGCCACGCCCGTCTCATCCCGCGTCGGCGCCGAGTTCTTCCACTGGTACAGCCTGCGATCGATGTCGATACGCCACGAGCGGAAAGAGTCGAATCTGACAAGGAACGGAGACGGTAGGCGGGTGTGCATATCCGAGTTGGTAAGGTTTTGACCGGAAGCTCGCACGACCTGCGTTTGGTTATATTGCAGGACCTGCAGAATCTCGGATTGCAGCAGCCGCAGCTTAAAGTAGTGGTACGCTACGTGCTTATAGCTCGGCTCAGACGAGCCAGCGGGCGTCTGCAAGAATCCAGTCGGCGCAATGTACTGGTCATCCAATAGTGAGGGGAACTCGGTCGTGATGACCTGGTCACTGATGCCGAAAGGTCGCCCGACGCAAGTGCTCACCAGGCGGTCCAGGGAGTATGTGCACCACCATAACCTTCGCCTCATGTCCCGGATATACAGCCGTCTGCCCCTTTCGCGCGACTGGGCGTTTTTCTCTTCGCCCGTGCCGCCGTTCTCCTCCTTTACCTTGCCAGAGGGGTCGAGCATTGCCGTTTCCACGTCGTTGCCATCCTCATAGTGCAGGCCCAAGTCCACAGCTAGGCGCACAGCTACGCCGATGATGTACCTGGAAAAACCTATTAGCATTGTCTCTCGCCAGAGGACTACTTTGATTCTGAATATGACTTACCAAAGGCCGGGAGGCACTGGTCTAAGAAGCGCAAAATTAGCCAACAGCAGTACAGCTTGCAAAACCTCCAAGCCACCGCCACTATTGCCGAGACAAGCTTCGAGATGTACGATGGCGCTCGCGTGGTACTCCTCCGGCTGGGCTTGGCCAAAATTGTTCGCATCCGCAGGATTGCGAGGTCCTGCGCCCGAACCCTCGGATTTCACAGGCTCGCCCACGATTACGCCGCACCCTATCGCGAAGACCATGTTCAGCATGTACAGCTCCCGAGGCCCTCCCGGTCCGCCTGGGCTAGTATACGCCTGATTGAACATCTGCATGAACTCGCCGCGGTGGAGGATGGGTATTTGGGGGTTCGCATGCTCAAAGTAGAGCGTCACGAGTCTCATGCCCACATCTCTCTCGGGAAAGTTGGCCGGGCGAATCGTAGGTTTTGTGTGAAGTCCAAAGAAAGAATCCCGCATCGACGTCCCGCTGCCAATGGGCAGACCTTTACCCCCGGCCCGGTCCTGGGTCCCGTTGTGATCCGACACCGAGTATTGCACAGCGGCGAAGACGACGCGGTTGAATGAGACGCCGGAGGCCGAAGCCAGAGATCTTGGTTTGGACGGGCTAACGATATCGAGCATGCCCGTGCCACCGGTTTCTGCCTTCTTGGCCTTTTCTAGGTCGGGACGGTGTATGCTATTATTCGCGGGACCGGGCCCGTCGATGCTCTCGGAGCGCGTCGAGGAGGCGACGTCTATCGTTGCTCTCGCGGCGTCGGCGCCGGCGCGCGAGCACGGCTCCAGGTTCTCGGCGGGCGGGAAGGGGACATTATGTTTGGCGAGCAATGCTTCGAGCTGCTCGACGCGCGTTTCTAAATAGAAGACGTAGCTTAATCACGCAAGTCAGCAAACCCGGTAGACAATCACAGCGCCCACTGCCTGCGCAAAAGCACCAGGACGGACAGTCCGAGGTGGCTG
Source organism: Colletotrichum sublineola (assembly GCA_020631755.1). Lineage (NCBI taxonomy): Eukaryota > Fungi > Ascomycota > Sordariomycetes > Glomerellales > Glomerellaceae > Colletotrichum > Colletotrichum sublineola. Next base: position 2,254,351 of record JAHSQG010000005.1, on the reverse strand, counting down.
CTAACCTTCTGGGGATCTCCTTCTTTGTGATGGGGTCGTAGCCCACGCATGCAACGCCGGCCTTTGCGCAACTCGCGCAGCTCGGCAGCTTCTGGTCGCAGCGGTTCTTGCGCAGACGGCAACGATTGCAGGCGCTCACGTTGCGGAAGTTGCTGCTCTGGCCAGCCTTGCTTCCGACCTTTTCGGCAGCGGCCAAAGCTGCGCCGGCGCTGGCTAGCGGATCATTCTGTTCGGCGGCGGACGGGCTCTGGTCAATGCCGGCGGAGGCGGGCGGGGATACGTCGGCGTCGTAAGAGCCCTGACGTGGTCGCTTTGTGGGCTTGAGGGCTGGCGAGGGCGGCGAGTGGGCTGGCATTGTGGTTGCTTTTTTTTTTTTTCCCGCTTCGAACGGGCAGGTGGGCTTTTGATCGGGGACGGGGAGGGGTTGGAGGCAGACAGAGGTCTGTGGTCGGATTGGATTATCTGGGCCTCCGCTGGCCGTTCGGAACAGTAGAGGGGAGCGGTGGGAAACTGACTCCGGTGAGAGAGGGTAGGAGCAGGAAGCGACACTCTTGGAATCGAGGCAAGCGATTATTGGTAGCCGACCGTTGGCGGAAAGAGCGCGCGCGGTTGGGAGAGTTGGATGCAGAGGGTGGGAAAGACTTCGGTGAAGCATACAAAAGTGCTGGGAAATACAGCTATTGCGACGCTATCTTGACTTGCACAACGCAGCTCCACACATCATTCGGCAGTGGTACAGACGGCAGGGGGGAGAGGATCTCTTTCTGTCTTTCCCCTGCTAAAGCCGCGCTAAGTAAGGGTAGCTAGGCGTCTAGGTATGCAAAGGTAAAAGAGGTGGGGGTTCACCAGTTCACCAGGGAGGTTGCACGCTCGACGCAATATGGCCGGAGTCCCCAAGGACAATGGCTATGTGAGGTATGCACGGCGAAAAGGTGCGCATTCAACTAGGACCTCTGGAAGTTGATGGTCTGACCGAGGTCTAGGACAGGATTGCGCATGTCGAGTCGACACAAGGCAACGGGAAGAGCTCGTCTGAACGGTGAAGACTAGTTTGGAAGAGAAAACAAACCACAACGGCGCGAACTTGCACAAAGACAACGTTAAGCAGAGTGGGCCGGGCTGGGCTGCGGGCGATGAGCTAGAAGCGAAGAAAAGAGCGGGTAACTGCAACCTTGCGGTGTAATGCAGACTGGAAAACTGAATCTGGAAGAGCAGAAGGGACGCGTTAATTGATGGGTGACCAATCTGCAAGCTACGATAGTGTTTTCTCCCCCCCCCTTACCCTGTCAATATCTTTACCAACTGATAAGGAACAGAAAAAGGCGCTTTTCACGGAAAGTGGAGGGTGACGGCGCATGGAACAGATGAGAGATGACCGTGAACTTTCGCTCCCTCGACTGAAAGCTTCTCAAAAGAGCTGGACAAGGCGATTAATCAGGCAACCCATTGGCATTTAGACATAACCTCGAATCCAATCCCGAACTCTTTTCTTCTACCCCTCCATCTCCAGTTTGAAGCTGCAATTTGGTTCCTCATCCCGCGCCGCAGACGTCGTCGGCCTTGAACCCTCTGGCGACCCATCACCCCCCCCCCCCCCCCCCCCGGCTTGGCGTGTTGGCCGCCGGGTATCAGTTGACGCACCTGGGCCCTGGAGCTAAGGTGCGACCTGTCGCGGGCAGACTTGCTTGATTGGCATACATTTTACGAGCGTCGACTTCGACGTCTTACATAGGTCGCCTGCCTGGGTCTGAGGCTTCACAAACGCGGCACTCTTATCTAGGTGTCTGGTGAATTCAGAACCTTTTTTGAGTTTGACGGCACCGTACACCTTTTTCCCGAGCAAGGACGGACCGTAGTAGTCCGTTCTCTGATGTTGATGGTTTGGCGGAGGACGTACTAAACCAGGTCTTTGTACTTGTATCTCTGAGGCACCCGCGTCATTAATCACCATTGTCGGATCCCTCCAGTGTCAATTGTCAATTGACATCATAACCAATGACCCCCCTCACCCCCCTTCCTTAAGTATCCATCCTTCGGCTCAGCGGTTTAAGCACACGCTTTGCATGTCAACACCAAACTTGTAACGACTGAGTCCGGACCAAGCCGCCTTCCACCAGCGAAGGGGCCATGGACAAACCCACTCTTCTCGGTGCCGGCCAGGAGGTGCCAACACTCAAACATCCGGCAACCGCATTGTTCCCTCCCGTTCCATTGGCCAAGTGCCGTCACGACCGCCCATCCTTCCGGAGCTATGCCCCCGAAAGTCCAGACATACAGGCCCCTGCTCCAATCCTCTGCCCGCCTCTTCCTCCCCCGGCCGTTTGTTGCCCGCCTGTTGCCCACAAACGATGTCCGGGACGCCCGACATTCACGATCCGGGCCTGTCCACCCCGCCCTATCTATATATATAATGCGCCCCCCCCGAATACCACCATATCAAAATGGGCATTGCCATGGAACGAACCCACTCTTGGGCCTTCAACCACGTTACCACGGTACCGCGACCGCTCCTTCCCCCCTCCTCTCAGCCCAATCCAACCCAACACGACCCAACCCAAGGGGTCGGTGCTCCCCCCCCACCCCTTGCTGCTTGGTTGTGTTTGGAAGTGCGCCAAACCCACCCACCAACTGGATGAACCAAACTCCTTTATCACCAATGTGGGGAACCAATACCGAACCCTCCCTCCCTACCAGAACATCGCTCGGAAGCATCATCCGGTCGAAAGCCACGTAACCCCCCCCTGTAGGTATTTGAGACCAGCCTTACCCCGGATTTCTCTCTGGTACCTAATGTACCTACCAAAACATCGTCAATCCCCCGCATCCCTTGTACGTACCGTCGTTGAACGTTGCCTTCCACGCGGCAAATAATGAACACAAAACACAAAAACTGTCTCACACAAAACGTCATCCCCTCAATTTCGTACCTCCCCGTTGGCAGCAGCCCGATGCTTGGCATCGCCGTGATGATTTAGGAACCTGTCTCGGTTATTCAGATGCCACGTCTTCCGAATCTCAATGCTGACTGTGGGATAGGTTTTCTTTTTACATGGAACTCGCGTATTCCAAATAGTTATCAAGCAAGGAATTTGTTCTGCCAATTTCCTATTAAACGAAGAGAAAGAGAGAGAAAAACAAAGGACACCCCTAGACTTGAGAAAGTCGTATGCAACACAACCCTAGTCTCCCAAGAAGGTATTTCGTGCCCCCATAGCCAGCCTACCCTTCTTCCCTCTTTACTCGAAGGCCCCGGCCGATTTCTCATGATGTTCCCTCAAACAAATGCCATTCCAGTTTTCACGTTGTTGCGCCTCCCCCAATTTACAGATCCCGCCTTCTCTTTCCATTGTCGGCTGTCCCTTGGGCTTCCATGGTATCTCCAACTCCATTGGCCGGTATAGCAACAGAAAAAAAAAGAGAAAAAAAAACTTGACATGAGAAGAAAATCCGGCATAGTATCACCCGACCTTAGTTACAAGATACGCCCCCTATAAGATGTAATGAATCGAAGATGAAGAAACAAATCTCCGTCATGCAGCCCGCTGATGGAAGTAGTGAAATAAAAGAGGTAACAAACAGGTCGTCGAGAAAATGCGGTGCATACTCTCTCTCTTGGGCCTGTCGGAATTAAATCGTGATACCAAAAACTCTTTTTGTCTGATCCCGTCATGTCCCGTGAGCGATAGTCTATGTCTTGGTCGTCCCTTGCAGTCGATAATGAACGCCGTAGAATGAAAACGCCGATTGCTAAATGATGAAAGCCTGTTTTTGTTGTTTCGTCTTTTTTGTTGTTTCGTTAAAACTCCGAAATGAGCATGTGAGCCACATTTTGGTCGTAGGACGTTGAGATTGTGGTCGTCTCTTGATCACGGTCTGCGGCTCGGACCGGCCTCGATCTCGAACTCGTCCTCGTCACCCATGGGGACCAACAGACCCTCAGCCTCGGATGGCTCGACGGCCGTCTCTATGTCCTTTACGGGTTCGTCCAGCCGGCCTCGAGGCTCAGTAAGATGCATGCTGAGGAAGGCACCAATGATGGTAATGACACCGCTGGTCCACCACGCCAGACCCGAGTAGCCGGTTTGGATACCCAGGGAATAGATGAAGCCCGAAATGGTCGGTCCAAAAGCGCGGCACAAGCTTGCCGTAGAGGCCGCAACACCGTTGATCGTTCCGAGGGACATGAGGCTTGGCGCCGAATTGGTGAGCAGGATCGCGTTGCTAGGGTAGGCCATGGTCGAGAAAGTGCACTTCCAAATGACCATGAAGTAGACGCCAATCATTCTGAATTTCTCTGGCAAGAGGGCCAGGTAGGGGGTTGTCAGGTACAGCATGAAGTACGACACGGCCAGCATTCTGAATAGGCGGAGGGGCCCAAGGCGTCGGGTCACCCACGGGAAGATGAAAACCGTAGAGATCATAGAGTAGACACCCTGGACAGCAAGGATGACACCGATGGGCCCCGTCTCCATGGAAAAGCCGCCGACAAATTTGAAAGGAAGATGGGTATCCGGGTGCTCGTCAGGCTTGGTGCTCAGGAAGACGGGGAACAACTGATCGAATGTCATGGTGTGGCTGGGGAGAAGGTCAGCGGTTGTGGGTCTACAAGAGGCGAGTAAAATACTTACAAGGCCAGGATGCCGTATGAGATGATGTTCAGGATGACAGGCCTGGTGAATATCTTTTTCGGCCGCTCATTGACATCGTCGCCGTTTGCGGTATCGCTCAGATCAAGAGTTTCCGTAGGCTCAGGGATCTCCGAGGTAGAGCCCACGAGTTGGGGCGAGTTCTCTGTCGTGCGGTAACCCGGGAGCTCATCGTCGTCGAGCAAAGCCTGCTTCTCTGCCTTGCGAGCCGGAATCTGGCAACTCTTGGTAGAAACCCATGACAAGATGCGCTTTCCCAATTCAACACCCGGGTCTCTTCTCTTCTTACACTCAGCGTGAGTCTCCTCCAAGAAAAGGAGACCGATGATGACACCACAGAAGACAGTCGCGGCGCTGAACAGGTTGGGTAGGAGGTAGGGGTATCGGTCCCAGATGGTGTCCGCGTCAAACAGCCAAGGGTAGTTGACAACAGGTCTGGCGAGTGCGCCACCAATGAATGGTCCAACAATGGAGCTATTGATTGTCAGAAACATTGGCCAATCAACCTTGATGAGTCTGGCGGTTGGCCACGCTCGTCCCAAACTTAACTTACCCAAGGCACCAAACTAGAGGCATGATGGTGTATGCGCGGGCTAAGGAGGGGTCCGTTAGTCTCTTATCTGTAACCGGGGAAAGGACCCGAACGTACGCTGGTGTTCCTTAACCGTGACCAATTCTGCGACGGTGGTTTGCAGCACACCAATGTTGCTTTTCGCACAAGTCAGCATCGTGTAACTTTAACCGCAGGCTCGACTGGGGTACCATACCCGTTCAAAAGACCGCCCAGTGCCCGCGCAAAAAGCGCAACGGGCAGATTTGGGGCGAATCCGAAAACCAAAGAGCTGATGGCGGTGCCGAAGAGGCCCATCAACAGGACGGGCTTGCGACCGACCTTGTCGCTGAGTCTTCCCCACATGACGCCGGTCGAAAACTCGGCCAGGGTGAAGGCAGAAGTCACCATGCCGGCATAGACGGAGATTCTACTTTCATCCTCAGTGATGTGAAAGTCCTCGACCATCTTGTAAATGTAGGGAAAGATGGACATGAAGGCGATGGGTTCGCATATCCGGCAGAGCGCTGTTTCCGAGACCCGTCAGCGACGATTGCGCCGTGGGCTCCGTTCCGTGTCAGACGGTACGGTGCAGCAGTCCACTTACCAAGAACAAACATCTGTCGCATGGGGAATGGCGGTAACTTGGATTTGGTGGTGCGCCCCGGGGAGCTGGCTCGGCGGCCCCTCGTCATGTAGCCTGACCTCTTCATCTTTGGTGGGTTGTTCTCCTAGTATTGGCAGCCACGATTCCGGTTTTCGGAGTGCGAAGCTCGTATAGGCGTGTTCGGTAGACGACGGGAAGATAACCAGACCAAGGGATGCGCGGGTGGGGTCGTAAATATATAGGAGACTGGATTTTCCAAGGAGGGTCTCGACTTGGGGGCAAGCAAGAATTGAGGGATAAGGAGGATATCGTAGTGCAAGTGGTCCAGATCGGTGTGGGCAAGAAATTGTTTTGCTAGTGTCGTCAAAGGGAGGACTGATCTGGTTGCGATGGGCTGGTGATGTAACCAGGAGAAGCAAAGGTGAAAAAGCAAAGGTAAAACAAGCACAGCAAGACCAAAGCTATCCAGGCACCGTGGCGGAGGGGTTACCTTTTGGAAGGAGAGTATCAGATGGGAAAAGAAGGAGCAAGCTCTGGGGAAGCAAACAACTTAATATGAAGGGAGCGCGGACGTGATGATGAGAGGACCAAGAGACGTCAAAGCCCAGGGCCACCCCAGACATAGACCAGACCCAGCTGGGTTGGACAGGACACCGGGACCGTACCGTACCATACACACATTACATGGCCAGGGTCGCGAAAGCAAATTGGATCTAAGATTGGAACAGCGGTGACCATGACATGTCCAGCGCAAAAAAGCAACCAGACGATCCTCCCACTTGTCCACCGGGGAGGAGGGATTCAGGGAGATGCGGCGGCGAAAGTCCCACGCCGTGAAAAGGGAATCCAGCTGCCCGGCATGACGCCCGTGGGGCCTGAGAAGCCCTGTGCCTGATCCAGGGGTGCCCCCCCCCAGACGACATGTGGGCTCTCTTTTTTTCTGTCTCCATATCAATGTACATGAGCAGTGTACACGCGCGGTCGAGTGTCGGACCGGGGGGAGAGGGTAGGGGGTGAAAGGGGAGGGGGTAAAGGTCTTACCCCTGTCGAGATGGCGGTCCCCAGGCCGTGAACTTTCGCCTTACAACAGTGGATAGGTAAGGTAGAGTACGTACTTGTGTCTAATGGGACTGGTACCTGGGCCGACGTGTACTGCGTAATGTACTGCTCGGGTAAGCATCCCCCCAGCAGAAGCCGCTGCTAGTCGTACAGCAGTTGTAGTTGTAGTAGCAGCAGCAGCAGCAGCAGCAGCAGCAGTAGTAGTAGTAGTAAAGCACGCACGGTAAGGAGAGATGGACTGAGAGGATCTGTAGAAGCGAGCAACGCAACTGAGTGAGTGTGAGTGTACGTACTCCACAACCACCGACTTAGACAGAGAGGTACGTAGCACATGGGAGAAGTAGGCAAGGGGTGGTAGACTCGGGGAACGATGGCGCCAGACCGGAAGGCAGGGATCCGCAGAGGAAGGAAAGGGAGATAGTGAGAGGAAGAAAAAAAAAAAGGTTTCACAAGAGGCAACGAGGCTAACTGAGAGAGGGAGGGTATTGTTATTTTTTCTGGGGCCATTTCGGAATTAGGGTGTGGGTAGTTGCAGGACGCCAACGAGAAAGGAAAGAAAGAAAAGAGAAGAAAAAAAGAAAGCATGAAGCCACGAGGAATGAAAAAAAAAAAATTTAACCAGTCGACAAATCAACAGAACAATGGCTACCGTACAGCGTCGCCGATGGCGGCCGCGTAGTAGCTACATGCCCATCACGTACAGTCGCGCAAATGCAAACGCAGCAGCACCACCACCACCACCACCACCACCTTGTCATGCCCACGCAGCTCGCTGTGTTTCTCCCACGCGGGGTCGTCTCCTATTCGCTCCTTCACTTGACGCCAAACTCGTCATCTTTGTTCTGCCCCGTCCCCAGGCGGGATGAGATCCCTTAGGCTACTTGTCCCTCCTCCTTCTTGTCCCGTCAGTCTTGCTAGGCTGGTCGCTCCGGATCCTGAGCCCGGGCTCGCAAGGCTCTCACGGGCGGGTACTCCTGCAGAGAAGTCAGGTGGGTGCCACAATGCCGCTCCTGGTCTTGCCTTGCAAGGGAGTGACGAGATGCAGGTTGCTTGCTGTGTTTTTGATGTGAGGCACGGCGGCACAGCAGGATAGGCAACTGCCTAAGTAGCTAGGTAGGTAGCTAGGTATTGTGTAGTAGCTAGCGTACGTAACGTATAAAATACCCATATGACCCAAGGTTTGTTTTACACTACACGCCCCCGGCACTTGGGTCGCATGGCTCTCCTGCAGCAGGGGGCCGACATTGGATTATTGTGGTGAAGGTACGTCGTATGGGAACGTCAAACCACCGGCCGGTGGCTGGTCAAACGCTAGTGGTCTGCGTAACTGTCGAGGGGTCATGGGGGGGAAGGGAAACCCAGGCTGTCCCTGTGGCTCAGTAATACTGCACTGTACATAGACCGCCTCCTTCCCTAGCAGCGTGAACTAAGCCGGCTCCCCGCGCTGCCCGATCTTTTTGCGGTGAGCGGCAGCACGCACAAGAAGTTGGCTTGGCTACAGTGCCTTTCATTGGGAGACGGGGGCCGGCTTCCATGACAGATCATCCTAAATCTTCTTCCTTCCTTATCCGCTGGACGTCGTCGAGGTGGCACGCGGATGGGTACGCTTCCTGTGCCACGCGGAGCTTATCACACCCCCTCCCCCCTTCCAAGACCTTGCATCAGAGCGCCGAGGAATAGGATCTAAGCAACGATGCCGGCCGATAGAGCCACTGAGTCTCGTCCCTTCCATCGTCACTTTCGTGAGGCGGTGAAATTTAAAGACAAGGACCGCCGAGCTGCTCTGCCCGCGGGCATCAACAGCTGTTGCACCACAATCAACCTGCAGTCGTCAGAAACAGGATGCTACTGCAGTGACGGATGCCGTTCCCGCTGCCGCTGGCCATCGAATCTCGGGCCATGTTAGCTGACCCTTTGACTCGCCCCCTCATGGCCTTGTCTCCCGCGCACCACCTGCCCAGTCAACTTCGATATTGTAGAGACTGGTCAAGCACTGGTTTCGGTGTCTTGATAAAAACAACAAGAGCGAGACACAGACAAAAGAGCGTGTGTGTGTGTGTGTGTGTGTGTGTGTGCACGTGTCCTCGTGTGAGGACCCTACTGCCTGCATCGGCCGTATGCGGTTGTGGGGATGCGCCCCTCAAACGTCGCACAGCTCTATCGGCCGAGACGAGTTTCCACCAACCTGTGCTTCCAAGCAAAGCAGGCATCGCATGTATTGTGACGTCTGAAAACGGCGACCCTCGGGGCTGAAGCTTGCTCAAGCACTCTGCGAACGGCCCCAATGTCAATGTTGGTTGTATGCACACTACCCATGACGGCTTCCGATTGGAATGACGACGGCACTTTTTTTGCCTACCCCCGAAAGGACCCCGCCCCCCCTTCCAGACGGTGTAGGGTCTGTAAGGCGGACGGATACCCAAAGAAAGGGGCTCAGGCAAGACGATGCAAGCCCAACCTCAGATTCCCATCCATCCTTCTAGCCATTCCACTCCATCAAAGAGTCATCGTGACATGTCGACATCTTACTTGCGTACACCTGGTCACTTGACGCTGTATCTTACTCCGCATGACGAGGGCTGTTGCGCTGGCAAACAGTCAGCCTGTTTGCTTGCAGTCTTGCTTGCACAACGGCCATTGCCGTTGCCCCGGTTTCCTTACCCGACAGGCGCTTTCGCGTCCTGGGATGTAGCCCACTCGACCGAGACGCCGGCGTCTGGAGGCTGAGCCTTTGCCGTCTTCTCAGCGACTGGTTGACGTTGCTCTAGCGTACTGCCTGTATTTTGTCGTCGTCGGCGGTCCCACGCAGCATGGGGCCACACGAAATAACACTGGTATCACCTTGATCAACAGTGAATGTGGGTATGAAGGATGAACCAACAGACTGGGCCTGCGGCATGCAGTGGGTAGGCCGCAGTAATGGCCCTTCTCCAGAGACGACCATCGCGGCGGACACGACAAATGAGATGGCCGGGGTCTTTATGAGCTGAAATGTCTTTCTTTCCTTTCGGCAAACCTACGATCCCGGTCCGCCGGCCGTCATTTCTCTGACTCTATCCGGACAGAGTGTACAAAGTACACAGATTGCCCGATCATCACATATGACACAAATGATAGCGCCGGGCAACCCCGTGTATGAGCCGCTAGGCCATCCAATTGTCGATTCGGGTACCTGCCATGATTCGCCTCACTGTTTTATTGATTTCCTTGCCATTACTTCCATACGTAGTATGGATACCAAGGCTTGTAGGGCCGGCCTGTCCAGCACCGTGAAGAAGCGCTCGGACTCAATTGTCGTAGCTGGTTATTGAAGAGTTCATGTGGGTGTCGCGAAAGACGGACGGCAGGTAACATTCAGCAGGAGCATGATCTTTGCCAGCTTGCCACTTTCGAAATTGATAGTCCATACGACAGGGTCAAGGGGTTGAATGCCAACGCAAAGTTTGAGACGCGGGAAACGAAGGTGTCTGCTGGCGTGGATGTAGGCTTGGGCACGAGCTTGGGCACAACGGGCGGTTTCGAGCCAAGTGCCCTGTGTGTTCTGGAGTCCGTCCTTCTCTTCTCTCGCCCTCCTTGCCCCCTCCCCCCCACAACCGGGCACCACTGTTTTTCAACGTTGAGCCCAGAACCGAGGTCTACCCCAGTTTGCAAAACATAAGGGAGATGGGTTGACGAGGGCCGGTCCCTGTCCAAAACCATGTGGCATGGCCATACCTATCCTTCCCTGTGTTGTTGCTGTGTAATATGGCTCCGAGAAATCTTCCTTGATCGGTGTCTGCCGAGGGCGGAAGGTCGGTAACACCCTCGGTGAAGGAACTCATGGGTTGGCCATACTATCCGGCAATAAGGTCATCCGCAGTCGATAAGAGCACTGTCGGCCGGCTTTGGGTACGCGCGAGTAAGCCATGTCAGCTGAAAACCCTATTCCTCCAACCCAGTCCCAAAACAGAGTTTGGTATTATTGGTCGCTGATGACAAGACGGAGGAGATAAGTCAGTGTAACTGCGTGGAGTCGGTTGTCATTTAGGTACTTCCTTCCCGAGCGTGGCCGGATAACATCCGCGCTCTCGACGTTGGCAGGCCTGGTTGTAACCTGGCCTTTCATGGTCATAGCTTTTGTCTGCGACCGGCAACGTGCAATTTTCAGTCTCATCGACCGCCGAAGAAGAAAGCTGTATGTACTCTTGAGGCGAGAGAGTGCGTGCCCCAACCCAGTCGGCCCGCAAAACGAAATAGCGGTGATCCCCTCCTAGGCTAATCACAATCAGGGAAATTGGCTTTCGTTTCTGGACCAGGTCAGGGGTGTCCAGTCTTCTATCCCTGTCATGCGTCCAAGCACCCCCATATAACCATTCTCCTGGGCCCTGATCGGGTGAGTGCCGGAACCTGTGCCGATACGCCAGGTAGATGGTTCGCAGAAGGAACCAGAGCGGATGTACCCTCGTGTAGCCATCTGCTCCGAGGCAGGGTCGAATCTTCCGTTGCCGCGACACACTAGTCTGTCCACTGCCGATTGTCATCGAACACACTGCACGTTGCAAGGTCCATAAAGCAAGCAAGCAGGCAAACAGGCCCGCTAACCCCAATAGCCAGCAGAGGAGTTTCGGGAAATGCATTCGAACCGTCTCCCGCCGCATCTGGCAACTAAAGGATCTCCGATGCTGAAAAGAAAAGAAAGATTTGAAGCGCGAGACTGCTACATGCCTGTCCTGAATCTCACAACAACAGGCTGCCGATTCATGATGCCCGCACTTTGAAGCCTCGGTCATAGAGGTTTCGGACCGCGGAAGCAACAAGCACCTAACCGAAAGCAGGGTCTTCATGTGTATATGCATGTCATACAGGCGTATTTCCAACTAGGCCAGAGGAGTCCATTATCTTGACGGTTTTCTGTCCATGGTGAAAACCGTAAGGCAGGCGGATGTTTCCGGGAGGACCCGTAGTCTGTAGATGACAATCGAGCAGACAACCGATTGCCTGCAGCTCGAGTCTCTGGTGGTCATCATGTTCGCAATCGTACGATCACACGTCTTGGTGTTTTCCTCCCATTCCTGCCTTGCGGTTGGATTGCTGCCCTTTCAATCGGGTTTGTACGAATACCAAAGCATGAATACCTACCAACGCGCCTGGTGCAAGCCGGTCCGAGCGGCCAGGGGTGCTGATACAAAGGGCTACTCTCTCTCGTCTAGCTGCAATGTTCTCTAGACCCGGATGGCCGGATCTCAGGGGCAGCAGAAAGTCTCCTAGCCCTTCGCCACGCGGTGCTTGGCGACCCATCGAAGGGGAGCAGCCGAATGGTTGGGGATGTGCTCTAGGTTCCCCCTTGTCCAAGCTAGGGTAGTCTAGCCACTTCCGCGCGTGGTAAGTAGGTATCCAGAAAAGGGGAAGTACACTTCCGATGGGACGGCCGGTTTTGGAATTGTAAACCACATGACCTGTCAACGTCAGGAACGGGGCTCGCTAGACAAGGCCGACCAGGATATGTCCCTGCTTCGAGAGTTGATCAATGAACCTTGACTGCCCCATGGTCAGTTTCAGAAATATTTTCGGGCTTGCCGGGGAGGGGCCCTGATGGCTCTCTCATTCATGTCCCCCCCTCGTTCTTTGATTCATCCTTTTGATGCTTCGAATTCTTCTGGGGATTCTGTCAAGCTTCTCTGCTACTTCCTTAATGAGGTTGTGGATTCCGGATAGGCCCCGCAGACGTACATAGTGGATGTCTTCCACAGGGGCTTGGCGGCCCGTTTGGAAGTTTGGAAGTAGAAAATGAGTGTTTACCGACATATGTTTGGATTGCCGCCGCGAAGTCCCCAAGCTGGCTGCCCAATTATTCCGCTGAGGAGATTGACGGTACGAAATGACGGTCAATTAGGTGCAGTAGGCAGCTTGCCTTGCCTTGTGCGGGTTGGTACAATATGATACGCCCCGGACGCTGGGTATCAACATGACTATTCCTTTTGACCTTAGACGGTGACCCCGCGCGCGCGGTTGTTTTTATGACGAGGCGACGATGACAATATTAACAGCCAGTAGCCCGACACCCTGGAACGTTCCCCCGTCTCCTCACGGTATCATCTCGTGCTGATTCTGAATTCTGGGTTGATGGGTACGGGAACGCTTGGGATCCCGGACTGAGTGGGGGATAGGAGCAAGGGGTGCTCCCAACAGCTGGGTCGATGCGAAGAGCAATTTCAGGGTTAAAACATGCCCGTCATTTGCGACCAAAATTTCCATCACGGGGGAAGAACGACAGCTTGCCGGACGAATCAGAACTTTGCGTTTTCGGAGGGCGATCAACCCGCGTACGCAGCAGATGCGAGACGGTGGTCAATGGGCTCGAGAAGGAGGCGAGAAGCGGTCGGTAGCGGAGCTCACACCTTTGTTGCGGCAACCCACACGAAAGAAGAAAGCCCCATGGTGTGGTGTGCCATCCGTCCGGTCCCGAGTGGCTGGAAAATGCGGGCTGCATTCTGCCCATGTTCGGATCGAGGTAATCGTCAGAAGCTGTGCGTAGTATGCGGCGAGGCGGGCGAGCAGGCAGCTACTGCAAGTGTCTTTATCATACAGTGTATGCTTTCATCCGGGGAGCGTTATCCAATACTCTGGTAATGCGCCAATTAGCAGCCTGCTCCGGATACTGGATTTCAGTGTCTTTGTTGTCGTAGTCGTGATGTGTTGACAGGCTTGTCTTAGCCCTGTCAGACTGATTGCCTTTTTGTCATTCCTGGAGGCTCAGTTGTCGTCGATCTAAAGTGTCTGTCTCAGCTGTATCGATTGACAATCGAACCTGCGCAGCGATAAGAGAGGAGGTACGGGTTGAGTACCTACCTAGCTAACATTGGCCAAGACGAAGGCTAGAGCATGTAAAGAGTACCACATCGGTCCGCGTCACGGTTCTTTAGCCAGTCGTAAGTGGCCGAGGTGCAGATGGAATGGGAGAAGGTGGTGGGAATAGAATTGGTACTTACTGCTGAGTGGTTGGCCGTTCGGATGCAGTTGGCAAGAGGATTGGCGACGAGGGGTGGAGGGGGGGAAGAAAGAAAGAAAGCGTTGGTTCAAGGGTGGGAGATTAGCGGTGGATGCAATGAGTGAGAAATGATGGGTGACTGACGGATGGTGGGAATCACTGCATTGCTTTTCTTCCAAGTGTAGTCGCCCCTTATTTCCTCTTTCTCATCGTCGACAGCTTCCTTCTGCAGTTCTCCACACAACCCACCTCACTTGATCTTTTTGTTCTTCGTTGGCTACGTCGCACGCCGGGTCTGCAGTTCAGGATTTGCTGACCCCATCTGAGCTGCAGTTGTCGATCCGATATGCACCTTCATGGGTTACGCAGGCTAAGTGCAGTCGGTGAGAAAACGGCGTCTGGCAAGGGAAGAGGATGGTCGCAAAACACCATACGGATTTACGCACGTACCTATCTATATTCCTTGGTCAGTCAGCCTGCACTTCTTCCCTTATGGAAGTAAGTTTCTTATTATTGGCAGGAACCCTGAGTCTGGAGAACACGCAAACAATGGAATATGCCGTTGCTTTCTATCTACACTACCTACGGATACCTAGGTAGGTAATATGTGGACACACACAAGCGCAACTGAATCGCGATTTTTGTCAGGTGCAGATGTGCCTTACGCCTGCGGAAGAAGAAAAAGAAATGAGCAAATTGGTGATGCTGTCGGAGGAAGGCTAGGATGCCGCCTGCTCCATGTCTAATACGTATACGTAGTAGGTACTGGGTGGGTATGACCTAGTGCTCCCCCCTTAGACATGGGGTAAACGGGGTTCAGAGAAGGCAAGCACGTAATTAATGATGTACGAATACGCCGTAAAAACAGTACACTATGTACCTAGGTAGGTAGGTATGTTACGCCTGCCTGCCTGCCTTATCTGTATTCGCGCCAACATTCCTTCCTTCTCGCGGTTTGAGCCATTAGGAAAGTAGCTTGGCTGCACTTTCTGGTCCCTCGTCCCGCTTCTCCGCACGTAGGAGCCTCACCTCACCTCAAGGAGACTGACCGACTGACTGCACTTTTCACACTGCATGACTGCAGTCGAGCTTCATTCCTCGTCCACTTACCTCCCCTTCGGCATTTCACTTCCGCCCATTTGGCCACCCTCTTAAGCAAAGCAAGAACTAATGGGGGAGAGCAAGCAGCGGCTTCGATTGACACCTCGAAGTCGTTCGCGCTGGGCAACCTCATAGTCTCCCTAACCAATGGTTCGGCAAATGCCAATGACCTGCGTGTGTCATGTCGAGGACGAAATTATTCGCGCGTGATCATATGATTAGTCTTTTTTTTTTTTTTTTTTTTCCTTTTTATGGCTGCAGCACCTGCCCGTCGCCCCATACCGCCCTCTGAACACCGCCGGGATACTTGGACACTACCCACTTACATCACCTGCAGGGAAACGCTCGGCCGCGCTCAATTCGGTATGATGATGCTTAGTCTTGTGCATCGAGAGCCATCGACTGATTCTGTCGTTGTTCACATCTCCTCATCATGCCTTGGCTGCTGGCTAACCAATCTTGAGGTCGACCGACGTACAGTGCGTCCAGATCCACTAAACCATTCAGAGCACCAAACGGTCGATGACCAACCGTACACACACTTCATGGACAGGCCAAGCGGTTCGTCTCTTAGGTCGGCCATACTCTCCCATGCACCTCATCCGCGAAGCGAAGTGCAAGGATATTGCACTTGCTCTCGCCATCTGTAACATGGCATTATGACTCTCATTCACGACCCCTTTCCTGGCAACTGATCACGCTACCTCTGGTTTACACCGCCGAGACCCTGTCGCCCTGCGGTATGCATCATGCCCATCACCGCCGAATTATACGTACGAGGGCGACGCTAGGGGAACAGCTCGCAGTCAAATGGAGGCGGCCTGCAAGATCCCTCAGACCCTTGGCTGGTATCCACCAGGCGCTTCTCGATCGACAACATCACCGAAGATGTGCGTGCACCCTTTCGCATGAAACCACGTTGTCCCACTCCTTGACCGAATGCCTCAACAGGCCTTCATGTTGCTTTTTAGAGACGCACATGCGTGCATTCTTTCGTTGCCTGCTTATGCGTCAGCCCGATTCCGGGCTTAGCAAACGCTCTCTCTACCACAATTCTGCCAGCATGCCGCTGATCAATCCATCAATGGGTATTCTTTTGTTACACACGTTTGGACGCAAGGTATCAACTCGGGGGGAACATGGACTACGTTACGCGCCAGGGTTCCGCTGATTCTTGAAAACGGTTCGATTCTTGCCTCTGCTTACATCAAAACCATCTTCCGCCAAGGCTGGCCCTCGTCCTCTCTCGGCCTTACCTAGCTTGCTCTACAGGCCAGCCAATCTTCAGTCCACGAACAGCAACACAAATCGATGCGGAAAGAAGTTGACTTTCTTGCATCGTGCTGCAGCAAACCGATACTTGGGTTGTCTGTCTTCAGACATGTTAGCCGACAGACTGGGGCTACTAAGCAAATTCTCCGCTTCTCAATGGCCCTAAACCCTGGAGCCCTCGCACCGCGGAGAAAATGTGTTATCCATATTCCTGAGAAACGCCAACCGCCTCAACGCCCAGAGCTCAACTTGTACACACTCGTTTGAGGATCCCCGGTGGCACAATTGGCTAGCGCGTCAGACTGTTAATCTGGAGGTTCGTGGTTCGAGCCCACGCCGGGGAGAGAATGTGGTTAAATTCCACGGTGCAGAGTAAAGTTCAACACTTTTTTGGTACTTGCAAGCCCTGCTTAATTTTTGCAGCCTTCATCCATCCAAAGTTGACGTTTTTACTCTTCCATGAGCGAAGAGGACGGAGAGGCATACATAAGTAGTAGTAGTACAATAAATCGATGCTCTTGACCATTCTCGGTTCTGGCAATCGACCCGCCGACCTCTCTCAAGGTTTACAATAAACGATATAGCAACATGATCCACCTTCAAGGCAACGACAGGTACATCATTGCTGCGCCCAATTCACTTGCCTGCCGGCGTAGGGCATCAATAAGGTACGGGAACACATATTATATTGTCCGTGGGGTAACCAAATCGACCAATTGGAGGTTACGCCTGTTGCGGTTCATCTGGTCGAGGGGTGACGAGTGTCATAATTGAACGAAACGCGGAAAACCAAGCCGTGACATGATCGCGAGTACCATTCTAACACAGCAACTCAAATTATCTCATCATGACTATTGTCAGGATTTCTTCTAACGGTCTTCAAAGATACCGCCCATCCGCACCCCACCCCCAAGGAAGAGATGGCCAAAGGCGCAAAGCATAACAAACTTCCGTCGACTGGACGACAAAATACTCACCGACGGCCATTACGACTCACCGGCTCGGTAAACTGCTATGCCGCCAGCTTATCCGGGCGGTAGACATGGTCTTGAAAAGGGGGCAGTTCTCCACCACAATATCGCTAGGCTGAAAGCCTCAAAAGCTTGACGCCGGTGTTGGGGGGTTCCTACGCGCCCCCAGTATGTTTCTCCCGTAATTGATATGTGATAAGTCACCACCAACCCGTCGCAGCCCTGTAGATCTCTCACCGCCTGCAATACCATTTCCTCGTTTCTCGAAGTGGGAAAGCTGCAAGGATGGCCTGTATCATGATCCGCAAGGTGAGCATGGGAGTCAGTATCCTGGCTCCCCTTCCCGGTGCGGTATTCCCGGCCTTGGAACACCCCAGCAGAGTTTTGGTCACCATCATATGTGTCTGTCGCTTGAGCCCCCGGCGTTCCTGAAGCAGGCATTCTTCAAGGCTGCTACAACCGACAATCCAGGGGCGTTCTCACGTCACACGGCTTCAGACATATCGGTTACGGTGCCATAACCCTGGCAGGCGACCGGCCCTCTGTTGCTTGCCTCCTTTTCCCTCTCTTGGCGTCTGTTGTCATTTCGATCTCCTTGGGAGCCCAGCTTCGCCGGCTAGCTTCCGTCGGCCAGTTTGTCCGGTGGTGTGGTCAACATGGGCCCCGGGACATCCGGAAATCAGTACGTTGGAGAACGATAGGTCACGGTATGCTGACATCATGTTCAATATATGTACGTGGACACCAAGGGCCCATTCTAGACATCATGGCATTTGGTAAATTGCCTTACACCGCTGGTTCAGAGCAGCGTGGAATATGCTCAGTTCTAGTGGTCATGAGCCTCTAGAGTGACGGCAACGCTGCGATTCTGACTGTGGAGCAATCCACTTGTTGACTCACCATAACTTGACACATGGTAGAAGTTGCTCGGTCTGGGGTCAGAAACCTTGGCGGGCCGAACCAGAGGGCCTCCCGGCCGCACCTAGCAAGCTTTGGGTTAAACCGATCGAGGGCTCTGCCGCAGACCGGAAGTTCCTCCATCTATTCTAGAAACAAGGAAGTCTCATAGAATGGCACAGAAGTCGAGGCTTTGGCTAGGCATACTCCTCAACTCATCCGTTAACCGCACCGCAACGCCCGGGACACGTCAGAGCAGGGCTGACGTGTACGCCCGGTTCTTGCTGTTTACGAAACCTTATTCGACAAGAAAAAAAAGGGGGGTGGTGCCATGTGATGGCATTCTGAACATGCATTCGTGAAACGGGCTTGGTTGATGACTGAAAAGTACGGCATGGGTATCTATGGTAACCGCTGGCTTGTCAGTCCAGCCCCTTGGCCCAAACATGAATTCCGCGAGCCGGATGCATGTGTCCTCACGCAACTTGACCAAAATGCAACCGCTATTTGTTTGGGGAGGGTTGGGTTGTCGTGGCAAACGGGGAAGTGGGCAACAATGGAGGGTCATCTACAATTGGAGGCGAGCGCAGACATTCAGTCGGGCTTCGTTCTATCCTATTTTGTCAATTGAACTAGCCTGTCTGGCTGGCGACTATATGTATCACCAAAACAGAGGATGCCAGTATCTGACGTTGCTGACAGCGCTCTGGGATGGCGAAGGGTGACAATGCACTAGCGCGAATGGGCTAACGACGTAGCTGCAGCCCGACGAGCCTGGGTCCGATCGGTATCTATGATTGACCTCTCGTAGGCAAGGTCACTCTGGTCGTGTCGTGGATGGAGGATTGTCAAACCCGACTGCGCATCAGTGCCTCCGAGCCGTGATACTCTGGAAGCTAGCTGCATATCACACAGCTCGGATGGACCTACGATGGCAGGCCTCGATTCCAAAGAAGGCAGGGTGCTGCAGCTCGTGTTGACCGAGACCGTACCTGAGTGGCTGGCGTCCACTCGGTGAAGGACCAGCATGTTTCTTGGCCCGGTACATCTACATCATGTTCAGGATACATCTTGTGTAACCATGACTGGACTAGAAAGGCAACGCACGCGGTGAGAGAGGACTTGCAGCAGTGTAGGCGCAAGCAGCAACCCGAGCTTCTGATTGAAGGACACACCAGAATGCTTGATGGGTGCGGTGAACATATAGACGGATAGATTGCAGCCGGGCAAGGAGGTCAGACACCCGATCGCTGGTCCCAGGCGACGTTGGGAGCTGCTGCGGGACACGATGTTTGGCATGCCTCCGGCCTGTGCAGGGCGGGAGATGATCAACGGCCCAATGACCTACATTCACGATGGTGTTATCTATCCTTACCAGTCAAGCGCATGCAAGCTATTGGATGCTGTGCGTAGAGGGAGCGCCCATCACGGCGTTTGGGGGAGAAAAAAACAAAACAAAACAAAACAAAACAAAACAACAAAACGGAAGACGTACCATCAAGTGACGAGAAGTTCGTCTAATTGCAAGCGACCGGCCAGCAGTGTGGGCCTTGTTCCCCGTCCTCTTCTATGCAGCTCCATAATCACCCGTACCGTGTATCGCACAACAGCCGATACTGTGTTCCGGGCTGCGACTTTATCACCGAGGGACAGAATGCATCATGAGGTGTCTTGATGTCGGCGTCGTTCAGATTGGCGTTATTGATGCCATTTTTGTGTGACATGCAGAGGCAAGGGAGAAGTAACGGACCGGCGCAAGGAAAGACAATGCGGCATCTTGTGGCTAGTTTTCGGCTTATGCTGGCAGCCGTTCCTGATCTGATTTTGTCAAGTCGGGCGGTGGCTTCCGTCATGTTTCTTTTCTTTTCTTCCATAACCTTCCGGTACTTGTACTTATGCCCTCAGACGAAGAAGAAATGACACAGCCAACCAAACCCCGCATACTGTCGTCAGCTTTGCTAGCTCTTTACTATCATGGTTATCTTCTTTCTCCCATCTCTTTCCCTGCAACCTCGCCCTAACTACCTACCTACCTACTTATCAATCCATCCACACACCCACATACCTGGCCACCTGACCGACGCCCCCCTTACACAACGCGGTATCCAACGCTACGCTGCGCTCCGCTCCGCTCATTTTCCGTCTAGCCCAATTTTGGAGGAGGCAACAACGGCTCCCACCCTGTTTTCTCCCCTCTATTTTCCTTGGGTTTCACAACCTACCCACGCACAACTTACGTGCCTGCCTGCCTGAAGCCACCCATCCGGTGCAAGCCACGAACCACGCACGCGGACCCTCCCTCGCACGCACACAAGCAACCTACTCACAGCATAGGCATCGCAGCAGCAGTACCGCCACTACCACCAGTGCGTGGCAGCGCATCGCATCGCATCACATACTATCTATCGACGCCGACCGACCAATAATACAAGACGGGGCAACATGGCCGGCAAGAAGGGAGGAGAAAACAGCAAGAAGGCCGCTGGCAACGCCCGCAAGGCCGAAGCAGCTTCCCAAAAGGCCGCAGCCGAGGACGCGAAAAAGGCCGCAGCCGAAGATGCTGAATGGTCAAAGGGTGCCAAGGGCAACGCGAAGAAGTGAGTGCGAGCAAGAATTAGAGGGGAGGGGGCGATGGCACCATCAACGTCCCACCATGCGTCGCACACAGACAACGCATACACTGCCCCGTCGCCACCCTGATCCATCATCCATCACAAATCATGCGAGATCACCGTTACACCACGCAACGAACCGAACCAGGGCCATGACTGACCACACTCTTGATCCTCCAGGGAGGCGGAAGCCGCCAAAAAGGCAGAGGCAGCTCGGAAGAAGGCCGAGAAGGAGGCCCTTCTGAGGGAGGAGGAGGCCAACACGCCAGGTCGGGCTGGTCCAAAGAACGCCAAGACAGCTGTCAAGAAGACACGCGGGCTGGACCTGTCGCAGCTCGACGATGATCGCAGCGGCGGCTCGCTTGGAGCGCTCAATGCCACGGGTATCGACAACGCGCTCGATGCCCTCTCCCTGACGGCCTCTGACGCTGCCAAGGTCGACAGACACCCCGAGCGACGATTCAAGGCGGCGTATGCAGCCTTTGAAGAGCGGCGCCTCAAGGAGATGGACAACGACGGCACCGGTCAGGGCCTGCGTCTGCAGCAGAGGAAGGACAAGATTAGGAAGGAATTTGAAAAGAGCTCCGAGAACCCCTTCAACCAAGTGACCGCAAGGTTTGACGCCACCAAGGAGGAGCTGGCCGAAATCAAGCAGAAGGAGAGGAGCAAGATCGAGGCCAGACTTGGGAAATAGAGCTGAGCGGATCTGCCCGTCGGCATTGTCCCTCGGCTGCTTTACGATGCTCGGTGAACACGCCTTGCCAGATTTGCATGTGTACGTGGCACAAGGATTACGGGAATGTATAGCAGCACGCATCAGTCACTTGCTCGAGCCGCATCGACTTTCCGATGTGAATAGATCATCAGAGCGGAAGCTGCCCCTCCTTTGCCGGTATTATGCACCGCATGACAATGCGCTCTTGATGGCCGAATCCTCATTAATTCATGCATGCATCCTGCCGATACGTCATTCCTCCCGTCCCTCATCGTTGTCTCCTCGTTTTCTCCAGCCCAAACCGCCAGCCGGGAGTACAATGACCGATACAACCGAGGACAATATTTTCGTTGGCGGGGTAGATAGCTTGTGTGACGTACTAGCGAGGTGCACCGGGTATGACTACACCGTCATCGATAAGATAAAGCCACCCTCTTATCGCGATAAAAAATAGATCCGGCAGAATGTGTGACCGCCTTTCTTGACCGCCTTATTTCACTGCATGAATGATTCCCCTACGCAATCGTCTCAAGTCACTTCATCTCATGAGGGGCGCATTCCATCTCATTGATTGTTTCTTTGCGAATGCCTCACCAAAGTCCAACATGACAAGTCTCCGCATGGGCAGCATGCCTTCGTTGAAGCGGCAGCGCCTCCTTGCCGAATTGTGAGACCTCTCTACACTTTCCCACTTTAAAGTCCAAGTAAACATGTAATTGCTAATCCCCAAGATGCTAGCGCCGGCCTGAAGCAGGCGTGTCCGGAGGGTGTTTTTGTGAGCTTAACACCCGGGGATCCAATGTTGTGGTCGGGCGTTATGTTTGTGAGGCACGGTATGGGATCGTGGACCTCCGCCGCGATGGGATGGGCGACAATATTCTGGGCATGGCGAGACTGAGACGCTTATAGGACCCTATGCCACGGCCATCCTCAGATTCCAGATTTCGTTCCCGGATACCTATCCTCGCCTACCGCCTCTTGTCACCTTCTCGACGGACATGTTCCACCCCTTGATAACCCCATTGACGACGTACATGTACACCACCGATATCCAGGACAATGGAACCGTCAGCGCCACCGACGCTGAACGCCTGCCGCCTGGCGGGTTCAGCCTGCGACACGGTTTCCCGGCATGGTTTGGGCGGGGCAGCCGGAGCAACGTTGAAAGTAGACAGGCTAGTGGCCAGCAGCAAACACCTTCGACGCCCGCCAGAGGCGGGCCATCCAGCACCACGACGACACCGAACTCAAAGGCTACGCCCGAAGGAGGCCGGCCGGGTTACCTCGATACTTCGAGGCGGGAGGTCTCGACGTACGAGGTCTTGCGGTATATCCGGAGCACGTTCGATGACGAGAGCGTACTGGACTCTGTGCCGCTCGAGGCGGCGGGGAATCCTGGTGCGTGGCATGCGTGGAGGACGCGACAGCGTCAAGCGGGCAAGACATTCCCTGGGGACCTAGTTGCCCAAGAGAAACAGGAAAAGAATGCGGAGACTGGTACTATCGAGGAGAAGGAAGAGAAACCTCCTGCACCCCCTGCGCCTGAGACGAAACCGGCAAGTGGCGGTTTCGTCATTGCGAGGAAGCCCATCGGCGGCGCGGGTGCTACTGCGGCCCCCAGAAAACCTGGAGAGTGGAACTGGGAAGGCGTGTGGGAAGACAGGGTGCAAAAGAACATTGCAGCCTCTCTATCGGAGGCGGTTCTTTACGGCTCAACGCTGGGTGGTGGCGATGACCTGGTGAGCGGGCCTTGGATTTTTCATTACTGAAGAAAGTGAAATGACACTAACTGCAGTACAAGATAAACTTCCTTCCGATGGACGAAAGCGACGTGGAGTCTGCCAGGGATAACTTGTTGCGGACATTAGGAAGCAGCGGCACCGCGGCCACTGAAGACCTCAGCAGCAGCATACAGAGCGTGCCTGCGGCGGAATAACGACCTTGCCCCTGTTGGTAGCGACTTCCTCTCACAACCTTACGGCATACATGACATTCCCTCCATATTCTCTCCCGCTGTTGCTGGGCTTGCAACCTATGACTGTGTAGACATTACCTTATTCCTCCTTCCACGTAGCTATTACAACAACCTTTCAATGCATAGTAATTATCGGTCTAAAAAGAACCCACCCCAGAGAGCAGAAAACAGCACTTCTCCTCTCATCATCGTCTCTTCGCATTATGGGCCTCTCGCCGCCTGTGTTTGTAGTCCTGATTGTTCTCGCAACGGTCGTGCCTCCCTTGATCGCAGGGACTCTCCTGGCTCGCTTCGTCTGCCGTAACTTCAGAGACGCAGCCGGCGCTGTCGACCCCAAGCCTCGAAGATGCTGGTTTGGCCTCAGGCGCGTCAGGTCCATCAACAGCAACGCCGCCGACAGCCTCACAACCCGCGCCCAGAACTATGCGGACTCGTGGCAGGACTTGGAGAGCCTTCGCACGTACAGGGACACGCCGACACCGTCGCTCCGGTACTGCGAGGACGTCCCGCCTGTCAGGGCACCAGTACCTGCGGTCATTCGATTTCAACCGCAGCTGCTGGAAACATGGCATCCCACGAGGGCGAGCCGGCTGACATGGAGCTTTTCGCCAACGAGGCGGGACCAGAACCACCTTCGGAAATCCCGCAGCCGCTTAGGGTTCTCAAAAGATTCGGGCGTGGTCCAGGAGGGCTCATCGGAAGAGGAGCCGAGAGCCTGAGGCGAACAAGTACCGGGACGGACGAGAGTCTAGACAGTGCGATTGACGCCCCTGATGAGCCCCTTGTGGTGACGAAAATGAGGGGAAATCGAGAGCATAGGCTGGCACCGGGGTCAACGGAGGTTAATGAGAGGTCAGGCTTCGCCGGCAGTATACCGGGAGCAAACCGTAAGCTCTGGTCTTGCCCTTTAAAGGAGGCCTGCTGATTCAACCTAGGACTACGTGGTTCCGAGAGCATTAACGCATCCTCCATTCCCGGGCTGTCGCACGATGGCTTTGAAGATTGGTCTTGTCGTTCACACAATAACCTCCCATCTTACTTTGGTCCAGCTTTCGAACGGAGCTCGGGCCATGACTTGCGAATACTCGTGCCTAAAATTTCTGTCACTCCAGAGGTCGAAGCCATCGATGACAACACGACATCCATCTGGGCTGCCATCAAGGTTTATGGGCAAATATGCCCACCACAAGACGGAGCATCTGGTTCAGATAGATTTGCCAGGGTGTATAAACAACCAGCCGACAAAGATATTAACCGGGATGCCGAAGGTACGTTTGACATGACCTTCATTTTCTCTTATACTGATGTCCGTCTGTCTAGATCATTGGAAGTACGGATGTATACATAGTATGAGTGTCCAGATCATACCAACAGGGAACAACTGCATCCTTGACATTATCCAGGATAACCCGATACCAACGTAAGAACTCACTCAAGCGGGACTGAGGCGTTCTAACAGTCCTACAGAACTCTGGGCAACAACGAGACGATACTACTGCTTGTGCATGTTCTTTTAGATCAGCCTCGCCCTGTAAAGGAAGCAGGCCACGTCCGGCAACGATCAGACGAGCTGATTGAAGATCTGCAATATCATCTGGGAGACTATCGGTTGGATTATGTTCAGGTTGTTGTCAAATACAACCATTCTGCGTTCCCTCCTCAACCCCGTTCCGAAGCCATCGATGGCGTTGTTGAGATGGGAACAAGGCTAGAGACTTCTGTCAAGGCCATCATCAAGCATCGCAATTGCCAATCGCCGTGGTCACCCTGTCCCGCGCCAACGATCAATCCTGTTCTGAGCATCACCTACGATTGCTGGGAACTAGAGAAAGCCCGGAGCGTCATGCGCCGTATCACTACTCAACCGACCGTACCGCATAAGCTGACCAGGCCGAGATCGAGGACGAAGTTGCCAACGGAAGATACGCTGGTGGTCACACGAACACCTCCGGTTGTTCCCAGGAGGGAAGCCAGCCTTGGAAGTGACGCGATGGTCCGACAGCCAAAATCGCTGCACAGCGAGAGGTCCCAACCTCGGGAAGTCACGGGAGCGGGCTGGCGGAAGACTCGTGCGGCACATGGGGGGCAAGTGCCATCAACTGCAACGTGCCCCGATGGACAGACGGCCGGAGCCGGAGCCGGGCTTCCGAACTATACGGGCATATTGAGAAGTCCGCGATCAATGGGCCCGGGGCTCCTGAGAAATTTGGAGGCGGACAATAGTGGTCATGGGATGGATAGAAGGTCTGTAGCTGGAGGTTCATTCCACGAGCAGGGACAGAAGCCCTCCAGCCGCTGGAGTTGGACGGGTTGGTTTTCGTGAGAGTTGGTGGCTAGGAGATTGGTTTTACTCTGTCAGCCTGCGGTGATGTATGCAATTGTAGCTTGTCCTCTAGTCTTCAGTCGCGAGGGACTAAGCTTTCAGTTTAGGAATAATCGATTCATGGCATGATACCGTTTTTTTTTGTTTTTTTTTAATGCTCCATGACTTATTTACAGCAGTTCATCCCTCCAGGGGATGGAAGTCTGCGCACCCTTTCGCTCGACCGTCTTGGCTGCGGCGCGATTGGCATTCTTGATGGCTGAGGAGATGTCAAAGACCTCGCCCTTGGCCTGGGCGTTGACGGCGGCGACGCAGTAGGAGCCGACAAAGGTGTCGCCGGCGGCGGTGGTGTCGACGACCTTGACCTTCTCCGCTGGGATGAGGTCGGCGATGCCGTCTTGGTTTGTGTAGTAGACGCCGCGGCCGCCGAGAGTGATGATGACGTTGCGGACCTTCTTGACCATGAACCACTCGCCGACGTGCTTGAGACCCTCGGGGGTGTCGAGAGCCGACTCGTGGCAGCCGGAGAGGATGGCAGCCTCAGTCTCGTTGACGACGAGGTGGGCGAGTCCGTCGTAGGCCTCGTCGGGGAGGCGCTGGGCAGGGGCCGGATTGAGGAGGACCGGAACGGCGGCGGCCTTTGCGGAGCGCAGGGCGGCGAGGACGGTCTCGAGGGGCACCTCGAGCTGCATCACCAGCAGGTCGGGCTTGGGGGTGAGGGTCTCGGGGAGGGAGCCGAACTTATCCGGGGTCACGGCGTGGTTGGCCTCGGGAGCGAGGATGATGCGGTTCTGACCAGTGGGCTCATCTACGACGATGATGGCCATGCCGGTCTTGAGGTCGCTGCCGACGGCGATGCGGTCGGTGTGGACGCCGTGCTCGCCGAGATTCCTCAGGAGGAGGTCGCCGTACGAGTCGCTGCCGACGGCGCCGATCATGGAAACGGAGGCGGACTCATTGGCGGCGTCGTTGGGAGCGTCGCGGGAGCGCGAGAGTTTCGCACAGGCGACGGCCTGGTTCGCGCCTTTACCTCCCGGGGAGATGACAACAGAGTTGGAAGTGAGGGTCTCGCCCGGCAGGGGGTGGTGGGGGACGTAGGACGTCAGGTCGATGTTCAGGGAGCCGAGAACAGTGATCTGGGGGGTCTTGGGGGCGGCCATGTTGGAAGGGAATTTGCGCGCGCGCGCGCGTGCGTGAGCGGGCGGGGTTGTTCTGAGGCGTCGTGGGTCGTGAGTGGTGACAAATACGGCGAGATGCGAGAGATTGAACGAGAAATTAAGTCGTTGAGTTTCGCAAGTGCTTGCTACTCGGCTCACTGTGGTCCTTGTGAAGGGATGCAGCTCGGATAATGGTCGAAATAAACGGTATCGTAGATCGGGTAGTGAGGGTTAGAGATTTCGACGGGCTGCGTCGAAGTTTTCCAGGTGACAAACGGTGAGGCCCCGCCATGCAGAGGTGGGATGATGATGTATCCGGCGGGGCACAGCCGATGAGCTGCCAGGTTCGCGACTGGGAAGTGTCAGCGGTGGAGGCTTTCACCATCCCTCTCAGCCCATATGATCCCTCACGAGTGTTCCCACTTGGTCTCTTGTATTCCTTACGTACTATGTAGGTAGGTGATATCCGTACATGCTCTGCATTCTTAGGCTGCTGCCGACGCTATAGAATTTCTACCAAAAACGCCGTGAAAGGCAGGGCAGGTGGGGGCGGATTTGGTTTAGAAGGAGAGATATATAGAAAGGAGGGGCGGGCCCACCCCCTCACTAATTTTTGTTTGTTTCCTACGTAGTGACGAGATGGTGGGCATGGATGTATGGGCCTTTTGGGAGTATGGGCCCTTTGGGCGTATCTGGCGTATCGGACCATGGAAGGGAACGATCGATCTGGGCGATCTTGGCAGTTGAGGCTCTCGTCACAACCAATCTCGCTCAACTTCGCGGGCCTGTCCTGCCTGCCTGTACTCTGTAAGCGCACCCAACCCCATGTCGGAGGATTGGATACACAATCCCGATTGGGTGTTACAATGGAATGTTAGGGCCTTTTTCACCTTACACTTTCTTGCGCAGTACACACCAGATCCTTACCCTTCTCTCCTTTTTCTGCTCGTCCATTCGCTGAAAATGGGATCTGCTAATCTCCAAATACCGGCGCCATTGAGGGTCTGGACTGCTTGCATCCTACATCTCCCCAATGCGACTTGCCAAAATGTCGGGGGGAAAACCGAGACGATCACTCGACGGTGCACCGACTGTTGGTTCTGCATGTTTTCGACATAGGGAAACCAATGATATCGCAGCAGGGTAGACTTTGAGGGTGCATACAGCCTGCCGTTGGCTTTCAGTCCTGCTGTCTTTCCGTTGCCGCCACGCCATGCTGCTGCATTGGTTGCCTCCTCCATGTCTGCCCCCATAGTAAGCCAGGGTTGCTTTGCTTGGGCACGCTGGCGTCGGTGTGTGTGCGCGCGTCCACACGGACACTCGAGAGTAAAAACATCAGACGAAGTTGGGATGAATGACTTGAAGAATTCAGAATAAGTGGAAATTAGAAATACATACAGCGATGATACTGAATAAGAAGAAGGGAAGGAATGGAAAGCGGATCCTACCCACCTGGCTTACCGTAGGGACGGATGCCGTAGCTCACTGTACCTACCTTGTCTACCTTGTCTACCTGCATGTCCTCCTCCTTCCTTTCCCTATCGCCAATCCTGTCTTGTCTGACTTACCTCACGTCAACGTACGACGGCGTCATGCACCATTGGACCAACTCGGGAGGGGCCGTATTCTAGAGCCGGATGGATGTGTCCTCCCCGTCCTGTTCCCTGCCCTATCAAAAGCGGTCTCTGATTCATTGCGACTCGCTGTTCTCTCACTTGTCCTCTGTGATTGTCTTCTGCTCACCGAGACTCTACCCTTTCTGAGCGGCATCTTCCTTTGTCCATTCACCGTCTCGCTCTTGTCCGGATTCGCTTCGCCACCCAAAGGCCTTGTTGCTGGTTGACGTCTTGCACTTGTGGACCGACTCCCTAGTCGCCTGACTTTGCCATGACGGACTCCGACTATAGAACTCCGGCCTGGACAACAACGCTCATCTGTCTGGCTATTGTCGTCTTTCTCATTCTCGTTCGGCCGCGGTCACCTTATGCACATCCGCCTCTGCCCCCTGGTCCACCAGGCGAATTCCTTCTTGGCCATCTCCGTATCATACCCAAGGAGAGGACGGCCGAAACATACGCGAAATGGGCCAGGGAATACAGTGAGCCTTCCCCCTTTTTGCGCCCAAAAAAACCTTTAATTGACTGAGGTTTTCTCAAGACTCGGATGTCATTCACGTCAAGTCCCTTGGGCAGTCCATAATCGTGCTCAACAGCGTCACTGCCGCCAAGGATCTCCTCGATCGTAGGGGGGCCAACTACTGTGACAGGCCCAGATTTGCCCTCTTCGAGGTGTACGTTGAACCCCGCTTCTTCTCTTCCTTGAGTTTGAGCGTTCAGTGGGCATGCTAACGTATATTGCACCTCTGCAGCATGGGCTGGGGCAAGACGCTGACCTTCCTCCCCTTTGGTCCCCGCTGGCAGATGCACCGAAAGCTGCTGCAGACCACTTTCAGTAACACAAACGTTCGGCAGTGGCACTCTTTACAGGTGACAGAGGCCCGAAAGTCCGTCCGCTGTTTAGTGCAGAACCCAGAGAACTGGGAAATGTCTATGAAAAGGTGAGGCGATCCCAGGTCTTCTAACCACTCGTTATTTGGCTGAAGATTCCCAGATTTGCCGTTGCCATTGTTCTCAAAGTGAGCTATGGCATCGACGTACAAGATGACAACGACCCTTATGTCAAGATAGCCGAAGACGCCATGTACGCGACTGGGAACGGTGGTGTCCCCGCCAACAGCATTGTTGACATCTTCCCCCTTGGTAAGCAGCGAACGCCCGTTTCCGAGAACCGTACATTGATTAACTTTGGCCGGCACCACAGCTCGTTATTTGCCCGACTGGTTAGTCCGGGACTGGTCTCTGAAATTTGCGCGCGAGTGGGGATGGGCCATACGGAAGTTACATGATGTTCCGTTCGCAGTTGCACAATTCGAAGTGGTAACTCAATGTCTCTTATTATATTTGACGCCCGCAATGCTGACCAGTCAAGGCTCATGGCAGGGACAGCCCATCTTTCGCGCACACGCTGTTGGAAACATACATGTTCAACACCAAAAGGGGGCACGCTAATGAATGGTCGCTTGACGACATCAAGGGGGCCGCAGGCGCCATCTTCATCGCAGGGGCAGACACGGTAACTTGGTCCCGCGACTGCCACGAGTAAGACATTGCTGACTCCGGTCTCCAACAGACTTGGGCCACCATTGTTGTTTTTGTATTGAACATGGTGTTGAATCCCAAGGTTCAGGAAAAAGCCCAGGCATTGATCGATCAGGTTTGCGGGCACGACCGGCTGCCCGATTTGTCGGACCGACCATCTCTTCCTTACATCGACCACGTTGTCCAAGAGGTCTACAGGTAAGGGTTCCTATGTGACTCGAAATCCACGGCAACGCTTCCTGACGAGGAGATGCAGATGGTCACCGTTGGCACCGCTGGGAATTCCCCACAAGGCCCTTGAGAGCGATGTCTATAACGGCATGTTCATCCCGAAAGGGTAGGTTCACTCGTCCTCAGCCCCCTCGTTAGACCGCTAAACAAAAGAAACATGAATGCTTCTAGAAGGAAAACTGATGGCTTTATCCAGGTCGATTGTCTTCTTCAACTCGCGCGCCATGACTCAAGATGAGAGGATATACCAGGACCCCAAGTCTTTCAACCCAGACAGGTACCAGCCACAATCATCTGGAGGTCATGGTGAGCCCCTGCCACTTGGGCAATTCGGCTTTGGGCGCCGAATCTGCATCGGTCGGTTTCTGGCAGACAATAGTGTCTGGATTGCTGTTGCCACGATGCTTGCTACTCTCAACTTCAGCAAGAAAGTCGGGCCAGATGGCCAGGTTATCGAGCCCAAGGTTACGTTTACCAACGGTGGTACTTGGTGAGTTGATGTGCTGCCCCATGCTTGTTTTATAGTTTTCTGATGTCAAAATGAAAGCCATCCAGAGCATTTTGATTGTTCGATAGCGCCACGTAGCCAAAAGGCCGAGGAGTTGCTGCGTCGATCTTTCCCGCTTCCATGAGGTGAAAACAGAAAAGCGAGGAGTTCTGGTGGTTACGGGGCTAGCATCACTAACCCCAGGCTTCGAGTTGATCAAATGGTGCACAGTCGAGTTGAGGAGGCCCGGGACGTTAAGGATGCTGACGGGGTACGTTCCCTGCAACCTTGAGGACGACCGAGTAAGTCTGCGTCCTGGAACCAACGGCAACTACAAAAGCATAACTAAGCCATGAGGTTTCGGGGTGAACCCCCGTTGATGGCAAATGGAGTTGAGGTTGCACTTGAATAGACTAGGAGACCACTGTCCCCATCAAACATGCTGAAGTCGGTACCATGTCTGCGCGTCATCCTGAACATGACGCTCTCGGTTGCCTCAGGCGTAGAGGCACTCGTCGTCGTCCTCCATAGATGTGTGCAATCTCGGAAAGGCTAGCTGTCGCCGTCACCGCTCCAACAGACGAGCCCTGACTTGATCTCATTGGAGTCATGGCCACTACAAGAGAGCAATATTGCTTAGCTTCTTGGCCACTTAGCCTCGATTCGACGAATCGAGGCTGGTATACCATAAAAGCGTGAGGGCTTGGGCATCTTTACACCGTTTAGCCATTTCCCAGAGCTGTGTCGAAATCCAACTAGCGCCCGGGAAGAGTCATGCGCACAAAAACAGTCGTGGACATGTTATTGGTCCAAGTGTCCAAGTTGTCGAACCGTTGCACCCGACATGTCACCCTCCTAATCTACCGCCGTGGAGAAGACGACAGATAAGGCACAGGAGGGCCGATGAGACGCACGAGCTCCCATGCTCTCGCTGACATAGGTTTTCTTCGTCTTTCTTCCTCCCTTCGCTGGCGCGTGTATCCGTACAGCCGAAGAAGCGTGGCCGGCAGCAACGGACCCTGCGTAGCAATTAGGCCAAACCTACAGGCTCGCATTGCATGTGAACCCGTCACCACCCTAGCAGTCGCAATGTCATGCCGTGTTGGTGGTCGTTCTGTCAGCTTCGGTCCAGAGCCACGAGTCGTGACGAGAGGTGAGGAGAGAAGGGGGAAGAAGGAGGGAGGAGTAAGAAGGTCCCTGTGCATGGAGGAGCCTAGTCCGCCACGCGCGATGCAACAACGAAGCTCTGAACACGCGCCGAATACGCTGTCTAGAAGAATCTCTTGGAAGATCAGGGCCACGCGGCGGGCTAGGATCAAACCTTACAACCTGACCCCGCCCTCGAGAAGGTTGTAGGGGCACCCAGGCGCAAAAAAAAACGGGTTTTGACCATTCCGTTCCCCCCTTCCACTGTTGAGGAAGTTTTTACTCGTTCCCTTCTTTCCTTTCTTTCCGTTTTCTGAACCGTGAATGGCCTGATGAAATGGAAGACATAGGATTCGCTAGCTAGCTCGGCAAGGCCATCGAAGGGTTTTTTTGGTTTGGTTTGTTTTTACTTTGTTTTTGAAAGTGTCAGTCACTTTAGCAGTGCGTCATGACCTGACCCTTTCATCGCAACGAAAAAAATCATCTCACACACCGGTTCATTGGCTTGGCTCGTTGACTACCGGCAACGGCGGCCCGCGGGCGTGGGGGTTGGTCCCTAGGTAGTTGAGAGAATGCCGGGACGCTGGCCCTCTGGTGGACTTCTGCGGACTTTCCCGGAAAACCATGAGCTTTGAGGGAATCCTTTAGGGGGGTGGGCCAAGCACGGCCAGTAGCAGCTGCCTCTAGCAGCTGCCTCTGCCCGCGTAGGTAGCTGCGGCAGTAACCAAACTCTGACAGCTCAGAACCCTATCAACTTGGGCGAAAGACATGACGCATGTCCTGGGCTGCGTAGCCAATGGGGCACGTGCAGCGAAGGCAAAGCAACGCACTGTATGTAAGGTGCGGTGTATGGAGGGTGAGACAACAAGTCTCAGCCCCCAAGTAGGGGTTGTTGGGGGTCTCCCATCCCATCCGGAAAAGGGGGGGAGGCTCGGACGGGAGAAGGGTTCCAGAAGACTGCCAAGTTTCGAGTAAATGGAGGCAACAACAAAGAAGGGTGGTTTTTAGTGCGGTAGCACAACGCAACTTTCTCGTCAGAATCTGAAGAGTCGGAAACCATCCTTCCTTAAGGGCAACCTGGGGAAGTCTCCGGTTGCCCAAAAACGGCAGCGAAAGATGAGAGAGAAAGAGAGAGCGAGAGAGAGATGGAGGCAGGGTACGAAGGGGAGTCGAGACTCCTTCCTCCCATCGCACCCGAATAAAAGCAAACATCCCTCGTCAGATTTCTTTGGGGGTGGGGTTTGGTTTTCCGGCGGCATGGCATGGAGTTTGCACCCGTCTCGGTGCTTTTCGCTCCCTCGTCACGGAGTTTTCCGCTCACCTTTCTCCCACCTCTCGCGCTTGTCGAGCGCCTCCCCTCCCCCCCCACACACCACCTACTGGGGGATTCATAAAGATGCGTAGGTACGTATAAGAAGAGGAAGAGCCTGAAAGGGAAAGAAGGAAAAGAAAAAGAGCTCCCCCGGAGAATCTTGTAGAATTTGCAAATAGGCAATACAAACTGATAGAAAAAAGGAGGAGGAAAAAAGTTGGTGCCCTTGTTGAAGACGATACAACAGCCGGGGAGAGTAGTATCAACGGTTGCTGTGGCTGGGCTTGTAGGTTGTCGAGGGAGCTGCCGTTTTTTGCCTTTTTCTCTCGTCATATTTCTTTTTCCACATCCATGCCCGCCTTCCACGTCCACTCATACTTTCATGCCCCTTCCCCTTGTCCCGGTAAAACATCCAGGTCGATAGCCGGCTTAGCTTTTTTTTTTTTTTTTTTTTTTGAGGGGGAACGAAACGGTCTGCTCGACCTGTGTTTTGGCTGCTGCTAGCTGTTGATTCTGTTGGCTCCTGCTGGGGTTGGGCTCGACATACCAAGGAATGACCTTTGGCCATTCGTGGGCATAACAATGACTCGAGCCGTATCGTAAGGTGTAAGCTTGCATACGACTCTTCATTTCCCACGTTAATTATTGTCGCCAATTCGAATCATCAACACCTGTCGTTGCTTCCATTATTGCACAGACTGCGCGTGCCAAACCCAGCGAGCCTGGGGCCTTGTGATCATCCAGTCCGCCTCGACTGCACTCTTTAGCGACTTCTTAGAGTGCCCCCCGCCCTTCTCAAGGCGTGGGTGGTATCCGGCCAAATTCTCTGCCTTACCCGGTGCTTGCCAACCGACCCCATTCCATACTTTGGACGCCAACACCGGAACTGCTTGGGCCGACACTACTGCCGTTACTCTTTGCAACTGCGCATGAGATAACGCCTCAAATTGTAACTTGATGCGCCACCCCAACGAGCCAGGTAATCTTTGGAACAACATCGATATTGCCACTTCTGCGACGGGGCTTTTTCGGTTCGTGTGCTTAAAGACCCAGGAGACCCATCGACGGAAGCGAGCTGCCCACCCCAAACCAAGCTCGGATGCCCGGGAACGCCTCGTCTTGGCCGGCTGTCGTACAAAGACCCATTCTCGGAGATCTTCCCCGCCTGCTCCCCCAAGTTCGCCTGCTCCTCTAAAACCCATGTTGGCGCAGTTCTGTAGATGGTTTTCGTAGGAGGAAAGCAAGTATTCGAACAAGGACTGCTCTTGGTCCACATTGCATCCGTATCGTACGACAAAAGAAAAAAAAAAGGGACGAGCTTGCAATAAAGGCCGCCTGACCACCTTCCCAATCCCGCACCTGTAACCTACTGCCCTGTTTCACCAGGCTTCGATCGCCCAGAAGCAAGCGGTCTCGACGTACGACAATGGAGAGCCCGGCTACAGCCTCCAAGGGTCATGGAGGCATTGCTGAGTTGGCGACGCTCGAGGATGGAAAGATGTGCCACGATGAGGGCAGCCGAAACCCAAAGTGGTATCAACGCCTACTTGATGCCGGCGTCGAGGAGAATGGGGTCCTCCCAGTGCCTCTCGAGAAGCGGACCAACACCAACTACAGCAATCTCTTCACCGTTTTCTTCACCAGCCTGCTTTGCCTGCTGCCGTAAGTCTTGATTGCAGCCCCCCTCGAGACCGAGCCATCGATCGCTAACGTGTGTCCACAGGATCCCAACAGGAGCGCTAGCCACTGCAGAATTTGGCCTGAGTTTGAGGGATGCTTCGCTGGTGATCCTGTTCTTTTCGATGTTGACAACTGTGGCTCCTGCATTCATGGGCATTGCCGGCTCTTATACCGGACTGAGGCAGCTCGTCCAGGCCAGGTATTCCTTTGGGTAAGTCAATGTCTGCTGGGAAAGTTCGTAATTCCGCTGAACATGCGACGGTATAGATATTACCTCGTTGTCATCCCTCTCCTCCTCAACGCCGCTACCGTAACCGGCTTCTCCCTCTCCTCCTCGATTGTCGGGGGTCAGACCCTCGCAGCCGTCAACCCCGGCAATATCGACGTGAAAGTTGGCATCGTAATTGCGTGCCTCGTCAGTTTTGCAGCTTCTTTCGTCGGGTACCGCGCCCTTCACATGTGGGAGCGGTGGCAATGGCTGCCGAATCTTGTCGCAATAGTGATCGCGGTAGGCTGCGGTGGACGACACTTGTGGAAACAGGCCGCGGCCCCCCCTCCGACAGCAGCTCAGGTCCTCAACTATGGAAGCATCATGGCAGGGTACTTCATTACTTTTGGAGGAACAGCATCCGACTTCACTGTGTACCACAACCCCAATAAGACCACCAAGTAAGTTGTAACTACTCCTCAGATGTTTGGCTGCTGACCGCTGTGTAGGCTCAGGATGTTTTCGTACATCTACCTCGGGATATTGACCCCATCCATCCCGCTTCTCGTTTTGGGAGCAGCAATTGGGGGCGCTCTCAACAACGTCCCCGAGTGGAAGTCAGGATGGGACACATATGGCATTGGGGGGGTCATGGCCGCTATGCTGGTCCCTGCCGGTGGCTTCGGAAAGCTTGTGCTCGTGGTCCTCGCGTTGAGTGTAATCGGCAACATTGCAACCTCCATGTACTCAGTCGCTCTCTGCATGCAGCTGATGCTGCCGGTATTTACGAAGGTTCCCCGAATCGTTTTCGTCATCGTCACCCTGGGAATTCTGATCCCCATGGCTATCCGTGCAGCGGAGGCATGGGCCGCTTCACTTCAGAACTTTTTGGGCCTGATCGGTTATTGGGCTGGTTTCTTTGATGCGGTTATCATCGAAGAGTTGGTTCTGTTTCGCAGGATGGACTACGGCTCATACAATCATGCCGCCTGGAATGTCGTCTCCATGTTGCCATCTGGCCTCGCCGCCATCGGAGCAAGTGCATTGAGTTTCGGGCTCACCATACCAGGAATGGACCAGGCGTGGTTTACAGGGCCGATTGCGAGGACGACAGGAGACATTGGCTTCGAATCGGCGTTCGTGCTGACAGCGATTTTCTATGCTCCGCTTCGGTGGCTGGAGATCAGGAAGCGGGGGCACGTCTGAACGTGTCTGACGATCATGTGAACGACGAGGCGTAAGCTGGGACCGAGGATATTTACCCAGGGAAGAGACGTATGATAGACCGTATTTCTCGTCATGCGCTTCAGTGGAGAGGCGGACGCTTATTGGTAATTACAGGACCCTGGTATAACAGGGCAGTCTCGAAAGTTGATCGAAATAATACCGTTTTTAGAGCGTCCAGTTGGGAGAATTGCGCCAACGACCTGCTTGGCCAACTATCAAGGTGACTGCCCAGATAGAATGACCAAGTTTCAGTCTTGTAGTAATCGTCCATACCTTGAGGGTAGCTCGCTACGATGCTGCATGGCCAACTCAGGTCAGCCAGGAACTCATGGGATGTTCATCATCGGGGCCGGTAGGAACGGACTCTCACGTACTTAGACCTCGTGGCTGATTCTGCCGCAGAGAACGATATCCTCCCCAAACTGATGCCACGCTGCATTTGCCAATCGGGCAGCAGGAACGGGCGTTCCGCCTGGAGTATGGACTCGCTCGGGAGAAACGACAACACCACCACGTCCAAGCCAAGTCGGTGCAACGGTCACGATGACCGTGTCAACGAACTTCTGGGAGTCAGGGTTCAGGAGCGAATTGATAACCTGGCCGCCTCCTTCGATCATGACGCTGTGTAAGCCTTCGCCGTAGAGGGCAGAGAGGATAGACTGCCAATCGAAACGCGGTTCAGTCTCCCTGGCGTCAAGAACAATAAATTTTCCACCATGAGCTTCCAAAATGGATTTCTTCTTGGAATGGACAGCCGCTGTCGCCCCGACGAGAACAAAAGGCGCGAGTCCTTTACCTGCTCGGGCGACCTCAAAGACCTTATTGTGTTCGGTAAAGTCCCAGCGGCCGCGGGGATCCACCACGATGGGCCGAGGTTGAGCATCAAGGCCCGCACCTGCGATGCGGCAGTTCAAGCCTGGGTCGTCGGCGAGAACAGTTCCAACTCCAACGAGAATAGCGTCGTGCTGTCGACGCAGGTGGTGTGTCATGGCCTTGGATTCTGGGCCCGATAGACGCGTACGTACCCCGGGAGCGAGGGAAAGTGAAGAGTCCAGCGATGTTGCAAAGGTCAGAGTAACGAAAGGACGGCCCCGAGTTTCGGCTAACTGGATGGCAGATTCTGATGGCAGATGCGGAGCCAACCAGACGGCATCCTCGTCGAGAACCTGGAGCGTTTCCGACATGGTCGTGGTTGGGGTTGCCCTTTTCCGTGGTCTGGAGAGGGTTGAGCGGCACTTACCAACACAAGGGGCTGTATTTCCCAGTCTATACAGTTTGCAGTTCCTTGTGTAGCGCAAGAGGAGGTTCCGTGGCTATTTCAGGACTGTACAGGTGACCCTAGCTCGTCTAAAAGGCCAGACCGCCGTTCCTGTCTGAATTGCCGATGGGAATTACGTCGCACTACCGAACAAGAGGCAGTTTGACAAACCAGTACTGCTTGCAGTTTTTTCCCGCCTACTAATTGATCGGGTGGTAACCCAAAAGGGGGTCGCCAATTGCTGGCTGGCAAAATTGGTGCCTGGACGAGACTGAGCAGGGCTCCGAAACCCAATACTTGGCAGAAAGCTCAAGAGACGAAACCTAGGTATGACCCGATTGAGAACAAATTGCGAGGCTTCGGACGATTCAAGGTTACATATGCCTGCCGGAAGAAGCTCTGAGCAGCTTGGATGACAGGACAGAAGTCGAAACCAATACTCAGGAGTAGCCGAAAGTATAAGTGGAGGGAGGCTACGGTAGTGAACACAAACTAGCCTGGATAAGGTGGTGCCTAAGGATGCGGCTTTGAAGATGTCCGGAGCGGTATGAGCAAGGACGGTAGGTTGCGACAGTCGTCGCGATGCCGAACGAATACCTTGACACCTGGTACATATACCCGTGTCTGTACGCTATGTGTACAGCAAGGACGTTAAGCGCACCAACCAGGATTTGAATACTTCGCTATCCCGGGTCGTTGACGGAAGGATCTGCAGAATATGGGTGCTCCGGCGACCTGTTCTGAAGACGTTGTCCCCTCAGACTTGGAGCAGCGGAAGTTTGCCTGCGTTAATACCCCTTGCTCGCGACAAGGTCGATTCAAGGCCTAGTCGAGACGCGTTATAGTGCCGAAGAAGAAAGACGAGGCGAGTCGAGGTGGGCGATGGACTGTTACCAGATTAGACCTTGGAAGGAAAGCGAGAAGCTGGCTGAGTGTTGTTGGCTTCCCACCTCTCTTGCGTTCACCCGCAAGTACCGGGGTAGCTAAGCAAAGATTTGAGGCGTTAACACAGCCAGCCAGCGATTTCAGTGTCAAGCGCTGTTTTTTTGGTTGAGTGTGTCTGCGTAGCTGTGCTTGTGTGCGGACGAAGATGGTATGTAAGAGAGAGAATGGCGAGGAAGCTGGACGACGCAAAAAACGGTGGGGGTGTGTTGAGTTGATGCAGTGGGAGAGTGTGGGATGCATGTACAAGTGCAGATCAAGATCGGGAAGTTGCTCCTCTTCCCCATCTCACTCATTCATTCACTCACAGACTCACTTACTCGCTCGCTCACTCACTATGGCTTCGTCAGCCCTTTCTATTCTATCTTGGTCACACAAACACACACATACGCACACACACAACGCACATACCCAACGAAGCATCCTGCTTCTCCTTCTCCCGTACGGTACATTGCAGGTACTAAACGCCGGACATACCGTACGTAGGTGGGAGAACAGCCAGCCGACCGCCCCACAACAGCGGGAAAGTGGGCACTGGATGGAGACCACCCCAGCTCAACAGCCGACGTGACACAAGATTTGGCTTGGAACAGGCCGTCGTCGGCTATTTGAGTCGAAAATATCGTGGAGACTTTGTTCCAGGTGCTCTCAATCCTGGCAGTGCCGGTTTGTCTTTGCGACGACGTGACCGTGAACAGCAGAGTAAGGTGTTGTAGACAGATATCTAACTCACATGCGCCTAGTAAAAGGTACGGAGTCCCCAACACTGGTTTTCTTCTGGTTTTTTCCCCCCCCTCGTTCCCCCCCTTCCTCTTCTTCCTCCCTTGTGCCCCGTCAGTTTGTGCGGAATAAGACTAACTTTGGAGGCGTTGCAAATCGGTGTAGGCTTTGGGAAACTCCATGCTTCTTTATCAGTGCTTCGACTCCAGTAACCTTATTAAGTCGACATTCGTGTCATCGCAATTATTGATGCATTGCACATATGGTTGTCTCGCAAGGGTTCGATCTAGGTCACTTCGGTCCCATCAAGATGATGGGACCTAGATGACTTCTTGCACCCCTCACCGTTTCCTAATTACTAATGCAGAGTTGCCTTGGGAGAGGTAGTGAGGATGAAGTCGTCTTTGCCTTTCCCATTCCCTCATTCCCATCTCCTCTTGGCCCTGCCCTGGCCTTCCTGGCCGGCAGTTACACCGCCTAGGGCTGCCCCTCCTTTCAATGTGAACTCTAAATACCTAGGTTGATCGCTGTACCTATAGTGGGGGGGGAGTTGCGAGCAAATCCGACTTCGGCGCAGGCAAAGACGAACATGCATGGACGGCACGTACTCCGCATTAACCACCTCCTTCTCCAACCGCCCGGTGGGATGGGAGGCCGGAAGGCGTCATGGGTATGCGCTGGGCTCTGACTGGGGTTGTTCGGAGGGATAATGAAAAATCAAGATTCGTCGCGACGAAGACAGGCATGGGCCGTCTTGTCTGTCTGCTCTTCGTAGAGGCTTTGCAAGGTGAGATGCGTCGTTCATGGTGCTCGGCCAGGGGTTTTGTTTTCTCTGCTAATGACCACTTATCAGCGAATGGTGTCGTCGTCGTTGCCACTAGCCCAGCTCGGGATACTTCTTCTACCCTATCGTCGAAACTCCCCGGCCACACACGTTGCACCTTGAGTGCTTCGCCGGAAATGCCCTTGGCTGCAGTGTGGGATTGCACCCTGCGGCTGTGACCTAGCACGGGCTTTCGCTCGCTCCCTTTCTCGTCGTCCTTTGCCTTGCAAGCAGCCTGGCAGTACACCGCTGGACGACTACCGACTACTCGACTCTGAGACCTCCCTTCATGTCCAAGTAAGCAGAGGCTGTCTATCCAGAGATGTCCTTGCTACGGAAGGTGCTGTATCTAATACCGTCTACAGCCAGTACTCTTTCACCTATCTACGCTACAAACCGCCTAACCCACAAAGTGAGTATCTATAAACTTAACGCCTGCTCCAGACTCCCTTTCGCAAACAGAGCTCTGAACAGGACCCTGCTTAACCTGGCCGGCCTACTGCTTGCCTCCCTAAACTATAGTCATCTCGATGGCATTGATTGGGCATCCTCCTTACTATCTGGTCTTCGTTCCTCCCTCCACCTACGCCGCATACTCAAGCCTGTCTGCCTGCATCTCACAGGATTGTTTGCCATACTGGTTCCCGACAAGCGCCTAGACGACCCATACCCTGCTTTCCTGAGAAACCCCTGTGCATAAGGCTACTTGTAAGTTTAGTAAACCACTATCGGATACAATACCACCACACATTGGCACCAGCCTTTGCACTGGATCTTGCTTGTCTTTTCCTGCTTGGATGCCGGGAGGCGAGGGCCTCTCAAGTTAGCTGCCCATCGCTGTCGACGAGACCTTGGGCCGTCCGACGCGCAGGCCGACTCTCATCCTTGGACAAACTACAGACAGCCGAAGAAAAAAAAAACCCCCACAATTATCATTCAGTTTGGAGCAGCCCCTGCGTCTGACCTTGCTCGGGGAACCAACCACACCATCATGTTCCGATGATCCAAGCATCACTGCGTCACGTTAGCTTCCAGGTGTTGTAGCAGGTCGGTATCCTTCGCATCTCTGTGACGGGTAGCACGTGGTCAAACCGGCCCTCTCGGGCAAGATTCCAAGGAACGACGATGGCCGCTGTGAGGTATAATAAGAGGGGCAAGCAGGCCGTCAGCCAAGGACCAGCTGGCGTGACAGCGACCTCTGCTAAAGATAATCGGCAGGGCCCTTACCAATACCTAGCAGGTTGCAAGAGTGGCTAGATACTGTTGGCTTCGTATTGCCGCGAAGTGCTCACAGACATTGTACGACTCGGAACGAGGCGAGGGATCCTAATAGTAGCCGGAGTACCTAGTGTACGTACGCGTTTGGGCTAGAGGGTGTCGCCTGGGCGATTGTCCGTCTGGCAGAGCTGGAAGTCCAACGTCATGTCTCAGACGCCCATGACTGCTGGCGGCCAGCACTAGGTAGGTGAGGTATTATGTATGTACTGAGTCCTCGACGTAGGTACTTGGCCTGGCTGCCACAAACCCAATGATCACCCATTGCTGGGCCCCAATATTTGCATTGTCCAGAGCTAACGATTGCCGACCGCTGGTCAAGGTGCTACTTTCTGCATGCCACTTTGAGCCTAGTCATAGCCTCTCAAGCGCCAGGGATGTGGCGCCTGTCACCCGGCAGCTTCTTCTGCAATTCTCGGTACAGAGGGATACATGTGCTGAAAAACATGACCCATCCGTCTTGGGGTTTTTTTTCTCCTTATTTGCGTAGCCCTGCCTCATTTCAGCCTCCATTGGGCTGCATTTGGAGCAAACAGAACAGGCGGACAGAAATGGAGCGGGCGTGGCCGGACGCTGCTACTGCCGAGCTTTTCTCTCCAGATTTACAGGATATCTCGCATCTTCCAAGGCAGAAAGGTGTTCGAGGCCATACACGGGATCCTGGTACGGAGGAGGACCGAATAGCCTTTTTGTCCGACATGAGCCCGGATGCAAGTTATCACTCAGCCCGGACCCAATTGCGGTCATTGACGGGACATCCGCTCTTGCGGGAGATTGAGGCTACCGTACCTTGGTCTGATAACTACAACTCCTGCTGAACCTGTTATGTGCTAAAGGCAAGCGCTGGCCAAAGCTTATATGGACCCATTCATAGAGGGAGGGCATTGCACTAGTGTTTCGACCTTCTAGTGACATCCTAAGATTTGGCCAATGCGTGAGGGGGTGTGTTCAGTTTGAGTTGAAGCAAAATCGGTCATGGATGGTGGGTGGGGGATTGACACCAGATGCCAGTCCTGTCTGCCGTGGGCAGGCAACGGACAGGACGTTCCTATGCTCAATCGTCGGAAATACGTACCTACCTAGGCTGTACCTAGGTAGGTAGTTGGGTAGGCCAGGTAAATATACCACAGTCAATATCTGCGCAACTGTACACTGGCCAATTGATATCCTTAGTGTGTTGTGTGTCTGTCATTGGATTACCGACAAGGGCATACCACAGGCCCAAGGTTGCCTCTTCCATCGGGAAAGAAGACCAGCTGGACGCCACATTTGCCGCAGTTGAACATTACCATTTATCAAGCCTACTGCCCTTCTGTCTTCAACTACACGGCTGCCGCCTTTTTGTTCATCTTCAACAACTCGGTTCAGATCTCAACGCCTAATCGTTCTCTCCTCTCGCACCCTCCACACACTTCAGCCATGGGGTCTATCACCCCCAGCTCCAAGAGGCTGCCAACCTTTGGCGCATCTGCGCAATACGCCTTTACCACGGAGCCCACCCCAACGGATCCGTACATCTACCAAGTCGGCTTTGGGAATCGGTTCTCCTCCGAGGCCATGTCAGTAAACTCCGTCACTGTTTTCGCATATTCGAGCGCGTTCGAGCTAAAAGAAGTAGCCCGGGAACTCTCCCTCAGTCTTGCAACGTCCCGCAGAGAGTCAAGTACGACCTCTACTCGGAGCAGTTGAATGGTACCACGTTTGTTTCGTCGCGGGCCGGTATTCAGCATGCATGGTTCTACCGCATATTCCCTTCTGTGGCTCACGGACACCTCAAGAAGATGCCACGAAACGCAGATGTAAGTTTCTCTGTCGAGTCAACTGGCTCATGATTGGACCCACTCCCTGACTCTCCTGAACTTCAAGTTGGAGTCCCGGTTTTCCTCCGGAAACGAGAATGTCGACTTCGTCCCTGGCGGGCTCTGTTGGACAGCGTTTCCGGTTCCAAAGGCCGCCGATCCAACCGTGGATTTTGTCCAGGGGCTCAAGACGATAGTCGGGTACGGAGACCCGACAATCAAGGAAGGACTGGCCGTGCATGTGTACGCCGCGAACGCATCGATGAAGAACCGTGCTTTTTGCAGTAATGATGGAGACATGCTCCTTATTCCCCAAACTGGCAGACTGGATATTCAAACAGAATTTGGAAGGTACAGTGTCAATGGTCCTCTTGAAGGCGCTTTTACTGACATTGATGCCAGGATGATGGTACGACCTGGAGAGTTGGTCGTTGTCCAGGCCGGCATCCGCTTCAAGGTCAACCTACCGGATGGTCCGTCCCGGGGCTGTGAGTCACTTGACGATTCTCCACCATTTACAGAGCAAACAACTGATGGACTTAGATGCCCAAGAGATATTTGGAAGTCGATACGAACTGCCGGAGCTGGGACCGCTCGGAAGCAACGGAATGGCTCTGCCGCGCAACTTCGAGTTCCCCATTGCCTCCTTCAATATGGATAAGTCGGAGTGGGAGAGTGAGGCTACCGGACCTGGGGGTTGGTAAACCAAGCTAACCACTATATGTAGTCGTCTACAAGCTGGCCGGAAAATTATGGTCATGCAAGCAAAACCATACGCCCTTCGATGTTGTCGCCTGGGATGGCAAGTAAGTACACGCTAGCCACGTTTACACCTTTCACCGGTTACAATGTTAACTTGGGAACAGCTACGTACCATTCAAGTACGCGGCCGAGAAGTTTGTCAACGCCGCCTTCGTCGATAAAGACCAAGCCGACCCAAGTTTGTACACTGTTTTGACGGCGAAGTCCAAGACGCCTGGGGTTCCTGCAACAGATGTTATGTTCTTCACACCCAAGTGGTCATCGGCGACGAACACCTTTCGCCCCCCTGTACGTGCTCTTGCAAAGGCCTAACCCTCCCCAGCTAACTTGAAGTAGTACTATCA
Organism: Colletotrichum sublineola; assembly: GCA_020631755.1. Taxonomy (NCBI): domain Eukaryota; kingdom Fungi; phylum Ascomycota; class Sordariomycetes; order Glomerellales; family Glomerellaceae; genus Colletotrichum; species Colletotrichum sublineola. Next base: position 2,210,127 of record JAHSQG010000005.1, on the reverse strand, counting down.
TCGGAATATGGCAACAGAGGTTGTGGGGATAGTGTACGGTGACTACAAGGGCACGAGTCGTAACTTGCAGGCCGGCGGCTTGAGCTTCCAATCAAGCTACACGCCTCATGGAGGTAACGCTTTATGGGCCTGAGACAAGACTACCGACACTGACGAGGGGTAGAAACGCACGAAGCCTTTGTTCAAGCAACGACCAGCAAGCTCGAGGCCCAACGCGTAGGAGAAGGGTACCTTGGTACGGACGCAGCCACTCAAGTAAAAAGACGAAGCACCAAGGCTGATTCGAGAGGCAGGATTCATGTTCCATATCAGCGCACATTGTGCAGTAACACAATACGCACTGGAGAGGAGTGGCGTCTTAGAAGGTACAGAGTCCACCCCCATCTTTTGTCCAGTTGTAAGGTAGACGCAGGCAAAGACTAATCCCACACATTTACAGTGCCACCTGCATCTCTCTGGGACTCTATGCAAGGCCACTTTTTTGAACACGTAGATGAGGTCAACGAGGAGCTACAGAGACGGGGATGGCCGTCTCTCAGATCGGGGACCAATCGTTGACACAGATCACTGTGTGATACCTTTGCAACCTCCGCACGGCTTCCCCCCCCCCTTCCATTGCCCCTTGTCGAACTCTGATTTGTCGCTCGTTTCTTTTGGCCGCTCAAGCCAGCGAAGCGTTGTGATGCAAAGCAATCCGAATGCGCGAGCGGCTCGGGGTTTTCCTGCTAGTGCAAAGGTAACAGTCTCAGTATTCTGTCATGGGGTATCGCCGAGGAAGACTTTTGTCCGGCTCAGCGTCGGGTAGTACACAAGCGTGAGGGATGGGGGGTTAGGTACATCGTGCAAAGTGTCATTGGCCCCCTAATAGAATATAGTCACACTTTAGGAAAACGCGAGGGCAAACTCGTAGACGAAGCTTTTTGGGAAATGAGAAAGATTGTCTCCCTAACGTGGTTGCGCTGCAGAAGCTAACTAACCCTTGGTCAGTCGTGTCTTGATAGTTGGTGGGGTTGGTGAGTGCACGGTTACGATGTATATTATCCAGGCCCAGAACAGTGGTATACATACATACAGGGTATATCTTAAATCCACACGACGGACTAGCTGATAACCGATATGTTGTGCAAACTTTGACTGCACGTCAACGAACTGGCATCCAATAGGGTCTCCGAGTAATATTGTGTCCGATATGGTGTAGTGGCCAACATGATGCCCTCTCATTCACTTGAGAGGTTAGGCATAGCCCCGAGTTCGATTCTCGGTTTCGGAACATTTTTGTTATTTTGCGACTTTGTTTCATAGCAGACCATACTGATTGATCTATGTATGGTTGGGATTGATTTGTGCAGTGTTTGTTTGCCTGTCAACATTGTAATTTGCGTGCGTCTGCTCCCATCGTCTCTCTCTGTCTAGGCTTACAATGAAAGTTATAGTCAATCACATGCGTGATTTACCAGTCTTGAATCGTAAAAAAAAAAAAAAAAAAAAAAAGAAGTCGCATACCCTTTTTTCCTCGGCGAAGGGGAGGAGGGGAGGGGCAAACAGGTTTCTTTGTGTTTAAAACATTGCCTAAAGAAATATCAAACATGCTGCTGCCGATGTGTTCGAGCTGTTCTTTTGTCAGACGACATCCTGCGCGGACGCATCCTGCGGACCGGGACACTACCGTCCTTTGAGCAAAGCTTCATGGATTGAGGCACCCTTTTTTCCTTTGGTTATTTGTTCTGGGCCCAAAACCTGGGCCCTACTGCGGTATCAGGCCAAAATAAAACCCCCTGGTCATGTACTGATGGGTCTGACCACACACCACTTCGCAAGCCAACCAAAAGGCTTAAATTCATCAGACTTATCCGTACAGCTCCAGCTTAAGTCAGCTCTACTGAGTTCTGCTCTCGTTACGTGCTTTTGACTTATGTCAGACAGTTGAGTTTCTGCTCAATCCTTGTCTGTGGGTTGATACCTGACTACACGGTTAAATATACCCCTGTATACTAGTAGGGCCCCGTATCGCCGAGGTCCTGGGCCCTGCTTGGTTGGAACACTCCCGATCGGCACTGAGACGAAAGGTTTCGGAAAAGAAGGAGGGAGCAGAAGAACTCCGCGGGGACTGAGGTGGGGATGAACCCATCACGTCACGGATTGACTTTACAGTCTGGGTTTCGTTTCTTTCGCTGTTTGTTTTGTTCGTCTGGGATTGATGATGTAAATTTCTTTCTTGTGCCCCTCACCTTGCGGTTGTCGTCGTCCTTAATAACGGACCGGGGCTCGAAACCAGCACCCCTCCGCTGTAGACGAAGGGTCTTCGATGGCCGTGCCAGAGAAGGTCCCAAAGTGGTGATCGTTACTCGTTACCTCAGATACCGAGACCTCAGATCTAAATGGGCTGGATGGGCTAGGCGATCAGCATCCTTATCCTCCTCATCGCCTTCCCCCCTGGGCCCAGGGGAAGGGAGCTGAGAGAAGGACAGGGCCTCTAGCCTCGAGTAACCATTGAGTTTCCTCTTCTTAGTAGGAGTAGGGGGACTGTCAAGTACTCATGGCCCAAGATATGCAAGCCGGAAGCCTACTTTCACAAAATAGCCACGAGCTCCTGGCCAGCTTGCGACGAGGACCGGCCCTTCTAGTAGAGGGTTGAAGCCGTGATGGTGGAGGGTCCCGAAGGGGAAAAAAAAAGGTTAACTTCTACAAGGATTAGCACAAAAGGAGCCGTACTGACGCAAGAGGCGCTGAGATCAAGGACGAAGAAGGCGAGCCAGGGAAGAGCTTGACGCGCCCCGACGTCAGAGTAAGTGGCCACCCAGAAACCGGGGCCGGACGTCGGACACCTGAACCGGGGCCGACACCCCACTCCCCTAATGCTGCCGCCGCAGTAAACCTGACGCTGCAAGTGCTCCTCCACAACCGTCAGCTCATGTGAACAGACGAAAGGGAGCCCCGTCCGTAGAGCCCGGCGCTGTCGGCGCCGTCTGCTGTTTTTCGTCCCGGGCTGCGTCCGCATGTTTCGTGCCATACACTATCTACCTATGATGTACCGTATCCTCTCGTTAAATTCGAAAAACCACTATCCGCAGGCTAACGGTAAGGGGTATCGCGGCCGCTGAAAAGGGGCTGGCGTGCTGGCAGAAACAGGGATCTAGTGGTGGCAAATACAGGGGTTAGTTATGTACGTTAGAAGCAAGTTTTAGTATAAGGGCTAGCATATTAACCTTCTTATAGGCATTAGAGGTCCTAAGGCTAGGAACTTTATGTTAAGTTAACAGGTACCAATAGGTTATTTCTAATAGACTGCTAGACGTCTTTTACTATAAATATATACTTATTACTATTATTATTAGTATTTACGTTAGATATCTCTATATCAGAGATTTCCTCCTTTACGTACTTCTCAGTGTTAAAAGTGTCCTATCTGTTAGTAGGTTAGTTGGTGGGTTAGAAAGTTACGGCTGGCTGGCCTGTAGGTAGGTGGGTGGATGGGTTGGCTGGTTTGGCTGGTTCACCGCCTTCTGAGATTAGCCTAGCGTTGCGGGTCCCATTAGCTATATCTAGTTAGTGGAGGGCTAGTGGTTTTTCGAATTTAACGAGAGGATACGGTACGTTGGCCGTAGTGGGTACGCGGACCCATGGTCCCGCTCCGCTGGCGGGTCACTCCTCCGACTCCGTCCTCCTGGCATCAGATGGACGAACAAAACAGACAGCCTGGGGATGAGTGCTGTTCAGTCACTGGATTGTCGGGTTTCTGTTTCCGCCAGGGGCAGTCGGAGAATGAGGGGTAACAGGACGACAGGCCAGCGATTGTGAGACAGGGAGAGTTTGAGACAGTCTTGCTTGACGCGCTGCGTTCTGTCTCCCGACCGTTGGGTCTACAAGGGTGACGAGAAGGAGGGAGGCAGCCTACCTGTGTGAACCGAGTGGTGCTTTTGTTGGCTTTTTTTTTTCTTCCTTTTTGCCCTCTTTCGTATGGGAAATAAGCTACCGTGTAAACCGAGTCTACCGGCAGTCAACAAACACACATCGTGCTATTTCGCTAAGGGGGGGAAGGTAACGCCAATTTCCCAGACGAACACTACCTAGGACGGAGCTTGACGTAGGTTGGTACCTAGGGAGTAGGGAGTACTTACACTGCAAGAAAAACGAAAAAAAAAAAAAAAAAAAAAGAAAGAAAGAAAGAAAGAAAAAAAGCCCAACAAAAAATAATCGGCTGACGAAAACTCCAAGCCCCCAAGACCCCCAAAAGCCCCCCTAAGATCCCCTCGACCAACCAGTTGTAGGCGCGGCGTGCCGCCCAGAGACTCGGTGCGCATAAGCCATTTCAGGCTAGAGTCACGAGCACCACTACTAACTTACGCCGTCCCCCTTCGCCCCTCCCCCCAGCAAAGAAGAGAGAGGCACAGACCAGACAGGTTGCCTCCCGGCGCCGCGTGTGCATCCGGTCTATCCACATTGCTAATCCCTTCGTCCCGTTCTTCCGGGTAGTGTGGCTACTCTTTATCGACTCCTTTGCATGCTGCAACTCTTCTCCTTTGCATGCTGCAACTCTTCTCCTTTGCATATCTTCTTTCTCTCTTTCTCTCTCTCCCTCTCTCTTCCTCTCACATAACCCTTTACGGCTTCCGACCGACGAAAGACTGTTCCCTCGAATCGACCATCATTTGTCGTATTGCGCTTTACACGAAAGGCAATCTTACCACCCTGACACCGACGTTATTAGCCGAGAGGACAAGTAATCTATCGGCACCCACCATATTCTCTCTCCTCTCAACCTTCGAACGCGCATCGCCCGTTCTCCCTTTTTGCAAAGACTACCAAAACAACACATCACACAATGGCCGATCACGACAAGCCCCCCGCGTACGGCGGCCCTCCCCCCCAGCCTCCCCAACAATCTTATCAGGGCTACGCGTCGCCTCCTCCCCCCGGCGGCCCCGGAGGCTACGGCACCCCTCCTCCAGGACAGCACCCGGGCCCTTACTACTCTCCCGGCCCGGAGATGGGCTACGGCCCCCAGGGCGGCCCCTACCCGCCCCCCGGCCAGTATCCTCCGGGACAATACCCTCCCCAGGCGTACTACGGCCCGCCCGGCGGTCCGCAGGGCCCGTACCCGCCACAGGGCGGCTACTACCAGGACAACCGTGGCGGCGGCGGAAGCGGCATCATGGCCGGTCTTCTTGGTGCGCTCGCGTGCTGTTGCTGTCTTGACTGCTTGTTCTAAGCGCGCACGTGCGCGTCGATGAAACGATAAAGGCGGGAGTGCGGATTACCATGATACCCCGAACCCTCGAAAGGGCGACAGAGAGAGTCTACGAGAAACCGAGAAAGCGTCATCGGGAACGAGCAAGATAAGAAGAAGGAAGGGACCGGCTTGGGCTTAGGACGTGTGCGATGCTGAGAACGCGCGGTGTATAAGCAGATGTTTCCTCCGCCTTGCGCGCCAAGGTCGGGATGTATACGACAGAACCAGCCGGCAGCCTCGGGGGAAAGGGGCGATAGAGCAGCAGCAGCAGCAGTAGCCGACCGGGGCGGCACTGCGATGCGCCAAGCTGAGCTGGCAGTACATTTACATTGTCAACGGGGAAGGTTCTCCCCCGGTATGAGGTTTTTGCGGCGTCAAAGGGCGATGGGATCTGATTCTCTCGGTGGGCGATCAAGGAGGAAAGCCAGCAACGGGCGCCTTGGGAGCCACCAGGAAGGCCCCTTCTGGAGGCGGGGCAATTCTATTCTACGTTATATGCAAATTCCCCTTATCGTCTTGTTCAGTGAGGGCTTCGTCTTCTTTGTTGGTGGACGGAGGGGTTTTGAGAGGTTTGGGGGCCTAGGAAAGGCCGTAATGCGGTCGCACCATTTTCTGTAGACGTGCTTCCCGAATAAGTAGCGGATAGCATAATGTCATCACGGATGCGACTTGACATCTGCCCTCGGCCCCTCTCCTTACTGCGTGAACGTGAACCGAGCACGCCCGTGGTGGGCTGAGCTGAGCTGGGTTGAGCTCAAGAGCGGGGTAGAGGCCTGGACCATTAATCGAGGTGGCTTGGCCGACTACGTACAATGCGTCCTAGGCAAACATCACGGTTTCCGTAAGACAGCACGAGCATTCAGCCAACATGGAACGACAGGGTGGAGGGTAGCTACGACCAGGCAGCAATTTGTGTGCAATCTAAAAGAAGGATGTACGTCTACGCTGCGCTCTTGTACAGCTCGTCAAAGTCTCGCTGGATGTTGGCCACGCAGTCGTTGGTGTAGATCATCCGCTGCACGTCGGGCGAGGCCCATTTGTCCGGCACGGCGCCGGCCGCCTTGTGCTCAGCGAACATGCGGTCACGCTCCTCCTTGGCCTTGCCCTCGCCTAGGTGCAGCTGCTTCCCCGACAGGAAGGCCATGTTGACGAGCTGGGCGGTCCAGTCGCGGCGCGAGAGCTCGTACGCCTTGAGGCAGCGCCGGAGGGTCTTGGGGTCGGTATCGGGCGCGCGGGAGAGAACCTCGGCGACGATGGACCCGTCCTCGATGGCCATGGCGGCGCCTTGGCTGAGGTGCGGGAGGGTCGGGTGGCAGGCGTCGCCGAGGAGGGCGACGGGCCCGTCGGTATGCACCCAGGTCGGTAGAGGCTTGTGCATGCGTAGGCGCCACTCGCAGACCTCGCCGTCCGGGACGAGGTTGAGCATGCGCTGGACCAACGGGCAAAAGTCGTGGAAGACGTCGAGCATGACCTTCTTGGATCCCTTTGTGGTGTAGGTCGCGTTGGTGGCGGCAGCGAAGTTGGAGTCGGGCTGCGCCGTAGAGAGGTTATAGATACCGTGCGAGGAGACGGGATAGGCGATGATGTGGCGTTTCTCGCCGATCCAGCGGATGACCTCGTCCGAGTCGAGGAGGGCGAGGAGCTCCGGGTCGTCGGCCATCTGCTCGCGGGTGAGCATAATGCGGTAGGCGGCCTGACCGGTTTCTTCCTCGCCGCCAACGGCGCCGACGGAGTCGAGGAGGGAGCTGCGGACGATGCTCTTGATGCCGTCGCATGCGACAAGGATGTCGGACTCGACGGAGTAGGCCTCGCCGCCGCGCGGCTGCGCTGTGAAGATGGGCTTGGGCGCGAACGAATCGATAGACGCGAGCGCCGTCGCAAAGTGGAACGTGATGGCGGACTCCTTCTTGCATGCGTTGTACATGCCGCCGGCGAGCGAGGTCCGGTGGTCGGTGCAGTGCGGGTGCCCGTACAGCTCGCGGATGTTGGGCATATCTATGTGGGCGAGCTCGACGTTTGTTGCCCCCTCTGTCTGCAATGTCAATTACAAGGGCTCTCTCCTTCTCTGTCTCTCTCTGCCTCTCTCTGGATCATTGCGAGGGGAAGTGTTTACGTCTAATGCTTGAGCCTTTAACGTCGGTACACGTCTTCTCGATGTCGGCCCAGCAGCCAAGGCGGTCGAGGACCCGGACGACGTTTGGCGGCATCTGGATTCCCGCGCCAACGAAGCCGAGATTGGGAGCCGCCTCATAGACGTCGACGTGTTTGAAGGCTTTCTTTGCTAGCGCCAGCGCGCAGCCCAGGCCACCCATGCCTGCATAGGATAATGTTAGCCTGTAGTGGTACGGAGAGATGAGCTTGTAGTACCGGCGCCGATGATGGCAATCTTCAAGTCTTTTGGGTCTGACATGATTCTGAAACGATGTCGGAGTGTTTTTTTCTGAAGCGTAGCAAGCCACAGAGGTCAACTGGACCGGATCTTGCGAAACTTCCGTTCCATCACCTCTTTATCAAGTCGGCGCATCGAGCCTAACGTGGGGGAGGAAGCGGGGGGATCCGAGGGGGAGCTCGGGACCCATTATCGGCTTGAGAAGGTGGGGAAGGAGGCGCGAGCAATGAGAACAATGAGGGGGAATGCGAACGGTTCGATATCTCCTAACTCCCCCCTGCTTCATTGATGGGTTCGTAAGGGTGCCGGTATCGCAGGATGAGAATTGAGGAAGAGAAAATTAATTATCATTGGCAGGCGAAGCCATTGCCTACGCGCCAACGCGCCAATAGGCGCTGAGGGCCAGTGAGATCATTAGAATTCTAGCCCGAAGTTGGGCGATCAAGGTTGCTTGAAGGTTTGCTGGTCAACGAGCTGCGCGAGGAAAGACTCGGCTCTTCAGTCCGGGCGTCGGGTGTGAATGTCGGCAATGCAGTAAAAAGGGTGCTGCGCCGTGGTTAATGTAGCTTGCTAGCTGCATTATTGACAGCTGCGGTTATCACGCGAGACGGGTGATGTGGCTTGGGACTAAGAGGCCGTCCAGGATTAGGGAACATCCCCGCGCTCGACAGAGAGGGCCGAAGTCCTGTCGTCATGTTGCACGAAAGCGGTCCGGTACCCGGTGCCGGGACTGACATGATTTACTTCCGTTCCTTAAGCCGTTCAGTAGAACCCGGTGACGGCTGGCACCAGGATTGGACAAGCGACTTGGACATGGCATGCGGTAGTGCTATGGATACTCTGATTCGACGTCCAGGTTTCCATCCTCAATGTCGATGCCAGCTCCCTCTTCCGGACATCTCATGTGATGGCCAATTATCCGTGTGTGTGTGCTACTCCGAACCAATGTTGAGAGCGAGAAAGAGACAGCCCCCACACTCCCTCGTTCTCACTGGTGGTTTCCGCCAGCCCCTTGGCATACTTGGTGGCAAACTCTTCAGTGGCTTGTGGATACCTAGTGTAGCTATCGATTCCATACGTATACATGGCACCACGCCTCGACGAAAGCTTCGCCTTCCGAGCCGCATCGAGGCCAGAGGTTGGCTGGCGGAGAACCTGCAGGGCATTTGCCTTCCAAAGAGTGGCACCTTTGCACAGCCACGCAACCACGGCCCGTGGCCGTGACACCGCTTTTTATTGTGTGACTGGGTTCGTAGCGGATTCGTCTTCCCGCACAGGAAGTTCCTGGTCGAGGCATCACGGGCGACAACCAGCCGCAATAACCATACTACGTACACCAAGTACAAACAAAACAATGTTTGTTATGCCGTGGAGAGCAGAGAGGGATGAAAGATGCTGTTCCCCCGGCTCGCAAAGGGACAAACGAATGAGGAACTGCAGCTGTGTTCAGGGGTAGAAAAAGGCTTGGATCAAGGAAACAAGGTGGTTCGCTAAGAATTGGTCTTCGTTGTTGGGACGAAGCGCGCGCTGATCTATTTACGACGTGCGTCAGCAACATGGTTTCCTACTCAGTGCTCACAAATGCTGTGGCTGACTGATTGCCCAGTGAGTGTAGTGTAGGTGTGTGTAGGTACCTACATATCGTACATACCTTAGGTAGGTAGTCTAGGTATTCAGCCCGAAAGGTAATTCGAGAAAATGCTTCGACAGCGTGGCGGATGATTGGGCCCCAGGCCACCAGCAGCGTTGCTCAAAATGCTACAGTGGCACAGGAGTCATGGCGAACCGCGGCGGGACCCCACTTTGTCTGACAGGGGACCGTTTCGTTCGAAGCGAACAGCCAATGAAGCCGCTGATGTCACAGGTACAGGACCTCTGAAGCAAAGTGCCGCTAAAAGCAGAAAGAGATGGGTTCCCACAGCAGCTCGAGCAGCAACATCAGTGCAAACACCCCTGCTTGGCTCCCTGTAAGGTTGCATTCTATTCCCTGTCCAGCCAATCAATCAATCACATCAACTTCAGTCAAAACCCTTTGGCTGCCAATTGCTTGGCACCCTCGTCTTTCCGCCTTCGTCTGGGCCCTCTTATTCACGTCTCTCACCTCGTCAGCTCTTCATTAATTGTTCGTCCGTCCCGTTGCTCCTCGAAGCTGTCAGCCACCGCGGTGCTCAACCGTACGCTGTCCCCTTTCCTTGAAAACGACACAACAAGTCAAAACTGCCCTTTGACAAAAGTATGACGCCTACTCTGCTGGTCTCGTGAACGACATTCCTCTCCCTCGGTTCCCTCATCTCTTCCCGCCAGAGAAGAACTCTCTTCCTCGGCCACTTCGACTCCACACCTACCCGGCGACTCTGTCTGTCTACACTTCTCCCGAGCCTGGCCACATTGCGATTGGCTATCGACGATAGTCGGCACAAGTAGTGCAAGATGTCGGCAACTTCTACCACAGCGCCGTCAGGCTCGGCGACACTGACGGGGACGCTTGCCTCATCGTTGGCTTCGTCCCTGTCAACAGCCCTGTCTGCCACAATCTCTGCTTCCATCAGCCCAAACGGAACCATGACCTCTGCTGTATCATCAACGACATCCGTATCCCCCGCCCCCACTACTTCGGTTGCACTGCCTCCTGGTGTGAACGTGGAAAGATATCAAGGGATAACTCTGGTTGCCTTCCTCACTGCTCTGGCAACTGGTATCACGGTTTTTGCTATCCAGCTCATTGCCTTCCTACTTCTGCGGAACAAGATTGCGCGCATCTTGTGAGTCAACCTCCTCTGAATCATCCTCGTGGTCCATGGCTGACAGAAACGCGGCAGCAAACCAAAGTCATATCTTGTCCCAGAGCGCGAAAGAACAGAGAGTCCACCAAGCACACCATGGAGCCTTCTCAGCACATTAATTCACTACAACGAACGAGAAATCATCAAGAAGTGCGGCTTGGACGCCTACTTCTTTCTCCGCTACCTCAAAACCTTACTCACAATCTTCATTCCCATTGCCGTCATTGTCATCCCTATCCTGACACCCCTTAACTATAGTGACGGTGTGGGTCATGACCTGATCACCGACGCAAGGGACGAGACTACCAACGGAACGAGCTCCGCTCGAATCCGCCTCAGGATCAGAGCCGGCGAGTCGGCCAACAGCGAAGCCAAGGATATCCCTACAGGTCTGGATACCTTGGCCTGGGGCAACGTTAGCAACACCCATACCGGTCGGTATTGGGCACATCTGGTTCTGGCGCTGCTCGTCATCATCTGGGTCTGCACAGTCTTCTTTTTTGAGCTTCGCGTCTACATCAAAGTCCGACAAGATTATTTGACGAGTGCGGAGCACCGTCTCCGGGCCTCAGCCACGACCATCCTGGTCAACAGCATTCCTTCCAAATGGTTGTCAGAGGAGGCTTTGATGGGTCTGTTCGACGTGTTCCCTGGCCAAATTCGGAACATCTGGCTCAACCGTGACTTGACCACCCTACTTGAGAAGATCCAGCTGCGCGAAAGTATCCACTTGAGGTTGGAGGCCGCTGAAACGGAGCTCGTAAAGGCTGCAAAGAAGAAGCAATTCAAGGCGAAAAAGAAGGAAGAAAAGGCGGCCAGGAAACAGGCCAACGCCAAGGGGCCGACTAGGCAGGAAGAAGCCCTCAGGCGGCAGCGAGAGGATGCCGAAGCCAAGAAGAGGGCCGAGGCTGGTCAAGGTTTCAGCTCTGGTGAGCACGACGATGTCCCACACGACATCAGCGCGATAATAGACGAGAACAAGAACCCGAAATCGAGACGGTCCAGCACCTCGTCTTCGGACTCATCTGACGACGGCAACCGGCCGCAGTCTAGGGGCTTCGGGCTTGGACTCCTTGGGGACGGCATTAGTAAAGTCAGCAAAGGCCTCCGTGGCGGCGTCGGCAAAGCCCAGCAAAACATGAGGGAATTCAGCGATGACGTGGAGGAGACGGTCGAGACGACTAATGGCTTCGCGATGCTGCATCCAAGCGAACGTCCTCGCAAAGTCCAAATTCTGACCGAAGCTGAACGACCTGGAACAGCCAAGAGTGCAAGAAGCACCACGGAGCAAGCCGAGCCATCTACGAATACACAGACGTACCAGACGCACTCCCGAAATGCATCCGGCGTCTCCCAAGACACCACCGACCAGAACTATAAGCGAAGTTATGAACCGTTTGGCAACGGCAACACGGTGCGCAAAGTCAGCAATCTGGACCACATGTACGACAAAGAACAACGTAAGTTCTGGCAATTTTGGAAAGCCCCTGCCGGCGGCTACGCATCCCCCGTGCCTCAGGGATTCAATGAAAGCGAGTTCCCTTTTGGTCAGTCAAAGGACAAAACTACGTGGCAGAAGATCAAGGCCTACATTCCCTTCATGGGCGGGCCCGAGCAGGCACCTGTCGACTACCCCGAATCCAACGCCATCGGTGGCGAATACAAAAACATCTTGGACGATGATGCCGAGTGGCGCAAGTGGGTCAAGGAGAAGGACAGGCCGATGCACCGACTGCCACGATGGGGCTTCCCCGACTGGCTTGCCTGGCTTACTTTCGGCCCCAAGGTTGATACCATCTATTGGTGCCGGTCTGAGCTGGCGCGTTTGAATGTCGAGATCGACGACGATCAAGCTCATCCTGAGCGCTACCCTCTGATGAACTCCGCCTTCATCCAGTTCAATCACCAGGTCTCGGCGCACATGGCCTGTCAAAGTCTCATGCACCACGTCCCCAAACACATGTCGCCCCGAATCAACGAAGTTTCGCCCAAGGACGTCATCTGGGACAACATGGCCATGAAGTGGTGGCACGAATCCATCCGGTCTGGTATCGTCACCATTGTCATTGCGGCTATGGCCTTCTTCTGGGCCATCCCCATCGCCTTCACGGCTTCCATTGCCAACATCGACGGTCTCGTGGAACAGTTTCCCTGGTTGAAATGGATCAAGAAGGATCCCGTCGAGAAGGTCGCTGGAGCCATCACTGGTGTCTTGCCTGCTATCCTGCTCGCTCTCCTCCTCTTGATTGTCCCCCTGATTCTCGAACAGCTCGCGCTCTTCCGCGGCGTCAAGACCGGGTCACAAAAGGCCGAGTTCGTCCAGCGCTTCTACTTCATTTTCCTCTTCATTCAAGTCTTCCTCGTCGTATCGATCGCTTCATTCTTCGTTGCATCAGTCGACGAGCTGTGGAGCAACTTTGAGCAGCTCTCAAACGTTACCAACATTCTGAACATTCTTGCCAGGAATCTGCCCAGGGCATCTAACTACTTCTTCTCGTACATGTTGCTTCAGGCACTCTCTGTCAGTTCCGGAACACTGCTCCAGATCGGTGGTCTGCTCACTTGGTATCTCCTGGCTCGAATCCTCGACACTACGGCTCGCGACAAATGGAAGAGGAACACGACTCTCTCGACGATTGCGTGGGGTCAATTCTTCCCGGTTTATACCAATTTCGCCTGTATCGCCCTGGTATACAGCGTCATCGCGCCGTTAATTTCCCTGTTTGCAGTCTTGACTTTCGGCCTATTATGGTTCGCGCAGCGCTATAGCATGCTGTACGTCACACGCTTCGAGACCGACACAGGTGGCGTCCTGTATCCCCGCGCGATCAATCAGACGTTTACAGGTCTGTATGTTATGGAGGCTTGCTTGGCAGGCTTGTTCTTCATCGTCCAGGACGATAAGGGAAAAAGTACTGCAACGCCGCAGGGCGCCATCATGCTGGTGACCCTTGTCCTTACGGCCATCTACCAAGTTTCGCTGAACACGTCCTTTGGTCCCCTATTCCGATACCTGCCTATCACTATCGAAGACGAGGCGGTAATCAGGGACGAAGCATTCCAGCAAGCTCAAAACAGACGTTTGGGACTTGTCAACGACGCCGATCAGGGCATTGAAGACGAAAAGACGCCGATGATAAACGGCGAGCGAGCCAGAACAGAAACCCGCGATATTGAACTGCAGAGGATCGACAATGCGGGTGCGCCGAATCGGAAGCCATCGACGATGCGCCGGGTCAAAAATGTCGGTCACTGGGCTAAGCGGGAAGGCAAGAATCTCCGCAGTAAGACCTGGAACATGGGAGTGGCCCCAGTCCACACGGCAGCTGAGTACCGTCGCCAGCAGCGACTCAAGGACCTCGAAGCCCAGCGAGCGCTTGGAGAGGCGCTGTACGGCGGGTTCCACGACGAAATCGAAGACTTGACGCCCGCTGAGCGCGATGCACTCGTTAAGAACGCGTTCAAGCATTACGCTCTGCGAGCACGAGCGCCCGCTGTTTGGATCCCCCGCGACGACATCGGGGTCAGTGATGACGAGATCCGTCGCACAAAGGAGTACAGCGAGCACATTTGGATCAGCAACGAGGGAACGGCGCTGGACAGTAAGTTCCGCGTTGTGTACGGTGCCAACCCGCCGGATTTCTCGGAGATTGACATTATCAATCTCTAACTCGTGTCGACTTTGAGAGTTTTGTTTTTCTTTTCGAACCGTGTGATATACAAACATAAGCATATACCCAGCCGGCGTTAGGGGAGGCATTCAGTATTAGATAATAGCCTAAAAGGTAGCATTACAGCGTTGGCCATTCATACAAACATACTCTCGGGGCTACGCAGGCGAAGTGTGCTCGTTCCATGAACAGTGAAGTGAGAAAGGTAAACCATCGACACGAAGAGCAGATCAGACGACGTAATCACACTCAGCTTATAAATCACGCAAGAACGATGACGTTGAGGATTGGCTAAGATTCAGAACTGGGCGAAGGCCGCATTCCCCGCATTTGGTATAAAATGGCGGTCGGTCTCTTGTTCTCAAATCCGGCGCAGTGCCAAACCTTACCGTTCACATGCTCACACTGCTTTGGACGCCAAAACACACAATCGGAAGACAGGAATCAAGAGTATAAAAAATGACCAAGTCGGGAAAGGCGACGGCCGTCGCGAACGGAACCACAGTCGCCGAGGCGACGGAGTGGGAGGAGGTTGAGGGCAACGTCTACTTCCCGCCCTCGGCAGTGCGGGCGGAGGCGCTGGAAAAGACGGACACGACAACGTTCTGCCCGTGGAAGGGGACCGCGAGCTATTACTCGGTCAAAGTCGGCGGTGAGTCCCTTCCCCCAGTGTCCTCCATGTCCGTCTTCTTCTTGGCCCCCCTATACTGCCGATGCAACCTCGTTGCCTGAGATGGACTGCGTAAGTCCTGGAGGAAGTGGAATAGGACTGACGCCGGGGTGGTTGGCGGCAGACGACAAGCTGAAGGACGCGGCTTGGTATTACCCTGCGCCCAAGGACGCGGCCAAGGAGATCAAGGACCATGTTGCCTTCTGTAAGTACTCCGAGCCGTCGTGTTTGGAGGTTGCCGTTATGCTGATGGCGATATCATGTAGACAAGAGCAAGGTCACTGTTACTGTTGAGTAAAGGGGCTCTGGACGAGCTGCCGCAGGCATCTATTTGACGACGATAGTGACCCTGCTTCTTACCAATCCCAACATTAATAGGTACTAGCTTTACTGCTAGCGACAACGAATCCAGTTCAGAAAGTTATCATTGTTGTCTCCGATTTAGAAATGCAGCGCCATTCTTTGGGTGTCCTTATGTGAAGAATCTGCCAGTCTAGGATAAGACGTGCGCCTGTCTACCGGCTCAAACCGTGGGGCGCGGGATTGAGAGCGTTTTGATATCGGGGCAAGCCCATCGAAGAGATACCCGTTTGGAACTGAAACACCCAGCCACGTGAACCGTATCGGCCCCGTCCACATAACGAGTACTACAGGGCGTCGGTTTACACAAACGCATGGGGCCCATAGTGTATGGCACAAATGCCATCATCACACTTTTCATGATTGTCTTATGAACCTGGGTATTCCTCTCTACGTAAGCCATGACCGAAGGAAAACTCATCACAGGCCTGTCTAGACCTCCACGATCTCGTCGTCGTCCTCAAGCTCCTCGACTGTTGAGCCGTTGGTCAGCTCCTTGAGCTTCGGCTGCTCCTCGCCTTCGGCCGGCTCCTCGTCTCTCATGAGAACCTGCACCAGCCGGTCGCAGGCGTCCTTGACGCCCTCGTCGTTGACCCGCGCGTGCGTCTCTCGGATGATGGGGTAGACCTTTACCCGTCTCAACAGATCACGACCTTCCCTCGTCGTTGTGAAGAGAAGCAGCGTCTCAACGTGGGTCTGGATGATCTTCGGGTCAGAGTCACGCTTCTTGTCGGGCGGCAGCAGCTGCAGGTCAGGAAGCATGCCCATGGTGTCGTCTTCGTCGTACTCCTCGTTGCCTGTAATGGGAAGAAGGATGTATGGCAGGATATCAACCTCGTCCTCGTCCATGAAGGTCGGGTGAAACTGGATCTCGAAGGCGACATTCTTAATGGTGCTTGCGACTCCCTTTCTGCGGATCTCAGACGGGTGCTCGGTAAAGACCTTGAGCTTGGTGATGGGGATGACTTCGTCATAGTCCTGTCTCGTTACGAAGTGCTGGCGCACCTCGGCGTGCTTGGTGAGATCGGCGAAGAGGTAGGCGAGGTAGTCATAGTCGGCATCCTTGTTGTAGGCGCCCTTCTCCTTGACAAAGAGATCAACAAGCTGGTTAAGCACCAGGTCGTTGGACTTGAGTTCTGCTGGCGGCGTTTGCTTCTTTGAAACGATGGTGTTGAGGCCATCCCACTTCGCCAGGTTGGCAAGGAGCATAGCCATCGAGTTGGCGTTCGGCTCATCAGGTTTCTATGAGGGGTGTCAGTCAGTTTCTGATATTTCTGTGCGGATGTTGTTTCCTCCTAAACCAAGACTGTACCTACCACAATCAAGTCCAAGAGAATATCAATAAACTTCTGATCTGTCGCAACGTTCTCAAGAACATCCTTCTCAGCAGTAAGATTGATGAGGATTGTGAGAGCATGTTCGGCGATTTGCTAGGATCCGTTAGTTGAGAGGCTGCAGTCAAAAAGCCCGATTGTGCATCCTGCTTACGGGATGATCTCTGACTAAAAATTTGAGATGTTTGACTGGTGTAAGATTCTCCGACTTGAAGATTGAAGGATCTGCTTGAGAGTACCCGACCAGGTTCTCTATGGCCAGTTTTCTGAGTTGAGGGTTGGGATGAGCGATGAAGCCCACGAGCTGTCTTTGCATGAGCGTAAGTCCACGTAACGCTTTGCTCGGGCGGGCTTACCTCTTCCAATTCCGTTGGCATTTTGATGTTCCACAAGTTTATATGCTGTAAAATGGGAGGAAAATGTTCAAATGTTCGAATATGTGCCAACTTTTAACGTTGTTCCAAGAAAGTTGTCTCGCTTTCTCTGTAAGACAGGCCGAGAGAGTCACTCGCAGAAGCTTTTTGGTGGGGTGTTTGTGGCGGGGCAGTCACTATGTCCGCCTATGAAGTCAATAACAGGGTCTTTGATTGGTTGGAAAGTTCTTTTCGACCCGCTAAAAGCCGGTCCAGGGTTCTGGGCACTTTAGGCGCGGGGCAATCGATAAGAAATCAAAAATTTCTGGCTTGGGGCACGAAAAAAAAAGAGGCGACCGCCAATCCCGCTTGTCCGTCGCTCTCCGCCACGATCACATTGTGTCAAAGAGTATCTCGAAAATGGGCAAGGCAACCACCCCGACCGACCGCCAGTCACGCAGGCATAACCCCTTGCAGGATGACATCCTTGCTACGGGTCCTTTGAAGAACAAGGCTCCTAAGAAGAAGAAGGGCAAGGGCACCGACGATGATGACGACAACGGCGAGGGTTTCGTCGATGCGACACGCAGTCGTACCATCCTTAGGCTCGGCCGTGAGCTGGCCGAGGAGGACGGTCCTGCGAAGCCAGAAGCCGCTGCAAAACCAACCGTCGACCTGTTCGGGATCGAATCGAGATACGGTGTAGATGTGGGTGACGAGCAGGCGTACGAGGACGAGGAGGCCTGGGGTGAGGAGGAAGAGATTGTTGAGGAGGTCGAGATCGATCCCGAGGACCTCGAAACCTATCGCAAGTTCTTGCCCGAAGCTGAGGACGACCCTTCGGCGATGTTGAATCAGCACGGTTGGGGCAGCAAGAGTCCTGATGATGAAATGGCTGGCGGTGGCACCAACCTGACCCAACTCATCTTGGAGAAGATTGCTGCACACGAGGCTGCCGAGGCCCGCAAAGAAGCCGGTATGCCGGCAGTTGACGAAAACTACCAGCTTCCCCCAAAGGTTATCGAAGTCTACACGAAGTAAGTGGCGTGACCGACTGTGTTACTGGGAAAAAACGTTGCTGACCAGGACTAGGGTCGGCTACATTCTGTCGCGATACAAGAGCGGGCCCCTGCCGAAACCTTTCAAGATCCTGCCAACTCTGCCGCACTGGGAGGACATTATCGAGATCACCGAGCCCCAAAAGTGGACGCCCAATGCCGTGTACCAGGCGACCAGGATCTTCTCCTCTTCAAAGCCCATCGTTTGCCAGAAGTTTATGGAGATTGTCGTTCTAGACAAGGTTCGCGAGGACATATACGAGAACAAGAAGCTGAACGTGCACCTTTTCAACGCGCTAAAGAAGTCACTGTACAAACCCAGAGCGTTTTTCCTCGGCTTCTTGTTCCCTCTGCTTTCTAGCGGCTGCACAGTTCGGGAAGCGCACATCGTCTCTGCAGTGCTTGCCAGAGTGTCGGTGCCGGTGCTCCATTCCGCTGCCGCCCTGAAGGGTATCACTGAAATGTATGTATTTCGTTTATCATATATGTTTTTGCGGCGATACTGACATGATCGTAGTGCGGCCCAGGAAGCCTCGCAAGGCACCGAGGGCGGTGGAGCTGCCAACATCTTTATCAAGACTTTGCTGGAGAAGAAGTACGCTCTTCCCTACCAGGTCATTGACTCGGTCGTTTTCCATTTCTTGAGGTTCAGAAGTGTGGATCCGGCGTCGATCAAAGAAGGTCAATCATTCTCCGGAGACATGGTCAAGTCACTGCCCGTCGTCTTCCACCAGAGTTTGTTGGCTTTCGCCCAGAGATACAGGAACGATCTCAGCGAGGATCAAAGAGAGGCGCTTCTCGACTTACTCTTGACGCATGGCCACCCCTCGATTGCACCGGAAATCCGAAGAGAACTGCTTGCTGGCAGAGGAAAGGGTGTAGCGATCGAGCAGCAGGGCGCTCCCTTTGACGGCGATGACACGATGCTTGTTGACTGAACGAAACGAAAATTGGGATATGGGTGTTGGAGCTTGGCCAGCCCCGGGGCATTAGAAGGCGTTAGCAGGTCTGATTTGATACCCGCAATCCTAATCGAATGGATTCTGAGCAACCCATGATCTTCATATCTGTCGTGTTCATGGATGTTGAATGGAGTTTTTTTTCTTCTTCTCCAAACACTATCGTACGACTGAAAGGGGAAAGCACTGGCATTTTGTGCCCGTACTTGAGTGAAGGTCCTGCCACTTTCACGATTTGCCAAATACATTGTTCGCTATTGCTTAGAAACACGTCGCTAATGGAGGCAGGTATGTATGTATCAGAACGTTTCTATCTACCGAGGTACCTGGCGTGATACTTCCCGGCCACATGATGCAAACGACTTCACCTCCAACATCTCCTTTGGGTTTCACCTCATTAATGGGCTCTTGTTTTGCATTTCTCCCCGTTTTCCATCTCTACCTAGATCCTACCTACTGCACCTTGGAACAGCCTTTTGTCTCATTTAGTTACATCATTTCCACTCAACATCACTATTCACGTATAAGATCATAGGAATTATGGTCGATGCTTCTGTCCTTGTGAGCACCCTTGGAACGACACGTAGAGGGTCTGGAAGCGACCCACCGTTAGGCGTCGTAGCGTCCCCAAACCCTTTCAGCTTCCGAAGGAGGTCGTAAGATTATCGAAAACTGGAGGAAAACACGAACACTGACGGTTGTCACAGTACGTCCTTGCAATCGTACCCCGCAACCCGTCGTGATGTGCAAATGCTCTCATTCAAGACAGCTCTCCAAGTCACTTTCCCAGATACACCAGGCGATAGCTGGGATGGTTCCAGCACGCCTAATCCAGTGTTCAGAGATGGTTACTTTAGGAAACCAACGATGACAGATTTCCCTTTATCTCCACCGCCAGCATCCCAGTCGACGCCCCGAAGCACGCCCAGGTCAATTTCTACTAGACGATCGCCCCAAGATCTATTTTCGACCCCACTACCAACCCTCTCCTTTGATCCACCACGGTCACCCAGAGAAGGATTCGAATAGGTTTGGTTCCCTGCCGGGTACTGGGCGGAAAGAGAAATTGTCCCCAAAGTTTCACAGAGAAGTAGCGGCAAAAAGCTTTGGAAATGGTCGACCAAGCAAGGAAAATCTCGAGAGTCTACTGCCAGCGAATCTGAAACCCACCCTCGAGACTATCAATTCTCGCCCGGAGAAATGTTTAGTTCCAGCGAGCCCTTGAGCCCCATGTCCGAGAAAGCCCTCGTCTTATCTCTACAACAACCAGGAACCCCTGAGCCAATGAGCAGTTGTGGCGAACGAATGCCTGGTATCTCACAGACTATGAATATCATGACTCAAAATGTTGGAGAGAATGAGTTGAGTTTTCAGCCACCTCCGGTATCAACCCATTATAGGCAATCCGCAACATCGAGCATCAAGAGTCGGAAAGGAATCAACATTCCCTCGATTTTCAAGTCCAAGGTAGCGAGTACCACCGCTTCTAAATCGCATGATGTTCAAATGCTAACACTGGGGAGAAGAAATCAACCGAAAGCAATGCCTCAATGCCAGATCATCAGCAAGCGACCGAGTTGGTGAAAGACACTTCGACTGCACCGCTGTCCAAAGCCCTGAGTTGGTTCACCAACAAAGAAGAGCAGCTCGGGTCGAAACATAGAGCTGGCTGGTTTGGAAAAGCGCCATGGCATCGAAAAGACTCCGACGAGACCGTCAGCAGTGTCACAAGTTCTGTTCGGGAGGTATTGGCTGGGAAAACGCCACCAGCAACGCCTGATTCTGGCATTTTCCATCACCGTAAACACATCAACCCGCTGTTGCGCCAAATGTTTAGGGGCTAATGTCGAATATCAGGCCAAATTGATTACATCACAACTCCATATCCGGCTGGAGTGAGCGCTGTCATTGAGCCTTGAAAGTATATCGTGTTAACCGTCAAAATAGGAAGCCACCCGCGTAAAAACTCCACCTACACACGAAGAGACCGCCGACGGAAAGCCACGCGGGTTCTTCACCGAAATGCTACCGCCTAGAAGAGTCGAGGACACCTGGAGCCCGTTGCAAACTTACAAATCGGCAAGTGTGAAGAGATTGCATAGGAAATGTGGCGATACTCTTCCCAAAAAGCCGAAGGAATGGTGGGATGTGAAGCAGCAAACGCAATCCAGGAAACTGACATCGCTGCCAAAGTTTGAGTTCGACATACCGGAACATCTTCCCAATAGTCCAATGTGCCCAGCGAACCCCAAGCATACCTCGGGCGGCAAAGGACTTTGCGTCTATCACGGGAGGAGGAAGAGGGGGTCTGCACTCAAGGTTGAACATACTATGAGTGATAGACGCCAAGGGTCGGAAGTATCCATCACCTCACAGACTGAAGAACGATGGGAAGAGGGCGTCTAAGCGATCAGTTGATGTCAACCATGCAGGAAAGCCTTGTAGATACGCAGAGATTGACCCCTAGAAGATAGCTGTGTGCCCAGCTAACTGTCATCATGCATGCCTACTTAGGAGGTAGAAAAAAAAGTAAGTCATGAAAAAATGACGAAAAAACATACAACACCAGGCATTCGCCAGTCGTCACCGACCTGACTACTACTCTGGCCCTCACTGGCTTATCTATGGGAGAGCGGACGGGATCCCGAGTTCTCCAGTGGGTATGGTCGTATGTAACAATCTTACCTGATATTGTAGTATATATTGGAAAACACATGGAACGCAAGATGAGAAGTGTGGCGCAGCGAGCTCTGGTACTCTACCGACAGTGGTGGTCTGTGGCTGGTACACCAATCAGCTGAGGCTGAACCTCTCCCCCCAAATTTCGCGGCTGCCAAAGTCCAGATCATAGGTGCTCTATCGTCAATTGCCGGCGTGCTCAATTCGCCCAGCTCATTGCGTTCTCTAGCTATTCTTACAGGCTATCGGTAAGTCTAGACATTCGCGGCAAAATCGTTTCGTACTGCATCTCGAACTTCTACAATGGCCGCTGTTGAGCAGGATCCTCTGCTCCTACTGCGGCAATCCATCGCATCCAAGCGACCTGCAGTCCCGACAGCGTCCGCCGATGCTTCTGCACCAGAGGTGCCCCTCTCGAAAGCCACTCACCTGCTGTTCTCCCACCCAGCTCCCGCCTCAGTATCGCTTTCCACGCCTACGCGCTTCATCTCTAGCGACCGCCCCGTCGACTTGCGATCCATCTACTTCGCGTGGCTGAACAAGGATGTTGCCATTCCCGAGTACAATGCGAGTGCGACCCGTCTCAACGAGGAGCTGGGCAGCCTCGGCACGGTTCAAAATCTTGCATTCGTCGAACGTCTGGATCTCTTCACCTGGCTGGAAGGTGCTAGTGAGGAGAGTGAACACATCAAGCCGTTGGTTGGCGACAAGGAAGGCAAAGAGGGAGCTGGCGCGAGCGCGTCCAAGACTGCTCCGGCGACGGCAGCAAGCCGAGCTGGGCGTGGCACGTTGGACCCCCGACTGGCGGTCATCTACAACGGAGAGCGCAAGATGGGCGACCGCAACTCCGTATTGCGCGGCGTGAAGCCTACAGTAAGTTGTGTGTAGCGCCAGATATCGATTCCCCTGCGACTAACGCGAGCATTCCCAGGACTTCTCTCATGTGCGTAAGCTCGCCGTTCCGTTTATCCAGAAGAAGCCTCACGGCGCATCGAGCATCGGCACGAACCCGTCGCTCCCTATCAATCAGAAGCCTCCGACGCGTCGGCCGGATCCCATCATCCTCCTGTCACCGTCCGCGTCATCCTTGCTTCGCCTGTCCAACATTCGATCTTTCCTCGAAGGAGGACGTTATGTGCAACCTGATGGCAGCGCCGCTGCCAGCATGCTGCACGTCTCTCGCGTTATGAAGGACATCGACCCCTCGCGGCCCATGCGCTTCATCCTCGTCGAGGGTCCCGAACAGTTTAAGCCCGAGTACTGGAACCGCGTCGTCGCCGTGTTCACTACGGGTCAGTCATGGCAGTTCAAGAACTATAAGTGGAGCTCTCCTCCAGACCTGTTCCGCCGCATACTGGGCATCTTCATTGGCTGGCGTGGTGAGCAGCCGCCCGACAGCGTCAAGGAGTGGGGTCACCGTGTTTTGCAGCTGGGCGTCGACAGATGGCGCGACGGCACCGGAGCTCAGGAGGCGGCGAAGTTCAGAGACAAGGAGGCTGCAGAGTCAGTTTGGAGGGCCATCGAGGCGAACATGAAGAACAAGGGATGGACGAAGACCACCGCTCCCAGCCAGCTATAAGGGATGAAAGAGGATGCGATCAAGGCAGTCACAATCAGGCAAAGACAATGAAACCCTCTAGGCACGCGTACGGAGGTGGCCATAAACTTACAATGTATGTACCAACAAATGGGGCTGGAAAACAATCCACAGCGAAGGCGTTCAAGGGCTATGTTTTGCGCCAGGCGGGTGGCGGGAGAATGCACTCCCGTGTAGCTGGCAGGTATTCTAGGAGCTATACCGGGTACCATGATATCAAACCTTTTTCCATGGAAGAGGAGCTTGAAAAGAATATGAGGCCTGTGTGCTACCTCTCTGACGACCGATAAGATACTGGTCACTGCGCAGTCAGTATTCAGTCAAGGACTCCGGCTTCCATTCAGTGAAGGTTTAAGACTTCGTCCAACCGAGCGCCAATTAAGTAGCAAACCGGCGTCAGAACCAACTCTGGTAGTGATTCATATTGAGTGATATCGGCTATTTGGACCGGCCAGATTGGGCTGCCCCAGGGTCCTGGTTTAAACACAGCGGGGGCGGGGGCGGGGTCTGACGTCGTTTAAGTAGACTGGGGGCCTCGTGGCCGATTACCTAGTCCAGCGTTATGTATTTTTCTACTTATTTGAACATGATTTGAAGACTCGTCCGACGGTTTTTGGGGCGAGACGCATGTTGGCCTAGTCGTCAGGGTGTACGTACGCCTGGCCGGCGCAGCAGTTGGGCTGGGCTCATGTGGGGGAGGCGACCAGGTATGGGGGTCGGGCTTACCCACGCTGAGGAACCAAAGGAAGTTGAGAGCAACATGCATCAGTCAAGACGAATCCGAAAGAAAAAATATGTTGGCCGGGGTGAGCTGCTGTGGCTTAGGAGGCAGCTCAGACAAACCCCGATGACTGCAGGAATCATAAAGAACCTTTAGAATCGTCCTATACACAAGCCCAGCATTTCACCCTGAAAACCTGTTTCCTAGTCTTGCAGGCTGGTTTAGTCTTGTTTGCAGATTGTTAGTCAGCTGGCTAGCTAGCTAGGTAGTGCGGGCTTGGGCTGGCGTAAGGTTCCCGGACGACCGAGTTTTGGCTTCAACTGCCTGTCTCTCACAACCTAAGACATGACATGCTGGAATGCAACGACGTCAGACATCGTTAAGTCAAAGTACCTAGTTTTTACAGGCATAGGCTAAGGGCAGTGCAAGGAGATGGGAGTGAGCGTGCCAGAACCGGCGGGTGGCTTGACTGACTTCGTTGGGCCAAGAAGACGTTGCGCGATAAGCCTCCCGAGATATCCCCCATCTGAAGGATGGCTTAGCATGGGCGTGGACAGCTAGGTAAGCTGGCCAAATCGAGCTTTGGGGAAATGAGCAAATCAGGCGGAGGCTTCAGGAAAGGACTCCCCACAGAGAAAGAGGAATAGGAAAGGAAGAGAGCTCGAGGAAGCACGTATGCTGTGAGGCATGGTTGGAGCAAAGGGAAAACCTTTGAGGAAGAGCTGAGGCGTCCCCCCTTTGGAGGGGCAACATGAAGAGCAGTGGCCGAGCTAGGGAACGTAGGTAGCCGGGGAGTCCTTGAAAGTACTTCTAAAAATTTAGACCCTTACCCCATCCATACATCCCTCCTGCTGCCCGCGCAACCGAAGAGACTGGACGGGCCGTCAACATTAACGGTGCAATTAATATTTGTTTCCTCGCACCCAGCGGACGCGGTTGTTACTCCCTCCCCTTCCCTACTTCTTCCCTTGCTGAATAACCCTTTCCCTTGTAACGACGTTGAATCACGTCTGCATCTCTCCGGACTGTGTCTCGGCCACCTATTTCTTTCCATCCGACATTCACGAAACGGAAAGCCTCGAGCTTTGGATCTGTCGCAGCTGCATTTTGACGTCATCTCGGTGAGTTGATTCCCACGCACGCATGTCGCAGCGCATGTCCCCAATCATCACCGCGTCTCTTCCCTCCTTGTTGCGAACGACCGACAAAAGACAGTGAGGGATGAACCATACTGCCGGGTGTCTTGTTATGCTGTTTTCCTACTCCGACTGGCTGCGGGTGCTACCATCTCAACCCGGGCTAGCCTGCCCTGTGTTGCATCTTCGGGTTGTTGCTCTCCCCCGCGGTGCCTGCTTCCGTCATCCAACGTCGACACACGCATATCCCTGCTGTGCAGTAGTCGCCTGTTCGACATAACACCGCGAGCTGCGAGTTGACAACAGAGCGGATCCCTACCAGATCCGCAGGGGATCAACTGTCCACCTTCTGTCTGCCTCCAACTCGGCAACTGGTTGCTCCTACCGGCCTGCTACCTACCTACCTATCCAACTGTTTATCCTCCGTCTGACGCCACTCCTATTGTGCTCTTCCACCGCGGTGTTTCCCGCGGTCGCTGCTTTGACTCTGCTCTCTCGTGACGCAGCTGCTGACACCCTCGCTACCTTTAGTTCTTCACTGCTTTCGCTTTCGCTTTTGCTCCTCATCATTCCGAAGAACGGTCGCTTTCGAATAAACCTTACGACAACGATCTACTGTCGCGCTATCTGACAACGGTTGCGGCACTGCTGATTAGGGCAGTTGAACGACTTGCTGCTTCCCATAACGCAATCGCGCCGCTCAGAAAACGCCGACTAGCTTGGCGAATCTGGACGTCAGATCACCTACTCAACCATCGTCGAAACAGCGTTTTGGCTCTGTCGAGAAATACGCCACAGCACGATTTGCCCGCATTCAGCCAACCTTTCCAATAATCTGACTGGCAAGGGTGACTTCAACAGTCCCGAGTGCTTTCTGACCCGAGCGATTCGTATACAGTTCGATAGTCCTGGGCCACAGAAAGTGCCTCAAGTCTGGTATGCGTTTTGGGCAAGATAGACAGCAGTCAAACAATTGCTAGCCCGTTGACTGCCTCTGTCCACCTTCAGGATGGGAGGTGTTGATATGGGCCGCGATTATTACGCGGACTTGGAGCTTCCAGCGGACGCTGACACCAACGAGATCAAGAAGCAGTTCCGAAAGCTTGGTACGACGAGATCATTTCTTGCACGTTGGGCCACTTCATTAACCAGTGATAGCACTCAAATACCACCCCGATCGTAATCCAGGACGCGAGGCCGAAGTCAACTCCAGATTCCAGATCATCCAGTCGGCCCACGAGATTCTTACCGACCCCCAGCAGAGAGCCAAGTATGATGCTGGACGAACACGATCGAGATACCCTACGGCCTCTGGGGTGAGAGGCAACCCCTGGCAGAACGCGGGTGCCAACTTCCCGCCTCCTCCTCGCCGTAACGCAACGACTCGCAACCCTCCGCCACCTCCCCCGGCTTCGGGTGCGAGCAGATATCGCAACTTCGCGTCAGGTGCTGCCCCTACGGCCAAAGCACAGCAACCGAAAGACGACCCTGAAGCGAAGCGGAACGCGTGGCACGCATTCGAGAATATGAAGGGTGGTCGCGCCAGCCAGTCCCAGCCAAAGCCCAAGCCCGAGACTCCAAAGCGACCTGTACCGCGAACTCCTTCCCAGAAACAGAGAGCCGAGGCCTCATTTGGACGCAAGGGGGGCTACACTCCTCACTCCCCAGTGCCTGGAGATGAGCCCCCGGTAAACACGTCCAACTACTCTACCTCTTCTCGGCACACCAACATCTTCGCAGACAATGCCCGCAGGCAACAAGAGGCGGGCGTACCGGACCCTCTCGCCCAGTTCCGCGAGGCATACACGGATACTCGCCAGAGCACGCCATACACCTCCAATGGCGGAGAGAAGACCAACCCTTTCGATGGAGTCCCCATAGGGAGAGCCAAGAGCACTCGTGAGAGCCCTCGACCGCCTCAGGAGGGCCATGGACCCAACCTTTCACCAGGCAGCGCTCGAGCACGCGCCCAGAGTGTCCCACGCCAGACAAGGACTGAACCTTCGAGCCCGAGGACATCCACGTCGACGCCGCAAGACGACCGCCCAAACTCATCAAACGCCACCGCGTCCCATACCCCTAAAGACCCCTTCCGATCCCGCGCAAGCGCAAAATACACGCCACCAAACACTGCCACCGGTCATCCTGAGAACATTCAGCCTAAGTCGGCGACTTCGCACAACCCCAACGGTGAGTTTCTTTTATTGTCTGTATCGAGCTATAGCTAATCTTGATATCAGCCACTGGTCACAGCCAGGCAACAGGAACGCCCAAAGGATCTTCAATGTACGGCTTCCCTTACTCTCCAGCTCCGTTTTCTGCTTTCGCATTTCCTCAGTCAAACTTTACTTTCGCGCACGTCAACGATGAAGCATCTTCAACGCGGGCATCGCAAGCTTGCTGGCATAAGGTGGCTGAACGCACAAGCGAGGCCATAGTGTTCGAGTCGCCGTCTCCTAGTGGAGGCAGCTCGGGAAGTCACTCTCTCACGCCTTTTGAACGGAAGCAGGGTGAACTTTTGAGCAAGCTTGTCAAGAGGCAGGCCCCCGATCTGACGCCGCTCGGTCGTGATAAGCGCCATACTACTGTTCGAGATCATGACGACAGTAAGAACACTGCTGACAAGAGAACCAACAATAGCTTCAACTTCCCGATCGACGACGACACTTTCACCCGCACCGTGCCGCGGCAGCCGACGTTTGGCCGAAAGAGCATCGATGACATTAACACTAGTTTTGTTAACGGCGATGGCTCAGAGGCCTACACATTTAGTGCTGGCAGCCCCGTCCAAGATCCAGCTGCTAAAGTTCGCTCGCAGTCTGGAAGTCATGTAGGTCGCCGATCGCCGATCAAACGTCCGAGCTTGAGACATCAGAAAGACACTTCTGGCCAGCCGTTAGGTTCACCTTCGCCTGATGGCAGATTTGACGCCCAGGACTGGACGCAGCAGATTGGGGCACAGAACTTCGTGCCGACACAGTCTGCGTCGACATCTCCGACTCGTATTTCGCGGGTGAACTCTAGGAAGACCAAGGTCAAGCCAACGGCGGGCGGTAGCGCTGGTTTAGTGAGCGAGGAATATGACAGTGAGGAGGAGAGCGAGTGGCGTGGTCGCAAGTCGACCGCCGAGCCAGTTGGCGCGAAGAGCCCGAATGCGATGGACATTGACCCTCCACAGAGCGGGGCTGCACCGCGAAGAGACCATTCTAGCGGTGTGAGGAACATTCCTGTCGAACCATCTCGCCCGGAATGGAGGCCTGGAAATGTGAATGGAGTGCAGGAGACCGGTCCCAAGCTCCCGCGCAGGGAGCCAGAGTTCAACCCCAACGCCGCCGGTTCCGAGGACAGCGAAGAATTTAGGGCCAGCCTCGCTGACCTCAAGAATGTGGCGCCCTTCACACAAAACTCTGGCCTGGGTTCTTTGGGCGACCTTAAGATGAACCTTCCGTTCGAGAGTCAGCCTTCAAATCGAGCACCGGTCGAGAAGGAGATGAAGCCGCCTCTCGAATTTCCAGTGATTCCCCAGGCGCCTCGGCCTCCGCCGACGTTTGCAGTCGGCCTCAAGCCCACAGGCGGTGCCTGGCAAAAGTACACGCAGGATTTCCAGAGCTATGTCATGAGATGGGAGATCTTTAACGCTCAAGTCATCGAGCACTTCAACGCACGCAAGGCGAACATTGCCGATCTTCGAGCTCGTAAGAGCTATTCTTTTCTCGTCTCTCGTGGCGATGATGAGATTCTGGAGTATTTGGAATGGATAGCACAGGATAAGGAGATTCGAAGAAAGTGGGCTGTTGCTTGTGAGGACCACGAAGCCCGCATTCGAGAGTTTATGGTGTACAAGGGCAAGATGGCAGCGTAATGGAACTGGGTTTTTTTCTTCTTTATAACCTTACGCCGCAAGCTTTGCTCTTTCTTTTGGGAGGATTTCATTACCTTTTGGGTTGATACTCCTCGCCTTGCGAAGTGTTTCGCAACTTTGACGACAGCTCGGACTGGATGGACATGACACGGAACGATACCCGGCATTTGGGAGGATATTGACCACGCTTCGACTTGTCTCTCATTACCTGCGGTTGTTCAATCCGCGTTGCACATACAACTTGGACGTCAACATCTCACATAATGGCGGCGATTCTTTACGACGTAGACGAGGGAAGGAGGGGGGTGTACACCTCATATATGGGCTACATTTTTCCAGGTTTATCTTTCGCATTGGACTTCGGGGTTATTCGGTTCGACCAGTAACATGGTCGTATCGCCCTGGAAAGGGTTTCACATGGTCTTCAAGGGACAGACAGGCCCTTGTTGCTTCTTGCCTTGGCTAAGGTAGATGGTGTGGATTGTTTAATATGTGCTAGGCTTGGTTGTCTTCGAGGCGTTGGTACGTTTTACGCTGACGAGAGAAGGAGGGATAAGATAGATAATCGACACATTAGAATCCATTTTTATTTTTTTATTTCTGATGATACATGTCTGGTTCTGCGTCGATGAAGGCTTCCATCGACTTGGACGAAGGAAAAAATGTTTATTGGGTTCCCCAGACGGACCACATGGAGAAATAAGTCATAAATAAACGATTTCATGTGTCATTGTGACATCTATCAAACTCGTGCTCGTGATTTATTGCCTTCCGTTCTTTGGGATCATCGAGAAGTCAATATCGTCCGAGCTGCTATTCTGCATCTTCATGAATGTGATGAGGGTTGAAAGCACCACCAGCCTGTCGGTCGTTTCTGATTCCTCGTATCCTTTATAGAGTGTCTTCTATAGTGATTGGCATTGTCAGTCCATTTCGCGATTGCCATGTATGTATTCAAGACCAAAAAACGGAGGCCTGCACCTTCTCATAGCAGAAAAGTTTCAACGACTCGTCAATACACTTACCAGCCAACGTCGTACCATCTATAGAAGGCAGGCATAGGCCCTTCCCCGTTATATCCCGCTCGAAAGGCGAGTCTGGACCAACAGAGTCCCTCGATCAAAGGTCCCCAAGACCATAGCTTCAACTTGCTCACCATTCTCAGTGCGACAAAACATTTGGCATATCCCCGCGTCCAAGATTTCCTTCTTCCACGCGAGCTCTAGAAGGTACTGGGAGCCGCGCCGGTGCTGACACCAGAACGATCACCTCTGGGTTTGACTACTCAAGCGTGAATGTTGCAGTGTGTAAGTTGAGGAAATGTCTTGGGTTACTGCTTCTTTCCCCTTTGTTGGAGAGGGGGAAGTCGGCTGGACCTTTCTCGTTGGTAGCAATCTGTTCTGGTCTCATATCCATAAGCCATGTCTCTATGTATGATGAATTCAGCTGGCAAAAGGGTCTCGCTTGTTGTAGGCCTGATACTCACAGCCAGATTTGTCCGAAAGAGGCTGAATTACAACAGGAAGGAGATATCTAGAACTCGCCTTGAGCCTTCTCCTTCCTTCCCTCGCTTCCTTCCCAACTCCTTAAGTACCCAGTTTCCCTTCTTATGCCACTCACATTTCCCGCTTTCCTCCCAGACAAAATCCCTTCAACCTGCTACTAGATGTCTTTTTTCTCTTCCGCTTCTCACCGTCAACAGTCACCAACAGCCACCAACTCCATCAACCTTCAAAACCATCTCGCTCCAGCTACTCCAAGGTTAGTTGTTACTCACGTCATAACTGTTTTTATTCATCGCTCTTCCCGCACTCTTTTCCTGATTCCTTATTCCCATCTCCTTCACTCTCATCTACCTCGTACAGGCTCACTCTCGCTTTCCATCTTCACCCCTTACCGCATTTCACCTTTCAGGTCACTTTGGCTCCTGACTTCCACTCTTAATATTTGGCTGACTTTCTTTCAGACCTCAATAGTACTATACCTTCAAGATGGCCGATTCCACTTCCGCCGAAGTCGCTCCTGCCGGTGGCCGTCCTGGTGGCTGGACCGACGCCGAGCGTGTATGTATTCCTTTCCTTCCATTTTAATTTATTCCCTGCTCTTTGCTTACTTCGTGGCGGATAGTTCCAGCTCACTCTCCGCATCCTCGCGACCGTGTTCCCCGATGGCAAAGGCGTCGACTGGAAGAGCTTTGGCCCAATGCCTAACCGCACTCTGAAGGCCGTGCAAGGCCAGTGGACCTCCATGGTTGCCCAGATGCGTGATCTCGACACAGAGGACGGAGTAGACGCCCCTGCTCCCAAGTCCAAGACTCGTAAGTTCTGACTTCCTTCTCCTTCAAACATGGAGCATCGCTTCGTACTAATACTTTCGAAGCCCGTAAGAAGACCACGCCGAAGAAGAAGGCTGCTGCTGCCAAGAGCAGCGAAAATGCCAACGAGGATTCCGGCAATGATCAGGATGATGGAGAGACCAAGAAGACGGTCACTCCCAAGAAGCGCGCCGCTGCCACCAGTGCTGGTAGGTGTTGATTCGCCCTTTCCTCTGCAAGACGTTATCACTGACTTGTCCCCAACTACCTAGACGGCACCCCCAAGAAACGTCGCTCCCCTGCCAAGAAGGCAGTCCCCAAGACCGAGCCCGATTCCGATACTGGTGTCGAGGTTGGTACCGAGGCCGCCGTTTCCAAGGAGGAGAACAGCGTTTCCAAGGAGGAGAACAGCGATGAGCAGTGATTTAGATGGGCTTGAAGTTGTTGCTTCATCTCGAACGGGGGTACAATATGCTACCTTACTCGACTGGGATGCTTCGACTACAACGTAAAGCTGCTCACCATGACTGCAGCTTGCTTTCATTGTTCACACATCACTTATGGATATCGCTTTGGGGATGGATATTCGCTGGTATGGCTTAACTTATGAACACGACTGGTGGCACTTATTGCTCCGATATTACTTGGGTGAGCCTTCTTCTCTTCAGAAGAGCGTCTGAGGGATACTGGACATATGTCCCCTCGAGTATACACATTTACCAGGTAGTCAAAACCAGCAGGATCGCAAACGGATACTTAACACTGTCTTTCCTGCCTCGTATTGTGAACTTACCGACCCGATCGCCGGAGGGGGCGATGGTAAAGGCTCGAAATGCCAGCCGGTGAGTGATAGATGTGTGGTTGAGCGAATCAGGTTGCCGAAGGCAGATTCCGAGGCAAAGGGTGCATTTCAAGCGGTCATTCGAGCAGGACATTGTGAGACCTGCATATCGATACTGACTGAATTCCTTGTGATGGTGGTGTGCAGATGAGAGCATGATCCATATCGTCCCATCTAAAGCTGCAGGCCAGGCACACACCCGTTGACGTCTGCGTGTCAAGCCTGTTAACAGAACTTCACCATGTTATCAGACCGGCTCCGCGAAGGCTACAGGCTCTAACATGACGCTAGTAACACATTACATCAGCACCTGGGGACGATAGTGGGGACTGGTGCAGGGATGGACACCGACACCCACCAGGACCATGAACCCATATAAGCGGGCTCTTATGCAACTAGCCTGGTGATCTGTCTGGGTGACCCCATATTGGCCAGATCCTGTTTGTTTGCCATCAATCGTTCCGCACCTGAAATTTTTGACGACGGACGACGACGGACGACGACGACAGACCACGTAAAAAAAAAGGGAAAGAAAAAAAATTGGTTCTGGGAAAGTGTTTTTCTATTGTTCCCATCACATTTTCACGCGATCAATTGTGCTGAGGCTTTAGGTACAGTCCATAGCTACCTTGATAGCCAAGAGCACTGATTTCCCGCCGTTCATTCACAGAGACATTGTTCTTGTTGCTGGATGGTTAGGTTGCTACCATCCCGTCCTTTCCCTACCCACGCTGGATGCACTCCGTCTTCATACGAAGAGGGACTTGCTCGAGCCTTGCATCCACTACAGTAGCAGCACCACGACCTTGGACTGCGTCCTACACCACAACCACCGCCACTACCACACTTGCCCAGCTTTTCCGACGGCAGCACGAGCTCCTGCCGCTGGCACAACGCGGCTGCTCCCGCACTTGTCTTGTCATTTCTTCTAGAGACATACACTATAAGACCACGCGACGGTCCGATTTTGCCCAGAGCCGCCGTCTCTTTTCTTCTACCGCCGCCGCCGCACCGAACACGCCGCCGTCCACTGCACAACAAAGCCACATCTCTGCCCAGAATACCACACGCGAGGCCGCGAACATGAACGGCAACAACACATCACCGCGCATCAAGCGCAAGGCCCCGCCGAGCCCACAGGGCTTGCGGCCTCACAAGCAGCACCGCGCCGCCCTGAACGGGAAACTGTCTGCCGGCGATAATACTCCCGAGGTTGAGCTCGAACATGGTACTTTCGTTGAGGAGGATGAGTCCGATTTTGAGGACCCCACCAGGCTGAACAGCATGTTTCCCATCACTCAGGAGCTTGAGGCCTGGCAGAAGACAATTGAGAACGTCGTTAGCAACGTCGTTTCCATCCGCTTCTGCCAAACGTGCTCTTTCGACACGGATGCGGCGCTGACGAGTGAGGCGACCGGCTTTGTGGTGGACGCTCAGAAGGGGTACGGTACACTTAACGCTGATAGAGATGCGAGGGAGACAACCATGCTAACGTAGTTGTGTTACAGTTACGTCTTGACGAACCGACACGTCGTTGGAGCTGGACCGTTCTGGGGGTACATTGTCTTCGACAACCATGAGGAGGTCGACGCATACCCCGTTTACCGTGATCCCGTCCACGACTTCGGTATTCTGCGTTTCGACCCCAAGGCCGTCAAGTACATGAAGTTAAACGCGCTGGTGCTTCGTCCAGACCTTGCAAAGGGTAGGCAAATACCTCGATGGCCACAAGCACTAGGATGGGTTATGCTAACGCCTATACAGTCGGTGTTGAGATCAGAGTCGTCGGTAACGACGCCGGAGAAAAGCTCAGTATCTTGTCCGGCTTCATTAGTCGTCTCGATCGAAACGCCCCCGAGTATGGAGAAGGTTACAGCGATTTCAACACGTGCTACTACCAGGCTAATGCTGCCGCAAGTGGTGGTAGTTCTGGTAGTCCTGTTGTCAACATTGACGGCTTTGCTGTTGCGCTCCAAGCAGGTGGACGATCCGACGGTGCCTCTACAGACTATTTCCTTCCCCTCGACCGACCGCTACGAGCTCTGGAATGCATTCGACAAGGCAAGCCCGTCACACGAGGTGACATTCAGTGCCAATTCCTCCTCAAGCCGTTCGATGAGTGCCGACGTCTCGGCTTGACGCCAGAGGAGGAGGCTGCAGCTCGTCAAGCTTTTCCCAAAGATAACAACATGCTCGTTGCCGAGATTGTTCTTCCCAAGGGCCAGTCTGACCAGAAGATCGAGGAGGGTGATATTCTCATCAAGGTGAATGGCGAGCGCGTTGGACAGTTCATCCGGCTGGATGATTTGTTTGACTCAAACGTCGGCAAGACCATTCGCCTGCAACTGCAAAGGGGTGGCGAGGATATCGAGGTTGACGTTGAGGTCGGTGACCTGCACCAGATCACTCCTGACCGCTTTGTGTCCGTCGCGGGTGCCAGTTTCCACAGCCTGTCTTACCAGCAAGCCCGTCTGTACGGCGTTGCATGCCAAGGTGTCTTCGTGTGTGAAGCCACTGGTTCTTTCAGATTCGACAACGCGGATAATGGTTGGCTGATCCAGTCCGTGGACCACAAAAAGACCCCTGATCTGGAGACCTTCATCGAGGTGATGAAGGCGATTCCGGATAAATCCCGTGTGGTTGTCACTTACAAGCACCTCCGTGACCTGCACACACTGAACACCACAGTTATCTATGTCGACCGACATTGGTCAACCAAGATGAAGATGGCTGTCAGAAACGACGAGACGGGTTTGTGGGACTTCACGGACCTTGCTGACCCCCTGCCCCCTAAGGCGCCTGTCGCCCGCTCTGCTTCCTTCATCGAGCTGGAGAATGTGAAGCACAAGGCTATTGCCGACCTGGTGCGAAGCTTCGTCCATGTTAACTGCACCATGCCCGTCAAGCTCGACGGCTTCCCTAAGAACAGGAAGTGGGGCATGGGCTTGGTCATTGACGCGGAGAAGGGTCTCGTTGTCATCTCGAGAGCCATTGTTCCTTACGACTTGTGCGATGTGACCATCACCATTGCGGACTCGATTATTGTCGAAGGCAAGGTTGTCTTCCTTCACCCTCTGCAAAACTACGCCATCGTGCAGTACGATCCCAAGTTGGTCAATGCTCCCGTCCAAAGTGCGAGATTGAGCACAGACAATATCACCCAGGGAGCTTCCACTATCTTCATGGGATACAATAGGATTGGCAAGATTGTCCATGCCACGACAACGGTCACCGAAGTCACTGCTGTTGCCATTCCGGCCAACTCCGGTGCACCCAGATACCGAGCCATCAACGTCGATGCCATCACAGTTGACACCAGTCTCAGCAACCAATGCGGAAGCGGCGTTCTGGTTGCTGACGATGGCACCGTCCAGGCCTTGTGGCTCACGTACCTTGGCGAGCGTTCGGCTTGCAGCAACCGGGACGAGGAGTACCACCTTGGTCTTGCAACGCCCACCTTATTGCCTGTGGTCTCTCAGATCCAACAGGGTATCGTTCCCAAGTTGCGGATGTTGTCCGTTGAGTTCAGAGCCATTGCCATGGCTCAGGCCAGAGTCATGGGAGTCTCTGATGAGTGGATTCGTAAGGTCACCGAGGCCAACAAGACGCACCACCAGCTGTTCATGGTTAGCAAGCGGACCTTCGAACGCGGCGAGCAGTCGGGCGCGCTGCTTGAGGGTGACATTTTGCTCACTCTCAACGGCAAGGTCATCACCAGGGTCTCCGAGCTGGACGTCATGTACTCTCATGAGGTCCTTGACGCAGTCATCGTCCGCGACTGCGAAGAGATGCACATCAAGGCTCACACCGTCGCCGCCGATGATGTCGAGACTGACCACGCCATCTCTTTCTGCGGAGCCATCCTGCACAGACCTCACCACGCCGTCAGGCAGCAGATTAGCAAGCTGCACAGTGAAGTGTACGTTTCGGCCCGCACTCGTGGTTCGCCGTCGTACCAGTACGGCCTCGCTCCCACCAATTTCATCACCCATGTTAACGGCAAGCCGACGCCTGATCTGGAGACTTTCCTCGCTTCTGTTCAGGGAATCCCAGACAACACCTGTGAGTCTCTCTGTCATAGTCTCTCAATTTACACATAAGCTAATCACCATGACCAGATTTCCGACTCAAGGCTGTCACTTTCGACAGTGTTCCGTGGGTCATCACCATGAAGAAGAACGAGCACTACTTCCCGACGATGGAGTGGATTAAGGATCCCGCCGAGCCTTGCGGCTGGAGAAGGAAGACGTATGAAGGCGGCAAGGTGTTCGAGGGCGAGGGCCCTGATGGTGTGCTCCCCGTATCCGAAGACACCGAGATGGTGGAGGAGCCTGCCGCCCCCATCTAAGGCATGGAGCAAATCGCAAGCCTCGTTCACGATCAAGAAAAGCCATCAGATTTGATGGCGGTACTATGTACTTGCCTGGCTTTTTTGTTCCCCCCCGGGCTAGACACTTTTAATGAAAGCAGTATTAGGGAATTTCAGGACATGACAGAGTGTAAAGGCTGAGGGATTCAAGGGCATGGGCAGGCGAGCGCAGAGCCGTGAGGACAGCATTCTTCGCCGTATGTTATGTATGTATATGTAAACATAGGGGCCATAGAGGCATGATACCTCGAAGAAACATGGTGCTTCTTAAGGCTTTCTTCTTCTCGCTTCTTGATTCTCTGTTCAGTCCCCGTAAGGTTTGAAAAGCAAGCCAATTTGATTATTGAGGTAATAGTTGTTATTTTAGTGACGTGTCTTGAGAGTGGCAGCAGCAAGAGCCCAATACTTATGAGTTCGTTAATGATCTTTCCTTGTGCCCAACCCTTTTTCACTTACTACTATCATCGTAGCCGTGTCCTATGAATGCCTTCCACACAATTTGGTAAGCCTATTTCTCATACAAAACTATACGGACATGCTTATGTGTCGAAGCACGGAATCGTGGGCACATGTCGTACTTGATTGCTACTTATCGATGCGAGGGCGCTGTGCGCTCAAGTGCCCTGGGTGAAGTATGCATACTCGCGAGGCTCGAACCGAGGGAGCGCCGCCTCGGGAAGCCGAGCTAATATGTGTAGGCTTTTAGTCGCTTACGCACCACGGCCCCATTGCTAATCTATTGGTAACGCGCAACCTTCGTCATCTCACAGCAATATTGAGGTGAGCAGGTTGGGGGCAGCTTTTGCTGCGAGGCAGAGTCGGAAGGTCAGGCCTTTTCGCCCCGTTC
Organism: Colletotrichum sublineola; assembly: GCA_020631755.1. Taxonomy (NCBI): domain Eukaryota; kingdom Fungi; phylum Ascomycota; class Sordariomycetes; order Glomerellales; family Glomerellaceae; genus Colletotrichum; species Colletotrichum sublineola. The sequence continues at coordinate 2,172,954 of JAHSQG010000005.1, read as the reverse complement.
AGCTTCTCAAAATACTGCTCACCGGACAGCAAGGTGGTGTGAAGGACAACAATTCAGCTGGTTCATCGAGTTCGATTCTAGCCGAATACATGTTGCATGTACTAATTTTCAGCTGACACATCAACAAGGCATTGAGCGGCAAAGGGGCCAAGGGGGCCAAGGGCAGAGGACTCTCGCGCAAACACGACATCGGCTTGATAGCCCCTGCAGTATGTACGCCTCACGATGATTTCTCGACCAATATTAACAGAGTGCAATACTCCATCTGGGATGACGGGAACGCGCATTGGTGCAGGACGACTGCTGAAGAATCAAGGTGCAGGATTGGGGGCTGCAACTAAAAGTCAGCAGGATGGGGACACTTGGGGCTTCTTTTGCCGCCGTAATAGCGTGGAAGAGAATTCGCTGTACTCCGAGTTCATTTTCAATAATATAAATACGTTCTGGCCACAAGTTTCTATCCAGAGACATCAAAAGACACGAACGGCACAGAATCGAGTGAGTTCAAGTTACATTGAAACATGGACAACCACACTACCCACCGCAACTCTGATAGGTCTTTCCTCGGGAAATCTACCAAATTCAAACACGGTCGACTTGCAAACTCCTTCTGGAAGACTCTATTCTGTCAATCGATACAAGCAGAGATACAGAATGTACAGGCCGTTTACAGTCAGCTCAGTACCCCAAACATCGGGATAGAGGTCATCTTGGGTGGTCTTAATCTCTTAGGGCCTTTTGTCAGTCTGTTCAATTTGGTGAAACACAACATAGCCGTGGCCAACAAGGTCATTCAAAAGTCTTCTCAACTAGTCCACTGGGTCCTCGGTCGGCATGATGTCGACACTCCTTGCAGTACGTTGACAGTGCTTGATAACCGTACGAAGCGACGGTACGAGATACCTATCAGTCGCAATGCAGTTAGCGCCGTCGAGTTTCAAAAGATCACTACTGCTCGTTGTGATATTGAATCTGCCGGTCAGGTTGACTCTGGCTTGCGCGTCCTCGATCCCGGCTTTCGCAACACCGCCTGCATGGAATCCAACATCACCTTCGTGGATGGCAAGCGAGGCTACATCCAATTTCGAGATTACCCCATAGAATACCTTATTGAGAAACATGACTACGAAGAAGTCATCCACCTCCTCATCTGGGGCCGGCTACCCGACGCGGTTGAGAAGAGAGAATTCCAACGCAAGATTGCTGCAGGTTGCGTTCCTCCCGAGAGCGTCGTCCGAGTCATCACCTCGTTCCCCAGGGACTCTTTGACTAGCACAATGGTCATGGCCGGTATGGCCGCTTACGCTAGTCAAGACGAGGGAGCCGTTCGCACACTTCAGTCCGGCTGTCCGGCGTACTTGGGCCAGCCTGACAAGGTTGATGCCGCTCTCACCAGCACCTTATCCGCTCTCGCCACCGTCGTCGCTCTTACATACTGCCACAAGCGCGGTAAAGCGTTCGTTCCTGTGAACCCCGAAGCTTCATTCATTTCCAATGTCTTGAGAATGATGGGCTTTCAAGAAGGGATGAGTGGCAAACCCAACGCGGAAATGATACAGTGTTTCGAAAAGCTCTGGATCCTCTACGCCGACCAAGAAATGACCAACTCAACCTCTGCATTCTTGCATGCAGCTTCCACACTGGCTGATCCGTTGTCGTGCTGCATCTCGGGAATTGTCTCCGGATACGGGCCGCTCCACGGCGGGGCCATCGACCTCGCATACAAGGCATTCGAAGATCTCAAAACACCCGAGAACGTCCCGGCGCTGATTGTCGACGTCAAGGCCAAGAAACAACGCCTTTTTGGGTACGGCCACAGGGTATACAAGGTCGTCGACCCCCGCGCCAAGTTCATCCGGGCCATGATTGACCAGTACAGAGACAAGGTCGAGTCGAACCCGCTCCTTTCCGTCGCAATGGAGATCGACCGCGTCGCCAGCACCGACGAATACTTCACGAGCCGCAGTCTCAAGGCCAACGCAGACCTCTATGGCTGCTTTCTGTACACCGCGTTTGGCTTTGAACCGGACATCATCGTAGCCATGGCTAGCCTGTCGCGCATCCCCGGTGTGCTTGCTCACTGGCGAGAGGCAATGCTCGAGAAGGGCCCCTTGTTATGGAGGCCACAGCAGGTCTTCACCGGCGCGCTGGCCGATGAGTACTACCATACATCCCGCTGATCTCAGGATGGAGTACGCTTAGTCACCGGTATGGTTTGCTGGTTGCCGAGGAGCATTCTTGTAGAGTCCCTATTAGTCTTTGTCAAATCTGAAGCCACAAACTACAAGTGCCGCTGCGTCAAGTCTTTCAGAGGATTCGTGAGTGCTCGGCTCCGTGTGCCTGGAAGCCATGCTTTGGGTTGCCACTGGCCTAGCTGTGCTGCAAGCCTTTGTATGGACACTGCGATTAACAGCAAGACTCAGCAGAGTCCTCTAGTAAAGCTAAAACTTATCCAGGAAGCCCAGGCTCGGCTTCGTGTATATTGACATCTTCCTAGTCAGCCTAGCTATCGCGTATTCCGGCTTTAAAGCTAAGGGTTAGTGTAGGCAGACGCCGATTTCGGACATTGTTTTATCCGCCAGTGGTAATCAGATGCCGTACTGCGTGGGTATCATGCTGCTGCGGGTCTCTACCGATTCTGGCCTGTGCGCGTTGCTGCTAAACCACTGGACCGCCATCGACACTACCGCTTCCCAGTCTCTCATCCACCACCTTACCTTACACAACTTTGTTATGACATTGGCATGCTTGGTACCACATTCGCATCCCACTTTTGTTTTGCCAGAGTAATAAAAGAGCTATCTAGTAGAGACTGGAGCTGGGTTGCTCCCTCCATTACCTACGCTCCAGCCGCTCGAATTATCACTCCCCTCAACCAGCCTTCAAGCCACGTTCGAGCTTACGCGCTTCTCTCGTTATCATCAGCTATTACTTGTCGCATCACGAAAGAAACTTACAGTAGAATTGTACGAGTAACCATACTGCTCTTAAATATCCCTTGACGTAGCTCAGGACATCGACGAAAATGGCGACCAAAGATGATAAGGCGTACAAGTACCGCCAGGAGATCAGCCAGGTGAGTAAGAACGCTTCGTCACCAATTTCCCAGCGTTTCGGTGCCGCAACCTCTTTACCTTGAAAACTTAGCGATGTGGTCGCGGAAATTACACGTTGGCTTGGAAGTCCAGCCAAGGAATGAACGTCAGAAGGACAAGGCCCTTGACGTGCGTGCCTGATGGTGCTGGCGATGGTGAATGGATGGCTACCACGATAGTGACTGGATGGCTACCATAACCACAGTCACAAAATTGCAAGAAAGCCTCTCGATGGATTCCTGTGTTTCTCTCTATTTCTTCCGAGCGCGTGACTAGGCCGCGAAGGACACTGGGGTTTGCATAGTTCCCAGCCGCACCAAAGGCCCAGTCTTCGACGAGGGAGGGTTACTGAAGCTGCACCTACCTCGTCTTTTTCTGTTGCTTCCTCCGACCGACAAAAGGCGCCCGCCAGACATAATCCAATGTGGAACGCATCCCGAAGCCTCAGCGACAGTAGCATCCTCCCTTTTTAAACGACATCTACTCCAAAGGGAAATAGCTGTAGCTATGGATCATGAGCTTCAAACCTTCCTTGACAGGAGGCTTCATTACGACCAAGATGGCGTTAGGTGTCTCAGGAGCGACCTCATGGGAAGCCTCGAAACAAGTCTTGGAATCTTCGAACAATGCACCGAACCTTTAACACACGGGGTCTCCGACACAAAACCTGATGCCGCCACAGCGAAGCCAGCACACCCACGACCCTCAAGAGCAAAGGCGGCCGTGGCAGCACGCATTCGTCGTGAGGGCATGGAGCTTTTCCAATCCGCGTTCGATGAAGTCCGGAGCATCGCTATCGTGTCTGGTTACAAATCCATCCTAGATGTTACATGCGGCGAGGATCACCGGCGGGCCAAGGGCAAGCGCCCCGGATCCCTGAAGCCCAGAGGCACAACTGATTCCTTCATGCTCAAACACGAGAGCGGTGACAAGCCGCCCTACGGCTGGATCGATCGGTTTACTAACGTCCTGCGCAAGATGATGTACGTTTCTGGCGAGACTGCTGAGCCGTCGATTGAAACCACAAGCATAATTGAAGACATTGTTCGACAACAAGTCATCGAACTCGTAAGTTGTTGTGCGCCAAACCCGAATCAGCTAGGCTCACATCTCGTCAGCTTCGAAATTGCACTGAACTTGCAGCCCGTCGCGGCGCTCGAGCCATTACGATCAACGACCTGATCTTCCAGATTCGTCACGACCAAGCCAAGGTCTCCCGTTTGCGGACTTTCCTGTCTTGGAAGGACGTCAGGAAAAATGTCAAGGATTCAGACGACAAGGGTGGTGAAGCTGATCTTGGTGCCGGCGAAGACCCTGTAGGAGGCGTGGTTCCTGGCGGTCCAGTTGACGATGCTGCAAAGAAGAACAAGAAGGCCAAGGTCGGCCTTCCTTGGGAACCCTCGTCGTTCTACAGTCAAGAAGTTCCCGAGCGCGATGACGAGGAGGACGAAGAGGAGGAAGAGATGAACTTCATCACCCTCCAGCGTCTGCGTAAGGCCGATGAACGCACCAAGGCCATGACAAAGGAGGAGTATGTGACTTGGTCTGAATACCGTCAGGCCTCTTTCACTTACCGCAAGGGCAAGCGATTCCGCGAGTGGGCTGGCTTTGGCATCGTCACAGACAGCAAGCCCTCCGATGATATTGTCGATATCCTGGGCTTCTTGACTTTCGAGATGGTGCAGACGCTGACCGAGCACGCGCTGAAGGTCAAGGAGCAGGAGGATTTGTTCAAAGCACAGAGCGGCGGCGAGAACGCTGGGTCGAAGAAGCGCAAGGTGGCAACTGGATTGTTCGATCCGCCGAGCGAGGGCAGAAGCCCCATTGAGCCTCGCCATATTCAGGAGGCCTTCAGACGCCTTCAGCAGCGCCCCAAGAAAACCCGAGCTATGCTTAACGGAACGAGACTACCGCAGCACACTGCTCTGAATATTGTGAGCTATATTCGTGCCACATGTGTTATACTTTTACTGACCTGTCTTTTAGTTTTAATCCTCATTTCTCCAAACGACTGTCCAGGGCAACTGTGTCTGGTTGCCATATGTGACACTTCGAACTCGCTTTTCTACTGCAACGATGTAAAGATACCCACGGGTGGGCAATGGCTTGGCGTTTATCGGACTTTGTCTCTTTGTGCTCTTTAGGCGGCGTCTTCAGTTAGTGGCTAGAATAGATAATTGCTATGGTAGCTCACCAGAGCAAAATGTTTGTGCAACAGCCCCTGGCGGGTCAAGTACACGTTGACACTGATGTGGACACCAGTGCACATGTGCATGAATGGCGAGTTCTTGCATTGTACTTCAACATACGCTTGCCCTACAAGCTGTATTAAAGTCACCAAGGCTGCAATAAGTTATTCTACTCAAAAGTTATTCAGTCAATCTTCTGAGAACGCGCGATCCCTGAGTAAATGTCTATGTACCCCTTCATCTGTAGAATCACAGCCTGGTTCATCCCACTGCGCTATGTCTTGGGCACCGAATACCCCGCAATGAGGCGCAAGCTCCAGCCATCCCACCAACCTGTAGCGATTAGATTAGATAAGGGAGACAGAGACTCCTTCCGCTTGGTCACTGCCCTGCTTCAATCCGGCTGCCTTGCCATTACCTTACTTGAGGGCAGTGTCTTTTGTTCGATTCATACACTTCATCACTCCTCAAATCAAATCGAAAAGCGCAACAAAATGGCCCCTCCGCCGACAATCACAGTGAGTCGCGAGCCCTCCCATTGCCCCACTATCGTGATGACGGCATGGGCCAGGCTAACCATGCTCTTCCCGCCGACAGACGAAGCTCAAGGTCCAGCTGAAGCTGGCCATCGCGCGGTTGCGCATGGTTCAGCAGCGCGACGAGTCCATGTCAAAGACGCAACGACGCGCTATGGCGCAGCTCCTCGAGGTGGGCAAGATTGATTCTGCGCGCATTCGCGTCGAGAACATTATCCGATCCGATATCACGACCGAACTGCACGAGATACTGGAACTGTATTGTGAGCTTCTGATCGCACGAGCAGGGCTTCTCGAGCTGTCGACCTGTGACCCGGGCCTGGAGGAAGCGGTCAAGAGCATCATCTACGCGGCGCCTAAGACGGAGATCAAGGAGCTGCAGGTGGTACGGACGCTGCTGGGCGAGAAGTACGGCAAGGAGTTTGTTCTGTCGGCGATGGAGAACTCGGACGGCAAGGTTTCGGAAAAGGTTGTCAAGAAGCTGAGTGTCACACCACCGAGAGAGGAGCTCGTACAAGGGTATCTGGAGGAGATTGCGAAAGCATACAACGTTGACTGGCCGAGGCGGCCCCGCGCCGAACAGCAGCCCGACCTGCTGGACGATGATGATGAAGACAGTCCGAGCGGTGGAATCGGCGTGAGAATACCCGAGACCCCGTTGGGCAACAGCTCGAAGCTGGCCCAAGAGCAGGAGGAGCTGAGTAAAGCGACACCGCCGAGGGTGATTGGGGGACCAAGCAGTCCTCTGACCGTCACGCCGCCGAGGATGACGACGGATAATATTCACCCCAAAGTGATGCTGAACTCGTTGGAGCTGAAGCCGAACAAAAGGATGGACGAGGCAGCGCAGAAGAAACCCATTTCTAAGGGTCCGGGGGGCAGTGTGCCTGACATCACCGAGTTGGAAAGGAGATTTGCGGCTCTGAAGAGGTAAAGTTAATACCATGCACAGAGGTTGGCTGGGTGAGTTTTGTAGGAGAAGCTGTAGCGGGGCTGTAGGGGACTGTAGGGTACGCGTTATCCAGGACAATCTAAGCATGGCGTGTCATTCACCATCAGGACTATCTGTTTGTTACGTTGGGGGTGACGTTCTTGCACCTCGTTGACGACGGAAGCCCTTGATCTTGTCTCTTATAGATGGTGAGGCTCAAGTTGATGGCAATTCGCAGCCCAGGAAAGGAGACTTGCTGCTGATTGACATGTACTAACTACCAGGTAGGTAGATAAATATGCCATGCTGTCTTGGGCTGAAGAAAGAAAATGAAGGACCAGGTGCAGGAAAGGTTCTACGTGGGCCAGTCATCGAGGAAGGTGCATCTTGTAATCAAGAACACCTACCTTCCGTGTCCCTCACTTGAAAACTGTACCTGCCTGGCTGTGCGAGTTTGAGGTTTCGCAATTTCTCCTTTTTCACAACGCCTCCCACCCGGCTGTGACCTACATCACGACAAGCTTGACCGGCCTTGACCAAGTTTTGTTGCACGATCACAGTCAATCTTCTATTTCACGACACTTTTTCAGTAAGTCTTGCGATTGCGACTTATCCTCCTGAAATCATTGGAGCTTTGTTATTGGATCTTGAATTCATGCAAGACGCAGTTTGTTAATGTTGATGAGGCATTGTACCAGTTCTCCGTGCACTACCTCATGCTATTGGGTTGAATTGAACCACCTTGACAGTGGACAACTCCCCCTCGAAAGGCAGTCACCAGCACTGGTACCCAGTGAATTTCTGGACGCAGAAGTCTGGAAAAATTTAGGGCATTCTGGTAAGAATTCAAAGTCTGTCTCGCCCCTGGAAGACCAACCTCTTCTGACTTCACTTTCAATTAGTCATGTCCGCCGCCAGCATGCCGGGCTCGGGAGCGGACATATTGGGAATGCGTCCGGCTGAGTTCTATCGACTCGTACAGAAGGAGGTTGAACGCGAGCTGGAACGCCGCTTTCCTCAGTACATTGACGACGAGTCACTCCTAGACATCTACACCGAGTGGCTTGTCTTCCAGATTCCTAACTTGGGATACCATTCCCACAAGGATTCATCCAAAACTATCAGGAGAGGCTGCGGCTACCTGAGTTCCAGAAATTACAACAAGGGACTCGTCCTCAATGCCTTCTCGAGACACAAAGACCGCTACATCAGGGACTATCCCGAGGGCAGCAGGGCTTTTAATCTTGCCAGACGAGACGTTGAGATAAACTACAAATCATTGCCTCGTCCACGCCCAACTCCAGACCCTTCTTCCACCCATGCCACTTCTCGTTCCTCAAAAACAGCAGCTAACCCAGCGAGATTAGTCCCCTCTCAGACTCGGTCGACTCTGGCAACTCCTATCACTAAGTCACCGGAAGAGGTTCAGTCTGCACTGAATGATCTGAGCCCCAGTGACCGACAGAAACCGTTTGCTCGTTTTGAAGAGCCAGAGTCTCAAGGCCCGTCTTTCATTGAACCCTCCAATGAGATGTCTGTACCATCTTCGCCCAAGACTCAGATACCTCCTGCCAACTATGTCTGCAACCGCTGTGGAATAGCAGGTATACAGAACTGCTTGATGGGAAAATCAAACTTGCTAACAAGCCTGGTAATAAACCAGGTCACTTTATCAAACAGTGCCCTACCAATGGCAATCCTTTGTTTGACAGGCTACCTCCAAAGGGCTACATCTGTCACGTTTGTGGTGCCGCTCGCACCCACTACGTACATGATTGCCCGCAGTACCTAGGAGGCAATAATAGCGAATCAACACCGGAAAAATGCCGCGGTACATCGGTTTCCCCTACTGTGTCGAGAAACGATTTCGGAGGAAGACTGATCGTGCCCTCTGACGAGGGTCGAGTTGGTCCATGTCAGATGTATATCGATCCTTTCAACACCGATAGACTCGAATACTCGACGCCTCTTACCACGAGGGGCTTGGGAGGAACCACCTATCTCGGCTCGGCTGGACAAACAGAACCGTTCTCCGCCTGGCAAGCTCGAAAGCCAATCGACGATTACATGAACAAGGATCGAGCCAGATATATACATTCCCAAACTGATAACAGTCAGGATGATTCACAAGATTACCCTTCACCGATTGGGGGTTCTGCGAATTTCGGTATCAACACGAAGCCGATCGGACCCCGCCGCTGTCTTGATTCGTATCGACCTTTTTCGTACCATCCTGATTCATACCGCCCTGTGAGCTCGTCTCGAGGCAACGACACTTACCGTCCGGATGATCTATATCGTCCCAGCGAGGCCCGTCGTTCAGATATTTCAGTCCACCGTGACGAACCAGATCGTCAGGATAATTTGGAACACCAGAACGGACGTCTCTCCCCGTATCATGGCGATGACTCACGATATTATGAGTCTCCGGATTGCCGCGACATATTGCATCGTCGCGAATCCCCAGGTCGCTGGGATGAGCCACGCCGCCGGGAGTCGTCGGCTCGCCCCAAGGTATCACGCCAAGCCACTAATTCGTGTCATCCTGAGGGACCAAAGCATCGGGGTCGGGTCAAAGCTAGAGAGGTTCTTGAAAAGAAGGCCATAAGAAAAAAGAAGACGACAGGTTACTCCCTGCACAAGAGAAAACGTTCAGATGGCCGACTATCCCCTTGGGATGATATCTATCCGCCACCGAAGAAGCCGCGCCAGCAAGATGATATTGAAGGCGGTCTACCATGGGATAATATCGAGGCACCACGACGAGAGAACAACCAGGGAAATTCCGTCGACTCTTCGACTGCCAAACAAATTATCGCTTTGGATTATGAGCCTGCTCCGAACGTTGATTCAAAGAAAGCGGTACCTAGCCTTGGCTACGCCAAGGCAGTGGAAGAACTGACTGATGCCGAATGGGAGCAAGCCGGAACGGAGGCAAACGCATTCCTGGAGGCGTTCGGTCGGGAGTTGGCCGAGTGCCCGGAACTTGAGGCCTCGGCTGGTTTGCGGGACGAATGTAATAGCGACAGCCTAACCTATTCGTCGGCGTCGCCCGTTTCCAGCACTGGTCAGCCCCGTCCTCCAGCAGACTCAGCTCCAGACGATGACGAGAACGTCTTCATGGCCGATGTTCTTGATGATATTGCTGAACCAACTCGAAGCATGAGTTGCGAGATCGACGAAGACCAGCCTTGCTCTCATCCGGACATTGTCCCTTTTCAGACTTTAAAGTCGCTCCAGAGAGATCCGCCGTATGATCCCGACGTTTTGAATCTTTTCCGGTGGAAGAACAGCCACGTATACATTAACGTGGCTAGGCGCAGAAATGCTGTCGATTTGTACACCAAGACTGAAGAAGAACGTGCCACCGTCAAGATGTCAAATCTTGCAGTCTAACGGCTAGCCGCTCGCCTGGATCAAGCTGAATCGTTTGATGGTTGATCTATATTTCATCCTTGTGCTGTGGGGTTCCGAAGCTACTAGCGATGTCCTTATCTCATTCGTGCTTATTCAAGTTTGGGACGGCCAAATTTGGTGTCCGTCAAAACCACTCGGCGACGGGGTGACGCATTGGCTATCGCTACCAACCATCCACAAATTGGATCGATATGTCTCATGTTCGGTAGCCGGCTGGATTTTTTTTCTTTCTTATTCAATTTATGTTTCTTCTGGGCCCAAACAGTAAGGTTTGAAGCTGGAGGGTTCCGCATGGGTTGATCTTTGGGACCTTGAGTAATCTCGCACCCAGTTGGGTTGGAAACAAGGGGATACTTGGCCACGGAGCCAACGTGAGCCGCAAGGAGGAGCACTCATGTTTTTCTTCTTTCCCGCATCCTTCTTTCCTCTCATCTATCCAGGACGCTCGAGGATATGCGGCGTTACCGGTCTGATCTTTGGTCCAGCAGGTCATGTGGATGATAGCTGGGACAGTTTTGAGCAATGAGACGACGCACCTCCTTGCCATTTGTTTTAGCGGGGTAAACCGTTTCCGGCGATTCGCATTCAAGGCCTAGTAGGGGCCTTCCAAATATCAATAGTTGCAAGATCGATTGCGTGCGTGCCGCTCGTGATTGAACTCCAGACTCCGGTCCATCCGTACGCCTATCCATGAGACAGGTGAGGTCCGCCGGTCTTCAACGGTAATTACACCTCAAACCCACGAGAGCGATGTCTCACATCCCTCGGACCCTCATTTTGTTCACAAAGTCCCCAGGCCCATTATTCCAGCTTATCCAGATGCTCCAGCCTTGTCAGCACAACCTGCTTGCTCGTCTCTTCGATTTCACCGGCGAGGAAGACCTCGTCAAGGATGGCGTAGACTTTGTAAAAGTTGAAAACGAGGTCGAGTTCGCAGACGTTGCCGAAGAAGGCATCGAGGACCTCAACGAAGAAGTGGATGGCCTCGAGGAATGCCAGCTCGTTGTCATTGGTATCGACGCAGGCACAGAAGAAAAGGCCGGCGTAGCGGCGGTAGACGATCTTGTTGTTGCGGAACTCGACGAAGTTGGACTGGTACTTCTGGTCGCGCGGCGCGACGAGGCGATGGACCTGTGGGAGTAGGTAAGCGTTAGAGAGCTGACGGAGTAGATGGGACAAGGGGTTGGAGGGTAAGAGGGGCCCCTGTACCTCGCCTTTAAGCTTGATCTTCTCGTCGTCGCTGTAGGGCGCATACCACTTCGCAAGACGGGTCTTGCCCCTGGATCGCGGAATGTCAGCCAACTTTTCCCCCTTCCGCTACTTATTTCGCCTATCCGTGTTTTGGTGGACGGGCCCGGGGAACATGGGACACATACTGGCGGTTCTGGATCAGGATAAAGGACAGCATTGTTGCGACGTCGGCGGGAATCGCATGTCCTTGAAGCGTTCCCGTTCTTTTGGTCTGGTGTCGCCCCGCGCTTCAGGTTTCGACAAGTGAAGTCGACAGTCACGGAGCTTTCGGCGGTGCTCTAGCCGGTACGTACTGGAGAACGACAGGCTGAGGGGTGGTGCACTGACAAGGTTGTTGTTTCCCCCCTTAAACAGCCCGTGTGGGGGCTTCTAAGAAGGTACGTATCCGAGGCCACTCAGATCCCCACCTTGATACACCTTGACGAGAGCTACTGCCAGCAGCTGCCTTGGTGGCTAAGGACGTTTAGTTTTGAGATTATTCGGAGTTGCCGGCAGAGCATCATAATACACAGTGACAACGGCTATACTACTGCGGATTATAGAGCTATGGAGATGCCTGCAGAAATATCAAAAATCGCGCATCATAGGACGAAGTCGAAAAATAGCTAAAGAACCACAGCTATATAGCTGGCTTAATTCATCAACGCTAAATAAATCTTTCACACACTCACTCACTCACTCACATACATACACTCATCCTCTCACTCTCTTTGCTTTACAAAAACACTCTTTTCTTCTCTAAAATGATAGCGTCAATCATTAAAGCCCTCATCATCACCCTAGCCGCTAGCGTCAGTGTCACTGAGGCGTGCGCGCTTTATGGCAACTGCCGCTGCCCAATGGCTGGCGGCGTTATTAATGATACTATCACAGAGGCAGCGTGTACTATGTACCGCAAGGCAACTCATCTTGATGATTCCTATAGCACAGCCTACCGTATCAAGGTGGTTGACAACGTAGCATGGTGCAGACAGGGATGGGATCGCTTAAATCAACAAGTAGTCCTTAGCAACTGCGACTTCCGGTATTTCTGCACTAAGGCAGGCGCTACAGGCAACGACTCTTGGTGTAAAGATAAGGGAGGTGAATAGGTACTGAACTGAGTTGGAATGGTTTCTGGTCGCCCTATGTCAAATCTACAACTTAAAACTTATGGACATAGGTAATGCTGTGTACCTGTGCAACCTGAAGAGGATACGTATCTCATGGGGTACGTACCGCGACTGATTGCGCGCCCCACCACCAAAAGGAAGGGTATAAAATCTTGCTTCCCCCCGCCGCTTTCAGTCTTCTTTTCTCCCTTTCTTCTCCATCCGAGTGCAAGGGCATTACGCGTATCAGTGAGGATTCGTCCGAGATCGTGTTTTTGCTAGTTGAAAACTATACTATGACCACTCCTAGTTGGCTTCGGCTGGCTAGGGAATTTTTGGAACCCGACGGTTTTCTCGATGGAGATTTTTTTTATACTGCGATCCCTCGCTTTCATTGCTCGCGGCCCCTTGCTGGGTCGTGGTGAAGAAGGTTGCCACAGCTGCTCGCATGAGAATGAGAGATGCCAGCTGCTGTTGGTTTCAGGCTTATCTGAAAGGTTGCTGAGTCTCAGAATTGCTCTGACTTACCACGCCGACGTCTTTACAGGTCCCAGCGGGACAAGACTGACCTTGTTGGCGATGACCGCACATCGTCGACCTGTTTCTGTATCACCGGCTTAGTGACTGTCCTTGACCATGCCCATTTGACGCACACCGCAGCCGTGACCAAATACTTTGTTCCCACTGGGCTGATGGTTTTTTTCAGTCAAGCCATGTTCCGCACGAAAATGATACCTCGTCATCCTTGCTGGCTTCCGAGGACGAAAAGCTCGTTGCCATGACTTGTTTGCTGTTCAGCCGTGTGTCCCATTTGCTGCCTGTGTGCCGTTGCGAACGTGTCGTTTTCCCGCGGCAGAGCGTCAAGTGTGACTCAACGCCGTTCTGTCCTCGACGCTGTCCGCTTTTGCTTTCCCCGCTGATTCTGCCCAGCCCGTTTCCTCAGTTGTGCTTTCGCTAGATAGTAGATAGAGACCGTGGGAATCTCGTTTGATGCATTCATGCGCGTCGCTAATTAAATGAGAAGGCATTTGGCTCCCAATCAGGGTACCTACCTGGTCGGCAAGGGAAGGAACGACGGAAGGAGAGACCATATTCCAGTTCCTCCATTTATTCCTCTCGTCAAGCTGTATTAACTTAAAGACGAAAACATGGGAAGATGCTAAACAAAGCTAACCTTACTCTTCAGACATGTTCATAGCTCTGATGCAATGCCATTAGTTGTTAAAGGCCTTCCCTACGTAGGAGGGGGATCGACGGCCCAGGCACACATTGCCTCGACAACCAAGTGCTTGAGATGGCATCATCAAGAACCGTCTTGGCTTCCCGAGACGTTAGGAGGTGATGCCATTGCCAAAACGCGACATGTTCCGCGGCTACTGTATTTGCCCTTAGGCAACTGCGGGATGGGAAGGAAGCTAGCAGGCGCGCAGACAGGCGAAGCCTACTGACGTGCTCTAATACCGTCGACTCGTGAGCGACTCGTGAGGATAGTCTCAGAATCAGTTCAACTTCCGTATCTCCGTGACTCACGGAGGACCGCCACGAATTGATTCCACTTACACTGGACCGAAGTACACGTCCATGGGACCAAAACACTGGTCGAAGGCAAGCCTTCGGCCTGCTTCAACGCGAGGTGGTCGAGTAGGACGTCCAATGAGGGCTGTTCTTACGAAAGCAATGATATTCGACTACACCGCACGCTGAATGTGTGTTGCCTGCTGTCAAAGCCTTGGATGACTCTAGGCATCCATAATGCAAAATGCCTCCCATCAGCGGTAAGAACCTTTGAGGATGCCCCCCGCAGTCGCACATCCCATCCATACATGGTTCGCGCTTATACATTGAAGCGGAGCAATTCATCCTTACCATCGCAAGCGTCATGCGAGAAGCATCCCAGGCAGTATCATTCTCGCCACCTCAATGTGTCGTTCCGTCGATAAAGCGTCTCCGCTACAGTCTCCTCACCTACGGCCCCGACTCTGCGCACCTGGAAAACCCTTTCAGACTTGCGCATGCCACCCCACCGATAGAGAGTGTCCATCTGCATCGACTCCAAGCGAGAGCCCTGCTCACAGATAGTGTCCCAGACCGCCCTCACAAATGTGCCTGTGAGTTCCTCCGTCGGGAAAGTTGGCGAAAGGAATCGCTCACTGCGGTCAATCCGAGGCCTCCTTCGTAAGAGCAACTTCATCGGATCTTCTTCCGCCGTCGAACGGAGGGTCAGGTAAAGACTCCGGAGACGCCGAATTCGTGCGATGTCCTGACAAATCCCCGTCAATACTGCCGATTGCGACTGAAATGGGGGAATGGCAACCGTGATCGCCAGGTCTTCCAGCAAAGGACACGCCGCAGAGATCAAGCCTAATTGTTCCGCATGGATTTTGATATCTTCCTCCGGAAAGAACCCGCCTCCGGTCGGCCTAAGCTTCAGTTTTCGCAGTGTTTTGCCAAATCGAGAGACCGCAAATTGGAGCATTGGCAAAGTCAGCTGGGCTCCGAGTGACAGGCTTGTCAATGCCGGGATGACGGCCAGAAAGTCCACAGCGGCATTGTCTAGATCGTCAAGGCCTTCCGTGTCCGAAGGAGCGCTAATGTAGCCGTTGTTGTACAGCTCAAGGCTGTCGAGGCAGCAAAATTTGGCGTGCTTTGCAAGCCAGCGCAGCTCTCTCGACCCCGCGTTCAGCCTCAGATGGCGCAAGAGTGCAAAGTCCGTGGTTTCGACCCACGATTGTACTCTCTCTGGGCTGGTCCTTTGTATGGACAAGGAAGGTATTGAGCCGAGTTTGGGGGCGTAGGTGTCCCTCGCTGAGTTTTTCCAGTATTTGAGATTTAGTTCCTTGGCTTGTGCTATCACAGATTGTAACTGGCTCTCGAATGCAGGGTTGCATCTTCGATGATATCGGGCCCCGAAGACCGGTTCTAGCTCAACCGTCTTGAGGCTCGGCGATAGACCTTTGACGAGTTTGGACACAACCCATTCATTCGTGTGGCCGGTAAATGACTGAAAGTATTCTTTGATCGAGATGCTGTGTAATTGGGGCGACAGGATCAGGGCCACGTCGTATGGGTTTAGAGGAGTACCTTCAATGCAGTGAAGGTCAAAGCATCTGAGATCCAGTCGGCATCTGGTGTGCTGTGTCCCAAGAGCTTCCAGGAGGAAGGGCGAGAAGCTGCTCTCGTGCTCGATGACCATGTTGGTTAACCGGACCAGGGCATTGAGTAGCTGGACCATGGGAGCCCATGCCTTGGGGTTCACGAAGACATCGCGAAGACGGCGGTTCTTCGGCAACATGCGCTTGGCGTAGCTGAGACTGTCAACCGTTTCGGCCGTCAGACTCAACCGATCAGGCGAATACAGATCACTGTGGTGTAGCGTCCTGTCCTCAAAGGTCATCACCAGGCGTCGCACATGCCGTGAAGCATTCGTGCGTTGCAGCACAGTGAGCCATTTTGCGACGTCTCGCTGTAGCTTCCGAGGGTGTTTGATTCGGATATGAATATCGCGAAACAAGTAGCACGAGGCGGCAGCGTTGCAAGCTCTGCTGGTGAGGGAGAAGGACGAGAGATCTGGCAGTTGAACGCCCTCGAGGTACCCCGCGATACTGATGAGGGTCTCGGCCGGGAGTGTGTCCAAGGGTCTTCTAATCATCTTTGCCGAAGTCGCTCTTTTGTGTGCCGTTATCTTTATTTCTCACGTCGTCGCAGTTGAAAAGCAAGGCATTGGACGATGGTGAAGGTATCTGAGCAGCATCGTAGTGTCTTGCGTCGACAGATTAATGCTGAGCGAAAAGCGCCTCGGGTGAGGCTGGTTCACGCGCATTGCTTACAAGAGAAGAAGTGGGCTGGGATCTCATGCAGGTAGAAAGAATTGGCTGGTTGGTCCAACAGGACGAAACCAACCAATATCAACCAGGAAACCAGGGTGCCACTTTGCTAACGCCGGGCTGGGAAGGTGGTGGCGGAAGCAGTCGGGCCAAGCAAGTGAGCTCCCATGGAACGGGCAATTGCAGCTTGCCCAACACAAATTGCTCCATAGACACGTTTCCAAGTTTCAACGACGAAACCCACATCTTTGTCTGTAACCGTTCGCTCAGAGTTCGAAAAGACAAGCAGAGACTCATTTTGGAGGGAAAAAAACCAGACCAATGAGCCCGCGCTCATCCGGCAGGCGCATTCTTATCTGCGAGCTGCTGACTTTCTCGGCTGACTGTTCGATTGATGATGTACTTCCTAAGCGATGACGAAGCAGTGCAGCAGTTCCGAGTAACGCAACTCACCTCACAACGCCCCGTTTGAGTCGTCCAACGCAAACCCGACGCCTCTCCATCCCCATGCCACAATGTAATGGTCAGCAAGAAGCTTCCATTCTTCAACTTCATCAAGACCCTCCAGTCGGTCAACGCGCTCCTTTTCTTCAGTCGATACCCACTTTTCCCAAATGCGCTCAACCGTCAGAGTATTGGCGTGCTCGAAACCGGCATCGTGCAGGCGCTGTGTTTGGTGTTGCGGAAGCTTATAGCTTTCCAGGGTCGGCATGCGTATTCTCCTTGCCGCCAGGTTGGACGTCATCATTTTTCCAAAAGGATCGTCGGGCCTGACTGGCTCATAGATGATGATGGCCAGGTTGGGGATCTTCTGCTCGAACCACGCCACGACGTCTCTGGCTGTGGATGTCTCGAGATAACAAAGGCAGCACTCCGATATCAGCAATGTAGGGACGTCCGTTCTGAGGCCTGCGAGGGACGGTGCGCCTCTTTGCACAAGCTCGCGAAGGTCGCGTGAGTGACAGTAGTACTTGTCCGCTGGTGATGGTTGTGAACTCCACGAGCCATCCTCCTCTATGGACGGTACACCAAGAATTTGGCGCAAGAGAGGAACTGACTGCACTATGCGTGCTTTCTTCTGAACCGTGACTGAAAAGTCGATTTCGTGGTAGGCGAGCTCAGGTCGGTTGGTCCTAGGAAAGAGACGGAACGGGCGAGTGTCGGTGCCAGCGCCCAGCGAGATGATTTGCCTCTGTTTCGAACCAGGCTGTGTTCCGTCAGGGTCATCCAAGAAGCTGTTGATGAGGTTGTCGAGAGCAACGGTTCTCGTGTAAGTGCCTGGAAAAGAGATCAGCCTCCATGCTCGACGGAAGCAGACCCTGGCACGGACCTCGATTGATGATGGGTAATCTCCTTGGAGGGGGGCCGGCCAAGTTATCCACGAAGAACTGGGCGTAGGGGTCGGCGAGATATCCCACGTTCACGGCACTCAGGCGCGAACCGGCGGCGTCGTCGTCGGTCCCTTGAATCGTCTGATCATGAGTCGGGCCCGAGGAGGGACCACCGGGGCCTCTTCCGCGACCGCGACCGCCCCGGCCACCCCTTGCACCGCGAAGGGACAGAAGGTTAGGGATTGAATTGCCAGACATGGGAGATATTGTTTCCGATGTGTTGATAAGGTGGAAGACACCCCAATATTTGGGTCTCCTTGTGAAGTTGCAGGTGACGTAGGAGGGAAACTAGAAGGTGGGGCTCCTTAAGACAACATTGTACCTGGCATAGCCGCCAACCACCTTGTACGGATGCTGCCATCGCATTGGATCTCGACGCACGCACAGTCCACTTTTAGTGCAGAAAGCCATCTGATCGCGACTTTGTTCCCTTCGCCGATGCACCTATCAAACAAGATAAAAGGAGAAGGAGATTGGAGCAGTTTGTTGAACGCAGTGGAACCCCGAGTGGGAGATCTGGAGAATCTAACGGCGCCAGCACACCACTACTGCCCAGGTTGATAGATGAATGAATGCATCTTAGTATCCCCACGCCTGCGTTGCAATCTAACCGATCGTCCTGCGCTGCTAAAGAACACAGCACGGAGGACGGCCAGATTGTCATTTATAGCGTATTCGATATAAACTATGTACGATGTAAATGGCATGTCCGACCCTTGCTACAGATCAGGATGACTACAACCGATACGACCAGTGTCACAACAGGGGCCGCCGCCAAAAACGGAAATAATGTGTGAATCCCTTCGGGTGCATTGGGAGACGCTTGGTTCTATCGCTCCAATGACCAAGCTTCATGTCCGATGTTGGCTTGCTTTACCAACGGGCGAATCGCCTAATACGTTGGGTGAAAAGAGGCCTTTTTCGAGCCGTAAAGGAGGGATATAAACTCCATCATGCAAACACGTCGCAGAAGAACTTCCCAGTTGTTCCAGGCCGAAAACGCTACGTCGTTTCATGCACACTCCTTCCCATTGTTCAAACAGCGAACAGACCTTCACCCGGCTTCGATGCGTTCATGCTGGATGGCTTCATCAATAGTTCAACTTTTCCCAAAACAGACCCAACTGTGCCGTAAAGCCGTATATCAGTTCGACGAGCAAATGGATACAAGCCGCCCGGCATACTAGAAGATGGCAAGGACGATGACGTATGGCCGAGAACAGATAGCGGCGAACTAATCACTGACATTTTTGTTCCCTCTTCGCCAGCCTGGTTTGCAGAGCACATCGTCAGACAGGCCGATCATTGTGGTGCGACACTGTCGATGGCAGAAGGATCTGGTGAGCCAAGTGGGATGGATACCTAGTACATTGTGACTGGTCGTGGGGAAGAGTGACAGTGGCTGTGCCTGCCTGCTGCCTAGTGATGTGTCGCTGGTATCCGGGAAGACCCCACCAGTATTACCTGCTGCAAGGTACTTTCCGCAGGCTGCTGCACTCACGCACCAGCATGTAGACTCTGCCACCATGAAGCAAGCGCCTAGGCAGCACAGGGCCAGTGACATGCATGTTGTTGCTAATCTGCTTGAGCTGACGCCCTTTTCCATTCTCTATCCTTCACTTCCATCCTACCCATATTCCTCAAAAACCCTACCGACTTCAACCTTTCATTTTGACTTCCTTTCCACCATTCATCGTCAACCTTTTCTATTTGTTGATCTCTAGTTCGTTTATCGAGGTTAAACAGCAAACATGAATGTCAAGATCCACCACCTCGCCAACGCCATCTACAGGAGGGCCGTCGAGGAGACGCCTGATCAACCCGCGCCGCCCGCGTGGAGCATTGCAGTATACATTGCCAACTTCCTTGTCTTCGTTCCCCTCATTCTCTGGGTAAGTAAAGCGCTCTCTTTGTCTCCTTTTTGCCATCTTTGTTGCCAGCCCAGCTCGACTAACACTTGAGCTTCCAGACGGTCTACACCCTCCATCAGGTCTACCCCATCTTCGCCATCGTCGAGGATGAAAACCCGCCCGCCTACGACCCCGTCAATCTTGCCGAAGATGATGGCATCATCCCCTCCGCCGGCCCCGAGGCGCGCGCCGACGGTCCCGTCCCGACGAACAAGGCCATCACCGGCGGCCGCCCCACCACTGTGACCTCGTCCCTCCGCTCCATCAACCGCCTTCTGAAGACCCACGGCGGCTGCCGCGCAAACTTCCGCGGCTTCTCCGTCTACTTGGTCCAGGCCATCGCCACGAGCGTCCTCTTCGGCCTATTCTCCAGCTTCTTGCCCGGCATCCTCGCCTCTCTCGCAACTCTCCTCGCCGCCCTGTCCCTCGTCCAGCTCAGCACCGCCTGGGTCCATATCGTCATCACTCCGCGCAGCTCCCAGCACTTCTGGCAGCGCCTGCCGTCCTTCAAGCGCACCTTTGATGCCACCGCCCGCCCCGTCGCTGCCTACTGGCTCTCCGAGCAGGTCGCCACCTGGGTCCCTATCGCCATCGGATGGGCCATCGGCATGGACCTGCCCAACATGCAATTCGGCAAGCCGTCGACCGTGTCCCAGCCCCAGGCATCCGATGCCTGGAAGAGCATCGTCGTCACCATCATCAGCCTCGCCTTCCAGGTCACCGTCGTCATCCCGGCTCATGTCGTCCTCGTTCGCGTCCAGGCCTCGCTCCTCCCCGAGGAGGCCAACACCATCATTCCTTTCGACCGCTCGTTCGGAGGCAAGGTCGAGCCCCGCGTCGTCGGCGGCAAGGGCTACGCCACCATGGACGACGCCTGGAGCGGCTTCTCCCGCGCCGCTTGGAAGCGTCTCGTCATCCTTTACGCCAAGATCTTCGCCGTTACTCTTGCTGTCTTCGTCTTTATCACCGCAATCCTCATTCCCCAGATCATTCTCATCAGCACGCTCGCGAAATAGAGTGCTGGTCCAAGCTCGTTCCTGGCTTAGCTCAAGCTCGCCGGTATTCGTCTAGCAATCCTCAACTTGAACATCTTGTGAACCCGCCATCAGACTTGCTTCGACTTGGCGAGGCGGCTTCCTTATCCCTAGCTAATCACACTATTGAGTTGAAGCAGCGGAACGCTGGCCTTGTCCTTTGTTAGTAGCCATTCTAGCTATCAGATACATTTCCTATGTCACTCTCAGTCATATCCCACTTAGATAGCAAAAAATTGAATATGAAGGTTACTCAGTCATCGATATTAGCAGCAAGTCTTCTATTCTACTCGCGTCATTAACCGTCAAACGTCTTGGATCTCATAAGTGGCGAGGTCCGTCGTGTCGTGACACCAACTCCCCCCCCCCTCCCAGACTATGCAACAGCGGCAACCCTTATTGCCAATCGGCCTTTCTTCTCGCCCCGTCATGGGTTTCTCCGCCCTTTGTCCGTCCACGGCCGATCCAGCCTGTCATCCACCATGCTTCCATACGCCTGGTGAGTCTGTCAAACGCCTTTGGTCATTGACGGACGACACTCACCATAAATGCAGTTCGTCCACCCCCACATACCCATCGACTACTCAACCCCCTCTTTGACCAAAAATGAGAAAAGACCGTCTGGAAACTGCCACAAGCAAAATCCAAGAGCAAGGCAAACCCAACAGAAGAGAGGAAGGAAAAGTCTACATCAAAGGATACCATTTCCCCTCGTCCAAATCTGCACTTATAGTCTTTACCGATTTCTTTTACTTCCATCTTCCAATGTACTGCTTTAAGCAAAAGGGGGAACTTTCTGCCAGGAATGAGTGGGAGGTGATGTAGTCTTGGTAATGAGGGCGATAAAGAACTATGTCGCCAGTATGAGCACAGCAGGGGTATAGCGGTCTAATCCGTGCCAGGCTATCGCCTATCACAACATGCTTCGTCATGTCTATTTGGGGATGAGAGATTGCACTTCCTGAAACAGGATGCTCAGTAGCAGGAGAGCAAGGGTTCAAGCGTAAAGGCGGGCACAGTGAAGCTGTCTTAAGACTTCTGGGAGAAGAACCAACTGCTGCGCTTGCTGGCACTGCCCTCGTTCTGCTGAATGCTGTTGATGACAGGAATGGAAGGTCCCTGGTTGTCACCACCACCGCCACGGAGAGGCTTGGCAATGCGGCTGCCAGCGTTGGTGAAGCTGAAGCCGCCGAGCGAGGGAGAGTTCAGGCCGCGGGTGCTGCCAGCCTTGGCAGCCTCCAGCCTCTCCTTGACAGCGGCGAGCTGGACTTCAAACCTACAGAGCACCAGTCGTTAGCAATCGGTCCGAGCATGCAATGGTGCGTCGAAAGAGAGGACAGGAATGGGTGGCAAGGAGGGGTAAGAGGGGAGCCGTACTTGTGGTTTGCAGAGGCCATCTTCTCCTGGCTATCCTGTAGCAGGCTTTCGAGGCTCTGGATGCGCTCGTTGCGAGCAATAAGCTTGCGCTCAGCAATGGCAACCTCCTTCTTGAGCGCCGAGTTCTGCTCCACGAGCTGACGCTGAACTTGGGTCAGCTGCTCGAGGTTCCTCTCGAGGAAGGCCATCTTCTTCTGCTGCGCCCGGTTGTTGGATGACCGGAGCACGTTGTTATATTGCTCCCTCGTCTCGTCGAGCGAGATCTCAAGCTCGACCACACGCTCGCAACGGTTCTGGAGATCGCGCATGAGGCTCTTCTTCATGATGTCGAACTCAGCAATTTGTTGCTGGATGGATTTGCCATTTGTCATGGGTGCGGCAGTACCGGCCTTGACTCTTTGCTGGAGGTCCTCGATAAGGGCCCTCATCTTTGAGTTCTCGGCAGCCTTCTGCACGATCTCGGCCTTGAGCTCGTCCACGAGCTCCATGGAGGTGGTCTGCTTATTGGAGTAGGCGCTCTCCAGGCGAGACTTGATCTCCTCGACGTCGTTCTCGCTCAGGTTGCGGGTAAGAAGCTCCTCGTACTCTTGCTGGAGAGATTGGAGGCGGTCCTCGAGCTCAGCTCTGCGGCGAGCGTCTGCCTCGGTGGAGGAGGCGCTGTAGACGGACAGTTCGGCTTGTCTCACGATTCCTTGAATCTCGACGAAACGCGTCTTGAGCGCCTCAAGCTCGTCAGGGTTGACAACTTCACCGGTAGAGCTGATTTCGTGCAGAGCCTCCAGTTGGGCAATAGCCTCCGCAATGGCCTTCTCGTTGTCGCTGAAGACATCGGCGCCGAGATCAAACCCGGCCATCATCTTAGCCATTTTCTCGGCCTTCTTCTTTTCCTTCTCGTCCAGAACCGCGCTCGTTTCCTTGGCGCTCATCTTGACGTCGAGAAGTTGCTGCTTCACCTCATCAAGCTCTGTTGTCAGCTCGGCATTCTGCTCCTTGAGTGCGTCCATAGTGATCTGTGCTTCCTTGCCCTCGAAGCTCAGGCGCTCAAGCTGCATCTTGACCTCGTTCACCTCGGCATGAAGCTTCTCATTCTCTTTGCCCGTTTTGGCGTCGTGCTCCTTGAGATAGGCGAGCTCCTCCTTAGTCTCACGAAGCGCCTTGTCTGCCGTGTTGTACTGGCTCTCCTTCTCGGCGAGTTGGTCCTGAAGCTCATTCTCGCGACGCAAAAACTCGTCCCGCTCGTCCTTGTCCAGAGGCAAGCTTGGTGTTCCTGAGCGCTCTGAGATTGCGGGTGTTTCTGATCTGCTTTCTGGCAACAAGCGGGAAGGTGTTGACGGACGGGGTGCTTTTGCTTCTGCCTTGGCTCCCGTGACACCATCTGCAGCCAAGGGGGGCACCCACTTGTCTTTGGGGACAGATTCACCAGCACGCCACAGCTGAACCTCGCCCTCCAGGTTCGAGAGGTAGGTCTCAAAGGTCGAGATCTGGCCCCTGGCCTTGCCAAGCAAGGCCTTGAGCTCGGCGGGACTAAGTTCAGCGTTGACCTTTGCCTTGTTCTTGATCGCCTTCGCGCGAGTACCGAATCGTAACGTGCTAAGGGTTTCGGCATCGTTGTAGCTACTGGGCGAGCAGTTGATGATAAGTGTTGTCCGACTGTTACCGCCGAGAGATTCTTGCAAGATACGGGTCAACTTAGAGTCTCGGTAGGGAACATGAGAGGATCTGCCGTCAGTCAGGGCGTTGATGACCATTCCGAGAGCACTCAAACTCTTGTTGATCTTCTTGGCCTCCTCGAGCGTCTGACCACTGGCTCCTGTCTTTCCAACTTTTTCGCTACCGGCCAAATCGACCAAGAAAAGCTGGCCACTCTTTGCCGATCCGGTCTCGACGTTTTTCTGGGTAATGGTGACGACAAAGATGGAGTGCGAACGAGAAGATTCTTGGTTCATGTTGGTTGCAGCGACGGCACGGGCATTCCCACCTCTTCGCATGACCTCGTAGACCTCCTGAACGCTGGAGACGTAGACCTCCAGGAGGCCTTTGACGTAGACACCGCGGTTCTTCTCCTCGTGGACGGGAAGATTGTCGTTCTGGGGCGCCAACAGGTCGCGAATCCTCTCCATGTAGATTTCCATATAGCTGACTCGTACTGTGTACTCGATAGTGCTGGGGCTAGACATGATACTGGCGAAGATCTGCTCGATGATACGGGGGATAACACCGCGGCCCTCCTCGTCGTCGATGCTGGAGCCCATCATAGTGTAGGACTTTCCGGCACCCGTCTGGCCGTAGGCGAAGACCGTTCCATTGTAACCGTTGAGGATATCGTCGACAGTAGAGCGGATAGAAAAGTCGAAAATATCGGACTGCTTGCATTCCATATCGAAGACTCGGTCGAAGGTGAAAGTGCCCTGCGCCTCTTTCGACTAAAAAGATCGGTTTCAGTCGCTGCCTGCATGTACGACGGCTTCAAAAAGCGAACGGGATGGCACTTACGTCGAGGGTACATGTGTCTTCGCCATTAAAAGCGACAATAGGCTGGCCGCCCGATGCCAGTTCCACCTTGTTCTGTGGACGGAATCGGGCCACCACCTTGATACTGTTTGCGCTAGACATGGCGACGGTATTTCAGACCAGCAGGCGTCGAAGCCTAGGTCATGGATTCCGATCAAGTCAAGTTGTTGCGCGAAGATAGGGGAGGTGCGTGTGGTGGCGGCGAAGCACTCGGCGGCCGCAGCTCGGCAACGGAGGGGGGTTGTGGTGAAAGGACACACACAAATAAGGCGGGATGAAATGACGGTGTGCAAATATGTGGGAAGGCTGCTAGAAGGACATATCGCAGGTTGTTGCAGAGCGGTAGTGCAAAGGGAGAGAGGATGACGACAGCACAAACCAGCAGCAACAGCAGCCAGAAAGGCAGTCGGACAGGGAAGCGAGAGAGAATAGTAGAAAAGGTGTGGTTTGTATTGTTTTGGATTCGGGGTTGCTTTTGGGGGCTTGAGATGTAAGTGGCGGGGACGCGCTAGAATTCGCGTGGAGTTCTTTGCTTGCAGTAAGACGGTACCGACCGATACAGCACAAATGCGGGCTATAGAGGTAGAAGGTCACTGTGGCACCTGCGCTCCACAGGGGGCAATCACAAGTCAGTCAGCCGCAGCGACACACAAGCCCGCCTGGAGGAAGAGACAATGGGCCAATCCCGTCCTGCCGTAACCACTTCCCGCTGCCCCACGTCACTAGGTAGGTACTCGCTGGTACGCTTACTGGATGCCAATTTGTTTTTTTAACCACCTGCCTACCAGGTACCAGACGAGGTACTTACCACCCGTCCCTCCTTAATACTCGCTCGAGGCACTATTCAGTCCGAGGGGTCCGTCCCAGCAAGAAGGACGAGCAAGTCCCCTGTCCTTCTACTGAAAATACCAGTACACTGACCATCACAGGCGTGCTCGCGGGACAGATCGATGGTTCTGGCGCATTACACACTAATCAGAGGGTCATTGGCCGAGCACGCGACAGTGTACCGGTAGTCGATGCCAGTAGAATTGGCGCAACGAATTCGAGTCACAACAGACTATATCCCTGACACATGAGTGGACTGCTCCGTTTTGGCAAATAGATCCAATACAAACACCGGGTCGCATATCGAACTATAGATTTGGTATTTCGCTGTTGATGAGGTCCCAAATGCACTTCCCACGAACTCCCCTGCAAAAGCCGGATGAAGACAAACCAAACGTCACCGGCAGCCGGCGACTCGACAGAGAAAAGCAAAAACGCACGACCGCGAAACGCCTATCGCAACACA
This sequence comes from Colletotrichum sublineola, assembly GCA_020631755.1. Classification (NCBI taxonomy): domain Eukaryota; kingdom Fungi; phylum Ascomycota; class Sordariomycetes; order Glomerellales; family Glomerellaceae; genus Colletotrichum; species Colletotrichum sublineola. The sequence continues at coordinate 2,147,103 of JAHSQG010000005.1, read as the reverse complement.
AGGTCGCCCCCAAAGCCATACGAATAGGATTGCACAAGCCGAAACGCCAAATGTTCCCCCCCTCCCCCCCACTTCCACTTCATCGGGCACCCCAGCTGCGTAATGCGAAGCAAGTCAAGGAGTCAGGCTGGTCGATCCTGGGTTGTTGCTCACGTAATTAATCTGTCCCCAGTTTAGTCATTCGCCGTCCAGCGCAGCCCTGCAGCCTATCCTCAAAGGGCCATCCCCTGCTTGACATAGAGAAGACCATCTTGTTCATAAATGTCGTATGTGTTCCTTTTTGTGTTGGTCTCATTATCATCTAGTCTTCCCAGCTCTTCTCAACCGTCTCGCGAACCCGCTTTGTATACTCCTTGCGGTTGTCCTTGTAAAGATTCGACGCCTCCACGTTCGCGGGGGAACCGGTGTTTGGATCGTTAAGCAAACTGTCGCAGCGTTAGCTCGGACTATGTCATTAACTCGCAGATTATAAATCTGTCGTCCTTGGCTGGTCGACTCACCTCTGGATACTTGTCAACACTGCGGCAACGTCGTATGTGGGGCTCCATCTGTTCTGCAGGATATCCAAGCAAAGCTCTCCCGTTGCATAGACATTGGGATGGAACATCTGGCTGATGAACTTGACCGCGGGCGGCTTGTTTGGATACTGCTCCTCGAACTGCATAACGAGTCTGAAGGTGCCATCCTCAAAAGGCGTGTCGGCGGGTCCGATGATCACAGCGTTCCTGCAAAGGTCGGTGTTAGCCCATTTCTTGGAAGCCATTTGCAGAGTCGGGGCGTATACGAGCATACCAGGTCATGACGTTGTCGGGTACAGGGGAGGCAGAGACGCCGGCGGGAGGGTCGGTCTGCATACGCTTCTCGGTATGTCAGAATTTCTGCCAGAATCCGAGATGCGTGGGCATCGTAACTAACCTTGAAGTCGCGCATCAAGCGGCGGCGTGCGGCGGTTGACATGGTGGCGGTCGGTCGGTCGGTTATTGATTACCAAGATTGATAGGGTCGCAAGGGATCAGGATAGCCGTCACTGGAAGACAGACGCGAACCAGATAGATGGTTCGAAGTGCGGGCGGATATATCGGAATCCTAGCTGGCGTTCAGGAATGTTTGAGTTTTGCAATCCGCGTGGTCGAAGATGGATGATGGAAGAACTGGCGAGATAACGTTAGGATGGTTCACACTCGACAGAATGGACGGGAAGCAGCTCGGCTTCAGCATCACCGCCTTCCGCTTACGCCAACAGAGTGGGTCTTGCATGTTCAACCAATCATGACAGATGTGACGAAGCGCGAATCAGACTAAACCAAACCGGCGGTGGAAGTGCGACACCACTTAAAGCCTGCATTGGGAACACACGACTGGCGGCGCCACGCTTCGAATGACGCCTGTACGAGTCTTAGGCTGGACTGCTTTTTTCTTTTTACTTTTCCCCCTTTTGTTCCGTGGCCTTTTCCTTTTGACCTTAGTCGAGGGGGCTTTGTTCGTTGGCTGCTACTTTGTAATGCTGCTGTTTAGGTAATCGAGACTCGCCCTCACGAATAAGCGTCTGCAGTCTTGCACTTGACATGCAATTAGCGATGACCCTCCTGCTGCGCACTGCAACTACTTCATGCACAATCATGTTTCTCGAAGGTTTTTATGTACGCAGCACGACTACCGCCACAAAACCGACAAGCATGTGTGCGACGTTCCAGGAAACGGGATTCGGACGAGGCGCAGATGGTGACACTGCTGTCGGAGCTCTGCTCCCCCCTACTCCCACGGTTCGGGGTGGGGGGTCAATTCCCCAGAATGCTTGCGCATCGACCTAGGGGATTCGGGTGACCTCACAGCTGCACACCTTCCTGAGAAGCTCGGCCCCGCCCGTGCACCCCCCACCCCCTCTTAAGCCGAGGAAGACCACAGGACCTGGGGTATTGCCGTCCCACGCCATCCACATGCTTGCCTTCCATCCCTCTCGAGTTGTGAAGCCGTTGCCATCCTAGCTTTCCTGAATACGTTTGTGAGGTCGTCTCAAGTCTCCTCTCGCCGTTGTCGTTTTCCCGTGATATCTGCTGCAAACATATACCTGTCGTCGCCAATTCATCATGTTCTTGAGACAGTCGTCGAAGCTCTCTAGCCAATTCGCCAGGCAAGCGGCAGCCCGCCAGTTTTCCACGAGAGCTGTGCTTAGGCAAGAGGTCCGGGATGCATACATACTCAGTGCTTCGAGAACGCCAACAGCAAAGGTAGCCAACCGCTAGCCAGTCAGTGTAGATCAGGGTCGGTCACTAACTCGGGCACCAGTTCAATGGTTCATTCACCAGCGTCTCGGCGCCACAGCTCGGCGCCGTCGCCATCAAGTCCGCCCTTGAAAAGTCCAAGGTCCCCGTCGACAAGATCACCGACGTGTACATGGGTAACGTGCTGCAAGGATCTGTTGGACAGGCGCCGGCTCGCCAGGCCCTGATCTTTGCCGGCCTCCCGTCAAGCGTCGAGGCCATCACCATCAACAAGGTCTGTGCCTCTGGTCTGAAGGCTGTTGTCTTCGCTGCACAAAACATCCAGTTGGGTCTGGCCGAGGCGCAGATCGCTGGCGGCATGGAAAACATGACGAGGGTCCCTTACTACGTACCTCGGTCGTCCAGCTTACCGCCGTTCGGCCACGTCAAGATGGAGGACGGCCTGATCAAAGACGGTCTGACCGACGTCTACGACCAATTCCACATGGGCAACTGCGCCGAGAACACCGCCAAGAAGTACGAGATCACCCGCGAGATGCAAGATCAGTACGCCATCCAGTCCTATGAGCGCGCTCAAGCAGCGTGGAAGGCCAATGCCTTTGCCGAAGAGATCGCACCCGTGACCGTACCCGGAAAGAAGGGCAACACCGTTATCGAGGCCGACGAAGGCTATCTCGACGTCAAGTTCGATAGGGTCCCCACGTTGAAGCCCGCGTTTGTGCGCGACGGCACCGGCACTGTCACTGCCGCCAACTCTTCCACACTGAACGATGGTGCAAGCGCGCTCGTTCTGGGTAGCAAGGAGATTGCGCAACAATACGGATCGGGCTCCCGTGTGCTGGCGAAGATTTGCGGGTCAGCTGACGCAGCGGTTGACCCTGTGGACTTTCCCATTGCCCCAGCCAAGGCAGTTCCCATTGCACTCAAGAGAGCGGGCATCACCAAGGACCAGGTTGCCGTCTGGGAGTTCAACGAGGCCTTTGCTGCAGTCATTAAGGCCAACGAGAAGGCAAGTTCCAGTCCGTCGCCGAGGGGCTCAGTCGTTGCTAACTTGCACTGCGCAGATTCTCGGACTGGAGGGCGCCCGCGTCAACCCTCTCGGAGGAGCCATCTCCCTCGGCCACGCCCTGGGAAGCTCCGGATCGAGGATTCTTGTCACCCTGCTTCACCAGCTGAAGCCTGGCGAATACGGCGTCGCGGCGATTTGCAACGGAGGCGGCGCGGCCACTGCCATTGTCGTGCAGCGCGTCGAGTCTGTGTAAATGATGGGAGATCGGATGGCACGTCAGGATGGTTCCGGGCTACATGCCGGCCGAGCATAAAAAGAATACCGCATGCATGCTTAGGCTCCAGTGACATGTAGCAGCTTTCCCGCTCAGATTGCTGTGACCATAGCGGGATTCGAGGCGCGGGATGTCTGGAGTGGTAAATATGTGCAGCTTGAAATGAGCCAAGGAGGAAAAGTATACCGTTTATGGGACCATCATGAAATAATATCTGCTTCGTTCTGAATTCCGGGCCCATGGTGCATGTAAAATCAAAAGTGAAGAACAGCTCAAGAAACCACCAAAAATCTGTTCGTGTTGGGTCAGGGTGCCCCGGCATGGCGCCGCCAAACCTCCCCGAGCACGCACCTCCTGCTCCCCGCACACCGAAGAATCCACCTCACCTCACCTCAAGCTCTCTCACCTTGAACCTGCACTCATCGTCGACTCAACACGACCCGCGGGGCATCACTTACGTCTCACCCCACCGCTCACTCCGCATCCCCTTACCGCACTTGGCCGTACCGCCTATAAAGCGGCGCCAACGATGTCCCTCCTAATCCAATTTCTGACACAAATCCGCACTTTTGTCCGCGCCCAGAACAGCGACGAGCTCCGCAACTGGTTGCTTGTCGAGCCTAACGCGAACCAGCAATATCATGCTCTCGCCTCGGAGCTCAAGACGCAGTTCCGTTCCTCGCCGCACACCAATGGCGGCGGCGGTGGCACCAGCACGGCCCTCGAGAACACGATTGAGAAATGTCTACCCGAGGAGGACGACGTACCCGAGGGCCAGGGCTCGCCGTGGCCGGGCTTCGTGACTTTTATGAAGGACTACATGCTCTTTTGGCGCGATGTCGACTATGACGACCTTTTAGGCGCGCACACGCTGCTCAGCGGGCTGGTGAAGTGAGTTTTCGCATGGCCTATATGCCACCCTCAACCTTGACCCAGGATGACCGCTTGGGAGATGCTGCGCCATCCGGTGAACGAATGTACACGACTAACACTCCCCACAGCTCCTGTAGCACAGCCTTCGCCCACCCGACCTACGGCGGCATGCTTCTCAAGACGGCCATGTCGCTCTGTGAGTCCCTCGCGCGGCTGACCATGATGCTGTCGCGCCGCCCGGACTTGACCCGCAACATTCGCAACGTCGACGCCGACGACCGCAAGTCCATCGCCGAGTCCTCGGCCGAGATCATCCAGAAGATCTTCACCACCTGCCTGACGGACCGTTCCAGCACGCGCTACAGCAAGCCCGAGGGCAAGAAGGTCGGCGTCTACATGTTTGCCAACCTTGTGCTGAAATTGCTCTTCGCTGTGAGTCTTGCTTCTCTCTTACACACACACACACGCACACACACATGCCATGCCTCTTCATGCCCCATTTACCATATGAAACATATAATGAGGCCGCTGACCGCCAACAGTGCCGGCGAACGCACCTCGCCAAGCAAATCTTCACCAACATCTCGACAAACTCCCCGCCCCTCTCCCTCTACCCGGCCGCGCAGCGCGTCACCTTCCTCTACTACCTGGGCCGCTTCAACCTCGCAAACTGCCACTTCCTCCGCGCCGCTCTCTGCCTCGAGGAGGCCTACCTCCAGATCCCGCCCCCGTTGACCTCCCACCGCGCTCTCGTCCTCTCCTACCTGATCCCCAGTAACCTCCTCCTCGGCCGCCTGCCCTCCCAGCTCCTCCTCTCCCGCCCGGAGGCAGCCTCCCTCGCGCCCATCTACCACCCTCTATCTCAGTCTATCCGCAAGGGTGACTTCGTCCTCCTCCAGCAGACCCTCGCGCAGCACGAAAAGTATCTCTTCGACAAGGGCCTCCTCCTTCTCCTGACCCACCGCCTCCGCCCCCTGCTCTGGCGCTCCCTCGCACGCAAGACCTTCCTCCTGACATACGCCCCGGGGCCGGACGACGCATCCTCCACCGCCACGAACCGCCGCGCCGCGACCCTCGACCTCGCCGACCTGCACGCGACGGCGTCCTACCTTCAGCACCGTCTCGAGGGCTACGTCCCGTCCAGGCCCGCGTCCTCGTTCTCCTCCGCGTCCGCCTCCCCGGCCTTCCTCGCGGCCGTGTCCCACGAGTCGCCCTCGACCCTAGTCCCTCCGCCCGGCGGGCCCCGGAAGCTCCGCCCCAACGAGGGCCTCGTCTGGGGCAACAGCCCCGTCGAGATGGACGACGTCGAGATGAATGTCGCGGCGCTCATTCAGCTCGGCTTCATGCATGGCTTCGTCGCTCATTCGCAGGGCCGGTTCGCCGTCATGGGCGCCACCAAGAAGAGCCCCGTGCTGGCCGGGTGGCCGACCCCTTGGTCCGCGGTCCGCGAGAGGCAGTATGAGGAGGACCTGGACCTGGACCATGTGCCCGGATGGGTCAAGGGGTGAGACGGACGAGAGTGGAGCATGGCTACAAGACTTTTTTTTTTCTTTTCTTTTTTTAAGTAAAGATCAGAAGTCCGGACAGGTAGAGAGAGAGAGAGAAAGAGAGAGAGAGAGAGAGAGAGAGAGAGAGAAACAAAAACAAGCAAAAAGAGCTTCTTCTAGGTAGAGATGCGCTTCGTGTGGGAAAGAAACAAAGAAATGATACCCTTTTCACAGCTCCCTTCTCCCTCTCTCTGCCTCGAGCTGGGCCCGCGTCCCCCCTATACCCGCGTTCGCAGCACCCTGCCCTGTCCTGAATCCACCCAAAGCTTCACCGTCGTGTAGGACATGCGGCAAGCGCACGTACCTGCTGGGAATGCATTGGCGAATCTCATATGCGAGTGGAGGTCGGGCATGGCAAGGCTTTTCAACAAGGCTTTTGGACAGCAACTGTTGATTTGACGTGTATTTCACTCATTGTTCGGGGCATCTAGTCAAGCGGCAGGCCCTATGTATCTGTTCTCCCGTGCGAATCTAAGCGGCGCTGGCCGACCTCGAACAAAGCACAAGGCTTGATGCCCAGGAAGGCCATCGCGTGTCTCGTCCAGAATCTCACCATCTCTTATAATAACTCATTCACTAGGCAAGGCTCATCCACGATACACCCCTTCAAGTCTCCAACCCAAAGCCCTGCGTATAAAAAAGTCCTCTCTCGTAGAATCGGATTTTTCCTGCCCAAGGTGCCTCATCCCCTTCATGTCATGACTAATGTTTCCATTTCGCATAGAATTCTCCCCACATATACCTCCACGTATTCTTCCAATATATAGGTTAAAAGAGAAAAGAAATAAAAGTAATGCGTGCATAAATGGGTATAGATGAGAAGCAAACCGATCCAAAAGATAATATGTGAAGTGCCCCTCGTCGGAGGAGCCGAGCAGTAGGATACCCGAAAGAAAGCTCTGCCTGCTCATGCCGTGGGCATGAGAACGCTAAGACAATAAACACTAAATCGTCGCGGGTGTGCCGCGAGCTCTCGGTATATACGTCCAGATAAGTCGCAAATGATGATGAATGTGCCATCTGTTACCGGCGTATATGTAAAGCTTGCCGCATTGGTCGTAAGCGGCGGGTTGAAGGGAAGAAGAGCCAGCAGCAGCATGACAGCGTACGTGACAAGCGTGCTTGCCAGTAGGTTGAAGAGGGTACATCCGACCGACCGAGCTCAGTCTGAGTGAGACATTGGGGTCGGGGGGTGGAGTAGCAGCAAAAGAGGGATGGCGCCGTATCGTCGTTGACGAGCGTACACGTTGAGGCGAAGAACGGGCTGCTGCTGATGTTGCTGTTGCTGCTGGCTGGAACGAAGCGAAGAAGTGCGACTGATGAGAAGTCCCAATCAGTACAGGAAAGTAGCTGCAACAACGGCAACAATGAGGCCGGCAACAGCGCCACCACCTTGCTTGGCGCCTTCGTTCTCCTTCGAGGTGGTCGCGGGCGAGGACTCTTCCGTCGCGGTGGCAGCGGCCGACTTAGAGGTTGTCGCTTCGGAATCGACGGACGATGTCGTCGAGTTATCGTTCTCATGGAATATACCAGGGATGATTGTAGGCGTCGCAGTCTGGGAGTTTTCAGAGGAAGCAGAGCTGGAGGGTTTGACACTGGGGCTCTTGGAGGTCGGGGCATCGGAAGAAGACGGCGACGGGGTCGGTGTCGGTGTCGGTGTCGGCGTGGGCGTAGGAGCGGGCGTTGGGGATAGCGCGGGCGCCGCCTTGATCTCGACCTTGTCATCCTTCTTTTCCTCCTTATCATCGGAGTCGCCACCACCGGAACCGTCCAGAGGGAAGACGACAATGTGAGCCTTCTTCCCCTTGGGAACAGTGACGACGCAGTACCTGGCGTTACCGGCACCGGTGCCGGCAAGGTTGCTGAGCACATCGCCAATCGCGCTGGAAGAGGGGTCGATGGCGCAAGGCGTGCCGTTGCAGCCACCTTCAGGGCATTCGATCTTCACACCATAGGTTGGCTTCGTGTTCCTGAGTGCGGAACCCTCCCAGATGGGATTGTAGCCAAGAGTGACGAAAGTGCGACCTTGACTATCCTGGTTGGCGCCTGCAACGTAGGCAGCCCAGTTACCGACGGCCTTAGACGAGTCACCCCAGATGCATCCCTCATCGGTAACACCAGGCGGGTTGATATAGTAGCTAGCTGGTGTTAGTACTGGCGTTCCTGCTCGAGGGACTTGGGGAGGGAAAAAGAAAAAAAGGAAGAAAAAAAAAGGAAAAAAAAAAAACTCACTGAGCAGCCGTGCCGCACCAGTAGCTGGGGTCGGGGACAGCGAGGGTGATGGACTTGTCAATGACGCTGGGAATGAGCATGGCCTCGTTGCCAGGCAGAACAGTTTGACAGAAAGACAAGGTTCTGCCACATTTGTTGTAAACCTCAACAGTGCCAGCGCCGTCAACGCAGTAGGGCGCATTCTTGAAGGGCTTCACGGCCTTGCCGTCAGGTCCACAGAGAAGACCACCGTTCTGAGTTGGTCAGCTATTGCACCTGGGCACGATAACATGAAAGATTCTTACCATTGAAGACGGGTACGTGTAGGACGAGCCGGGCTCCCATTGCGCCATGACCTTCCCGGGCTTGCAGGCAAACGGGCAGTAGCTGCCTTCCACACAAGTCTGATCAGGACTCATGGCGAAGCCGTTGTTGGAAGCGCCTGGCACGTGGACCAGGTCGCCGTCGCTGGGCAAACTGCAGATGGCCTTGCCGTCAGAGGTCCTCTGCACGAGAGCCCTCTCGGCAAGCTTCTCGGTCTTCCTGTTAAAAGTGAAGGCATTCTTCAGCTTGTGAAGGTGGCGGTGAGAGCCATCACGCGCTTCGGCGGGTTGAGCGGACAGCAGAAGCAAGGCCGAGCCGAGGGCTCCCTGAATAGTCGAGAGCTTCATCTGTGAAGCGGAGTCTCGTCGAGATTGGTCGTGGTATCCTCCAGAGATGAATCAAAGGCGGCAAGAACGAGCCAAGTGCTGGATAGTCGGCGGGTGGCGCAGCGGGTGGGTGAACAGCAGCGGTTGTAGTTTGAGCTATAACATCGAGACAGGGAAATTAAGCAGCAACAGCGCGCGCGCGTGTTGGATTCGTAGCGAATGTGATTCCTTCAGACGTGGAAGGGTAGAGACAGCGAATGTCGGTGTAAGGAGCGGAACGTCTCCAAATCAGAGACTGGGCAAGGCAAGGCGTAAGGATGCGGTGCAAGGACAAGAGAGAGGAAGAGGAGAACGAGCGTGGGTGGAGGTGGCAGGATGGGTCGACGATAAAATGAGAGAGGGCAATGATCTGGGGTGGTCACCAATTCAGCCTGGGGGGGGGGGATTTGGTCTACACTACACTACTTAGTATTGACTACATTATCTAGGTATCTACTGACTGGGCCGGGGGCCAAGGCAGAGGCGATACAACCTGGGGTGCGATCCTCTCCCCCCCTTTCCCCTGCTGGCTAGACTACTACGTACTACGTAGACAGAATGGAGAGTCGAGGCGATGGTTCGACCAGGTCTCCTTTGAGGGGCGGGTGCAAGGATGCTGGTTGTTCATGGCGACATTGAGACAAACGGTGGGTGTCATGAAGACTGAATGGTGATAATGCATGGCAGCCAGGCTGGGGTAAGCAGTCGAGGCACGATGCTAAAGCTGGGCGAATTGCTGGAGCCAAGGCGCGACGAGAACAAGTCCAAGGATTCGAGGCCTTGGGGGGGAAATGAGAAGATTGTGAAAAATTGGGCATGGGCTCTGGACCTAGGACAGGCTCGCCAATCAGACTCGGCCATCATCTCGGCAAAGCTTGACTTATCCTTCCAAGCAACCAATGAGGGGCGCCGCGCGATCGAGCCGTTGTGGCCGCCTGGAGCCAAACGAAATTAGCGCACGGTCGCTAACGGGATCGAGAATGACAAGGCAGGTACGGAGTATTGTACCTACCTGTATCCGTACGTGCCCCTAATGTCTGTACGTAGCCTAGGTGGCACTTACCCACTTTCAGACTTCAGTACCTGCATAAGTGTGCATATTTCCGCACATTAGCCATGGAGTCGTGTCCCTACTACGTAGGTGGTTTAGGTACAGAGGAGCGTGTCAAAAGTCCTTGCGCAAAATGCCAAGACTAAAAGTGGGGTATTTCAGCCTCAGTACTTAAGAGTACACTCTTATCAGACGTATACAGAGTATAGAGGTACTACAGCAGTATGATATCAATCTTTAGGGGCCCTTTCAGGGGCCAGGATCATGATCATGTGATCTAGAGTGTAGCTTCTTGTACTGATACGGTTGGCTAGGGGATGATGCCTTTAGCGCCTTGGCATTTTGCGCAAGGACTTTTGACACGCTCCTCCGTACCTAGGTACGTTAAGACGACCCTACCATGCAGCTTCGGTCTCTGATTGGTTCGACTGGGGCATCGGCCGAAACCCTCTGCTGCCAGTCGCCCAGTTGGAGAACAACCAGGGAACATCACAAAAACAACAGGGGGAAGGGGAGGGGAGAGAGATAGGTACCTTGGCAGCAACACTTGCCATCACGCCGTTGGACTAGCGAGGAGAGGGCGTTGCCTTTTGGACGCAAAGAGCCTAGACGATAGCGAGGTGCAGTCGATGGAAAGATTGATTCGTCGGCAACGCAAAAAAGTAATGATGAGAGTGTCGCACGCGCCTGTTGTCATCCAATCTTAACCTTCAAGCTTAATTCCACGTTGACAGATATTGGCAAACGGGGCGGGTGTGTGTGACAGATGTTGCCGCCCGGGATGTTGATTTACTGTTGTGGCTGCGTCTTTCCTTTCTTACCCTTTTTTTTTTTTTTTTTTTTACTTACCCTTCTTTACGTCCTGTCCGGTCGCTGACTGGCTGTATGCCCGCCCCCGCCACCTCCTGAGGACTGGATATTCCCGTTTGGGAGCGACAGACTGACGAGGTGGAAAAGGCCGCATGAATCAAGCATTCCTTCTCTCCCCTTTACCCCGTCAGAAACACCCGGTACCACCTTGGAATGGAATGCGGCAACGCGCCTTTTTCTCCCCTGAACGCCACATGCCTCAAGCGGCCTTGCATACTACTTCTGGAAAACCAAAAGCTCGCCATGTCTGGAATAAGGCCCACCAGGTCGAGGACTATATACCTATGTAGGTAGTAGTAGAAGAGACAGGAAAGTGGGTCGCTCGCCTGTCCAAGTTTGAGCTCTTCTCCTCGTCTCCAATTCACCCCTTTCGAGCTAAGAAAACCAGCCCGGGCCTTGTCTCGCTTCGAGAGAGGAGGATCGGCTTCTCGGCCGCTGCACCACTTCGCGCCAGATACCAAAACATGCTAGCTAATCCTTTCTCGAACCTCGTTAACCTCTTGCACCCCAGAAGGAGACGGGCATCTCTTCCGCTTACAAGTTACGCGCACCCTATCCTCGAGCTTCGTCTCACAGGCTGGCGCACCTTGCAAGGGAATGTGGGCGTCTTGCATGAGCCTCATGTCCCAAGTCCTCCACCATTCTCGAACCACGTGCTCTGTGCTCTTAGAAAAAAAGGCCGAGCTAATTCTCCGATGGATCGACTTCTCAACAAGAGTAAGTCCCCATACCTCACCGCCCCCTTCCCTTCCCTCCCAGGGGTGCGAGCCGACGGCAGAGGCGGTCCTGTCAGGCGTCACCCAAAGCGCCAAAAGGTCATTTAGCGACGACGGTGGCCGTGCGATAGATCTGGGGGCGGCATTTGTTAGACGCTACATACAGAAGCACGCCTAGGTATGGCACTTTTGCCAGAGCAGGGAGATTGCCAACATAAATTGTGTATTATTGTGCTAGAGATGCCATCACGCCGTGCTTGCCGACTCGGCCGCGCGCAATCTCCCCCACGGCTTCATGCCATCGTCAGCCGGGCACTGCGACGCGGAAAGTCCAAATCGTGATGTCGTCTTTGTGGTGCCGGAACTCGAAATTGAAGACCCAGATGCCACTCGGGTGTGGCTCTGTTCTTGCACGAGGATATCCAAGGATCGCACACCTAAATCATACCTTGTGCGTGCTGCTGGTCACTCGCAGCAACAGAAAACGGAACAGATTGCACTCATATCCGCTATATAGTTCGCTTGTTTTGATGAGGTGGGGGCGCCCTGCTCTGCGCATTGCAAGCACCACACAACAACCCATCCTAGGACTTATTATCTGCTTACCTACAAGGCGACTATACCGTTACACAGGGCTTGTCGATGGACCCGAGTTGTTTCTTGATCGACGTCTCTAATATCGCAATAGAACGGATTGGATTGGATGCTCGTCAACACATTTTTCTTGGCCCACAAGCAGTGAGGGTTGGTTGGTTTTGTTTGGAGCTATCGACTGTTGATCTTGTTAGGTCCTCGCATTTCGACTTGTGGAATGGCAAAATGAAGGCAGGATTCCATGGACTCGGCACCAGGCGTCGCCATTAGCTAATTTCCGTCTGTAGTTGGACCACACACTACCGTCTCGGGAATTGTAGCAATTTGTGGTTGCCTTCCATCTGTTAATGTGACCCTGCGGTTCGATCTTCAGCCATGGACCCCGGTTCGCAGGCTTTTCACATGCCAGCAACCAACCCAACTCGTCACCAGCTGTCAATGTACGTAAGAGGTTGGGCAAAGATGGGACGCAGGCCAACACACGTGAAGCTCACCTTTGGGGGGAGTTCGTGAGCGGTGCCGCGAGATATAGAACAACAACGCTGTTTCTCCGTTTGGGAGGATCCGGCCCAAATTATGTTTGGGCAAAGATTGCCCCTCAATCGCTAGATAGTTTGGATGGGTGACAATCGGAACGATTTCAATATTACATCAAGGACTGTGCTCACCTCGACGGTCGTAGATTTCCAAGGCGGCGTGGACGCCCCAGGGGACACCTGGAGAGTGTTCCTAATACAGTCAGAGAGAGTACTGTGTTGGCGGTCGGCGATAAGCTAGGAGGAAGAAATTCGGGCAGAGAAACAACCGCCTACGTGAGCCAAGGAAAGCAATGTAAACGACGATATTCGAGGAGAGCAGCTGCTAGTATGGTTGTATTTGAGGCGTGATTGTCAGCCATGAGCCATGATATAGATTTAGGGAACAGATGCCGTACTCAGTAGTATGAGTAAACGGTACATCGCTGTTCTACATTAGACAGGCTTCAATGTTTTTCAAGAGGAGCACAAGCCTTATATGTCTCGGTGGGTGAAACGGAGAGTAGCTGGCTGTAGTAGCCTTTCCATATGTTTCCAATCCGATCCACGGGAAGTTGAGCCGTTGCTGGTCTCTTTGACGGAGAATTAGCGCCACAGCGGCAGATCAGGTCGGTTGTGATGATGTCTGAGTACATAATCTTGATGTCGGCCGCGGTCTTTAGGCGGGTGAAAAGTCGCTTATTCGCGGACGAGCTTTGGGCGACGACATTGTTCGCTTGGCTTCTATGGCGCTCGAGACGGTTGACTTGAGCGCGGATGGATGGCGAAACATCGTCTCCTCCCTTGGCGCTCATGATCGCCTCGACCCGCGTGTATTGGGTTTGTTGAGTGGGTTGAGTGTAGATATCGTCAACGAGTTGGCGAGAAACGCTTGGCAAAGCCTGTAACCTATCCTCGCTCACCATCGCCACTGTTCCTATCACCACGCCCCGCCATGGCGCGAAGGAACCTGTGTTCGATACTATACGACTGTCCAGCGGAGGAGATATACAACGGAACAAGACACTCCCCAACCAACCCTCACGACATGTAGTTAATACAGCTTTATAAGGCTGCTTGCTTAACTATAATTTCAGTATATCTTCCCCTACGTGCTAATACGTAATGTCCATCTTTTTAACGTTAGGCCTGGCGTGTGATCGACAGTACACCTTCATTTTCTAGTCCGGCTAATCTTATCCAGCCGCTATCTTGTTTTGATACAAACAGGCTTCTAGAGAATCCATTTATATTTATTATTAGAGGAGGCAGTAAGCAGCCTAGCTACTGATCTAACCCCTGACTTTGTTCGAGCCAGTCCAATATTGGATTTACCTGTCTGCCAGGCATATTGGTACATATGTTTGGCCCTACTTGCATATGGCGCGGTCCTCTTTTGCCCTTACCTAGTATTCACCGCCGAATACACCCTGGACGGCGGCAAAGGACATTAGGGATCTAAGTCAGCCATTGTTAGTGCCTTGGAGCACATCCTCTCGGGTTATTATGCCTCTCGTCACTATACCAAAAGTTTGTTCCTCCAGATCGAAGACGCAGGCACCGGAATCGCCTCGGTGAAGGTATTGGGTGGTTTGACTTTGTAAGCCACGATGCATTCATAACATGTTGTGGGCACATTCCATCCGTTATATAAATGGAAAAAGAACGAGGCACCAGAAGCCTTTTTTTATTTTTTATTTTTATGCAAAAGAACCGAGTAGCAATAATGTACATGCTGCCACGACCAGACGCCGATACGGTTCGTGGAAGTTGCTGAGAGAGACAAGTACAAGCTTAACCCACGACCTCATATCGCTGCATGCGTCTTCGAGCGGTTGACGTGCCTAGTGTCTGTTTTGAAGTTCCCGGAATAGGCAAGCCGAGCGGTTGGAGATGACGGCCCCAGCTCATAAAATCCCCGACGTTGATCTGCAGGAGCCGTCTCACGGGACAATAGACAGCTTAGACTGACTACTATTTCATTACAGTCAACCACCAGAGACGCGACCACTGCATCCTGCCAATTGGTGCGCGCATCGGGTGTGCCGTTCGTTGAGACAAAAACGACGCCACCTCCGGGGCGGACAACTCATGGACAGCACCCCACGGCCTTCGTGCCGGTCTCCAACGTGGAGATAGGTAGAGAATCGTCCGAGGTTGCATCGACGAATTGGAGTCTCGAGATGCCGCTCGGATCAGCATCTCACCCGCATGCGATGTTGTCATGACCCCAATCACCCCGCGTTTGAGATCGGCGCGAACGCCGCTCAATTGTCGTACGTTAGTGTAGCATGCGAATCATGGCCTTCGGTAGTCCATCTCCCGAAGCACGATGCCATGCTACGGCGGTTTCCCCTCACTTTCCTCGCCTACCATCCTCCCGCCTTCTTCCCCATGGGGTGATGGATCCCTTTTGTACAAGAGGGCATCCCCGAGCTATGATTGCGGGAACGCTCGTTAAGGTCGTCTCTCGTTCCTCTCCATCATATCCCATACCGTGCCCTATCTTAATGCCCGTTATAGCGGATACTAGGTCGAGATGGACGCCAATAAGCCAAGCATTGAACAGGACGAGAACGTTGTCAAGGCCGACAATGCTAGCGTCAAGCCCACGGCCGCGAACCCAACTCCCGTGGAATGGGCGCACCACTTCACAGACCAAGACGAGGCATGGCACAAAGCCATGGACAAGTCCCTCTTGAAGCGCGTGGACCGGCGCCTCATGCCGATGCTCGTAATCATGGTGAGTCGCACAATCAACCCGCCGGGTCACCTAGCAAACAGGGAATATTCATCCTAACCCCATGTCCAGTACCTCCTCAACTTCCTTGACCGCTCCAACCTCGCCCAGGCTAGGCAGGGCACGCTCGAGAGGGACCTAGGGATGACGGGCACCGACTTCAACCTCGCGACCTCCATCTTCTTCGTCGGCTACCTCCTCATGCAGCTGCCCTCGAACCTGCTCCTCACGCGCGTGAAGCCGTCCTTCTACCTGGCGGCCTCGTGCTGCCTTTGGGGCGTCGTGTCGACCTGCAACGCCGCGGCGCACAGCTTCACGCAGCTCGTAGTGATCCGCTTCTTCCTCGGCTTCGTCGAGGCGCCCTTCTTCCCGGGCGCCGTGTTCCTCATGAGCTCGTGGTACACGCGCGCAGAGCTGACCCGCCGGATCGCCTACCTTTACGCCGGCAACGCGCTGGCGAACATGTTTGGCGGCCTGATCGGCGCGGGGATCCTCGGCGGCCTGGAGGGAGCCCTGGGTCTCGCCGGTTTTCGCTGGTTGTTCATCGTAGAAGGAATTGCGGCTATTGCAGCCGCCCTCATCGCCATGTGGGTTCTGCCCGACTACCCCCACACGACCAAGTGGTTGACGGACGAGGAGCGCGCCTACGCCGCCTGGCGGCTGGTCGAGGACATCCAGGAAGCCGACACGTACGGCGAGCAGAGCATCATGGACGGCGTCAAGATGGCGGTGCGCGACTATCGCCTGTACATCTTCGTTCTGATGCAGCACGTCAGTTTGATCTCTCAGACGTTCCAGTACTTCTTCCCGACGATCGTGGGCACGCTGGGGTACGGCAAGATCACCACGCTTTTGCTCACTGCACCCGCATGGGTAAGTTGGCCAAGGGCCGTCCTGTCGTCGTGTATTTTGGGCATTTGGCTGATTGGAATTGATAGGCTGCGACTTTCCTCGTCTCGCTCTGCGTCACCTGGTCCTCCGCCAAGACGAAGGACCGCTCTCTGCACATCCTTTGTCTCACCCTCTTGTCGGCCGTTGGCAACGCCATCGCCACCGGGTCGACCAACACCGGAGCCCGCTACTTTGCCATGTTTCTTTTACCTATTGGCTCAATATCATCTTGTAGTTCCCGCTCGCCTTAACCCCTATTTCCATCCTTCGGGATCGACTTGCTAACGTGTGTGGACTCGCAGACCAAATCATTGTGTCGTGGGTGGCAAACTCCTTCCCTCGTCCCCTCGTCAAGCGGTCGGCCTGCATCGCCATCGCCAACATGATTGGCAACACGGCGACCATCTACGGAAGCTACATGTACCCCAGCAGCACGGGCCCGCAGTACATCCCGGGCGGCAGCGCCAACGCGGCCATCTGCGTGCTAGTCGGCGTGCTCGCGCTCGTGCTTCGTTACCTGCACAAGTGGGAGAACAAGAAGCTGGAGAGGGCAGAGCAGGATGCGGCGGTCCTGGCGGAGGGCGGCGAGAAGCTCCCGGTTGATCTCAAGCAGGAGAAGCGGGCCGCGGGGTTCAGGTACGTATACTAGACCGGTAGATCGCGGCGGGAGGACCGTGATCGAAGGGTTTGACGGGTTGAGAGGCGAGGGCTGGCGGAAGCTGTCCTCTATAGAAAAGTTACTCTGCTGAAGCAGTTACAATGGCCAGGGGCCTACTACTACATGTGACTATGGTGCTAGAAATGGTTTGTTCGAAAGCTTGTGTACAGCCTAATCAAGCACTGGCGACTATACTCCATGAAACACGGAGCTGTTAAGACACAATGAAAGTGAGTGCCTATTCCGTTGTTGGCACAGAGAACATATGGTGGGGTGAGATGCGGGTTTTCCCTCCAAAATGAGGGTTGGTGGTAGTTTTAGTGCGTATGTACAGGGTTTTTCTATATATAAAAAAATAAAGGCTGATTCTCTTCTCATCCAGCATGCCATGACATACAGAAACAGAAAGAAGAGCGAAGGTGAAGAAAACGCTAAAAGAATTAAAAAAAAAAAAAAGTGAAGTTGAGAAAAATAAAACAGAAACGCTGATGCAAGCCTATACCCATAACCGTGCCGTGGACCAACCCAAGCAAAATGACCGCCGACCAAAAGAAGCGCCGTACTATGCGACCCAAGAACCGAACTCTACCGCCCCTCGCGGAATCTCATTACCATTCGTGATGCTGCATGCATTCATTACAGGGAGCGCTTCTTAATGTTGCACTTCTTGAGGCACTCTTCGACGCCGAGGGCGATGCTGGCGGGGATGGCCTTGCGGACGCGGTCAATGTCTTCGCCGGCGATGCTCTGGCCAAAGGTGGCGGCGATCAGGTCGTCGCTGAAGGCGAAGGTGCTGTCGGCGACCTGGCCGGTGCCAAAGTCCTCGGAGGCGAAGCTCGCGACGAAGACGGCGTCGTCGCAGTCCGGGTTGAACTGGCTGTGGATGGAGCCCTGGTAGAAGGGGGTCATCTGGAAGGGCCCCAGCTCGGTGCGGATGACGCGGCGGGTCTTGCCGTCGGCGGCCTCGACGACGCCGTTCTCGGGCGTCATCTCGGTGATGAGGCGGCCCTTGACGACCATCTGGAGCTCGGCGGAGCGCGGGTGGACGTGCAGCGTGTTCATACCACAAGCGGAGACGCGTCCCAATGCCATTCCCGAACCAGTGCCGACAAGAGCGGGAAACGTCTTGCGGTTGGCAGCGATGAGCTCGCCGCCTTTGCCCGGGTTGTTCTGGGGCTGGTTGAAGTCGAAGACGAACTGCTTGTCGTCGGGGAGGAGCTTGAAGCGGTCGGCGGCGCTGAGTGGGTCTGTTAGTCTTGGGTGGGTCCTTGGGTTCTCGGGCTTGGAAAGAGCGTCTAAGTGGACTCACGTATCGGAGAGAAAGAGCTGCTGGGTCAGAGACAGCGTGGGAGCTGGGGCCGGAGCCGGAGCGGCAGTGGAAGTCTGCGCAGCGCTGTAGGGAGCAGCGAACACCGAAGAGGCAAATGCCAGGATGGTGGCGGCGGTGGCGGGAGTGAAGTGCATTTTGTCTGATTTATGTGAGTGGGTTTTTCTTTGGTTTGGTGACTGATTATTTGCTGAGGGCAGGCTGATTGATGCAGACGAAGATGCCGAAACAGAGACGTCAAGGAAATAAGAAGCAAAAAAAGACGAAAAGGGATGAGAGACGATAGGAAACCGTAGATTGAAGGGCTTAGTATGTGATGAGATGCAAGAAAGAAGGCATCATGGAAACGCGATGTGAGGTCTTGTTATATATTCGAGAGGATCCCCATCCACTGGGACATGTAGGTGCGCATGTAGGTTGGCTATTTTGGATTCCTTCAGCACAAGCTTGACCTGTCATCGTCAACCAACATGCAGAGAAGGTTGGGGCTGGGGCTGAGTGCGGGTCGATGGACGACAGAAGCAACAAACAATGCTCACGGGAATTCTTCCCCCGGATATTGTGTCGTCCGAAATGAGTTGGACATGCCTATGACTACCTACATAGTAGGCAGACTGGGCCCCCGGTGGTCCAGCCGTCAGCACTACCTAGCTCGGCATCGCTGGTCTCTTGGAGAGAGTCCCTTGCCAGACCGGGGCCGTAGCGCAATCCTGCACGAGTTCTTCGTCAATGATAGGCCCAGTGGTTGTTTATTCCAGATCGAATTGTTTCCTGCGGCCACAGGTCCAATGAGGCTTGCGGGTAAGACACCTCTACGAACTCCCACCCCTGTTTGCGATCGATGCCTGATTGGCCCCTCTCTTTCCCGGAGACTGTGATGCCCGGTCTTTGCAGGGCAGTGCAAAGCCCACCATCGGCGCTTGTCTCTGTTTCTTTGGTGCCCTACCGCCTAAAAATAACGACGAGGGAAACAAATTAAGCGCATCCTGGGTTTTCGTCCCAACTCACACACGCACACCGACAAACACCCCCAACCCACGGCGCACAGGGGAAGGCCTCTTTTGTTTCCTCCCCAATCCGACCTGCACATCGCTGGGCGAAGGATCGTCAGTTATCGAAAGAACAAGGGTCGTAACCCGGCCGACCCTTGATCTACGCCTCGCGGATCACTGACATTCCGAGACCCACGACGGCCACGTGGAGACGCGCTAGAACGCTCGCTGCGTTGGACAGGTGTTGGTCTTCTTGGCCTCTTGAGACGTTTGCTGTTCGGCGCCTAATCGGCTACGCGGATGCCTTCACTGCTACGATTCCTCCGCCAGAGTCTCCGCAACGACGACGGTTACACGCACAAACCACAGCAAAGGCGTGGTCGTGGTCTACTGATCCCATTCCATGACGACGACGCCGCCGCCATCTTCCTGACTTGACCGACAGCCTGAACGATTATACAGATTCAAAAAACCGCCAGCCCAGGTCCTCCGCCGGCCCAACAATAGCCAGGATTGATCAGCACCATCGGTATTGGTGCGCGGGGCTGCACAACCCAGTGCCTTTCCGAAATGACGTGAGGCGGAGTCGGCGGAAAACTGCCAACCATCCACTTGTCCGCGTCCTTTGTACATCATTCGTCTAACCCGTCAGCAGCTCAACGTCAGGTCAAAAGAATCCCGGCCGGTCCCGAGGGGATTAGATTTAAGCCATACAGATCGCACAGGAATGTGCGAACAACGGCAAGCGCAACACGTCGGTCCGCGCTCCGCCTGCTAAGCGCTGGCAGGGAAGGATTGTCCGTCAGCGGAACTGGGTGCCGCGGGGCTGGTTCGGAGCCAGTCTTTGCCGAGATTCCTGCTAGAAATCTGCGAATGAGAACCATGCCGATTGTTCCGTATACCAGTTCTACAAGTTCGGGTCGCAGGCACACCACTGCGGGGTATGGCTCTACTAACGTGGTCGTAACGCCCAACGGAACGCACATGCGCAACACTTTGGGGTCCTCTCACTGTTTCTTCCTTTGCTATTCAGATGGTCTCACAAGCAAGCGGCCTGATGCCCGGCTGAAGAATAGCGTCGATGGTATCCAAGGTTGAAGCCGTGTAATGATAAACGACTGTGGCTGTTCCATACGACACCATGAATCCTGATAGGCCCGAGCCATTTTCTTTACAATCACTGATAGAGTGAGGGGGCAGCGGAGCCAGCCATTTCTGGACTCTGTGGCTTCACGATATTCCCTGCCTTGTAATCGAATCTCGCTCAGAACCGTCTTCGACTCATTGACCAAGAGGCGCGTGAGGTAACAATTCACGCCGGCATCGACATGTCAAGAAGGCCTATTGTCGACAAGCGCGATGCATTTGCCTAGCATATCGCAGCGTGGCCGGCTTTTCACTTGTAGGCTAGAGGTTTAGTCCTTTAGTATGTCGGTATCTACAATAGCTAACCCAGCGTAAGTAGACGGGTGTTTACAGTTCAACATCGAACGAAAATAAAAACAACACCCAACGCTAGGTCCCTAACCGGCGGCAGCGGTCCAATTAATGACTCCGTCCTTACATATTTTGTTTTTGGCTAAGATTGATTGGCGACGGCTGCTTTAGTCGACAAAACACAAGTCAGCGTTGCAATGCCGGATATATTTCGTATCCGGCAATCCACTTTGTATCCAGGGACTATTTTATATCCGAGAGTCGCCCTCGGAAGGGACGTTTACGTGAGTCAGTAGCGCATCGCACGTCAAACTTACAAAGACAAATACTACCTCTACCTCGGCAGTGTGGCTGGAGCAGAATCAGGCAATATGGTGATCTACGCCGGGGTTTTGATTAATATGCGTCTTCGGTGCAACTGTACTACTCCACCGCGCCCCTCATTCTTTGTGACATTCAAGACTGTGCCTATATTGGAATGCGCAGGTTAGATCCAGTTGGCTCCGGGACTCTTATTGAATGTATATCGTCCTTTCCATCAACAGCATGGAGCCTCTTCGTCTTGGCGTTTTGAGCAAGTTACCCTTCCGTCTGTATTCATAATGATCAACACGCTCGCTGTCTTTCTGCCAGCTCTGCTGGCCTTACCGGCTAGTCTGGCTAGCCCAACCAAGTCTTACGCAGACACAGACTGCGTTTCCGTCTCAGGAAACAAGACAGTCTCGTCTTTTCAACTATATCCTGAAAATGCCGACTACGATACAAAGCGCTGTGTCGCATATCTGAGGTACATCACCAGTCCTCTGACGATGTTTCCACGAGACACACAAGCTAACACTCTTCTCAGCGTCCTCTACAATGCCAGCGTCGCCGTCTGGGACCCCGCCGCAAACTCCATCGTCGAGACCATCGCCATGCCGGGCCTGAGCTTCAACCCGCTCCTGCATGCCAGCGGCGTCCGCCGCGACCCCCTGGACCGCCTCTCCATCGTCGTCGATGCCGGCACCGCCTTCGACACGGCCGGCAAAGACATCGCGGGCGACAACTTCCTCGTCAAGTACGACCTCAGCTCCCGACGGGAACTCTGGCGGCGCAACCTCACCGCCGTCACCGGCGGCGTGTACGGCGGCTTCCAGGACACCGCGCACGCCGCCGACGGCACCACCTTCGCCCTCGGCACCTATCCCAGCAGCATCATCCGCGTCAGCGCCGACGGCACGGACGCCGCTGCCTGGTACCTGCGGACGCCCCCCGACCACACGGTCCACGGCTTCTCAGGCCTCGTCACCTCTCCGGACGGCAAGTCGCTGCTGGTCGTGGACAACGCCGACGGGCAGCTGTACCGCTTCGACCTCTCGGCCGCCGAGGGAACGCCGGTCCGCGTCCCGCTGTCCGGCGCGGCCCTCATCGGCACCGCCCTTGACGGCGTCTCCCTCCCCTCGCGCTACCACGGTACCGTCATCCTCGCCTCGGACAACGCCGCCGGCACGGTGGTGCTCCGCTCGCGGGACGGCGCGTGGGACGAGGCGGAGGTCCTGGGGACGGTGCCCGGTTTGCCGCCGGCTGAGGGGGCGGCCAGCGTGACGACGGTGCAGATCGGCGGCAGCGTATACGCCGTGTCGGAGTGGTTCACGGACGACAAGGTCGCCGGCACGTTAGCGGGCAACCGGACAGAGTGGCCGCTGGTGGATATCACGGCCAAGGTTGACGCGCTGCTGGTATAGGCTTGAGGGCATCGTGCGAAACCTACCTTGTAGTAACTTGAGACTTAATCTCTGATCAGTGGTGGCTTCACAGAGTAATGGGTTTTGTCAGTAAATAGCGGCTGAAGCAGAGCACAACACTGCACTTAGCTTGACTCGCTTGCTTGACTATGGAAGAAGTTGGAAGCAACCCTGGGAAGTACCACCGATAATCTACGGTGAAAATCATGCGGTATGGTAATAATTAGAATTGGTTAAGGGCTATAATGGTTCCTCGGCTAGCTCAATATGGCTCTCTACCACCATGTCTGAGAATCTGCTGTTGAAGTGGGGTTGCTCGCGCGCGAATGGGCGGGTTGGTTGAAGTGGAAGTCCTCAACGGTAGAAGCTCTTAAAACACAATACAAGGCCAGAGGCCCTTATATAGCGTTATACTTACATTACTATAGGGTTCCTAAGCCTCCAACGATTTATAGCTAGATGTAGCTGTATTGTTGTTAGAATATTGAGTAGCTTGAAGGCAATAATCTCTTACTCCCTAGGTTGTTAATATCACTTGCAGTTATTTTATCCTGGTGATAGAAGAAGGGAGTGTAATAAACATCCAAAGGCATGTCAAAGGTGCTAGTATTCAGCTGCATTTACAGAGATCTAGCTCCTACGTATTGTCCAGGTTTCCAGGCGATAGCATCTCGTACCCCTTTCCAAAGTCAACATAAAGTAAGGTAAGCACAGGTGCCTCAGCTATTTCATGGTAACATCGTTGGTTTCACAGTGTCATTGTTGTTCACCTGTCGCCCCGAGATCTAGCTGCAAGTGGGCAAGTACCTGAGAGGGGCCAGCAAGAGAGACATCAAATGCTGTGGCCCCGATTGCCCGGTCTCAACGCCCAGAGCTGTTCGCGTGACGGCCAGTATCCCCCCGTCTCTCTTTTTCTCTTATTTCCCCGCTCGTATTTCGCATACTGAGTACGCTATACACCATGCAAGGCCACGCCAGAATGTGATTTTTACATTATACCACACCAATCCTGACTCTCACAGCACAGTTCACAATTAAATGCCCACTGGAAGAATCATAGCCTTGTGAGAAGTCATTAGTCCAACTGGCTCGTGCTCATGAAAGGCGTGGTCTCTTGAAACAAGAAAAAGGCATGTAATCTACAAGGGGTATCGTTTACTTTGAACGAGAACAAACGACTAAATCCTTTGGGTACTGACTTAGCCCCTGCGAGGCTCAGGCTGCCATCCTGGGAGCTCCTGGGGACCGTATCGGTCTTGTGCAATGGGTGGCTCCCATTTGCTCGGTGCTTCGTATACTTGATTGTTGTGAGGGGGTGGGCTGACATATCGATCCGTCGGTGGACCAGGCGCGTAGTATTGTACTGGCGGGTGCGTCGTAATGCTTTCTGCTCTAGCACGGCGCCTCCGTCGACGAAGACAGACGAACAAATAGGTCCCCAAAATTCCTAGTGATAGTCCGCCTACTGACGCGCCAACGGCAGCGCCGATCGTGACATTCTGGTTGGTAGAGCCGGATGCTGAGCTGCTTTCTGGGCTGTTGGTAGCACTGCTCAATGGTACGGTGTTCGTGTTCGGTGCACTGGACTGAATAGAAGAAGTTTGAGACGTAATTGCTAAGCTTGCTGTCGCCGACTCGGATGTTGTTGACGATGATGCCGGGACTGTTGTAGCTGCCACACCAATAGTTGTAATTGCAGTTGGAGACTCTGGACGAGCCGACTGTCAGTATACGAACTTGCAGCAGCCAAGTAGAGACCTGGTGCAGGATACCGGGAAAGACGCTAGATCTCACCTTGAAAGAACAAAACGTTCTGCTTCGCTGTGCATTTGACCCGGTCCTGTACCGTGTTGATGCAATAGTACAGCTCCTCCACAGTCCCTTGGCACTTCGCAACCCCGATGCCACCCGCGACGTTGTCGGTCTCTGGGTTGATGCAAAACAGCGGGCAGCTTGAACTCCTCCATGAACGATCGGTGCAAGCTCCTCGTACGAGTTCCGTCGCGCCTCCTTTCTGCAGTTCTTTCCCCGTCGCCTGGCACATGCCGTTGGAGAGGCACGCGTAGCCCTGCCCGCAGCAAACAGACTCGGCCGTCCGGTCCTGGCATGGTGTATCGTTGGGGGCGATGCTGCCGTCGGGGTAGTAACAAACGCCATATGCTCTGGAGAAGAGGGAAAATATGAGAAGAAAAAGAGCCAAGGGCGGAGACATGTTGAAGACTCGGTATAATGAGGCTGTGGGCCGGCAGTCAGCAGTCAGCAGTCTCGGACTCCAGATTCTTTGTCAAATCTGCGTTGACCAACAGCTTGGTCTCGGTGTACATGAAGTGGACAGAGCAACTAGAAGAAGCAGAGTGAAAGTAGGCTCGCGAGGCACAGAGATATTATCAATCATTACCCCGTTGCCAACGCACCCTGTCCCGCGCCGTCCCTACAGAACCCTTGGTCAGACCGCAGCTGTATCATAGCCTAACCCATTCAGCCTCCTGCATCAGTATTCTGGGCAAACTCTGAAAGGCTCCCCGAGGCACATTTAGCCCCAATTTCGGAGGCATATCAACCCGGCCGGTTTTCCTTCCTGGCCTTGGACTGACCGTTGGTTCGAGATTTCAAGTTGATAAAACCCAGTGTTGTGATAGGACGGCCAAAATGGCCCAAGACCGTAGGATCAAGCTAGCAGGGAGCATAACCAATCACAAGTATTCAGAAGTGGGCTTTTTGACCCGACGAGACGGTAACACTATTTCAATAGCGTTCCCGGGCGGTAAGATGCATTGGAATGAAATGAGGATTTGACTCACTAAGTGTCGGGTGGCCTCTGATGTTTGTTGCTTGGCCTTTGCAACGTAGGTAGAGCTGTTTTTATGACACCATAACTCAGTTGATCGTGTTTGTGACATGCAGTCTGGGTGATTCCCTTTTTTTGTATCACTTCTCTCTCTCAAACTTCAATCCTCAGCAACGTCTTTGTTAATGAATTCTAGGCACAGGAATGTATCACCATCACCACGAGGCAGGACAGCAGCTACTCTCAAACCCGGGCCTACAACACGACCCCCAGTCCAATAAATAAAGTGTCGAGCAAAAGCGCCGTATCCGACACTCAGTCTTGGGCGCCTAGGAGCTGTAGTTTTTCTCAAGCGATCTTCCTCCGCGTTCACCAATTGAGTTTAACTGCCAAGATATATTATGCAGCTTGACATGGGTGCAGTCAAGGTTCAAACCAACCGTAACAGCATCAGGGGTTCCCACACTATCCGACTCATATTAAGCGCCGGACTTCCAACCCCCCTCATTCTTCTTCTGAAAGCGGCACAGCAAGCAGAGAGCCAAGACAAACAGGTCCTAAAAACGTCACGTCAATCCTAATCGAAGTGAAGCGATAAGGACAGGAACCCGACCGCGCCGCCCGTCACGTCACATGAGAGGAGCTAGAGGAAAAGGAGAAAATAGGACAAAGAAAACCTCAAAGATATCTTAGCTGTCTCACAATCTTGACCACACACGCGTCTGATACGTGTCAACACATTAAGAGAACGCCGAGTACCATAACAAAAAATGCTACTAGGAAGGCGAAAAATGCCAGGCATTGTCCTTCTAGGCCTCCCTGTCTCCATTCTCCTCTTCCTCTTTTGGCACAATGATGGAGCCCTTCCCACATTCCCATCGTCATCGTCATCCATACTGCCGCCAAAGCCCGTAGAATGGATGACAGAACAGGACGAATCGTATTTTTGGAGAACGGTCAAGACCAACCACCCGGCGCCTCAGCTCCAGCAACTCCCCGTTGCGCCCTCTGTCCGCTTTCCGCAGGTCCAGGCCCCTTTCCCGCACGAAACCAGCGCCCGACGCCGCGTCCGCGAGGAGCGTCAGCAGGCTGTCAAGCAAGCGTTTTCGAAAGCATGGGCCTCGTACCGAAAGCACGCCTGGCTCGCCGATGAGCTAACGCCGGTATCAGGAGGCCGCCGGAACACGTTTGGAGGCTGGGCCGCGACACTTGTGGATTCCCTTGACACGCTGTGGATCATGGATATGAAGGACGAGTTCTCTGACGCCGTGGCGGCCGCCGCGACGATCGATTTCACGAAAACCGACCTGGATGAAATCAACGTCTTCGAGACCAACATCCGATACCTCGGCGGTTTTCTCTCGGCTTTTGACCTGAGCGGCGACGTCCGCCTGCTCCGTAAGGCGGCCGAGGTTGGCGAGATGCTGTATAAGGCATTCGACACGCCGAACCGCATGCCCATCACCCGGTGGAGGGTTGGTGACGCCGCAAAGGGCGAGCCGCAGAAAGTCGGCAACGGCGAGCTTGTTGCTGAGATCGGAAGCCTGTCCATGGAGTTCACCCGCCTGTCGATCCTAACGGGAGATCCGAAATGGTGGGACGCGACGCAGCGCATCATGGAAATTTTTGAAGCGCAGCAAAACAGTACTAATCTGCCCGGGCTGTGGCCTCTCGTTGTAAATCCAGAGAAAGAGGTGTTTTACGAGGGCGACGATTTCACCCTCGGTGCCATGGCCGATTCCCTCTACGAATATCTCCCCAAAATGTCTGCTCTTGTTGGCGGCCGCAGCCCAATGTACAAGACCATGTACGAGACAGCCATCGCCCCAGCTATCCAGTACAACCTCTTCCGCCCCATGACGCCTGGAAACGACGACATTCTCATCGCAGGTCAAGCGCACTCCCGCCAATCAGGTATCGAGCACGAGCCTCAGGGCCAGCACCTTGTCTGCTTCATGGGCGGGCTGATGGCCCTCGGCGGCAAGCTCTTCAACCACCCAGACCAGCTCGTCCTCGCGCGAAAGCTCGTGGACGGATGCATCTACACTTACCGCGTCTTCCCGCACGGTATCATGCCCGAGACGTTCTACATGGTCCCCTGCCCGACAAAGGAGGAGTGCGAGTGGGACGAGAGCTTATGGAAGAAGCATGTGCTCCAGCGCGCGCAGAAGAACTCGGACGACGACGAGGAACGGTCGGCTGACGAGATCATCCGCCAGGAGCGCCTTGTCAGGGGGTTCTCCGCCGTCCCGGATAAGAGGTATATCCTCCGGCCCGAGGCGATTGAGAGCGTCTTCGTGATGTACCGCGCTACAGCGGACGAGGCGCTGCTCGAGGCGGCGTGGGACATGTGGACGGCCATAGATAACGCGACGACCACTGACCTGGCCAACACGGCGGTCTGGGACGTCACGGCGGAGGGAAGGCCGCCGGCGGCCGACTCGATGGAATCGTTCTGGATGGGGGAAACGTTGAAGTACTTCTACCTCATATTCAGCGAGCCGGGTCTGGTGAGCCTGGATGAGTTTGTGTTCAACACCGAGGCGCACCCCTTTAGGCGGTGGAAGTAGACGGAAGATCCGCGCCGCAAGGCTGTTTATGCTTGTGACATGATTAGACAAGTGTTACATTTTCCCACCTTACCGTGACACGAAAACGTGTACATTGGGTACTACTGAAACGATGCTTCCAAGATTCAAAAGTGGCGTGCAGGTGACCATGTTCCGAGCCGAAGCATAACCCGCCATCGCTGCGCTTCCCGAGATAATCACCCCAATCCTCGACACTTCAAATCTACAGACTTCGAAGGAGGTGATTGAGGAACATCAATAGCTTGTTTGGAGACTAGCGTAGTCGGGAAGAATGAGGTGAGTCATACCCCTGCCACCCGGCCTACATCTTGTTTGATTCATGCTCTTTTTCCAACTATCAGTACTAAGCACAATAGCTCAGGGGTAGAGCGCTGGGCTCATAACCCAGAGGTCCCTGGATCGAAACCAGGTTGTGCTACGAATACTTTTGGCTTTTTCCCCCCCCCTTGGAAAGTCGCACGTCACTTTTTTTTTTTTAAAGCCGTTGTGGATATGATATGCCTTTTCTCACTTTTTTTTCTGTCCGATTCCTCTGATACCAAGGTACTTCGAACGTAAATACCGCTTAGCCAGAATCCTCTGTCCCGCAGCAGGCCGGATCCTTTGGCCCGGCCGGCACCCGGTGATGTGTGGGTCTCATTGAACAACACCCGGGGGCCGCTTTGCTCAAAACGACTTGGCCATGGTGTTCATGGAAGTGGTAGCTCCGGATCATCCTCAAACAGTTACCCATGCTGCGTATTGCGGTTTCGTGGTGAGAAGTTCTACAGTTATACACTCGACGACCCTTATCCTAAACGGGCCGTTCCCCCACCCATACTATACATGCACTCATGTGCGCCCTGCTATTACAGTGCCTTCTCCCTTGAGCCAACGACGCGGGCAAAGCTGTCAAACGCCATTGTCATTGAGTGTCGGCCGCCGGTCTTGCCCCTGAGATGCTCATCGAAATTAAGCACCTCCTTAAAGGGCACCTTGGCCACAATCTCCACCGTCCGCGCCATCGACTTCTTCCCCCGCAGCGATGCCACCGTCTCATACGGGTCTGGAGGCGCGTATATGCTGCTCACGTCAATCCTGGAACTCGACTCGGCCGACTTATCGTTGACCTCAAGCACGTGTCCGCCAGCCCCGGAGCTGATATCATGCTGTACCGTGCCAGCCGCCGCCTCGGGGCAGCTGATGTGCACCAGCATGACAGGCTCGAGGATGCCGACGGCCTGGTGAGCGTTATGCGCCTCGCGGAGGGCCTCGCGCACCGCGCGCGACGCTGCGCCGGTGAAGTGACCACCCGACGGGTTTTCCGTGGATGCTGCGTCAACGGTGATGGTGATGTGGCAGCCCTGGACGGGGGAGCCGCGGCGCGGGCCGCGGGCGACGGCGGAGACGACGCCGTTGATAAGCTGCTGGCGCGCTTCTTCCGGATCGAAGCTGGCTATGCCGTCTTCTGGAAGGTTGATGATGACGTGGATCATGTTGCCGTCGCGCTCGACGGTGGGCTCCAGGGGGGCTTGGCGGTGATGCTCTTCCAGGGGCTCGAGGACGGCACTGCACGACACTTTGCCCGACTTGCTCGCGACAACCCTGTCAAAAGTGACGTGGTGCGGTCCAACTGTAGAGGTGAGACACTCCTTGTAGTCGACCTCGATGGGGCCAAAGTCTGCCTGGACCTTGGGGTTCTGCTTCAGGTTGTAGACGGCAATGTCCAGATGCAGCTTGCCCATGCCCTGGAGGATAAACTGCTCCGTCTTCTCGTCGCGGCTCCACCTCAAGCTAGGGTCCTCTCTGGATGCATTCTCTAGCGCCATCTCCAGTTCCTTGGCGGCAGTCGTGCTGTGAGGGTCAATGGCGAGAAAAGCCACCGGAGGAGGGATCTCTGGCGGTCTAATCTGGATGTGCTTGAGCGAGTCCGGAAGCTGTCTCTGAGCTACGGTGGCAATAAGCGTATCGCCCGTACGTGCCTTCTTCAAGCCCTTGATGGCGCCGATCTGGCCCGTGGCGAGGTGCTGTATGTCTTCTGTCTTCGCGGCCGAGACCTGCAATAAGCCAAACGGCCGCTCCGCCTGCTGGCTGTGCGTATTCCAGGTAGACGAATTCCTATGGAGTTCGCCAAAGTAGACTCGCACGAAACTCAAGATTCCCTCCTTGGGGTGGTTGTAGACCTTGAAGACCGAGGCCACAGCCGCAACCCGGTGGTTGCCAGACTTCTTCTCCGTGTTCTCTTTGAGAAGCTGTACCAGATTGTGTTTGGCTGGGCCTGCACGGATTTCTAGCTCTGGGCGTTCGTCTGGACTAGGCAGATAGTCGACGATGGCGTCCATCAGGGGCTCGACGCCAATGTGTCGGAAACTTGCACCCGCTAGCACAGGGATGACAGCACCATCACCGCTACGGATGGCTCTTCGGATGCTGTCCTTTAACATCTCCCCAGTGATCTTACTAGGGTCGTCCGCGAACAAGTCCATGATGGCCTCATCCCACTCAGCAAGTCCCTCTATGAGCCTCTCACGAGCTTTGTCGATCTCCTCAAGTAGAGGATTGCCCGAGAGCACCTCATACAGTTCTGTGGACTCGTACTTGGTCTTTTGCTTGTCCGTCTTCCACCGGTAACCAATACAATCGATAACGTCAATAACGCCCACAAACTGGTCGCCGTCCCACCATGGAATCTGGCAAACGAGCGGCCATCCATTCAGGCGGGACCCGATATCCAGCACTGACTTACGGAAGGAAGCACCGTCTCGATCGAGCTTGTTGACGAAGACGATGCGAGGGATCTTGTGGTCGTGCGCCGAAGCCCATACTCTCTCCGTGTGAGCTTCCACACCCTTGACTGAGTCAATGATGCATACGGCGCCATCAAGGACGGGTAGACATCTATCAACCTCGAACCTGAAGTCCTGATGGCCTGGAGTGTCGATGAGGTTAATCGTTTTTGGCTTCGTGCCTTGCTGGCACTCCTCGGGTAGTGGCCAGTTAAAAGTTATGGCTGCTGACTGAATTGTGATGCCTCTCTCCCGCTCCAGGTCGAGGAAGTCGGTCACTGTGTTTCCTGCATCAACGTCTGGAGTTTCGTCGTCAGCCGGGGTTCCTGGTGAGAATCTTTCTTCGCTACAAGTCACAATTCTCATCCGCCGGAAAGCAGAGCTTGGCTTGAAGGGCTTGAATGAGAGTTCTGATTAACACCACACACCTCCTACACGATGCGTCACGCCGCTGTAATACAACATGCGCTCAGTCGTTGTTGTTTTGCCCTGTGATAAGGTCAGCTAGCTTGTCAATGAAAGTCCCGGATCGGATGGATACCTACAGCATCAACATGAGCGATGATGCCGATGTTTCTGATATCCTTGATAAGGGAGTGGTGCTTTGTTTGCACCGGAGGAGTGTGTATTGACCTCCGAAAGCTTACAATGCCGTCGAACAGAGCTCGCCCTGGCAGCCGGCCCATGGGCCGCTGTTTGGGTACCGAAGCTCGAAGAATCAACATGGCCAGGACATGAAGCGAATGTTATTGCACAAGCGATGACGAATGGGCAGACTAGATGAGCGTTATCACATTGCAATATGCAGCGGAATGAATGAGAGCAACAATTGACTGCGGCAGACGTTCTGATATTTTAGACAATTAAACCGAAGCTGTTGAAAGCTTGGATGTATGTCGTGAAGCTCTCTCAACTCACCTTCGCCTTAGCTAAGCATCCGCGCTGCAAATCCTGACAGGCCCACGTCGGTCAACTCTGGAAGGCGGTCACTGAGCTCCCATACGCGCCTGTCAGAGCGGGTGTCAGTGCCACCGAGAACCCCCTTACAGAAAGAGATTGGGGGGCCGTATGTGGCTGGGGCCAGTACTCAGTACTTTACACTTTGTCGACGGGGCCTATGTTTTGCCTCTGCAGGGTGGTCTCGGACGGGTATCGGTACCTGTCCCGGTCTAGTATCCACTGCCACTCCTTGTATCTAACCTGCTTGGTTTCCCAGCTTCAGGAGCCAAACACAACCGAGCTTGACTCGTCAGCCTTTTTTTTTCGGACGTCACACCTTGCAAATCCACCTTGCTCCCTCGCATCCACACAAGACACAACACATCTTCTCCCAAACCCACGATATCCGGCTGCCTGGCTATTCCATCCACGTCAGCTTCATCTTCCTCTTCTCTTCTGCAACGTATCCCGACCTTCAACATCAAACCCGTGTTCGTTCCTAACATCACCCCAGTCCCAAATCCGTCAAAATGGAGCTCTCCGACACCTTGTAGGTCCTCTAAACAAACCCTTGCAGAGCTACCCTGCAGCTCTCTAGATCTCCTAGGCGCAATCGCAAATCGCTAACTGTACGCTCCTCCCATCAGTCGCATCGTTAACTTGGCCACCGCGACCATCATGGTCCTGGGCGGTATTGCTCAATTCTTCAATTTCAACTTGTACGTCGCACCCGTTTCCTCCGACGGACCTCCCCCTGTCCGTATGCGCGCGCGCACGGCTCCTCGTGCGACGAAGAACCCCCCTCAGCGCAACAAGAAGAACACAAGGCGGCAGAGACATCTTGGGAGTCTTGACTGACTATTATAATCGTATAGCCAGGGCATCATTGTCGGCGCCTACGTGATCATCTTCGGTCTTTGTAAGCTTCACCCTCTTGCAAGCCTTCGTATGCGCTTGCTTGCTAGTGACATAGCTAATCAAAACTCGATTAGGCACCGCTCTGCTCGGTACTTGACGACATTCTTCTCGTGTGATGCGCAGATCCTCTAACCTAGGCTCCAGAGTTCCAAATCCCTCCTCAAGTCTCCCGTTACGCGTCCTTCCTCTTCTCCTTCATTGGCCGTGGTGTTTGTAAGTCTTAAATTTCCCAATCAAACCGACCTCCCGCAACGAAAAAAAAACAAAAAAACACTGCCGATTCTGACGCGGCGGCCCTCTCACAGTCTACATCTTTATTGGCTCCATCCTCCTCTCCGACGGTGTTTTCAAGATCATTGCCGGCTCCATTGTAGGCCTCATCGGTGTCGCCTACGTTGTCCTCGAGTTCGTTCCCCAGATCGAGCCGCCAGCCAACATGCGCGAGGCCGACGGCGGCTGGGGCGCAGAGCAGGTGTAAGCTAGTTGCCCCTTTTTCAACCACACAAGACCAAAATTGTCATTCTCGGATGCCTTTTGTTTGCCTCCCCCCAACCTTGAAACCGTTGGCGGGGAGGAAAGGGCACGGATTCTTTCCCCGTTATAAAATTTCAACCTGTTATACGAGCATAGTTGAATCGGATTTGCTGAGGATTTTCTTTTCTTTTCGGCAATCAAGATACTGAAGAGAAGGAAAACAAACAATTCCGCGCAAGACGATTCAACCAACGATGATCCCCGGTTCCGACAAGAAAACCGGGAAAGAGAACACGAGAACAGAAGCGACGACATAGGGGACAACCCTGTACAATCCGACAGAAGCCTCCTTATGGTGGATGCGCTTGGCCCCGCTGGGTCCGCTGTGTATATTGTGTGCATTCACGACTATAAAGCACGAGCGCTATTTGTTTGTGTGTGTGTGTGTGTGTGTGTGTGTTGGGGAAGGAAAGAGCGTGGGCCTCATATCCGTTTGTTCGATGGAAGTTTTGCCAGGCAGGGAGGCACTGTGTATCACATTTCTTTAGATGGTGTAAGGAGAAAGGGAGACTGGGAAAAGTAGGGTATTGCTTGTGGGATCCGCAACGGCTAGTCTAAACAGACCTGATTTTGCCCTCGAAACAAACATGCTGCGACAACGACTATTCACAGCTTTTTGTCCCCTCTCCCCTACTCCAATGCAAGTCTGCTACAAGACCCAAAGGGGGTTTTTCTTGGCCTCCAAACTGTCTAGGAGACGGGGAGTTTGCCCCCCGCTCATCTGCTTCCATTCCATCTATTGGGGTAGCGAGCGGTACGGTAAGAGCTCGCAATGGCTGGCCTGAACATGCCAAGTTCATCAGTCTTCATGACCGCAGTTCCCTGGCCCGTCACGACTGGAACAGCCGGATTCGTTCAACGGTAACTGTCTACCTTGATCATCAGGCCGAGGAACCGGACCACCAGTGTCGGCAAACACCCAAAGCCCTGGCGCATGTTAGTCGGACGAACCGTCCAAACATGAGGGGGAGACAAAAAAAGGAACAAAAGTCAAAGAGACTCATTATAGAAAGGTGCACACCACCCGTTCGGGTTTATTTTTCCAAGCAAGCAACTACTCCGCTTCCTCTTGCGGGGATATGGCATGTAAACTCTGGCGCAAAAAGTGAGCAACCCGCGTCGTCCGGTGATGTTTCTTGTGGGTTGCCTGATATGTTTTGAGAGGCTTCCCCATCTCTACGCCTCTTCCACTCCCATCATGGTGACTCATTATCTGATTCAACCCCTTCAGGAACGACTCGAGAAGCATTAAAAAAAAAAAAAAAAAACCTCCAACCCGATCCTTTCATAATTCACTTTTTCGCGATGGAAAATCCCCTTTGACCCCCCCCTTTTTTGCAGTTTGGCCCTCGTACTGACAAAAACGCCCTGTCGTGTGCCGGTAGAGAGATCCGGGATGCTGAATTTCTTTGAAGGCGCGCCAAAATGCGAGCAGAAAAAATACACCACCCTGACCCCTTTTGCGTAAGGCCCGATCCTGTCCGATTTGTTTTCTAGCTCGCCCCAGGTAGAAATGAAACAATGCCGCCATCGCGCCGCCGTTGCATTAGAAAAGAGAAGCGACTCCAAAGGCTATGTATGCCCGTGATGCTCCCCGAGTAATTCAATGT
Source organism: Colletotrichum sublineola (assembly GCA_020631755.1). Lineage (NCBI taxonomy): Eukaryota > Fungi > Ascomycota > Sordariomycetes > Glomerellales > Glomerellaceae > Colletotrichum > Colletotrichum sublineola. Next base: position 2,112,618 of record JAHSQG010000005.1, on the reverse strand, counting down.
CGGATAATTCCGTTTTCGTTTGCTTCGTTTTGGAACTTTTCGTTCTCGCTTCCGTTCATTCGTTGCCCAGTTCCGCCAACTCCCTCTCTTTCGCTGCTAACATTTCCCTCATCATTTCAGCTTCTCGAACAAGAGCCGCTCTCTTCTCTGCCTTGAGCCGCTCGTTCTCTGGCCTATAACCCAAGTTACTTGTCTGGCTGCCTGGTCCTGGAGACGGGAGAGGGGTAGTGTGGGTGTTGGAATACGATCCGGGACTCGGCGCAGAGGCGGCAGGAGACATGGCAGACCGGGCGTAGTGTTCAGCAGCATCGTCGCTGCCTGAGTGGTATGCAGAGCTGTCATCTGCGCTGGTGGGGTTAAGGATCGATTTAATGGACGACAATCTTTTTGACGTATCCGGTCCACCGTCGCCTGGTAAGTTCCCCTCGGCAGACAGCGATCGCTTCCTAGACGAAGTAAGGAAGGAAGCAGGCGATAGGGAAGATTGCCGCTCTCCCGTGGTGGTCAAAGACGTAATTGGAGCAAGTCGGTTGTCATCGTTCAGCGATCCCGGATAGGGGTGTGAAGTCCGGGAACCCGATGATTGATAAGCTGCCAGATCGTGGGTGGGCAGCGGCGAGCCTTGCCGATTTTGGCGCAGGTTAGGATCCGGAAGCATGGTCACGGTATTCGTGTTCTCTTCACGACGTCGGAAGCCCAGATTGATAGATCCATCCTCATTCATGGTACCCCTTTCGGGACTGGCCTCCGGCGCCAGGCTTTGCGTTTCGGATCCCTCAAGCATCTCTTCGGTCCACTCGCCGCCGAAAGAAGACGGGATAACCCTCTTACGCCTCTTGATGACCGACTTCTTCATTGTCACAGGTCGGTGAACACCATGAAGCTTGTAGTAAAGCCCTGAGTATGTCAGCACCTTGCAACATTTTCCAGGCTGTTCATTAGGAAAAGACAGCACATACCACAAGCATTGCAGATCGTGTGGCCACTTTCGTCTCGCCTCCATAGCGGAGTGATGGTGGTGCCGCAGTTTTGACAAGCGATCACAACCGTCTGATTCGAAGGTTGCCCCTGGGCTTGCAATGCAGCAACGTCGACTGGAGCTGCAGGATCGTCCACGGCCATCGGTTCACCAGAAGACTGACTGGAAGACCCGCCTCCACAACCTTGCCCCTGACTGACATTCAGGTGGGCTGACTTTGACACGCGGTTGTTGTAGGCTGGACAGCCGCTGCAACCTTCGGCACCTCCCGTACCGTTGCATTTCCCACCGCCGGGACAAGTACCTGACGGCTGCTGTTCCTCGGTGACGTACGTCGGAGCAGGAGCGCCAAGATATTTCGGACCTGGACCTGGCGCGGGGGCGATCTTGGGGGGAGCCGTCCTCGTCGACGCGGCAACGAGATGCGGGGGCTTCTTTAGGTTAGTCGGCCGTGAGGCGTTTCTTGCCTTCTGATACAAACCGCAGGCATTGCATATCGTTGTGCCCTGGGGAGATCTCCTCCACAACGGTGTCCGTGTCGTACCACAGTTGCTGTGAGCGATCAGAATACAGCCCAGAGGAAGGTTTAGAGGTCACAATGGTCTTACCTGCACACCTGACCCGCCTGGCCTGTTGACGAACTCGCCGCCGTCGGTGCCGGGCTGGGTCTTGGCTGTGACCTGACATCCTTGGGGGAGCCGTCGCTGGACATGGAAACCGGACTCCTGGCTTGTGACCTTGACGTGGCTTCGCTCGACGGACTACGCCGAGAACCCGGCTGTAGAGTAGCTGATACCTCGGAGCCCTTGCCCCTGGTTACTGGACTGAGGCTTCTCGTCTGCTCTACAGCGCCATACGTCCCTTCGTCACGAGCCTTGGGGGACATCCGTCGAGATGGAAGGGCAGTTCGAATGGTCGAGAGGGACTGCTTCGTCGACCCCTGTGCCGCCGACGATATGCCATCGGCCATAGCCATTCGAAGAGAAGCTTAGTTCGATCGGATGCCAATGCACTGGCCGCAGGGGAGGTATTGACTGCAATAGGAGATGTGAAAGTCGAGGCAGGGTGTGTAAACAGACCTTGACAAAGGCGAAAGGGGGGAGTGGTCGATTACGAAGAATGGGAGTCTAACAACGCCAAATCCGGAGGAAACGGCCTCGGAGTATAGAGATTATGTTCAATAGAGGGGCGGTCGAGAGCGACGTATTAGGAGGACGAAAGACGTCGAACCCAAGCAAAACTTAGACAACCCCACCACGGTGCAAAGGTCGGTTCGACGGTCGACAGTCCGGAAGAGCGCCAGTGGACGTGAATAGCACCACCCACAAGACACCAGCGACAACGTCAGTAGATAGCTATGGAGAACCGGCTGACGGAGCAGGTGGGCGTCGGAGGCGGAGGCGGAGGCCGGGAGAAGGAAAGTAGCCAAAGGTCGCCACTGTTGATCCAGGGCAAGAAGGGGTGCGTATGCTGTTCGAGGTTTCTATAGATACAGCGTGGCGTGTGGAAGGAAGAGTGACAGACAGGCAAGGCGGAGGGGCCGATACCAGGGGCTTAGCTCGGGCGCTGTTGAGGGCACAAGGAAAGTTGCTGAATCAAGAGGGTAGGTAAGTGAGTTGACAAGGTGATGGCGCGGACTAAGGGGGTAAAGATGATGGTTTCGAGTGCATGCTGAGGAGAAAACAACGGCTGTTGCTTGTGTTGGCAGACATGTAAGAGCCCCTCATCGCCTGGAAGGGCAGTGGGCTCCTTTGAAGGGGTTCACCGGGCGGTGAGAGGGTCTGGTAGGTAGGTTTTTTGGACGCGGCCAAGGAGTATCAGAAGTACCAAAGCCTGTGTTGATCTCGGACAAGGCGGGTGTTGGTCTAGCAGATCAAGTCCTTGAGTGAGGTAGGTACCGGTGTGGAGCGTACCAGTCAGTGAATAGATGTTTGTGGTGGTAATAGTGTAGTGGAAGGTGGTGTCGAGTAAGCAGGGCGACGATGAGAACAGAAGGAACGGGCAGCCCACGCCTGCAACTGCAGCTTTGCGTGCTGTGTCTAGGTCTGCGCTTCCCAATGACGAGCGCCGGACGACAATGGGGGAAAATCGGAGCCCAGCCGTAGGGAGATCTGGGCTGAGAGGTCACGGATTACAACAAGTGACTTCTGATTGGTCAATATGAGGCCTGTCGCTAAGACACTAGTGCTCTGGCAGACAGGGGATATCACCCCACCAAACGAGTGACAAGATGCGTGTTCCACTCTGCTGCAGCCTTCGCCCAGCGTCGCAGCATTAATGACACCCGGGTCTAGGACGGAGAGCGCCCCAGAGCTTCTTTTTTTTCTTCTTTTTTTTTTTTTTTTTTTTTTTTTTCCGGTTCTCGAGGACGAGATTAATACTGTGAGAGTACTGACTTTCAGCGTCTTTTGGGTCTGACAGATGGCAATCTTGGTGAGGGTGCTGGTTCTGTTGTTATCCCGCATGCATATAATACAAGTAGATCGTGTTCTTTTGACTCGAATGTTGTTTCTAGTTTAGACGCGATCATCCTCGACGATGGGTGGATCTCGAAATGCACATACACACACAGTACGCAGTACCAGACTCACGCAATCAGATCCTGATCAAACACCCGGACCCAGATAGCAACAACCGAGGGTCTAATGAGGTGATAAGTCTCCAGAATCCTAGGCCTGGTCCCAGCTGTTTAATACGGCGTAATTAGCCTTTCCCGGTTCGCCTGGTCCGGCTTTCCCTGTTGGCCAAAGGGGGAGGGGGGGCTGCCGTCCTGCGCTGCGACTCGACTCCATCTTAGCGGCCTCGCTTCTCATTTGCTTCGTCTCCGGCTTCTGGTCTGGCGGAGAAGGGGACGCTGGTCTCCATCATGTGCTCTGCACTACTCAGTAAATCCTTGGGCTACTGCCCCACGGAAGCCTGAGAGGAAGAAATTTTGGAGTTCAGATTGTCTCAGTATGGATACCGACCGCACTGCATGACAACTCTAAAATGCCTGTAGTTGCCACCGACTCTGTCGCTGACACGCGTGTACTGTCAGTAGCCAGTCCCCATGTTTCGTTCCTCACCGACTGATGCCCATGCTGACAGCATACGAGGCGTTATGTTACATGAATGACCGGGGAAGAAAGCAATGAGCACAGCATCAAACAAGGCGGTAAGGCCGCAAAGTACTTACTTGTTGTACTGTATGAATGCATGCACATAACGCTAGGATATCCTTAGTGTGAGCCGATCCAGCACCCATTCTCCCTCCCATCATCTCCCACTTGACCGGCACCGTCCCGCCGGCCGAAGCGAGATGCAAAACTTCTGAAGGGGTGTATAGCCCAATCAATTCCCGGACGCTCTTGGTCTCCCCAAGGTTCTGGAATCAGGACGAGGCCAAATTTACCCGAGCGGAAGAGCAACGCGCATCCGTACCAACGTTTTGTCTACCGAAATAAGCCATGAGCTCCCACCCCGAAAGATGCAATGCAACGCACCCGATATGGACCCTCTTCGACAAAAGAGGCAAACAATATTCCGGTACCTAGCCAACACCGTTTAGTCAGACGCTAGGTGATTTGGCAGCTGTCATCCTTAGTAACTATGGACAGAAACGACGAAAAGGGTGCGAATATTCAGCTCCCCCTTCCCCTCCACTTGACAGGAAGGATTGAGGTCTATCAACCCACCAGACACACAACACCGCCTACCCTATCTATTTTCTATCGTTTCTCAAAGAAGTGTCAAATGGCCTCAAGTAGATGACGAAGACCATACTCCTCGTTCGTTCTATGCAGCGAATGAACCAGATCATGCCGGAGACTAGCTGTGAGAAGCTCGCGAAGGCGGACGCGCCCCTCCCCACCTCATTCCTCGTGAGCCAGTGACAGACGATATGAATCAGCTGACAGGGTCTTTTGATGGGTGGTGACGGATTGGGGCGACCCTGCGAATTATACCTAATCCCGAGGGTTTGCAGGGCGATCCCTCGGTGATAGGATGAGACTAGGTAAGCACTGGTAATGAATCAAATCCAAATTTTCCTCGTGATGCCCCGTCTTCTGAAGTTCCATTCCCTTCTTCTCGTGATCTGCCCCGGTGGCCGACCCCAGATATGAACGAGGCCCGATGCATCAAAACGCCGAACCCTTACGGCTCTGGGAGATTGAGGGGGGGGACGCTGGGTATTTCCGAACCTTTTCCATCGTCGCCGATGTCGTGAGACGTCAAACTGGTTATCCAACAATGATGGCCGGACCCGGCTGCGAATTGCACGATCTTGCTGAGTGTCACAGAAACATATTCCCGTGGGTTCGGGCAATTGTTTCTCAATTTCAGACTTGGGGAGGGGAGCATGCCGAGGTCCGCATTCATTTCCAACAATATCAACCAATCGTACTGTTTGGAATGTCATTTTGGACCGTTTGGGCAAGACTACCCTGCTCGGCCGAACCGGCACTCTTGCAGAAGGCGGCAACGCAAGGTGCTACCGGGTGATTGAATACGCTGCCTTGAAGCCAGTGTTCTTGGAATATTGTATCTTAATTAACTAAAGGGGTATCTGCAGTGTCTGCCAAAGGGGGGAAAGTAAAGGGGTATACGCATTCAAAGGATCGTCAGCTGCCGTCCAAGTCATTAAGTGGAGAAGCTTGAGGCATGCCGATGTCCATGACAGTCTCAACTAATCCTTCCGTCGTATCATGCATCAGGATCGCTGTCTCCATCAATCGCTGAGTGGCCAAAGCACTCTTTCATATCCATTATGGCGTCTCTCGCCAGGCAGACCACTATTGCGATGGTGATGGCGTTCCATACGGCCTGGTAGCGCTTACTGAAGCCAACCTCGACCTGATAGCTCACGTAGGCCTTTTTCTCTTCCTTTGCTGAGTCGATGGTCAACACCATGACCGAGGTGTTGACGATGAACAGTCCGTACAAGACTGGTGGGCGACGGGTGTATTGTTCGTCACATTCATCGTTCGGCCTCTCCGCTGGGTTGTCGAGTTCCGTGCTTGGAAGTTTGTGGTCACCAGCCCCGCCGTCGTTGATCCCGTTATGCAGTAAGATAGATGGAGGTTTCGCCTGCGGCTTCTGCGGAGATGACGTCGGGTACTTGTCGGGTACGAGGACAACTCTATTGTCTTCGGGCTCGGCGTCTTCGTCGTCTTCTATTTTGAGCTTGTGTTCGTCGATGTCGTGATGATTGCCAGCGGATTTCGGCCTGCCACGCCCCCAATGTGCGCGGTAAGCGGCGGCGGCAGTTTTGAGACGAAACTGCATGTGTTCTTCAATAGCCTGAGGGGTCTTTTTTGTGTCCACCATATCAATGATCAGGTTCGGCAAGTATTCAAGGTGGCCGTACTCTCCATCATTCTCAGCCCACTTCATGTACTCTTGGAGTTCCCGCTCGATAAGCACTCTTGCTCTGTGTCTTTGACGCGTCTGACAGAGCCCTCGGACATGTCCCGTGAGCTCAATGAGGCGAGCAAGAGCCCTTGTTGCTATTTCCAGTTAGCGAATTTCCGATTTCTCAGAGTCCATTGCTTGAAGCTCACCCTTGAAATCATTGCCTGATCTTGAGTTGATGAGGGGCGGGTGTGCATCAGAGCTCGCAAAGAGAATATCTGGAATGGGAATTCCTCGAAAGTCCATGTCCCAATGAGACGGCAACAGAGGAGAGTACTGTCTCATGTACAAAATCCTGAAGAGCCTCAATTCATCTTCTGCCCAGCTGTCGCTGCCCGGGAAAAGCTTTCTTTCCTCATCCATCTCATCCAACTGCCGGCGCTCCTCTTCCTTCTCCTTCTCGCTCAAGACATCTTCTTTTCTCCTGGCGACTTTGCGTGGTGTCTTTTTGACGCGGCCTGATAGGATCCTGTCGGATGCGGGCGTGGCCGCTCTGCCGGCGCTCGCACTGGTTGGCGGAGTATCGGTGAGAGGGGTGTCGCCGAGGTGGCTGTGGCCGAGCGGCCTGTTGATCGGCGGGGTGTGTGCGGGTGAGCGACTCCCCACGGATCCTGACGAGGGTCGATCCATCTCACAGTATATATGGTGGTGGCGTTGACTGAATGAATTGCGGTAGAGTTTTGACAGGTAGTGTTAAGCGCAAGGTGGGAGTGAGATTCCGAGGTGTCGAGGTTGAGGAACTGCTGGCGCTGCGGGAGTGTCACGCTTTTTGTCATCTTACGAAGGTGTTGGGCGATGATTACGATTGCAAAGGTGCTTTTCTTTGTCGAGTTGAACCTCGCCGCTTCTTCATCTGAAGACTTCTACTTTGACTATATGCCAGTGACTTCGCAAAGAGGCAGGAAGTAAGGAGTTCGCGACTGCCTCAGGTGGTTACGGTCGAAAGAGCGACGGACGGAAGGCACCAGGGGCTTATGGCATTGTCTGCGGCGGTCTCGGCGACAGATGCGGTGGTCGGACAAGAAAGCCGTTGAAGTCCTTTTTCGAGTCTGGCGACGCGGTGAGACACAACGAACGATAATGAGGCAAAAACTGCCCCTGCAAGTGACGACTGTAGGCAGGTACCTAGGTAGGTCACTACGGTGCAGTGAGCAAAAGGAGTGGTCCATGCGTCCACAGTGACCCTACATATGGTCCCCTCCCTTAAACCTCCCTTCCGCATCTGAATTGTTCTGTCCCATTCTGTTAACTTTATATGACACTCAACATAAAGAAGTTACATCTGACACAAACAATATCATGAGATAAACATGCATGGAAGCAGGGGAAGAAGCCAACTACATTGTGCCCTGATCCCTGATTTCCATATCTTGCCTCTACTATGTGATCTGATCTCCCGGCAGATGGCCGGCCCAACTTTTAGCGAAATGGAAATATGGGGCCTTTCGCAGAGATGACATAGTGTATTTTCCAGGCGAGATCGATCAGTCAAGGCGGGAAAGAACCCCTGCACTAGTGACTTTTCTTGCTTTCCTAGTGTGCCTGACAACGTGCTTGCTCTCAGTGGAGAGGCTCTGGCGTGCAAGACGGGGCAATTTTTCAGGTCGCGACGACGCGATCAATGCCACCACAGCGGACTTCACCTCATCTGGAGCCTTCCAACCACAACACAAACACATCCACATTACGTCTTTCTAAAGCGCACATATCATCCTAGCAAGATATATTTTACTCTTCTGCACACCTGCTTACAATCGACCCTGCCACTCTCAGCCGTCTAGCTATGCGCCAGCCTTTGCGCCGAGCCAGCAATTATTCACGATGAAGGATTGGAGCAAACAAACCGTCGTCCAACTCAAGGCGGAGTTGAAGCGCAGAGGACTTGCAGTCGCCGGTCTTAAGCAGGAACTCGTCGATCGTCTTGCGGAAAACGATAAGGAGGCTGCTACGCAAGACTCAGAGGCATCTCCAGCAGAGCCTGAGCTGACTGCGAGCCCCAAGCCCGAGTCTGGGGAGGCTGCCGCGACCGAAACTCTACCCATCGACACCACTCCGAGCAATCCCATCGTCGGTGAAACCGAGCCCACTGTTGTTGAAGTAGTCGAGAATATACCAGAAGCTAGCGACGCGCCATCCCCTGCTGGGTTGGACAAGCAAGAGGCGACTACTACCGTTCCAGAGTCGATCGCTGCGCTGGACCCCACACCTCCTGCCCCTGCCGAGATAGCGCAAGATGCGCAGAAACGGAAGCGACGATCGGAGAGCCCAGTCGAGTCGTCCGAGTCGGTCTCCCATAAGCGTGTCAAGGAAGACCAGGATCGCATCGACGCAGGCATCGCCGGGGTCATAAGCCAGGTCAAGGAAGGCGTCAAGGAGACGTTGAAGGAGGGCTTGGAGGGAGGCACGAGTCTCGTTGACGATATCGCGAAGGATGCGAGGGTCGTTTCGGATAATCTCGCCGAGCCCATGGAACAGGACCAGGCGCCGTCTGGTGCAAATGACGAGGACACTACGATGGCTCCTTCTCATGACGCAATCCATGATGAGGTGAACGGGGGCGATGCTTCGAATGCCGCAGCGCGCGAAGATACCATGACTCTCGACTTTACGCCTGCATCAGCCCACCAGAGCCCAAACCATCAGGACGAGTACAGTGCCATGGATCATGAGAGAACCGTTGAAGCAGCCAGGCACCATGCCACCGAGTCCCTCTACATTAGGAACCTTATGAGGCCGCTTAAGGAAGACACGGTTCGCGCACATCTTGTCGAGTTGGCGGCCCCTGCTGGTGCAGAGCCAAACGATAACGACATCGATCTTTTCTACCTCGACCAAGTCAAGACTCACGCCTTTGCTGTCTTCAGTTCTGTCACCAAGGCTTCGCGCGTGCGCAACGCCCTGCATGGCCTTCGCTGGCCGGATGAAAGCAACCGCAAGGAGCTGTGGGTAGACTTCGTTCCGACAGACAAGGTCCAAGTATGGATTGACGAGGAGCAGGCTCAAAGCCGCGATAGAAGCATTCGCTTCGAGGTTCTTTACGATGAAGACGGCGTTGCTAGTTTGGTCTCGAGCTCTGCAACACAGCCTGCACGGCCAGCCCCGGAGCCGACCCGGCTTGCGCCATCTGGCCCCGCGGTCAAAGATGTGAACGCTATTCCTCTTGGCCCTCGTGGCGGTCTCGGAACACAAGGTGCGCCATCTGGACCCAGAGGGGATGCGCCACGCGGACCTGGTCCTAGGCCTCCAAGACAGATCCAGGGCTTCCCCGGAGGCGATATTCGAACCACCCGCGCCAGTCCCCCGATATCTTATCAGCCTGTTTCCGATGACCTGAGTGCCAGGCGTATCAGGAACATGCGTTCTCACTACACTACTGACATCGGCCGCGATCTCGGTTCTGAGACCGAAATCAACCGGTACACCTTTGAAAATGGCGACAAGTTTGTCGACCGCGGCAAAGAAAATTTCGTAGGCATTCGTCCTCCACACCGAGAAGCCGAGCGGCGTCGACAGGGGGCTAGCGGAGCACCGCCGTATAGAGGTCCTCCTCCACCACGCGGTGGTAGACGTGGTGGCAATGGCCGCCGCGGAAACCGCATGGTCAGTGACCGATACTTGCCTGGTATTAACGAGGGCGGCCCATACAGACAGGGCGACCGTGGAAACTTTGGTTCTCGTCGCGACGGTGGACGCCGTTTCCGCCCAGACGACCGCGACAGTCGGTTTTAGGCATGCATTGCGCGCGCAAGAGCACTGACGTTCTCTGTACCCTCGAACTTCTGGCGACCGTCGCAACGAGAAGAGCCCCGAAACCATAATTATTTGGGCAACGGAGGAAGACAGCGGTCTCTCGCGGATATTTGGCAGGTTTGAATCAAGCGGCTGGGTTGTCAAATCACACATTTTGAGGGGGAGGCGAGTGAGTGGAAGTTTTTGCTGTGTTAAGGACACATGACGCCAACATCATGCCTGAGTGTGAAAGCGAAGTGAAGGACTGGTTTCCTTACAATAGTTGTGTCCATGCAGGAGAACCGGAAGCATCACGACCGAAAGGGGAACGAGAAGGAAGAAAATACTGCATCACTGATAATTGCTCCTGTTTTGGAGCATGTAGGAGCCCGTCACGAGGGGTGGTGGATATGGGGAACCCGGCTCTTGCACAAACTTCTTACAGTGCCATTGTTTTGTGACGGCGGAAGCAAGACGCCGGTTTAGACTGCATCTTTGCCCCTTGGCTTTAGGAGGTTCCATAGAGAGACGTACCGTCCACGTCCCGATACCACACATAAATTACAGCCTGCGAGACAGGCAGGCAGTCACAAACTCCGTTCCTTCGTTGAAAAATAGCTGCTTAGTGTGAAGTCGTTTCGTAATTCCTGACACGTTTTGGGCATTTTTTCCTTTTGAAGAACGATTCGCGTGAGGCCAACTGTTTCCCCGTATCGTGACATCTGCCGCAGGGTGGGGGGGGTTCGTCTTCACGGCACACTCTCCTCGAGTCCGCATCGCGCATCTCGTAACCCAACGTCGCACCATTCCGTGGAACCGTCGCCGGTCTCTCCGGCCTCAAGATGCATTTTCCGGTCTGACGGGCGGTGAGAGAAGGAATAAGGGGTCCCCGGATGGCGGCGTGTCTTCGGGCAGTAGAGCCTTCCTTGTTTTGTCATCATCTGATAATGAACAAGACAGTAAGAGGATGGCAGTTTGGGCGAGAGAGCCGCGAAACAAGAATGTCACTATGGCAGGAGAATAAATGGGAATAATTACAAGAGAAGATACGGGGAATGTATCATGTTACTCGTGGTAGGACTGCTCATAGCCTAACCAAGAATCGTTGGAGACTCTCCCACGCCTGCTTCTATTAATTTGATCATCTCACCGTCCTTATAGCCGTACTGATAGTGTCGATCACATGCTTCAGGATCCTCCATTCTCTATCTACAGCAGTTTGGTTAAATTCGATGAGTTTGATGGCCCTGACCCGCCCGTTCCGCCTCCTCCCTTGGTCTGGGTACAGAATATTGCAGTGATATATCTCTTGTTGCGGTGGAACTTGTACAGACTGTGCATTATGGAAATGCTGTGCACCTTGGGAAGGCTGTGCATCTTGACAAGGTGCTATCGCCTGGGTTTGATGTGTTTCGAAGTCAGCCTGTATTTGTAGAGAAGATCCCAGGATAGAGTCGCCGTTGCTTTTCTGACTAGTTCGATATCCCTAGTTACCATCAAGAGACGACCGAGGTGGGTCGAAATGCAATGTCAGCAACGTCTGTTGAGGTGTAACTCGCGTCATTGGAAAGTGTTAGGCAGCCTCCTGTCCGGAAGCTTGGGATTGTTGTCCTGGCGTGTATCCCGTCGACGACTGAGTTCGCCGGTTCGGAGTTTGATCCGTGGGACTCCGACCAGGTCGGATGGTGTTTTACCAATTCCGGTGCATGAGGCGCACGAGAAGGATTGGGTCCATAGTACGGATAATATTAGTAGTAACATCCATAGCTGCCGGAGAGGGCCTTAGACATACCAAGCAGGAAACACATATAGCATCTGTATCTAGACATGGAAAGTATGCCTGTTCTGACCGGCACGGCGTTTGCTCCTATTCTTCCTCTGCATCCAGGCATGCCTGACATTCTTCTTCCTCCTCTGCCTCTTCCTAGGTGCCAAACGATTTGCGGTTCGGATCAGCCATGGCGACGATGGTGCAAGACAAGCGTGGTTGCTGCGTCAATATCAAGTAAGGGAGGATCGATATCAAGAGTGGGAGACAGGCCCAAAAAGGATAACGACGCCAGTATACTGTTTCGAATGTGTTGAACTGTGGTCGTAAGATGGAGGATCGATGTGGTGGGGCGGCGTGCATCCGTCGGCGGGAGCCCTTAACGACATGACTGTCCTTCCGCCCAGTCGAGACCATTTGGTCCCTGCTATTGGCAATTGTTTGTCACATCCCAGCGAAAGATACGGGAAAGGGGCTGAGAACACCCAAATGATACATGTTGACATTCAATTTTGAGCAAGTAGCTTTTTTGTGTGCTGCTATTGAACTGTAATAAAAAAATGGGAAAGAGAGAACCATCGTTGTCTGCTTGACGTTCATATCCCAAACACCCTAATACCAAACCGCAACACTCCTAAACTATGAAACCCGGAAACCCTAATTTGCAATTAAAGCAATCTTTTTACTAGACTACACCGTCACTCACTCACTCAGGCAGCCGCAGCGAGGGTAGTGGGCTCGACGCCGACACGCTCCCTGCCGAGAATGTCGAGCATGAGCTGGGTGGGGCGGTTGTCCTTAAAGATCTTCTCGCTATCCTTGAAGAGCTGGACATTCTCGAGGTACTTGTCGAAGAGGTAGGAGCTGTCCATCGGGCCGCCCTTGGCCTCGGGGTGGAACTGCGTGGAGAAGATGGGGCGGGTCTTGTGCATCATGCCCTCGTTGGAGCCGTCGTTGAGGTTGACAAAGTACTCCTTAAACTCGCTGGGGAGGGTCGACGCGTCAACGGCGTAGCCGTGGTTCTGACTGGTGATGTGGCACTGGCCGGTAGTCAAGTCAAGGGCGGGGATGTTATGGGCACGGTTGCCGTACTTGAGCTTGATAGTGCGGGCACCGACGGCCAAAGCGAGAAGCTGGTGGCCGAGGCAGATTCCCATGATGGGAACCGGGGAGGTCTCCATGAGGCGGGCAAGGTTGTAGATGGTCTCCTGGCAATGGGTCGGGTCGCCGGGTCCGTTGGAGATGAAGACACCGTCAAAGTTGTTGGCAACCTTGTGGATGGGGTAGTTGTAGGGGAAGACGGTGACGGAGGCGCCACGGCTGACAAGGCTGCGGAGGATGTTCTCCTTGACACCGCAGTCGATCAGGGCAACGTGGAAGCGAGCGCCAGGGGACTCGACCACGAAGGGAGCCTTTGTGCTGACGCGCTTGACCAGGTTGATGGCGCCGGGGTCGATGAAGCTTTCGTCCTCGTCGGCGTCGTACTCATCGCCAATGGAGATCCTAGCGAGGGAAGAACCCTGCTCACGGAGGTAGGTGACGATCTCACGAGTGTCAACGCCCGAGATGGCGGGCACACCCTCACGGGCGCACCAGTTGCCCAGGCTCTCGACGGCGGTCCAGTGGCTGTACTGCTCGGCGACGTCGGCGACGACAACACCGGCACACTGAATGTGAGGGGACTCGAAGTACTTAAGGAGGTTCCATTGGTCCCTCTGGTTGGAGGGCACGCCGTAGTTGCCAATCAGGGGCTGGGTGAAAACCAGAATCTGGCCACGGTACGAGGGGTCGGTCATGGACTCGGGGTATCCTACGAGGGAGGTAGTGAAGACGGCCTCGCCAGAGATGTTTGAGTTGGCTCCGAAAGCACGGCCGGAGAAAACGGGGCCGTCCTGTGAATCACCATGTTAGCAAGCATTCGTCTACAGTAACATGGAAGGCATCTTGAAGGTGACATACTCGGATGGTAAGGGTGGCGTCAAGGTTGCTAACTGGGCTAGTAGCGCGAGTCTGGGTGACGGGCATCTTGCGGCCCTTGCTGCCAGCGGCCTGGCCGGAGAGGAATCGGGTCTGAACTCGGAGACCGGAGCTCAACCCGGCGGCACCCTTAGCCGCGGGCTTGGAGAAGGCAGCCAATCGGGAGAACATGTTGGCTGATATTTTGAAGAAGTGACTGAGTAGAGTTGGTTGCAGGTTGTTTGAATAGACACTTTATGGGCTGGCAGCCTTCCACAAGTGGTCTGTTGGGGAGGGGGGGGCATGGTCAGTATGGGTGCTCTCGTGGAGGGGCGGTGAGTCAACCGAGGGCATTATGCTAACCTGAGAGATAATCCTAATGATATAACGAGTCAGCAACCGAGATTTTCCAAATTTGAAAAGCAGTACAAGCAATGCCATGATGTGCAAGCAGGGCCCGGTAGCCTTAATTGGGCTATCGGCACCAGCATGAGACAGAGTTTGACAGCGGGGTTGGGGAAGGTATCACGAAGACCGTGAGCCCAGGATCTACCCCAATCGCATTCAGGCATAGAGATAAGGGGAGAAAATAGAAAAAAATCAGTAGTAGCTCAACATACCTGAGAGGTGAAGACTGAAGGACGCCCGTTCATAAGGGCAGCTTGCAAAGGGTCAATCAGTAGAAAAAGGGTAGTGAAGTTTGCTCGGAAACGAGTCGTCGGTAGAGATGGAGGGATGATGGCCGGAGATATTCTGTGACAGGTTTGGTTGGTGTGGCAGGATTTTTTTGTAAGGGGGGAAAAAAAAAAAGAGGGAAAAAGAGAGGAAAAGTAGGTGGGCGGAAGATCGGGTAAAAAAATAAAGAGCACGAGCGCCGGCACACAGAGTCACACGCAGCAAACGGGGCGAGACTCTTCCTGCTCCTCCACCAGGGCGGACCTCCAGGCGTCTCCGTCCCAAGTGTCAAGGGCCGCCCAGGTCGCAGCCAGCAGTAGTGCTGGGGATACGCAGGCAAAAAAATTTTGGGCAGCTTGTCATTGAGCCCTTTTAGGCAATTATCGGTGCCGATACGTCCCAGCTACGGCGGGCTCCATTCGAACGGGGGGGCCGTCTTGACGGCCGCTGGCAGGGGAAATCCTCGCCATCAAGAAATGGACGCTGGCGGGTGGTGATTGCTGAACTGAACTTGTCAAACCCCCCAGCAAAAGGGCGCACCCGTCCACCCGCCGCCGATGTCGTCCCTTATCGCGGGGCATTACATAATTCGTTGCAACCCGTCCTTAAGTCGTCTCCCCAGCTCTTATCAGCCCTGTTCAACTGAGCATTACATCACCAGCGCTGCTAGTATCGGGCGAGTCTCGCCATGCCATTGAGTCGGCAGTTGGCAGTGCAAAGACACCCTGAGCCCTTGGGTCGGCTCTGCCGTTACCAGACATGCTGCTGCAAGACTTTTCGTAACCGCCCCTCTCCCCCTCTCCCCCCAAAAAAGCTTTCATCACTTTACTATAGAGGTAGGAAATTGACGCAACGTTAGAGTTGGGCGAAGATCTGTCTTTCTCCGCCCCTCCAAGATCCGCCGTGCTCGGAGTTCCTCCCCGCCCGTGCACTCGACCATGGTCGCAATGCATAGTGCTGTGGCTTCCCTGCATAATCGCATAAGTGCATCAGGCCCTGCCCCCTTACCCACCCCACCTGCCAACCCAAAAAGACGGAGGGGCGGTGTTGGAGACCTTTCAACTTTGCTTTCACCGACTCGAGTCGGTGTCCCTGTTATCAATCTTTGAAAGAAGGCAAGCGTGTCGAACCCATGCTGCACCATCCCCTCGGAAACCCCGGGCCTGGTCCAGGACCGGGCGGTCTGATCTGCCTTGTTCCTCCAATGACTCTACGAATAATCTGACAAGCTTTGAGCGTCCACTGCCAACACGACTGGCAGCAACATCCCCACCGGGTCTCGGCCACCAGATGGCCTCACATGCACTCTCACTGTGTTAGCAGGAGGCGCTTGCTTGCATGCCAAGAATGCCGTTGCAAGGTCTCGTATTCAGCCGTGTCACTATCACCGCGCAGTCAAAAGGACATAATGTATGCCAGTACTAGCTACTGGGGGGAAGCCAATCAGTACCCAGGGGAGCTGTTTTCTGTTCTCAAAACACAGAGTGAGCACTCAAGTGAGGCGATCAGCTCGATATCAGGGCAATTTGAAGTTCAATCAAGCAATTCGATTGACATGCTACCCACGAGTTTGTGTGGGTCTGGTGTCTCGCTGGTCTTTCACCAACTAAAAAAGAAAAAGAAAAAGAAAGAAAAAAATCTTCCGTTGCTTAAGTTAAGAGCGCCTCGACTTGGCCTGAAGTCGCTCCTGAATCAATGTAAGAAGTTTGAAGAGAAAATGTTGTTATAGTAGCGGTGAGGCGGCCAAAGGCACGCACCTGTCTAGCACTTCAGGCGAACGCGGCTACCATTCCGCTTCATTTATATCGCTAGGGCTAATGGTTCCCAGATCGCATGTTGCGACATTTGTCGAGATGTCTTCGTTCTTTCACAGTATATAAAGCCGGACCCTCCTGCCCGTCACCGCCGCCTCGTCGAGCATTCTCTGGTTCGCCCTCCCCAGCATCCGCCTCATCAGGAACACCGTTCCGATACACAGGCCCGAGAAGGCGATCATCAGGAAAAACGCGAGCAGGTACCTCGGGCTATCCTCGGGCCTGAAGAAGAACGGGCTCCAGATGTTGCCGAACTGCGCCAGTAGACAGACGATGGCCGTCGCCGCCGCCCTCTTCTCCGGCGTTTGGCCCATCACGCTCCCGGCCCAGCTGAATATCAGCCCCGTCGACGCGAAGGCGCCAGGGAGGTACAAGAAGCTGGCAAAGTATCGCGCCGGGCGATTCGTCGTTGCGGCGGTGATGATGAAGCCCACTACGGCGGCGCACACAGGGCCAATAATATGCATCCCGCGATCAGCCCGCCGATCCGAGGAGACGGCGACGCAGAGGGCGACGGCCGCGGCGACGAGATACGGCGGCGCCGTGAGCACGAGGGTGATCGTATTGGAGCCGAGACGGAAGCCTTGCACGATGGTAGGGAAGAAGCTGTTGAGGCCGTGGGACGAGAGGTAGAAAGCTTGCATGCAGACCTGTCCGTGTTAGTCCAACCTCCATCGGGAGTGGGTTGGGGGGAGCTCACAAAAATCCATGTCCTCACGTCCTTCACCGCAAGGCTTAACCCGTTCCACACCGTCCCCTTCTCCTGTGGCGCCGACACTCTATCAGCATCCATCCGCTGCGCAGCAACTAGCAGCTCCTCATCCGTCATGAGCCACGAGCACACGCCCGTCTTGGATCCGATATAGTCCGGCAGGAACACAAAGGCCGTAAAGGCCGACGCGAAGCTTCCCGCGCCCTCTAAAGGAGCTGTAAGTACTAGGAGGTAGCTAGAGGAAACGTAGGGGTTTTCGAACCGATAATGAAAAGCCATTGCCATCCTGCCAGCCCGTGGGCGCCGTCGAGGTGCGCGAAGACGCCGGCCGCGATGAGGCCCGAGAAGGCCGTCGCGACGAGCATGCCCGAATAGAGGATGGCCGTACGGAAGGCGATCTCCTTCTGGGTGTACCAACAGGAGAGGACGTAGAAGATCTGGCGAGACGCAGGTGGTGTCAGTTGCTGGTGGAAGTGGGCGGGAAAAGAGGGCGTGCGTGACTTACGCCCGGGAAGAATGGGGCCTCAACGAGGCCGAGCACGACGCGGAGGGCGACGAGGCTGCTGAAGCTCTTGGCTGCCGCCGTCGCCGCCGACACGCACGACCACGCGAGTACGCAGGACGGGATGTAGATGCTCGGCCGGGTGCGGGTAAGGAGCATGTTGGACGGCAGCTGGGCAGCCATGTACCTGCACCCGGAATCAGCAGCGGCTCATGATCGAAACGAGAGACGGGGCCCGAGGCCTGGGGAAGAGGGGCTTACCCAACGTTGAATATTGAGACCGCTATGTTGAACTGATTCCCCACGAGTCCCAGATCCTTTTCGAAACTATCCAGCTTGGCTTGTCTGTTCACCCGCCCGCACGTCAGCCTTCAAGATTCTTCTGCCCGCCCCCCATGATACAGGCTGCTTCAAAGACGCCAGGGATTCCACCATACGCAAGGTTGTTCCGGTCGAGGTAGTTGAACAGGTACAGTGTCCAGATGACCGGCATGAGAGTCATGTCCAGCTTTCTGACCAGCGACTTCTCGGCGGCCCGCCACTCGGGGCGGGCCATGACCTCCTCGGTGGGCGTGCTGCGATATGGTGACGACGGCGACAGCGACGGCGGCGTTAGTTCGGAGGATGCGTGTTCGACCGTGTTGACAGAGACATCTTTGCCCGAAGGCTTGCTTCGGTCCATGATAACGGAGTCTGCTTGTTCGGTAGCACGCGAGAGAGGCAAGTTCCCTAAAAGAAACAAAGGGAGATCAAACACAGGATGGTAATGTAAGGTTGGATGAAGGGCTATTCTCTTCACTAACGAGGTTCGTTCCACAGATCGTCGGATTCCGGTGAGGAGCACACAAACACACACGCTGACACATACACGCCAACGGGTAAGAAACATATATGCTCTCGGAAAGGACAAGAAGGGTCATGGTTACGGGACCGAGAATACCTATATATCCCATTAGCTTTTTCCCTCCCGCCCCCATCCGTACGCAGACCAGAAGCATGTGGGAAGCGTCTAAACAGGCACAGCCGATGTCCCTGCAAGGCGAAAAGCATAAAGAGATCACCGCGAGCTTAGTGACCAGGGCGCCTGATGCAGCCTGGGCTATGTTCTGGTGTGTTCTCGTCGTGTCAAGTTGGCCGAGATAGTTTCCATGTTCCCAGTCCCCAAAGTCAATACCGCCAATACTTGCCTCCGTGCGCTTTCAAACATTCGAACCAAACTCTATGAAGGTTGCGGCCGCTGTGTGGGGTAGGCATGCCTACATAGCATAACAAGCCGTGCGATGAGAAGGGAAGGGGGGAGGGGGGCAAAATCATCTTTGCCAAGGCACTCACTCGGGTTTCAAAAAAAAAAAAAAAAATGGCCGCTCTCAACCACATCGCCAATATGCTAACAGTACTGATATCTCAGCAGCCTAGCATGCCTATATTACTCTAAACAACCAAATACAGCCTTTTTAGCATTAAAAACGTATTTATGAAGGCTACATGATTTTTGAAATATTTTGCAGGATTTTTCTAAGCGATAAGAGGGGAGAGTAAAAGTAGTGTTGTCTGTAGGCGGGTGTAGGAGCAAGCGGCCATTTTTTTTTTATTTTTTTTGGAACCCGAGTGCAAGGCAAGTAATGACGAAAAAAGCACGGTCTTCGGGCTGACAAGCTCGCCTGAAAAATTCAAACCGGTTTTGGATACACAATATCATCAGACGGTTCCGACTCCGGCCGATTTAGGACGGCCAGACGTGGGGGCCGCGGGCGGGATCAGCACTGCCGCGTCCTTCTGTACCCGTTCTGCAGTCAGACCAAGGCAAGGCAAGCCAGCGTGGACAAGCGACATCTCTGCAAGAGCATCGAGAATATAATACTGTCGTGATAATGGTGAGAGCTAAAAGCCACAGCTACTACCTAGGTACTTAAGGCCTACCATTACAGCACAACTATCGCGTGATGATGGCAGTTTTTATGATATTGATCGCAAGGAGAAGCTCTCATTACTACTACCAGGGCAGATACCTGGATACCTCATGGTTCTTTCAAAACCTTATATTGCGCAGAATATCGAGCATGATACCTATACGGTGTTATCCAACTGTGTAAGGGCATTGTTGTGGACCTGTACGACCGGGGACCGCCTTGGACTGATACCTCAGTTATACTCTATTCCCGGGGCAAAACACATTCTGGCCACTGAGAGTCGAAGCACTTGGAAGCTTTTACTCACCACATGATACCATACCATGTAGTAAGTACATCGTGATATTTTCTCAAACTGTGGCAGCCCTTTATCCCGCATTGCCTAGCGTTCTAGAGAGGAAAATAGCCGTTCGTTAATGTTAGCCAAGGTAGTTACTATCACAACGCACATGTATAAATGGCACGTTTGCGTTACGGGCCACACATACCCCGCCCAGCTTTGAACCACTGGTCCAAATGCTCGTCACGTCGCCCGTTCACTGGCTGCATATAACGGTCTCATCGTACAGCTCAGCACTGACGTTGAGAGCGTTCCGCTCCCTCATTCTGGCGACGACATGATCCCATTCAGAATGACGGCAGCAAAGTGGCAAACAGTCGACCCAAGTAACGTGCCCCGGTCGAGTATCGAGATCAACACCCCGTCACCAGCACACATCAAAGCAGCACGATCCAGCGCGATCGATGGCGTGCCTTGCCACTCTGCTCAACTAAGCGCGCTTTGTAATCGGTCTGCCCGGCTCTCCCCCACTTCGGGAGTTGCGGACTAGCCTTTGGCCCCCAACAGACACGAACGGAGCTGAATGGCCAGTCGTGGAGATACAGTCACTACCAACAAGTTAGTGATGTATGTCGTGCATCTTAGATGCATGGTTTCCAGACTTTTTGGTGGTTACTGTAGACTACCCCTACCACACGGCGGCATTGCCGTGCCGTTTCCGAAATGTCCGAACGGCGAGCTGGATGGAGACGGATCACCGCAACACTACCGCTGAAGAAGATCACAATGTGAACATGGGAACACACGGCTCTTGCGTCATGGGAGGCATCCTCATTGACTCCCATATAAACAACGTTGTGGTCTTGGCGGTCCCCTATACCCTTCGTTCTCAGCTGCCGGGTGTATTTAGACACCCCCGTTGACTGACCAGTCGGGAAACCTGACTCGGATTGCCCATTTCGACACTGAGCACTGAACTCTAATACCCAAGCGACCAACGTCATGCCGTCGAGTAGTAACAACACCTCGGCCCCGGTCTCGGCCGCGACGAAGCTGAGGCAGCGCCTCAGCGAGACAGACAATCTGATTCTTCTACCCGGCGTCTACGACGGCTTCAGCGCCAGGATCGCGCTCGAGGTCGGCTTCGATGGCCTCTACATGGTACGGTTTCCACTCATCCTTCGCCCCATCATTCACCTCTCGACGTTGATTACCTCCCCTCGTTTCACTTACTCAACCTTCAACGGACTAACACAACCACACACACACACACACACACACACACATAGACTGGTGCAGGAACCTCCGCCTCTAAACTCGGTCTCCCCGACCTCGGCTTCGCGACTCTTAACGACATGCGCTCCCACACCGAGATGCTGGCCAACCTCGAACCCTCCGTCCCCCTGGTCGCCGATGCCGACACGGGCTACGGCGGCCCCAACATGGTCGCCCGCACCGTCACGCAGTACGTCCGCAGCGGCGTCGCCGTCTGCACATCGAGGATCAGATCCAGACGAAGCGCTGTGGCCACCTCACGGGCAAGCAGGTCGTCGATGTCGAGACCTTTGTCGCGCGCATCCGCGCCGCGCCCGCCAGAGGATGGGCTCCGACATCGTCGTCATCGCGCGGACGGACGCCATCCAGACGCACGGTTTCGGCGAGGCCATGACCAGGCTGAAGGCCGCCGTCGCCGCGGGCGCCGACGTCGCGTTCCTCGAGGGCGTGACGACGGCCGAGGAGGCGAGAGAGGCCTGTGAAACGCTGAGGCCGACGCCCGTGTTGTTAAACATGGTCGAGCACGGCGCCACGCCGTCGTGGACAGCGGCCGAGGCCAAGGCACTCGGGTACCGGATGATGATTGTACCGATGGCGGCCATGGCGCCTGCGTACGAAGCCATTCGCGAGTCGCTGGCGAAGCTGAAGGATACGGGTAAGGTAGGCACGAACTCGCACTTCTCGCCAAGGAAACTGTTCAGCATCGTCGGGTTGCAGGAGGCAATCGACTTTGATGCAGCGGCGGGCGGGTCTTCTTATAGCAAGTTGTGAGGCCGGGCCTCGTTTCCCGAGTCTTGCGCGTGGTAGCAGACAAATGGGATGGCGAGTAATGAAAAATGATGTCCAAGAGAGACCTGTTCATGTTAGATTCTCGTGAGATTGACCGCATCCGTCTGGAGCAAAAGAGAGTTCCAGACGGACCAAACTTTCGTGGAAAGGATGGACCAGATCGGAAAGCCCCCAGGAAATTATACCGTCGTCTCTCCAACTCGCTCGTTGAGTTTGATCAACGAACATGACCCCCGCGTTATCCCCGGTTCCGGTGCGGCGGGTAGCATCTTTCTCGATGCCCCGAGATCAAAATTCGCTTTCCCACGTCTCGCAAGTTAGCAAATCATCGACTGGCTTCCGTCCAATCGTCTTCCGAACTGTCCCCATGCGCGTGCACCCCATGCATTGGTCGCGGGCGCAATTCCAAGGCTTGGGAGTGTACTGGTCACAGATATCGCTGCCCAGCCCGTATCGGGAGGTCGGCGTAGATACTGAGAATATATGCCAGGCTCAAACGAAGAGGTTAGTCACACATGGCCGGCTATCTTGCCTCTTCGTCTGAACCTCTAGCAGTCTGTCAGCACCCGTTCTAGGTCAACCTTAAGGTGGCAAAAGTTTACCGATCAGCGATATACCAAGTGGCAAAGGCAGCAAGTACCCCTTCACGTAACGGGCCTAGACTCCGCTCAAGCAACGGACATCGCACCTAGCAGCAAGTCAGAAGCACCGTGGGCACAGCGATCAACGTCTCCCCTTGACCCATCCATGACAAATACATTGTGCATCCTCATAATCAGCAGGCCATGCCACCACCATGCACTGACGGAAGTGGACAGCCCCGCAGTTTACTGTGTGAATGGTGAGCGGCGACGCAACCGGTGCGATACATTGCTGACGACCTCCTTCCCAATCACGTCTGGGCGGCCAAGAAGCCTGCATCTGAAACGGATCTATTGCCGAGAAACAGTCTTTTCGTACTGATACAGGCCATTACACGCCCTTTACAAGGCACCGAGCTCCTTGAGCTTCGCAACAAGCCCATCGACATCCTCAACCTTGCCGCCACCTTGCCGCACGGGAGGCTCTGTAGGAAATGGTCAGCAAAACATTTCATTGCTGATCCGGCTTTTGCCAGCGACAATAACAACCGCGCCCTTAGCAGAGAGGGCGATGCGGGATGGACCATGGGCGACTTACCCGTAACCTTGAGCACCTTCAACCGCTTCTCAACCCCGATGCCGTAGTCGGCCAGCTTCTTCTTCTCGAGAGGCTTCTTCTTGGCCTTCATGATGTTCGGCAAGCTCGCGTACCGCGGCTCGTTGAGCCTCAGGTCCGTCGTGATGACCATCGGTAGCTTCCCCTTGACCGTCTCGACGCCGCCGTCGACCTCACGTGTGACGCTGACGCTGTCCCCCTCGCCGAACTGAACGACGCTCGCCGAAGTCGCCTGCGACCAGCCCAGGAGGCCGGCCAGCATCTGGCCCGTCTGGTTCGCGTCGTCGTCGATGCTCTGCTTGCCGAGGATGATGAGGTTGCTCTTGTGTTCCTCGGCGGCCTTGCGCAGCAGCTTTGCGACGCTCAGCGGCTCGAGGTCGTCGCCCTCCTTGGTCTCGACGTGAATCGCACGGTCGGCGCCCATGGCCATGGCGGTCCGCAGCACATCGACGGCCTTGGGGGGGCCCGCCGAGATAACGGTGATGTCCTCAACGCCGCCGGGGGCGCGCTTCTTCTCGCGGATGCGGACCGACTCCTCGACCGAGAGCTCGTCAAAAGGGTTCATAGAGTGCTTGACGCCGGCCGTTTCGACGCCTGTCTGGGCCTTGTTGACGCGCGGCTTGACCTGTTGTTGGGTGTCGGCTTCCCGTCAGCTACGCCGATCACAAGCCAACGCTGCTCCGGGTGGGAGGTGACGCAGAAGCTCTGGATTGCGTTAAGAGGACGTACGGCATAGTCAATGACCCGCTTCACGGGTACGAGGATTCTGAGGGCGGACATGGTGAGCTGTGCGCTGCTTCAATGACCAGGTGTTGATGTGCGAAGGGGGTTCCCTTTGGCAATTCGGGAATTTGGAGGTTCTTCCATAAGGCGTTGGGTCCGTGTCGTCACTGGGGGAAAATGGGACCGCCGTCCGCTGTAGCGATACCGGCTAACCTCGGGTCACTGCCCCACCTTAAACCCTTTTCGGTCACGCAGAAAGCCAGACGCCGACTTGTGTGCACATACAAGGTATACCTGTTAATTATCTAATTATCGCCTTCCTGACTGATGCTTGGATGGCGTCCGTGTCCGAAGACACGTCGGCTTTCAAACTCCCGACAATATTTGTCGCAATGGTGCTTGACATGGTGACGTGGTGACATGGCAGATCCGCCATGGCCAAGCCTTCGTCGGTTGCAATGCTACTACCAACAGCATCTCATGTGCCCAAACAAGTGAAATTGCAACTCAAAAGTGATATTCTATGACATGCAGGCCTGCCAAAGCACGATGATCACTGACTCAACCCCGGCCTCCGTCCTCTTGTCACCGACAAACGCTGTCATACGCTTCACCAGTCATCCCAGCCGTCGTTGTCCTTCTTCGCAGCAGGCGCCGCAGCACCGCTCGTCTTGCCGCCCTTGCCCATAGCAGCGGTGCCAATCGAGCTGCTGCTGTTCCCCTGCCTCTGATCCGCAAGGCTACTAAAACTATCCCAAAAGTCCTTCTTGCTCTCGTCTAACGGTGCCTGCCTGTATGCGCCGCCGTGACTGCTGCCGCCGCCGTTGCTGGGCCCGCCCTCGACAAACCGGTTGAAACCTTCCTGGGCGTTGCGAGCGCTTTGCTGGGCGACGCGCTGCGCCTGCTTCGCAAAGTCGGACTCGGCCAGCTGTTCAAGGAGGCCGTCTCGTTAGCCCAGAGTTCCTTGTCCGGACCGGCGCTGGCGGAGATAGAATAGAAGAGTCACCCACCTGTTTCGCTGTGGGCTGAATATAGCCATCGTTGACCGTCTTGGCCGTCTTGGACACCGTGCTTGTGAACCAGCCGAATCCCTTGGTCAGAGCGGCCACCGGGTCCTTTTGTAAGTCGTCGACGGTCGGGATGCCAGTGTCCTTCTTCTCGGGCATGGGGGTGCTACCGAAGCCCGCGTATTTGCCTCCCTGGCTGGGCGGCAGGTCGTCGGGTCGGGAGGCATTTTCGGCGCCGAGCTTGGAGAAGTATTTGTCGTCCACCTTGACCTTACCACCGGGGCTGGCCGAGCGGCTGTTCGTGCTGCCCAGCGGCGTGCTTGTGCGGCTGGCAGGCTTCGGTGCCGCTGCCGGCGCAGGCTTCTTCTCGCCTGGAACGTACTCTTTACCCTCGACCTTGGCCGAGAGCCTCTCTTTCCACTCCTCACCCACCTCGCCGCTGTATCGCTCCGCGATCGTCGCGTCGTCCCACGTGATTCCCCTCATCTTGGTGTCCTCGTGCTGCTCGAAAAAGTTTCGCCAGTTCTCGTTGCCGCCGAGGCGCATCCGCTCTATCTCGACCTGCTTGAATGCGTCCATCGAGATGCTGCGTACGAAGGAGATGTGTACGCCGAGACCGCGGTGGACGCCGGCGCATGACAGGCAGATGAAGATACCGAACTTGGGGGAAGCCCATTGCGGAGACGGGGCGTTGCAGTCGCAGCAGACATTGTTCTTGGCCTCCTTCTGGATCGCGGCCAGCTGGGAGGCGAAGGGGGGTTAGCGGAAGACCACACGGTCGCAATTAGCGATACCACATGCGGAAGAATTCACCTTGGCGCGCGTCTCGGGATCAACCTCCCACATGGCCTTAGAAGCCATCGTGGGAAGTGTTCAGTCGTGGTAATGAGCGAAAAAGAAGTGCCTGGCGGTAAAGCGTTGAATCGAAGGAAGTTTGGATGGTGTCGCAGCAAGAAACTGTGGAGGGGCTTTCCTGATGCCCGATAAGGGGTTTGCTGGCTCCGGACCAGGGTGCTGGAGTCTGGGCTTGCGTGTCTGGGTCTTTGACGCTTGCCCTGCTCTGGCTTTAGTGCATTTGATTTGCTTGGGTCGGCGAGAAGGACACGCAGACAATAAATTGCTTCCAATCCGTCACACACACATAATTGTACAGCTTAATGAGGCACCTCTCGAAAAGAAGCCATACATTCAATGGGGGGCTTTTTTTTTGTCAAAAAACAAAACAAAACCGGACAGCATACAGCAGTCAGTTTGCCAGGTATGGCCCAAAGACAGGGGGGAACAGCAGTATTTCATGGGGTTCTGTTGGAGACTCGAACGACAAAAGGTTCCAGACTGCGTTCTAGGACACTTGGCTTTTGGGGCTCTAGTACCGTAAGAGCCAATAATCATGCTCCAACTACGCAAATGCACCACTGAAACCAACATGTTCCCACTACCTAAACAATGATGCTAGTCATAATATCCCAAGGAACACGCTAGATACTTTGCATTACATGGCCTATCTATCGCGCAGCGGATCACCTTGTCTAATGACGTTGAGACGAGCTCTGCAAACGACATCACATAGCATCATCGTTTTTGAATACAGCATTCAAACACACTATTTTCTTCTTGTTCTTGGTGATGCACCGCCTTTCATTCTTAACTGCCAAAAGCTACCCGATTTTATTCGTTTTTGCGCCGAACTTTTCCTCTTCCTTCCAAACCGCCTCCAGCTAAAGCTACTGTACAACCCAGCGTTGGGTGACGGAGAAAATGGAGGTTAGGTAACAAATACAGAGAGGTGGCCGGTAAGATCATGTGTATTAGTTTAGGGATGAGAGCAGCCCTGAACATCTTGTTTGCCTTATCTACCAAGAGCGAGTCTGGTCAGAAGGCAAAAGTAGATGTAGTTGGCCACCCGTCTTGGGGGGGCACTTCCAAAAAAAAGAAAAAAAAAATGAAAGTCGTCGTAACGGGTACCGCCTCATAAAGCTCGTAAAGGCAGCATCTCTGTATGTTGGCTCAGAGACACGCCGGGGCTGTAGGTTGGTCGCCTACATTTAGGCGGTGGTGGCAGGGGCGGCATCCGCGGGGGTAGCAGCAGGAGCAGCCGCGGCCTCCGTGGCACCAGTGCCGTTGACCTTGTTCTCCTCCTTGGTCTCCTCCGTGGGAGCGTTGGCCTCCTCGTCGGTCTTGTCAGGGCTGTCAATAGCGACCTTGACAGCGATCTCGCGGCCCTCGATCTCCTTGCCGTTCATCTCGGAAACAGCCTTCTGTTGGAGTTCCTCGGAGGCGAGGGTGACGAAGCCGAAGCCACGACCTTTGCGGGGCTCACCGCGGGCCTGAAGCTTCTTGATCATGAAGCGAGGAATGGGACGCAGAGCGATCTTGGCGGAAGAAGGCTCATAGGCAGCGAAGAGCTCCTTGAGCTATTGGAATGTGTCAGCCAATGGTCAAGTACAAAATACAAAGCGGGTAACTAACCTTCTCCTCGGTCAGGTCGTAAGGCAGGTTGGCGACCATGACCTTAGTCTTGGAGGCGATGCCATCGGCAGGGGGGCCACGCTCGCGGCGCTCACGGGGAGCACGGGCTTGACCAGGCTTCTCGCCCTCGCTCTTGGTGTCCTTGTTGGTAGCATCAGTCAGAGGAAGGACCTCAGAGGTAGCAGGAGCGCCGGCGGGAGCCTCGGCGGCAGCAGCCTCGGCGGGGGCACCATCCTCCTATATAATGTCAGTAGTTGTACAGTCGATGTGGATATAGATATGACTCACGCGGCCACCGCGGGCACCGCGACCACCGCGACCACGGCCTCGTCCGCGGCCACGGCCGGAGGCGCGGCGGCGGTTGCCCTCGCCAGCACCCTCACCGTTGGCACCCTCGGTCTTCTCTCCAGCGGGCTCAGGCTTGCGGGCAAGCTGAACCGAGACCTTACGCTCGAGAATCTCCTTGCCGGAAAGTTCAGAGATGGCGCGCTCGGCCTCAGAAGGAGTGGAGAGGTCGACGAAGGCGTAGCCAACCGGACGGTCGGTGCGAGGGTTCTTAGGAATGGAGACGGACTCGCTGTGGGAAAAGGCGGGTCAGTATGAGCTGGCATAAGTGACGCAAGTGGGTGGGAATTTGCGGGGCTGATGAGGGAGGAGAAGCCACGCTGCAACATCGTGACAGCCGAACGAGGCGGTCTAGGCAATAGGTGAAGCGAACACCACGATGCTGACCCCAGCACCGGTGTGGTACAACTTGAAGGAGAAGACGCAACCAAGGTATGCATGGCATCAGATGTGGTGGCAAAGCTCGCTGGTAAAGATGCAGCGTGCCGGCAGCGGGCTATCGATAGAAGCTGCAGGGGCTAACGAGGGTAGACGGACATGATGGTGATGATGATGATGATGGTGGTAATGAGCCGAAAAAACTTACACAAGGTAACCCTTGAAGAACTCCTTCAACTCCCCCTCCGTTGTCGCGTAGGCCAAGTTGCCGATGTAGAGACGACGACCCTCAGCTGCGCTAGCGAGGACGGCATCGTTGTTGGCGGCAGGCTTATCGGCGGCCTTGTCGGAGATAGTGGCATTGCTCAGAGCATTGGTAACGTCATTGACGGCCTCGGAAACCTTCTCGGCGACAGCAGACATTTTGGCGGTATTGGTCTGGTAGAGGGAGATTGGAGCTTGGGTGGTTTAGGCTGCGTTCCGGTGGAAGTGTGATAACAGATGACGTGCGAACTTGGACCCGGTGACAGGAACGAAGATTCGGATTGATGAAGAACTGAAGTTCGGTGAAGTTGAACTCTGAAACAATGAGGGGGAATTTTCTCAGGGTAGCTTGGTGCCCTAGAAAGCTTGAAAAAAGTTGACAGACGACGTTGCGTTGCGCGGTGACACAGGATCTTGAAGTTGTGATGTGGAGGGAAAGGAGAGAGGAAAGGGATGGCTCGAGCCGCGCGACCTCAAATACAAATATTTTTTTTCCCTCTTGGTGAGCAGGGGGACCGACGGACGAGGGTAAGCGAGGCGCAAACCCACTGAACAGCAGGTGCGGCCCATGTTCTGGGGACCTTGGGATGGCAAGAGCGGGTTACTGGCTGTTGTGGCGGTGCGGAAGGACGAGGGTGCGTGTGGGTACTTTCCTATCGTGTCTGCGGCAACAGCGCAGGGGGTTGAGGTTTAAGTGGGCAATAGGAGTCCGAATAGAAGGAGAAAGGCACGAATGGAAATGACGGCCAGGCCAGCGCAGGCAGCTTTTCACGTCTGCTCGCCGGATGACGAAATGCCAATGGTGTTCTGTCGCGATTACCATATATTATCAACACAGCGTCGGTATATAGACTGGTTCTGTCTTGCTCTGGTGGCACTGCTTTCTTTTCTTCTTGTTTGTCTACATCTGATATTGTGCATCCCGTGTCTATTGCAAGAAATCATCTGCATCGCACGGTTGGTGTCTCCTGGCATCATCTAGCAACTACCTAGCTATCCATTCACCGGTTAAGGTCCCCCGGAGGGAGAAGGTGACAGCGACCACGGTGCGTGTCCTGGGGAGGCAAGAGCGGTGGGACACCATCGAAAAATGGATCCACCCGATAGTGTTGAACATGGCAGGTACATTTCCAGGCAAGCCACAGAGCCGGGCGTCAGGAGTAGGACACGCCATACCCCTGCAAGTAAAGAGAACACAGTACATAGTTTGTGATGAATGGTAGGAGCTTCTTCGTTGCTTCTTCTTCTTCTCCCATGCCTTCTAGGGTATCTATCGCCTTTGGCCACATAAGCCACATCATCAATAGCAGCACGCGGATATGCCTGACTGGCTCGACTTGCTTCTCTGCTCTGCGCTGCGCTGCGCTGCAACCCGCACGAGAAGAAATTCGTGTGATCTGCCTACCTAGTGTACTATGTAGGCGGTGACAACCGCATCGGCCTATCAGTGGAATGGTATGGTATGACTCTTTCCCCGCAAATTGGTTGCGATGGGATCCCAGGCCAGCCATGCCTGATCTGGTGTCCACCCGCTGATGTGCGTGTTCGTGGAACCCACCACCAACCAGAAAGGCGACAGAGATCTCGGCAGCTACGGCCTGCCCTCCTTCCCCTGAGGTGTGCAGAGGTTTGCGGTGGCTGCGTACATGTGTTTTGAAGGCAGGAGCTCTTTAGATGCCATTCTAACATCTGCAATATCAACAAGCGTCTTCCAATGCGGCGGCTTACCCACAAATCCCAATCGGGTTGGCCGTCGACTCTTCGGCCAATAAAGTTGCAACAATCACTCACTGGTGAATTCCCATGGATAGTACGGATATGTCGGGCCATGCTATGGTGTTTTCCTCTACGATTGGGGCTGGTTGCTACATGTGCTTTTGACGTAAAGTATGCATTAAGTATTGAAGCAGTTCATGTCACGAAGAAGCTGTGGGCTCGATTTAGTTTGACACCTCCGGACTTCCCAGTAAACGCCAGTTTCATCTGCCATGGCAGCACAGCTCCATTCCAGAAGCCGGTTCGCGATTTGCCACCGCTCGGCTTTTTGCGGTTGACCGTTTTTCCAATCTACTTCATCCAGGGTCCTGCTACGGGTCGCTCAAACCTTGCGCAAGGTGAACCGAGAGTAATGCTTCGTATTTCCCCCTCCTTGCAGTCGTCTGTAGCCCCGTTCGACATCGCGGCTGCTCGTCGTTACACTCCTGTCGGGTGGTCACGAGAGACATGCGCCGGAGATTTAATCCAAGGGTCACCAAGGTCAACAGCCGCTGTCCAGACCTCCACCGATTGAGTTTGGTCCTACCCTACCTTACCTCATCGGCTAGGCCAAGTGCCAATGCAGTAGTAGTGAGTGTACTGGCTCCTTGGGTTGCTTGCCAACTCCCTGCAGGAGCTCGTCGACCAAGCCCTCTTCTTCTGCAACAGAGGGTAGAGAATGCAGAACACCTGGCAGTGTAACAACACAGGAATTTTCGCTCAGTCACAGTACCTAAGGTGAAGAGGGTATATGACAAAGAGCGTAAACTCACTTGTTGGACCGGCCGACCGACGAAGGCTTTCGGGCGAATGCCCATTCGGGCCCCGTCCTCCGTCCTCGGCTGACACCGTCCTTCCGTATCCAAGGCATGGGACCGCGGAAAGCTGCTTGGTGTCCGAAATTGGACCCGAACGATACAATTTCCCGTGGCCCACTGGATTTCGCGGAGCGCATGAAGGCTTTGGGAGGGTCCCCTGGCACGCCACGCTAAGCTCCCAGGATCCCAACGGCGCCATGCAGGGGATGGAGGCATGGTGAGAAACTTCCTTTCCCCTTCTCCTGGCTTCTAATTACCCGTCATCCATCATCCTGTTCTTCGTCTGATATCCGAAATTCCTGTCAAGACTCGCGTGTTATCTGTACGATTACGCATGGCGATTGTTGATCCACTGTCAATCTCCCAATTCTGTGGCTTCGGCGCAAAAGCCCGTTCTTCAGCAAAAGCGCCGGTGCCAACTATACGTTCGTCGTATTCGCGAAAGCCATTTCGCCTGTTGCCCACCTTGGACTATTCATACGCTTGCCCATGGATACCTATCTATCACCAGGAGAGAGACTTGCAGGGTGCGGTGGCGTGCCTGAGTCGCGAAGCTTTCCGGCAGTTTCGCCTTAGCTGTGCT
Source organism: Colletotrichum sublineola (assembly GCA_020631755.1). Classification (NCBI taxonomy): domain Eukaryota; kingdom Fungi; phylum Ascomycota; class Sordariomycetes; order Glomerellales; family Glomerellaceae; genus Colletotrichum; species Colletotrichum sublineola. The sequence continues at coordinate 2,081,299 of JAHSQG010000005.1, read as the reverse complement.
GGCGCACCAAGGAGCCTCAGTCTTCTCCACAGGATCTTCTTTAGAACGGGGCGCTGTCACTCGCCTTGCGCCGAGGTGACACCAGCACCGGCCGCCCGTATCCGCGGTGGTTCCAACCCGGCATGCCTAGCCTTTTGCCTCACTCACTTGCCATGCAAGGCCCGGCACGCCGCATCTTTTGGCGGCTCCATTTTCCTCATTGCCGCCCTAGTCCCAACACGATTAGGTACGGCACAATACTGACAGACTCCCAGTCGGCAGCTAACCCCGCATGGCTTGGATGCGATTCTACTCCCATGGTTGTGGCGCATAATGACATGTTCCGGATCCATGCCGGTGGCTGGACGTCACACAGACACTTTGTACACAATCCCCCGTGCCCCGAATAATACGCTTTCCTTGACGCCTCAAGATTCATTACTTTGTCCATGTCGTTAAATCTAAGTGTTTGGTTTTTTTATTGATGCCACCTTCTCCCTAACTCGATGCTTGAATCGCACGTCAGACTAGGTGACAACACGTGACTCTTTTGAGGGCATCTGTATATCCGCCACATGGCACCCGCGGCTCCGATGCCGCACAGAAAAAAAAACCATATCCAAAGAAGCTGCACCACCACCACGCTAACAGGCCTCGGGTCCGCACTTAATTAAGAGTCAATCCGCCGACGACACTTGGACTCCATAGATGTTTCTGTCAGCACTAGAACTCAGCAGCTTGTCAACTTGAAATTCCAGTTCAATGTCGTTGAGGCAAAAGCTCGACTTGAAAAAGAATAGGGAAAAGTCCGGACAGAGACATGACAAACTCCATGATCGGCCCCGAGCCGGTGCGGGTGGCGGAAGTGCCCGGCCGGTCCATGTTGATCCTCTACGGCTCGGAGACCGGCAATAGCCAGGACATCGCCGAGGAGATCGAGCGTGACGCCCAGCGGCTGCACTTCAAGACCAGGGTCGATGAGATGAATGGCGCTCAGCTGGTAAGCTACCCTGACCCCGATTCCCTTGGTATCTTGACGTGCTGGCACAGAGGAATTCCCGGCTTCCCAAACCCGCAACCGCAGTACCAGCCTGGCATGCAACGATCGGAGCAGAATATTAACTCGTTGCCTCCCTAGAGCACACTCCTCCAATACACTCTCGTCGTCTTCGTCATATCGACTACGGGTCAGGGCGACATGCCCCGCAACTCGGGCGCCTTTTGGAGGAGCCTGTTGAGGAAGAAGCTGCCCCCGGGGTGCCTCAGTGCCGTCAGGTTCACGACTTTTGGGCTCGGCGACAGCATGTATATCAAGTATGTCTCCTCTGGGCCTTGTGCGTTTCTTCCTGTTTGTAGAACTAGGTGGTTTTGTGATTTCCCTAGAATCTAACATTGGTAACAGGTTCAACTGGGCTGCCAGAAAGCTCCATAAGCGACTGGAGCAGTTAGGGGCCGTAGAGTTTTATCCCCGAGGGGAAGCCGATGAGCAGGACTCGGATGGGTGAGTTTTCTTTCGTCGCTGGCCGGCCGTTCGTCTTTGTTTACCCTGCCGAGCGGCAGCAGTATTGGCCGCAATTGTTTGTAGTTCTTTGTCCTTTCACATCGGTCTTGCTTGTAAACGAACCATAGAAATGAGTCGCTTCTGCTACTCTTTCCCCTTTACATGCGTTCCACCGGGGCACTAGCTGTATGGAAGATATCTTTCCGCGAAAGCTACTGACATACCTTCAGTGTGGACGAAAGGTATATGCCATGGGCGGCAGACCTGCGAAAGAAACTGCTCGATCTATACCCCCTACCTGAGGGACTTGCTCCTATCCCAGACGATGCCCTGCTGCCACCTAGATACACTGTTGGGTTGGCATTAAGTCCGGACGAACGCCATAGTCAAAGCCTGGAACAGAGTCCTGGGAGCTACACGAACTGCTATGGTGTCGAAGCCGTAACCCAGGAACCTCAATCAAAGGGTGCCGATACCGACGCGACGGACACAGTCGAGAATCTGATCCAGAAAACAACCTCCATCACAATAACGGAAGACCATTCGTCAACGAATGAGGTCAGAATTCCGTCCCAAGAACCACGAGAAGTCGAGCAGCCGTCCCAGGCCCTCCTCCCCATCCCCGGCGGTCTAGACGCCTCTCTCGAGCTCAACCAGCGAGTAACACCGGAAACCCACTTCCAGGACGTCCGCCTTATCCGTCTCGCCCTTGACACGACCTCCAGCGGACCGCCTTCGATACAGCCCTTTGACAGCCTGACGATATACCCCAAAAACTTCCCCCAAGACGTCCAGAAGCTCATAGATCTCATGGGCTGGTCCACAATCGCAGATTCGCCCCTTTCCTTCGCCCCTACTACTACTACTTCGTCTTCCGACGCCCCCCCGAGGCAACCATCTCTCCCTCGCGGCCTTCACGTCGACCCCCACCGCCCAACGACCCTCCGCGACCTCCTCACGCATAACCTTGACATCACCTGCACCCCGCGCCGTAGCTTCCTCAAGGACATGTCTTACTTTTCCTCGGATGAGTACCACCGCCAACGCCTCCTCGAGTTCACCATGCGCGAGTACACGGACGAGTTCTTCGACTACACCACCCGGCCCCGCCGCACCATACTCGAGGTCCTCGAGGAGTTCACTTCGGTCCAGATACCGCTCGCCCGCGTCCTCGACATGTTCCCCGTCATGCGCGGCCGGGACTTTAGCATCGCTAGCGTGGACCACCACGACGGCCACCATGACGACACCTATGGCCCTTTTTCACCCTCACCAAAACAAGCAGCCGCCTCGACAACGAGTGTGACCCTACTCGTGGCGCTCGTCAAGTACAAGACGATCCTCCGCAAGACCCGCCAGGGCCTCTGCTCGCGCTACCTCGAGTCCCTCACCCGCGCCGGCACGCCCATCCGCGTGGCCCTGAACCGAAGCTCCGCCTCCCTCCATGGGCCGGCCCACGCCTGCCGGCCCCTATGCGCCGTCGCCACCGGCACCGGCGTCGCGCCCCTCCGCCTATTCGTCGAGGAACGCCTCTCCCACGCCTCGTCGGGGGAGGCGCGCGTCGGCGACACGGCCGTATTTTTCGGTAACCGCAGCCGGGATGCGGATTTCCATTTCCGTGATGTGTGGGAGGACCTCAAGGCACGCTACGCCGCCGCCGCCGAGACCCGGGACCCAGCGGGACCGGGCGGCAACTTCGACGTCCATACAGCCTTCTCCCGCGACCCATCCGCTCCGCGGCAGTATGTCCAGGACGTGATCCGGCAGCACGCCCCGACAATTCGCGCCATGGTCGCCGCGGACGCCATCTTTGTCGTCTGTGGCGGCAGCCTGAAGATGGCGCGCGCCGTCAAGGAGGCCGTCAGGGACTGCCTCCGGGAGAACGCTGAGAAGTACCCCGACAACGCAGCAGTGGACGCCGCGTTCACGGGGCTGACATGGTGGGAGGAGATATGGTGAGGGGGCGAGTGTGTGGTTGAGATGGGAGGACCCCCGAAGGCGGGCTGCTCTGGGCGTGGACTGGGACGCAGATGGAAATGACAGAGTACCAAGAGATCCGAGGTGACGGTAACGACAGCACGCTTCGCGATGTCGGCGAAGCACTATGGAGGCTTCGAGGCAGTGGTCAAAAGACGCTGCCCGAAAGGATAGACTTTGATGAAGGCGTCATCGTAGAAAGACACCATAGACAGGATGCCCACCACCGGCCGCCCGGAAGAGATTGATTGGCATCACATCAAGGATGAAGCGGAACACTATCGTTCTCTTTAACGGATTTTGTCTCTTCGCTATGGGAGGACTTGCTACATGTCTCCAAGTCTCATGAAATGTGGAAACATGTACATATACACGTATGGTTTGTTCAACCACGTTTCCGGGGCCCACCCGCCCGCAACCTTTGCTCGTCTATCGAGATATTTCCAAGAGAAAAGAAAGAAGAAAACAGGTTAATCTTCAGAAAGACGTCCGAGGCCCTCTGCATGTCGGGTCCCGCCGTATCTGCGTCCTGTTCTTCGTCACTCGGAACACGGCTCATCCTCTGACGAAACAAGCCAGCGCCCCAATCAAGGGAAATAAGTACAAAAGAAAAAGAAAGAAAAAAATCCGGGTCTCGATTTTGTGTATACCCAGACGCCCCAACATTTTCGCTCGCTGATATATATGTCCATATTTAAGGGGGTATTCCCCTGGTTGTCCCGAACGCCGTCGCTTTTGATCTACCATGCCTGGGAAAGAGTGACTTTGAGTTTTTTTTTTTTTAAAAAAAAAAAAAAAAAAAAAAAAAGAGAGAGAGAGAAGAAGAAGAAGAAAAGAGAGTGGAGAAACAGAAGTGAAAATAGTGTGCCGTCCGCTCTTCTGTGCGGCCGAGAATTATAAGTAAGTAGTATCAATGAATTTCAAATGGCCAAACGGAACAGTCAGTCCGTCCTCAATCCTCCCAGCTGTAACGTCGTTCCGCCGGCTGAGGAATGTGAATCAACTCGGACCCGTCGAGGCGGTGCAGGCTGCGAGGTGAGCCCGAGTCTACTTCTTGGTTTCTGGCCTCTTCCCGGAGGCTTGCTTGCCTCGTCATCTCTTGCGCAATCAACTCTTCCTCGAACTCGGTCCAGTTGCTTCCCAAAGTGTCGGTCGAGGCGCGGTTCGCGGCCAGGACCTCGGGAACAGCAGCAGCGGGGATCGCTAGAGGGAGCGCCGGTAGAGGAAGTCTCGGAGGTCTTGTTGGCGGTGCTGGTAAGACAATGTTCTCTGGCAAAGGGCCTAAGCAAATCACGTTTGTGAATTCCATCGGCGGCGCCCTGTGGTGAGTCGGAAGGGGAGACGTAGGTAGGACGGGGACCGGGATGGACGCCGGCATACTTGAGGAGTTTGCAGTAGACGATGTAAAGGCCTCACTCTCGGGAGAAACGGGATAAATCAAGGGGTTTCCGGCGTTGCTGTCTGTGAAAGCCGGTCCGTGGAACGACTGGCCATCCATCCAGGGGGACAGGAGATCCGACGTGCGGTTCGTCCATTCCCCAGAGCCGAAGCTCAGTGGCGACGGTAGTGATCCACGAACCAATGTTGGGGATGCAGACGGCAGCGACCCATACTCTTCAGGTCTAAAGGTTGCAGCAGGACTGATATCCCTTAACAACTTTTCTGAGGGCGGGAAGGCTCCGGGGGTTACGGGTGGGCTATATGCCGGCGCAGGGCTTTGGAGACGAATCTCTACATTTCTTGTTTCCACGTCGAATGTGTCCATGTTATACCTGCCGCCCGTTTCGAAGTCTGTGGGTGAAAGAACCGACTTGCCGTCGTTATTACCCAGTTCGGCCGGATCCGCCACAACTGGCAGTTCGTACAAAGCGTGGTTGGCGTCAGCTCCCACCTCGGCAGGGTAGGAAGAGCTGCCTATCACCTCATGTGCAGAGGCTCCTTTGGCCTTCTTCTTTCCAAGTATCTTGATGAACACCATGGCCACCGGGCTCTTGGGCGGCTCTGGCATGATCGAGGAGGCAGCGTCCTTACCGTCCTTACCGTCCTCCAATGCTCTGATCATTGCTCTCGATTTGTTTCGGCGGCGATAGAAGTACCACCAAGCCAGCATGGTGACGCAAGCCGCGATCGCTCCCGCCACAATACCACCCATCTGCGCCGTCGAGAGGCCGTCATGCAGGTTCATCGAAGCCGGCGGCGGAAGGGGGCTGTTGTTTGGCTGCGCTACGTTATGGAGCTGCAAGGACTCTAGTGGCTCGTTCGGGAAGAGGGCCTGGTGGAGAGAGAAGACGCCAGTGTCGTACTTGGTGATAAGGTAGGCTTCCTGCAGGAACGATCTCCCAATGACGAAGGTGTCTGTCAGGCTGGATGCTCGTCGCAGAGGGAAGTAAGGGACGGCAGGGTCGCCGTATTGGATCGCGTCGCTCTGGAAGGGGTACCGCAAGGCTTGGGCGAAGGCCGCGGCAGTGATGGTGATGTTGACGACGCCGGGAACAGTGAGTGGATGGCCGAAGTCGTCGCTATTGTCCTGGCTGGTAAAAGAGAAGGTGAATGAGTAGGACGAGCCAGACTTGAAGTCGGTGTACTGGCCATCTGTGAGGGTGTACAGGTTGAATGTGCTATTGTAAGTCAGGTTGAAAGCTTCGGCGAACTGGTCGCAAATGGCGTCCGGCAGCCAAAGATAGGGTGTCGAGCTGTCAATCAAGGCGGTAAAAGAAGTCGACATGTCGGACAGAATGCGAGTGCTGGTGTTCCAGCCATCCGGCAGCGCCTTCTCCGGACCGGTTGTCACCTCGATGGCACGGACGAGGGCGTGAGGTAGTCCATCGCTGGGATCCAGGGAGAAGTCGTCGTTGTGCTGTACGAATCGGCTCTTGTCGTAGCCTCCTAGAGTCAGAGAACAAGGCGTACCAGAAACGCCCACTACACGCTGTCAGGTCAGATACCGGGTGGGGAGGGGTTGTCACACTCACTGTAGTGAGCTCCAGCAGTGTAACCGTAGCTGTAGCTGGGAATCCGACCGTTTTTCTTGACTGCTTGAGAGAGGGGCGACTCGGCCACCTGGTTGCCAAAGCTCCCTTTGGTGACGCCGAGGCCGAGAAAACCAAGGTAGTAGCTAGTGGTGTTGATTGAGGCAGTGATGATATTGTCTATACTCACTCCCCCATCGCCCTCCAACAGAGTGGCTGAGAACGTTTCCAATCCATAATCCCCATCCCCAACACGATCGAGATAATTGAGGCCAAGCTGCCATGCGCCCAGAGAATTCCACGATTCGGAGTCGGCCATCTGGAAGACGCCACCTCTGGCACTGTTGCAAAGGGGTTCGTCTTATGGTCGTATGTCAGTCAAGAGCGTCCTGACCACCGAACGCATTGGCATGTACATGCCATGAAGAGGGCGGAAGGGGAACATACTTGCACCGCAGCCACCAGCGCCGATAACCCAGAATTCGGACAGCGACGTGCTCGCGAGAACGTTGACAGTCTGCCCGGGGGTGCCGACTTGGAGCTCGATTGTGGACCAATTTCCGTCGACACCGTACCTTAGAAGGGTTAAGAACAAGAAGGGCACGCCGGACTGAGGCGGGACATACCAGTCATTGGAAGGAGTGAGGGCTACGGCGGATCGACTCTCTGCGGCGACTCGGGCGACGAGCACCGCTGCGATGAGAGTTGTGGAAAGCATGCTGTCGGTTTTGAGACGGGACCCGGCTGGTGGTTCATTCAAGGTGCGCCTAGTCACCATGTCGTCTTTGCGATTTGCATGAGCGTCCCGGAGGAAGGCTGGCCGTGCGAAGGTGCTCCTCCATCAACAAGACCTATTGTCAATTCCACCTACACAATGCGCTTCGTGTGCGCCGATGTGATATCCCAGTTGCTCTACTGGTTGCAGTGCAGTCGCAAAGATGGCTCGAATGGGTGTTGAAGATATGAGGTAGCGGGAAGATCGAAATTGGAGGAAATGGGGGTGGGAGAAACGCGCAATTGAAGACCTGCGGGATGATCAACTGGAAACTGACTTCTGTCATTGCTAGTTGAGTGGGCGGCAGCCCGCCGGAAGATAGCATCCATGCCACGGTTATCCAGGCAAGGAAAAGCACAAGAGACAACTTACTGAGGGCTGTGCCGCTCGCTCTCAGCGTGCCGAAGTAAGGGAAGTACAGGGTGTGAGACAAGGACCAGGTCCCGGTCCAGCACCGGTCTGATGGTCCCCCCCCCGTCTCCGTCCATCTCGTCCACATTGTTCTTGGGAAAGCTGGGGACTGGGGTACGAAGCAACCCCGGCCACCCTCCCTGTCTTACTATCGATATACTGCGTAGAGTGCTTGTGCCCGCTTCTGGTCAAGTGCGGCGGAGCATCGACAAGCCACCCTTCACAGCATGGCGCTGTCGCCGCCCCTCCAACCCTCGCGCCTCGTCGGCAACCATGCGTGCGCTCTTCCACCGATCGAGACGCCGAGAAAGGCAATGCAGGTCTGCTGCCATTGAGAAGGTTGGTACTCGGTACAGAACAAATGTACTATCTCGCTAGGGTCTTGCACCGGTAACCCAGCGGTGAGATACTGCAGTGCTGGTCTAGAGGTCCGGCCGTCATCCGTGGACAGGACAGGAGGACTCGAGTTAAACGCGGTAGGCGAGGGAAGGGGCGAGAAGCCGGCTATGATTCATTCAGAGACGTGCCAAGTGCCTAGCAACTCGACAACGTCGCGACGACCTGTTTGCGCGATATCTTGGCGCACCTTTCATCTGTTTGCAATGGAGCAGCTCTTGGCGATATGAGGACCGATCCAGCCCGTGGGTTGTTGAGCAATTTCCTCGTTCTTGTTCCTTGTCTTCGTGACCTTTTTTGAGTTTTGGCCATTTCTGTAACGGACACTATCGACCCAGGTTGGTGCAGGCTAGGGAACCAGCTAGCTCCCCAAAACACCAATTGTTGTCTGGCTTTGAAATGATTTTCAACAGAAGAATTGGCAGGGACCGCAGGAAAGGTAGGGAGAGTTTGCGATGCACGATAAATTGAAGCGGCAGGAACCCGCATACCCGCCATTTGAGCCGCGCAGGCCTTGTTTGTCTGTGCTGTACACTCACTCCCTGGGAAATTGAGACGAAGCAGTGAGTGAGGACGAGGAATTGGCCTGTAAACCAAGGCGGACAGATGTATACATAGAGAGACAGGCATAGAGGCAGTCTTCAGTAACTTTCTCTAAACGTTACATCCCTCACGGCATGTACAAGCACATACGCGCCGTGGCTGGCCATGGAATGGTGTTGCAAACTGTTCCTTGTCCGGATCACTTCGTCGAGGTTGCACAAGCGAGGCAATCTACCTGGAGGGCAACAAGCCGGAGATTGTGTCGAATGGACGCTGCAGCTGGTGGTGAGAGGCGTGGATTACCCTGATTTCTCCCACCCGCCCATCCTCCGCGTTGGATACTGAGAGGCCCGTAGACACGCGCGCATACCCACACACGGAAGTGGATGAAGTAGAGGATGTGGGATCAAGACCATTTCTCGAAGCACACACTGCAGCTCAGATAGGAAGGGACTAGCGAACCAACCATGACAGTGAGTGAGTGAGCCGTGCTGTGCTGTGCGCTGTTCTGCTGTGCGTGACCCGCCCGGTTTTGGGCGGGAGGGGGGGAAACTACCATCGCATCCCATCACCAACCACCTGTCGGGTCGGAGTCACCGTCTCGCAACAACCTCCTTCCTCCTGCATGCCCCTCCACTCCGTCATCAGTCATTCTACCACCTGCACATCTGCTGGCACTTCATTTCCATCCTTCTATGTCTCTCTTTTCTCCTCTCGAGAGTCTCCCCTTAATTTTCGTCATGGTAACGTCCAATATGAATCGGAGTGGCCGTCGTCGGTCTATGAACCGTGTGGAGTCGAGCTGAATGTAACTGAGTTAGTTTCCTCACCCACGTCTGCCGAGTGCTCCCGCGCCCTCCGAACCGATCGGCTTCGAGACTGGGCATGCAGGTCACGACTGCGACCACGCCCTCGATGTAGCAGTACCGTATCCTCTCGGCAAATTCGTTATCCACTTTGCCCTTGGCGGCCGAAGGAGGTATAGTGTGACGGCAGAAACAGGGGTCAAGCGCTAGGTTAGTTATGTATGTCAGAGGCAAGTTTTGGTACAAGGGCCAGCAAATAAACCTTCTTGTTGGCATTATCTGTACCTAAAGGGCAAGTGGTGAATTAATTGGCAGACCGCCTTCTATTCTGAGCCTAGCGCGTGGCCTACCTACTAACCTCCTTCCGTTAGTCTAGTGGGGATTTGGATAACGAATTTGCCGAGAGGATACGGTAAGTGCACATCACCGTCCCGCAAAAAACCGTTGGCCTCGACCCCAATGCAACGTTGACCGTTAGACGCTTCCTCTCGATGCACACAGAGCCGTCCCCTCTGACCAGAATGCAGAAGTTGATTGTCAGTTGCCAACCCCACAGCTGGACAAAATACCCTGCACCTTATCGTTCAAATCGTATACCCGCCGTCAAGGATGTCTCTATTATGGGCTCGCTCCCTTACGTACGGTATAGCCTCAGGGCCCCTTGATCGAGAGAACCCGCCTTGCTTCTCAGACGCCTTCTACTACGGTATCAGGCCAAAATTTAACCCCATTGTCAGGTAAATGTGGCCGTGCTTCTTTGATTATCTCAGCAGCTGGTACTTTGAGGTTCTTGTGCACATCCAGCACAAATCTAGCCAGTGAGAGTCTCTACCCATGTGGGTCATAACTCCACACTACCTGTTAGGGAGTTTTTACTTACCCATCATACCATAGTATTCGTCTCCCACGGACACAGACGTGCCACCATCGCAGCCACAGCCGTTGCCTCTGCCGATACTAGTGTACCGTATCCTCTGGGCAAATTCATTATCCACATTGATTTAGGTTGACGTATCAAGTGCTTCTGTTAGCGTCTGTTAGAGTCTGAAGTCTCGTTTCTGCTCTCTTTTAGGTAGCCACCTTGCCTATTACCGTTAGCTCAGAACAAGGTGGATAATGAATTTGCCCAGAGGATACGGTACGTTACCAATATGCTCCTTTTTCGCCAATAGGCGATAATGCTTAGTCTCTACCGTCGTCCACCGGGACGGTGTCAGAATGTGGATACTCGCTTTGACTCGCCAAACCTGGGCCCGCATTGCATCCGTGTCTTCGAACCTGGTGGTTTCTTCGGGGTCCAGCTCAAAGGTATATGGAATGAGCTATAACGACGGCTTCACACTGGCCCACTACTGATCAGCATACTGACTACACAAAAAGCAACAAATAAACTTTTTCTAGTCCATCGACCCCCGTCAACTTGATACACCCTAACAGCCTGGCCAGGCACAAGATTGATAGCATCGCATGCACAACCCGGCGGCGTGGGCGACACCAGAAAGAGTCAAGCGGGAAGGCTCGACCGACACTCGAATCGGCAAGTCGGGCAAGGCAAACATTCCGCCCACGATCGGCCTGAAGATCGCATCTTCCGGCATTCTCGCGCTTACTGGTCGCGCTACCAATTTTTTTCTTATCAAGGTGTCGACATCACTGGTGTGGATCATCATCATCATCATCATCATCGCTGACCTCGCGCCATGTTGCCATTGTCCAGCAATTTCAAATCGCAGGGTGGAGCCTTGGCTGGTCGTAACCCTGATATGACGGCCAGTCGGGCAACCTTCAGAGGACGAACTCTGGTGCAAAATCATGCTGCCATGACCTGATGTTGACTGCCACCGAAGTCTTCGCCATGCATACCAGAGTAACGTCCACTGGCCCATTTTTCTGCCCCGCGCGCACCGGTACGCTATGACACGGAGCCCGACTATGAACGGTTACCTAATTGTCATTTTGCAAGGAAAGATTTCGCGCGGCACTCATTAAATCTCGCTATAAATGCCGGGAGAGTGGAAGACACCCGCCCGTCTCGACAGCCCTGGGTCGACCCGGTTCTTTTAGCACGCCCAAATCTTGGCCAATGCCAAAGCATCGAGGCCTTGACACCTGAATTCAATAGACTGGCGGGAAAAGTCGACCCCGATGCATGCTGAGCTGTTCAGGCTGTCAGCTTGTATGCGCCATGTTATCATCAGCCCTACGCCGTATGCTGACCAACTGCATGCATGTCAATGATGTTTGAAGTCTGGCATTTGCTGGAATGTCCATCCTCGGGACGAAGCGTGGAGGTTCAAGGTCTCAGGGACATAGTCAAAGTAAGACCCAACATGCCAGAAAGTTATTTGGGTGGCGACAGCAAATACATCCGGGCTATCTACCTTTCAGGCCCTTACCGTATCCACTGCTTTCATACGAAAACCGCACAGACCGCAGGCTGCTGAAAAGGGGCTGGCGTGGTGGCAGAAACAGGGATCTGGAGTAGTAACAGCCAGGGGTTAGTCATGTACGTAAGAAGCAAGTTTTGGTGTAAGGGCCAGCACATTAACCTTCTTATTAGCATTAGATTTCCTATGCCCGACCACACGTTGCTAACCTAACAGATACTAGTAGGTTATTTCTAATACGTTACTAGACGTCTTCTGCTATAAATATATACTTAAGGCCGTTATTATTAACACTTACGTTAGGTATCTCTATATTAGAGATCTCCTTCTTAACGTACCTATTACAGTTAAAGGTGTCCTATCTATCCTATAATATCTTCTTAATAGGGATGTCCTTAATCTTAATCTTATTAATATTACTACTATTTAGGTTTCTACTAATACTATACTATAGAAAAGATTACTAGATTATTTTAGCCTTACTAGCTAGGCGATAGGCAGCTACTACTATAATATAGGTAACTATAATATGCTTTATTAACGTAGACTACTTAATAGGCTAGCTAGCTGCTGCTTACTCTACTTACTACGTATATTTATCTGTTACCTTAGATAACTACTACTTAAAGGGCTTATTAATAGTAGTATTAAGAGGTTAAAGAAGGGAGGTTATACTAGGTAGTATAAGGCTAGTAGTAATACTATAAGATTAAAGTACTAATAATATAGTAGGGGCCTTATAAAAAGTTATAACGTCTATAATAAGAAGGTATTCCTATTTTACTATAAGAGGGAAAAATTTATTAGTTAGCTACTAGTTAAAGAGGTATTTATTATTATAAGTAGTATTATTATACTCTATTATTACTTTATTACTATATTTCCTACCTTCCTTTACTTCTATTTAACTACCTTTACTTATAGGTATACTATAAAAGATTAACTTAGGTAGTAGCTAAAGAATCCTATTAGTAAAGATATAGAGTATTAAGGTGGCTTACTACTTACTCTAGCTACTATAATCACTTTTGCTAGCTATAGTATAGGACCCCTTAGGCGCCTATATAGATCTATTAAGGTATTTAAAGGGTATAGGGGTCTTATTAAAGTTAATAATACGGTCGGGTAGGAAATAGAGGCTACTAACAGGCTAGTAGGCTAATAAGGGCTAACTAACCTATTAGTTAAAGTAGAGGAAGCTAGTAATAATAGTAAGGTATTTAGTAGGTAGCTTTAAGGCTTACTTTATAAGCTAGTAATACGAGATGTTTTATTATATAAGGAAACTATAGAACTAGCCTATAGAGAATCAGAAGGGGTAGGTAGGAAGATACCTATTAGTAAAAGTACTAGGGTAGTTAGTAGCAAAAAGGGCCTAGGCTTCCTATCTAAACTATCTAGTAGTAACTACTTTATTACTAGCCTATTATTAGAGGAAGTAACTATATAGGTTAGCTTCTAATACTAGCTATTTTAGTTAGTAGTTATAAATAGTTAGGTTAATAATAGTAGCTTGCTGTTAATACTAGCTAACTACTATTAAAAAAGGGACTTTAAAGCAGGCGGCAGCCTTATAAAAGGTTAGGTGGCAGAGGCTGTTAGTAAGGTCTAAAGGGGTATTACTAACCTGTTGCTGCTGCTATTAGCAGGATAGATTAATTAGGTAGTAGTAATACTTAAGGTATAACAGTACGTTAACTTACTTCGGCTGCCTATACGACCTTTTAACTTACTAGCAGGGTTTTTTTGCTATATATTGTCGACTAGTAATAGGCTTAGGTTTTTTACCTATTTTCTTACGTAACGGCGTTGCTGGCGGCTAGCAGTTAGGTATCGTGAATATTGTGGTGGATTGATAGGTTGGTTGATGGGTTGGCGAAGTTAACCGTAGATGGGCTGGCAAGTGGATGGGCTGGCAAGTGGGTGGGTGGGTGGGTGGGCGGGTGGATGGGTTGACCGCCTTCTGTGATAGGCCTAGCCCGCGGTCTGTGCGGTTTTCGAATTTATCGAGTGGATACGGTAGTTCCTTGGGCATCGAAGTGCACCGGCCCTGTCTGCATGTCCTAGACATCATCTCACGTATGCCGTGTCTCTACCTGCACATTTTCCGGGCCAAAGGTACGTGGTCCAGGTGGTCCCTCTTGAGGTCGCACAGCTACACAGTGATAGGAACACAGGCAAAAAAACACGGTATAAGTATCAGAGCACAATAAAGAAGGTTTCTAAACAGATGGATAGGAATACGATAACCATGGGTTATTGTAACTTACTCTCCCTATCAGCCAAAGCTCAGAGCTTTGCACATTTCCCGTACGCACCGTGATTGCCCCCATGTGCGCTGGACTTTGTTGAAAAGCGGGCCGCGATAAATCGTCTTAGCAACAATCCTACGCTCTTGTCGTGTGAGAGTGCTTATGACTTGGAATGAATTTTGATTGATTGGGTAGCAGAGTGACCACAAATGCGCCGAGAACCTAAGCATCCCGGTTTACGAGGGGGGAGGACCACATCGGAGGGAACATATCGTAAGGTAGTGTTATAGCAAGGTGTCGATCAGTGCTCATGTGTTCCTCGTCGTACGGGTCGGCCACCGGACGGTCCCTAGGAATGCCAACTGTTTACTACGGTGTCTCTTGTCGTTGCCGCGAAGTGCCAATTCTGCCTTGCCCGAACTTGCCCGTGCTGCTATGTCTAAGAGACACCCGGCTCTTCTTGTCAGCATTCTTCGGGGCGCTGTGAGGCTCGAACAATGGCCAATGAAGCCGGCGTGAGGCAAATGTATTCAACTAGCGGGCATGCACTGGCTGGAATCCCCGAAAGCTGCGCCTTGGTTGATAGGGTGGTTTGATTATGAGATTCCATGGAACTGTGTTTCTACCTAGAAACCTTCCATTATGGTGGTGCATAGATTCCTGCGCCGCGTAGTCAAAAGAAAGTCTCCAATGCTTATCACGATGCTCGAGGCCAAACGCTGTCGGTTTTTAGTTGTCGGCATACCATATCGAGCGAACCGGCTGGACAGTATGTTGGGATGCTGTCCATTACACACATCTACACCCTCTCGCTCATATATGGAGACAATGTAGTATCGAACCCCTTGTTCGCTCGATCAAAGGGGACAGGGATCCATGGGGGACGGGCGACAGGGGTTTGGGATGACACGTCGACATGAAACTCGCCACCAGTCTTGCGCTGCTGTTGTTCCTTGGACTGTTCTCGAACACGACTCATACGCGCTCGACAGGCGGATGGTCTCCTCCATAAACCTTACGACATTGATGATTGACTATCGGCAGCAGTCCGCTTTCCACACTCCCCGGAGACAGATTGACGTTCCCAGCAGCACAACCTCCATCGACCTCAGCAAGCGTCTCGTTGCAGGGTACCTGTACGTCTGCAACATTGCACATGCGGAGACACAAGATGCCCTTGACCAGCTCAGTCCCGTCCAGCACCTTCTGACAACTGCATCTACGAGTCAGTGATCAGAATGCAGGAGATACCCTTTTGGTTACGGCAGAGTCAGAGTGTACCAGTTCACTCTTGGCGACTTCGGACGAAATCAGTTCGCAGATCGCGTGTATCAAAAGGCGACGTTAGTCAATGGCACAGCTCAGGATGTGAGGGTCGTCGTGGCGTCAAAAATTCGGCGAGATCCTAGTCCAACGAAACATCCACATCTCTTGGGGGCCTTGGCTGTCTGCCACTCGCCACGAACCGCTGCGGCAGCGGATTTCCATGTTCCAGCTTGAAAAGCGCCTTTGTGACGTTGACACTTACAGTAAAGAGAGGCTCCGACTCAGACGCTGATGGCATTTTTTACAACGAATTGATGCAGCTCGCATGACATGGTCTATTGTATACACGTCAACATTGTTAGTGGCGCCAAGCCACAAGCGTCTGCCAACGATCAGACGACCACCGTACCCACCTGGCGCACCATGTGAAAGCGCATAGAGTTACGGACGGCGACTTGCACGATTACCGTGGGCGCTGGCCAAGGGTATCGCCAACGACCTATCGTCGACACCAGAGGTCTCAGCCAAGACGGAGCGGGTGAAGGTGAGCGACGCTGAATTCATAATCAACATGAGCGACACCCTTGGGCGTAGGGACAGTGATGACCAACATGGCCACGTTGGTCGCAGTACAATGGTTTCTTCCAGCACCAAAGTGGGAGAATAGCCGGCAGTGGTTGCACCAGAAGGTAAGCAAGATTTAGTCGCGGTAGGCGGTGGAATGATCTCTGCCAAGAGGCCGAAGGTGGTAGTTGGCCGGCGGGCGACATTTACATACAGCTTGGTCTCATCCATACTAAAAAGGTTGTGAACGACGATACTATTTCGACCAAACCCTTAGGGGCCTCCGTGCGAAAAACTACCGCAGACTACCCATGGCGAGGGTCGAGAACATGGAAGCAAGGATGAGTCTTGGTACTTTTTCGCATAACGATCCGCCTCCGGGCTCTACTACGTAGTAGGGGGCGCATCGATTTGAGACGCCCAAGGGGCCATGAGGTGTGCGCATCATACGGGCAGGTGTTCGACGACCTCTTCTTCGACTAATGGAAGATGCTGCTGCGCAACATGGCGCAACAAGCCAGGCAGGGCTACGCGTAGGGCTTATAGTGTGCACGGTCACATGGTACGATTTAATAATATGGGACTCTGCAGCGGCGCAAAGGGCTGAGGTTGTCGTGACAGTCGGCTCGGCAGGGGGAGAAAGGCCCTCGCGATACATAAACTACCAACCCAAAAAGGTGAGCGAGGGGGTAGGGCCCACGTGGAACATGGGGTTTGTATCAACAACGCGACCCTGCTGCCAACGATGGCGAGCAGTGTTTCTATTATAACCACCTGTTGTAAACATAGCTTGAGGTTCCTCGCTCGCAGCATTGAGACATGTCTTTAGGGCATATCTCAGTGCGATCCGAATGGGTACAAGACCAATGGTATTAATCACCATCCATGTATGAGCAAGTAGAAAAAAACCAATACGCAAAACGAAAATGGACGATCAGGGAATCGAACCCTGGACCTACCGCATTCATGAATCATGCTAAGCGGTCATTATACCACTAAACCAATCGCCCTGTTTATATGAATACACCTTCAAAATTCATCTCTTGTAACTAGAACCCATGCTACTGTCAGGGACATCCTTTTCAGAGGGTTCTTAACATCAGGCGCATATACACAGAGCCATCAGCAGGTTACAACCCTTTGACCCCTGGGAGTAGAGGGCCTTAGGCTCGACTTGTCGGTGACAGTCAGACGGGGTGCCGGCCGATCGACAGAGAACAGCGCCCAGCCTGCCAGGTTAACGACCAAAGATGTTCTGGGAAAAGAAGAAGAAAAAGGAGGCGGCTGTCGACGAGGCTGGGCGGACTCGACCGCGTAGGTCGAAGGCGGCTGAGAAGGGGTCTAAGGCTGAAGGTAAGGCTAAAAATCGGATAATACACTCGCGCGACTCAAGGTGGGGGTATCTTTCGAGCGAGTGCAATACATTTATAGCATCGACAACCCCGTAGCAACTGATATCAAATAAGAAGAAGGACTCGGCCGTTTTCTGACATTTGCCTTTTGTCTGGTCGTGGACCCCGGTCCGGGCCTATTAGATACACAGTACAGTACTATATATGACTGCGAGACCGACCGGCTCGGTGGCGTCGACCGGCGCGTCCATGTCCGTCTCCCCGACGGCCCTGATGGGAGCGCATGGAGGAGTGGTGGGGACGGTTGCACCGAGCCTGGATCCCGGCATGGGATAGATGGCACGGCCCCCTGCCTCTCGGGGAGGACGATGATGGCCTGGCGACCCCTGAGTTTACACACACACACACACACACACACACACACACACACACACACACACACACAGAAAGAAAGAGAGAGAGAGAGAGGAAAGAATGCAATCTGGGCCTTTCATAGAGTACTTAGCTATATGGGACATGGAGCCAGCAAGAGGGCGCGGGCATATGTGTGGTTCGTTATCGACCGGGACGAACAACACGCGTGTTTTTCTTTCTCCTCTTCTCCGCGGCGCCTCGCCCTCTGCGCGCCCCGCAGGTGTCTGCCCGCGCCGATGGTCCCGCAGAGAGGCCGAAACCGCTCTGGAGCGAGAGCGCCCCCTTTGGGACAGGTCTTGGCGCGCCGCCGGAGGGCACGCTATTCACGACCTGGATTCCACCGCCAAGGGCCAAGAGGGAGAGCTTTATGGCTGGACGAACCCTGCTCCGTGGCTAGCTTCTTCCACGTGCCCTCGCCTGGCGGTGCTCCTCATGCATGTTTGTTGGAGCATTGCTTCCGGCATCTCAGCCTTGTTCTGGACTGTATTCATGCGCGCGCGCGCGCGTGTATGTGTGTGTGTGTGTGTGTTTGCTCTTCACCCTTCCCCGGCAATCTCTGGATCTCTGAAGTAGTCATATGTTTCTATTTCCTCCCGCCGAGAAAGGTTCCCCTGGCGATTCTTGCCCGAATAAAGATAAAAATTCGGGACCGCAGGCTTGCTTAATTTGATTTATAGGTGACGGAGTGTGGCTTCGGGATGATAGGAAGGTAGGCCTCGGACCAGAACGAGGTTTTCCTACGTCATGGAATATCAACAACTTGTGGAGGGACGCATAACATGAACTGCCGAATCACCGAGGTAGGGCCATCCACACATGCTGCCATCCTTCTAATCATTCATCCACGGCTGGAGGCACACTTGGGACCTTTTTCATTTCGCGCTGCTGCCACTGAATGGCAATATTACCCTGAAGTCGATGTTGTCATAGTTATGAACGCATCGGCACGTGCAAACTGGATGGTGAGCCGCACCCTCCTCCTTTTCCATAGGACACGCGTCTTCAGGTCAGAGGTCGCTTTCGCGCCTGGGACCTGGCACACACGAAGAAGAGCCGACGTAGAAGCTAGCAGTATGAATGGTGAATGACTGACTGTAGCTAGTTACAGCTTGGTCTCTCGGCTTTCGGCTTTAGAACACTTACTGCTGTGCCTTTTCTTCATAACGAACAGCGTGTAAGCCTGGCGTGCCCGTAACACTTTCCATCCTAATTCTCATCCTTCTTTCTATCCTACTTTCTATCTATATTTTCATCCATCCTCTCGCTCATATTCCCATTCTTGTTTGAAGACTCAGGCAGCAGCAACAACAGCATTAGGAGCAGCAGCTTCCTGATCGCAAGATAAGGTCATCCAGCGTATCCCACTGGGCCATCGGCCAGACGGTATCTGTTTGACCGCCTTAGCCCAGTCGTGGCCTGTAATCTTTGTCATGATGGAGGGCTCAATGGGTCTCTGAAGGAGGCCGGGGTAGTCTGTGCGGTAGACACAAAAGTCCACCTTCTTATTAGGGTAGGCGGATTTAGCTGGATATTGTGTAAATGGAATGAGTCTAGGCTGACGGCCGGCGAGCGGCACGTCAGCCATCCTACCAAGGCCGGAAGAAAGACGATAGATGGGGGGGAGGGGGGTTGAAAAGAGCCAGATGTGAGATCAGTTGCCGTTGTCGCTGTCCCTTTCTCTGTTGTCTTTTGAGTATTCCGAGGGGCTACGGGGAGATGAAGGACAAGAGGGAACGGGAGGGAAGGAAATCCCATGGGCGAGAAAAGATGTTATCACAAGATGAATAACAGTCCAGTCTATCAGACCTCCCGGCTTCAAAGGCAAATGGACGTAGGGAACAAGACACAGACAGACTAGAAATGTTAATAGCTCAAATACAGCATGTTGTATCAGTTGGCTGTTTCGATACGAATCTAGAATGCCAGCAATTCTCACTCAACTACCGCTCGGTAAAAAGGCAATCATTATATTCTCGGCGTTGTGAAGATTGATCTAGACATAAAACGATGCGACATGGCAAGGCCGACGAAAGCGCCGCCGCATACGCCCTCTCCCCTCGGGCCTTTGTGCAAATTTTGAACATCGGGAGCAAATCCATCACACCCGTCTCCATATCCAACTCTATAGTTGACAACGAGGAGGTGGCGGGGAAAGGTATACAGAACGATGTTGCGCAGCAGCAAAGCGCGTGAGAAGCAAACGAGGGCAGCGGACGAGGCGGAGGAGGCAACGAAGGGGGCAAAAGAAGGTCAGAGGGCAGACGTACGTCCAAAGCCCTCTGAGAGCCAGCGTCCAAGGCCTCCCAAGGGCCAGAAGGGAACTATCTTCTGTTTCTAAACGACACTTCAATTGATGACTATGTTGCCAAGCCCTTTCTTAAGGAACCGAGCAAGACGAGAGTCCTGCTTGTAACGAAGTGAATTAAAAACATCAGCTGCAAAAAAGCACGAAAAACAAAATGCAACACGCCACGGAACACCACATTGAAGAGCCGCGCAGCACCCAGTTCACCTTTTTACATCCTGCCCTTGCCCTTACCCTTGGTCTCCAACATGGGAAACTCTTCATACTGTATCCCAAGGCCCGGGTGGTCGTGGGCAGCAGCCTCCTGGAGACTGAGCTTCAACGCCAACTCAAGATCATCATCCCGGTGCGTGGCATGGCTGGCAGAACCGACGCTACTAAGCCTGAGGGCGGGTTCGAGATCGTCGTCCCTGGGTGTGGCTCTACTGGAGGACCCAGTATTGGAAGCGGCAACCGGCATGTAGCTTGCGGAGGGCGATGTAGAGGGCGATCTTTTGGTCTTCTTTGAAGGCTTCGGCTTGTACTTGATGGCAAAGTCAAAGTCGCCAGGACTGTTCTTGTGGTGCGGCTGCTCCACCTCATCGGTGGCCTCCATCAAGGAGAGGCGAAGCGCTTGCTGGAGTTGCTGTTCGTACTCGTCCACTTCCTCGGCAACGGGAGGGGGCGGCGTGAAGCCAGTGACGCTGGGCTCAGGGGTGATTGTGTCCATTGTGCTCTCGCTGAAGGAAGAAGCGGTGTCGAAGCTGGCCTCTGCGGCTGAACCAGTGTCACTGGCGCTAGCACGGCGTTGCTCCTCGAGCAGAAGGGTCTCCTGCGAAATCATCTCTGCGTACTGGAGAGCCTCCTCTTCGGTCAAATCACCAAAGGCGCCGACGCCGAACCTGTTGCGCAGCCATGCGTCTTCCCGAGCTTTTTGCTCCTCTTCGAGGCGCAGCTCCGCAGTTTCGGCAGCTATGTATCCTGAAACGTTCCCTCCCTGTCGACGGGTGGCGAGTCGACCATGGACATCGGCATGTCGGAGGCGACGTTTGCGGCCTGCAGGTTGGCTGGTTGCGCTATAAGCCCAGTAGCGGAGGAAGGCGCCAAAGGAGGTGATGCCGCGAAGCACAGTAGGGTCCGGGTCGAGATAGATGGCCCGCGCAGCCGAGTAGGTATGGCTCTGAAGAGAGGGGTTCATCACCGTCATGTGAAGTGGAACTCGCCCGTTCGACCGGCCGTTCAAAGTGCGGAGAGGTTCGAGGGAGGACGCCAAGGGATCCCATGCCTGTACCAGACCATCACTTCCTCCATGAACCAGGTACAGCGCCGTCAGGGCCAGGCAACTGATCTCTGGTGACTCTGTCTGAATCACACGAAGAGGCGCCACTTCCGTCAAGTTGCGCTGGTCGCGACAGTTCCAGACGACGACAGATCCGTCTTTGTTACCTATGGCCAGCATCCGCGTTCTTCGACCAGGGATCTCGGCCACAGAGTTTGCAGCCAGGGGACTCATGGAGGGAGTAGCAGCAGATCTGTGATCAAAGTGGAGAGGGTCCTCCAACAGCGTCAAGAGGGCGTTGGATGACAGGTCAAGGGCAGACGCAGTGATTTCCGACTGGCCGTGGCTGCCGAGCGCCATTGTCGCAACAGTCCACTCATCCGAAGAGTTGAGTGTTGCCTGCGGAGTCAGCGAACCCGATGAAATGGGTGTTGCATCGCCCATTGTCGGAGCAGGAGCGGTCGTGGACCGAGCCTCAGGCTCATGGTCTTTGCCGGCTCCAAATATCGACTTGGGCGCTTCGGGAAAGCCTTGTGCGAGATCAGTCGGACCATCCAAGTCCGCGGGTGTCGGTTGAGGCGTTTGAGATAGGACCCTGATGTAGCGGGTAACACTTGGCGGGTTTGCCTTGTCAAGGCCACACTGGATGGAAACGATGACTTCCCCTGCACCGCTGGCATCATCGTTTGCGAAATCGACCTCGAGTCTTCTTCTCATGTCCCAGCCGTCACAGACCTTGCGGAAATGGGATGGCTTGTAACGCAAGAATTTTTCAATCTCACGGGCTTCCGCGACGAGCTGCTCCTTGCTCAGCTTCATGGCGTCGGCCGGCGATCGAGGAGAGTAGGCGCCTCGGAGGGCATTTTTGTCAAACTCATCAGGCCTGGCCTGACGACGTGTTTCGTCGACAAGCCGCCAGTAAACCGAGCGAGCTGCGTACCATGCGTTCTTGGTTACATCCTCGCCCTTTGACCGATCCAAGATGGTCTTGGGCGTGTCTACGAGATAGTATATCTCGCCCAGAGCGTTCAGGGCAACGGCCCAAACGCGCTGAGCAGTCTTTCGCTTTTGCGTGTACTGATCATCGACCTTGATTGAGATGATGGGCACGCCGGGGCTGAGAACCCAGCGCGCCGTCATCTCGCCATTCGGATGCCGAGGACCGCTCCCGTCTCCATGGAGAGCATATGATGTAACAATGCCGAGCGTGGAGCCCGTCAAGATGCCAACCGTCGAGTGCGTCATGTTGGGAACAGCGGTGGATTTAGCAAGCCAAACACTCGAAATTGCTTCCGACAGCTCTGGGATCTTGGGAATGTCGGGATAGGTGTCGACCACGCCAGTGTCGCTGCCAAGGTATCGACCATGCAACTCGTTGATCGGGCGGTAGTACGCACGGCCACCTGGAAATCCTTCGCCAGAGAGCACGCCATAAGGATGACTGACGTCCATGATGTTCGGGCAAACGGCAGGGCCGTCTCCCAAACCGTACGGCTCAAGGTCGGGGAACACCTCGTCGAGCTGGAGGATGGAGAAGGGATCCCTGAACCCCCATTTCTCCACCTTGCCGATGAAGGGATCACTGAGAGTTGCGACGCCCAGGTCCGAAGCACCGTGAATGACTCTGGGAGCCTTCTTTGCGGAGAAGTCGGCATGGAGGTGGGTCACGGCCCATGGCAGCTTCGAGTTGTACGTCAGAACGGCGCTCGTCTTCTTGCCGCCTCGGCCGGAAGCACCGATTCCGCCAGACTTGGTCCCTGGTTTGCCTCTGATGAGGCCCCGCAGAAGACGCGTTCGGAGCAGGTATTCGCTTCTCCAAGTCGCAAGGGAGGTCAAACGCGAGAAGTACCGCGCTTCGGACCGGACGAACTCGGATGGGTCGTAGTCCAACGGCCCCAAGCGACTCTGGTCAGCCTTGGTAGCCAAACTGTCATGGCCCGGAAAGAATCGCAGAAACGCCATTCGCCACGCATGTGGGGTTGTGACAAGAGAGTAGAAGCGCTTCGACACGAGAGCTATCGCCGAGTGGGAGTCGGGATGCAGGTGCGACAGGATGTGAGTCAAAATTTCTGCAGCACGTTAAAATGTCAGTCCGTTTCCCGCCCAGGAGATGTCCGCAAAAGAGGAGTACCATTGGGAAAGTCTGTAAGCTGTACGGCATCCGGTCGAGGATCAGATCGCTTGATGACCTTGAATCCCAAGGCCTGCCGAGGCGTGGACGGCGTCAAGGCATTTTCGTATTCAATCACTCGTTGGCCAGCAGTCATGGCTTGGTGGCCTTCGGAACACGTTGTATCGGGGACGCTCAGCCGTCGAAGCCTCTCATCAAGCTGGTCGGCGCTGACAGCATCGAGTGACTCATGGCGGCCGGCGTCTGGAACGGAACGTGGGGACGCACTGCCTGGGCTCTCGCGGCGAAGTTGCGCGACGCCGGGCAGCTGGTGGCGTTGAGGAAAGCCATGCTGAACAGGAGAAGAAGATGTCGAGGGGTTGTCTTGTTGATGCTGCGTTTCTGAAGACTCGGTCGGCCAATGTTGCATAAAGCTGTGGTGGGGGTGGTTGTGGGCAGGTTACGGGCGACTGTGCAAAGACGACGTGCACAGCCTTTTGGGTTTAAAAGAATGCTTAGGAGGCGAGTATGCGCGAGATGCGTATAGAGTATGCGATGCGATGCGGTTGCGTTGTAAGGAGTAACGTGTCTATGTCGTGTAGAGTGCCTAAGCCAAGTCTAGCTTTTGGAAGTCGCGTTTCGTGACGAAATGGCCGGGAGATTGGGGGCGCTGGTGGTGCTGGAACATCTCCGGGCCGGGCTCTTATCACACAACCTCCTGCCTGTATCACGTCCACTCACCTTCAATGCCCTTCAGTGCCGTTCGTTATCAACACCGCAGTAACCCATATTTGTGTCAACTTCAAGATTGAATTTTTTGTAATGATACTGCGACAAGATCTCAATGGCTATAGCCTGTGCAAGGAAATGATTTCTGACTTATGGAACTAACTGCACGCGCATACTGCATCTTCAAATTTGCTGTGGCAACTATCAAATTAGGGGCAAAGCCTTCACCAATAACCGCTTAACATTGCTTAATCAGTGTGGCGTATTCGTGTCCGGGAAGGAATCTAAACGTTTGTGTATAACCAGTGTGTATATTAAGGAAGAGCATGCAAAAATTATCATATATCCCCCCGCCCAACTAACCGATTCTCATTCGTGTGGTGCGCAACCACGGAGCCTTATTGTGCAATAGGCATAAGATGAAGATGCGGCCAGTGTGGATTGAACACACGACCTTCAGATTAAGTGATTGAAGTTGACTTCAGTCTGACGCTCTCCCAACTGAGCTATGTCCGCCACAATCTTCCAATTAAGATGCCAAAGATATGGGCTGAGCTACCCTAAGAATCTAAAATGGGTGGAGAACAATCTCTGATAGTCTTCGAGTGGACCCCACCACGAAGTCGAGTCTTTGTAGAATGATGAATCAGATACTTGTTGCTTCCAGGGCGGTCTTGGTTGGCCTTTTGCCTCGGGACAAGTAGCGCAACCGAATACCTAGGCCAAGAGAAATGAAGGACCCGCGGAGAGAAGACATGGGGGAAGACAAGCAGGCTTGCGGCTTCTCGTCGGCTCCTTAACTGTACCAGGTAATTGGTTGCTGTCTTCGTAGTTCATGCCCTCCATGGGTTGCGCAAATCTTCAAGGGCCGGTTCAGCAGGGTTGGCGGACTTGCTTGAAGTGACGGTCCCAAAGCAAGGCGAGGAGCAGTGGCTAATGATGCCCTGGCTGACTGGCATGTTGACGTCGAGAAAACCCTACGAGCCAACCGGGGGCCTGGCCAGACTTGCGGTGACAGGACTCGCGTCGGCATTCCTATCTGCCGACTCGTTCGCGACTGCTCCAACCCACACGCTAATTTGCTCCTGCTCGCTTGGAAACATTGCCAACCCTGCGATGCGGTGCCACAGATCTTCCCTGTCTGCTACGTGTATTTACGGGAGCTAGGAGACGGACCGTTGGTACTCGTCATCTCAGAGCACATAATTCCTGGAAAGCACAAATTGGGCGGCCGCCGGCCTACCGGGGCCGTAACAGCCGCCGATCTAAGCCGTCCGAAGCCATCTTACATGGCAACGAGCATCGGGGGGGGGGGAGGCTCTCGGCCGGTCCCAGTACCTTGACTCGCTATCCCAAGATTCCCCAAGCGGTCCCTGGAAACCCATCTTTGTCCGTTTATACGATATACTATGGAGTACTATAATTTCTATCATCTGGCCCAAGAACAAGATCAACCGGTTCTGGTTATCCACAACAATCAGACACAGCCTCTGGGGTCTTGGCTGTCACCGCCAATTTTCTTACTGTGTAGCACCGACAAGTGAGTCGTGCGTCCAAGACAGAACAGACCCCAACATAACAGGACCGTCGTGGGATGGGGTCGCGTAACGGCACTATGAGTGTCATCCTTCCCCTTAACCCCCCTCCCGTCTGTTTTCATCCCTCGCCAGGGCGCTCTCTCATCTCCATATCCAGCGAAGCCTTATGGAGCTTATGGAGAACATGAGAGAAGGGCCCGTGCCTCGCCTTCTGAAGCCCAGGGTCTTCATCCACCTAGTCCCGCGCGTTCATGCCAGAGAGTCTGGAGTGCCCTTGGAGGCCGATATGCGGATGGATCCCCTTGATAATCTCTCCAAGCGGTCCAATCCCGCGGCGTTCATCCACTCCTGACTTCCGTACACTGCGTCAAAGCAATGCCGCGGCGTTGGGGTCGAGCGAACCGGACAAACCTGTGATCAATGATGGCGTATTCCCGGGTGAGGTGCAGCGCGCCGAGCGCACACGGAGGCTCCGTCGCGGCCAGGTCCGGTGCAGAGCTGGTTCGGCCTTGGTCATCACTGTCCCACGAGATCCAAACTTCTTTCGCAGATTAATCACCTTTCACAAAGGCCGAACACGCTGGCACACTGACGGAAGCATGAGTAACAACCGCGAACTCCCGAAATCCGGGTCCGGGTCCGAAATCGAGTCAGACATGCAAACCCACACACGGGGACCTATAGGATGGCGGAGGGGATTCCACCTTGATATCGAGTCCACCCATGCATATATACCTGGTAGGTACATAATACACATGTGATCTGCGCCGTAGAAAATAACGCCGAATCACTTTGCCAAGGAGCAATTTCCAACTGGGACTGACGTAGTGTAGGTCTCCGCTGAGCCATCCGTCCCCTTGGGCCGCGCTTTGACAGCGCCAGAAAGGCAATCGTTTCGTGGCAACCGTAACGGCAATCAATGGTACCAGAGACCAGCCGACGTTTCTCTCTCGCCCCCAGTCTTGCCCGTTGTCTCGTTTCCCCTCTTCACGGCCTAGCGTTCATCAAGCTCGGACGTGTCAAAACGGCTGTTGAATTAAAAAATAAAAAATCAAATACGACCATCATTTACTTGGCGAAAGTCCCCCCCTTTCTCTCAACTTCAAAGTTTGCGACCATTCACCGGCAATGCTTTTCTGGGCTTTGGGAGAGAGAGACCACTCTCGAGTGCCCCTGTCAAACTTTGAAGGAGGAAGGACAGGCCATATGGGATCGGCGAGAAGGGACATGGACAACTGGGCCGTGCCGGCCTGTCAAAGAAAGAAAGCCTTCGAGGCACATGGTCGGAATACCACCCTTCCTTTCTTTTGGGTGGAACGGAGATACCATGAGCACAGCAAACTTTTCCTCCTCCCCGGTCTGTGGTCCGTAAAGTCGGGTGTGCATCACCTTTGGGCATCACGAATAGTGGACGGTCGCCTGAAAATGCCGTCCGTCGTAGTCCGCTCTCTCTCTCTATTTCGCGCGCACGCAAGGTTCAGACCAGGCCCTGACTCTCCGCTCGAAAAGATTCCCTAATTAAAGGCTCCCATATTCAGGGGAGAAGGGGACTTGCAGCAATCTTCAGCGAACGCAGCGTGCATTCATCACGTCACGCGGCCTCGTCGATCAGCAGTCGCAATGCCCATCAACCTCGAAGTAAAGAGATCGTAGGCCCTTCTTGCCAGTGCACCTAACGGTCTCCCTCAACAACAACCCTGGTCGGTACGCGGGCACTTCCGCCCGCCTCTCCTCTCTTGAGCGAACCCTTCTCAAGCAAACCCGCTCCTTGCCGCGGCCAATGGTGCCCAATGTGCAGCCTTCTCGAAGCCCGACAACAACGCCGAAGACGCCCTTCCCCTTCATCTCACTGGTGAAAGAAGAAGGAAAACAGGAAAATCGTGGGCTGTTAGCATGGCCGTTGATACTATCGGGTTGCAGCGCACGGCGCGGCTTCACACACAGCCTCCAGCAAAGAGGTACCCCTTACCGTATACGTCGCCGCGTACATGCTCGAAACCTCTTCTCCACCACCACCCCCCTCTCTCTTTCTCTCTCACACACACATCCATTAATCCCCCGTCGAATACGGCACACTGCATCCAGCACATGAAAATGGTTTCTAATTCTACACTGCATCCCTGGCCGGGTCCTGATGGCACATAGCACCGCGTCGTCCTCGCCATCATTGGCATCTCATTCGCCAACCGTCCATGAGGGAGACAAGACGAGCCCGCTTTTTGTCCCACTCACCCCGCGGGACCACCACGGGGGCTTCATGATAGCGCACCGCGGTTCGCCGGCGCATCCCCCGGCCTTGGATGGACGACGTGGACGGGACGGTGCACCACACCACGCCACACCACCTGGCCCCTTCTCCCCGAACTCGTGTCCTGTTTAGGCCTTGCAGGGCTCACAGGCCACTGGACCTGCCTCGTTGGGCGCATACATCAACACCCTCAACCGCCCCGTGGAGCCGCAGCGTACTTGGCAGGTGCAAGTTCGCGGCTCCCAGCGAGGGTTTGAAACAGTCCTTGCCAGAGAAGCCCCGCTCGGTCTAAAAAGACCCCGGGAGGAAAGAACCATTGGAAGAAGCCAAAGACGCCGAAGATGAAAGACGAAAGCTATGAGCCATCAGAAGAAGAAGTCCCTGCGTAGAGGTTTGCCACCTCTCGTGGGTCCCCTCTTCAACAACCTGCCCACCTGCCACTCCAAAAAAGAGCAATCAGCGCATATTTGCATAGGCGACATGATGGGGAAGGGGAGCTGCCGTTTGGTGATAAGCTCGACGCGATGGCCTGTATGTGCCTATATGAACTTGTGAGCGGGTTTGCCCTTCGAAAGCTGAAGAGCATAGACTGGAGTGCTATTAAGTGCGGCCGCGTGCGTGTAGCCAGGTTGAAGGCTTTGTCAGTTCCGTGGGTCCGGCGATAACAACGACAAACGTAACCCATAGCATTCAATTGGCAAGTCTCGGACGGTGTCTTCGGCTTCTTAGTCCCTTAAGTCATGTATATTCGAAATCATCCCTTAAGGATCTCAGGAACTCTACGTCCATACCGAACCAGCACCAAGCAGATAGTCAGTCCAAGATGAGGAGGCGAATTCACCGGCTTCCTCGCCGGAAGCGACAAAGTCAAGAAAGATGAGGGGTGAGCGAGGGAAAAGAAAGAGCCCCTCACCTCTGGGAACACTACAGCTGCCGAAACTTTAGGAGATGGGCAGTCGCTGATTCGGTACACGGGGGCATGAATGATCCGTGGATAGGAAGAAGACTGTCATCCGGCTCCGAAGTAATGGCCGCCGAACAAACCGCTACCACAGAATCACAAATTACGAGAGTAACGTCGAAAGGAACGATAACAAATACAAAACTCCCGAGGACTCTGCTCACTCCTCTGCTCCCGCGGCAAGTGATCTTTGGCCAGGGGTGTTCTGGTCCGGGGCCGCTTTGCCGCCCACCGGCGTTGACTAATAAGTCAGGTAAGTTACGCGAACCGGGGCGTTGCAAGGGCAAGGACCCAGGAGAAAGGGTGAGGTTGTAATTTAGAGGACAGCCCGGTGAATGAAATAACCACCCCCCATGGTTTCCAGGTAAATACACACCTTGTTTGGTCTGGGCAGCGCGCAACTGAGTGGAAAGAGAATGAAGTAGTAATGAAAAGTTCATGTTGGTGGCGAAAAAATGTCGAGACGTCCAAACGTACGGCTTCTTTAGCCCCCCCCCCCGCGCACTAGAGGGGCAGCGGCATGGGGGAAGAGAAGAGATGACGCTTCGTCTCGGGCCGTCCCACAGGGACCAGGGCTCTTCCCAAAACATTCGTTAAAAGAGGACAAAAATCGGATGAAAAACTGTGCGACGACGGCGTCAAAACAGCGCAGGACATCCTCGCTTGAGGGGCCGCTTGCGCCGGCTAAGTGTGCGCCGTTGGATTTGGATATGGTGATTGAGGCACCTTCGCGGAAGCCAGCCTGTTCTGCTTGCGAGGGCGGCGGCGGGCATTGTGAGGAAGCACTAACCTAGGGCTGTTAGTCTGTGCCAAAGTCTCAATAGACGCCAAAAGGATACACAAACAAAGCCATGCGTTCCCCTCTTGGATTCCACATGAGCTCCTAATTTAGCAAGCTCGACACGTCCAAGGTCCATCAAAAGCCACGAGGACGTCATCAATGTAACAGCAAGGCCGTGAATAGAGAGTCGAGAGGCGGCAACGACCCGGTGATGGGCTACCGCACTCTGGGGCGACTATCAATTCCCAAAGTTAGGCATTACCGTTCCAAGTACCGTTGGAGACTTGTGCCGTCTACCTAGAGAGTCTGGTGCAGAGTGGCGTGGTGGCCCGGAAATAAACCAGCAGGCGGGCGGGCGGGCGCCAGACAATGCCAGATTTGCAAGATCCGTTCATGCCAGGCTTTCTCTGGGCGAGCGCTAATCGAAGACCGGTAGGCAGGGGCTGGAGAGCGATTCGAGAGGTCAATCGGCATAACCATGGTCTGCGGCCCTGAAACACTGGAGGCGACGACCTCTTTCGCCGCGCCGAGGTTACAAGGCTCTCATTGTTGAGACCTTCCTGTTGCCGCGTTGCATTCGGAATCAAGGGGTTGGCGGTCCGTACCATGATGCCTTATGGACGGACGTGTGTACACGTACCTAGAGTCGGTTAACGCAGTGCCATTCTTATGGACCCTCATGTGCATGGCCGATGGCCCTTGTTGTTGCCACTTATGTCGATAATAGCGACGCTCGAAATGAGCCGAGTCGTGACGGTTTTGCAGCTGCCCGAAAGGTCTGTTTGGAAGTCCGCAGTCGTCGGCGGCGCCGAGTCAGTCGTGACAAACAAATCGCCCTGCGAGGCAGGTCGGCCAATGTACTGTAAAAATCGATTGGTACCAGGAGAGGGGTAAGTGGATATGCCCAGACTCGCGTGTTGATTGTTGTCGAAGGGGATTGCCTGTTACGCGCGAAGGAGTCGATTGAAATGTTTTGATTCCCAAAACTCTTACTTCATCTTTTGCTTTGCCAGCCTCCCAAGGCTGCAACGGCTTGGCCACTGATTGGCTTCGAACAGGCGACCAGGGAGGGAAAACATGTATCCTCTCCCTCTCTGTCCTCTTAGTCGTTTCTTAATAACTACCTAAGCTTGTGAAACCAAGAAAAGCCAAAATGGGTAGGTAGATCAGGCGAGACCGGGGGCGAAAGATGGCAGAGAGAAACCTTTGCCGCCAGTAGGTACGGATACCGTAAACGACTTGGCTGGGTCCTGTCGGGCCAATGGCTCATCAACAATGCAAGACCAAATCCAGCAGGGCGGCAACTGGCGTGCACGCACGACACCAAAGACAACCAATAAGAAAAAAAAACTAGGTACCTGTACACAAATCCAAGTGGACCCCATCAGAATCGGCTGATTATTGCAAATCAGCTTCTGTTGTGCCGCCGCCACCTGATGTCAACTGTTCCAGCAGGCTGGTAATGGTGGAATGGGAGACACCATTTGATGCTAAACTAGATGATCTGAGGCGCCCGGTGTCGGAACTTGGCTAACAAGGCCGAGTCGAAATGCTCTGTCATGGTGCCGGAAAGCATCCTCCGTAATTAAAGAGAGAGGGAGCGATAAGGGTCCAGCGGGGACATAAGGCCGCCCCCCTTAACTAGCAAATAAGAACGTCGATCTGAGCTAATCGTTCCGTGGCGCCACACACAAAACCTTATGATCTGCCACCAGCAGAGTGCTATTCGATTCGCCTCGAGGTAACTGCCTGCTCATCTTCCACCTACCCACTTGGGCAAGTGAGGTAAGTGGTCGGAGTCTATGGAATCCGACGCTGGACCACAACAGCAAGCGAAGAGGAGAGAGCGGCCGCTTTGCAGATTTGCAGACGAGTAGGAAACTCTTCCTGGTCGATACATGCACGGCCATCCACACGGGGTTGAAAAGGACATGTAGCCGCTGCAAGTCATTCGCAATGTGTGCGACATGACGACACGAGACCGAATTGGTTGTCAAGGGCAGCTGTCTGGCAGCGTTGTCGAAGTTCGCTCTGTGGACCCAGCATCATGCAGAGAGATCCGTTTCCAGTCAAGTCCGGATCCGGAACTGGGGCCACTTGCATCGACGGTGTGGCATTCGTGCGGGGCTAATGGAACTGTTCAAGTGTGCTTGGAGCTGGCACTAACTCGAAAGACGTGCCTCGACTGACTGGACTGAGATACTATCCCGTACCGGTGTTGGGATTGCTGAAGAATTCACCGACCCGACTGGTCAGCCGGGTGGTTTTGGGGTGTCATCGCCGTGATCGTCGCCTCCGACCGGTGGGCGGGTCATATGCAACTGTTATGCGGTTGGTTCTAACAACTGCTGCTCGTTAGCCAGACCGATCCTACATTGCTGTCAATCAATGAGTCGAATGCTGGTCGACGCACCTGACGAGACCACTTGTTTGCTTCTCCCAGGACCTATCCTCATGCCATACCTACTTGATCAAATGCACGTACGTATTGAGGCCCGCCTGCGACGCTGGCGATACGCTTGATTGGATGCAATTAGGCAGGCGGCGGCAATTCGGCCGGAACTTGTCATGTCTCACCTGCCACGCTGTTGTGGCTAGCCGGCCTGCAGCTTGATTTCCGCGTCGCAGTCGTCGCCGCTGTGATTCCGTCTCCGGGTCCCTTTGTTTGGTTATTGGCAGCTTGCGACTTTGGCAATTAATGTCGGCAGACTAGGCACGCTTCAACCTTCCACTCCACGCGATGACTGAGTCTGGGTCCTCAGACGACGTCAAGATAAAAAGGAGACGGCGGCCGTCCAGGTTAGGTGCCCAAGCCTTGGCATGGGCGGCTGGTGGGCCAGCATCTGGGTGGGCGGGCGGCAGCGACAGATTCCCTCTCGAGCAGCAGTGGGCGTGTCACCGGTATGCAGACGGCGGTGTTCCGGCGTTGCGATGCGGTGTAATTACCACGTTGCAGCTGTGGGGTGGCATGATGAATGGCTGTGCTGTGCCATGCAGCTGGCAAACGGCCTGAGTGGTCAAGTCGTGGCTCTCTCCCTGGTTGGCTGGCTGACTGGACGGTTCCTGGGAGCTGTGTGTGCAGTTCGAGATCGAGGCGATGCGTCGTCTGTGTGGGTGCGTCCAAATGTCTGAGTTCTCACGCACGCACAAACCCCAGATTGACATCGAGGGCGACATCAACGTTTGACAGAGACACGGTCCGATGACTTGAGCGCTAGTGATACCAAGAGTGAGTCGACAAACGGGTACATCATCAAACATACGCATGGCAATAAGCAAATATGGCGTGTGATTGCAGATACACTAATAGTACAATTGTCATTTCTACCAGAAAAAGAGAGACAAAAGCCATGTCTGACGTATGCGTGTCGACCAAGATACCTAGGCAGGTGTGGACGTGAGGAGGCATCCTGTGTACCCGTGGCACAAGAGTTTGTATATATCCGCCATTGAGGGGTAGTAGTAGAGGCGAATGAACACGAATGTACTGAAGCAGGGCAGGGCAGTGAGCCGGCCAGCCAGCCACGCAGGGTAGCTAGGTTTACGGGTTACGAGGACATTTGGTGGTCTGGCGTCTCGTTGGCGAGACTCTAATGGGGCACCGGGCTCCCCTGATGCTGCTTTCATCTCAAACAGTCGTTTTCCCGATGAGCTGTTTCGACTCTGGCAGCAGCGGCTTCGCTCTGTTTCCCTTGACCCAGATCCACAGAGGGGTCGAGAAAGGCGATTCGGTGATTCTAAGCAGAAAGCGGCTGGCAATTACGCGCTGGCGCCAATGCTTCGAGAACAAAAAAGCATTGTTGTGAAGGCTCGGCTGGAAGAGCAGGAGAGCGATACGCTGTACGAAGTAGGTAAGTAAGCATGGTCGTGCGGTGTGTGTGTTGTTTTGAATACGGCCGTAAGATAAAAATAGGGAGAGACAGAGACAATTTCTACGCGTGGGTGTCGCCCGAACAGAGAAGCGTCTTTAGAACACGCAGCTTCCGTCGACTTGGGCACAAAAAAAAAAAAAAGGTTTGATCATCAGCTCACCAGTCGAGGGATTGTTCTTGCCGTTCTCTTCCTAGGCCCTGCCTTCCTACCGTCTGGGCCGTTCCTATGGCTTCGTCGAAAGCAGGTATGTAGCGAATAAGACCTGGTGACGGGAGGGAAAGAACAAAGGGAGTCGGAGTCAGGATCGAGAAGCCCGTCTCTCCAGCGCTGGCCCTCGACATGCAGGCATACCTATGTAGAAAGATGTCTTATGTAATCTAGAACCTTGCTTGTTTGGTTTTGTGCCGGGTAAGCATTACCTAGGCATGAAATCGTAAGTGTTTTTGCAAGTATTGACTGACTGTAATTAACTTATCGTTCATCTTTCGTCTCCGGGGGCGCCTGGACCTCATGGTGCTCAGTGGACCGACTTGCCTCGTTTCCTTCAAGTCTCGCAAAATCAAAGGAGACGGAAGTCCCTTCCCCGAATCCCAGAACTTAACCCCTGTAAAGTCCACTTGGACCGTCCTCCAGCCCACGGCGATCCCCGTTCCGGCGCCGAGAAAGTCCACGCCCAAGAGACCACTGCATAAGAAATTCGCTACTCAGCACACTGCCTAGTGCAAAGAGCAACCGGGGTTGCGGGAATAAGCGGGGGTACGGATATCTTGTGCGCCAACATATGAGAAGGCGGTGGTGGCCCCACTAGCAACTAGGTAAGGTTAGCGAAGCGAAACCCAAGATCCCTTTACCATTCGAACAAGACAGAGAGAGAGAGGATAGAGTACAGAACAAGAAATAGAACAAATCAAGACCATACTCCGTACGCTAGACGCAACGACAGGGCTATACGAAAGGGCAAGGGCAAGGTATACTTTGCCGAAGCGAACGCCCGTTTACTCACGAATGAGAGGATCTGGCCCCCAATCGACTGTTTTGACACGTGCTGGCAACAATAGAAGCGGTAAGCAACCTGAAGGAACGAACAAGGAGGTTTGCATCATCTCCGGATCCCTTCTGCTGGGACGGATCATCTTCCTTGCCTCACCTACCTGATCGCCTGGTACCCTACCCACCTTGCCTCGCTGTTGGTGCTGTGCTTTGGGCTTGGGTGACGAAGCGGTCTAACGGGCCCAATGACGGCGGTTGGCTTTTTGCGTACGTGTGACCTGAGGCTGGGGGGGTTGTTGCGGTCGGGCGATTCCCAAAGGCTCTGTCGCCTTTAACGTGTTTGGGCGCGAAACATGGGAGCAACAAGGGACGGAGGACGGAACATTTCTTGCCTAGTGCGGAACCAAGCATCTTACACCACCAAGGGGTCCAGCCCGGTGCCAAATCAACTATTGGCTGCTTGGCGGTCAGCATTGCGTCCCTTTTCGTTTGCCGAGGCTGTCGTCACGGCATCACCTAAACAAACCACTTCGCAGGGCTTGGTGGTTACGACCACGATGCCTGCCAGAAAATATCAGACGAGGTCGGAATTAGTCTCATGCTGCTCCCGACGATGCCGGCGATGGCTAGATTCCTGCTGGAAGCTGCTCTGGTTTTTGGTTCGATGGCACCCATCACATTTTACCGGTGTAACAATGAGACATAGATGGATGCTCTCCTCGACGTTGAGGAAAGGGAACGAAAAACATTGCCAGTCGCTACGGAACGCATGGTACGCTCCAGAATCAGGCCCCTTGGGACACCGAAGCATGCGTATCTGGCATTGATCGCCTCTGCGCCTTCCACGCGCTGCATCCCCTTCTTGCGCGCGCGCATGTGGCATGTTTCTTTTCGGGACACCAGGTCCGACATGTCGTCCCATCGGCCTGGCGTCCAAGGGGGCTATAGTGATTCCAATGAGGTGAGGAGGATGCCTTGCTGCAGTACCAAAACTCCTCCCACGGCGATCGTCCAATCCCAATGGCCGAGCATGTCCGTGGTTTCGAATACCAAGACAGGGCCCCTTCGGGCTCTCGTCCACATTCCACCATGGTTAAATGTTTGAGGCGAGGCCGGACCGGGTCAGCCTCCTACTACGTGTGATGGGTAAGTATAAACTCCCTAACAGGTAGTGTGGGGCTGTGACCCACCTGGGAAGAGACTCTCACTGGCCAGATTTGTGCTGGATGTGCACAAGAATCTCGAAGTACCTGTCGCTGACATAATCGAAAAAGCACGGCCACATTGACCTGACGAGGGGGTTTTATTTTGGCCCGATACCGTAGTAGGGGCAGGCATCGTAAGGCGTGGGCGACAGGAGGGGGAGGAAGAAGAAGAAGAAGAAGAAGAAGAAGAAGAAGAGGCGGTGATGGCCCCTCCTGGCTCCCTCCCTTCCATTCAAAACACTCATGCATTGTCATTTCCCTTTTGTATGGTTCGCCCGCGCCTGCGTCTTACATAGGAACCGGACTCCGTTCCCTGATGGAGGGGAACCTCTGTCTTGGGAGGGAAAAGAGGATCAAGACGGGGCGCCGCCGGGTGGCGCCCATAGCATCTCGGTCCACACAGAGATCACACTTGCTATCCGCACCCGGCGCGGGAAGTAATTAGGCAAAGTCGGCAAGAATGAAGAAGGAGAGAAGGGAGGAGGGAGGGGGAGGGGAAAAAGGGAGGCCCCTCCGCTAAGCCTTTTTCGGGACCGGGCTGGCTATCTAGATACCCGTTGGCGATGGCCCGGATAGTAGCACATACAGATTGCCGTGTTTCTTCTCTTCGTCCGATGGTAACGACTCAACGCACCATCTCCCACATGTGCGATTGATGTGAATAGCGTTGGCTGTTGGGTGTTCGTGAAAGAAGGGGGCCGAATAAAGCAAAACCGAGAGGTAAAGAATCAAACAGGAAAAAACCTCCGGGCGATTGACGAGCCGGTCAGATGTTTGTTCCGAAGTTCTGGTTACTGGTTTTCTTCAACACCGTCCGTCCGACCCCAGCGTCTGCCTTTGAGCTCTTGTTCCCTTACCGGGCTACAGGCTACAGCACAGGAGTGAGACATCACACGTTGTATGGACGGCTTACCAACCGACCTGTCGATTGGAAATGCCGGGGGAGGGGTGTGATGTGGTCGTGCACTACGTAGTATAGTTGGAATTTACGGTCAATGTTTGTAATTACATCCGGCGAAGGGCTACTACCTCCCTACCTACCAACCAACCAACGGAGAGGCTGGCTTGGTTCGGTACTTTTGCACCCGCCATCTCAGCCATCTCTTTCTATTTTGCCCGCGAACACAAACCTTTGGTCGTGCTTTTAGGCCAGGCACTACGGGAAGACATGGGCATGAGGAGACGCGCTACTCAGGGCACTAATTATTGTGCTTACCGCTCTTCTCCCCAATGGTCCCTTGGGTGTCTCGACAAGTATGCGACTGTGTGCCGTGCCGAGCCTCTTAGCGGATACGATGATACAGGAGGCTGCAGTTGCTTATCGAGTCTGTTGTGTCGTCGTTTGGGAGAACCTGCAAACAAGGTTACCCAGGTGGAAAAAGAAAAAAAGGAAGAAAAACAGAAAAGTCACTGTGCTCGCAATTGTCAGCCTCACTGAGCCTCCATGCATGCATCTTGATCGTTGAGTTCCAGGCCTCTGCGTTGCTTCTGCTTCATGCTTCACGCCGCACGCCAAGAGAACGATAGCGGTCTTAGCTAAGACGTGTATCACAGATACCAGATTCAGGAACAGCATTCCAGTCAATCCTCCAGGTGGCTCTCAAGAAAACCAAACCAGACAAGGAGCACCCCTCGAGCGAATTGGCTTCGGACGTATTCCAGAGCAGCTCTGTGCGAGTCCCCGGGCTTAGATTGATCTGGGAAATCCACACCTTCCCATTCCAACTAGTTGTGTCTTTGTGAAGCAGGGGTTGTCCTTTGGTTCCGTGCTGGGTGTTCGACAGGGGTTCATGGATGTCAGTGGACCCCACACATCGCAACCCCGCCGCTCCCAAAAAGACCCGCAACCGCAGAAACCAGAAAAGCTCGGACAACCTTCTCAATTGGAAGGTACCAGGACCCCCCCGCTTCTCTAGGTCTGGCCCTCTCCACTTAAATGCAGTTCCATGCTGTACCAACCCTTCCTTGATCTTTCCCAACACACCCACTACTCGCCTACCCCTGTCGTTTCCTTTCAGTGTCTCCCCCTCCCACCCCACCACACCCCATCCACCCACCCCCATCCCCGGTCGCGATCCCAGTTCCCAATTCGCAGTGCCTGTGCTGACGCTTGCTGTGTCTGTCGCCATTCTGGTGTCCTTCTGTCGGGAAAAGTACGTACCTCAAGCACTCTAGTGTATACCTACCTACCTTACTTGTTAGCGCACACTACCCATCTGCCCAGGTACGTACCTGTAAGACCAAGAACCAAGTACCCACCCAGCACCAACAGGCTGGAGGGAGAGGCCTGCCCAATGTGTGGAACTCGTCTCCGGGATGGGGCCATTCCAGAGGAGCCACTAGAGCCACAGTGCTGTGACCAGTCACCAGTCACCCAGCGAGGTGGGTTTTTAGTGTTACCACTGCGCTGGGGATCTTGCTTGGTTTGGCCGGTCTGGTCTTTTCTGTCTGCTTGCCGCTATGGCGTGTCTTCGCATATGTGTACATGTAATCTTCGTTGTTGCACCTGGTACCTCGCTGCAAGAAGTTGCGACCGAGGGGCGGGGGAACGGGGGAGAGAGAGGAATAGACGAGAGAGTCTGGGAATTGGATTGGCTGCGTCGTGAACCTGCAACTTGAGAAAGACCCTGGGGAGACTGGACCGGAGAAACAGCCCAGAGAGAGAAGGGGGTATTGGCACTGCACTGCACTCTCACTCACACTGGCACCTGCCTTTGCACCCATGACTAGCCTTTCTCGACGTTAGCCTCCTACTCTACCTTGCCTCTTAGCACCTGCACCTTGTTTTCCCACTTTTCCCACTCTTCCTTCAACCACCTCCTCCTCGACGTCCCGTCACTAACTTTCCATCCTTCTTCTTCCTCGTCCTCCCCCCTTCTCACGCCACACCCTTTCTTTCTTCTTTGGCCGACTCATTCCGAACAACAACCAAATTCTTTCGCCTGCGGCACGACTCGACTCGTCCTCTCCAAAGCTGCTTATGAGAAGTAGGAGATAAAATTGCCCTCGCCGAGGACACTACACTGCCTTTTGCCAGATATAACCTTAGCGAAAATCCTCTACTCGCCAACACCGACAACGATCGACGGCCCGTTCTTGCCTTCAATCGCTGATCTATCCTGTCCTGTATTGCACGAACCACGCCAACCATTCGCAACCCCTTGTCGTCCGTTTCGCAGTGTCTACATCGCACTTGAGCCACCCGCCACCCGTCTAACCAGATTGTTTTTATTTTATTTTAAAAACAGACAGTTCGACTTCTCCGTTGCCAGGCACCATAGTTTCCCGTGCACCTTGTTCAGACAAACACCAAATCCTAGCCTCGCTCGCTTGCGTTGTAGTCCACCGCAGATCATCCTTACACCCGGGAAGCCCGCAATCGACCTAGATTCCCACCTTTTCGTATTCGACTCATTGGAAAACGACGACATCGTCAAACATGAGCTCTCCAGCACAAGCCGGGCCTTCGGTCCCGAAGGAGAAGAAGGGATTTGGAAAGATTCTGTCTCGCGCCAAGACCGTCTTCAAGAGAGGTGACGGTTCCTCCAAGCGCATGTCGACTCTGTCTACCGCCGGCCAACAGCCTCCTTCGCAGGCCATCACTCCTGGGTAAGCAAGACATCAGCCTTGGTCGTCAACCTCTGTTGTTCCATACACAGTGTGACCGGTCCTCCTGTATTATCCATCTAACATGCGCACAGTCAATCCACTGCCCCGGCTACCGAGCAGCCCGCCGCCGCCTCCACCACTACCAAGGACGCCACCAAGAAAGAGGCTCCCAAGAGCAAGTACGAGGACCTTGAGGGCGTGGTCAGGATTCCCCGGGCCGAGTTGTTCGAGGAGCGCGCGAGGAAGCTGGGCGAGAGATTCGGCCTCGAGATCAAGCAGAGCGAGTGGATCTCTACCGAGGGCACCGCTCTTCGCGTTGAGAAGCCCATCCGCATGCGTGTCCACCGAACCTGCCACAAGTGCAACGCCACCTTCGGTGCCGCTAAGGAGTGCCCCGGTTGCCAACACTCCCGTTGCACCAAGTGCGTCCGCCATCCACCCAAGCGGACCGAGGCCGAGCGCATCGCCAGCCGAGAGAAGCGAGCCGCCATCCTCAAAGCCCAGAAGGAGAACGCTCCCATTGTCCCTGACTACTCGTACGACCTCAAGGGCACCAAGGATATCGTCCTCAAGCGCCCCAGCAAGACTGGAGGGCAGGATCTCATCTACAAGAAGCCCCGCCAGAGGGTACGGAGGACTTGTCACGAGTGCCAGACGCTCTTCACTGCCGGCAGCAAAACCTGCTCCAAGTGCAACCACAACCGCTGCACCGACTGTCCTAGAGACCCGTATGTGCCCCCCCTTTTCACCTAGAGGTGATGCTGAATGCTAACTGTCTATCAGGCCCAAGAAGGACAAGTATCCCTTTGGCTATCCTGGCGATGAGTTTGGACCAAATGCTGTGCCCCATCACGAATGCCACAAGTGCAAGACGATATACCCTGGAGGCGCCGCCGACGGGACTGCATGCAAGAAGTGTGAGCACGAGAAGTGCGCCGACTGTCCTCGTTTGAAGCCACGCAAGGTCGAGCCGGAACCCGACCCAGAGATCCTCAAAAGCATACAGGCCAAGATCGAGAGCCTGAAACTCAAGTAACGCGATAGCCAACATGCTGGTTCCTACACCGTTTGACATTTCGAATTCGACTGGAGGCGTACGGGCATGGCGGGGTGGATGACGTCCGAGTTGATTTAGGGCGACAAGCGAGTATGCGGCATTTCCTATTCATCCTCGAACCCCCCGGGGCGCACGTTTTCATCCGATTTCTTCCCGTCAAACAAGCATGCATCATTCCTTTTTCTTTACTGCGACTCTACGAAACCATACGACCATTCATCATCTGCATCACATCACAACTTCTTCTATTCGCCGCGGCCACCACTCATCTGCTTCGCCAACGACTAGATGGATGACGAAGAACATGAAGCTTTTACGCACCATGCTACAACGAACCAGTACCACCTTGATTCCACCAAAAGAACCATTTTCTGCGGACCACTGTCGTCCACCTACCTACTGTATCGCATATTGCCCGCCTATAACGAAAGAGGAAAATTACACAAGAAATGGAAGGAGAGAAAAGACTCGTATCCGGACGCACCTGAAGTGGAAGTGATTAGATGAGGCCGAAATTGCGGAAGATGGGACGAGTTGGATTTTGGCGGTCGGAGAATAAAGCGAGGAGTTGGGCGGCATTGTGTCAAAGACTGCGTCGGTTGGTGGCATCCATTGCGGCCAAGAATAGCAGTGTTGGATGGGCAGAGACCGGCAGCGCGGGTCCAATCAGGTGGCAGACGATAGCCGTGCGCAAGGCAGATTTTCTTCCCTTCTCATGTCATCATTACCATTACCTTCTTCCCATCTCTCACGAATATCATCTATACTACTACCAAGCCTTATACCCCTACTATAGGCTTTTGAAACTCAGAACTGCTTTGGACTGCCCTCTAGTTCCATGGTACTGCTGCGCTGTCCCTGAAATGTCCGTGACGTATCATCGGCCCGAGAGCCGGAAAGTGTTTGGCACTAATTCCCTCACATGGGCTTTAGCGAAGGCGTTGTTGTCCAACGATGTCACGTCGTGTAACGCGGGCTGTGGATGCTCATATTTACAAATGATTGCGAGCAGATTGGAACATCAAAAGATGGGTAGAGAGCAGAAGGGCAATTTGGCAACACGGAAGAGACGGGCCCAATGGTGCGCCTTAGTGTGTCACGAACCCGGTACCGTCAAGTTGGTCCCCCCCCAGGCTGCGGGCTGCTTCGTTCCAAGCACAGGCCATCCGGTGGGCAGAGATGGAAAAGAATGATGATCAGAACCCGTACCGTACAGTCGGGTAATAGAAGCGCTGGGCGCATGCTCACTGGCGAGCCCGGGAAGTCGGAATTAGAATTAGGGGGTGGCGGCTGGAATAGCTATAGAAGGATGGTGGTGGTAGTTGGGGGTGGGGGGTGGAGTAGTGTCTGTCTTGCCTTGCTTGTGCTTGTTTACGAATACACCACACCACCTACATCTGTCAGACGGTACCGGCGGTGAGTCGTCGGCGGATGACGGGGGAGGGGGAGAAGAAGAAATGAGAATTGAGAAGGCAGAAAAACAACCTCTCGCCTCCCCCAGAGAACCAATCTGATCTAAGAGACCGACCGAGCTGTCGGGTGGGTGGGTGAGTGGAGAGGACAAAAAAAAAAAAAAAAGAGAAAACCGAAACAGGATAACTTGGGAAAAAAGAAAACATAGATTCTTGTCACAAATAAAAATAAATCTCTCCCCCTTGCCTCCTCCCTTTGCCCTGCATGCATATGGAGATCTGGGATCTTTCTGCTTCTCAGGGTGTTCCTTATCGATGTAATTGGTGTGTCGGGAACGGAGGCTTGCTCGTTGGTTCACCGCGCACGAGAGCAGCAACACACACACACACACACACACCCTCCCTCTTTCAAGCGTTTCTTCTACGTGACATTCTAGAATAGGGGAAAGGGTGAGAAAGTAAGGGAGTGTGCCGAAGACCCGGGAAAACCGGCTTGGGGGGAGGGGGGGGGTTGAGGACGATGGCGCCCTAAAGTTTGGGACGTCTGAACGAACGACGGATGGCAATGCCCCGGCCCCCCCGGTGCTGACATGCGTCTGATCGTAACATTGGAACGTTTGCCCCCCCCCTTCCCCCGGCAGGATATACGAAGTACGTGCATGCATGCGTGCGTGCCCAGCAGTTCAAGATCCCAACGGGCTGGTTGGTTTGGGGAAAGGGGACACCTGGTTTTTCGCTTTTTTTTTTTCTTTTTCTCTCTCTTCCCCCCCCTTAATCCCTCCCTCTCTTCTTCTTAGGTGAAAGTCCACCTGCACACATGAGGATGGCCTGAAGGTGGGGAGACAAGCTGAGGGCCGCCGGTGTGGCTGGACTGGCAAACATGATTGGGCCAACGAACAGCATGCGGCGCTCGGTAGGTCCGTAAGGAGAGGTAAGTTGGACAGAACATGTCGGTGTTTCGTGCCTTTGGTTCAGGTACTACACTCGAAGCGCGTGCCGCCCACCTTGGTGGTGTAGATCGCCATCTCGTTGGCGCGCTACTCAAGAGCCCGTCCAAATCTTATGGGGGACGTGTACCTCACAGCCGGCGCCATGGCGCCGCCCGCGTTTGTGTCGTTGACTAGGCGCTGACGGCCGCTACCTGGAGATGCCCCGGATGGCTGGGGTTGGGGCGTGCAACTTCACACGACCTACTGGGAAAATGTAACGTTCACCGGCGGTCCTTGAAGGGTGTGCTGTCAAACATGTGGTGTGTCTACGCCGTATTTTTATACACAGGCTTCGTTATCCGTCTATCCAACCAAGTATTGCCCGCCTGTAGCCTCTCGTCCAGTGTTGTCATCATATCAACTTACACACAAGCACCAATAGGTTCATACACATGCACATACACAGACACACAACCCCTCTCTCGCTCTCCCTCGCTCTCCCTCGCTCTCTCTCTCGCTCTCTCTCGCCGATTTCAGGCGCCCTCCTCTCGCACGGACGGCTCAAACTGAAGGACACTGCCCGGAGGTAGCGCAGGGCCGATGGTGTCGGCGCGGGAGCGCTTCTGACCAATGTAGGGCGTCTTGAACGTGTCAATGCGCTGATTGAGCCGCTGCTGTACATCCCGCACGATGCCCTGCTGCGCCTCAGCCGCGGCCTTGGCCTGGCCGTCGAGCAGTGGCAGCAGCCTGTGAGTGGGGTAGAAGCGGCCCTTGAGGTCCGGCTCGCGGAGGACGGCGTTCTGCTTGAGCAGGACGCAGCGCCAGCGGTCCGCAGGGGCGAATTTCTTGCGGAACACCATCTCCTCGCGGAGCGGCCGTGGGAGCTTGTCATCAGGAACGGTGGCGGCGGCCTCAGTAACGGGCGTGTTATCGCCGGTAAGTGGCTGATAGATGTCCCCCTTGAAGAAGGCCATGCCGGGGACGTCAATGGGCGCGGTACAGATCTCGCGGAGCGCGAGCAGCGTATCGGTGAGGTTGCTGGCATCGGCAGGGAGGTTCTGTTCGGGGGAGATACGGACGCGGAGGACGTCGCCGAGCTCGATACGCTCGGCGCCGAGAAAGATGCCGTGGTAGTCGATCTTTTTACCGCCCTCGTTCTCGGCTATGCGACTAAATACGGAGAACGACACGCCGACCTTTTGGGCGGCCATCTTG
This sequence comes from Colletotrichum sublineola, assembly GCA_020631755.1. Classification (NCBI taxonomy): domain Eukaryota; kingdom Fungi; phylum Ascomycota; class Sordariomycetes; order Glomerellales; family Glomerellaceae; genus Colletotrichum; species Colletotrichum sublineola. Next base: position 2,037,487 of record JAHSQG010000005.1, on the reverse strand, counting down.
GAGGAGTCGAGCAGTGCAACCTCGCGACGGTGGTTATCCTCAGGGGTAAGGCTGCGGAGGAAGGCTTCCCAGTTGACCTCATCGTAGGCCTTGTTCTGCAGCTCAGGGATGCTGACGTTGGGCACAGAGAAGGCGAGGAATGGGCGCGCCGTTGCCTCCAGCGTCTTGATTGGCGACTGGTTGAAGAGATGGTGGGAAATCGGGAGGATTTGGATCTCAGGCTTGACGCCAGGCTTTTGGTTGGCAGGAGCAGTGATAGATACGATGCCCAGGCGCCATCCAGACGCCATCTGAAACCAGACCAGCTCTCCCACACGGAACAGAGATGAGGCTTGTATTCCTAGATAGGGTGGAGGATATGGCAAGAATTGTGGCTGCTGGTACATGTTTTGAGCCGGGGGGGAAGCCTGATTGGGATGCTGCACTTGTGCCTGGACCTGCGCCTGAACGGGAGCCTGGGATGGAGCCTGGGATGGAGCCTGTACTTGCGCTTGAACCGGAGGCGTTTGGCTTGGCTGCGGTTCAAGCGATTGTTGTAGCGGTTGTTGCTGCTGTAGTTGCTGCTGCTGCCGTTCTTGTTGCAGCTGTTGCTGTTGTTGTTGAAGCTGCTGCTGTTGTTGTTGTTGTTGCTGTTGTTGTTGTTGTTGTTGTTGTTGTTGTTGTTGTAGCTGCTGCTGCTGCTGTTGATGCTGCTGCACAGGAGGCTGTGCCTGAACTGGAGGCTGCGCCGCAACAGAGACTGGGCCCATGTGTGAGGGTATCGTCGGAATCGGCACTGGAGTCTCTTTCTTCGCCGCAACCGCAGGTACAACCGTAGGTACTGGCACGGGCGTCTCCTTTTTCATCGTCGGGGGCGTCGCCGCTGCTGCGGGAACCGGAGATGCTATTGTGCCTTGCGACATTTGCGGCGTGATCTTGCGGACCTTTAAGGGGGGTTGCGTGTTCGTCGCTAAGGGCAGAGCTCGCGGGCCATCAACAACGCTCAGCCCGTCCATGTTGGGCATCTCTCGAGTGTTGCAATGGATGCAGCGGCAGTCATTGCGGTCCCTCGAGTTCGAGAGAAGCCATAGCAGATGGAGGCCAAACTCTTGCGGGCTTTTATAGAGAGGCCTCGCCTTGTCCGGGTGGCCCGAGACCCAGAGATGTTTGGATTTCTCGTACAGCCAGTACCCGCGCGGGAAGTTGACGAGCCATGGGAGGCCCTCTGTGTGGGAAGTCAAACGACGGCGCTAGTAGGAGGTGGAGGGACGTGATCTTACCTGTAGGTGTAAGTTCTTGCTTCAACAAGATTCCCAGCTTCACACGCCACTCTTGAAACCTTGGGTCATCTTCGGCTAGCCGGACCATCTGAGGCTTCGCTCTTGGTGTCTTCTCTTGCGTCGTCTTCTTCGCATTCTTGGTTGTCGCATCTACGGGAATTGGCCAGTACCCCGGTCCATAATCCTGGCCATCGCTGCGTGTGAAGACTACTAAATTGTACTCTGTAAGGTCCGACATCCTGATTGTACGTGTAGGTGTCGGAAGAACGGCGACGGTGGTGAGCGTTGTGCCCACGTGAAGTGCTTTTGGGAGCAAGCTGGCTAGCCGCCTGGAGCAGGAATAGCAGCAGAGCCGATTGCTAAAACTGGCCTTGAAACGAGTGAAAACCAACCCAAGTCCTAAGACGTGAAGAGGAACTCAAGAAAGAGACTCGTTGTGCTAGCACATTCTGCGTGCTGATGGCACACTGGTAAGACCTCCTTCGCGCTGTGTGAAGTGGATCTGGCCCCGTGCTGGGTTCGGTGAACCGCGACGAGGACAGATCTAGTCGGGGGAGGGCCAGCCGGTCAATTCAACCTCGGTATCCGAGATACCGCGAGAGTCTGTTCGTAGACAGCTGGGTAATGAACAGATGACAGTTAATCACTCGTTTGTCGCGGATGTTTGTCGTTAGACACGAACCACCCTGAAGTTTGGAAGAGGTTGAAGTGTCGATGGAGCTATGAGAACGGCCGTGCGTCGCGCTAAGGGGCTTAGTCAGCATGATATCCTAGTCATCCAGGCCTTCCGTACCCATGGTGTTTACCTTACCTTCCCTTTTACTAAAGGAAATCACAACAAGCGATAGCGACATTACACGCAAGTCGCGTGTCTGGATCGACAATCTTGACTGCAAGCATCTCATATGCCTGCCGACTGAAAGCCATGGATTCCATCTTGTTGAACAGGACCCTGTTGTTAATCTTCTCAAGCCCAAGATGCATTTCATCTCAGTCTAAGCTGCACCAGACCAGCTTGGCCAACCATTAGTTCATGAATGGCAAGAGAGCGACTCAGCTTTCGAGAAACCTCATCACGCGAGCAGTATGGGTCGCTATACAATATCAAACGGAAAATTTAAGACTCCTAATTTAACTCGACAATACATCTTGACGTCTCCTGATTGTAGTCAATAGATATCGTAACCTTTTTGATTAGCAACTCCCCCCAGTTTCTCCCAAAACCAAGCAAGAATCCCATCATCGGATCCCTAATCACGCCAGGGTCTTACGCTGACTAGCGCTTCCACATGCAAACACGACATCTTTCTTGATTCGAGATCATCGCTTTTTGCGATGGCAAGGACCAATGCTTGCCCTTGTACGCATGATTGTGCGCCCTTCACTTGCAGAACCCTTAAGCCGTCACAGAAACTCCGGGTTTTGACATTGCCTGCCGGCCGCCTGCGGCCGGACTGCCAAAAGCCAATGAACATCATCTCATCGTCATCCGGAAAGGCGCCTCGGCATTCGGACCTCTGCCGGCATCACTTACCTTCAAAGGCCGATCGTAATCCATTGGCCAATGGTCCAGCCAGTATCACTGTATAAGTATCCATTACAAATTCGCGATTCTAGAACTTGAGCTGCACTGTGTCGCTTCCAATTCCCAACTGTCTTAGCAAGATCGCAGCAATATATCAACACAAAAACAACCCCTATCATGTCTCTAGACGAAGCCACTCTCAACGGATGGACGGCCGTATCCGTCGATGCTGGCAAGATCTTTGGCGATTGGCCGTTCTTGAACGAGCCCTCGCCGATGAGCATCAGGGACATCGGGTTTCCTTCCGACGACCCTGTGGTGGCACAGACGTTACAATACGCCAAGGAACGTTTACATACGGAGACTTTCAACCACTCCATGAGAGTCTTCTACTATGGTGAGTGAGACCTGGGCCCCCGGACGAAAGGCCTCCCCGCCGTCACATAGTCCCAACGGAACAGGCATGCCGTGGGTTTCCAGAAACGAAGCACCTGACATATCCCAGGCATGGCAATCAGCAAGCAGCAATTTCCCGACAAAGCGGCTGCCCTCTCTCCCTCAACGTGGGCACTGACCTGTCTCCTCCATGACATTGGTACAGCCGATGAGAACCTCACGGCCACGCGCATGTCGTTCGACATCTACGGTGGCTTCAAGGCCCTCCTGGTGCTCAAGGACCACGGCGCTACCCCTGACCAGGCCGAGGCCGTCGCCGAGGCCATCGTCCGCCACCAGGACACGGGCGTCGACGGCACCATTACGTTCTTGGGTCAGCTGATACAGCTGGCAACGCTGTACGACAACGTTGGCCGTCATCCCTGCGTCAAAGACTTTGGCAAGATGATCCGTGAGGCGACGAGGGCGGAGATTAACGAAACGCATCCGCGTCTGCAGTGGTGTTCATTTTTTGCGAGCACCGTGAGGAAGGAGGTGAGGGTTAAGCCGTGGTGTCACTCCACGCATATTGTCAACTTTGACAAGGAGGTTGAGAGCAACGCACTCATGAGCGTGTGGGAGTAAAGAGATAGACTTGAGTATTGTTCATGACATGGAAGGAGCAGGGGTGGGTAGCAGTGTGTTTTCACCTAGTACTCCATACTTAGCACAGTTCACAAATGACGGACAAGACGCGACTGTATCTTCCCAGGAGAAAAGTGATCTCCTCAAGAGTTGCTTATCCCATGTGGGGGGGGTTGCACGCATCACGTCCTTGGAATGCTAGGAACCGTATTCACTCCTAGGTCTACATGCTTTACTTCGCGAATAAGTTTGGACTCGTTCGGAAAGTCAGGTAGACAGTATAGTATGAAAGGCACAGCAAGTAGGTCGGGTCATGGAACATGGATAGGCTGCCGACTGGGTCAAATTTAACGTGTTTTATAAATAATTCGAAAATGTTGGTGGTTGTCGATTTGATGCAGTTGAGACATTACAAAATTATTCATATCTCTGAGACAAGTGCTATCTATCGATGATCACAACAAAACGCAAGTCGCGTTTTGCATGAGAGTCTAACCACCCGTTGACTCCTGCAGCTCGATGCCATATATGGCAAGAACTCTCGTAATATCTCATGCGCAAGGCCATGGAAGGGGATGGCGAGTCGACACGTCAGTCTGCATACTCGCAGGCTTTCCACATTATACTTCAGGGAAACACGACGAAGCTTCCAGAGCTTCCAGAGCTTCCAGACAAGATGCGGTCTACCAAGGCACAGAGATGGCATGGTAGTATCCGTTGACCAGCCTGAGAGGATCAATCTTCAGCGGCCACCCAAAGCAGAAGCCCAGCGACTTGCACTTGTATGTCCTAAGCATGTAGAATCTTGTGTGTGTTGCAGTTCTTGTTTCTGAAATCGATAGGAAGCCGACCTGTGAGGGTTTATTCTGCACCTGTGTCAAACCCCAAAAGCATCGATGCATATTTCAAAGTAACAATGTGAACTGACACACTTAGAATACTCAGCATCAACTATCAGTTATCAATTCGTAACTCAAGGAGCGAGCCTAGGCTCGTATGTTATCATTTGATCATAACTCGTGAAACTAATCTTTTGGAAACAGGTACACTTTTACAGGTTTTTTCGGGATAGAAGAGCCCGTGCTGACGCTCACTAGTGGCCACTGTTCGTCCTCTGCAGCCGTTTTCGAGTCATCGGAGCTTAGCTCCTTCAGTTGAATGCTGTCAACATCGGAGGTGGGTGTGTACAGGCCGCCAAGGCCGCCGCCATTCGATACGTACGGGGCCAACGAGAGTCGCGGTGGATATGCTGCGCTCCTCTGAGAGAACGCGTGCGGTGACGGAGCCCGTGGCGGGGTCGAATTGCTCACCCTCCCCTGGTTCCTGTCTCGGAGCCCTCGCGGGGCGAGCGTATCGACGAGATATTTTAGGAACGTTTTTGTTGTACCGAAAACCACAAAAGTCAACAGGCTCGCGGACACACCGGGAATGAAAAACAGGAGGTCTTGGTGCAATCGGTCGATGCTGAAATCTGGGCTTTTTCTCAGGAAGTCACGGGAATTTTGCCGCGAGGAGAGGACTTGGAAGAGGATGCTAAAGAACTGATAGGTGCTTTGTACGTTCCGTTAGCTACGCAGATCATCATTGACGTCCAGGCGAAGGGCTATCCTTACGCTAAGGCAACGAACGCTATGCTGAAGCGGACCACCAACCAATTATCGTAAATGCTCCGGCGGCGCTTCCAATCGCTGCTATCGAAGGCGAGTGTGTTGCTGCTTTTCGAGCTGTTCGACAGTTGGCCATATTGAACGTTCCACGACAGGAGGTTCAAGCGCGTGTAGATGTATTTGATCAAGATAATGATGAGAAGAACACCGCAGCCGCTCATGCAGAAGCCCACTGAATACTTTGTCAGATGACATCCGCCGGACAAGAGGTAACAAGACTTACTGAATGAATCTGCTAGAAGGAGGAAGCTCGCAGTTTGCTTCTGAACCGCATTCAGTCTAAGGGTGCCCACTAGCAGCGCCGGCAGGAGGACGGCGATGGCCTTCGCGACGTAGGTGAATCGTTTACGTAGCGACCTGGCTGGTTCCAGGTGGAAGATTGACTGAACGAGAGCGAATGCCCAGAAGAAGATTAAAGCTGCTTCGACGTTGTAGCAGTACAACTCTGCGAAGTGTCAGATAGGCAACACCACATGAACAGAGGAAGGGGAAGGGGGCATCTTACGGATGTAGAAAAAGGCCAGATCAATACCAACTGACTGGCCAGATATGGCTAGCTCAGGGTTGCCAACATTGGCGTTGGCATGCTGGAACTGATCGAACTTGATATCCCTCCATCGTATAAGCGTGTGAATCTGCTGGGCCACAGAAGCCGCCGTCGACAGCCCCGTGAAGTATGAAAGCAATGCGACATCTACACGCAATGACATCAGTAAGCCTCCCAGTAGCACTTACGAACCCGTCGTTCAATCCACTTACAGCTGAGTTCCTCATGATGAGCAAACACCAACCATGCCATGAGAAAACTGCATGCTAGGCAAATCAGGGAGTAAACAATAACCCCTACAGATGTGCCTAGCTCCTCCTGGGGCAGCTGGATGGCCATATCAACCCCCCCTTGGAAGTTGACTTAGCAGGTAAGACATGAAGATAAAGCTGATGAACGGTCGCAGGGGGTAATGTGACGGTGGAGAGGAAAAAGAAAAAAATAAGAGTTGGGGACGCGAAGAAACGGCACGGCCATGCTTATCATGGAACGTAGCCATGAGATCGATCCGGGCCCCTACGATCGGCGCATGGTTGGCTACGTCCCGGATACTATTCGTGTGGCAATGGTGGGATGAAACTTAAAGACTAACAGGACTTGGGAAGGAGATGCAAGCGATCCTGGTCTGGCGCTCGCAGGAAGCTGAATGGCGATCAGGCACAATAGCAAGACAACTAGATGGGACTACCCGACAATCTCGAGAGGGCAAGGGGTGCTCAGGCCGAGTTATGAACCCTGAGCCCCTCATACACCTTGCAGTCAGCGGTGCAGAAATGTCTTGGCCGGGAACCCTATGAGGGGAGTGGCGGGGCCGCTACGGATGCTCGTGAGTTTTGCTCCGTTGTACGGTGGGTAACCAAGGTTGAAACGCGATAGTGTGAGAAGGCGTTTCCCAAATTGTCATGACGCCCAAAACGAAGGGCTATGAGAAGGGTCCCAAAACGTGCTGAGCAGTGCAATCTGTCATGGCGAAAGAAATGACAGCGCGACGGCATTCTAGCTGGCTTCTTGCTGTCACAGTGATAGCAATTGCCGATTAAAGCCTCGGTGGCCTGTCAGACGAGACGAAAACGTTCATCCGCCATCTGTCTACCAGAGAAACGTATTACTAGCTGCGTGGGTCAGACCGAAACGGCAGTGCGCAGGCGTTGGAATCTGCTGCAGAAAGTGTACCCATAGGACGACAAATACCGAACTGGGTTGCTTTAGAGTGTATTTGGCATAGCAGTGTGTGAGTTCGACCGAACTGCTGCCCGAACAGCCTCCCGGATATAACCATTCGCACTTGTTGCTCAGGGGTTGAGGCATGGATGGCTCGAAACATGTATGGTGAGTGGAGGCGCAGCTTCAACTTGGTTGAGGCGACCAGGCCGATGAGAACGACGGATGATTTCTTCTAGCGGATTGACGAGACGGCGTCCCTTTTTTACCGGTGTCGTCGACGATGTGCCTGCCGAGTCAGTGACACAAAGTCACATTCTTCCGCAGACTCCCACTCTTAAAACAAACTTCCGGATAGCATCATATTGCGCGATTTCCCGAGCCACCCTTTGGAAATCGTGATCATCACACCCTATCTCATCGTTGAGTCGATTTCAATGGTAAGGAAACATGCCGTGTCCCGGTTCCTCGGTGCTCGGGGCTCTCTTAAGGACAGGGACTACCATGACGCGGAGTCGAACTAGTGGTTTTGCATTTCGGCTTGGCTGCACCGAGTCAGCACAGTGATACGGAAGGCCACTCAACCTGATGGTCTAACCGAGTCCGAGCGACGGACATGGCTTCGGGTGTTGGGCCTGATGCGGCAAGCTGGGTGAATCTAGCGCCAACAAAGAAACGATGTTTGCTCGCGGAGGACGTTCCGAATGATGTTGGGATGAAAGGGCAATGGGGCATGGTGTCAGTTTCTGCCAGATGGAACGTTGCTGAAGCTTCAGTCCAATGCCTACCTACCGGTACATGAAGTCTGACAAATGAACTTGTAGATCAGGCGGCAGGTGAGCGGCCCGCCTGCGTGAATGCGGAAATGCGGTCCTGTCAGCCGGATACTTTGGTTGGAGGAGAGTTCAAGCTCAAGGTGAGGTCGGAAGCAAAGTCTTGGGATGTAGCACCCAGCTGCGCCATGAGCTTGCCACTTGGGAAATAAAAAACAGAATGCCTTTTTCTGTCACCACTAAAACACTACAAATACTATTAGCAAGGACCCCATGGCTATACTAGAAAATAGGTAAAAGGGTACCTTTTCTTATATTGAATATCTTAAGCTTTATGAATTCTACGAGCGCCCTACAAATACACTGTTTCTAGGGTATTAAAAGCTAGGGAGCCCACTGTGGTGGGTGGTGGGTGGTAGTGGTGGTAGGAAAAGGGTATCCTGTTTTTGTTCCCTAAGTGTTTGCAAAGACTAAGGTCGTATGTGATTCTCAAGGGGGCACGTAGGCGATCTAAACTACCTAAGTTTACACTACCATCCTCAGAAGCAGATGGATTTTGACCCAGAGCCGTGGAGAAGCCCCTTGGCGTACTACAGGCCATTAGGGGATGGGATGCAGTGGCAATAAAAATCTCCGGCGGTGGGCCGCCAGTTCCCCACAGCCACTTTGGGGCGCAGGTGGAAAGACTGAGGCTTGTGGCTACCATCATTTTCAATTTAGCATTCATCAGCGGTACGCGTCAAAGGCGCGTCGAAAGCTTCCCCGCGATAGAACCTGTCCAGCAACAAAACAACGATTCTGATAGCCCTTGACGGTTCCGCTCATACTATTTCTCTTCTACGATCCCTCTCAGACTGCATACCAATCTTTTATTCGGGTCGATGCTCTGCGCTACAACGCCAACATGAACATTGTTCCGCCACATTATAATGATGGCAACCGAGCCTTTCTGCAAGCCTTCTTGGCTCGCGGAACCCTTACATTCGAGGAGGCGCAGATCATTCTTGCAGAAATCTTTACAATCGAAGCCGAAGATGGCGAACCGGTCGTTGCCGAACAGGTCACACAGCAGGATTTCGAATCTTTCCTGGAAGCCGCCGCCGAAGCCGTTTCTTTTTTTGACTACGAGATCCGAGGCACCGTCCACCAAGTCTCCAAAAAACGCGTCTACGCTCTCGTCAACACTGCTTCGGACCCAATGACCCAGCTCGCGACCACGTATAATACCGAACAGATCGCCTTCACAAAGAGACTGCTCGATGCCATGTTCGACACGTATAACTCCCCGCGCATGGAACTCATGTGCATCACGGAGATGCAGGCCATTAAGCTTGCCCGTCCCCCACGACAGCAGAACAACAACCATAACGACGTTGACGAGGATGGTGCACCAACACAGACGCAGTCTTCCGCCGACAAGGGGCTGAAGCACAGCGAGGTGGAAGATATGCTGAGAAATCTGGTGAATCAGGGCTGGCTGGAAAAGTCCAGGAACGGGTTCTATAGTCTTAGCCCCCGAGCGCTGCTCGAGCTCAGAGCGTGGCTCATTGACTCTTACAACGACCCCGACGCGGCCGCGCAGGAGTGGCAGCGCATCAAGTTCTGCGAGGCGTGCAAGGGGATCGTCACCGTTGGTCAAAGGTGCGCGGAGAGAGACTGCAACGCACGCATACATCACATTTGCAGCGACGCGTATTGGCGAACGCAACGCAGCCACAAGTGTCCCAGATGCTCAAGAGACTGGGATGGTGAACACTACATCGGGGAGGAAGCAGAGACCAGTACGGAGGCCTACAAAAGGGGTCGTCGTAGAAGCGGAGGTAGGAAAAGCAACGTGCCTGACGAAGATGTGCACGAGAATGGTGGAGATGAAGACGAGGATGAAGCGTGATGAAGTATGAAGGCCCGGGATCCCAAACCTCAATCAATCCCTAGATGCTGTGGGCAGTTTTCACAAAAGATACCCCGTACTGGCGGCTGAAGCAGAAGCTAGCCACTCGACCGCCATAGCTCTTAGACACTACGGCTGTCGAATTAGGGGTTTTTTTTAAACCCCCCTTTATAGATAAAGGAATTAATACAATCACCATGTTTCCATATTCTGTATCGCCACACTAGGTCTCGGGTCCAACAACAGAGGTGACGTTTTGGACCCTGAAGGGGCCTCCGATGTGGCGGTGCATCTTAGCGGGTCTCGGCTCAGGTGCCGGTGCTCGCTTAGGTGCGGTCGGTCGCTTTGGCGTTGGAGGGCTCCAATGACAGGAGATACATGAATATTCGGATAGCATTGAGGTGACATCACGCGTGGCTGTGCAAGCTACCCCAACTTGCTCCCTCGTCCAACCTGTGGCCAACACCTAAAACTCCCAGGCCATGACGCCGCATGAGAAAAATCAGGGCCCGGCCCAGTCCTAGACCGCATGTGATTCAGAAGCGCTTGGCCAGTCGACAAAATAACTGGCTTCGACCGCCTGCATCCTGACGACAACTCTTCGTCAACCGGCGCGGACAAAGGCAAACCACCCGTCCCTCACCCAACCTTGGTTTCTCTCACAGCAGCCCGATCGCAATTCCCAGTTACTATCACGCCGGCAATCTAGTTCCCCGGCCTCGGACCAGACCAGAAACCGCTTCGCCCAAGATGCTGGAATACCTGAGCTACAAAAAGTTCAAAAAGTACAAGAATGAAAAGGAGGCAAAGCAGGCGGCGGAAGGGGAACAGCAACCGCAAAAGCAAAATGGACCGTCAGCGGCGCATCTCCAACCCAACTCGCGGCCTTCGCCGTCGCGGCGCCAGACCAGCTCTCAATCCGTCTCAACGACGGCGAGTGGAGCCACCGAAGGCGGCCCCGCACCGCTCCTAGACCGCAAGGACGAGGCCTTCTTCAGGCGTATCCTCTCTGACCCGGACGAGGTCGACTCGGACGACGAGAGCGTCCGTCCCGTGCTGCCCCCGCGCAGCAAGACCCCTGAGTACACCTGGGACTCTGACGAATCCCGCCGCGCGGCGCCGCATCGGGACCAGCAGCAGGCCCCCGCCAAGGCGGCGACGGTCGCCGTTGCGGAGAAGCCCGAGGCTTCGGGGCCCTCTGGGATCCCCGGCAAGATCGCGTTCCTCTTCAACAAGGCCAAGGGCGGCGACAAAGACAAGCAGCTCAAGCCGACCAAGCCTGTGAAGCCCGAGGAGGCGGCGCGCGAGCAGGACGACCTGTCGCGCGTGCTCGACGACCTGAACCTCTCGGCGCGAAACAACAAGGCCATCCCCCTGTCGGCCGAATCGTCCGAGCTCGTCGGCAAATTCACCCTCGTCCTCAAGGACCTCGTCAACGGCGTGCCCACGGCCGTCGATGACCTCCGCAACCTCGTCGAAGACCGCGACGGCACCCTCAAGAAATCGTTCGATAAGCTCCCCAGCAGCATGCAGAAGCTCGTCACCAGCCTCCCCGACAAGTTCACCGCCAGCCTGGGGCCCGAGGTACTCGCGGCCGCTGCCAAGAGCCAGGGCATCAACGCCGCCGAGGTGTCGGCCGCCGACGGCATCAAAGGTGCCGCCAAGAAGATGTTCACTCCCACCAGCTTCGCCGACCTGGTCTCCAAGCCGGGCGCCGTCGTCGGCATGCTCAAGGCCATCGTCAACGCCCTCAAGCTTAGATGGCCCGCCTTCATCGGCACCAACGTGATTTGGAGCGTGGCACTCTTTCGTGAGTCTTAATTCCCCCTTCCCAGGTGCACCTTCTTGAAAAGGATGCTAACACCCACCGGCAGTGCTCCTGTTCGTGCTTTGGTACTGCCACAAGCGCGGCCGCGAAGAGCGCATCAAGCGCGAGAACGCCCCCGAGATCGTCGATGGCAGCGGCCGCATCGAGGAGCTCCCCGATGACCCGGCCCTCCCAGCGCCCCCGCGCTCGCGTACTGAGCCGGCCCGCGCGGACGGGGACCGCCCGAGGAGCCAGAGAAGCGAGCGCAGTCGGCGCAGCGGCAGGCACAGCTCGGGGAGGACGACGCCCCAACGGCGGGCCTCGCCGCCTCCCGACTCTCCCCGGAGAAGGGCGACGAGGAAGTAATGTGGGGAGGGGTTTGGCTTACCTTGCAACGCGCGCCTCTGTGTGCTCAATCACATTTTTTTTCTTCTTCCCTTTAATGACCACCACGCCCTGGATGTTATCTAGCGTTTTGCAGACGAATGAATGGAACGATGTATGAACGATCAAGTAGACACAAACACACACACACACACACAGCGACTGCTGTGCGAGACGGGAGTTTTGCAATGATTCATGTCCTCGTTTGATGCCTGTCTAACCTAGCCTCGGCTTTCCTGGATGAGAGCTACTTCTCGAAAAGAAGAGAGAAGAATAAATACATCAGAGGCCTTCCTATGTAGTCGACATTCTCCTTATGTCTCTTGCCCAATAGTCTAATATACAGCCGTGGATCCGCAATGCAAAGAACTCCAGCAATAAAAAAGAAAAGAAGAAAAGAAAAAAGTTCGGGTATCTCCGAAGCCAAGTACGCTTTTTTTTTTGTCTCGTCGGCCGTGTCCAAGACTCCTTCAATCATCCTGGACCAATTCCTTAATCTCGTCGCGTCCACTGGCCGCGAGACTGCCCGTCTGGCCGGCCTTCTCGCCTTGGCCGAAGCGATCAATGACCTTGCAGCCGTCCTGGATCCACAAGTCAACCTCGTCAATAATGTCGTAGACAATGTCCTCCACGATCTGCTCCGTGTAGCGTTCGGAAACGGGACGGATCTTATCCAGACCGGGGTACGCGAACGCCGGCGGCGCCTTGTGCTCGGCTTGGTCGACGTCGACCATGGAAACCTCGTTGTCGGGGTCATCCGCGATGCCGGGAGGCGGGAACCAGAAGTCTGGACCGAAGTTGACCTGCGCGGCGCCGCCTCTGTAGACGCTCACGGCGGGATAGTAACCGAGCATGCCGTTGTCAAGGCCCTCGCGGGCACCGATCTGCGCCTGCGGCTTGGAGGCGGGGGGCAGGAAGGCGAGGAGGTCGGTGAATGCGGTTCCCATAGGAATGCCATTCTTGTACACCTTGATGTAGGATCTGGGAAGAGTGCGAAGGGCAGGAACGGGATGATTGGGGTTCGGCGCCTCGACCGAGTTGGCGGGGCCGGAAGAGACAGGAGAAGGATTCATGAGATCCTCGAGCTCCTTGGTGGTATGGTAATCGATCTTTTCAAAGTAGATGTGCTGCTTGAAGCGAATGGGGATACGATCGCGGACGATGTTAGGCGCATCAAACGCCGCGCTGTCGTCGTCCAGACCAGTGTCCACCGCTGGGTTGTACTGACCAGCCAAGACCTTCCGTTGCAGACGCTCCGAGGGCAGCTGAATCTCCAAACCGATGACATCGCCCTCGCGAATCCCTTCTCCCTCGGGGAAAAAGGGCTTCGGGCGCGACATGTAGACCTTCTCGCCGCCGACGTCGCGGAATCCGTAGCTGTAGGCGTCGAAGCCAACAGGCGCATCAAGTGATGCCTCTCTTCTCGCGAAGCCCATGCGCACGTGGCCGTGCGACTCGGACTGTCCCTCTCCGTTCTTCTTGTCCATGATGCCCCGCGTGATCTTGACCTCCCAGTAGAAACGACCTTCCCGGATCGCCACATTGGCGCGCGTCATGCGGAAGCCCTTGTCGGTTGTAATGTGAAGACCCGTTTGATCGAAGAACAGATGGGTTGCGCTATCCTCAAAGCTCAGGTGAGGGCCGTGGGGCTCTGCCTCTGTGCCGCGGTAATAGAGCGAGGAGGGGAATCCAGGATCGGCGATACAGTGTGTGTAGTGGTAGCTCTTCTTATTGTGAACGCTTGTTATGGGGGTCAGTACCGTCGATCTGTTGCGCAGAGGTGCCGGCAAACTTACTGCTCCGAAGTCTCGTGGAACTGGATCTTGCTGCCATCCAGGGCAGGAACGTCATGATGGTGGATGAAAACAGCAGGTCGCGCGGGCTCAAAGTCGGAAGGCTTGGGAGGTGCCAACTTGTAGCGCATCGGACTGTAGTCGCTCTGCTTAGGTTCGCGATGCTTGGGGTCCGGCGTGCCACGGTTGCTGTCGCCGCCGAAGGCGCCCTTGGACTCGCGCTTCTTCAGTGACTCCTTTTTGTTGCGCTTCGCAGGCAAATCGTCGGCGCCTTGGGGTTTTGGTGTAGATCGAACGTCTGGATTGAGAGGGGAGGGCACGGAAGGAGTGAAATCCTCTTCAAGCGCAGGCCGCTTCAACGGGATCGCAGTCGAAGCCGAAAGGGAGCCGCTTGGGGTCGGCTCCCGAGGTGGTGGGGGAGTGCCTGAATCGGAGGCCATCTGGTCTAATTTGCTCGTTGTAATGCGCAGTTCCTTCGACTTTTGTTATGTGAACGGCCGGTGCAGATTGAGGTTGGCGATGCGATTGAGAGTGAATGGAGAACAAAGTCGCCGGTTCTTGTCGCGAGGCGCGTGTTTTCGAGGTGGAAATTTTGGGAGCTCTAGGGAAGCTGGCAGCTACCAGGTACCCCACGTCAAGCTCCCTCCTATCATCACACAGGGGACACACAGGGGCCTCGGCAGGAAAACAGCAGGGGTATAGCGGGGCAGACACTGCAGGGCTGCTGCCTTTGATAACTGCAGCTCGCTCATGGGAAACCTTATCGCATTCTCAAGGAGTTGATTCACATGCAAACTCACCTGGCTGCGCTGGCTTTCACATCCAGCTTCTTTGTCTGGTACCGCATGGTTTTCCCAGACACCTGGTTTCGCCCGTGTAGGCACAAACATAGGTAACCTTTGAAATGAGACTTGTCTTTCGCTCTATCAGCTCTATATTGGACCTCGTATCCATCTACCATGCCCGTCAAACGCCAGTCACAATGTTTATCCTTACAAAGTGTACAGATGGAGGTTTTTGTACAAAGTTTATCCGCCTCATCCTTGATAATCCCAGCCCTGTCAGCCCTGACAGCACCCTTAAATGGCATGCTCCTGCTGCTTCTCCACGGGAGGGTCCCAAATCTCTAACTGCTTAAGAATGCGTTGGTACAAGAACAGCATCGTACCGCTCTGAATGAAGGTCCATACTCCACGGGGTCCCACGCCCCTGAACCAGCCACTGATGCCCTCCGTCTGGTATATGACTTTGAGGCCCTGGATGACGGACGAGGTCTGTAGGTTCACCGCGCCGGGGCGAGGGGTATGTGTCGACGGCGATGACGTTGATATGTTGCGCGTCTGAGATTTTGAAGTCGAGGCATGTGCAGCGCTCTTAGCCGTCGGTTTGCTCTCTTTCGGTAATAGGTCAGGGTGCACTTGAGTTTGCAGCCTTGTCTTGACGACGTCCAGGGGACATGTCATGACGCCAGCCAAGCTTCCAGCGAGACCGCCGGTCAAGAGCTCCAGCGGTACGCCAACATCTCTGCTCTGCTTGTATGTGCGAGCCCAGGCGTGGAACTGTTCCCAGAACATGAACTGGAGTGCTGAAAAGGGGAGGTCACGGTAGAGTGTTGCTTGGTAGCCGTGGAAAAGCGCCGAGATGCCCTCGTGGCGCACAATAGTCCGCGCGGCATCGACAGTGCCTCTGTAATTGTAACCTGATTTGAAGTAAGGGTTGTTGTAACGTCCCTGGAGTTGCATGCGCGTCTTCAGCACCTCGGACGGCACGTAAACGATAGAGCCGGCCAAATCTCCGAGGAACCCTAAGGTGTTCAGTTAGCTTGTGCTTTTTTCTAATCCTGAGCTTTGATTCGACGAACCGGCTGTGAGATAGGCCAGGTGGTGTTGCAGGCCGTGTTCGATAAGAAACCGTTTGCTCCATTCGTATGTGCCGAAGAACAGCATGGTGCCCGGAAGCGAACCGCTCAGGGCCGGCACCCATCCACCATAGAGTCCTCGTCTGATGCCCTCTTGCCTCCATATCTTATAGTACGACGAGCCAAGGGATGTGTACTTTGGCGGGATGTGCGGGTCACCCTGTTGGCGTGTCTTGACCGTGTCCAGGGAGTGCATGAGCATGTCTCCCGTCGACCCGCCGAGACCTCCAGCAATCATGGCATGGAGGTAAGGCGGGCGGCCTTCTTCTTCGAAAGATTCATCCTCCTGTGGGCTCATGTCCTGTCCGAATGACTGTCTGTTGATTCTGATATCCGGCAAAATCCCTCCGGTCTGTCCCACATATCTATCCTCCTCCAAGGACGCCGCCACCGCCGGGCTCGAGACCGAGAATCCCTCCTTGATCGGTTGCGCACTGTTGTCGACAGGGGCGAAGTAGCTGACAATACGGTCAGCAACAGACATTTGCAAGTGCTGCCTGTCGCAATTGGACCAGGTTCTCTCTGGTCAGCGTCTAGGCCGATTCCCTCTCGTTTAGGGAGTGCTGGTGTCGGCGTGTTTTTTTTTCTTTCAATGTCGTCGCGGGGGATCTTCGAGCAAGGCAGTCGGTCGCCCGGAAGAGGATGACGACGCCGTGTTGGGATTTCAAAGGGGAAAAAGAGGAGAGGCCTCCTCGTCGTTGATTGTCGCGTGGGCTTACTGCGCGGGCAAAAACTTGGCGGCAGCAAATAATAATCCATATCGAAATTTCATGCAGGGTTCCCGGGCTGTGGAATTTTTGTTGGTGGTGCACAGACCACCCGTAGCACTGCCGTCCCGCTGCGTCACTGTGAGCTTTCCGTCCTTCTGCTGAAGGTGCCTTAACGTTGGAGCTCCATAGCCGGCGGCCGGCTGCGAGACCCTGACTGAGTACCTACTATAGTGAGTGCCGAGAGCTCCAAGCTGTCACAGCCCGCGCCGCTCTGTGCAAGCAATGAAACCTGAGAACACCACAGACTGAAAGGACTCGTCTAGAAGCACAGTTGCTGATGGTTGCAGAGAAAAGCTTGAGCTTATATATGACAGTGTACATGGAGAGCTTTCGGATTTCAAAGGCTCGAATTATAGACCAATGGCTGGACCAAAGGCTAGGTCGCCATAATCCCATATCGCTTGCTTACTCGCACAAGAGAAACCGCCCATCTTCCTCTCAGTATCTTGGCTTGAACCTGTGTTCTTCCCACCTTACGCGCCCAAACTTGCGCCAGGGCCAAAGATTCCACACGCATTGCCCGGTAATCAGCCCCATTGATATCGGCCCGTACGTGTTGCTGTCCAAAGTCTGATCTTGCGGTCCGTCGCCCTCGACCCAGATGTGCCCTTGCGGTACCAGGACTATTCGTTCCGAACACGGCGCTCTAGTCGTGACATATTCTCCCTCCAGTGCAACAACTCGCTTGATTGAAACGGTTTCCGGATTAAATGGGCTCCTGTAGTGGGAAGGAGAGAGAAAAGTCAGCTCGCCCAACATCTTTGATTTCCCGACAGCGGTCGCCAACAACGCACCTAAACGTAACGATCATGCCCTTCTGCAGCCCATCCATCGGATTCCACTTCCAGGTGAGCACCATATCCTTTGCTAGAGACTTGTTGCGGTCCTCGTTATAGTAGGGGTACATAGAGCCACCATTGATGCTCGTGATGCTCGCAACATGATCGTTGAACGATATCACAACGGGTACCCAGGTTGCGAGACCCAACAGGCGAATAGTCGTGTCACCGAGGAAACTGCCTCGCGCGCGCGCCCATAGCGACCGGTATGCCATTGGCGCCAGTTTTTCTCGAACGATCCGGGGTCCTGTAGTCGCTGCCGCTCGAGAGGCGAACTTCCTGTCCTGTGTTCAGCTGTGTGTCGCAATGTAACTTTGGAGCTCGCACCACCCCCCAGTATGCTTATCTTATCCCGTATCTTATCGGATCCGACCTGGACGGGTCAGTTCACTGAGCACCTTTTTGCCAACCGTGATATAACTAGGTAACACAGCGGTGGCTATGTCTTAACCCCTTATCAAAGAATTCATATTTCAGTTTTATCACTCCCCATAGGTATCGGTTTTCTTACGCTTTCTCTAAGCCCATCTGTGTTCTGCCCATCTCTTTCATCTATTGTACCTGCAAGGTCAAGCTTCGGGTATCAAAGCGGAAACACTTGCTACGAGGACGTAGGTATCGATCCGTTTCATCATTATCTCTTTCAATGCAGCTGGAGAGTCCGAGGTTTCAACGATTAGTTGAAATAGCGATCCTGGGAGTTATTGCAGTGTGGATGAGAAACTATTGGGAAAGGAGAAAGCCGGGAGATCCTTCGAAAGTATTGTGGCCACTCTTACATTCGTATGAAGCTTCTCCTAAAACTCGGAGTGGCAATTGCATTTTGCGAGAGAACCATTTTAACCCTTCGAAGCTCATGTTTAGGGAGGAAAATATTATGATGAAACTGAGGCGCAGGTAGAGTGCTCTGTTGGTGTGGCCTTTTAGACAGATCCTATGCCCATGTAAGCGCCATAAGTCCCCCGGGAACTCGATCTGTTAAGACAGCCTAGTGTTGATTGGACGTAAATGTTTTCGAGCTCAACGAAGGGACACTATCTGACGGATATGAGGAATTTCTGGACAGCTATCGGTTAGTCGAGATTCACCTTGACGAGGTCCACAAGGAGGTAGGTGACTCTAGATGCCAGACGAGCCTCTCATCGAAGACTTGGTTCCCACGCCGTTGTGCTCTCGTTTCTCCCATTCAAAACACTAGATGCTCATATTGTGAATTCTGCTTTTCGGGCAGTGGGGTTTTTTTTTTCGCGCAAACTTCGTAATCTCAGCCTTCGCCGTACACACTTTTCTCAACCCATAGCCAAACAACGTAATCAACTCCCACCTCTGCAGGCCTCATTACGTATTCCGCAATGGAGAACACTCGGGGAACCTTCTGGTATATCTGCCCATCCTTCCCTTTAAGTGAACAAAAAATGACTTATCGAAAGCTTGAACATAGAGGGGTAGTATCGAGAGTCCGGTGGGACAGTTTTGGTTCAGCATCGACAGACTCTCGCGTGCTTGGGCGGTTCGCGAAGCCATCCAAAACTGCAGCGTCGGCCGGCTGTTGGCTTGAGACGAGCCCAAGTTCATAATGAAAGCGAAGCGTTTTCTCGATGGTGCCTGAGTGGGACATCAACAGCTTTTATTGGATCTTGGGATGACCCAAGATAAAACGAGATGAAGCAACTAGGCCGTAAGAGACGCATCGGGTCCGATATAGAATGAAGGAAAGAAAGTCAATTGTACGAAAACAATTCATTGCAAAGCTGCTTGCCTCGCCATCTTTTCAAACCCCTTTATAAGACATGCTTCTTATTTGCTGTGACCTGACAATGTAAGTCGATAAAACTCAGCAGCGCAGTAGTAGTCGCCCCTGCATCATAAGTAGCGTTCAGTTCAGCCAGTGCCCACTCACTACATCCCTTGAAGAACAGTTTAAAATAGTTAAATTTCTCTTTTGGTTGTCTCATTAGAATCACTCCGGATTCACAGCTTGCCGATACGCTCATTCTATCAGCCGCCCCTTTTTTGTTGTGATGATGACTCCAAGAAAAAAAAAGAAATTAAACCTCTGGGTTGTCGTCGCTCTCGCTGACACTTTCGTCACCGCTGACCTCGGCGTTCTCACGCTCCCTCTTCTCCATGAGAGCCTGGAGCTCAGCATCATCGCTCTCCGTGACGGCCTTGGGTTCCATCTTCACGACGAGCGAGCCGCCGGCGGCCTCGATACTGGTCCGGATCTCGACAATGGCCTCCTCGAGTCTCGAGATACCCAGGTTCTTGTCCAAACACGTGCTGGTCAGGACGTACAGCGGGGGCGACACGAGCCTGACCTTGACCTGAGTCTGGTCGTCGTTGCGCGCCTCGGCGGTGCGCAGGGCGGCCTTGACAGCGTCGATGCCCTCGTATCCGAAGCAGGTAACCTCGACGTCGGCACGGACCTTGGTGGGTTGGGGAGTGAGACGCTTCGCGATATATGACTTCAACTCCTCGGCGACGGCTTCGCTGGGGAAGGTGGCGTCGTTCCAGACCTCGGCATTTCTGTGGAATGCGTTAGTACTCCTACATGTCATTTTACAGATATTCCTTGCAATCCCAACTCACGTGATAGACAGCTTGAAGGCGTCGATCGCATGGCCGTACTTCTTGTTGAGTGGCCATGCGATAGTCTCGTACAGCTGCTCAATAGGGGTGAGGGTCTTCTCGGCGACATGGCGCATGATGGAGTGAACCATCTTGCCCTTGTTGTATCGCTCCTCACACTTGATGATATCCTCCGGCGACACACGGCGCTTGCTTAGATCGATGTAACCCTTCTCCTTGTCGACACGGAGAACGACGACAACCTCGTTGCGGCCAACTCGGATGAGCTTCTGGATACTTCTGATACGACGTCTCGACAGTTCAGAAAGCAGGATCATGCCGTCGATGTTGTCGTACTCGAGCAGCTTGACATACGCGCCCATCTCGGCAATCTGTGTCACCTGTCAGACTCGGGTGTTCCTTCTATCCCTCTGTATTCCCGGCTTGCCCACGACGGCCGGGTGGGGTTGGTTCGGTTCGGCTCGCGCGTGTGCGTTGGGCTGGCGGGGCACAAACCTGCTTGACGTTGACCATGACGAACTCATCGATCTCTGGGTACTTGTTTTCGAAGTATCGAAAGTGGCTGTAGTTCGGTTCCGCCATCTTGGCTACTGATTCTCGAAGACGTCGAGTGCGGAGGGTGGTGGTGGCGGCGTTTGGGTAGGTAGTGAAGGTCGAGGTGTGGAGGGGCGGAGTGTGAAAGAAGCCGCGGGTTTTTTTTACACGTTCGTCCTAGTCTAAGACAGCTTGTTTCCTCTGTGCTCAATGGAAAATTTTCGCCTGCTCGCCGGGTCGGTATTGCTGAGGCGGGCTCGGTTACACGGGAGAGTGGACGACGTCGAAAAGGCGAAGAGGCGAAGAAGAGGCGGCCTTGAGGATGAACAGCGTTACGTTGGTGACTGGACGATTTGAGTCATAATTTTGCTACAGCGGTTCACAAATCGCAGAAAACCGAACAATGGTGGGGGGAGTGCAACGGGGGCGGTGGCTTGCGGCAGAATCGATGCTAATTCAACCGATAAGCTCTGTTTCGCTTTATCGCCACGTGAGCACCCCTCCAACCAAATTGTTCATGTAAACAGACAACAGTCCCCATAAGCTTACATCCTGGGTAGCTATTGGTAGAGAGGTACAGAGCTACAAGCTTCGAAACATTACAGCAATAAACAGATATGGCACCTGGTAGGTTGCAATTGAGGCGTAGCCAGCTTCTCTACTGCTTTCTAAAATGTTTCCAAAGACTAATGGCCCCTTAGCATCCCAATTCGAGCTGGCGCAACCGCCCAGCGACGCCATCTCCTCTCTCGCGTATGCGCCTGATTCTCCTACGAGACTCCTGGTGTCCTGCTGGGACAAGAAGATCTATCTCTACGACACACATAGCGGAGGCGAAGGTGCCTCAGGGACACTCATTCAGACGATCGAGTTCCGCGCTCCTGTACTCGATGTTACCTTCGGCGCCACAGATACTGAGGCTTACACAGCTTGCTTGGACCACTGCGTGTACAGGTAAAGATACTCCCGTATGCTTCCAGTGCTCACACTGTAGCTAAATAATCGGACACAGGGTCGATTTGGAATCAGGAGAGAAGCAAGTGATTTCTCAACATACCGCTCCCGCCCGTTGCGTAGTCTATAGCCCAGAGCACTGTATGTCATTGCTACATCTACCCCCGCCCATCCGCTCTTCATCTAACCAAGCTCACAGCCCTCCTCATCTCCGCCTCCTGGGACCAAACTCTCCAAATCCACAACGCCAAATCACCCTCTGACGAAAACATCACCGTTCAGCTGCCCGGAAAGCCTCATGCTCTAGCCGTCAGCCCTTCGAAGGTTGTCGTTGCCATGACCGCGCGCCTTGTCAATATCTACGACTTGAGCAATATCCCCTCTCTTTTCTCCCAGCCAGGACTACACGATGTCAAGCCTTGGCAACAGCGCGAGTCATCACTTAAGTTTCTCACCCGAGCCGTTTCCTGCATGCCCAACGATGCTGGCTACGCTACCAGCAGTATTGAGGGTCGTGTCGCAGTCGAGTGGTTCGAGGATTCGGCCGAGTCCCAGGCCCGTAAATACGCTTTCAAGTGCCATCGCCAAGCCGCTCCGGATGGCGAGGGTGACATCGTCTATCCGGTCAACGCGATGGCCTTCCACCCGATCTACGGCACGTTCGCCTCTGGTGGTGGTGATGGAACCGTTGCGCTGTGGGATGCCGAGGCCAAACGCAGGATGAAGCAGTATCAGAAGTTCCCTGACAGCGTTGCGGCCTTGGCTTTCTCCAAGGACGGCAAATATCTTGCCATTGGTGTCTGCCCCGGCTTCGAGACGGGCGCAGAGGACTATAGCGCCGAGGGCAAGGCAAGTGTTTTCATCCGTGAGCTCGGCGAAACGGAAGCCAAAGGCAAGGGTGCAAAATGAGCGACTGCAAACTTTGGGAGGCCGTGATGGAGTCTTGAAGGATGTGAGGGCGCATGGCGTTAGAGGTGGTCTTCTTATTCAAGCAATTCGTTTTGACGGACCGGGAAGGTTAAGGAAAAGCCTGGTATGTGCTATATCAGATGATACCTCTTCTGTTAGCTGAGAGGCTGGCCGTAGAAAAATATGTTGCAGTCTTCGTCAAGCTAATTCTCACAAAAGCCCTGCCATTGCCATGGGAGCACCACGAATACAAACTTTGGTAGACATTGTATCCCTTTCACAGTTCCCGGCCACTCAAAGGTTTGCAGCACATCCCAAAACTCTCGCAGCATGGACTTAAAATCTGTCTGGACGTTGAACCTGTCACGTCTTTTTTTCTTTTCTTTTTCAGCCCTGAAACAAGACTCCCGTTGGTCTTGGTCTTGGTCTCAGCTCTTCCAGGGCTCCTGTCCACGTGGCCAATCTTCCTTGCACACTTTGCCAAGATTCAGTCGTTGGGGAGAGAGCTGGTTGTGCTTCGCAATGGGCATATATCTTCCTATCATTCTTGGGGCTGAGAAGGCTCTTGCAAGATTGACTTGTGTTTCTTCTCCATGCGAGATGTTCAGTTGCACTCTCTCTGGCAGCCATAATGCTGGAGCTTGTGCCAGCTCCAGATGTGTGTTGAGTATCATCGTCATTACTGCTGCTGCTTTCACGGCTGTCAGAGAGACGATCCATCTCTGAAGACACTCGCGAGACGCTCGAAGTCCAAAATCGAGACGCATTGAAAGACGATGTTTCAAGCGCGATCAAATCCGTTATGTCTGATCCAGAACAGCTTCCACCGGGGAACCCAGCTGTAGTGTGTGGGTCACTGCCGAGGAATGACGAACTTGTGTCCCGGGTATCAGAATCGTGTCTTTGACATCCAATCTGACGTATGCTATCGTGAGTACGTAAAGGAGGCAAGGCAGTTCGGCTCTCACTGTTGTTGTATATTGTGGCCGTCTCGATAGAGGGTATGATGTGGTGTTGCTCAGCAAAATTTGAAGTCGTTGAAACACCGACTTCTGCGCTGACATTTTTTGGTTGCCCCTTCGCCGTATTTTTGTCCGGATCAAGATCTGGATCTACAAGAAAATTTTGGCGAATTCCCATCCTCCTCGTAACCTTGCGGGGGGTTGTAGGTTTTGAACCAACAGTAACCGAAAGAGAGCCCATGCCAAGCGGCGGAGGCGATCTCTTTCGCCGTTTGACGCTGTGCTGTTTGCTCAGGAGAACGGTCTCTTCTTTATCGAAACCATCTCTGATGTCCTGTTTAAGTGAAAACTTTTCTGTTACAGACGCTGTCAAGGGTCTGTACTCTTCGATTGTCCTTTTCATACGGTGAGTGACGAACGGTCTTTCGCTGTGTCTTTTGCTAGGACTAGGTGTTGGAAGAGGTAGAAAGGAGCGATGCGATACGGCTCTCGTGTCTTTGGGGATATCCCATGCTATAGAGACCGTCAGAGCTGATTAAGAATGTAGAAGCATGTCACTTGCCTTCATTCCGATCGAATCGGTTGTTCGTATAAGCTGCAAGGGTAAAGATGGAATTGCAAGCGATTGGGAAAGCGTCAATTTTCCGCGGAATTGACGATTGTTGGAACTTCGGCTCTTCTGCTACGGTCATCACAAAGGAGGATCGATTTGGTGAGTTGATCTCGGGTAATAAAAATTGAATACCAGGGGAAGACTCTTCAGACTTTACGTGTATCCCAGCAGTTGTGTCCAAGTTTGCTTCGGTGGGGATGTTTGGGAGTACTGTCTCATTGAAAGGCGGTCCATCAGCCGAAAGCTCTTCGCCGTTATCATTCCTAAATGCTGCGGCAGTAGAGCTGACGGGCGGTTGCTGCTCGTCATTGGCCAACACAAGCCTTTCCAGAACCAAGGATTCATCGCGATATCCTTGAAGCCTAGCCTATAGGTCAGCCAATTCCGGAGAATGCAGTGTCACCTAGACTCACAGAGGCCTGGCAGAGCAAGACCGTGGAGGTTGGTCTCCGCTACGATTGTAATTTCCCACATCGATCCCGTTTGACTGATCAGATTCATCTGCTGTTGATATCGAACAAGTGACCGATGATCGTGTAGGCCTCTGTAGGTGTTTGTTCGAATATGTCCATAGGCGCCGCGGCTTCTGTCTTTGAAGTTCGAGCGACATCATCTGCTAACAAGAGCCTTTTGACTGCACGTTACTTGTGTTGCGTGATGCTTGGCTCCCCACGATGCCTCTGAAACGGGATTAGAAGTCAATAGGATGGTGCCCTAACAGCCCCGACGAAGACGCTTGATTTCGGTCAGCTGAATAATAGGGAATATGCCAGCCAGGTGAGTGTATAGGTCTGAGAAATAGACGGTTGCTGCGCAGGAAAGAGCTTCTTGCCGCAGTGCCTGCTGTGGTTTGTCAATACCAGTTCGCTCTAATGTTCCTTCCTATTTCCACTATGTACTCTGAGGTGTCCAATGCCACCTTCGCCTTCATGGCCTGCAGTCAGACTGAATTAGAAGGGTGTACCTGGGCATAGGGTTAGTGGAATGGCTTTGGGAGAATAATGTACTTGGCTTCAATCTTTCCCGCCTTGGGTTTTGTGCTCTTTTGAGTCGGTGCCAAGGCCTTAAGCTTAACATAGGTGCCTTACCATTCTTTGGTAACCGATGCGAATAAATTGATACTTCGCGTGGTTTGGGGCCAATAGTGTGTTATAATTTCAAAGATCCCCGTCGGTGTAAGCCATCCAAGTGGTCAGCAACGCCAGTCATGCAGTATAATTAGAGGCAAGACGACAAGCTACGAACCAGGTCTGTACCCCTGTGCCGCAAATCACAGAACCTCACCTCACCCGATGATGACCTCTACTGTGTTCCAGATGCACAAGGCACGAAGTAACGCTACATAATCATAATAGACGCATGAATCTGACTTGAAATAATATAGTTCGATTGCGCGACCAGCTCAGCGAAAAGTGTTCCGTGATTTTGGTCAAAGGCGGCTCAATAATCTGTTGGTCGCCACCTCTTGCGCTGAGTCCTTACTCGCCAGCCCTACTGTCCACCCTCTTTGGGTGTGATGGCCTTGGGCTCGGGAACGTAATCGAAGGTTCCTGCCATATTCAACAACCAGACTTCGCCAGGGTGCGACGGCACTTTGTTTCCCCACAAGAAGTTATGAGGGAAGCCCAAGTCGAACGGAACAGCCCCCTCGATCTCTTGAATGTCTTCATCGGTGAGGCTCAAGGCAAGTGCCTCGATGTTCTGCTTCAAGTGGTTGACGGTGCGGCCGCCAACAATGGGAAAGACATACGGTGCTTTCTGCATCACGTACGCCAGAGCAACACTGGTAATGATTGTGTTCTTGTTCTTGGCGATCTTCTCCAACACCTGGCTGACCTTGATCTGTGCTTCACTGACTTGCACTTTGCGGCCCTCCTGAGACTTACGTTGCTCTTCCGTCTTGAAGGCACCGCCTCCGAGGGAGCCCCAAGGTGCCAAGCCCATTCCCTCAGACTTTGTCATCGGGATAATCTCTCGCTCGAAGTCTCGCGAAGCCGCGGACCATCGACCCTGGTAGACGGAGAATTGTCGTAACCCATGGTTCCTGGCGTATTCATTTGCTTTGCTGGATATAGTCAGTGTCTCGCCTATCACAAAGTTCATCTTGGGGGGGCGCACCTGACAATCCACGCGGGGGTGTCACTGATGCCGAGGTAGAGAACCTTGCCCGTAATGACAAGATTGTTCAAAGACTGCATCATTTCCGGAATGGACGTAGAGTAGTCCCACCAGTGCACATACAGCTAATCTCCTAGTCAATGATGTCATTTGACCCGTGAAAGGCGAGTCTACTCACCAGGTCAATGTAGTCAGTTTGCAGATTGCGGAGGCTGGCTTCGACAGAGGTATGCAAGCTCTTGGAACCGTTTCCGGTGAAGTTAGCCATTATATTGGGTGCATTAGGGCCAGCCTGGAAATTGGTGGTGTACTTGGTCGCGATGACTATATGGGTCAGGAGGGTTTGGTTGAGGCGAAATGGCAGCACTTACCCATCTGGTCACGGACGCCTTTTTTCTTCATCCATTCGCCGATCCAGACCTCGGACTCTTGAAATTGATAGTTATTGGCGGTATCAATGAAGTTACCTCCCTGTTCGTAGAAGAAATCGAGAATCTCCTCAACAGTCTTCTGATCGCAGGTCCCCATGTGTCCCTGCCTGACCTACTCATTAGTAGATAAACCGAAGGCCGTCTCCTGCTGAACGGAACTCACCATGCATCGCCAAAGTTCATGGCACCCAGACACAGCGGGCTTACTCGGATGGAGGCTGTAGGAGAAAGAATGCGGTAGCGAGCCAGAGGGCTCTTGGCGGGAGGTGCCATTGGCAAGGCCGACATGTTGATGGCGGAGAGATGTGCTGATCTAAGTCGGGCTCTTGTTGAAAATGAGGTGAATAATAGGTTAAATCGAGTGAACGTGGGATGTTCAAGTAGAAATTCGGAGGTGAGGTTGGTTCTCATAAAAAATTGCATTGAGGCAAGAGGGCGAGGGCCATTTTATACCGAGGCCTCCTTCCGCTGAACCCGAATTTGAGAATAATACATGCGCGGCAACGACAATTGAGGGGTCTTGCCAATTCGCAGAGCAGCCGCAGATCCGTTTTCTGATGATATCACGAAAGCGTAACGAGTCAGATCAGGACCGCCATTGGACATAGCATGTTGCCAGCTAGCTCCCAGCATTAAGCTCTAAGCCCGTGACGATGCATCCGGCGCCATGCATTGAGACCCTCCGCAGGGGTCTTGTGGATGGCATTCACGAAGTGAAGGCAATCGCCGCTGGTAACCCCGTGTTTTGCCATCTGATGTGGAATGGTTCCACCTAACGGTATTCGGAGTCCAGTCAAATGTCCGGGACCGTTCAACCAACTTCCCCAGGCTTGCTCAGTGGGTTTTCACCTATTTTGACTTTGCCGTTATTGTCGGTGAGGAAGACATGAATTATTAAACTGCTGCTAGGCCAGTTTTGCGCCTCTTTTCGAACCCGCCATATCGGCCAAATCGTGGCTGATCGACTGAACTGGATCATTGGCAAGTCACACATCTATTCGGTCGTTGAGGTATTTGGAAAGGGGCGTAGGTTACATGAATTGACGCCAACATAAGTCGCAATGGCGTCTTTGTTTAAAAGACAGAACCCAGCCGGTTTAACAAAGATAACCAGATCACTCAGTGTAGTGGTTGTAAGGTCTAGGACAACGAGATGAGCATCAGGCTGGTCGCTGATGACTCATCATTGATCGGGTGCGGATCAACCTAAGCCCATTGGACCTCAAGTTTCTGACCCCAGACAAAAGAGAGTATCCCGAGATGGTACGACAATAATTGTAGCTTTGACAGGGTCCTTCAGCTTTTTGACCAGCCCGTCCCAACGGTCCATTGATACACCCTTCCGACATTACGATACTTGACCACTCGATCGATTGAACCTCCTCCATTTGAAATGATCCGATAATAGATTCGAGAACGATCATGGCCATTGTCGAGCTCGCACAATGTCGTCTCCCGCCCCTGTCCCGTCAAAGGCCGCGATTCACGCACTTCGAGGTCTTCTCTTCGGAACCTCTTGCTCTTTGGTGCTACTAGCTGAAGAGCGCCGCCAGCGCATAAAGTTTGCTCGATCCGCGGTAGAGAACGGCAGGAGATTGAAGTCCATCAAACGATACAGTTCCAGCGGGGTCGCGGCCCTGGAGGCCCTTCAGGAAGAAGTCACTACTGATCCTAATTTCATCGGCTGGTCAATCGCGCCGCGAAGCCGCTTCTCTTCCTACGAGAATGGAAGGCCATCAATTGATAGCTCGTACCTGGGTCATCATGTCAACGACGTAGCTCCCGATGCGCGACAACCGACGAGAGCAGCAAGCGAACGGACTGCCTCAAAAACTTTCACGGAACAATCAGTAACACCAGATCAACGCGAACGATCCGCTTCCAATGTCGCGAAGAAATGCAGTAGTGATTCTTCGTGGTCCAGATTTCCGTATTCGAATGCTGCGATACAGGCCTTGCCCAGCAATCACGGCATTCAAAGGTCAATAGAGAGTCGCACGAACACTCAACCCATGGACAAGACAGTCATTGCCGGGGTAGTGGAGCGCGTAATAAAAGATCACCCTCATAGCGTAGAGCTCGCTGGACTTCAAGCCTCTCTGCTCGATTGGGCGCAACAGCAACAACGCAATGTTCGCGCCCCAGTTACTGCTCTGAACCTCGTGAGCAGAGCATACAAGTCTGTTGACAAGTCACAAGAGTTACCTGGGTGGGTGTCGGATCTATCCTCATTGTTATCAACAGTTTGCCAGCAGGATGGCGATTTCGAAACTGCTGGACAGATCATGGAGCTTGCGGTCGACCATGGCACCATCAAAGAAGGTAGCGCCCTGGCCCAGTGCCTTGTTGAGGTTATCGAATCACTCGTAGCCCAGGAGAACTTGCAAGGGCTCGATGACAGGAATCTTGCCGATCGGTTGCACTTGGCGGTAAAGTTATACATGGGCAACGTCGAGTTGCTGCCACCGGAGCAGTCGACGCTACGATTTGATTATGTTCGAGTTGGAAAAGACATTATCGGTCGTGCTCTAGAGGCAAGATGTTCAATCGACTTTCCGCGAATCATCCAACAAGTCTCTAGTCGTAACCAGGACAAGCTCGGAATTGTGGTCTGGTCTATGCTGCAACTTGTGGGACACAACCAGCACATTGTGGCCATTGATGCGTTCCTAGGGGTTTTCGCGAAGCTCGACCACACCTCCGCATATTCCAAGCGAATTTGCGCCGATATTGTTGAGTCGGTCATCGGTTCTCGAGGTTACGAGTGTCGTGAGGTTCTTCGGGTAATCAACCAGCTCAGGGACCGCGATGGCTGGGATATGCCGAGGCTATGGCTGAGAGACTTGTTGTGGGTTTACTGGAATTCGACCTGCAATTTTGCCAACACACTTCAACTCTTCAACGATGCACTGGAAGCCAATTTTTACGGGATCGATAATACCTACGACATCCGATCTAGGATGGTGCGTATCTGCATCGAAGCCAACCAAGCTGACAAGGCACGGCTGCACCTGGAACATCTCATTGCGAAGTATCCAAAGGCTCGGCAAGACGTTGAGATTCTGGGTGAGTTCGTTTTGCAGAAGGCCGACAAGGGAGATTGGGCCGGAGTTCGCCGCGATTTCGAGACCATGAAGCCGATGCAATCTTCCTCCAAGCATAATCGAGAGCACTTCAAACGTGTCTTTGTAGCAACACTGGAAACATACTCAAAGACTCACACATGGGGTGAGGTCGAAACGTTCCTTGAGACGTACATCCCCGAGTTCGGTCTGAGTCTTGATCGTCACCTGGTTACATTCATCGCCGACAGACATGCAAAATGTCGCGACGTTCAGGCGCTTAAGCGATGGCTGATTTTCTGCAAGGATGCCGGGTACACAACAGACGGCAGTTTCTGGACCTCCATGCTGGCCAGTTGCAAGAGAGACTGGAAGTACGACAGCCAACAGATCCTGAATCTCTATCGCGCCATGAAGGGTGCTGGCTTCGATGACGCCTTCCCCGACATCGAACGGTGTGTGAAAAACCTCACGTTGACCAACACTATTGAGCGGTCAAAACGAGTCCGAGTGACGGCCTATATGGTGAGCCCGGCCAACGAGGCGTCGGCCTTTGAACGCATGAAGGTCGAGGCGCAGCTTGGCAACTGGAGGCGCGTGCTAAGCGTCTACAAGCGAGCTGTACACAATGGTATGGGTCACACGAGTCGGTGTCTCAAACTCGCTGTCAGGGCGATTGTCCACTTCGAAGGCTCCAGGAGTAGGCAAGCCATGTCGCTGCTGAGCAAAGCACAAGCCGAAGGCTGCGACGTCAGTGAAGCCATGTACCCGATCGTCTTCACACAGCTAGAGGAAATCGAAAAGGCACACAAAGCAACTGCCGCGGGCCGCGAGGACGGCAGAGGCCGGCCCTTTCCCTACATCAAGGCTATCTTCGACGATCTGCGAGGCAGGGACCTCCATATCGATGACGGTCTATTTAACCGGGCGGCCCGGGTTTGCCAGGCCCTACGCAACTACCGGGAGATGATCAGCTTCTGCATCATCGCCGCCGAGGTCAACGGCCGCAACGACTTGTGCTACAGCGTCCACAACTTCTCCAACCTCTTGGCCGCGTACGTGCTCCGCCACGAGTACGACAAAGTGCGCTGGCTGCTCGCCGAGCTCAAGAGCCGCGAGTACCGCACCTCGAGAGAGTGCCGGCGCGCTCTGCACTGGGCGCTCAACTACCTCAAGCAGAGCTCTCAGGCCGCCAAGTCGGAGGAGTTCAGGAAGTCGGATCTGGAGATTATGGCCCTCGTCCACGCGGCCCGCACCGCCATCGGCGACGAGAACCGCGGCCAGAA
Organism: Colletotrichum sublineola; assembly: GCA_020631755.1. Lineage (NCBI taxonomy): Eukaryota > Fungi > Ascomycota > Sordariomycetes > Glomerellales > Glomerellaceae > Colletotrichum > Colletotrichum sublineola. The sequence goes on along the minus strand of JAHSQG010000005.1, from coordinate 2,006,675 downwards.
GGCCGAGGCGCGCGAGGTGCTCCTCAACGCCATCTCCCGGGACGGCATCAAGGTTAACCGCGCGGGCAAGACCGCGAGTCTTGCGCCGGCTGCCCAGGCAGAGGAGCAGACGTGGGACCTGACGAGCGAGGGAAGCGACGCCGACGATGCGCCTTCCCCTCCACCCCCGGCCAGAACCTTCAGACGAGTGCGCGTGGGACAGAATACTAAGGAGCCTGGTCCGTCAAGGAAAGTGGCCCCTACAGGCAAGAGGGCATTATTGTGGAGCTCGGCCACTGTTAGATAGTGGGATGAGGCGTATATACCAAGTAAAGTGTACAAATATGTGTACATGTAAAACATGTGAACTTGACGGCGACCTTGGAACAAGAGGGGGCAATTCAATGTACGATGAATGCATATCACAGGTTCAAGGAACGAGAGCTCCGCGCCACACAACGAATGCTACTTTTTCATAGAGTGTGTTATCGTGGGTACTGCTTTCTACGTCAGACTCGCTATGGCGGTGCTGGCCATAATGGTTGCAAATGCCGCTTCGGCAGCAATGTCGGCTACAGCTTTGTTTGTTTTTTTCCCCACGGCAATCCGCGACGAACGGGGAAGGCAGAGTTGGTTGGTTCAATCCAAATTGATATTTTCTCAGAGAAAAGGTTGGGGCGGACGCGCCCAGTGGCGAAGCCTCGGAGAAATAAGCCCGCTTGGTCGCAAAACCCAAGCGAAGCAATTTCAACAAAATATGGTACACGTAGCTACTTCAGCAATTCCAGCCCATAGAGCCCCGTACGACGATGTGCCTTGCCTCCTTTTCTTCTGTCTCTCTCAGTCCCCTCCGCCAAGGGATCCCTTCTGTCGGTGCACTCTGAATGTCAACTTGCCAGCTTGCCTCTGTCTGATCATCTTTGGAGCCATGCGTGCCCTCTTCTCCAACGGCAGGGTGTCTTTTGAAAACGCTTCCTCTCTTTAGCTAGCTTTGACAACTCTTCTCGATTTCCCGTTTCGTGAACTGTGATAATAACGCCTTGGCCTCCGAAAACCGCCCATCCTTGGTAAAAGCATGATAGAAACAGTCACCACCAATCATATCGGCAGTTGACCGCGCAGTATATGCAGGAGAAAACGCCTAGGATTCGTCTGACCTCGCCGCCCCACCTGTTTTCACTGATGGGGATATGCTAATGGCAATTTTCGGCGTTGCCGTACTTGACCTGTCCGCAAAGGTTTTCTTCCTCCTGACCATGCTCGACGTCATTGATGCGTTCGAACCTGCAGAACTACTGTTCCTCCGTTTGTTTTGCATCAACTTGCCAAGCTCATCATCGTCATCCTCCTCGCGGCGCCTCTTCTCGGAAAGTCGTTCTGGAGGTGCCACTGAAGATGATTCGCTACTTGTGTCGGAAGCACCGTCCATTCCATCCTGCTTCTCGCCGGATGTCGGCAATACCTCGGGGTCTGCATTCTCGTCGACTTCTTCGTCTGATGGATAATCGACCAGCGGTTTCGAAGTCGGCGTTGATGTAGCCGAGCCATTTGTCGGCTGCACCTTATCAAAGGCTCTGCTCTCAGGGCCGTCCTCATCATCTGATGTGTTGAAGTAGTCCTCCTCGGCTTGGTCGACGGCAATGTGTTCCATCATCCTCTGGTTGGGATTGGCATTTCGTCTCGCATGGTCCTCTTCCGATTCCGTGTAGAAGTCAATGGTGTGTCCTTGCGTTTGATCATAAACCACCATAATGTTGCGGAAAGTATCCATGTAGCTCAGTGCAACCAGCCGCTCCCGATGATTCTGAATGAGGAACTTGTTCATCTCCTTTCTGTGTTCCTGTTGGGTAATGAAGACAAAGAATTCGATGCAAGCCGAGCTCAGAAGATTGTCTCGGGGCATGGATTGGACGACCATGTCGAGGAGAGGCTCCAGGATGCCGTGCTCCATGATATGCTTGTCATAGAAGTTGTCCTGCATGCCCGCTAAGTTGCGGAAGAAGCGAATGGCAACTGAAAAAGGTTGGTCAGTGATGATCGTCTACGACTTGTTAATGTTTGCACTAACCGAGCCTCAGGTACTTCTCCGGGCAAGCAAAGAGTTGAGCAATTCGTCGCAGAAGATCCTGCTGAAGGACGAAAAACTTGCTGCGATGCACATGCTGCCGGATAAAAAAGCACAGAATCTCAATGAGATACGTGAACATTGAAGCTTGCTGCACTGGGAAAGTCATGTCCGTCCGTCCTTGAAGATCGATCAGCGGCCTGAAGAGCCGCTGTGCCGACGTGGAGTAGAAGTGGGAAAGGAACAACTCGTGCTGAGGGTTCTCCGCAACCTGTGGTCTCCGACCAGGGAACTCTCCGTTCGCCTTTGCAAAAGCCTCCTGCGACTGAATTGGAGGCCCATGGTCGAGGAGGACCTTGAGCGCATCCGAGATTTGTGACTTGACGCCCAGATCGACTTCTACCAACAGCAAGTCGATGAGCGAATCCGTTAGGGGCGGTTGGCCGTCGTGAAGCTGTCGGTAAATGGTGCCGCGAACCATGTGTGGATCGTGGTCTATCAAAGAGACCAGCACGTCGGTCGCGCCTACACGGACACTTACATCGGGATGACGTAGACCGAAGTTGATGACCTGGAGCAGACCATGGCTAATGAAATGGTTGTAAAGCGTCTGGCGAGCTTGGGGCTGGAGGTTCTTTGCAATGGCGCAGCATTGCTGGATGAAAAGAACTGCCTCTTTCTTCCGCATCTGATCTGGTTGGGTGGCCTTGAAAATGCTGAAGAGCTCGTTGAGGAACCCTCCGTTTCCTTGCAAGTGTTGGACAATATCCACCTGGTTGAAGAAGATCAGAGAGTTAAGAACGGAGAAGGTAGGGTCGTCCAATATCCGTGCCAGCACAACGTCCTTCAAGTATTGGAGTCGGTAAGTCTGATGAATCTTCCTCCGAATGTTGTCGTCCTCGATTGGGACAACCTCCTTGTATCTTCCTTGGTTGTCAAGCCAATGACGGTGATTCGCTTTGTGACTAGGGAAGTCCGGATCGTACTCGAGAGCACCGACAACACCGAGGACGCAATCGTCGGATACTACATGCTCAATAAGTTGAGTGTCGTTGAGAAGGATGACGGTCTTCATGATATTGCATAATCGATGCAGGTCTGGCAGGCTCTCGAGATCTTCGGCCATCTCAACCAAAGGAATCAGTTTGCGGATATAACCGTCTTGGCTGATGCACTTGCAAAGCGCCTCTCGTCCATTAACGGTCTGGCTCATGATGCGCATGCTAGTTTCGATCTCGGGGAGATTCCCTATCTCGGCAGAAGGAAGGCTGAATGAGGTAGGCATGTCCATAGGGAGGTCGTCAGAGAGGCTGTCGTCTGCGTCTGAAATGTTAGGTCGAGGTCGCCATGGCATGCCAACGACGCGAGACTTACCAGCGCCAGCCATTCCGCCCTGAAAAGTCTGCTGCACACTGTTGACGAATTTCCTATTCGGAGCCCGTGGTCAGCAACATCAACCAGCCAAAGAAAGACGAGTTCATCTCTTACCAGATCAAAGCACAGCCGTCCGCCTCCTGGAAGGACAGAGCCATATCAATGCCATTGCTAGGTTCCGTCCAGACAATCAAAGTCTCTGTGTCATGGGTCAGTCGGTGTGCTTACAGGAGTGATAGCGACGTGCGACTTACCTTGCTGTTTCTGGAAACCATCCTCCTTACAGATCTTGGTCTCTAGTAGAAGCCGGTCAGGGTGGTCTTCGGATTCGACAATGACTCTGGGGTCTCGAGGTTGGCCTTCCTCCGTCTAGCAAACCACCATTAGGTTAGCATCCGACCACGAGGACGAGCGTCATTCAAAGCAGCAAAAAGAGAGCGAAAAAAAAGAAAAAAAAAAAAAAGGCACGCGTGCGAGAGCAACAAGACATACCTGCATGAACGCAGCGGTACAGAAGCCGGTGCCTCGATCAAACCAGTCATTGTTGCGCAGTTCGTAGACCTTGACGCGTTTCTTGTCCGTCGCATGATGAGGCACGGGTTGTGCCATCATCAATGGTTCGGTGCCCCCCTCGGTGGTGAGACGGGGGTAGCTAAGGATATCGGGAGCAAGGTCGAGATGTTGTTGGAGTGAAAGCTCGGCGTCGGTCTGACTGAGGATGGTGAGCGCCACTTTCCCTTCGGTCGGTCGCGCCTGGAATGGGGCGCGGCTCTCAAGCGGGAAGTCGGTCGGGGACGAGAACTCGAGAGCTCGTCGGAAAATGCGGTCGTCGTCGATGAGTTGTGGCAACGAGATGTGCCCGAGTGACGTAGGGACGCGATGATCAGGGAGCCATCAAAATGGGAGGGGGCGGTCGGGTCGCGCGATTGGCGGGCGTTGGGGAGTTTGAGCGACGCAAGGCGGCAACGTGAGATGACAGGAAGCAAGCTCGCTGACGCGACAGCGATAGCGGAGTGCAGGCGATAAAGGATAGGGTACGCGCTTGCAAAGATGGAAGCAGGCGAGTTTGGAATTCGGGGCGGATCAACTGCGACGACGCGGCGCAATAATTTTTTTGGGTTGCGTAGGATTGCGGGTGATGATGAGATGGAAGAACTTTGAGGCTGTATTCGGTCAGTCGGGTCGGTTGGTCGGACAGAAGAGGCGAACTGGGCTGGGACGGAAACTGCGCTGGCCGCTGGTGCTGCTGGCACTTGAGCGGGGGCAACTCACCACCTACACTACCTAGATAGGTACCTAGGTACCCAGGTGCTGTCCAATGCGCATGATTACCTGGCATCTCTGGCACTGGCAGGCCCAACCCAACCGCAACACGGCACCGTGACTGGACCCTCCCACCTCCCACTCGTCGATTTCTGGCTCGGTACCCGCAGGATAGTAACCATTTGTGGGCCCCAAGCACCTACCACTTGGCATCCGCGACAACCACTGGGGGAGGCTTGCGTTGCGTCAACGTGCGGCTACTCGTCTAATTATCCCTTTTGGGTAGCCACTCGTCTGAGATTTGTTGCTTGATGGAGCATGGCTGACTAAACGTTATTAGGTAAAATGATGCTTTAAGGATTCCTCCTTTTCCTTTTTTTTTTTCTTTTTTTTTTCCAGTGTCGCTCGAGGGAAAACGGAAACCTTAGGCCTCAGGTAGGCACACTGAGGACCCTGCAGGAACGGCTGCAGGCATGCTTATTGCGCTTCATGCTTTTTATTTTTACCCTCGTCGTCTCGACATAGAGCACAGTACGTCTCAACCTTAAATAATAAAGGAGCCTTGGGGTTGCACTTCGGCCTCGTCAACGTTTCAATTTCCCATTTCATCGCCAGGCCTTTAATCCATCCCATCAGGTCAGCATTTATGGGACCGGCACCAGAGACACACGCCAACCGAGAAGAGCAAAGCTAGTAGCAACGATACAACTTCCCCGCATGTCAATGTCCTGTTGACGGACGCCGTAGCAATGGTAGATACCTGGAACGTGGATCAAGCAAATGCTCGGTTCCAGACAGCATTCCTCGTCGGCGCAGCGAGACAAAGCGTCAGGATTCAATGGTCTTTTGGACCATTACTTCACTCCTGCTGTACCGCCTCTCAAACGTGACGCACCGAGTGCTTCCTGGTGAGCAACAAGTGGTTGAGCTTTGCTCTGTCGTAGCACACCTGCCATAATCAGCAAAGCGGATGCGAAAGCCAAAAATTCGATCCCCCGTCCAAAAAGTGATGCCCAGAGCATCAGAAGCGACCCAGTTCTTGTTTGGGTGCTCCCGTGCAGATCGTCTCAAGAGCTCGTGCCACACCACTGGGGCTCCGGCATACAGGGCTCTCCTGCTTGGGGACTTGAAGGTTAAATCATGCAGGGGTTCTGATCGCCATCCCCACGATATCTGATTTTTCATCCCCGCTTTCAACATCCTCATTCCCCTCGTGCTTCTTCACCCCGGATGCAAGGGTGCCTTAGCCTGTCAGGTTGTTGAATAAGTGTTGGCTTTCGACACGACCCTGAACTCCTCCTGGAAGTTCTGGCAGTCTGAGAGCGTCCGCGGCTCAGCTTACATCGGACCCCGCACCTGATATATAGCTCAGCTAGCTCTCGCATGACAGGCCCTTAGGAAAACGAACCGTTCTTGTTTGTCCAGGGAGCTCTGGCGAAAGATAGCGCCTTCATGGGTCAGGCACACCATAGACACTGGAATGTTGGCGTTACCGCTGTACTCACAAAGACGAATGGACCCTGGCCACTGCAGCCTCCCCAGCCTCAGCTTCGTTAAGCAGCAACCGGTCCAAGTCAGAAGCCACCATATCCCAATTCTTGTCAAGACCCAGGTATAGTTCTGGCAGTCGAACTTGAGAAGGCGGCTCTTGCATATGATTTTGCTTTACTATCACCAGGTCAAGGGAGATGCGCGTCTGCTCGCTAGTTCTAAGTTGGTGCGCGGCATACACGAAGCGATACCAGAGCCAATGAGCTCTTTATGTACGGACGCCGTTAGACCCAAGTCAAGACGACTAGTAATCATGACTTGACCTGAGCGGTGGCCTCTCCTTGACATCGGTCCTAGTCGAAAGCGGCGTGATGTGCTAAGAAGAATCTTCGCTGCGACGGTCTAGAGCTCGGTTGCTTATTATCGTCTTTGTCGACACTGGATAATGATCTTAGGATGGCTTGGAGGGAACAAAGAGCGAGTGCCTTGGACTACCTATTTCAACCACATTCTGCAGTTTCACCATGTCGAATGACTCTAGTCACAGCGCATACGCAAGCTTCGTACAAACCCCTTTTCCCGGCTTGTCGGCTCATGTCTGCATTTGGGATCGACCTCTATTACTTGAGAGTTAGCGATATTGCTCCAGGGTGTGTCGCCGTCAGAGTCGCCAAGCGAGATCTGGGAGGCAGAGTAATATTGCGTTGCCGGCCTAGAATGAGACATCGACCTGCAATTCACAGATGATTCACTAGTACAAACACCCTCAACGAGGCAGTGATGGCATGAATTTGGTACAAGAATACCTGCCGAGCGGCCAGGGATTCAAGGACATAATTCGCACCAGCGCTTGAGTCTAGCAGGGTGTTGCAAACCCGAACGGGCCGGGAGCTGTTGGCGAGCGCCGCGACGGAGAAAATGCTAGTTGTGACGCAGAGCGAGTCGGGACGGTTAGCGCAATAACGACGGCAGCTCGGCCCAATAGTCTTGATGATGCAGGGCAAACAAGTTTTGGGGCCTTGGGATGGATGGAGGGGAAACGAACGCCTATACAAGAGAGCTCCCAATCCAATATCTTATCTCTGCTGCACTTGCTTTTAGCTGCTTAGTTGTGGATGCAACCTTATCCAAGCATACTGTTTGGGGGATGGCAATGACATGCATGTCAGCATGCGTTATTATCGTTGTCCCCTCTGAGACCTGCTGCCAGCTCAGGTCGACAGGCCTACACGATACGACCGTCCGATGTCGCCGAAGTGCACGGGGCGGCAACGATAGAGCACGGGCAACGTGCTAGATAGGCCAAGGGAAGCGCTGCTCAAGAGGCTGCTATGCATTTGCGCTCATGGCGAGGCGTTTGCGGCTCACCGGTTCAAGACGTAGCGCAGCGAGAGTGGGATGGAACAGGATGTTATCCCATGGCAGTGTCGCATCAGGTTTGCTAGGCATCCTTGCGTTGATCGCGACGGACCAACCCAGGCTGGAACTGCCCGAGGCCAATCAGAAAATGATACCTACACTAACCACTCCCTTCCACTGATTACCTATTGGGTGGCTAGGCACACTTGGAACACTTTGATGCCTGTGGTGCGTGGCGGCGTGGGAGTCGTGGGCTTAAAGTCGCCCGTCGGGTACTGTGGCAGGCAGACTCATCCAGGGCGGGCCTAGGGGAAACAGAACGTGGGCAGGCCACCAAACATAAGTTGTTGCCAGCGCCGTTGTCCGGGTTCACGAATCCCTCCCCTGATGTGATTACAAAGTGAGACAAGTAGGTCGACGGTATGAGGCTGAGATGCGCCCAGAACGCCAACCTCGCCGGCCCAGAGCTGGGTGACATGATCGCCATCCATCCAGAGGCAACAAGAGCCGGCACAAGCCATGGCTTTCTCCAGCCCTGCAGCGTGTCAGTATGCAGGGCTGTATTTTCCAAAGATAAGAAGGGGAAAAAAAGGGCAAAGAAGTGATGTGGCGCCGGCGATGCAACAACAGTCTGTATGGCGGCTCTGATTTTTTTTTCCCCTTGTCGAGCCCGTCCGTGATAGGAGCTCCCCCCACCCCGATTTACGGATTCGGGTAGTGTCTTTTCCTGACCTGGCTACGCGGCCGTCGACGACTGAATCAATATTTCCTAGGGCCCAGGCTGTCGGCCAGGGTCGAGATAGCCATGGGGCTCGCCCCAAGCCAATCTCTGGCCTGCGAACAGCCGTGATACCGCCGACAGTCTGGTGGCTGAACATGGACCACCAGTTCAGCTCGCTATCCACTTCGGTCTAAGCGAGCAAGGTGTCATCATGCAGCACGGCGGTATTCGTAGGGGATTTTCCAGCGAGCGCGGTGTGTGTAAGCGCGTGTCAGTGAGCATGGAATGCCCGGTGTTCCTACACTTTTGCCGTAAATACAATATACCTACACTTGTGTCTGCATGTATGAGAACAATTGTGTACGTTTGTGTGTGTGTGTGTGTGTGTGTGTGTGTATGTGCAGGCCAATTGCCAGGGCAGAGGATTGACGAGACGTAGGGATGACAGCTGCAACAAAGCGAGCTTTTGTGGCGTCAAGGACCAAAGCGCCATCGACTGCTGACATTTGAGCCATGATTCATGAAACCCAGGGCATACATAGTAGACCCGGGGTGGATGGGTGCTAGTCTCTCGCCCGGCTTGGCTACTATGCAGGCTTCAAGACGAACGGCGAGGATGAAGGTATCTATCTAGTGTAGTGTAGTGCTTTCTACTTCTTCCCATGCTTTCTTTCTACAGAGTTGCTGTCAAATCTGTCTCGGCAAGGTGTGCCTTGCTGACGAACGCTTCGACATAGGTATTCAATGGACCGGAAAGGAGACACGAGAGGGAGGGCAGGTCAAGAATCTAAGCTTACCTACTTGCCGAGCGGATGAATTGGCCAAGGAGATAACAAGTCGCCTCGTGAGTGTGGGGACTCGGCAAAACATCAACCATCTTGAGCATCAGAGCCATCCATGAGATCATGTAGTGTCTTATTTATCTACCTAACTACTAGCTACCTAGGTAGCCTAGGTATGTGCTACTATTAGATTGTGCAAGGGTCCATCACTCAGTTGCGGGATCTTTTGGCAGGCGTGTAGGGGTGGGTATCTGTGGATACCTACCTAGGTACCTACCTACCTCGGGTGTACGTACAGATATCGTCAAAGGCAGGACAATCGCATCACATGGAGGGAAGCAAGCACGCAAGGCCGCCGTTCAACACACACCCTCCATCGTCGAGTTTCTTCGGTTCCCGTTTCCCATTCCCTGCTCTGACGAATGCCTGGCGATTTTCCCTGGTTCAGGTTTCGAGCGGCAGATGGCCCCATCTTCCAACGACCATCTAACCTTCTTTTTCGCTTACGAACATCTGCAACTGGTTTCACGCTTGGCACAACCCATGCAATTGATATGCTCCTACTGAGTACGGATACATACGGATGAATGCCAATGGCCCAGCCTTATCGCAATCTGCTTACACGCGCACATTTCGAACAGGGGCACAGTCTTACATACATGATACCCTCCCACTTCCTCCTGCGTGCTGTCAGAGCGTCTCGAACACGCCCACATAACAAAAGCAAGAAACTCGGCAACCCTCCCGTCGGCCAAACAGAAGCCGTCATGTCCCGTTACCCACGTCTGCGAAGCCACGAAGAGAGGCAGGCGCATCAGCATGCGCGGTGGGCCTTTGCATTGGTATAGGACCAAACTTCCTTACTATGTCCAAGACGTCGTTGCTACCCGAAGCACATGGCCTCTACTTTTTCCGGGTGGAACAGTCTCGGCAGGACAAAAGAGCGATCCCAGAATCGACTGAATAGACGATGCCACGATTGGTCTCGAGAACGAGAAGCCCGTTGACAACAAGCCAGACCGACGGATGGCTGCCGGGTCTTACTCGACATGGCCTAGCCGATGGCGGCGAGGGCGATGGTGGTGGTGGTGGTGGAAGAACGGGAGAAAGAGGAGAAGGGAGATGAGCACGTTGATACGGAGTACACCACCAGCAATTCGCCAATTCATCGTCATTGACATCGTCCGCCCGTCCGCCCCCCCCCCCCCGGTCTCCCTCTCTCCCCTACCCGTCCGTGGGGTGGCTTTCGTTCCCCTGAAGCCGACCGGCGTCTTTGGTTCGATTAACCCCTGTCCAGTGCGGCTGCGCTGGGCTGGCACGGCTGGATCCTTCACACCATTCCTGGGCCCCGGGGGGCCGCCACCCCGAATCCAAAGCAAAGGTGAAAGGAAAACCAAACGCCCTCTTACTCTGGTACAGAGTACCTGGGCGTGTCGCCGCCTAGTGGCTTCTTCCACCGACGCTATCAGATTCCAGCCAAAGAGTTTCTTTCGGGGCCAAGGCCGCAACGCTTTTGCAGTCGCTGGCGCATCCCTGCCGCCCATGTATCGCTACTTTGGCCTAAATACGAGGAGGGCAGTTTGTTTGGTCTAGGCACAGTAGGGCAAAACACACTCTCCTCTACTGACTTTCAATCCATTGCACCCAGGCCGAGAAGGAGAGTAAAGCGGCCGCCAACTTGCAATTGCTAGGCGACAAGCCTCTTCTGAAACACTGCAGCTGTGGCTTGTTGTCATTTGCTGGGCTGGAAAGACTGCCTTGCCCGTCTCGGGCTCCAGTACAAACGAGACGAGAAAGATGCTGGTCTGAGGTCCGAATCAGGGACCGGATCTGCCCAAGGCTTCGTACAGGCTTCGCCTTCGGAACTTGGTGCCACGCGTTGGCCGCTAAAGCTGGCTGTCGAATTGTTACGGACTAGTGGCCCTCTCGATGCCCATCATCGCCGCCATCATACGAATACTATGCAGACAAGCCTTGGACCTGGTCGTTCGATTTAGGGGTAATCGATTTTAGGCCAAACAACTACGCCCTGACGGCAACCCGCGGCACCACCGACAGTGTCATATGCGTTTGCAGATCCAAAGAGGCGGGACTCACGGCGCCGCCATCTTGTGGGACTAGTTGGGTTCGTCCTCAATGCTGGACTCGCCTCGCTTGTCAATACACACATTAGAGCTTTCCGAGCCAGAGCGAGCTGCACGTCGTCTGTGACCCCGCCTGGGAAATGTCCTCAACCCATGTACTCCCATGCACACCCATCTCAGTCTGCCACCCCCATGCATCTCCCATGTCCAACCAAGACACACTCCTCTCCGCCACGCCTTAAAGGAACCAGGGCTCCCGAGCCCAGACTTTCTGCTTTACGCTGCCTGTTGTTCCTTCCAACTCTCGCTCATCAACCATCTCTCTCTCTCACCCTCACTCACTCTCTTAATAGTACCTCACCTGTCGATCGGCATTACCTAAGACTCTTTTGTGGTTATATTGACTACATTGCTCCCTCCCCATCACGTCTCATGTGTTGAATATCCTGCCCTTCTTTGGTCTCAAATCCGCCGGCCCTCATCCCGCGTCAATCTGCCAGAAAGCCACGAGCTCTCGCCCGCAACAACGGCTGTCAGCGAACGGACGATTTTGCCAAGCCAACAGTCTTCCCAAATCTTCAGGATCCAGAGTCACCCGAGCTGGGACATTGTCTGTGGTACCACTCGAGTTTCACCTGTGCCGCCCGAGTAGAGTTCAAACCGACCGCCGACCTCGACTTACACGACGTACCGTCTGTACGATAAGAAAAGAAAAAAAGAAAGAAAAAAAAAAAACGCCAGCCATATATCGCTTTGATTATCCCCTCGTCCTCCCACCACACCGAATCGTCCAACGAACCTGCTTTCCCTTGCCTAAGCAACGATATAAGACTTATAAGCTAACGGGGCAGTTGTGTGTGCCCATTTCACCGGTCACCTTTCAGCAACCCCTCTCTTGCCCTCTTCACGTTAAAAAACCACCACCATGTCTGTCTTCTCACTCATCAAGAGATCCAGGCAAGAAGCCAAGGAGCACAAGAAAAAGCAGGCGGAAAAGATTGTAGAACCCCCCAAGGAACCGTACCGGCACGTCCCTACTCATGCCGCCGTTGATGCCCTTTCCGGGGCACCGTCGTCATTCAAGCATGAGGATCGGCCTAAGATCATGGAACAAAACTGGAGGAGGAGTAACATGGCCGCCAGCGGATTGACCAAAATGCCCAGGCCCTCTCTGCCTCGCGTCTCGAGCAGCCTTTCCCACGTCACATACCCTTCCAACAACGCCACTCCGATGAGCATCATGCCCCGGGCTTACAGCTACAGCGGTGCTCCGCCCTCGGCTCTATTCTGGCAGGAACGTAATAAGAGTTCCGTGTACTCGGTTCCAGATGGCAGCCGTATCTCGCTCAAGGGCAAGGAGGCGGATCGATCCTGGGGATCCGGCCGTGTCAGCCCGTCTTCCATCAAGGGTAAGCCGTCCTGCGCGATGTCATCGCCATCCTCACCGCAGTTAGTGACTAACAATACCACAGCCGAGTCTCCTACCGGTAGCTCCAGTCATTCGACCAGCTCACAGGAGGACCTGGAGATGAAGCCCGCTCGCCATCAGTCTGTGCCGCCTAGGGACCGAAACTCTGCCGCCGCTACTCATGCTCACCGGCTTCACCCGAGCTCTCGTCGTGCATCGGATGCATCGGAGCGAGGCGACGGCTCGCCCAAGGCGGCCGAACGGCCACTAAGCTCGACCGACAGAGCCAAACCGCCCCTATCGATGCGTGGATTCAATGCCATCCCGGCAATGACTCTCCCGCCGATGCAGTTTGGGCACTCTTCAACCATTCAGAGCACTGTTGCTTCCTCCGCCGCCTCGACCATCAGCGTCCGCTCCTCGTCGGGTTTCTCGTCCTTCAACTTTAACAACAATGCACCTTTTTCGGCTCCTATGTCTGGCCGATCATCCGCCGCCACCACACCAGCAGCATGCGTCACACCCGAGCCAGTCTGGGAGTCGGTCGAGGAAGAGGGAATCGGTTCCTATACGCACGCTTCGGCGCATGTATCCGCTGCCGCTTCTAATTCTGCGCCGTCCGCGATGAAGCAGAAGGACCGCAGAAGCGCGTCAAAGTCCAAAGTCACCCGCTTCACGGAACTTGAGAAGATCGAATCTCATACGGAGAAGTCTGCCGCCGCGCCGACGGTGATGTCCAACGATAAGGACGTCATCGACCAGGCCATCGCAGTCGAGATGGTGACCGCCACGCCCACCGAGGTCGTCTCGTCGAGCAGTTTCAGAAAGCGTTTCTCGATACAGGGCGGCTCTAAACTCAAGAAGCGCTGGTCAACAAAGAGCCCCGCCGTCGCAGTCTGACGGTAGAAGGCGCGATGTCTCTGCAGCGGTTTTTCCTCCCTGGCCGGTCAACGTTTACACTGTTCCATGGCGGTTATTCTTTCTTTCTTTTTTTCTTTACTTTTTTATATCGCACGGATACCGCGGCGTTCATCGGCAATGCTCCTATCGTATTATTCTATTATTACAAAGACAGCTACGAGGGCCGGTTCCCGGGGTTTCGACGAAAACGTGCCCGAATGATGGACAAAGGGATAAAGCGAGAGACAGAATACCGACGAGAACACTTAAAGTTGCTGCCGTTGGGCCTCAGCAACGCCGTAACAACACTTGCAAAACAACACTGGCAGGACTGGATTGGCAACAAAATCGGATTCGGGATATGGACCTCCTTGCCTTGTTGGTTCTCCTACTTATTTGACGACCATGTTATGATCACACATATACCGATTACTCATATACAATTTCTTTTCTTTTTTTTTTTTCGACATGCTATTTAATCACTGTTCCAACATACCAAAGGAGATAAGAACGGGCCACGGAAACAGGACAGCTCTGGCTCTGTTGTATCCGGCCCTTGGTCTGATATCGAGATTCACCTCGAGTTTGGGACGGGCGTCAGTCATCCACGTGCGTTTTGGGGGAGGTGGGGTTGAGTCAGATAGTTCAGACGAAAACAACAAAATAAAAAAAGTATGAAGCAGAAACAAGCTCACAAAACGTCATCTTTAGGCCCGCGGCTCTCTACCCTCTTGATTCGATTGACGTTATCTGAGTGAGACCGTCCACGCCCCAACGCAAAAGGCGCCGTCTCGCTACCTGATGACGGTGCGGGTGAGACACTGCCTTGTGTAACGCTGAAACTAGCAGCTCATCATGGACGGCGGCGGACGGGAGCCCCGTCCAATTAGTCCACGGTTCGCCGTACTAAGGTACACGATATATCTCGTCCGGGCGCCACGTGTGCCCAACTTTGGCTACCTTTGCGGCGGTGTCTTGGGGAACCCGTTCACAGAAACCCCATCGCGCGCACGCACGCATTCTCTGGCTTGTTTGCGTACATCACTCGGCTTTTTTTTTGGGGGGGGGGGGGGGGGGGGGGGGGTGGGGGGGGTGCGGGAAGCCTTGGCTAACTGGCTGGTTGAGGCTGCGCCTGTGGGAAGTCGAATTGCGATCTGCGGTGCTATCGATCCGCTGAGATTCGGTGCTGGCCGTCATTCAAATGTCTGCCACCGGTCATCTCCCGCAGGCTTGGTACGGCGCGAGCGCACTGTTTCGTCAGTCGATAAGCAGATCGTCAGGAACCGCGAGCTGTCAGAGTCGTGGAGATCGTCAGGGACGGCGACGGTCTGGAAGCGCCTTCAAATCCTAGAGTGGGGGAAGGGGCCTGACGAGAGATATCCTGCGAACTCTGTACGTGGATATCTTTGCGAGCGCCTCATGCTGGGATGCGGTGTGAGCCCATGAGGCAGGCAATCGGAGGGATCTCCCACCCATCCGCGGATTGTTCTCTCTGGGCGGTTGGTGGGGGCTGACATGCGCCAGCACATGTTTTATCGACTTCCTGCATATGCGCCGGGGACCGATTGGGAACTGGCTACGCTGCCGGAGAGACCTCGCGTAAGCTGGCGAAGCAGGCCGACGGAAAAGAGGCCCTGGGCTTGGTGACCTCCGTCTTCCCGAGGCAATAGCATCGTAGAACCTCTCCTCAACGAGGAAGTCGTTACTGGAGGGGGGGGTGTCATTGTGTATAGATGCGCTTGCTTGTCAGACTTCGGTTGAATATGCATGCAGGGCTGGGAATTATTGAAGTAATGGCAAAGGATTGTGCAGCGCATGACATATGCGGTACGACTCGGGCGTTTTCATCCTGCTCCCAGCAGCTTCGTCCTTCTCCTCTTTTCGCCCCGCCAGCCTAAAAGGACAGCGGGCGATTGCAGTTTTGCCCATTGGGTCCGGGAAGCTGGGCTCAATCCTTGTCCTCGGACGTTGGTTTCGAGGTCCAGCTGATGCGGCCAGTCTTGGCTCCTCGGGCTGCTTTGACAAGCAAAGAACCAACCGGGAATTTCAGGGTGCGAAAATGCGAGCTGAACGAGGATGCCTGTTTCCCTTTCTCCTCACCTAGGCCACTTCCCGTTTTCGTTAAACCTGGATTGCCTGACCAGCTAGGCGCCACGACGGAGACAGCGTGGGCGTGACCGCAATCTCCACGGAAGCCTATGGGCCGAGTCAAAGCATTGTGCAGCTTCGAGGAGCAATACGGGCGGCTGACGAAGCTTCCTGGTGATCGTGCGCTGCCCAGCCGGCCAAAGCTTCTTGATTTCTAATATTTCATATGAAAAAAAGGTCTCAACCGCTTCTCGGGTGGTGCCAGGTTTACCATGTGATTGGACAAATGGTGGATGGATTCGCGGCCGAGATGCACGGGTTTCGATGTGACGGTGCAAAACGGGCCGGTGTCGGTTCATGGGCGAATCTGATGGATGGAACAGTCCTGCATGGAACTCGTGTGGTTTTGTGAACGGGATGGCAGATGGGGGCTTGCAGCAAGAAGCGGATGATGCGCCACCAGATAAGCCCGCTGCAGATCAATGTATATATACACAATTATACATGAACATTCGAACAGGCGGTGGTCGTTTGTTGCCCTAAATTGCACGGGAGCACCACAGTTCGAGGTATGCGAGGAAGCTCCTGGTATGTGGGCTGGGCCCGAACCCGATGGGACGGGACCATCCTTGGGCCGGCGATGTCTCGGACGGGACACTGTGAAGGCATCCGAACGTGTTGGCCTGGGGCGATCGCTGAGGCCCGACAGGATGCCGGTTCGTTCTCCTCTCTAAGCCTTTAGGTTTTGCTCCTCCAGAGGCCTCCTCTAGAGGGGGTGGAATATTTCCCCGGCTGAGTACGGCTTCGCTGGTTCTGATATGTATACAATACCTAGTATGCGAACCAAGTAGGTGCTGGGCAACACTACATCCAGCTTCTGTAAGCCCACACGATGCTTCAGTTGATAATCGTGTGGCAATTTCGCAGGCTGAGTGTTGTCGTTCTTTCGATTACCTCCCTACTTAGGGTTACGCTCAAGAAATTATAGGTGAGTCCGGCCAGTTGGTACCGAGTTGGCAGGTCCCGAATAGGGAAAAAAGACGAATGTTTCTGCCAGCCATCAAGAATGCGATCTATAGCAAAGTCGCATTTTTAGCTTCTGCATCCAACGGATTCCGAGTGACAGAACCCCTGAACCGTGCACTAATGCAAGGCTGCAGTGTACCCTTCCCCCACAGACCGAAAATAGCTGAGCGTTCCCTTATCCCTCCAGTTGTATGTAGGTACTGTACGGAGTACCTTCCTCTTGGTCCTCCCCATTGGCTCGACAGGCCAGCCTCGTCAAGCCACAAAGGGGCCTCCCCGAGAGAGAGCTGTTCCGCATTACGTATCCCAGAACACCCTGAAATGCACCGTAGTGGTGCTGCGAAACTAACTAGCTGTGCCCGCCTTCACCTCATTGTCTCTGGATTGAGCTGCAGCTGCGACAGTCGCAGCGCTTTCTTCTCTTTTCTTTTTCTTTTTCTATTTTTTCGCAGCGGCCACGTCAATCGCTCCTTGTTGTCATTTCTGCAACTTTCACTCCTTTCCTTTGACCAAGGGTAACTCGAGGGCCTACGGTCACTGTTGCGCCAAAGTCATGGACCAAATCGCACAGGCATCATGGCCGACTCTTGGCATCGCGCTGCTCATCCTTGCCGCCATTGGCCTTCTTACGGTATGTTCAGCAGTCTTTCATGGGCGGTACCTTTTTCTCGATTGTTTTCCTTACTGTACAGTTCAATTGAAGCTGACAATCAGTCCCATTCATAGGTCTTCGTAACCCTCCACCTCGTCGCCCCGAAGCCCCGTGCTGTCCTTCCCTCCGAGAAACTCTACCTCACATCTTCTGCCTCGGGAAAGCCAGTCAAGGTCTCTGCGCCCTGCTGGTTTGACCGTTGGTTTGCCGAACGCAGCGTCTCCGAGGCTCACGCCCACCTGACAGATCCTCGCGACCTCCCCGACTCAGGCGCAACCATCGACCCCGCCGACGTGCGACTCACCGTCGTACTCCCCGCTTACAACGAGGAAAGCCGAATCCTGCCCACACTCGAGGAGGCTATCGCCTACCTAGACGAGAGCTTCGGCCGGCCCTCGTCTCCGACCAAGCCCCTCCTCAGCCCTACCGCGCCGCGCCGACGTACCAAGAACCCGCCCTCCGAGGCCCTGAGTGGCTATGAGATCTTGATCGTGGACGACGGATCCCGAGACAACACTGTCAACGTCTGCCTCGAATTCGCGCAGAAACAAGGTCTCCATGATGTTCTCCGTGTCATCAAGCTCGAGCGCAACCGCGGTAAGGGCGGTGCTGTAACCCACGGCTTCCGTCACGCCCGCGGCGAGTATGTGCTCTTTGCCGACGCCGACGGTGCGACAAAGTTCAGTGACGTGGGCCGCCTGATCCAAGGCTGCGAAGAGGTCGTCGACGGTTCTCATCGCGGCGTTGCTATTGGCAGCCGTGCTCACCTCGTCGGCAGCGAGGCCGTCGTCAAGGTATGCCCCTTTATTCGACTCCTCCCCTGTTCAAAGTGCTAACAGTACGCCTAGCGATCTGCCCTCCGCAATTTCCTCATGCGTTCATTCCACCTCGTCCTCATGATCCTCACTCCGCCTGCCACGTCTCGCCTCCGCGACACGCAGTGTGGCTTCAAGCTCTTCACCCGCGCCGCCCTTCCGCACATTGTTCCTTACATGCACGCCGAGGGCTGGATCTTCGACATTGAGATGCTTTTACTCGCCGAGTCGGCCCCTCCCGCACCGGTGCTTGGAGACGATGGCAGTGTTATTGGTACCAGCCCCGGAATCCGCGTCGCCGAGGTACCGGTCGACTGGCACGAGGTCCCCGGAAGTAAGCTCAGCGTCATCTCGGACAGCATCAAGATGGCCATTGGTCTGGCGGTGCTTAGGGGTAGCTGGATGATGGGTGTCTATCGTCGTAGACTGACGTAGGGTTTGAGTGCGTGTTTTTACAGTAAAACAAATATTTTTATTCTCTTCATCTTGTTTCGCTGGGCCAGAGCACTCATGGTCACATGTTTATAAATAAATAAATAAATAAATAAATAAATAAATAAAATGACCGGTGGAGTTTTGATTGGCAGACGCTTGAGTAGGGAAACGATGGTGGGCAGAGATGGTTTGCCCATCTCGCACGATCTACATCTTTCTACTGAAGAATGCACTGGTGATATGAGGTACTGTTGCGAAGGTATTTATATCTAATTCTTGGCGTTGGCAAGAAGAACTTATACCGTCGCAGGATCGAGGAGACTAGCAGGATAAGACTGTTAAGGACACCTTCGCCCAGGCTGGGGCCTTGTCCTTGAAGTACATGGAGCAGCCGGGGAGCAGCTGGGGCAAATCGCATCGAAGAGGCCAGTGATATCGACCATGCGTATCTCCAAGCCGACAGCATCCTCCTGTACTGGCATCATACACATTAGGCGCGGATGTGTGAATAGCTAATAAATTAGGAAAAAACCGTCCGTCACAAAAATAAAAAACGCATACAACCCAGCGATTCGCTTGTCGCGGGCGATCTCACTACCTCTCCCTGCGGAGAGATGTTGCAAGCGATCGTGTCAGGTCAAGCAGCTCATCCGCTCCGGAAACCATCGCGCTATGCATAGTACTGGGGATAAACCCATGGTTTGTTCCAGCGAGGGCCAATAAACCATCACGAGGCTGTTCTCTAGCCTCGTGGTCGAAACCAACGACCTCGGCCACCACCACATATCAGCCGCCGTGAAGAGTGAACGTTTATTCCCGGCCACGACGGTTTCATGTAGTAACGAGCTGGAACAAAGGAGCTGTCATGTCTAATCAGGTAGACATGCTTCAATTTCTATCTGACGGAGTCTCGTTAGACTTCGGCCGTTATCCTGTTGGTTTCCGGTCAAGGGCGCACGATGTCAGTTGCATAGCCTTTGGCTGACATCCTCAAGGCCTTTCGAGACATCCCCAGCCCAGAAGAGCAAATCAAGCTGAACAACTTATTCACGGAGTCTGCTCCCGATGCCAGTTCCGTCATCGCCTTCATGGCGATGCTGGATCGAGTCGACTCCAGAGTATCGCAACCCGCCTATACTCCCTCATAGAGTCTCTCCAGATATTCCCGGGTATCGTGATGCCGTTTCTTCTTCCAAAACAGACATTTCCGCGCCGGTCTGGGGCTCCATGAAGTTGGCTTTAACGGTTCGCCAAGAACGACTGACATTATTCCCCTGGGGTATGCTTGCCTAGTATTCGTATCCTTGCTAACTTCACCTCTTATTTCGAACTTCTTTCGAGAGTCTTAGCCAGGGTTGACAAGTTTCGGTCACGATCCGACGAGTACAAGGCTTAGTTCTCAAAAATAAGAGGGCATGCAGAAGGCACTATGTGACTTACACGCATCTATCATCAGATGCTGTACTTAGCTCATATCCATCAGCTGACGCCAGTGTAGGTGGTTGCCGCAGCCAACCCTGCCTATTTTGTCGGCTCGCTGACCAGTCCAAGGGCAACACCAACATTCCCACTGGGGCATACTGTTTCATTCACTCCCCTCGGAGTTATGTGGGTCGACCAATTCTATCGATGTGGCGGTGGAGGGGTTCAGAGAAGAAATCGCCTTAGCTCAACAAGTCGGTGAACACGAACAACAGAAACAGAAAAGGCAGGCTACGAAGTAACAGAGGATATTGTTCGGCACGTTCTTTCCGCTAAATCAAATTAACGACCTGATGGACATTTCCGACCCGAGATGACAACGCCATCAGCAGATTCAGAGTATGAATGTCCATGATACCTCTTTGATGTTACAATTTAACTGAAAACTGCAGTAAAACAGCGGAGGGAGCTTGTCAATGGCCTCTCGAACTACGATCACGTCACAGCCTTTCACCCGGCCCGGAAGAAGGGACTGCAGAGCGAATCTTCTCAACTTCTGAGTTTCTCGGATGGAAGAACAGCCCGAAGTCTTGAGTTCTATGCTTGAACGGTAAAAGTATGCCTCAACCCTTGGTCGGTTTTCAAAACTTCAGGAGCACATCTTGTCATCTCTCGTCACCCTTCAGATGGCTCAGGGCAGACAATTCTTAGGTAGGTCATGGTCCAACAACACCTTAGTCCATAGGCAATGCCAAATGACCGCTTATATCGCTACAGCGCAGTCGTGGTCGAACATCTCTCTGGACAGGAAAACCACGGTTCACCTACAATGTTTCATTTTGTGCGTCTCGAGAATCCGACTTCGATGAGTGCCGAAACGATCCTGAGGTCTCTCATATTCCAGAGCTTCCACCCCGAGTCTCTGTCAGAAGAGTTGACCGATTGCCTTGTCAATGTGGTGAAATCACTTTATAATCCCGATGCCCTCAATGGATCGCTGGAAATAAACTTGATCTCTCAGACCCAGATATTTATAATTATAGATGCCGTAGACGAATGCCCAAATAGCCATTGAAGGACCTTGGTGGAAGCATTCTCGTTAGTCACGGGGCTTCCATCTGCCAATCTAAAGCTCTTTATATCCACCAGGGGCAAAAGCCCATACCTGTCTCCATTGCGGCAGAAACCACCGAAAAGGGTCTAAGAGTTATTCACAAACGTCACCGCAGCCACTCGCGATATTGACGTCTACATAAGGGACGTCATTGAAGCAAGGGTATCTGATAACCGGCTAAGCTCCCGGGGTCCTGCGAACGTAGAAGAGATACGACTGATATTATGCAAGGAGGAACAAGGGATGTATGTTGGTTCCTATTATTACCCCAGATCAAGGTTATAGGTCACTCTACCCCAGGTTTGTGTGAGTAGCTCTTGAGATCGAGGACGTCTGCTACCAGTGTAGCGATAAGGTCATCAGGGCAGTCCTGCGAGACTTACCCGAGAACCAGACGGGGACTTTTGATCGCCCCCTGTGAAGAGCCAACTACAGACACAATAATCTGGGAAAGGTGGCGCGGAAAACTCTCCATGCCGTGGGGGCAGTCAAGTGGCCGCTCAAGCTCGCTAAAGTTCATCTCTGTCGAAGCAAACCAGCTGGTGCTCGCGATGGACAGGTGAGAAAGGCTGCTTATGGCGTGGGCCGACAAGGAGAAACGTGACGTCCCTGATCCGCTGGTTTCATTACGCAGGCTGTAGCGTTCCGGGCGCGATAGACTACTATGCTTTTAGGAGGTGCTAACCGGAACCACGTAGGTGAGTGGGAGCACAGCTAGGGAGTCAGCTCGCAAGGTTCCAGTCTCTTCCTGGCCAAAGTATAGGTCATAGAATCTGGTTTCCGTCGACGATGTCCACTACTTGCTTGCCTGCTAAGGTTTGAAACTTGTCAAGGCCGCAGGAGGGTCGTGACTTTGACAACCAAGGATTGATCGGGGGCCCTGAGTAAGTACAGTTTCGTCATGGGTGCCGGCATGTGATAGAAGAGGGCTTGTAGGTCGACAACCTATAGTAAATCGTCACTCGGTTGCAAAGGGCTGGTTACGGTAAGACATGAACTCTCGTTAATTCTGGACTGTAGGAAAACCGGAACAGGGAGCATGATACTGCAGGTACAGTAAAAGCTAAGCGATTCGTTTCTAGATATATAAACACTCGGAAATATTTCTTAGAAAGCCCACCAGAACCGCAGGCTTTGGCATTGGGTTGCATCAGTGTTGAGTTGACGGACTCTGATCCGCTATGGATGCGCACGCCAGAAATCTTTGAACTGATTAATATTAAGTTATGGTCTGATACACCTGTATCCTCCAACCAGTGATCCAATGATCTGCTTCCGTCCCAAACATGGCCTGTCGTATGTGTAAGTGTATGTATATATATACAGCCCGGGACCGTCCTGACAGAGGACCCGGGAAGGGCAATCCAAGCCCCTTGGTTTTCTCTTCGTCGGTTCATTTACTCATCTCCCGCCAACGCCTCTTACTCATATCTAACAACCCGCTTTTCCAAGAATCTACCACATATGCTTCTATTCTAGTTCAATTCACGCCACATAACGGGCAGGAACACAACACTCGCTCTCCATAGAATCAGGATGCCGTCGATGACTGCCAGCGGCGCCTTGAGGAAGCCAAAGACGCCGCTGCTCATAAGGTCGAGAGCGTTGAGCCAGATGGCGAGGAAGGCGACGCTGAAGAAGTGGTACGCAAGCTTGGACGGCTGGTGCAGAAGTCCGCCCATGAGGGCCATGGGCTCTGATGCGTGACCGCGCTGGAAGTACTGAAAGCAGCCCATCTGGAGGGCGCGCAGCTGGCGGTCGTTGGCCGCGAACAGGGCGTACAGCGCCATGGCCAGCACGTTGATGATGGAGGTCAGGCTCTTGCGGCGCCAGTGGAATTCGCGGAGCACGTTCTTGATGGCGACGGGGTCGGCGAGGTCGGTCACGCGTGAGGGGTGGAGCAAATCAGAGAGGATGACGCAGTCGTTGAAAGCAACAGTCATGCCGCCGCCCGTCAGGGGGTGACGCATGTTGAAGGCGTCACCGAGCAGGAGCATGCCCTTTGCCGTTTGGCGGGAGGCAGGGAGATACGAGTTTGGCATGGAGGGCGGGATCTTGCCGTCGGCGAGGGCAGCTTCGAAGCACGGCCGCATCTGGGGCGGCAGCGTTGGCATGACGACGTTCTTGATGTAGCCGCGGACACCGCCGGCAGCGGGCGACGCCTCGGGAATGTTGGCGGGGACGTCGATGAGGGCGCGGGTCTCATGGGTGCCAATCTGGTACATGAGAACGGGGAAAGCCTTGCCGATGACGACGTGACCGAAGCCGGGCGAGGGCATGGGAGCGTCAATGAGCTCGAGGGCGTAGAACTTGGACTTGACGACAGGGGCCTGGGGGAGGTACTCCTTGCGGAACTTGGAGGCGTAGCCATCGGCGATGATGGTCAGCTGGCCAAAGAAGAAGTCGTCCTTCTTCTCGCCCGTCGCGGGGTCTGTCGTCTTGGACCTGACGCCCAGGACCGTGTCTTTGTCGTCGCCGCGTATTGTGGCCGTCACCTCGGTCTCGAATATGGTAATGTTCTTCTGCTTCTGACAGGCCTTGCGAAGGTTCATGATGAAGCGACCGTGGTGGAAACTCCGGCCCTCCTTCTGCTTCGCGCTCGAGGACGTCGTCTCGTTATTGGCAGAGGGGTGGATCACGTGGCCGTTCTCGTCGAAGGAGGGATAGGGAACGTCGACTCCCTCGCCATGGTAGCTGACTTTGTAGCCGTAACAGGGCACAGCGTCGATGCCCTCGAGGGCGTCGGCCAGTCCCAGTTGGCGCAGGGCGACGATGCCGCCAGGCTGCAGAAGCTCACCGACGATGCGATTGGGCTCCTTCATCCATCTTTCGAGCAAGATGACGCTTCTTCCCTGCTGGGCCAAAGCGTAGGCAATGGCGGTGCCAAAGACGCCGGCGCCAACAACGACGACGTCGGCCTCGTGGTACTTGCTGCGGCGCTCGGCGCGAGCGTCGGCGGCTGCTGTCGGGCTTTCTATCATTTCAACTCGACTTTGAGGGGTTGTCTGGTGGGATTGGTTTGCTGTTGAAGCTAGTGGCGGGGGAACCGTCTTGGTCTGTCGTCGAGCGAGGTAGTGGGGAAGAAAGCTTCGATGCTTGGGTGTGCTGTACAGTGTCGCCGTCGAAGACCTGGAGGTGGCCGTTGAATTCTGGACGGGAAGAGGGAGAGGGGGAGGGGGGGGGGGGAGTGAGACCAGGCGCCGTTGTCGGGTTTTAAGAGGGATGAGTGGTTAGGTGGTTAGACGTTGGTCTCGAGCGATGCACAGTGAACTGTGGTGTTGCAGCAGATCAATGAAAATAAAATAAAGAAAGCGCGATGACTGGACAATTTAGTTTATTGCAAGCCCCCCTGTACACACTACCAGCGACTTGGTCAGGGGTCACTATTTCCTCAGTTGGCAGGAGAGTACATAGGTAGCTAGGTATACTATGTACCTTAGTACTCCGTGCACTACATAACATTACTTTACCTAGGCACCTAATAGCAGTATTTATTGCTGCGTGTAATCAAGCACATTCTGGATTTATACATCCCTCACCCCCTGGGAAACGTCTTGCTTTGGTGGCGCATCAAGGCTCGCAGAGGATCTAGAAAAATTACAGAAGGCGATCTCGACGACAAGTCGTCCCATAGCGGCTCCCGCCGCCGCAATCGGGCCAATTGACACGCTCCAATCGGTGCCCACACACCGCCCATTTCACGTGTCGAACCACGGTCATGCGTAATGGACTTTCTGGGCTTCCTGCTCCGCCCAAACATCAGGCACTTTGGTGTCCACCCTGGCATCGGGTCCCTGACTTTTCATTTTTCTGACAGGCAACGCACGGATGGATATTTACCCAGGTACCTAGTGTATGCTTACACGTAATGGGCCCCCAGATCTATCTGCCCCTGCATCTTGGGAGCTGCTGTCCGTCCCAAGCTCGATCCAAATCAAGTGAGCTGATATGCCCCTCATCCAGGCAAGCTGAACCGACGACCACCCACACGGCCACTCAGGTCAGCCGGACTCACACCTCGTCACCTATAACTTCCTCCTCGGTAGCTGTCACTCGATGTTGGCCAACATGGTTCGTACCGAAAGGTGGGTTTGGGGATACTTGCGCAAAAAAGGGGCCTTATTGCTGGTGCCATTTTCCCAATACCTTGGTAGCCAATCATGGCGGCTTTGCGTCAGGCTCACGTTTCCTACCTATAGAGCGTTACACCACCAACCATACGCAGTAAAGTATCTCTTACAACCGAGTCTGTCGCGACATGCAGAGGTGACCTCACACTCTGTTTGCTCCATTGCTCGCTTTGGCTGTATCTACTTTTTGTCCGATAATCAAACGCAACCCGCATCAGACTAGATGCTAGACTATATGCGGTCTCCAATGTTATGGATACCGGACGGTCATGAGGCGCCTGTTTTCAGTGTATCCAAGGTTGTATAGACTAAAAGCAGTGATAGAAGTGGTGGCTGGACAATCAAAACGTTTTCTATTTTTGGTTCTGGTGCTTCATGAACTGCTTGGACCACTTATCGTATCCGTCGAGCATCTGCTGCGTGATGCCCTTGGGCATCGATTGTATGGCCCGCACAATGTCCTCCATGCACACCCGCGCCTCCCCCTCGCCGGCCGTCGTCCTGTTCAACGCCTTGTTCAGCGCCGGCTCCGTCGCGACGTTGACGATCTGCTTGATCTCGGCGCCCGAGAAGCCTTCTGACAGCCGCGAGAGCTCCGCCACGTCAACGTCCGGCGCCAGCGGAAGCTTGCGCAGGTACAGGTTGAAGACGGCCTCCCGCCCGGCGGCGTCCGGTGGCCCCACGTACACGATGCGGTCGAACCGCCCGGGGCGGAGGAGGGCCGGGTCCATAGCCTCCGGCCGGTTGGTCGCCGCGAGAATCAGCACCCCGGACAGCGCCTCGAAACCGTCCATCTCGGTGAGGAGCGTTGTGAGCATGTTGACGGACCCCTGGCTCTTGCCCACGCTGCCTCCGCCGCCCGCGCGCTGGCCGCCGATGGAGTCGATCTCGTCAAAGAAGATGATGCTGGGGCTCGCGGCGCGGGCGCGCTCGAACAGCTGACGGACCGCACGCTCCGACTCGCCCACATACATGTTGAGAAGCTCGGCGCCCTTGACGGCGAAGAAGTTGAAGCCCGACTCGGTCGCCATGGCCTGTGCTGACAGCGTCTTGGAGCAGCCCGGCGGGCCGTAGAGGAGGAGGCCCTTGGGCGGCGTCAGGATGAGCTTCTGGACAGAGGGGTCGCTGGTCGTCGTAAGGGTGATCATGTTGCGCAGTGCGCTCTTGAGGTTCTCCTGGCCGCCGACGTCTTGCCAGTGGATCGTGGGCGGCTTGAGGTTCACGTCGTGCATGGCTGTCGGCCTCGTGGAGCGCAGTGCCTGCTCCAGGTCCTCTCGCGAGAGGTACGGCGCCCCCATCGTCTCCTTATCGTATCCGGATTCGTCGGGGTCCAGCCGCTCTGCTGAAATCATCATCGAGTTCTCGATGAGCCTGTCAAGATCGCTTGCGTTGAACGCGTGTGTCTGTTGTGACAGCTTGGCCAGCATGGCGTCCTTAATCTCTGGTTGGATAGGAATGTCGAACGCCTTGAGGATCTCCAGCCGACCCTCGGCGTTGGGTATCGAAAGGGCTATGTTCCGCTCGAACCTTGTCCTCTTCTGCAATTCCGGGGGCACGTCGGTCATATAGTCCAGACAAGTGGCGACGACAATCATCTTGGGCAGGGTGCCGTTTTTCAGGGCGTCCTCGGCCAGCTGGTCGAGCTGCTGTCCCAGTCTCTGGATGATGGCCGTGGAGTTTGCCCTGTCCTTCCCGATCAGCGCCTGCAGGCCGTCGATAAGAATGATGCTGGGCTGCATCGTCCGCGCCTGCTTGAAGACCTCCTCCACAGTGGACGACTTGTCATTCTCCTCGATCCGGAAGACTCTGCCCCAGCCCGTGGCCGCTATCCGGCCCAGAATGTACGACTTGCCGGTGCCGCGGCCGCCGTGGATGACGATGCCGCACGACTTCTGCTGACCCTTGTAGGCGAAGTTGGTGTTGAAGCCACGAAAGAAGCGCCTCAGCTTCTGCTCCTCGGAGTGCAGGCCCGGGATATTCGAGACGACGAGCCGTTTCACGTCCCGGGCGACCTCCTGAACGGGTTCCTCCTCCTCCTCGCCGGAAACCATGCATGGCACTGTTGACACAACGTAGCGGGCAACATTGTCGGTTTGGCCGTCGACAGTTGTGATTCTGAAAGTTTGCTTGGCCCCCGGCGCCACACACTCGAACTTCATACCAGGGAACACTTGCTCAGCGCGTCCTGGGCAAAGTTAGTACTATTCAGAGTGCAACCCCGAGGCCACAAATGTCACAAATGCGCACCGTGAACCGGGTATAAGCTTGGTAGGACGGACCGAGATAGAACCGAATCACTCCAATCCACGCGCCCTCCCATGCACTGATCTCTGCCTTCTCCCTCTGCGACGTGGTCACGGGCAGAACTTTCACCGTTTCGGCGTCGGGGATGGCGAACTTCTCACACATGGTGATTGTGACATGGTCGCCCAGATCGAAACCGCAGGCCTCGCGGTACGCCTCGCTCATGAGGATGATGTTGGGGCTGATGTTCTTGTCAGACAGAGTCCAGAGCGCCGCCTCGCGGCGCAGCGGCTCCGCCGTGGCGGACCTGGTCGCATCTTGAGCGGCAGTCCTCGTCACGATGCAGCGGCGGCCGTTGTCGACGCTACCCGTGAGCTGGATGAGAGCGTCCCGGTTGACATAAATTCGAGATGCACCCTTCAGTGTTGATTTTTCGAGCGTCTTGTCAAATGGCGCGAGGGGACGGACCTTGCCGTCGATGGTCTTCGCCATCTTTACTTCCGCCGCTGGGGCTGCCGGTATCGTCGTCGTCGTATTCGTCTCTTTGGCGAGTATTCAGCCAATATGCACTTCAGGCTGAAATGGGAAAATGTAAAAATTCACTAAAGTTCTGGTCCCTCGTCACTACTTCGCATGAGTTGGATTTCTTCAAACGATGTTGCTCCTTGGCGCCCGTTGCCTTTGCCCACATGAGTTGTTGTTTCTTGCCAATGGTGTAGGGCCGGACCGGGGTACGACATGAAGAAAACCCTGCTGTAAGAGATCGGGGAACGATGAGTTTTCTGTAGGTGTGCACAACGACCACACCGGTCTTGGTTCGCAGTTCTTGCCAGAGATCTTGTCCTTATTAAATAGATCTAAACAGACGATGTGATTTTATTATTACACAGTTTCCCCAATTTTATGGTTAGATTTTATCGTCCCCGAAACCCATCAGCCCGTGTAAGTGCCAACTGGTACTGTTGACCTCTTGTGGTTTGCCTGTCACCTGCGGTCAATGGTAGTACTTTCTTAGGGGCTTACAGTGCTGACCGGCGGTGTATTTCGGAACCCGCAGATACCCAGATACCTCTATAATATTTTTCCTTAAACCTTACCTTATATTGAGCATTAAGCATGATACTTTCACTGTCTACTGTAAATCTATGACTGTGATTTTATGACTCTAAATGGTTATTATTGTGTAGGTAGTGAAAAATTCAAAAGTTCCCACCTAACAAAATTTCCTTCCTTCCAGCACCAGCCCCACACCAGCTCGGGTACGGGGGTACCACCCTGCAAGTATCCAACGTCGCATTACCGGGGCCGCCAGTGAAGAAAGTCCGTCAAGCCCAGCTCCGACCTCGTCCCTTAACGAACCTCGATTTGACGAATAGCTCTCCCGCTCCTTCACCAGACTCCCAAGACTACAATCCACACACCACTCCTTCGAGGAGCCAACAACCACGCGCCGATTTCCGTCCGAGCCCCATGCAATGGGCTGACCTTCTAGGGTTGAGCAGCTCGACCCGAGGAGTCGCCCGGATGACTACGACCGCCGCCCGACAACGGCTTCCGCTGTTGCTCCTGCCACGTCCACCGACGCAGCGATGGCGCGATAGGCCTTTCTCAGCCGCGGCACATCGCACTGCGGCGGCAGGCAAGAGGACCGGGAAGCCTTCGCAGACACAGCCGAGGCCGAAACCCCCCTCCCTGTTCGAGGAGCTCTTCCCGGACGAGGACCTCTCGGCACTACCGACGCGCAGGGGCAACGGCCAGCACTCACGGAGCGCCCCCAACACATCGAGCAGGGACGACAGGGACAGGAAAGTCAAGGTCCGCTTCCTGACGTCCACGGACACCGGGAAACATGATACGACAGAGTACAAGCAGAAAGCCAGGCACGCCGAGCGCGAGGTATCGTCAGCAGCCATCCTCGACCTCCTCGAGTCGCGGGCGCGGGCGAAGAAGGAACGGGCTGGGGCGGCAGGAGGAGAGAGCCCATCCATCTTCAACGAGCTCTTCTCGAAGAGTGATCCCGGGGCAGCGGCGTTGGGGAGGACAGCAGAGCAACACCTCTCCGAAGAGAGGCACGTCAACCACGACGACCTCCAGTCCTGGCTCGACTCCCTCCCCAAGGACGACGCCAATACCGCCGCTGACGAAACTGCTACGGCGACGTCCTCGACCTCCCGCCTGGGCCTGGCGGACCGCTCCGCCTTGCTCGTCCTCTCCAACGCCAGCCCGAACCTCCAAGAGAGCGACTTCTACCGCATCGGTCCCCAGGGCCACCACCTCGACGGCTGGTCCTCCTCCATTCGCAAGGTGATGCAGGCGTACGACTACAGCACCCTCGAGCCCATGGACCGCTACTTCATCCTCTTCGACTCGTACGCCGCCGCCGCATCCTATCAGAAGGAGGCACAGCGCCGCCATGCCGCCGTCCGTCGCTCCCTCCTGTCCGCCACCGCCCCTCTGGCCTCATCCTCTCGCGGAGAGGAGGGCGGCTCGGCGCCCCCCCCCATCTTCACTCTCGCACCCCCGTCCAGGGCGCCCCTGAGCCTGCACCTCTACAAGGTTGACCGCGCGACCGAGGCCCGCCTCGGCACCTTCAGCGTCCAGGGCCTGCTGAGCATGACGCCCGAGCCGCCCCCGCGCGCAAACTCCCACGTCATCCTCTCCATCGACGGCGGCACCGTCGACCAGCGCATGCTCACCTACTGGCTCCGCAAGGACGGGCGCGAGCGGAACCTCGGCTGGCCGGTGCAGCACATGCGCCCTTACTTCGCGCCCAAGGTCGACAGTCGCACCGTCGCCCCGGGCGAGGCCCAAGAAGCCGACGAGCCCGGCTGGCCGGACGACGACGGCGACGACGACGCGCCGCCGCCGCTGGTCGGCGCCGAGGCACAGCAAAGGGGCAGCGGGCCTGACGAGAACGCCATGTCGGCTCGCTTCGTGCTGTCATTTCCGGACGTGCACGAAGCACGGCGTTTCGTCCGCGCGTGGCACCGTAGGGAGTTCGTGCTGGCCAACGGTTCGACCGTGGTGCTGAACACCTACGTCGTGTGGTGACCGACGAAGCGGCCACGCCTGTTCCTCCTGTGCTATATTGCTCTTTGGACGTGCCTCATAGAGCAGCTTCCTCATCAAATCACTTGTAAGAATAACATAGAAGGGTTACCCCATCAACCTTATAACTGTGCCCTGGGCCTAATGATTGGCCTCTGACGAAGATGGGGAGGGGGATAAAGGATGTATTATAAAACCCAGAAATAGAACCCGAAACTCCAGGCCAGATATTTGCTCTCGTCAGGGAAAGGCGTTATCGGCAAGAAACCACATGAAAATGACCATACAGTGCTCTCTTTCCGTTGAGCGGGGGTGAACCGTAGAGTAGGTAGGCAAAATCGATCAGCGCCGCCGTGTAACTTCTCCCTCCCAGCCGCGGCCGATCGGCCTACCGCGAAACCGACGTACTAGTGATTTTCCCTCTTCCCGGCCCATCCTCCAGTCGCAATGCCAGGGACTGCTCCTGGGCTTCCCCGGTCATTTCTTCCACTTCCCGACTTCGTCTCTCTATAGCGGCCAGGTAGCTATAAGTCCCATGATGCCGGAAGCCTTTCCTTCTTTGCACGTCTTCTGCCCTAAAACGCTGTGCCCCCGGCGGCAGCACAGAATTGACCAACAAAAACCGCAATCAAGTCTTGATCTCTCTTTCTCTCTTAAGACAGCGCAAAACCAAGCGTCTCCTCCCTGTTCTTCTTTAACAGCACTTTCCACCGGCCCCACTCTGCTCGCCAACGTTGACACCCGAGGCGGCGGGCTGCTCGTTCTTCTGGTTGTCAATTAGGCGCTTCTTGATGTCGGCGGCGAGGGAGTAGAAAGCCTTGTCTATGTTGATGTTGCTCTTGGCCGAGACCTCGAGGAAGGGGATGCCAAGCTCGTCGGCGAGCTGCTGGCCGCGCTCGGTCGACACGACGCGCTTCTCCTCCCAGTCGCACTTGTTGCCGATAAGGATTTTGTTGACGCCCTCGGTGGCGTGTTGCTCGACGTTGGCGAACCAGGTGCGGATGTCTGTGTTTAGAGAGTGGTCAGCTTCTTATCACGTGTCTCGTACGGGTGTCTCTGTGGTGGCGAGGGGAAATCTCGACCAGTTCAAGCAAAAGACCATGTAATCATGGTCACACCAAGGGAGACGTACTGTTAAAAGACCGCTCGTCGGTGACGTCGTAGACGAGGAGGATACCCATGGCACCGCGGTAGTAGGCGGTGGTGATGGTGCGGAAGCGCTCCTGGCCGGCGGTATCCCAAATCTGGAGCTTGACACGCTTGCCGTCCAGTTCAATGGTGCGGATTTTAAAATCGATGCCAATGGTCGTGATGAACGATGGCGTGAACGAGTCTTCGCTGAAGCGCAACAGGCAGCAGGACTTGCCTACGCCCGAGTCACCGATCAGCAGCAGCTTGATCTGGAGTGCTTGTCAGTCACATGTGAACACGATGTCGTGTTCATTTCGCCGGTGGGTTCTTCGACAAGGAAAAGGGGGCGGTGGCCCCCAAAGAGGTGCGCTCGGGAATGGGCATCACCTCGAGCGAAGCGGCGGGACGAGAGGTAGGGAGGGGCAGCGACAATCGGCACATACAAGGAAGTCGTAATTGCGGTTGCTCGACATTTTGGCGGCGGCGGGTGGTCAGGGACTAAGAGCTGAAGGTGCCGATCTTGAATGGAATCGTTGCTTCTCGGAGCCGGTGTAAGGGAGGGGGTATAGGGCGTTTGTTGTGATCAGGATGCTGGGAGGGACGGAGAGGATTGTCGCGATGTTGGTCGTCGGATTCGGGGGTACGGGGGGTAAGAAGGGGATCGGATTTGGGATGTGGTAAGGAAGATCGGCCTAGGCAGTCTAACGCTCGTAGAATAGGTAGGCAGTAGGTATGTAGTCAATTCTGGGATGCAGCAGGCGACCTGAGGTGAGGGACTGTACAGTCCACTTTACTGTGAGGAGGTACGTAGCGCAAGGCGGCGTAGCGTAAGGCGGCGTAGCGTAGCGTCCCGTCGAATCGCTTGTCTTTGGGGGGGGAAGAGTGGCGCCGTCGTCTGGGGTAAGACACCGACCCGGCCTTTTCTTGCTTGACCGACCTGGTGCTTGCGTGTTGCTTGTGCTGGCTGGGACCGCTGGGATAGGGCCTAACGGGATCTTGTGCCCAGCGGTAGGCTTAACCGGCTGAATACTTGGTAGTATACCGTCCTCAACATGTAGTACAGGCGATACAGGCTCCTTTGTAAACTTGGTTCTTGCTGCAAGATGTGCATTTACGCTGTTCTTTTTCCACTATGCTGTGATTGCCCTATGCCACTTTGCTTTTATGCAAAGATGCGCTTGGATTGACCATGGGTGGTGTTGCTTCTGTTCTAACCTTTCGCTCCCTCCGACGCCGATCCGACATCGTCGCGTCTCCATACCGGGCACCGTAACCTGCTGTCCTACCTATTGGCTGTCTTTACTGGTCATGGAAGAAGGGGAATGTAGGAACACCACTGGAACCGGCTCGTCAAAGACACCATAGTGCAACGAGCCCTTTTCCCGGGTGTCTTTATCGCTGCCGGCCTAGCTCGAGTTATCCCGAACTGGCGGCCCCTTGCCTTTTCAGTCAGTGCTAGCTAACCTGTCATCGGTCTCCCGCCTCCGCCAGGCTTGCCAGGGGGGTTCCGAAGCAACGTCATCGCACTGTTTTTACCTCAGGGTCCAGATCCAAAACTCGGTCACGCATCTCTAACAAAAGAAACCCAAAGTACTCTCTCTGTAGGCAGCTCATGATCACAAGGGGCAGCCGTCACACATCATGCCCATCAGGAGGTTGGTCTGCTCCGACGGCCAGTCAGCCACCCATCCATCCTTTCTAAGAAAACCTGTTCAGATCAACAACGCCACCACCTTGGTAATCGTGTGCAATTATGTGTAATGAATCGACTTTTTGGTTTAACCGCTGTCCCTAGTGACAAATGCCGCCTGCTAAGCTCCGGTGCCAGTTTGCGATGCTCTGTTGACAATTCGCGATGCCTCCAGCGAATGTACAAATATGGTACATGTTCCGCTGGGAGGTAATTCCCGCTGTGCCTAATCAAAAGTGACCTGAATGCTGAAACCCACAAGGCCGTGTATTCATGCGAATCGTTATTGCGCCCAAGACTATTTCTTTCCTCCCCCCTGCTTCACTTTCACTGGAGCCACTTGGCGTAAGCCCAGCGAATTCGATCCAATGCTCTAACCTGCACCTGAATGCCTTTCAGGTTGGCGAGGTCATCCAAATCCTCAATAAACTCTCTCTGCCTATCGCGGGGTAGCACTCCTTGCATCAGGCTGCGCAGCACGTGCACTTCGCACAGGAGGAGACCGTGGTCCTTGTATGAGAGAAGGTTGTTCTGTGACGGCGTCGCCTCCGAGAAGATCCGGTCGATGTTGCGCAACACCCTAATACTTTTTCCAGCCTTGTGGCTGTGACGGGCTCCCTTGCGGGCGCCAAAAATGCCGCGAAGATACTGAACAATGCCAATCGAGACGAGCACACCGGGGGTCAGGCCCACGAAGCCAAAGACCAGTTCCTGGCTCTTGAGCAACGAGTCGATCCCGCTGATAGCCACCTCCAGATCAACCTTGGTCTTCTGCACCTGGATGAGAAGAGACCGAACTAGGTCGCCCTTGATGGCGCCAACGAAGGGGGTTCGCAAGTCCTTTTCAAATGCGCGGAGCACCGGCGTCACGTCTCCTTCACGGACCTTGGCCCTAATAGCAGCAATCTGGGAGTCGGTGAGGGAGGGACCATCGTCTACAAAGTGAGGCTTGTCCAAGGCAAAGTCCACCACCATGCGCTCCAAGCTCTCCCGATCGGCTTTGAGGCTGTCCCGGCTCATGATGGCGATCTCACTGCTCGAGTCGTGGCGAATAGTTCCCACAATCTTACGTGTCGGCTCGACAACCCAGTTGAACCAAAAGTCGCGCACGGTAGCACCGATGTCCTGGATCCAACCGAGAATCTCTGCACGCCGGTTGGCGAGAAGCCGGAGAATAGTCGTTGATGATAGCAGAGCTGCTGTCGCGGGCAACCAGTATCGAATGAATCGTGACGGGCGACCGTTGTCACGCACAAGCATCTGCACCGCGGTGACATGGTTGGGAAGACCGTTATCGAGGATACTGAGGAGGCGTCGGGCGAGAACAGAGGGCTTTTCCACAGCGTTGGCGTCCTCGATGTGGATACTAAGTTCTGGATCTTCCTCTACGCCGGCGAACACCTTATCTTCGAACTCAGCAACCCCAGACTCGAGGACCAGAGCTTCCTTGAGGACCATGTCCATGAGGGCCACACTCCTCTCCACTACGCCTTTCCAGTCGTGACTGCTGACACCTGCTTCGCTCTTGTCGTCGTCATCGTCCCCGCCGAATGTCAGTCCTTCGTCGACCAGCACGCCGAGGCCGCTTGCTATCATGTCTCGCAAACGTCTGAGATGCGCCAATTTTCTCCTGGCCTCACCGCGACTCAGGGCCACCGGCGAAAGAACCTTGCGCTGAAGGGTCGTAATCGAGGAGTCCCTGATGCTGTCCCGAACGATGCCATAAAACTGCCTCCATTGATGAGATAGACCAGTCCGCGTTGACTCGACAAGGTCTCCTGGCGCGTGGCCGAGATTCTGTATGCGATGCTTGCTCTCGTGGTAGACGTCCTTGGTCAGAGCCCACAAACGCAAAGGCGATGTCTGGACTGTGTAGAGACTGCTATAAGTATAAGAGCTCAAAACCTCATCCCAGTACCACATCTCGTCGCTCAGGGGGATGATCTGATCCAAGAGGGTTTTTAAGATGATTCCATAGGTCTGCACAGTGGCTTTGCTGATGAGTAGCCATTCGATCTCGGATTGATAATGACCTCGGCCAGCGCCCTCGTTCTGCTCCGCGTGGAAATCCCATTCCGCAAGTTTTGACTGATGCAAAAGGGAGCGGATCCTCTGGGAAGGGAGCAGGGAGAGCGAGGATGAAGTGGTGGACAAAGCTCTTGCGATATGGAGAAGCTCGTCGATTCTCGGTGACGACAAGGCGTCTACCGCGGCAGAGTTGAAAATACCATGCTCCTCGGCAGAGAGCTCACCATCATCTTGGGAGAGACTCAGGCCCAGAGGGATCCGGTCCAGCTGCGCGTCCAGGCGACGGACTTGGCTGTGCGCAGGGGAAAAGGCGGATGTCAATAACGGATTGTTTTGTTTGGGTCGACGGGAAGTCAAAGTAAAGGGAAAGATGGGACGGAATATACTTACTCGGCCACAACAGACATTATTGCTTCTCACTCAGAGAGCACTCCTTCTCCACATTCATGAGTCGGGCGTGAGTCTTGGGCCGGAGCTGTTAAGACTGGAGTCGCGTGAGGTTGGATTCGACACACAGAGTGAACCGAGTGGAAGTTTGGTTTAGACGTCATCAGGTAAGCGAATGCCCCGGGCAACACTTGAGCGTGGGCTTGTGGGGGCCAACGACGCGGTGAAGGGGTGGGAAGGGAGCACGGCACGACGGGTGGATGCCTGAGGTGTCTGGGCGATCAGAGTGAGCTGGCGCCGCTGACGGAGCCAGATAGCCGGGACAGCATCGGTGCCACGACTTCGCGCCAATAGTATCCCAAAGTGAAACGCAACCACAGCATTGTCAAAATTGCATGTTAGGTAGTGGTAGAAGTAGAATTAGAAAACGGGGAGGATGGCAGCAGCATACAATTCTTTTCCCACTAGAGAAAATCTCAAGGCTGACAGTGCCGGGCATTGTGCTACCTCTATAGCGGCTTGAAGGCTTAATTACGACGTACAGGTTCGATACAAGATAAGCACCGTCAGGTGGCACTGCAGCTGATCTTACAAGAAGGGCTTGAAGAGCCTCCTTTTATTTTTATACTGGTTGAGACGAAATTGCCAAGACAGCATATGGACTAGGTACAAGCTGACCAAAGCCGAACCTAGGTAGGTACACTGCACTACACTACACTACAAGCTTCGGATAGAAAAGTCACTGAGCAATGTCTGGGTCGGATCAAGTTCAACCGCAACAGGCCCTCGTCCGTGTCCACAGATTCTGATGGAAAAGTGGCGGCGATAAAGTCATGGTCAATTCGCCATGCTAGAGCATCGCATCCCAACAGTGGGTACACCCTCGGCCCGTTCTGACAGGCGCCCACGAAGGCGGCGCGGCGGCGCACGCGGTGGTCAGATAGATCTCATCGGCAATCGGAGCTTATAGAGTTGAGAAGCACGGAGAAGTCAGGCAATTGGAATGTCACCGTCATTCCTTCATCTTCTGGCTTGTGAGCTACTGCTCCAGGCTGGTAACGCTAAGCCCAAATAGGACAGGACACAAGCAACAGTGCAACGCGCCGCCCCTAATATTCGTATTCGTGTTGAGATGCCTGGCCGGATACAGTACGTACCGCGCATCAGAATGGCTCCAACCCAGCACGGCCGCGCCGTCCACGCAACCCTAACTGAAAGGCAATAGGTAGCAGAGAAAACTCGAGGTGCGAGGTGCTTCATGCAGGACGATAAGATAAGGCAGGTCAAACAAAGAGAATCGGCCTCCTAGCATTGTCAGTCATGAGACAAGCACAATGCGCGTACAGAGACGTGTCAATGTCAAATTGATCTTTTGACCTTGCATGTTGGTATCTCTAGGTTCGATGTTGATTTTACGATGTTCATTAACACTGGATCAAACTGCTGCTGCTGCTACCACGTGCCTGTTGTACAGTACCTTGGGAGCTTGAATCTGAGGAAACAGCAAACAACAAAAAGGAAGGAGGAACCGTGCACTCGAATCAACGCCGCTGCCGCCCCTCCAACCATTGTGATTGGCAGCGCCAACCCAGCCCGCACGCCCTTCTTTTGCCTCCCGAAATCTCTCTCGATATGTACCTGGATACCTAGTGTACCTTGCACACCGCCCGGCCCCTCTATCAAAGAATGTGTGTCTTTTATTGGTCAGATACCATCACGGAAGTCGGAAGGACCCACGAAGTACATGGCCTGATGTGCAGACACAATTTCCCATTGGCTTGTTCACACCAACAGAACCCCATCCCCACGCTCCAGCGGGTGCACAGCACACCACCCACTTGGGGGCGTTTTCATAGCACAGTTTGGTTCCTACTTAGTAGTTTACCTTCAGAGTCGCAACGGGGAAAATACCTTTGCCCGTTACCTTAGTACCTAGCTGCAGGTGCCATTTCCCTTCCCCGTCAACCGAAATGATCCCATCGATAAAACCTCAACAAGACCCAGTCCTGGACCCTTCGACTTGCCGCTCGCTGTCTTTTTTTTCTCCTTCCCCCTAACCCAAACCTAACTATTACCTCGGCCCGCATTGTCGAAGGAGAGAGTGTGACCGCCTTCCTTCACTCACTTCTTTGCGGCGTTGCCTTCCTTCCCCCTTATCACTTCTTTTCTTTTGGCTTCTGCTTGCAACTGTGTACCTGTTGAAGCAAAAGTCGCAACACTGCGCTACCCCCCGCCATCATGGCCGCCTTCGTGTGAGTTCACCTCAGTGTACTGGCAATCTCAAAGCCCCTTCACTTCCGCCCGATCTCGAAGCAACAGTTACTGATGGCTTTGTCTCAAAAACAGGAACTCGACCGTGATTAACACGGCCTTCAACCATACCCAGCCCTACTTCAGTGTTTTTGAGGAGGTCTCCAAGTACAATGTCCAACTCAACTACTTCGAGCGCCTCTGGGCCGTACGTCAACACCCTCCCGTGAGCCGTACTCTCCGGCAATGTGGCTAACGCTCTATCCTCCACGCAGGCTTGGTATCTGTGGATGCAAAACGACATCCTCGCCACCGGCATCATGAGCTTCGTCATGCACGAGACCGTCTACTTTGGCCGCAGTCTGCCCTTCATCATCTGCGACCTCATCCCCTGGTTCCACAAGTACAAAATCCAACCGGTAAGCACCAAGCGCGCCAATGGAGTCGGCAAGATGATGGTTTCTGATATTCTCAACAGCAAAAAATGCCGACACTCAAGGAGCAGTGGGACTGCGCCATGGTCGTCCTCATCAGTCACTTCACCGTCGAACTGCCTCAGATCTGGCTCTTCCACCCCCTCGCCACGTGGTGCGGAATGGAGTACGGCGTTCCCTTCCCTCCTCTCTGGAAGATGGCCATGCAAATCTCCATCTTCTTCGTCATGGAGGATACCTGGCACTACTGGTTCCACCGCGCCCTGCATTACGGTCCCCTCTACAAGGCCATCCACAAGCTTCACCACTACTACTCGGCCCCCTTCGGCCTCGCCGCTGAATACGCCTCGCCCATCGAAGTCATGCTCCTCGGCATTGGCATTGTCGGTTCGCCTATCTTATGGGTCACCCTCACGGGTGACCTCCACCTCCTGACCATGTACGCATGGATCGTCCTCCGCCTCTTCCAGGCCATCGACGCCCACAGCGGCTACGACTTCCCCTGGAGCTTGCGTCACATCCTGCCCTTCTGGGCCGGCGCCGACCACCATGATCTCCACCACGAAAAGTTCATCGGCAACTACTCTTCCAGCTTCCGCTGGTGGGACTACTGCCTCGACACCGAGGCCGGCGTCGAGGCTCATAGGAAGCGTCGCGAGAAGAAGCTCAAGGCCATCAAGGCTCAAAAGACCCAGTAAATGCGTCATGTTCCTTTTTGGCTTGGCGCCTCCTCCAACGGTACGCGCATTGCCCAGGACAGGGCACTCATGGCGTAGTGCTTTGAGTGCGTCTCCGGATACCGGTTGGGTATCTTATGATACGATGTATAGAAGCGGCGGGAACGGGAATCGCAGGGACGCGAAATGACACATGAGGCTCGACGCCGAGGCCTCCAAAGTCTATGTAATTACTCATTGGTGCGGCGTTTGAAGAGGGATTGACGGTTGTGCAAAAGAAAAAAATAACGACCTTATGCGAATTCTGTCGTATATAACGGGAAGGCCACCCAGACAAATGGCATTATAGTAGACTACTTAATTACAGCACAACACTCGTTCTTTTTTTCTTCTGCATTCTGGCTGAACCCTTTTGTGACTTATGTTGCCAGTATACATAATGTGTTACAATGGGTCTTTGCGCGGGTCCAATCAAGAATTCTCTCACTCCAGGCTGGGCCGGATCTCGGGCCAGAAACCAAGTACAGCCGCCGGGTCAGGGAGGGCGCCGGAGGTCTGGCTTACTTCTTGGGCGTGCAGCAGTCTCCTGCCGTGCTCGCGGCCTTATCGGCCAGGCCCCGGATGCCGCAGCTGACGGCGGCCTCGGCCTCGACTTCGCCAAAGTCCCTGGCCAGGACATCGCAAATCGCGGCGAGTTTAAGGTCCTTGCCTGATAGGCCCTTTGGGTTGTGCGTCGTCCAGCGAATGAAGGTTGTGTTGTAGACCTGGGCCCGCACATGTTCGTCAGCTCCGGGGGAAGTATACTGTTGCTTCCCCGCCCAATTTACTTGGTTCGGGTTCAGAGAGACAAAAAAGAACAGAACGGGAACATGACCAGTCTCGTGAACGGGTGGAACGTACGTTAGACCACTCGGGGTGGTGGTTGTGGGTTTTGCACTGCAGGCTCACTGCCGTCATGAAGTCCTTTATATATGTACCTCGTCAGTCCCCGCTACATGCCTCAGGGTTGTTCCTCCCATGCCGAGGCGTGGATAAATTCAAGACCAGGGCTCAGTGATGCAAGGGGATCGGTCATATGGGCGAGATATCACGCACCCAAGTCTTTGCAAAGTTCTTGAACTTGAAGCTCCTCTCCACAGCCTCCCCATCGTTCACCAGTGCCCAGCGGCCGGCTTCCAGCAGTGTCTCCAGCGCCGTGGACAGCGAAGCCTCGTCGGAGCCCTGCGAGAAGCGGGCCGTGGCCTTTGCCAGGGCGGCGGAGGTGGTCGACATGGCTCGACGGTGCGGGCGGCGGTGTGGTTGCTGGACGGGCCGAGGCGATGATGATGCTGCTGACGATGACGACGATGCTCTCAAGAACGAGAATGATGCGGTGAGGGATCGCGGTGGTTGGCGTGCGAGGCGGCGGAGGAGGACCGGGACACTCATCTCTGAGGAAAGGGTGAGAGAGGGAGTGAGTGAGCGGTGATGTAAGTTCTGCAGAGCGTCTATGCAATATCACCTACTTAGTGAAGAAGGACCCGCGGGACTGGTTGAAGGTTGCCGTGTTGGGGTGTACCTACCCCCTGTCGCAGTTCGAGCTCGGGTTGCCCGGGGGGGGGGGGGTACTGATAAGATCGACCCGTCACCCAAGTCTCATCCGCTCTCTCACACACACTTGAACACATGTTGAACTGCGAGGCGCTTCCAATGCAAGGCGAGTGTAAACCAGCTCCCAAGAGAGAATTGGTGGTTATGAGGAGGGTTGAAACCGGTAAAGCTGAGAAACAGCAGGGTCACAGGAGTAAATGTCGACGCCGCACAACGTCAACTTGCCGCCCAGCTACTGGACCTGTATAGATGGATGATCTTCGCCGTATCGTCAACTCCGCGTCTGCAGCTTGCGCGAGCCATTGGCAAATCAGACATAGGCGTAAGAAGAGGAAGCCCGAAGACGGGAGCCCTTCAACCACCCACGTCCCACGTTGTCATTTGTCCCGGGGCGGTGGCCCCGTATGGGTTTCCACGAGCCACGCGAAGGATTCCCATTGTGTTTTCAAGGACGCGGGCACCTTCGTACCTGGATCTGGCAGCTTACTTTGCCGTCCCACAATTGCTCACTTTTCGCGGCACGAATCCGTCAAGAAGCTCGGGGGCTTGTGTCAGCATGCTGTTCTCGTTCGCCCAAGTCCCAGGGCCCGTTACCCCGCGCTTCGAACCTGCTTGCCGCACGTTCTGGATTCGTCCGATTTCACTTTTACCTTTTC
Organism: Colletotrichum sublineola; assembly: GCA_020631755.1. NCBI lineage: Eukaryota > Fungi > Ascomycota > Sordariomycetes > Glomerellales > Glomerellaceae > Colletotrichum > Colletotrichum sublineola. The sequence goes on along the minus strand of JAHSQG010000005.1, from coordinate 1,965,432 downwards.
ATGAACACAATTCCGCGAGTGTACGCAGCTCCCAACATTTGAAACCCGCAAGCTTCCTACATACTTGCGGCTTATCGAACTCCGACAGCCCATCAATCATGCGTATCCCTTATCGGCCTTCGGCGGCCGATGTCTTCTCGTAACCATCCATTGCCACAGCTCGGAGCACCTCGTAAGCCTCCGCAATGCCTTCAGACAAAGAAGTACAGGCGGCGAACCCGGATGTCACTGTCGTCGTTGCCCAACTGCTCATCCCAGGCCGCGGCGACCCAGTTGAGAACGCCGCCGTTGCTGTCGAGGACGGCAAGATCGTCTATGTCGGCAAGCATGACAGGCTCCCGGGAAAGTACCGCTCGGTCAGGCCGGTCCACGTTCCGGTCGTCATGCCTGGTCTTTGGGACGTGCACACCCACTTCGTCGGCCTAGACGTTGTCACGGGCTTTGACACCGGCTTATTCAACGTATTGCCGGGATCCAACGCCCTGGTGGGCGCCATCATCGTCCAAGACCTGGAAGAGACGCTGATGGCGGGATACACCTCGATCCGAGAGCTTGGCGGGTATGCGGGGGATTTGGTACTCGCCATCGAAAAGGGGCGCCTGGTAGGGCCTAACGTGTACTCGGCCATCGCCGCCATGTCCATCACCGGAGGACACGGCGATCAGCACGCCCTCCCCATCCAGACGATGATGAGGTTCGCCGAGTGTGGCGGGCCCTGCTCCATTGTCGACGGCGTGGACGACTGCACCAAGGCGGTGAGGCTGCTCGTCCGCCGGGGTGCGCGGTGCATCAAGGTCTGCACCAGCGGCGGCGTCCTGAGCCTGTTGGACGATCCGGAGGACAGGCAATTCTCGGACGAGGAGCTCAAGACCATCGTCGAGGAGGCGGGTCGTAGTCGTCGTGCCGTTGCCGCTCACGCCATCGGGAAGGCAGGCATCATGGCCGCGCTCAGTGCTGGCGTCAAGAGCATTGAACACGGCATGTACCTCGACGATGAGGTTGCTGACGCCATGCTTGAGAAGGGCGCCATCTTCGTTCCCACCCACCACATCATGACCACTTTAGGCAAAGATCCATCGCAGCTACCACCCCCTCTCGCGTACAAGTTTAAGAAGCTGATGGAAAAGGCAAAGGAATCTTATCAGTTGGCCATCAAGAGGGGCATCAAGATTGCGCTCGGCACGGACAGTGCCAGTAGCGACCGCACAAAGGGCCTCGCGCATGGCAACAACGCCATGGAGCTGTACTGGGCGGTGAAGAACGGCATGACGCCGTTGCAGGCCATCGAGGCGGGCACCGCGAACTGCCCGGAAGTTCTCGGAGGAATGGCGCCCCTAAGCGGGCAGCTCAAGGAAGGATACGACGCGGACCTGATCGCAGTCGCCAAAAATCCTCTGGATGACATTGAGGTTCTGGTGAGGAAGGAAAACGTCACTCATGTCTGGAAAGGGGGTAAGCTGTTCAAGTCCCCGTAGGGCACATGTCAAGCGTTGCATCGTCACAAGGGTACATCAGCCCAATGGCTACCTAGTCAGTACGTATCAATACAGCGGTGAAATGTAACGGTCTCGCCTGGAAAAGAAACATTCTGCTTGCTGTCACTGCGGAGATCCGCCTGCCATCAGTCAGCGACTACCCTGTCGGTGAACCAACAAAACGTGCAACGGCTCCTCTGTCCGGCGCTGTCTTCCTTACTAGCCGCCTCGGAATGCCTTCCACGTGTGGTTTGTGGCTTGATGTAGCTTCAGTGTCCAAGGCAGAATCATTGGAACTCCCTATTAAGTAAGGATACCATCAGCAGCAAGGGTAGTCTCGACTCTCGGCAGTTTCCATTTCGAACGGGACTTGCTTCGTCGACCTCGCTTGGAGCGGGGAAGCTTAGCGGTTAACGTGCTGACTGGACACGCACGACTCACGCAATGTTGAGACAGCCTTTCTGATGCTCCAGTAAGCGGCGTCAAGACTAGACGTTGATTGCCGTTAGCGGCTCTATTTCGAGATCTGCTTTCGAGATGATGCGCGGCAGGGTATCTGCTCGTACGCGGCGTCCAATCAAGAGTCGGCAGGGCGTTCTACAGACGTCTTATTACATGCTTCGTAAGAAAGATCGCGATGATAGCTGCAGCTTGCCAGTAGCGAAGGGTAGGTGAAAGCACGGATGATCAATTGCCATTGGGTGGTCTTGCTCTGATGGTACCGGCTGGTCAAGTTCGTCATGCCCTGGTGCTATGTATGCCCCAACCGAGGTACGGTGATTACTGAACTCATCTGGATTAAAGAACGAGACTTTAGTAATGCTTCTTTTACGCATAGGAAGGACTTGGCGTCTCACGGGCGTTGCTGGTGAATAGAGCATATATCCGAGATCTGATGCGTGGTATACCGACAATCCAAGGTGGGTGTCGAAAGATGGCCAAGTGACTTAGTTCTCCCCGGGATAGCTTGGTAGACATGATCCAGTAGCCAGAGTAGAAAATAAATTTCCAAGAATAGAAGAATTTGACATGTCGGTCTGTCTCCCCGAGACATCAATAAGAGGCTTCCTGAACAAGCAGAATGGACAGCCATAGATTTACGCGGAGCGGCGTCTGTAACGTCGAACATACATACATGTAGGTGCTCTCCATACCATCGCCACCGCCACTGAGCATGACGCCCCGTACAAGGCATTACAGTACACCTGACGCTGAGTGCTATTTTGATTTCCTCGTCGGCTTGCATCGCGGTCGTTGGCCATCTTGTCGGACGGAGCGAACCGACTACAAGTGCCGGATGCCTGTTGATACACTACAGCGAATAACATGCCATGCCATTGGCCAGGAAGTATCCGGACAAGCAGCAGGTGCAAGCAGCAGGTGCAAGCACAGGTGCATGCTAAGCTACACGCGCCAAGCCCACCAGTATTATGTAAGTCAAACGCCGGAAGTCGCGGTTCTTGCTGGCCGAGGAAAGCCCGGTCCTCCATCTCATTCGGTCGTCCAGGGAGGAGGCAGGTGTTATCGAAGCCGCCTCGGTAGTGTAGGTGTCCGCGCGCTGTTGAGGAGAGAGGGTCTTCCTGGAAGCTAGGCATTGGACAGAGGGCTCCGACGACCAATTGTGAACAAACACTTCTCAGTGAGGCACCTCCGTACCGGGACCTGGTTCATCGTGGTGACGAATCCGTAGTTGCTAGGTGGTCACCTTATACAATAGCCATGCGGGAAGAGGGCGCGCAGGCCTGTGGGGAAGACACCTCTTTCTCAATGGAACTTTTTTTTTTTCTTTTCTTTCTTTCTCTTTTCTTCCATGCCGATAGGATGCAGAGAACCTCCCGCATGGATCCCTCGGCCATTTTGTGAAGCCCGTCGGTTCTCGCTTTTGCAGCGTGTTTCCCCGTTATTGGCAAATGACAGTGTCGGATTGGTTGCTGTGGAGAATGACCTTGGATGAGGTAATTAATCCTGTTTCGTTGATGGCCTTCCCGCAACCCGGAAGGTCTGGGTCACATTGCTGACAAACAGGTTTTGATGACTGTCCTACCTAGGCGATAATGACCGCAGCTCGGTGAGTATCAAATAATACATCGTACGTTCGAACAATGCATGCATGGCTTCGTTACCAGAACTACCTGTGTGTCAGATAGAGCCGCGTGCCGGCGCTGTGCTGTACGGATACTACTTGCCATATGTGCGTGTGTCTATGCCCGACGTCGCGGGTGCGAGCACATTTGCATTCAGCTCTCAAAGCTGTTTACTACCTATACGTAGTACTGTAGGTAGCATGTCTTCTTTTTTCGCCTCCCATCGTCAGAAGACCAAGCTTCGCACCCCAGAATGACGTCCTGAACTCTGTAAAGCACATTCGACATACTAGTGTGCTGCATCGCCTAGATACTATGTACACAAAGAAGGGATTACTACAGGGAAGGACTGCAGAATACCTCGGATCAGATTGCAATGCTCAGGTTCGGTGCCGAAAGGCAAGACAGACGAGCTGGGATAAGATGGAAAGGCTGTTCTTTTCGTCCACGTCTCGCGTCCAGTCCTCGCATCTGCCTCTGTTGATTGATTGGATGCCGCCTGGCCTATCCCCGTTGGGTCCGGGCGAGTACTACCTACAGTACCTAAGGTATGTAGAGGTACCTTCTCCAGTCGTTAGATAGGTAGCTTGTCTGTCTCACGGCACTAGGCGCCCCCCCGGATTGAGGCAGTAGGAAGGGGGCGAGGCCCAGGTAAGGGAGCCAGGTTACAGGAAAGGTACCTTGCAAGCCCAGAAAGGTACAGACCGAAAATATCTTCCTCCGGCAAGCAAGAAAAACAACAAGCTGCCTGCCTGGGGCCTGTCACGCCTGCCACACCTGCCTGCCTCTCCTCCGCACTACCTACCGACCGAGAACCTCCTCGGCGCGTTAGGTATACGACCAACCCTCTCTTCCTTCTCCCCAAAATCCATATGCACTTCTCCCTTTCTTCACTTCTGGTAACCAAAATAGGACGACACGACACACTCAACGCGTCAAAATTGGTTCTTGAGCTCTTCCACACCTTTCCAATCGTCGAAACCATAGCTCCTTCCACACCTGGCCACACCTGGTTGGGGGGGGGGGGGGAAGAGACAACCGAAGAACAGGCGACCAGACCACACCACTCGTACTGCATGCTTTCTGCTGCGGCGGATCACCACAAAAAGAGGTCCAAGCTGCGCGACCCGACCTCTGCCCTGCCTTACGTTACCTCGCCATTTCTCTCTCTCTCTCTCACTCTCATCCTCTCTCTCTCTCTCTCTCACTCCCACACACACCTTGGTCCTTACCTCTCCGGAACAAGCTCGGTACCTACGGATACCTTGCCCAACACCTTACGTTACCGCGTACAGATTACCCACACCCTCGTCAGGTTTCCCCTCCTCTACGACGCGCTAAGGTCCCGGTCGATTACCTAATCATTCATTGAACTGCCGCATCGGTCCTCCATCTCGTCCAGTCTGCTCGTCCGCCCTCTTTATAAGTCGTGGTCGGGTGCCTGTAGTCATCAATTCTCCCGTCCACTTCATGCTGAGTCAGAACCGGAGCTTGAAGATGCAGAGCGCTTCGCCCTCGCCTTCTGCGAATACCACCACTAATACAGGTGAGTAGTTGCTGGTCTTTCTTGTTTCTCCTTGCTTTGCTTCCCGAATCCCATTCCCATATCCTCTTCTGTTCTTCACACCTATCCTGCTGGTCCGCCCGAGCCGTCCATCCCGTACCATCACCCTCTTCCTCCCTCTTCCTCTCCCTCTCCCTCTCTCTCACACACTCACTTGCTCCCTCTCACACACCTTTACCTCAATTCGTCTTCCAGTTCCGGTAGCTCGTCTAGCTTTCCGCCTTACCTCATCTTTTCATTGCTGCTCGTACACTGTACCTTGCCCGGGTCTCATGTACTTTGTGTGAGACGCACCCTTCTTCACTTTAAAGTACGGTACTATCTGCCAACACCTGCTGCATCCCAAGAGAGATCGCGCTCCCTCACCACCACCATTGATATGTAACCATCCCCCCCTTTCCTCATCAGCTCTCCTTCCATTAGCCGACTCTCCAAAGTCACCTAGCAGCTGTCTGAGCTGCGCCATTCCTCTCTTTGTCTTCGCGATAAGTCACTTGAAGCGAAGGCAAAGCGGAATACCGCTGAGATTTGGCCACGGCTCAGGCGGCTAGCTCTCGCACCTCCCTCGCCCTCTCTACGGCGCATCTTCCAGATTTCCCAGACCCCCACTGCTACGGGGGCGCTAGAACTCCCCAGGACCTCCATCGAGCCGCAATTACCCTCACTGTATCAAGCCAAAGCAGTCCCGAATTTCACTGGTCCTTGAAACCGTCTGTTCTTAACAAGTCTTGATTGCGCACCGAGCTTAGACATTGCTTGCTGACATGATCTTCGCTCTCCACAGACGCCCACCTGCATGCGCAGCTTGAGCTACTAAGCAAGCACACCACGCCAAACCCGTCAGACGACGCGACAGCCCCATCCCGCGGAGCTCGTCCCCAAGCTCTTAACCCATCGAGCGCGTCGCCTGCTCATGGCTATAGTAGCGGCTCGACCTCACCACCTACTGACGTCTTGCCGCCGATAGTCAACAACCACACCGACTCCGAAGCGCATATCCATCCTGATCTCCGAGCTCGAGCTTCCCACGCGCCACCCGTCAATATGATGCCCGCTGGCGTGCCTCCGCAACCCCAGCAGCAACAACCACAACAGCAGCAGATTGCACCACCTGTGGCGACTGCCGGCCCGTCCACGGCGCCTCCAACCCACTCCCCCCCGTCCGCCATGGCGTTGGATGAGACCGCGGAGGGCCGCAAAGCCAAGCGCGAGTTATCGCAATCGAAGCGCGCCGCCCAGAACCGAGCTGCACAGGTACGAAATTTGCAATAATGTAATGGGTTCGTGGGGTCAATGGCGCGTGATTACATTGCGCATGGCGCAGAAGTTTGTTGCAGCGCTTACTGGACTATGGGACTCGCCAACCTGTCTGACCAGCCGCACGCTGCTGCCAAACCTGTTGCACACAGCGCACCCATCCGAACCTTTTCATTTTCTACAACTTGGTGATGCACTTGGACTGACGTGTTACATCACAGAGAGCTTTCCGCCAACGCAAGGAGGGATACATCAAAAAGCTTGAGCAGGAAGTAAAAGATTACGCGCTCATGGAGCAGCAGTACAAGGCGATGCAATCCGAGAACTACGCATTGCGCGAGTACGTAATCCACCTTCAGTCGCGCTTGCTTGACGTTCAGGGCGAAGTCCCTCAGCCTCCCCCCAACGTCAACCTCCAACACCCGTCCATGCCGGCCCCTGCGGTTCCCACGAGTGGCCCAGAAGTCTCTCCCAGTAATGCGGGCGCCGGCCCTCTTGAAGCTGTTGCGCAGGCAGTCGCCGGTTTGCAGGCCCAGGAACAGCTTCAAGAGAGGCAGCAGTTTACAAACAAGGGCTTCCAGTCCGAGCAGATGAAGGAGGAACCGCGACGGGAGGGTGAGGAGATTGACCCCCAGCTGCCGGATGGCCTCCCAGCCCCGACCGCTTCTATGTGATGGCGCCCGAGAAACAAGGGCGCGTCGAATTTTAGTCTCGTGGTTTTCGTCAATGGCGTTGCGGGACAATGGTTTGTCAAGATATTATTAGTGGACTGGCGTTACCGGCATGGCTTTTTCTACTCACCTTTTGTGGGTTGTTTTTGTTAGGCCTTGGGCTCGAGTTCTTCATCAAAAGGAAGCAAGAGAGAAAGAGAGAGGGTGGTTTGGTGGTTGTTGCGAAGTTGACACGAGAGGAGGCGTGTGGAAGGAGGAAAGTCGAGGGCTTGACGGAAACCGCTCGGCGGTGTTATCTTGAGCAGTGTTCATATGGGTCCGTCTCCAGGCGATGGCCATGCGGCAGCGGCAGAGCTACTCCGCTGGCCGCTTATCGACAGCATGGTTGGAGGCCTCAGTTCGACCCAATTCCCATCGCAGATAGTCTTTGCTGAACCACTTTGCATTGCCACTACTTGAGGGCTGTTGTCCAGGCGACAACGCATCTTTGCCAGCGAGCCCAGGGTATCCGGGATATACGAGTGACAGACATACACATAAAGACGAAGACATCGAGGCTTGCTTTTCATTTGATTTGTAACAAGACTAATTAACAAACCTCTCCCTCCCCCACTCCCGCAAAGCGACCACCCCATTCCTGGTCGATTAATCATACATACGACATGTTGCCCAGGTCGTGTTCCTGCGGAGTTCAAGGTTAGTGTTTTGCGAACGGGGGAACGAGAAGAAACGCGGGACGAGAGGGTGAGACCGTGAGTGGAGGGGGAGGGGGATGATGACAGCTTACCTTTATGTACTCGGAGCCCTTCTCCTGATACTCCTCCCGCGTGATGGTGGCGGCCTTCCATGCGGACGAGCCCGCCCAGCCGGCGGCGCCCCTCCACGCGTCGAGGAGGGCGTCCTGGGCGCGGCGAATGGCGAGCGGCGAGTCGGCGGGGAGCAGCGGCGTGAGGTCCTGGCGGAGGCGCTCGTCGAAGCCGCGGAAGAGGGTGTTGCCGCCCGTGAGGAAGATGTCCTTGAGGAAGTCGTCGCGGTTGGGGACGGCGCCGAGGCGCTGGTTGAGTATGTCCCCGACGATCTCGACGAGCCCCCCCTGGTCGACCCCGGCGACGGACGGCTGGAACACGACCTCGGGCACGCGGATGCGCTCGACGTTGAGGTGGATCTGGTTCAGCTCAGCCTGGGAGCCGGCATCGAACGGCCGAGGGCCGCGCGCGAAGGCGTGCAGCATCGACTTGGACCAGTCCGTCTGCGCCTCGTGCGTGTCCTCATACGTGAACTCGGGGTCGTAACGGAGCAGGTCCTCCTCGTACGCCTTGAGGTTCGCCTCGAGGTTCTCCTCCTCCTGCTCATCATCGCTGTTGTCACCGACCGTGATCTGGCGGTACACGCCCCAGTCGTCATCGTTGGCGCCAAAGGTGTCGTCGTCACCGCCGCGCCGGCGTTTCTTGGTCGGGTTGTCCGAGGCAAGGTTCGCGATACTCTTCATGCGGATCTGCGACGCGAGCGACTTGCGGTTGCCGAGGTCCTGCTTGAGGCGCTCGCGCTCCTTCATCTTTTGCAGCGTGTCAGCGCGCGCCTGGCGCCTCTCCTCGAGCCAGCCCTCGAGGTCGTTCTCCCGGCGCTCCTCGTCCAGCCGCTTCTCCTCCTCAATGCGGGCCTTCTCCGCCTCCTTCTCGGCCTTGGCGCGCGCGCGCGCATCATGGTTGGACTTCATGAGTTTCTGTTGGCGCTTGGCCTTGATGCCGGCGTCGTCGAGCTCCTCGTCCGGCACGTCCAGGAGGTCGAACACCGGCTCCTGCTGCTCCTCCGCGGGGTCGCCTCCGACATCCTTCGTCCGTGCCTTCTTTACCGCCTTCTCCAAGGTCGCAATGGCTCGTTCCAGCGCCGCTTCGTCTTTGAGATCGTTGCTGTCCAGCAGCCGCCTGACCTCCTTTTTGTTCGTCTGCTGCTCCAGCTTGGCTTGGAGCTTCTTGAGTGACTCGAGCTCGTTTTCCTTGCGCATAAGTTTTTCTAGGCGCATCTTCGCGGCCTGCTCCTGCAGACGCCTACCGCTCTCCTTCTTTCGCTCGGCGATACGTGCCAGCTCCTCCTCGCTTTTCTGCACAATGACCTCTTCCGTAAAGGGGTACTGAATAACAATGTCCCGATCCTCGAGTCCGGTCCAGTCCAGGTAGCCCCGCAGTTCGTTGTCGTAGTCTGTTGAGACGTATGCGTGATCGCGAAGCATGTGCTCAGCCTGGGATACGTTGAGCTTCCCTGAGAAAGAGGGGTATTTCAGCCGAATCAGCTTCAGAAGATACTCCGCTGCATGCCATCCTCCCCAGTTGAGTCTCGTGGCTTGGTTCAGCAACGCCTTGTGGTTGTAGACGGGTATTACATGCGTGGAAGTGTAGGATGACGAGACCACTATGCCCGTGTTTCCCTTGTTGTGTGCGTACGAGAAGAGCGAATCGATACCGTACGCCAGTGATGGAGCGCCGTAACACTCAAAGATAATTTCCGTCATTGCTGTGTGAAAGTCAGCCGGGCAGTCGTTAAGGCTCCTACGAGGCCAGCTTACATTTCCGGGAGTAGGGTAGGTTAGCCACGGCCTCTGTCATGACGATGGGCATGTCTATGGACGCATCGTCGCCGTTCAGGCCGAGCTTGAGAAAGATGTAATCGAGGACGTGTTCCATGACATCCCAGTTGCTGACTATGCCCGTCCCTTGCTCGTGCGCATATCGAATATGGCTCCTCGCCGTCGTATCAGCGTAGCAATCGCTGCCGGCGAAAGAGTACGTCTTCCCGGCTTTTCGGTCGCGGTACTTGGACATGATCGGGGGGATGATCAACCGTGGATTCTCCTCGAACGACCATCCGGCGCGGACGGCCGAAGAGCCTGGCGATGGCGGTTAGGAAGTGAAGAGCTCGTACAAGCCTATGTGGCCGTTTGGGAAGCTTACCGTTGTCAATGACGATAGCCGCACCCCCGGACGACTGCGCCATTGCCTTCTCCCGTCCATCGTGCTGCACTGGGATTGGCTTCTCGAACTTGGCTTCCTTCACCGGGAAGATTTTCGCGGGTGGATATGTTCTCTCTGGGGGCGCAGGCAGAGGCGGGATCTCGCCCGTTGCTGAGGGCGCCATCGCGACGATTGTTCGTGGTCAAGTCTCAAGATGTCGCGGCGCGACAGACCATGCTCGGGTAACAGGCAGCTATTGTTTGGATCGAAGAATGTCGTGCCTAGTCGCCTTGCTCGAAAAAAATCAACAGTAAGCGTCTGCGTCACGTGCAGAAAGTTCAATGCGTCTATTTGATTATAGTTGTTGAAGCTGTGATGTCCTCGTCCTGTGAGGCTGAGAGGCTACGGATTTCAGTGGACCCCTAGCCGTTGCAGAAAGTCACAGGGCGCCTTTGCGATCTTAGTGCGACCCCCTACAGTGAGTGCGTGTTGGTTGATTCCCCCGATCCCATCTCAGTTTCGCAGATTCACCCAAGAACGCAGGTCATTAGATAAATAAGGTGTCAGATACGGCAAATAGGATAAAGTTTCCGTGTTTTAAACCAAACAACTAAATATTTACGGTTTTCAACCGCAAGAACAGTGGTGGCTTCTGCTCGGGGTATTTACTCGACAATTTCTGGGCTGTAAATTGGGCCCGAATCGTGTTCATTAATCTTGTCTCATTCCTCATCCATCTCCCAGTCCCTCTTAGAACACAAAGCGACTTCATGAAGGGGGTTTCAGGTTATCGGTCGCTGGCGTGAAATTAATAACCGATCAAAACCATCATGTCGGCGGACTTACCCTCCAGATGGAACAAAACATTGGACTGGTAGTTCTTGAACATCTGTGCGACAAGCTCGACGTTCATATTCTGGATGTTGATTTCCTGAGCGCATCGTCAACCACTGCTTTAGTCAGTTATCAAGTAGTTGAACGTACCTGGAGCGCTCTGTTCATGACCACGACAGCCTCGTTGAGTTTTTCCTAATTGTTGTATGAGTCGCGCGGAGCTATGGTTGCTCTGACGCCGAGAACCTTACCACATTAGTGATGATGCGGGAGAGCAGCAAGTTCTGCTGGTGTTCATGTGGACTCTCCTATTAATGCATCAGTAACTTTGGTCACCTAGACCAATCAAGTCGGACGGGTTGATGCTATACCATTTTGTCTGGGCTCGTGGTGCCTGTGTTTGTGATGTGTTTGTTTACAGTGCAATGCCCCACGGAAGCCAGTTGCATTAAGCTTGGGTGTCCTCACACCGAGTTCACCGAGCTGCTTATCCAAGCGGTCAGCCGTGGCAGAATAAGCTACCCTGCCACCTGCTTCGACATAATAGTATACGGCCACCCCGTCCGTCTCCAATTTGACTAGACAACGCAATAAAACCGAGACTCTGTCCGAGAACTCCTCGCCCAAGATAAGCCGAACACGAAACTATGGCGGCCCAAAAAGAAGCAACGGAGGCGCAGATTGCCCACCAGGCTCTTCTCGACGAGCTCGACATCCACTCCATCCACAAGAGCTTCCGTAACCCGTCATGGCGCCCAAACCAGCGACGTAACAAGAACATCAAGACCATTCTCGGTGATGCTTCGCGTCGCGAGGCCTCGGCCATGGCGACCCCCCAGCAAGAGGAAGCCAGCGCCGTAGCCACGCCTGCCGCAGAAAAGCAGGGAGGCGGCGATGACGGCCTCTCGACGAGCGGCACGTCGACGCCCGCGAACCCGACCGGCAACGGCCACGACAACCCAAATCTGGCGCAAGCTTCACGTAGCCTGTCGAAACTTGTTCTCGAGAAGAGTCTGCGACCCAACGGTGGCGGCGGCGGCGCCGCGGGACCCAATGTGACGTACACCAACATCGAGTCGGCGCCGTCACTGGCGCACACGAAGCGGTACTGCGACATCACGGGCCTACCAGCGCCATACGTCGATCCCAAGACGCGGCTGCGTTATCACGACAAGGAGGTGTTCGGGTTGATCCGGTCGCTGCCGCAGGGCGCGGCCGAGCAGTACCTCGAGGCGCGCGGGGCGCATACCGTCCTCAAATAGAGTGGTTTTACAGCCGTGTGCCATTACTAGTATGGGTGGTTGGTAGATGGCACCAACGATGAGTGCTGCAGACATGCTGCTGTTACGGTTCGGGCGTTTTAGGGATCGCATCTTTGCTATTACCAAGATATGGAGTCACGGCGGAAAAGGGGAACAAGCATGCGTACAGGACTGCCTTTGAGTTGCAATTCGTAGAAGCTAGCGACGGGCTCGAAATTGAAATCATATACATGTGCGACCAACAAAGTCAAATCTCAACTATACAGCCCGGTGCCTTTCGGCATAGGGTGCTAGATGACACTCCGGCTTAATCGTGATCAGCTGGTTGTTCTCCGCCTGTGAATCGACAGATTACCGAGAACGTATGGGAAGACGATACTCAGTTGCCACAGCCTTGAGAGCTGCGGCCGTCGCGGCAGAACTGCAAGAGCAGTTTGTATTGTCACCTACCGTTTGTTTACAGACCAGACACTTGTTAAGTTGAATGGTGGCAGTGCGGTAGCAGCACATATTGGTGTCTGCCAGCGCTAATGTTGCTGCTTTGGATGCGACCCACGTCGAACGTTGGACAGTAGAAACGAGTCCTCGACATCCCGTCTCAAATGTGACATTGCGGCAGCCAGAAGGATTTCTTCATAGGAGTCAAACCATGTGTCCAGTGTAACCTCCGGGAACCTATTCTTCAGGGCAGAAGAAAATGCGCAGCCCTTGATGCCTGGTCAACACACCGAGCAAGACGCAACGTTGGGATGGTGCTCTTTGCAAAATCCGAAATCATGCAAGCTATCCCACCGTTACATAGCGTTGTCGAGCGCTCCATCGCCAATAGTAAATAGGAATTTAATGAGGATTGGGGAGAGAGAGAAGTTGCGAATTTTCCAATCGATGCGTGCTAAAACCCGCCTTTTGGGAAACCCCACCGACCCGCTAATTGGTTGGTTGATGCCTGGGTTGCTTTCCCTTTTTTTTCTTCCTTTCTTTTTTTTTTTACTGCACCCGCGCAACCAAGAGAGATCTGACACGGCGCGGTAGGGGCAACAACAGCTGTAGCACAGCAGCAAAGACCCCTGCTCGCGTGCCAGAACCCGTGCCTCCTAACCCCTGGTGATCTGTTCTTTGTTTAAACAAAAAACCACACTTGCTCGCCCGACAAGGACACCAATGTCGACCGACCTTGCAATTCCGCAAGTCTCCTTTTCCTTATAATCAATTTTCAGTCCTCAGTAACGCTCCCGAAACACACACACGATTGGAAAGACAGATTCCTAGACGTCCTGAACCGAAAGCCTCCTTCCTAGTACCTTACACCCAACCCAAAGCCATCCAAGATGTCGTCAATGTGGATGTCCGACACCCAGAGTATGTCTTTGCGCCGCTGAGCTTTACGACGATAACATCCGGCCACTTCCAGAGCTCTGCTTCTCTTGAGGGACCACAACTGACCAGTCTTGCAGAAATCGGAGTGATTTTCTGCTCCGGAGGTATGTTTGCGCCGTCCCACAGCTCTGGCGCATAGAAGAGCCAATGGACGAGACGAGAGTCCACCGGAGCTGACGCCGCCCTCTGCGCTTGACCAGGCGGTTTCTTCCTCATCGGAGGAGTGATGCTCTTCTTCGACCGAGCCATGTAAGCTGCTCCTCCACTCCCAATTTTCCTTGCGACGGCGCAGCTAACCGGTTTCCTCTAGGCTCGCCATGGGAAATGTACGACGCCCCCCTTCGCCTCCCTGAAACGATGAACATCCAACACCCACCCGCCCCAATGCAAAATACTAAAAGGCTGACTCTCGTCTGCGCGACCGTTAGATCCTCTTCCTCATCGGCCTGACGATCATCATCGGGCCCCAAAAGACGCTGCTCTTCTTCGCGCGGAAACAAAAGGCAAAAGGCACGGCGGCCTTCTTCGCGGGGCTCGCCCTGATTCTGCTGCGGTGGCCCCTGATCGGCTTCTGCGTCGAGCTCTACGGCATCATGATCCTGTTTGGAGACTTCCTCGGCACCATCGCCGCGTTCGCGCGCAACATCCCAGTCATAGGGCCCTACATCGGGGTCGCAGTCGATCGGTCAGGGGTTGGACGGCGAAACGCCGAGCTGCCTGTGTAAAGCTTACGGTTAGAGCCTGGTCGGAGTTGGAGCCGCGGCGCATCAATTGTTTTGGGCACTCAGCGATAGGCTTTGGGGTAGCGTATAGACAAGCTGGATGCGTACCACAACGGCGTAGCTTGAGGCGAGGGGCTCGGTAGGGCGCGTACTGTATTCGATTGTGCACTCAACAAAGTTAGACGGGCGGCCTCAACCGAAGTATTGAGGTCAGATCACAAATAATGACTGAATGAAAAACGCTAGGACATGCGTGGTCTGAAGGGGCACTCAGGCATGGGGGCGCACGCGTGCTATGCAAGGCCTATATCTTTCGAATGCGGCCGCGGCCAAGCAGAGACTCGGCCATTGGTAACTATTGCTATTCTAGTGTTCGTCGATTCGTATGTCAAATCCTCGTTTGTGGGAGTGTGTGGGAGCGAGATGCCCAGCTTGCCTCGCACACAGTAACAAATCTCCAGGGATGCCTCGAAATATAAACGTCCCACCTTCCTTTGCGCCAATCCCCTCCAAGAAGGTCGTCTAGTAGTTCACGCTGACGAGGTAGTCCGCCAGCTTCTGCACTGCCTGCGTAGCATTGCCGGCCTGCTGGTTCTCGCCGTGGTGACCGAGGAGCACGGCCTGGGAGGACTTGGCAACGGCGATGCCCTCCTTGCCCTGCACAACTAGATTAGCCTTATTATGCGGTGTGCGGCGTGAATGCAGCATCAACCAACCTTGCGCGCGTAGATGGATCCCTCCTCGGCACGGGCCATGACGTATCTTTCGCCGCCGATGAAGAGACCATCGGCAAAGGCCTTGTCTGTGACGGTCTTGTCGCCTTTGACAATGTCTGCAATAACCTTCATCTCGGTAGCGGAGAGCTGCGATGCGAGAAGGAAACGGTTAGCAGGGCGAAGATGTAAGGGCGACGGCAGAGTGTGTCTGGATGATGAGGCTCAACGTACGGTGAAGCCGGCGGTGGACGCCCACGTGCTGTCGCCAGCAATGCTGATGATGGCGGCCTTGTCAACATGGCCAGTACCAACCAAGCTACAGTTCCCACATCAGCTTTCTGGTCGTGTACAATCAATCCATCGAGTCCTGTCCGGGACGGGTATGCCGGAAAAGGAGCTGTTGCGAGTTTACCTTTGGTCAACGTAAGCTGTGATGTGATGGTTAGCTCTCTGCTTTCTAAAAGGTGGGTTTTTTTTCTCGGGATGGCTTCTTCTAGGAGGGGGGGAGCTGCCACCGCGGCATCGGCCTCTGTCGGGGGGTAGGGGCTACATACCTTGCCACGACATTATGAGAGAAGTAGAGGAACAAGAGACTAATGCTCGCTGGTGCAAATCAAAGAGAAGGAGACAAGAAGCTTCTGCGTGTCGAAGGGTGTGTAAAAGCTCAAGCTTTGACGCGGTGTGGGATATGGTGAGAGAGAGAGAGAGAGAGGGAGGTGTACTTGGTTTGTGACTGTTGATGTTTCTTGTTCCTCTGCCTGCCTGACGTGCCCCTCCCAAGAAGATGCATCATTTTTTAGGTCCAGCGGGCCGGGCGGGGGGTATCGCGCTACCTGTCGAAAGGTCATTGCTGGTGCCAAAGTAGCGGTGCGGGGTACTTTCTTTAGCACTCCCTTGCGACTAGGCCAGTACCTGTGTTTCTCGTTGCTTCCACTCTCGGCATATCTGCTTTGTCCTGAGAATCCACGGGGTGTTTATGCAGCAGCAGCAGCAGCGACAGCAGCAGGATCTACCTATTAAAAAGCCACTGGGCCAAATGCGAATATCTCACCATTTATTGCTTCTCCTTCTTCTTCCTCTTCTTTTTTCCTATTGCTGCTTCTTTCTGTCATTGCAAACTCAGCTGCGCTCCCCGGCAACTGCCACGATGGCCACTTTTCCCAATCAATCCACCCAAAGAGTCATTACCGCCGTTCTCCATGATCAACCGGGTCTTCCCATCACCGCCTTTCGAGCCCGTACCTTGCCGTCCGACCAATGCTTGTGTGACTAGCGTCTGTCAGCAAGGAAGAGCATCGTCCAACTTCGGAACGCTGCCCCGCCAAAAACCCGTCGAGAGATCACGTGATGGCGGGGTGACCGTGCGAATACCATGGTTGAGGCACAGTCGATGACCATCGCTATCGGTCGCTTCAGCGACGGCCCCTTTCCGTGCAGCAACCGCCAAGCCTGCATCCGCGTAAACTTAGCTGGTTCACCTTCTGACCCATCGCTGCGCAACGTTAAAAACAACGGCCACCAAGCGGTGGAGTCCCGTTCGCAAAGACGACTCCGGACGTCTTGATGAGGTCTTCGTCTCCATGCAGATTGGCTTCGTTCGGCCATCCCGTCCAACCTGTTGACTGGGTCATGGAACCGATCCGTTTTCGCCACGCTGATCTTTCTGCTGTAGGACATCTATCAAACGCACTTAAACCTCCGTAGGTACATCAGGCGGCTGCTGGCCGTCATGCACTTCCGATCGACTGTGCAGGCATAGACCGCCCGGACGAGTCGTTCTCACACGAGCCTTTCGCGGGATGCTACACTATCACATCGATCGTCGTCCGGGGCACCTCGGACTTTACAGTTGATAACTAATGTCTCAATTTACCCCGTCGTTCTGATCTTGTCGTCCCATTAGCACAACAGATCTTCGTCCAGATCACTTGGCCCATTGACAAGGGGGAACGCTCTGGAGAGAAAGGGAAACGGCAAGGGAAGAAGGAAGGACGAACCAAATAGCACTGGCCTCTTGCCTTTGTTTTCAGTCACTGCACGCCTAGCGCAACTTCATTTTGTGCGTACCTAGACAGCCACTAAATCGACTTCTAACCACCCAGCCTACCTAGGTCGAGAGCGAACTGCTCCTGCAAGTGAGCGCTTGAAGACTGGCTACGTGAGCGTCTGCGCATCCACGCATACATGGCCAAAGCAAAAGGATCTGAGTAGTCACTTCAGATGAACGTCTTTGCTAGGTATTCGGCCAACCCGGTTTGCCTTTCGGAAATGGTATTGTACTCACCTCCTGGTGCTCGGGGACGTCGCAGTCTAAATCAAGGGCCTGTTTGCCTACAGCGTCTTCAGGGGCAACAGTTGGTGTTTTCTGAGAAGCGACCGCATCGGCAAACAAGGTTCAGCCCCTCGTCGCCAGTTGCCAAGCCGAGCTCACAGTGTCGATTCGGGATTCGCTGGCGGATTTGCAATCTTGAGACGATCATTCACTTGTTGATCCCTGGCCGAGACAATTGAAACCCCTTCAATGAGCAGCCTCGCCGCACCTCCAATTCCCTCCTGGCTACTGTGTTACCGGTATATGTTGGCCTGTTCAGCCTTGCAGTGCAGCACTCCTTGATGCAAGGCCATCCGTTGTTGTCATCTGGGCCCAGATTATCATCTGATAATAGGTCTATATCACGGATCAAGAGACACCGATTTCCTTGTCAGCGCTAGGCCCCGGGCATTGCGTTATACATGAAGCCACCAAAAAAGGCTAGTTTTAAAAACAACAGCAAAGTCTCCAGTCTTCGGCCACGCCTAAGCATGGCTATTTGCATTCCAGGGGAGCTCTGTTTCAATACAACACCGTGTTATTGATGCGCCGGCCAGCGCCAATTCAAGAAGCAGGTCGCGTACCGTGGCACCAGGGGTGTGTCGGCCGCAAGAGTTGCATGTTCGCAGTGTGTACGGATACTGGGACACAACGGCGGTCTATTATGCCCGTCGCATGAGACCAAGACAACTGCAAGGCAACGGATCCATCAGGCGGTGGGAAGTGCGCCAGGAAAATAAGCAAGATTTGAGAAAATTACAGTAACCAGCGGTTTGTGTAGGAAGTTATTTCCTTGATTGCGGACAGTGGTCGGTGGGATGCGGGATGGGCGACAACGTCTCTGATCCTTTCATTTAACACCAGAGACCCATTCGATGTCAGAGTGGGGTTCGAGAAATGCCCGAGCAGGGCGTTGTCAGCCAGCAAGCAGTGTGGAGGATCCGCGACTGCAACGTCGTGTGCCACACTCATTCGCCGGCTGCATCGGCTGGGAGATTGAACTCCAAATGAAATGAAGCAACACTTCAGCGTTAGCCGTTGGGCAAAACCTGGCGGCACCGGATCACAGAGCGGACAACTCCCGGCTAAACCCATATTCGGGTCTAGGCCAGTCCCATCTTTCAAAGCCGATTCGGATCCCCGTCAACGCAGGCACTCGCTCCTACGACGTAAAGCAACGGTTCAGGCTGTATCAAAGCTGCGGCACTCACCCCCAAAGTTGCGGACAAATTTCCAATCGAGGGCGAGGCTTCATCAACGTCAACGCAACCACGGCGAAAGGACCTCCTAGGTAACATGGCAGGGGCGGCCCTGAGGGGGCCGGGGTAGGCCAGCCTTCCAAGGGTGTCCCGCAGACCAAGCACGGATGCAACCCTCCCTCCTATTCTATGTATGATGTATCCTTCTCGAATGCCTCTCGGATCTCTTTGGCTCTTTCTCCCACGACAAGGTACAGAGAGACACGATGGGATAGGCTCATCTTACAAAGGGGTCGCCAACTTGACTCTAGACCGCTCCTGAGGAGCTCTGCGATGAGAAACCCCAGGTTGGTATTGCTGGGGACCAGGGTGCGGCATTGTCGATGGAATCATACTAGGCTGAACTACAAATCATCATCAGTACAATAGGTCTTGACTTGCCGTCCCTCCTGCCTACCACTTTCACCTCCTCAGTCAACCCAGAAGTCCACACCGCACGGCAGCGTCCGAACCAAATTGAGACCAACCAGAGTTTCTGGGTTTCTCGTTTGTTCATGGATCCATGCAGCTGACGACTCTGTTCTTCATGCTTCGTCGCGTCTTTCTCTACAGTTCTCGCTAGTCTGACACACGAAACCGTAAGACCTCCACTCAATTGCAGAGGATACGTGACTTATCGTTCACGAACAACCGGGACCCTTGATCCACAGACCACCCCCATGGACAGGATGTCGAGGTTTACTATCCTTGTGTTGATCAACCCCCCCCCTAAAATAATCCGTCCTATCAACCTCAAACAAGCGACAAAGCTGCGAGTCGCGTGTGCTGGGGGTGGGCGAAGGCTTCCTGGGCTCTGAGTCGGCCCTGCAGAGGCGAAATAAGAAGAAATGATGTCGAGTAAAGTCGGAGTACACCCCCCAGCCGGGCTCTCTCCTGCTCTCTGCATACGCTTGGGGGTCTTTCATCGGGTCTTTTGGCACTTTTCATTCAATCTTGTTTACTAACAGCCCCTTCCTTCCCATACACACACACACACACACACACACACACACACACACACACACACACACACACACACACACACACACACACACACACACACACACACACACACACACACACATGCACACACACACACACACGCTCACTGATACACTCCTGCCGCCACATTCAGGTGGTCGACGGCCATTTCCCCCTTGATTGTTCGATACTACTCGTTGTGCAAAGGTTTCTCATCATCCCCTATTTTCGGCCTCGATCGCCCGGCTTTAATTCTTGGGTAACCGACCCAGTTCCTGCTCTAAGCCCTGTCAACAAGGATCAGGCAGACACTAGCATTGTACCGTTCTCGTCTGTGTCATTAGAGGATCATGTTCAAATTGGTCAACCGTTCCAGATCTATGAAGAGCATGAGGATTGGCGAAGGGGCCCCTGGTGGTGCGACGCACGGCCCAGAGTCCTTCGTCCTGGGGTCGCCGGGTCTTGTGTCAAGTTTCCAACACACCAAGGAAGACTCGGGCGTTTCTCAAAACGAGGTCTTGCCCTTCTTCACAGAGGACGCCGCTGCCGACGCCGCTGCCGCCGTCCAAACTCGTAACACATACCGTCATCGACGTCTGCCCACACCTCGTTCCAAAGCATCATCGACCATGGCTGAACGGCCTAGGACTAGCGGCGGCCCTTCGCCTAATAACTACAGCGCTGCCAGCTTCAAGACTTTTGATAGACGTATCTCTAAGGACGACATGTACGTCAGGTCTCACTCTTCGACACGAGGAGGCTATAAGTCCTATCACATCCCGATACGGGACAATCCTGCGTCCCCGGTAGAGAGTCCCGGCGACTTCTCATACGATTACTCGCCAGCGCGCACCTTCACAGTCAGGACACAGACGCCGGACTCAATGGATAGTAACATGGGGACGATCGCAATAGGCATGGCGATCGGTAGTCCGTCACACCCGCCACCCGAGTTCACGGCCTCCAGCGAGTTCACGGCCTCCAGCGAGTTCTTGACAACACCGGTTTCCGCAACGAGAAGCGATTGGCAACCACAGGCATCCGGTATGAGTACGACCATGGTTAGAGCCTCGCCAGAACCACCGCAGGAGGCATTAGAACCCGCGCCGGCACCGAAGCAGAAGTCAGGAAGATGGAAGCTGTTCGGGCGTTCCAAGAGCAAGAGATTGGCTTCGTCCCCCGTCGCCATCTCCCAACCCACGAACCTTCAACAACCATCAGCCAGCAGGACCGATTTTGAGAAATCCCCGACAACTAACCAGGCCAGTGACTTGGGAAGACGGAACACTGAGAGGAAGCCGGCAGACAGCAAACCGCCAATGCTGCGCTCACAAACAGCCGGCCCGATAGCCCCACCAAGTCCGAAAGACTCAAAGGCTCCCAAACTTTTGAGTAGGATGGCGTCGACACGGTCAGTACGGAGTGTAAAGAAATCGGATATCTCGGCACCCATGCATGTGTCGATGGGAGTGCCAACGATGCCGGCGATGCCGCCGAAGCCATCGGGTGCGCCGAAGCCATCGGGTGGCTTCTTGGACGTTGAGATCCCCAGCATCAAGATGGAGCGTTACAGCGTCATGTTCGGCAACGTTCTCGGGCAACCGCAAGAACCGCAAACTTCCAAGTCGGAACAGCAAACGCCGCACACGTCGTCGTCTCTTCTGGCGAGGCGGCAAGCCACGCTGGACAGGTTGAAGACAATCAGCGACCAGGTCGTCAAGGAAGAGCAGAACAGGAATCGGGCAAATGGCCGCAGAGCAACATCACCACAGCCGACCAATTCACCGGCGTTCTCGCTTTCGCTATTCCCGGCCACTCCCTCAGAATCGGCAAATAAGCCTCCGCAATCTCCCCGTTACCGCTCGAATACCTCGCCCGCCCATCTTTCATCGCCGCAAAGGGCAAAATTCGAAGTCGCAAGACCGCATGCCGAAGGCACAAGAAGGAAGACGCCGTCACCCGGAACGAGCGGTATCCGGCCTCGGCGACCGAAGGAACCTGCCGCGCATGAGGTTGTTACCAGCCCTGAGCATGATTCCTTTGCCCACGGTAACGAATCCGAAGAGATCCATGTGGCGGAACAGCTGAAGCCGACCATCTACGAACCTACATGGCAGATGATTACCCCGGCCGGATCGACCGCTCCCTCGAGCGCTGCGCCCAGCGCAAAGGACCAGTCCCCCGCATCAGTGTCGTCCGTTCAGACACACGTGACGAAGCCGTCTTTCGACGGGTCGGAGCCCGACGACGCCCTCCGCGCCGCCGTGGAGATCTCCATCGCGAGGCAGATCAGCATCTCCAGGCAGCAGCGCCAGATGCTTCGCCCCGTGAAGCCCAATACCCTCCGCATTGGCGGCGCCAACAGCCCCCGCACCAAGAGCCCTGTACCATCCCTTGCCGTCGGCAAGAATGAGCGGCTGTCGTCGACGAAGAGTTCCACGCCGACGCTCATCGTCCCCGGGGAGACGTTTGAGCAGCAGATTGCGCAGAATCGCAAGAGCGAGCGCATCATTGTCGAGGACGAATAGCTCACGACGAACACCACCGGAACCTCCGACGGAACCTTTTTTTGGACGTATTTCTTCATATTTAGCTTCGTCCACTAGTTCGATGGCGGCGGCCCAGCTTCGTCATGCATATTGTGGCCCTGGCCACTATTGCTTTTTTCGATTACATTTTCGGCAACCGTCCCCTCTTGTTTACTGCGCCTCACCTCTTACACTTTTTATCATATCATTCTGGAGGACCACGATTTGACGACTATGATTGGAGCAGGCGACGGCATCCCCAGGGAATACTAGCACGTGTATGATTCAATATGGGAATCTACGTTTTTATCTCGTTTTGAGGAGAGTTATCATTTGCGTGTGAGCGAGGAAGTTGTCTGGTTGGTTGGTTTTTTATTTATTTTTTTTATTTTTAGGGGGCATCGGACGAAGAGAGAGGAAGAAAAGCGAAAAGTTATCCTTCTTTGCAAGCGGAACGACAGAAACTTGTACTTTGGGGAATATCTGCGTGGGGAGAGGCAACCTCATTGGTCTCATTTGTTTGTCTAATATGGCCCCTAGAGGGTCGAGTTTTCTGCACCTATACCACTTGTTGGGAGAAAGATGAATCGGGGAGAAGGAGGCGCAGCGCGTTAATGGACAGACTGCTTGGGGAGGGTTTCAAAAAGATTAAAAAAAAAAAAAAAAAAAAAAAACCTTTCCTTCCTTCTCCTGCGGTTGGTTTGTTTTTCTTTTTTTTGGTTTGTTTTCTCTCATCTAATGAATACATGGTCAACTCATAAGGGGCAGTGTAAAAAAGGGCCTCTTAGGAGGGCCATGCTTTCGGATAATGTTAAAGCTTGAAGCTCATATTTACACATCTCTTGAGCGGTCTAGCCTTGGACATCTTGTCGTGCCCGCTCGCCAGGGGCAAAAATGGCTCGTGTAAGCCGGATGGTTCATCACATAAGACGGGGGGCCCTTCCACTCAGCGATAACCGTTGTGCCAGGAGGCTTGGGAGCCGGGCGCGCACGCCGCGTACGTTCCGCGCGGCCTTGCGGGCTCTTAACGAGACACCCTCTGCCTGCCTGCCTCTTTTATTACCCGCATAGCCCCAGGTCTGTCGCACGGAGCTGTGGTCGCTTGTGACGCTCCCGCGGTCTGGACGCTGGAGTAGATGAGGCAACGCTGCAGCACCCAATCGCATTTGTCTTTTCCGCACTGGTGCTGTTTCTGAGCAGCACCGGGCGAAGTCGTCGTAGCGATTAGAGAGGGTCCTTGGCGAAGGAGTGCGGATGGTCCTGTCTCCGTCAAGGCCGAGTCTTGGAGGTTGCAGGTATACCAGTCAATTGCCGTTCAATGTCTCACGCTCGAGGTGCCGGTAACCCGTGTCTCAAATCGGAACAGTCTCTTCAAGGTTCACTACACAAGCATTGGATTAATCCTGGACCATCGTCTCCGTCACTACCCGAAACCATAGCTGCAGGTTCGGGGTGGAATATATAAACACGCACTTCCTCCCTCATGAAAAGGATTTTCCTGCAAAAGAGAAAAAACAAATGTCGTTCTTGCTTGCGAAAAAAAGAAAAAGAAAAAGACAAGGCCTAGCGAGCGTGACCGGAGCGGGCGTTTATACTGAAACGGGTCCAAACGGTCCAACGCCATACATGACATGACCAAGTAAGGACATGAAGGTGTTTGGGAGAGTTGACTAGATTTACATGACGAGGCAGCATGAGTTTTGTTTCTTTGCCTGTTCTGTGAGGGGGGTCAGCTTCTGGTTGGTAAGAGGTTTTTTCGGGGCGTTTGGAAAACGACTTACGATAGAACATCTTGCTCTGGGAGCTCAGGCCATCGCTCTTGGCCACCAAGTCGTCAATCTTCTCGCCACGCTCCAAGACGCTTTGGATGGTCTTGTGCAGCACGATCTTGGTCTCATCGAGCTCCTTCTGGATCTTGAGGATGGAATCGGCTTGTTGAGGGTCTTGGTACTTGGTGAGGTACTCCTTAAGCTCGGGCAGGGCAAGCTTGGGTTCTCCCGTTGCCCATGTGGAGCGGGGGTGCTTGGTGAGGAACTCGTCGACACTTGGGGGTTGGGTCAGTACATTTTCATACTCTATCGGATAAGGAGGCTTGGTGGTGGGAGAGCCCTTGGACGTACATCTTGGACAGCAGCTGGTGGGCGACTAGACTTGGGTACTGGTGGTCGGAAATGATACTGCAAAGCAACTGTCAACCTCGACTTTCGCCAACAGGTAGGCCCGTCGACTTACACGCCACAGATACCCTCGCTTCTTCCCACGCAGTGGAAGGTGTTGTCGCCCTCCTCGATATCTTGCCTCTGACCAGGGCGCGTCGACTCTGCGACCTTCTTAGAAAAGAGAGTCATGAACTCGGCGTAGCTGTCTATACCATCGTCAGTTCCAATTCCGTTGTGATGTGCTTGTAGGCTCCGGGCGTGCGCTCCGCTCGGAGTCCAAGACGCCTTTCTTGCGCAACATAGTGAACTGACTCCTGGTGAATCTTGAGTATGCCGACAGCTCCATCTCGCTGCACAGCTCGACGGCGGGCTTGCTGTCATTGCGAAGGATCTATGCGGCGCGCGAAAACGTCAGCAACTCGTCCGGATGGAAGCACCGCGGCGACAGGCGTTCTTGTTTGCAAGCCCTCTGCCGGATGTATGGCGAAGAAACGGGGGAGAAGCACGTACACCGATGTAGTGCAACTTCATTGTCTTCACAAAAAATGAACGTTAGTCGTCGCGATCGTTTGTTCGCTATCGAAGCGGTCTGAGCGGGGGAGATCCGGCTGCGACTTACGGCGGGGTTTTAGGGAAGGGCACGAAAGGGTAGTGGCGTACTCGATCGCAGGTTGCCGTCGTAATTCGCAGAATTTGAGTTGTTGGGGTTTGGAGACAGTTTTTGTTGCGCGGCGGAGAGTAGGTCGTGGTTTTTGTAGGAATAGAGGTGAGAAATGAATAAAGGGGACATTCAAAGTTGGAGGAGCACGATTCGTCTCAGCAACGTCAAAGTGCCATTGGCACACTGGCCCTGGGGCGGCCATACATCACATGCACCACCCACTAAGAGACCTGGTCTCCTCCGGATTGCCCCTCCAGGCTGCAGAATAGGTACCTAATAAACAAGAGTATCTACCTGGGTAGATACTTGGGTAATCCAAGTACCTCAAGGCATTGAGGTACCTCTTTGCCGTCCGGGCATCGCATCACACTCCCAAAAATGGCTTTACGATGGGGTCTAGGTGTAGCTGCTGGAAGGGAGAATCAAGCATTGTGGCAATCTGTTTGAGTCTGTCTCTCTCCGCAGCCGAGGCGGTTAACCCCGTGTTGTGTGTATAGTGTATCCCGTATCCGTACAAAAAGGGGGAGTGACGAACAAGAGTGATAACGGATCCCCGCCAATGACGGACGTCATTGGGTGCGGATGCGACGAATCTCCCACAATGCCAGCGCTGATGACAGGGGACTGGCAGCTGCAGGAACACCGCGCACTGTACACTAGCCACTCCGTACCTAAGGTAGGTAGGTAGGCACATTCCGTTTTCACCCCACCACCAGCCACCAGTTGTGGCGACTCGGGTCGGTGAATGACTCCTCCAAGACCTCAAGTGCTGCGCTAGTGAGCTTGAGATCTCAACGTCGTTGACGGATGTATATGAGCGCCGGGAGGAAGCTCCAACCAACTGGATTCTGTACTCAAACCAAAAATTGAAGCCTCTCAGTACCCGCCGACGACCGCAAAATGGCATCTGCCAATCTAGACAGTGCAGAGGCCCAGTGGCGGGCCCAGTTCGAGGCCATGAAGACCGCCTTGGCTGGCCTGAAGTTTCCCTCAGAACCCCCTTCCGATATGGACTTTGACGATGATTATGAGGGATACTCCTCTGGAAGTAACGCACAGGACGTTTGGGACTTTATCTCGGATGATGAAGATGACGACTACAGCAGTGATCAGCTCGGCCATCACGGTGCTACCAACGGAGATGTCCCTCACGGCGCTGCGTGGTTCGCCAGCAAGTGCGAGGATGTAGCTGCAAAGAACGGCCTAGCCGACGATGTGTTCCAGAACCAAGTCCTGAGCGTCTTGACGTCTGGTCAGGGCGACGAGGAGCTTCAGTCTCAGCTTGCTGATCTCATTGGGTTCGACGACTTTGACTTCATTATCGAGCTTCTCGGTCATCGCACCGACATTGTGACGGCTGTCTCGTCTCAAGTGTCAGAGGAACCGAAGGGAAGACTCCTTAGCAAGGCACAGCGTGAGGAGGCATTGCGCCGACAAGACCACGAACACAAGAATGCATCGCTTGCGCCTGCCATGACCAGAGAGGTCCAATATCCCCATGTTTACAAAGCATACAACGCTGGAAATTCTCTCAGTCACTCCGGAAAGAAGTACGCTCTTCCGGCAGGGAGTGAGAGATTCCAGTTCGACAAGTACGAGGAATACGCCATTCCGGCAGGAAAAAAGGGCGTCCTGGGTCCCGGCCAGAAACTGGTCAAGATTTCAGAGATGGATGGTCTTTGTCGCGGCACCTTCAAGGGCTACAAGACTCTCAACCGCATGCAAAGCTTGGTACACCCAGTTGCATACAGAACGAATGAGAACATGCTCATTTGTGCTCCTACCGGTGCTGTAAGTGACTACATGGCCACTAGGATTGCCACAAGATACTGATATTATGCTGTAGGGTAAAACGGATGCCGCCATGCTCACAATACTGCAAACCATTGGTCATTACTGTACCCCCAATCCTATCGAAGACCCAACTGTCACGGATTTCGCCGTCGAAGCGCAAGATTTCAAAATCGTCTACGTTGCTCCGATGAAAGCTCTGGCGGCCGAAATTACCGAAAAACTGGGCAAGCGACTGGCATGGCTGGGCATCAAATGCCGAGAGTTCACTGGAGATATGCACCTTACCAAGGCCGAGATCGTCCAAACCCAGATTATCGTCACCACCCCTGAGAAATGGGATGTTGTCACGAGAAAGGGAACCGGTGACACTGAGTTGGTGCAGAAGGTCCGTCTCCTGATCATCGATGAGGTTCACATGCTTCACGATGAGCGTGGTGCTGTCTTGGAATCGCTCGTTGCCAGAACTGAACGTCAAGTCGAGAGCACCCAATCGTTGATTCGTATCGTCGGTCTCAGTGCCACACTTCCCAATTACGTGGATGTTGCCGACTTTCTCAAAGTTAACCGACATGCCGGCATGTTCTACTTCGACGCGTCTTTCCGTCCCGTCCCACTGGAGCAACACTTCATTGGTGTTAAGGGCAAAGCTGGGTCGAAGCAGTCCAAGGAAAACTTGGACCAGGTGGCTTTCGAGAAAGTCAGGGATATGCTTCAAAAAGGCCACCAAGTCATGGTCTTCGTCCACTCGAGAAGAGACACTCTTCTCACCGCCAAGATGCTCCACGAAAAGGCTGTCGAGGACTTCTGTGTGGACCTTCTAGATCCCACGGGCCACCCCAATTACGAGAATGCAGTCCGAGACATGAAGCAGTCCAAGGCGCGTGACCTGCGGGAACTGATCCCAAAAGGGCTGGGTGTTCACCACGCTGGTATGGCCCGCTCCGACAGGAACCTTATGGAGAGACTCTTCGGTGAAGGTGTCATCAAAGTCCTCTGCTGTACGGCAACGCTTGCCTGGGGTGTAAACTTGCCCGCAGCTGCGGTCGTCATCAAGGGAACTCAGGTGTACAGTGCGCAGGAAGGTAAATTTGTTGATCTCGGGATCCTGGACGTGCTGCAAATCTTTGGCCGTGCCGGTCGTCCCCAGTTTGAGGACACCGGTATTGGTATGATTTGTACCACACAGGACAGACTCCACCATTACCTGACGACTGTCACGGAGCAGCAACCGATCGAATCCAAGTTTTCTACGAAACTCGTGGACAATCTGAACGCTGAGATCGCCCTTGGTACAGTCACGTCGATCCCCGAGGCTGTACAATGGATTGGATACTCGTACCTATTCGTACGTATGCAGAGGAGTCCAATGAGCTACGGCATTGAGTGGGCCGAGATCAGAGATGACCCTTCGCTCGTCCAAAGACGGCGTCAGCTGGCCATACAGGCAGCTCGCACTTTGCAACAGAGCCAAATGATCGTCTATAACGAGGTGACTGAGGAGCTTCGCAGCAAGGACATTGGCCGCATTGCCAGCCAGTACTACATTCTGCACACCAGCATCCAGATCTTCAACACCATGATGCGCCCTATGGCCACGGAAGCTGATATTCTCAAGATGATCAGCATGAGTGGAGAGTTCGACAACATCCAATCCAGAGACTCCGAAGAGAAGGAGCTCTCCCGCCTGAGACACGATGTTGTGCCTTGCGATGTCGATGGTGGTATCGATACACCCCAGGCAAAGACGAACATTTTGCTGCAGGCTTACATCTCGAGGGCTCAACCGGAAGATTTCGCACTTGGAAACGATCTGAACTACGTTGCTCAGCAGGCTGGTCGTATCTGCAGAGCCCTGTTCATGATTGCCTTGAATAGGAGATGGGGTCACCAGTGCTTGGTTCTGCTTACCCTCGCCAAGTCCATTGAGAAGCGCATCTGGCCGTTCCAGCATCCCCTGCATCAATTTGATTTACCCAAGTCAGTGTTCAACCAGCTTGACGCCAAGGACAATCTGTCAATAGAGACGATGAGAGACATGGAGCCTGCGGAAATCGGCGGTCTCATCCACAATCAGAACGCTGGCAAGAAGATTTCCCATATTCTCAATAACTTTCCGACAGTCAGTGTCGAAGCCGAGATTGCTCCTCTCAACCGCGATGTTCTCCGCATCAAGCTCTTCATCGAGCCTGACTTCAGATGGAACGATCACATTCACGGAACGTCCGAGTCGTATTACATCTGGGTTGAGAACTCCGAGACATCGGAGATCTACCATCACGAGTTCTTCATTCTCAATAGGAGGAAGCTCCACGACGACCACGAACTCAACTTCACCATTCCGCTTTCGGATCCCTTACCCACTCAGATCTATGTGCGAGCTGTCTCCGACCGATGGCTTGGTGCTGAGACGGTGACCCCCGTTTCCTTCCAGCATCTTATCCGCCCCGACACGGAGAGCGTCTACACCGACCTCCTGGACCTGCAACCGCTGCCCATCAGCGCGCTCAAGAACCCGGCACTCGAGGAAATATACGCCCAGCGGTTCCAGTTCTTTAACCCCATGCAGACGCAGATCTTTCACACCCTCTACCACACGCCTGCTAACGTTCTCCTCGGCTCTCCCACAGGCAGTGGCAAGACGGTCGCGGCAGAGCTGGCCATGTGGTGGGCTTTCAGGGAGAGACCGGGGTCCAAAGTGGTCTACATCGCGCCCATGAAAGCCCTTGTACGCGAGCGTGTAAAGGACTGGGGAGCGAGGCTGGCTCGGCCTCTGGGGCTGAAGCTGGTCGAACTGACAGGTATGATTTGCGTGGTGCCAAGCCTGAATTTTCCACTGACGACGTCCCCTAGGTGACAACACTCCCGACACTCGCACGATCAAAGATGCCGACATCATCATCACCACGCCCGAGAAGTGGGACGGTATCTCTCGTAGCTGGCAGACGAGAGGCTACGTACGCCAAGTGAGCCTCGTCATTATTGACGAGATTCATCTACTGGCCGGTGATCGTGGCCCGATTCTGGAAATCATCGTTTCTCGTAAGCGCAATAACCTGTCATCAGCAGTCCAAGTATCTGACCTCTTTAGGCATGAACTATATTGCGGCATCTATCAAGAATTCTGTGCGCCTTCTCGGCATGTCGACCGCTTGCGCCAACGCTTCGGATCTGGGCAACTGGCTCGGCGTCAAGGAGGGCTTGTTCAACTTTAGGCACTCCGTCCGCCCTGTCCCCCTGGAGCTCTACATCGACGGCTTCCCAGAAACCAGAGGCTTCTGCCCGTTGATGCAGTCTATGAACCGTCCGACTTTCCTGGCAGTCAAGACACACAGCCCCGACAAACCCGTCATCGTCTTCGTCCCCTCCCGAAGACAGACGCGCTTGACTGCGAAGGACCTGATTAACTACTGTGGCATGGAAGACAACCCACGCCGCTTCCTCCACATGGACGAAGACGACCTGCAGCTCAATCTCGCTAGAGTTAAGGACGACGCTCTTAAGGAGGCCATCAGTTTCGGCATCGGGCTCCACCATGCTGGTCTTGTCGAGTCGGATCGACAGCTGGCCGAGGAGCTTTTCCTGAACAACAAGATCCAGATCCTGGTCGCGACCAGCACCCTCGCCTGGGGTGTTAACTTGCCCGCCCATCTCGTTGTGGTCAAGGGCACGCAGTTCTACGACGCCAAGATCGAAGGCTATAAGGACATGGACCTTACCGACGTCCTCCAGATGCTGGGACGGGCCGGCCGGCCGCAGTTTGACAACTCGGGCGTGGCCCGTATCTTCACAAAGGACGCCAAGAAGGACTTTTACAAGCACTTCCTCCACACCGGCTTCCCTGTCGAGTCGTCCCTGCACACGGTGCTTGACAACCATCTGTGCGCCGAAGTCTCGGCCGAGACCATTGTGACGAAGCAGGACGCCCTGGACTACCTGACGTGGACCTTCTTCTTCCGCCGTCTGCACAAGAACCCGTCCTACTACGGCCTCGAGGTCTCGGCTGAGGAGCACAACAGCATCGCGGCGCAGACGCTCGCCAACGACTACATGATCGACATGATCGACAGATCCCTCGACGAGCTCGCGCAGTCCAGCTGCGTCGAGGTTTTCCCCAACGGCGACGTCGACCCCACCCCGATGGGCAAGATCATGAGCTACTACTACCTCTCCCACATCACCATCCGCCACCTCGTCAAGCATGTCAAGGCGCAGGCCTCTTTCCTCGACGTGCTCACGTGGATGTCCCGCGCCACCGAGTACGACGAGCTCCCTGTCCGCCACAACGAAGACCTCATCAACGAGGAGCTCTCGCGCAACCTCCTCTTCCCGGGCAGCTCCTTCGGCCTCCCTATGTGGGACCCCCACGTCAAGGCCTTCCTCCTGCTGCAGGCGCATATGTCGCGCATCTCTCTCCCCATCACCGACTATGTCGGCGACCAGACCAGCGTCCTCGACCAGGCTATCCGTATCATCCAGGCCTCCATTGACGTCACCACCGAGCTGGGCCACTTGACCACCTGTCTCGAGTTCATCAAGCTCCTGCAGTGCGTCAAGTCCGCTCGTTGGCCTACCGACCACCCCACCTCCATCCTCCCGGGCGTCGGCGTTGACACCCTCAAGTCGGACAAGTCCGACCTCGGCCTCGCCAAGGTCGCCGCCCTCGCCGCCTCCCCGGGCAAGGTCTCTAATCTGGCAAAACAGCTCTCCGTCCCAGCCCACCAACAGCCCCGCTTCTCAAAGGCTGTCGCCCAGCTCCCGAACCTCGCCGTCTCTGTTCCAGAGGCCACGGCGCTGTCCGTCATTGTCGACCTGCGCCGTCTGAACCCGCTAACGGAGCGCGACGCTCACGTCTACGCGCCCCGCTTCCCCAAGCCCCAGAACGAGGGCTGGTTTGTCGTCCTCGCCGACCCGACCCGCGACGAGGTCATCGCCGTCAAGCGCGCTGGCTGGTCCCAGGGACCCGGGCGGAGCGTCGCCGTCGGGTCCAAGCCGTCGTCCCGCGCCAGCCTCAAGGTCCCCGAGGCTGTGCAGGGCCGGAAGCTCGAGGTCATTGTTGTCAGCGATGCGTACGTCGGGCTGGAGTACCGCGTCGGCGTTGACGTCCCCTCGGCGCCCGTCGTGGACGACGACGTGGACAAATCCAAGAAGGCGCAAGCGCAGCAGGGCGACGGCAGCGGCGCTTCCCGGGCGTGAGAGATGTGGAGTACATGTCAAGCATATATGCAGACCTGGCAGAATGTGAATCGAGTTTGGTATTAGATGCGGCCGAGGCAAGAGAGATGCTATGATGCCGATGAAAAAGAGTGCTACATGATGCTTGCTACTGCTGTTGGCGTTCTCCTTCGCCAAGGAAATGGCCCCCCTTCTCCTTTGCTCTCCCTGAAATGGAAAACCCGGAGACCAGAACCAACCGAGAAAAGTCCCCACGTCTGTAAATGGAGCCTTGGAAGAAATGGAAAACCCGGAGACCAGAACCAACCGAGAAAAGTCCCCACGTCTGTAAATGGAGCCTTGGAAGAAATGGAAACCCAAAATAAAAAACCACTGAACAATGAACAGTGCCCTCTCGCGAGAGAAGTTGTCTCCTTTCCATGTTACACAAAAGATGAATAAAGATTCGCAAGGGCATCCTCACAAAAGAGGGGGAATGGCCACTCGTAAGCGAGGCATGAGCACGCGTATGAAAGAAGGATGAAAACCCAGAACAACCCAACTCGGATCTCAAAGAAGCCAAATAAGAAAAGAAAAGGAAAAAAAAAGAGAGAGAAAGAAAACACAGTCCCCTTCCATTGATTGTGCCGTTATCCCGGGGAGGAAAGAAAAGAAAAGAAAGCAATTGCAGCTTCCCAAATATGAAAATGAAAAAAAAAAAAAAAAAAAAAAAAAAAAAAAAAAAACGCCATCGCACCATGCTGAGCTATCCGTCCTAAAGAAAATACGTCGCTTTCCATGTTTCGTGTTCATGTTGGGGGGTGGAAGTTGTTATCGTTAGCGGTTTGAGTGTATCCCGGTACCAGACCGGGGCCGTCGTTACCAACAGATTGCTTCTCCCTCTCCCCCGTGTCTCTCTCTCCAATGCCAATGTTTCCTTCCATGTGCAAGGAGGGATCCGCAAAAAAATAAAGTGAAAGCATGCGTCGTTATCGTCGTCGTTGTCGTCGTCGTTCGTCGGGGTATCCCATCCTTTCGTACCAAAAAGATCCCGATTCCATCAGTCCCGTCCGCTCGTGGCATGCCGAAAGCAAGTTCGAATAAAAATAAGGGGTGGGGGGAAGAAATGCGCATGAGTCCCCTCCAGCTCCCTCGAATTCTTTGCTCAAGAGTTTCGTGGTGAAACTGTGAGAACCACAGACATAGATAGAGACCCTCCTCCTGGTTCCAGCATCTCTACTAAGGAACGGAACAAGTCTGGTGCCGCTCTCAACAGCACTTTCTCCTCGCCTTGCCGGCCGCCTCGTCGGCGTCCTGTTCCGTCCCGCCCTGCTCGACCGTCACGGCCGGCGAGAAGTTGGGCGAGAACAGCCAGCTCCGCCTGTCGCGGCCGACGCGGAAGCTGCCCCTCGGGTTCATACCGTCAAAGTAGCCGCCGTCCATGCCGGCCTCGTAGCTAGGCGTTCCCGGCGTGGCCATGGCCAAGAGCAGCGCCTGCTGCATCTTGCGGTTCTGCTCAACCAGCTTCCGCGTCACGACGCGGAAAACCTCCTCGACGCCCTCGCCACTCTCGGCGCTGATCTCGTGGCATGCGTCCCAGCCGACCTCCTGACCCCAGAAGCCTGACGACCGCTTGGAGCTCGGGCTCCGCGGCTCTCCGCCAGCGCCGCCGAATGTGCTCGTGCTCTGGTGTACCTGGGACGATGACTGGCGTGGGTCGGAGGAAGAAAGAAGAGAGGGCATGCCGTTGGGGGTAGCGGTGGGTGGCGGCGTGGAGGCCTGCCCAGGAGCCAGGTTCTCGGCGACGTACGCTATGCAGCGCTCAAAGGGAACCTCGCGGCGGGAGGGGTCACGGGCGACCATGTCTGCTTTCGTACCGACAACGTGGAGGACGACGTCGCCAGGAAGGTTCCGGCGTAGCTCGGTAAGCCAGATGCCCATCTCGGTGAAGGACTGGGCGTCGGTGATGGAGTAGCACAGGATACAGGCGTTGGCACCGCGGTAGTAGAGGCGGGAGATTGAACGGAAGCGCTCCTGGCCGGCTGGGACAGGGAGCGGTAGGTGTTAGTCAATGTTGCGCGGTTGCGGAAACGGGTAGGCATCAAAAGGGTTGCAACATACCGGTATCCCAGATCTGTAGGCGTACCATGGTGTCGGTATCGGTGTCAACGACGCGCTTAGTCATGAAGCTCGCGCCGACGGTAGACGTCGTCTGGGCCGGGTTGAAGGAGCCTTTGCAATAGCGCATGACGAGACTAGTCTTGCCTACATTCTGGGAGCCGAGGACGACGATCTTGGCTTCGAGGGACGACATCCTTGGTCTATCTCGGAGAGAAGGTGTTTGTAGGAGGAGGGAGATGAGGATGAGGGGGGGGGGGGAAGAAGAAAGCGCGGGTTGCGCTCCTTTCCGGAATGGTCGGTCGATCGATCGGTCGGAATGTAGCCAGGCGGATTCCAGTCACTTCCAGGGGCTCGATGGTGATGCGACCGAGGTGGGCGGTGGTGTAGGAGTAAGGGGAAGAGTATCTGGAATTCGGTGAAGGAGATGAGGGAAAAGCGAACGTTGGCGAGAATCGAAGTTTTTTTTTTTTGTTGGAGAAAATGGGGAACACACTCGGACGGGAGTGGCTGTCGTCCTCGATAAGTGACCTTTACGATAATGTGGTTCCGGGGTCAAGGTAAGACGACCTTTTGGTTTCGAGGCTCCCAGAAGGTGGGCGAGGGACGTAGTGATTGGGCGATGATGCGGCTGCTCCGTCTACAAGAATACCTTGGGTAGTGCCGTTGCGCATGGACAGGACAATAGCCTTTGCTTTTTTCTTTTTCTGGGTACGAGGCCCTCTTGTTTCTTACATAAAAGATGATTGGATGTGCTGGATCTAACCGTGGTCACGCCGGCGCCAGGTCGAAAACGTAGGCAACCACGAGGTCAGTGATCGGCCGATGGGTACGCGTGGTTAGTGGCGGCGGCAGCGGCACATAGTCGTGGTGGTACGGATTGGGGACCAATGCTCTGAGGAGGCTCCAAGGTAAGTAAGCAGGTAAGATGTTGAGGTATTGTTGATGATGGATGCAAGAAGTCGCCGAAAAGAGAGAGCGCGATTCGGCTCCGAGGAGACGGGCGGCAGGGGACGGGGATGTGGGCGGTTGTGGTGTTTTTGTTGATGTTTTGATGTTTTTTTGTCTTTTTTCTTTTTGCCCTTTTTTATCTTTATTTGTTTTGGCGCCCTCGCTGCTCGTTTCCCTAACATGGAGGGGATAAGAGGGGAGGATCACGGACGGGGAACGGGGGAGATATGGAATCGGCTTTATTTTGCGGGGCGGCGAACGCGTTGTCTGTTGCTTGCTTAGGCACAGAAATTCGTTCACGACTTCTATTTAAAGCACGAGAGAAACCAGGTGCGGGTTTCGGAGGAAGTGAATTGGAGTTGCACCCTCTCTCTATCCATCTCCCTATCTTTTCTTCGAGACTGACGGCCGCCCGTGGTATCGGGTTAAGTGGCCAACGTTTAGAGGTGGGGAGCCTCTTAGAGTAGAGGCCATGGGTTGGGATCATGGCTACTTATTGCTCTTGCCCAGTTAGTACTAAAGTACTGGTCCCCCCGTAGGGTCGCACAGGTACACAATTATCCATACACAGTGGATCAAGACCATATGGGCATCATGCTCGATACCTCTACACACACAATATAGTGTCCAGAGAAATACCATGGGGGTATCCAGGCTTGCCCAGTTAGTAAAGTGTAGTGCCAAGAGAGACACACGACATATGCGGTCTGCTTCTGATGACTCCAACAGTTCCTGGAGAATGCGGGTTGCACGTCAAAGATGGGATGGGATGGAATCTGGAAGGAAGGAAGGAATGCTGCATGCATGGGCGGGGCCAGCGTATCAGATGTGGACGAACAACCTAGCTTGCCCACAGTTTACATGGCATTGAAGGTAACGTAGTGTAAACTAAAAGGAGAAAACTCGTTCGACATTGAACGTGGAGACAAGGTCTCTCTGCGATGGACGCCGGGTGATTGGGGGAAGGGGGGGGCCGGCTCGCTCAGCTTTCCAGAAAGCGTCTTATCGCTGCATTTCAGAGGTGGTCGCGTGGTGAAGCCCCTTCCCCACCTTTGGACCCATAAATGCGTCATGTCGTCATCACCCGTCGGAGACGCTCCTGCCGTCATGGCCGCCATTGAAACCTACTGCTGACCATTGAGACAAAGAGAACGAGACATGGTATGTTGCCGGCCGATACCCTGTGAGAGAGTAGTGGCATGCACGGCCAAAGCCAATTGAACCGTCCTCGGCATCGCGTCCGATAAGCTGTCGACGTTCCTCTCTGTCTGCAAACTTAGTCAACAGTATAGGTAGTTAGATGCCTGGATACCTCCATGGTATTGTGTTTCTTCTAGAAACCTTCTATTGTGTTGAGTAGCTGATGTTCATACTGTGTTTCTGGATTGGGTCAAGAGTGTTATTTTTTGTGCATCTTTTGAGATTTTGAAAGGGGCCGCCTCGGATACGTACCTCAGTTCCTCTTCATCTTCTAGCCAGCTATTTACCTCGCTCAACAACCGCTCCTCTTCTAGCGGTGTGGCGGCCGTTGATGCTAGTCAAGCCTGGGACATCTCATAACTCTCGCTAGACTACATTTCCAACTCTTGGAGGAACTTGTTTGTTTCATTACGGAGGTCCGTTGCGGATGGGAGGCCCATACAATGTGCTTTGAGAAGCGCGCGCCCATCTCAACTACCGATGGCAATCTCACCTTATTCCCTCCAAGCTCTCGGCCAATCGGCCGCGCCACACTGTTTCACTATCACTTGCCATAGCAGGTCATTTTGGAATACAGTGTAATAAATGTCATGCATCTCGACACATATGAAGAGCAGCAGATCGCACCTCAACAATAGACATTATTGAAATCTCGTCGTCTCATCCAAGTAGGGGTACGTTGTGGAGAACATCATGCTTCTTTATCCAAATTCAAAAACCCCCAACGCCAGAAAATCGACCACTACGCTCATGCAAACGAGTTATTTCCATCTCAATATTCACAAAATTACGTGCACAGTCTTCGCAACACTGGGCGTCCCCTCTGGTGTGGAGACGAAGAGATAGTAGTATCCGGGGAGCAGTATGCCGTAGTCGTCAGGCAGCGTGGTCGAGTACTCCGTACCGTCAACCTTGACGTTGTTGAGCGGGACGCGACGCTGGTCGGTGTTGACCGAGTGCGTGACGCTACCGGTGCGGATCATCGTCACCTCGCCCTGGCCCTCAACACCCTCAACGGTGAACTTGAGTGTGGCCCCGGCCTTGACAGGCTCCGCGCTGATGGCTGAAATCACGGGTCGCGCGGCTCGGCTGCCGTCCTTGTTGAATAGATAGGGAGGCTCAAAGATCTGGCCATCAGCGTGGTCGACCGTCTTGTCGCAGCCGGCACTTGAGGCACCAATGGTCTGAATGTAGCACAGACCACCGCCGCCCGTAAAGACGGTCGCATCGGGCAGGAGGATCGTCACGGAGTGGTAGTTACGCGGGACAGCCATAGGCGCCATCTGCTTCCACTCCCTCGTCTTTGGGTTAAAGAGCTCGGCCACAAGGATACCATCTGTGTTAGTGAAGACCATAGATCTGCGCTGACCACCTGTGATGAGGACCTGACCATCGGGGAGCACAACAGCGTTGGCGAAGCCGCGGGGAAACCCCATATCGGCAACACGCTCGACTTTAGACGGTGTGTTGGGCTCACCAATAGTGGTGATGTGTGCGCGCTGGGTGGCAGGGCTGTCTGTATAGTCAGGGCTGCCGCCAGCAGAAAATATCTTGCCAGCAACAGCATCATACATGACCCAGACACCACACATGGCGTCATCAGTGTCGCGGGTAGCAGCCTTAATAACAGAGCCGGCGCCTTGGATGCCGAACCAGTGCTGGTCTTTGCTGGGGCCGGCATGGAAGATACTGCTGTTCTTCCATCCAAAGAGCCAGGCGTGGTTGTCCTCACGCCAGATGCCCTCATGGTCGTTGGTTAGGATGGGCTCGACGTTGGCGCCAGGGAGGTAGGTCCACGTGTTGGCAACAGGGTCATACACCTCGCCGTTCTTACCCTCGCGCTTGCCCGAGTAAGCGCCGCCAACAGTGAATACCTTGCCGTTGGAAAGGGTGGTCGAAGTCTGATAGCCACGGGCAACCGTCATGTCAGGGCCACGGGTAAACTCGTTAGTGGCGGGGTCGTAGATGCTGACAGCCTCTGCGTCCGATCCTCCCTGGATCAGAATCCGGCCATCCTGAAGCTGCGAGATGCCTGGGCAGAACATGTCATGGCGTGTGTTGGCGACAGTGCGCTGTGAAATGGCGCCAGTGACGAAATTGTAGTCGCCGTATTGGGTCATGCCGGAGGCGCCGCCAAAGGCGTCTTTGCCCCAGGAGGAAAAGAACAGCAGCCTGCTAGGCTCGGGGTAGGACGGGACGATATAAGCAGCAACGGGGATTAACGGCAAGCGGATCAGGTCACCCCATTTTCCCTTAACCGCCGGATCGATGTCTTGAGGGACACGGATGGTGCTGAACCGCTTGTTCTGAACCCAGAAGAGGGATGTCTCGGGCTCGGCAGCCTTGATGTGGCAGACGTTGCTGACGTGGTCGAAAACGGACTTCATGCAGCCCTGTGTGTTTGAGCAGAGCTCCGCGCAGGCCTGAACGGTGGTCACGCCCTCGACTATCTTGGCGCTGGCACCGGTGTAGTCGGTGTTGGGGCAGACGCGGTACTCGGCGTTAGAGACGCGAAGGGATGCTTCGTCAAAGGGGCAGCTGGAGAGGAAAGTGCCCTCGGGCAAGGTATTGGTCAAACGGATGGCGTCGAAGCGGTCGTCGGCAGCCCAGTCCATTAGGTTGTTGCTATCCTTGACGTGGCATAATTTGCCCACCTTGTCGTAAACAGCCCTGCTGCAGCGAGCATCTGAGTTGCAGATCTTGGCGCACTCGAGGGTGGACTGCACATCTCTGACGAGTTGAAGACTACCGCCACCACGCTGGTAGTCAGACCCAGGGCAGACGGTGTACCTGGCGCCGAGGGGAGCCTCCCAGACGACTTCGTTGTTCGGACAGACTGTGATGGCCGCGCTGGTCAAACGGATGGCGTCGAAGCGGTCGTCAGCTGCCCAGTCCATTGGGTTGTTGCTATCCTTGACGTGGCATAATTTGCCCACCTTGTCGTAAACGGCCCTGCTGCAGCGAGCATCTGAGTTACAGATCTTAGCGCACTCGAGGGTGGACTGCACATCTCTGACGAGTTGAAGACTACCGCCACCACGCTGGTAGT
Source organism: Colletotrichum sublineola (assembly GCA_020631755.1). Taxonomy (NCBI): domain Eukaryota; kingdom Fungi; phylum Ascomycota; class Sordariomycetes; order Glomerellales; family Glomerellaceae; genus Colletotrichum; species Colletotrichum sublineola. The sequence goes on along the minus strand of JAHSQG010000005.1, from coordinate 1,926,381 downwards.
CAGACCCAGGGCAGAAAGTGTACTTAGAGCCGATGGGAGACTCCCAGACGACTTCGTTGTTCGGACAGACTGTGATGGCCGCGGATGCGAGTTGTGAAACGAGAGAGGCGGCCGCAACGGCTTTGTATGCGCATGAGCGAACCATGCTGAATCGAGAATGGTATGATCAGAGCGAGTTGCTCGTGTTATAGCGAATGTGTTTGCTCGACGGGGGCAAGTATGAGTAAGTGTAGCATGTAATGAGTGTATTGAGGGTGAGGCACGTAAAAAAAACGAGTGACGTGTACCTGGATTTAGAAACAACACATGGAAAGGGCAAGAAAAGGAACGAGAGGCTGCTCGTAAGATTGCCTGTGAGAGCGATGTGAGAAACAAGAGGCTTCAAGAGAGGGGGGATCAACGGTGGAAGGCCGTTACTATGTAGTCTTGATATGTAGACGTGCCCCCATCCACATGGCATCCACACGGAATCCCATTGCGGTACTCGAGGAAAAGGAAAGGTGGAAATTATGGAGCCCCCTGCTAGACTGCGCCATCGTGCGCGTACGAGAGTAGCCCATACAGATCTGCCGAACGGCGCCGGTTTGTTCATTGACGAATAGCAATGGTTCCCGAGGGTGAGCGTGGAGAGGATACCGGGAGACCAAGACCGGGCGATGTCCGTTACCGTCAGGCGGTTGACCTGGCCCTCGGGCCCCTCCCCTTCCCCTTTGATCTGCCTCGCACTTATCTGCCTGGAGCACCCCTCCCCCCCTATGACCCATGGCTCTGGGTCAGTGGTCCTGGGTGCGTTCATTCGGACTCATGCCGTCATTGAGCAGCATGAGAGATGATTGAGGGCGCTAATTCGTAAGTATAATCAAGTCTAGTATTAAGCTATACTAATTCTAGACAGACTTGGTTAAATCCAGTCTTAGTAGGCTGGAAAATAATAGTGTTTCTTGGAACGCTAGCAATCGTAACTAATGGGCTTATAAAGTGGCGCTTTTCTACCTAGGTAGTGAAAATATCGTCTGAACATATGTGCTTCGTCCGAGCGTTCCATTTCCCAAGGGGTTGCTGGTAAATTGACGGCCTCATTTTGGTAATTTGACAGCCCTCTAAACCGCATTTGGTAAAGCTAGCCAAATTTAGCAGCAGGCGCCACAGTCAGCCACTTTTCCGGAATAACTAGAAATACCGTATTCCGTCACCCTAACTCTAACTAACCTAAACCCTAACCAAAATCCTAACCAACCCTATTACCCTAACTGTAGACTAGATTTATAAAGCAGATTTATAGATTTTTAGTAAGAATAGTTAGGGTAATAGGGTTAGTTAGGATTTTAGTTAGGGTTCAGGTTAGTTAGAGTTAGGGTGACGGAATACGGTATTTCTAGTTATTCCGGAAAGGTGGGGGGCCGTCAAAATACCAAAACAGGGCCGTCAATTTACCAGCAACCTTCCCAAGGCCCGTAAACAAGGTTTCCTGCCGTCCGATGTCTCGAGAGTGACCGACATGTCGACATAAACAGTTCACAACCATGCATGCAGCTAGTCACCATCACCCTGTGCATGTCACCCGTATTGACGTTTCGGTAGGCATGCAATGACTGGCCCTGGCCAAATAAGAAAAGAGGGCTCTGCATCCCACCGGCGGTAAAGCGCATACATGGTACGTGATTATGCTGGCGTCCTCTACTGCTTACTCACCCAATTTTTGGTGCTTTTTTTTTCTCTTGTTTTTTTTCTTGTATGTTTTCCTCCGTCAGCCCCTGGTGTTGAACGTTTTCGTCGAAACTGCATCAAAGTAAAAACTGTTTCGACGATCATTGCCACGTGGACTGGGAGAAGAGAAGACAACCCGTCGACCGAATCTGTATCAGATCGTCCCGAAACACGTGACCTGGCGGTGGTGGTCTGGGAAAGGAGGGTTCGTTGTTAGCTAGCATAGATAGCCCTACCTAAGCTAGCCGCCCGTAATCTGCGTAAGTGGGTAGAAAAAGGAAGATGACCGGTCCAGCGATAATCTCTCGCTGGTACCGAAAATGAACTAGCATAAGGGGACAAGTGAGTTGGTGAGGCGCCTTCCGCACCTCGGAACCCAGGAACCCGACAATAAGGGGGGAGGTAGGTTCTTGGACTCTACTCCGTAGAGTATTACAGTATCGTAGGTAGGAGGAGAAAGTACCACCATCGATCGGATCCTGAAACGAGAAGTTCTAAGGCGCCGATCACTTCAAACTCGGCGTACCCACTCGTACTTATCCAAGGCGGCGCTAAACTGGCCCAAGCCGGCGGGCGAGAGACCGGAGAGCATTCCGCCTCACCAGTCCCACATCCCGCCATGTCTTTTTGCTTGCATCATGACTCGCATCTACATACCAAACGCTTGGCTGGCCGCTGAATCTTCCCCCCTTATAGTCGCTCCCCTTGGCGCGGCTTTACATCGGAACGGACGGTGGATGCGTCCGTAAGCGTGCGCAGTATCCATTGGCACAAAATCAGATGCGTGATGCAGCAGAACAGGATTCGGCCAGGCTCCGGCCGTTAGGAATGGAGGCCCCGTCGTTCCTACGCGCCGGTCAAGCTCAGCCTCCCCTGGGTCACTCGGTTCTTGTACGAGCCCGTCGGACAACCAGTCTAGCTTGGTCGTTGTCGACGCTATTGGCTGGCATGCCGCCGGGTAGACTTCGCCCACCAGAGATGGGAGAGAGCTCAAATGTCAAAGTCGCCATCACGAGGGTTTCTTTTGTCTCCTTGCGAGGTCTAGTGGGTTATGCCCCCCCCCCCCCCCCCCCCCCCCTTTTTTTTTTCTTCCTTTTTCTTTCTTCTTTTCTCTTCCTTTTTCCCCCCCCATTTCGTGGGTGATACGAGGTCGAGGTCGAGGACAAGCGTCCATACTCGGCCGTCCTCTTTCCAGCCCGGCGCATGCATAGGGTAGCCCTTGGCCCCAAACATGGGCTTCGACATGTGAAGGCATGTGAATGCGGGGAGCCGCAGCGTCACATCCTGCTACGCTGTCAACGCCATGACAGACGATCGCGCCCTGAGAGACGGTCCGATGTCACGAGAAGTGAATGGCTCTGGGCCTTAGGGGGTTCAAGGTTACTTGAAGTGTTCCACACCTGCCTTGAGTGCACACGTCATAAAGGCAAGCTGGTCGCACGCAAGATGCCTGAGACAGTTCTTCTCCAGATAGGGGCCATGGATTGCGGAATCGGAGCTGGCATGTTGTGGTCCTCCAAATGCCTAAACTACGCACCAGATCTTGTCTGTAGTGCACTTTGACCGCACCTAACATGAGAAGCTTAATTGCCTCTAGATCCACCCACCGGGCTCGTGACCCGGGAACGTCTCCACCGGTGGGGGGCTCCTCCCCTTTTCTTTCGCATTTACAATCACGTTGTGAGCAGCGGGCATGTCAAAGTCACACGGCATCTGCCATCTTGCGCCGCTAGCAGTGTCCCCGACTTCTTCCACACTGCCTTCTTATCCGTTCCCACGACGGCTCGATACATTGCTGGGCGGCAGATCGAGTATAAAACGTGATCGGACGATAAGAAGAGCTTTAGGGGGGCTCTCTGTGACTGAAGTACCCCCGGTAGAGCGAGGTGTCGGGTGGCCCAGTAACCCCTGTTCTATAGTGAATCTCTATCGTATATATCTGCTTTGCTATTACCTTCTTGAAACCAGATCGTCCTGTATCTGGACGTTCGCCGGCGCCCGCACTCTCTTAATCGACACACAGCGGCGTATTAAATTATCTCTAAATATCCTTGGCCTTCCGTGCCCACGTGCTCTGTTAGGATGCTGTGGGGCTTTTCAATGATTCCTTTCTGACCATTACCTTGAGAAGAAACTTGGCGTACAAAAGAAGCAACATGTCTGATTAATGTGAAGTTGGAACGATGACGATACCAGGGAACGCTACAGACGAACAGTTCTGCTCCTGGCAGAACATCCACAAACATGCCAGCAGGAGCACGTACAGTGTACAAAAATACGCGGACTACATTGCCATGTTTTATAGTGTATAATATCATACATGTGATACATATATAAAGTCTCATTATGTTTCATGCTTGCTCCCAGAAGTCAACGAGACCACGTCTAAGGCTCCATGTATGTGTTCGCTAAAACGCACAAACGCCTCCAAAATAAGTTCACAACTTGGAAGACTTGGGCGCCTTGGGCCTCTGCACCGGCGTCGCCAGAGGGTCGTATACGGCCAGCCCGAGGTTATCCGAAGGCGTGGCGCCGTGGTTGAATAGGCTCCGGGTGTCGACGAGGGACGGGTTGAGCTGGTCGACGCTTGTGCAGCCGATGAGGCGCATGTTCATCTCCATCTCGTCGCGGAGTAGCTGCATGGCGCGGTCAACACCGTCGAAGCCGTAGCCTGACATGGCGTACAGGAAAGGCCTGCCGATGCCGACGCCCTTGGCGCCGAGGCAGAGGGCCTTGATGATGTCGGTCGCGCGGCGCACGCCACCGTCGATATAGATCTCAATGGCGTTCTCCAGACCCATGCGGCGCAGCACAGGCATCGTCTCGGCAAGGACCTCGATACCGGACCGGGCAAAGTCGAGCTGTCGACCCCCGTGATTGGAAAGCACGACGCCCTGAACGCCGGCCTCGATGGCTTTGATGACGTCCTCGACGCGCTGCACGCCCTTCAGGATGATGGGCATGTTGGTGATGGACTTGAACCAGGGGATATCCTTCCAAGACAGGGCGGGGTCGATGAAAGACGAGATGGCGCGCGCAGCGCCCTGGCTCTGGTCCGTGGCCTGGCCGGACTGCACATTCGCGCCTGGGTCGGTGAACTTGGAGCGCATGTCCTTCTCGCGACGACCCAGCTGCGGCGCATCGACGGTGATGAAGAGACCCTTACACCCACGCTTCTCGGCGTGCTGCACAATCTTTTTGGTGATTTCGCGGTCCTTGTTGACGTATAGCTGCATCCACTGGACCTGGTCGCCCTCGGCGGCGTCCATGAGCTCGTCAAACGAGCACGAGGCCAGCGTCGGGATCATCTGGATGACGTTGTGCTTGCGGGCGGCGCGTGTGAGCAGAACCTCACCCTCCGGGTGGCCGAGCTTGCCGAGGGCGGTAGCGGTGACGTAAAAGGGCATGTCGACCTTTGCACCAAGCATGGTGGTGCTGAAGTCAACCTTTTCAACGTCGATGAGGATTTGCGGCCGGAACCAGATTCTGTGGAAGGCGCTGTGGTTTTCGCGCATCGTCTGCGCGAGGTTTTGTGTCAGCATCAGTGGCTCTTGATGCTCTGGCCGTGCGAGGGCGAGGGGAGGACACTCACGATTTCGTCATCGGCGGCGCTCGAGTAGTACCCCCACGCAGTCTTCTTCATAACTCTGCGGGCCACTGCCTCAAAGTCCATCAGGTTGTAGCATTGCGACAGCAGCGGCTTCTGCTCGACCCTTTCCAACCGCTGCAGCTCTTCGGGGTCCTCGTCCTTTGTCTCCACCACTACGGATGCCATATCGACGGGGCCCAGGTGCTTGGACTTGTCGAGGTACTTGTCGAGTGTGTCGGGCGGGTGAATGGGGTCGAACTCTTCTGTCGCATCTTTGCCGGCATACTTCAGAATGATCTTGGAGCCACCAGGGTGCTCTGAAAACTGGCGTTAACGACGACTGAATCGGAAATTGTGGTTGAAGGCGTACTCACCCGGCAGGAAGTCTGTGACATCATACGCTTTGCCCTATCAATCGGTCAGATGTCATCAGGAGCCTCCTCTATTGGAGTGGGACGCTCGGTGCAGCTTACGTGGATAATGACCCAGCAAGAGTCGGCACTGTTGTGCTTCGCGATCTCGTCGCCCTTCAAACCCATTTCCGTTGGCTGTGCGTGATTATTGTTGTGCTATTCCGGACGGATGGAAGTCGTGAGGTGGAAGGTTGCCTCGAGTCGGGGAGGATCCGGGGTAAAGGCCGAAAATTGGTAGATCTTTCTCCACGGGGTAGCGTGGTTTTATGGATGGTCTGCCTTTCTTCTACTCGAATCTAGGGTATTTCAAATCAGGCGGGCCAGGAATAGCAGATCTAAAGTGTGGAAGTGAAGCCGACGCAACCACATAAGCAGAGCAAGAGGCAGATGTCGTTCCGCTAGTCAATCCGGGAATCGGTCCTTTCCAATTAAAATAAGATAAAGTTGCGGCGTATTTCTGCTATATAGTTAAAAATGTTGGGATGGCATCATCTAGAAGGGCGGCGATATTGGGGGTTGGAGAACGGCTGCCGGGGGGGGGAGGGGCCGAAACCCATCAAAGGTCATCAGCTCGCTCTTCATTGTACCGTCCACCACTGCCGTGCCCCACAGTGGCTCCCGCGTCGCACTAGCACTCACCTCGGGTCAATAGGGTGCGGGGTAATATGGCGGTGTCATAGTTGATTGCGCTGTATCCTCCTCTCTCGGTGCATAATACCACCGGCCCAAGACGTATTCCGCGTAACGTGTACATGCACCCACGCGTTCGTCCAGCAGCAAGCCATCGCCTGCGCGAAATCCTCTTGCTATCCTTTGGCTTGCGAGCCGCGGTTTGTACGGCTACGCTTCCGAGGAGGACACGGAACGGAAGATCTGATCCGAGTTGTCCTGCCACGCATGCCTCAGCTGGACCATTCAGTCAACGCCATTCTTGACCAGGCAGAGCCACCAGCCACGAAGATTCAATCTGGGCTGCAGTGGTCGGCACTCAAGCTGTTAAGAGGATTCTACATTTATTTCTCTTGTGGTTGAAGCTTGCTGGCATCACTTGTTTGCTCATATCCAACTGTTCAGTCGGACCGTGGCTTTATTTAGGACGATTGAAACACATATTTATTTCCCCAACTTATAAACCTGGTTGGTGACAACCTTTGCTTCATGATGAGCACAATGCGACTACTGATGCTGCCCTCTCTGTGCTCTTCTTGCAGCAAGTGAAAGCAAGACATGCCGTACAAACCTGGCCACGGCTTCAGAATATTGGTTCAATTATATTCGCCCCATCTGGCTTTCTCTCAATCACAGGGTATAACACTCCGCACCGCCCATCTTGGCAGCCAAACACCATAAAACCCATTGCAAGCCAACTGGCAACCCGCAAAGATACCCGTCGCACCCTGCGCCTGCTAAAATACCGATGGTCGCGGTCCGGATGACACGACGACCTCCGACACGCTCGGCGTCCTCTGCGACGACGCCTTGCGGTTGCTCGCAAACCTTCCAAAAAATCCCTCAGCCCGCCTCCGCCGCTCGCCGCTCGCCATGCTCGAGCTGTCGGACGTCTCGCGGACCGTATTGCTGTCGATGTGCGTTTGCGGGAAGATGCCCCAGACCCCCTTGGTGTTGGTACCGGACCAGCACCAGTGATCCTGCCAAGCCCCTACGTTGCTGTGTTAGCCTTTTCGGCCTTCATCCAACGAATGCCCACGCCTGCAGAGGAGAAAGAAAGAGGAGAAGAAAAATGATGGACAAAAACCCACAGCTGATGTTGGTGATCGTATCCCCCTGGTCGAAGTGCAGCCAGTCCCCGCCGTCCTTTGTCCTCGGCGCAAACTTCCACCTCGCCACCGCCGAGATGTTGCTCGCAGTGTCCATCCGGACCTCTTCCTTGGGCGGCGCCTCCAGTTTCAGGACGTCCAACGGCGCCGACCCAAAGTTCCCCTCGTGCCATCCCATGATCCATTCGCCGTTATACTTCTCCGGGAATACGACCCCCGAAACTCTCGCCCCGTTCGCCAGCTCGAACGCCGGCGTGTTGTCATAAAGCAGCCGCATGCCGTACATACGCTTCACCGTCTGCGTCGCCGTCGCGGTGGGCCGCTGCGCGATCTCTGTCTGCTTGCCCGTCAGAGGGCTTTCCTTTGGCGGCGCCCGGAAGTGTAGGTCGTAATTGTTGCGTAAATTAGGCGGTATTTCAGCCTCTTCGATGACCACGACCCCGGGCACCTGCGGTAAGGGGCGGGGATGCCGTGCCAGGTGCTCAAAGAGCTTCTTCTGGCTGAAGAATACGGTCGCATCGCACTCTTCAAGGGTCTGCTGGGCGTGGACACAGAAAATGCAGCCGTAGAGGAGTTCATCGGCGCGTTTTGTAGCGACGTGGGACTTTTGGAGAAACCGCGGACGGAAGTCTATCTTGCAAGAGAGAAAGTTCGCTTGCTCTAGTAGGTCACGTAAGTAAGTAGCAGAGAACCGGCGTTGGAAGAACTCGTACGTACCTGCGTTGTTAACGTCTAGCTCGACCTGTCTGAAGTCGAGCTCGTACGAGCAGCTGGTGCACTTAGCTACCTCGTGGGTGCCGGAGAACCCCTAAAATCAAGAATGTCAGTTTTAGGCTTGATCAGGTACCATGAGAACTCACAGGCTTTTTGATTTTCTTGACGCCAAGGCCTCCCATAATCACTTCTTTCGCACCCTCGCAAAACCCCTTGTACAAGTAGAAGGAGCTACTCAGCCCGATTCTACAGTCCTTCTGTCGGCTCGAAACCATGGTCGTGGTCTTTGTCACGCTGCTCGACTCCGATTCGACAGGGATCAGTCCTTCGCCATCGTTCACAAGCAATGGCACTCTTTCAATGCCGTCATGAATACCTGACGGGAAGACTGGCGGCATAACGGGTCCCCCAGGTACGGAACTTAGCTGCGCATCATGCCCAGAAGACGAGGAGATGCGATGCTCAGTCACCGCAGGGCTGTTTGAGCCATCATTCCTCCTACTATCGAAGACCGAGCTGTGGAGCGACTCTTGGGAGCGTTGTCTGGACAAGTGAGAGTAGAGCGAGCTTGACTGCGAGTAGCGGTGCGGCACCGGTGCAGAGTCAGGCTGGATCGACTGGTCTTCGCTCACCACACCGAGGGTAGCTAACGAGGCTGCCCGCGCGCCTAGAGGGTTTCTATCCACTGGCAAAATAGGGGATCGTGAGGTATCCTGAGGACTCATTTGGTGATACCGTTCTTCTTCATATAGCACCCTTCCGATCGGCATGTTGAGCTGTCGGCTGGAACTATAAGACAGCCTTCTTATATCCGATGCGCTTGCCGGCTCAGATACCGGGGAACTCATGGTGGAAACGGGCGGCCGACGTTCTATATGGTCGCCTATTGATACATCCAAACCCATTTCGATGGCTGGGCTCGTTTTGAGATCCCATGGGTTTGTTGAGGGAGGCGGCGGCGGTGCCTGAATCTCCTCTACTGTGAGACTCGGGTTAAGAGTTTGGATTTCTCCCTGGAGTTGTCCCTGGGGGGTGCCATGTCTTGTTTGATCTCGCTTCTGCATTGCTGTTGATATGTAACAGTTAGCGAATAGTTATGAGTTGTTGTATTGAGTATACCTACCAGTCGCGACAACCGGAACGATGGGCTGCTCTCGCGGCGCCGCTTCGAGTTTCATCCTCTTCAATATCTCCCCGGTCCGTAACCCAGCCTTTTTGCACAGCTCTCGCAGCTCGACATACTTATCCTTTTCAAACGCGTCCTCCTCGACGGCATCGTCAAAATCCCATAGCATGTCAGTCAACTGTGACCTGTACTCTGCGATCTCATCTACTTCAGTCAGTGAGCTGCTCCAGTAATCTCAATTCGGAGGCCGCGCCTACTGTCATCCTTGAGCGAATCCGTAAAGATTACGCCGTACTCCTCAAAGTGTCGCTCACAAAGCGGTTCAATTATTTTGAGAATGCGTTCGGCGCTCTTTACCAGCTTCTGACTCTCGGAGAGCATTTCCTTGTTGTCGCCTGCGTTCTCAAGTGCGAGGTTGCCCTTTTCCACAACCTCCCTAAAGGGACCGGTCACCAAGTCGGCAACGACGTCCATCGTCGTAGTCTCTACGCGGGGGCGCTTGTCCGACCCAACGGGGTAAGATGACGGTTACGCGATGATGATGCGCAGGTGTAGCGAGCTGGCAGAAGTTTATTCAAACAGACGAATACCGATAACAACAGTTTCTTTCGTATCAGTCGTGCGTGACGACAGGCATTGTTTCAAAATGACGGCAGAGAAAGAACGAAGAGGGGAAAACATAAGATGTCAAGAAACAAAAGTGTCGAGGAGGCTGAACCGAGCAACTAACCCAGCGTCAGCTTTTGGCGACCGAAGACAGCTCTAGGCCGCAGGATGGTCATGGGCGAATGTGGTAGGCAGATGCAGGGCACACCGCATGTAAGACTCCGTCCCGAGACATGCCCTCTCACCGGTGACCCAAGGAGCATCAGGGAGCTACAACTGACTGTGGGCAAGGAAGCCGTGCAGGTGGCGTCCAGTTTGGAGGCATATGCAGGTAAAAGTGGTGACAGGGATGCAGCTAGTTCCTGGACGAAACCGGCATGGTGGTTGATAAACGAGGACAAAGTTGACAAGCTCCGAACACGAAGTTGGATCGATGGCCCTGGGTTCCGAGATAGGGCTGTCTAGCCAGCTGCCACTGCTATGCCTCGGGCAACGTGCTGGGCAGACCCGTTCGACTTTGTTTGCGTGGCACATTCTTGAACAGGGGCCTGCGATTGGCACTCACAAGCGACGGGAATGTTGTCGAGGTGTGAGAGTCTTGGGTTAGCTCCCAAACGCCAGTATGTACGTACCTCTGTGCTAGGCGCATCTGGTGAAAGCTGCACTTTACGCAGTCCAAGGTGGCTAGCGCAGAGGCGCAGTCCAATATTGAGTCCTTCCTCGCAAACAAACCCCCTCAACAGCTTGCTGGAACGACGAGTGCTCATCTATTAAGCCTGAAGGTCTGCCTTGCCCGATAGGTGATGAATCAATTGGTCACCTCTCTACGCTAAATCAGGGTTTCCGATTTTTCCACTCACTTACACCAAAGGATTCACCAGTCATCCTTCCTTGCATCATCGACTCACTCGGAAAGTTTGTGAGAATCGTATTCCAGCCCAATCTAACGACTTTGAAACGTTAAATTTTTGTCTTCCAATTAAACTTATTCGCTAACGATACATGCTCTATCGGACATCGGACGTAGCTCGTGTCTTCGTGGTTTGAAAAAGGACGTGTGGCCTTTGGCTAAAATCCATTTAATCTCACGTCCTATTGGCGTGGCCATGGTTTCAAGCCTTCGTCGAGTTTCCAGAAATGCTCTGGTAGATCAACCGTTAGCCAGCAGCATTGGGTATTGAACGGCGTAAACTTACTTGAGAAATCAAGTTGCGGCCGATTTGGATAGTCTCGCTCATACCTCGTTGGCGAAGCCAGAATCTAGTGCACTGTTAGCTTCTGAGCATAGTTCTGCTGTCTTTTAGGGTGACTTGCGCTTCCTCGGCGCCACCATGGCCCCGAGTTGAGAGTCTGCGAGCCTCTTCCTCCAACGTCTTCAACGTGATCATCTCGGTTTTCTCGATACCAGGGGTGGCGGCTTGGTCCGAAACGCCTTGACCCAGGTTCTCCTCGAGAAGCCTCTTTTTCATCATGAACCGCTCCTTCTTCTCTTTTTGCAAGCCAGGGCTTTCCAGCTTCGTCATGACAAGACGAACAACGAACTGGGCCGCAAAGTAGAAGTGCTCGGCCAGGAGGATGCTCAAGAGCAAGCCCCATGCTTGGATAATGCCGGGGGCGCCATGCGGTCCGCCACCCTTTCCACTGGAGCTGCAGAGGAAGACGATCGAAGCGCTGGTGATGCTACCCAGCCAGGACAAGAAGCCAAGAGCATTGAGCCAAGGACCAATAGAGTCGGCGCGCCACGGGATGGGTCTCCTGCTGCTGATGGCAATCTTGACTGCGTCGGATCTCATCTCGACCCAATTGTTGACCAGGAAACAGCAGGCCGCCAGCGGCCAGGCTACAGAAAAGAGAGAAAGGTAACCGAATTGGATTATCATTTCTCGGTAGTCGCCGGTGACGTCGTAAGTTTCAAGCTCCGCTTCTTTCCTCACTCGCTCCAAGAAAGCAGCTTCCTCAGGATGGTCCTTGATGCTGGTCGCATCGCCCTCCTTGGAGATCTTAGACTGCACCTCCCTGACCTCCTTGAAGACTTGGCGCTTGACGTAAGGGACGATGACCTCGGTAGCGAAGTTTACCACCTGAGCAGTGACGGTGAAGTAAAACATCTGCTTGCTGATTCGGTCAGGGTTGATGACGAATTCCTGGGTCTGGAAATTAACGTCTTTCGGGGTGATCTTCTGCGCAGTAGACCGCCAGAAGTCGAGATAGGGGGTGAGCCGGTCACCAAAAGGCAGGTAGACGAATGTGGTAAAGAACAGAGCCATGTAGGAGGTGAGGAAGTTTAAAACAAACTCCTTCTGGACCAAGGCCGCATGGTGCGCTGCGCATTATCATTAGCAAACATTATGCATACTGGCTGACAACCGTCAAGACTCACCATCGATTGTCTCATAGTTCTCCATTTCAGTGAGTCTCGTCGCGAACTTTGTGAGAACCGTGGAGAAGGTCGGTGTCATGACAACCAAAATCACGGTTGGGAGAAAGGCGAGATATGACTGGAACGGTCCGTTGTATACCTCATTGATGAATATCTCGAGCGAATTGCAAGTCACAATGAGGGTTCCGAGCACCAAGATGCAGGCCGCCGCGAACGGGATCTGAAGCAGCTGCGTCTGCAGACGCTTAATGGGTGAGTAAATCTTGACAGGCTCCCCGGTGACGGGGTCTTCCGCCTGGCGCTCGAACTCGAATTGCGGACGGGGGTGTTGGATGTTGGAGACGCCACGAACGCCCCACTGCACTGCCAGGTCGACCTCCTTTTTCTTCCAGAACTCGAAAAAGACAACGGACCACAGGCAGCTGATAATGGCATAGAGCCACGAGAACTGGCCGAGGAGCACCCAGGCCGCGAAACCAGCGGCGGCGGGAACGGTGAGAAACTTGAAATAGGTGTGCATAAATGCAAAGTAGAAGGCAACACTCTCGCTGAACTTATCGCGGATCTCATCGAGATCGGTCTCGTCCGTCTGGCCCTTTGTGCTCACCCTCTTGATCCACTGCTTGTTGAAGGCGTGGTTGTGCAGCGGGAAGATGCTGTCGACGTACTTCCAGCGGCCCGACTGGGGCGTGATGCCGGCGCCGCCTCCATTCTTGGGCTTCACAATCAGTAGGTATACGAGGCGCAGGCGCTCGGCGTCGGACACGGGCTCATCGCGGAGAGCCTGAGAAAGGTCCTTGTCGGAGCTCGTGGTTCGGACGCCCTGGAGCCAGTCTTGGAGCCGGGATCGGTAGACTTGGTCGTCGAGAAACTTGTCGGCGATTTTGATGAAGACGAGAACGGACTGCTTGTCGCCTCGTCGGACCTCTGTGGTCAGGCCAACATGGGTCAGGGCCTCAATCAGCTGAACGAAGCTCGCCTCAGCATCGGCTCGGTCTGTACAACATCACGCATCAGCCCCGGTGAGCGGAACAAGGGGGTGGTAGGCAGGGGCTGGTTGGCTCACCTTCTTGAGGGATCTTGTAGTTGATCACAAAGTCGACACCAAAGTTGGAGTCCAGACCCTTGGTCTTTTCATTGCTGTAGAGGTCGCTAAAGCTCGCCATAGCTGCAGGTTGGAAGTTCGTCCCAAGACTCTTCGTCGAGAACTTGAGCACGGATGCTATGCAGGTCTATTCAGGAGGTCGATCCGCAAAGGAGATGGGATGCAATCCGGGAGTAAACTGAGGGCAGGACGTTCCTTGATCCCCAAAAGTGTAAGGATCGCGAGGCAGGATGGACCGAAGTGTTTTAAAGCCAAGTTGGTGACATGCAGCCCAGTGGCTGAAGTAATGACGGCGATGTCTCGCTTGGCAGGTTTTTGGTTTTTGGAAGGACAAGAAGCTTGGGTGCGCGGGACTTGAGGGAACCGTCACGTCACCGCGCAGGGCCCGACTTGGACGGGAGGGTTTCCAGGGAACAAGCTCCAGCCCCTCAGCGCCTTAGGCCCAGTGACACGGCAGCGCCATTCCAGGTTTGGCGTAGCAATGAGCGACTGGTTGGCGTAGCCGGGGCAGCCCGGCCACAAACTGCTGCCCCCACCCAGCGTGGCCGTCCTCCCCTCCTGTTACATAAGCCCTTGGCGTCCGAAGCACTTGGCTTATTGGAGCTAGGCTCACTACGTACCTAGGTATTACATGGTCTTGCTTGCACTACCTTACCTACCTAGGTACCTACCCATAATCCATAGAGAATGTGTTTTATTATGGCTTGGCTTACTACCTATTACATAGATAGTGTTACTCGTCCTACAATGCACTCTTCTAGTTACCCATTCCAGCTACACCAAAAGATACAAGCTAGTTCAGCCTCAGCATACCCAGTTTTCCCCGATTTCGTTTCGGCGAATGATCAATTCTCCAGTCAGAGGGTGCGGAAAAATGAAAAACCCGTGTGACGTCCGTCGTCCCCACCGTGCCAACTACCGGCCGATCCTCCATCGGGTGGGTAATGTCATCGGTAGTGGGGTTTCAGCTCGAAGCTCCCTGTCCCATGTGAAGGTCCGTCTAATGTGGCCCCAACCTCCAACCGACCTCAACGCCAGCTCACCGTACCTCACCCGCCCTGTCACAACGTCACATATAAATCGCGTATAACTTCAACTGACCTCTTCTCGACAAGGCACTCGGTCAAGGTTTTCTGAGACAAAGAGACGACACTCCTCTTGCTTCAGATGGGCCTCCTCACAGCTATCGGCCTCCGTCGCAATAACGACTGGGAGCCCCCAACGCTGCTTGACTCCCTCCTCATCTCACCTCTGTACCTCATCATCACCATAATCTATCGCATTGCACTCTTTCTCCGCGGCCGCCCGTTCGTTCCACCCCGCGATAAGCCCGCCATCCGTATCGTCTGTATCTCCGACACCCACGACCATACCAACGTCGCCATCCCTAACGGAGACCTCCTAATCCACGCCGGCGACCTCACCAATGCGGGAACCGCCGACGACATCCAGGCCCAGCTCGATTGGCTCGCCGCCCAGCCCCACCCGCACAAGATTGTCGTCTGCGGTAACCATGACAGCTACTTCGACCCCAGCGCCCGCTTAACCGAAGACCGCGGCAGGACCCTCGATTTCAAGGGCATCCACTATCTCGTCCGCGATTCTGTGACGCTGGAATTCAAGGGCGGGCGCCATCTCAAGATCTTCGGCGCCCCCGACATCCCAGCTTGTGGCGGCTCGGAGATGGCCTTCCAGTATGACCGCGCATCACCGCCCTGGACGAATACCATTCCGATTGACACGGACATCTTGATTACTCACGCACCACCTGTCAGTCACCCCACATCTCACTCGCAACCGAAGGTATTTCCTAACGCATCACAGAAAAACCACCTAGATCTGGGCCTGGGTTGCCCCGGCCTCCTTGAAGAGGTCTGGCGAGTACGCCCGAAGCTGCACGTCTTCGGCCACGTGCACTGGGGCCACGGCCGTGAGGCCGTCCACTTTGACGAGTGTCAGCGCGCCTACGAGGCACTCTTATCCAAGCGACCGCGTGGCCTCATCCGTGACTTCTTTCCGCACTCGGGCTGGATAAAAGCTCTCCGCGTGGTAGGTTACGCCGTGCACGGCGTTGTGTGGAAGTGGGTAATGGTTGGGCCCGGCGGCAACAACAGCAGCCTCATGGTGAATGCCGCCCAGATGTACGGAAACACAGGACGGTTAGGGAACCCGGTCGAGGTGGTGGATCTGTGACCAACGGATATCTCATTGCCATCTGTATAGGACTAGTACTAAGAATTCATGCGCCCGTTGCGCTGGTGTGGTATCATGACGATGTCTATGCTAATGAACGTGTAGAAAAGGATAAAGGGAAAAGAAAACGAGATAAAATCGCAGTAAAGGGGAGGGTAAGGTTCAAATGCTCCGCCAAATGCTCCGGGAACCAGCCCCACCGATCCGCCAGTGATGCCTAGTACCTATCAAAGGAACATCAACACGAAGCGCACCATTGCGATGGCTACTCCCAGACGCACAGCCCATACATGGCCCCCGCCCGCTGCGGCACTGGTCAACACCCGTGACGGTTCGGGTATCCCGGTAGGGCCTCCGGGAAGGACCAGGGTCGTCTGCCCACCCATCGGCCAGTATCCCGTTGCCGGCGTCGTCAACGGCGCGGCGGCGATCTGCAACGGCACCGTCAGCGTGACCTGGCTTGTGCCGTTCGCGCCGCACGCGTCGCAAGAGGCCACCGTCGTCATCAGCGGCACGTGGACCGCCGTTGGGTCTCGGTCGCCGCAGTACTTTTTACACATGAACACCAGAATCGTTGTGGGGTACTCCGCAGGAACCAGGGACGCGGGTTCGGTCGCGTAGACGGTGGTGTACGTGATGGTGGTCACGAGCGTCGAGGTCGAGGGCGGGTGCGGCTCGGGGTCTCCCAGCGGAGGCGCTGGCGGCGGCACGTCGTCAGAGGCGCGGCCGTAGACGGTGAGTAGGTAGTTGACTGGCGCAGCACGGCGATGGAGGTACATGAGGCGCGAAGGGGCCGGCGAGACATCGGTGGTGCCGCCGCAGAACTGCACACTGTTGCCCGGGCAGGGGATATTGCAGCGCCCGCGGTCCGCCTCGGCTCTGGTGTCCGGGTCGAGGGCTTCCGCGCAGAAGCATTGGCTAGAGCGTTGGGTCATCAGTACCGGGCTCGTCTAGGTTCACTAATCGGGTTGGGTGGATTCTTACCTCCCACGGACGGCGGCATATTTACCAGGCCTGCATAGATCAACACACTTCTCGACCGTCAAATCCGACTGCGATGCTCTGAGCAAGAACGTCTGGAACCCGGTCGTGGAGCCGTAGCAGCCGAGGTATGCATACTCGCCGACGGTGGCCGGATCGCGCCCCGGGACGATCGGGTCGGTGGACGGGCTCGGCGGGGCGGTGGCCGTCGGGCCCGGCAGGTTGCTGCTGCTCATAGTGGAGACGAGCACGGTGCCATTCTGCGTGATGCTCGTCATCATGGTGGCGGGATTCGGCACCGTCATGTAGATTGTGGACGTGACCTTGATGGTCGTTGTCGTCGTCGGCTCCGCTGAGGCTGTGCCATTGACGGCGGCGGTCTGGTACACGTCGATGTAGTTGACTTCCCAGTATCTTTTCTCCATGTCAGCCGAGATTTCCGCTGTCAGTACGTGACGACTTACGCGTTACTGAAGGCACCAGGGTTATTCGCCACGTATTCGACGCAAGTCGGGGCCCGTTGGTCGCAGGTGTCTCCGTCCCTGCCCCATATGGTGGCGGCATAATCACCACAAAAGTTCTGCTCGTCAGAACCTTGCGTCAGTACATTTATTCTTACTGCAAAAGGCATCTTGGCTCATGAAAGCCTCGAGGAAACTCCACGCTCCCGCCACCATGGACTTACCGTCTGAACTACAATGCTCATATCTCTGAAGTATTTGTCCACCTCACAGCTCGAAGTCCCGAAAAGCGCCGACGGCAGGCCCCATGTAGACGGATCGGGCTGCTTGGCGATGATGTCCGGGGGGATGCCCTGCCGTGGCCAGTGCCAGATGCGGATGGCCTCTGAGGTCCACTCGAGGGCGTAGACGCCGCCGCCGACGGCGTTGAAGGAGTCACCGTAAGTGTGCAGATGCGACGCAGGGGGCAGGTAGTTGCAGCCGGCGTTGTTGGTGGTCTATTTGGCGCACGTCAGCGAGAACCGGGGGGTGGATCGGAGGAAGAGACGAGGAACGAGGCCTACACCTGGACTTTCGCAGTCTCGAAGGAGCGGTTCGCCGGCGGCTTGTGGTGCGTCCGGGAGGCGGCAACCTTCCGTGCTGTTCTTATGTCAGCCTGGCGGTCACGATGATGGCCTCGGGAGAAGAACGTACGTGTGTCCAGACAATATATTCATAGTGGCCTGGTTCGCGCCCTCAATGATATCGATCTCGCCATCATCAGGCCAATTTGTACCGTACATCCAGACTTTCTCCCGATCATGTCAGCCGACGCACCTCATCGCCAATCAACTCCCCCGTGGGGGGGCTGCAAGGGAAGAAAAGTCCCCCTTCAACTTACATGCTGGCCACAACCCACAGACGGATGGCGGCATGTGCGCAAAGTCCCCGATGAACAGGCCATGATTATATTGCCTCTTGCTCTCCAGCCTCAAGCTCGGTCGTCCCTCGTTCAGGCCGTAGACGTTGGTGTTGTCAACGCCTAGCGTCACGGCCTGCGTGTCGGGGTTGATCGAGTAGAGGCCCTTTGCTAGGGCATCGGGCTGGCTCTGGTACCTGTTGCGCCCCACGGGTTGTCATCAGCCAAATATGATCTTGGTCTCGGCTCACTCCCCTCGTGGGTATGTGTCGGGTTCTAGACAAGGCCTTGGGAAGCACACGTACCTTACAAAACCATTGGACGGATCATCGTAGTTGATAAAGTTGAAGTCGGAAATCAAGTTGGCGCCAAAGTACGAATGTGATAGGCCGTAAGCCATCTTTCCCTGGCTTTCTTACCCGCCCTTTTTCACTACCTCCTTATTCTCTTTCCAATGTCAACCTCGAAAATCAGGAAGGGAGCGTGTAAGTGATCGCCGTCCACAAGCTGCGAGAGAAGAAAAGAGCGAGCGAGCGAGTGAGAGAGAGAGAGGCTTGTAATTGAGTATCAATAGAACGAAAGACCTCGATTGTTAGCGGCAAGAGACAGAGAGAGAGGGAAACGCCACTACAGACTTGCCCGTCGATATTCCTAAGACCTCCGTCCTTATAACCTCTCGCCCTCGCCATATCCCTTACACCGATCCAAGCACGGCATCATCACCATGTGCGAACCAACGGGGACGACGAGGACGCTAGCTCGGGTTGAACACACCATCATCGCCCGCCCTCACATCTGGCGAGGAATGCCACGCCGACGCCTTCTGGCCCTAGAGGCCCAAGGATCCCAAGACTTCCTCTCTCCCCCTTCCAGCCTCCTTCTTGTTCGAGCCTCTTCTGGAAAGGTAATGCCTGTTTCTCCACGTACGATACGTGGCCCGCTGCTCTCAAACAGTCAAAAGGCAGAGAAGACGCGGCTCTGGATCAATCTAGCGGAAGGAGGGAGGAGAATTCAATAACAGCATCCCATTTCAAGAAGTACAGTCCGACCAGAATTACAACCACCCCGGTCCAGAGGAGCTCCAGGACAAAATGCTTCCAAGAAAGAAGCAAACCCTCAGGTTGAAGCAGAAGAAGCAAATAACCGGAATGCTGCGCTGCTAGTCCGGAACAAGTTGCCTCCTCTGCCAAGACCTCCGAACGAGGGGCAAAACATCATGACAGGCGGTCGCTCGAGCTCGAGACCGAGGCGGAAGGGGTTAAAGAGTGGGGGGGGGGGGGAACGTGCGAGGCCAATAAGTATTCCCGGAGGGCTTGTATCGAATGCCACGGCTCGCAGCGGTGGGAGTTGAGGAAAGGGATCGGCTTCGAGGCGTGTAACAAGACCCCTCCATTCCAGACGGTGGAGGCGGCCCCAGTGCCGCATTCTTCACCTCGGCCCTTGCTTCCCCCCGGTTTCCGACCTGGAAACAAGATACAGTCATCTAGATCAGAGCGGGTATTATTCGTGTAGTAATATACGGAC
Source organism: Colletotrichum sublineola (assembly GCA_020631755.1). NCBI lineage: Eukaryota > Fungi > Ascomycota > Sordariomycetes > Glomerellales > Glomerellaceae > Colletotrichum > Colletotrichum sublineola. The sequence goes on along the minus strand of JAHSQG010000005.1, from coordinate 1,906,906 downwards.
AATGACAGGAGAAAAAAAAGGAAGAGAAGAAAAGCCAAGGACCATGACCCAAACGCCCCGGCCCAATTCTATTTCCGGTTGATGCCCACCGCCTCTAAACGATCCCTTTCATCGATGCATGATCCGATTTTGTCCCCGGAAAAAGGGAGAATAACCCGGTCTTCCGCGGTCGTTGTGGTAGGTACCCTTACACCATGATCCTCCTCAGCCCCTCCATGCCTCCCAGGACGCGCCGGCCAGTGACCGCGCACCGGCCCTGCCCGCTCTCCCACTTGCCCTCCTTGTCCCCCATGAAGTCCTCCTGCATAGGATGCAGGCCCTCTATCCAGCGGTGGATGCACGTGTAGCAGTAGACGATGCCTGTCTGGCACGCCGTCGGCGTGACGATGGCGTCCTCGCAGATGGGGCACAATGACGAGTCCTCGGGCGCAGGCACCGTGTAGATGGGGAGCAGCGATGGTGTCGCAATAGGCGCCGTCTCCGAGGCCGGAACAGCCGCCTTGTCGTTGTCGCCGTCATCATCGCCGCCATCGGCAGTAGCCTTCTCCTTGCCCTTGTCCTTGTCCTTCTCGGCGCCGCTCTTGGCGGCGCCAGCTCCTCCCTTGCCACCCCCCAGGCCCGACACAACTGGGGGCGGGAGGTCCAGCGTCTCCGTCGCCTTGCGCGACAGCTGCTTGGCGAAGTCGGAGGCATGCCACCACTCGAGGAACTTGAGGGCGAATATGCTCATGGGCAGCAGCAGCGACAGGCTGGAGAGCAGACGCGGGCCCATCTCGCGGGGCGACAGCAGGGACCGCCAGCCTGGGGGCGCCCCGTTCCTGCCACCACTCGGCTTGTTACCCGTCAGTGCGTCGATGGCCTGGTAGTCGGCGCCCGTCATCCTGCGCATGCGCGTGCCGATGAGCCACAGGAACGGGTTGTGGTACTTGCTGTTGTCGAACAGGTACGCCAGGTTGAAGGACAGCAGCGCAAAGTAGTAGGCAGCATTGACGCTCGGGTAGATGTTGCGCAGGAACCAGCGGTAGTAGTGCAGGAAGCGCTGCTTAATGGTCGGGTTCGGCGGCATCTGGGTGTAGGCGGCGCCGAGCAGGGCGCGCGGGGCGTTGACCTCGTAGCCCTCGTCGAGCTTCCGCCGCAGGTAGGGGATGCCGACGACGACGGCGAGGTTCATCCACACATCCTTGCTGCTGAGCTTCAGGGTATCTCTGACGACGCCCGGGGCGGCGGCGCTGGCTCGGGGGATCTCGGCATGCAGAGCCTTTTCGCGCTTGAGGCCGTAAAAGTTCTCGGTGAAGCTGCCGCCGCGGGTCTTGAGATAGTGACGCTCGACGACAAGCATGCATAGGGCGTAGAGCTCATCGAAGGAATTAAGGGCGCGTAGGAGGTAACGCGGGTAGCGCTGCGTGGCGATGGTGAGGAGGTAGCGGATCGTCGGCGGGAGGAGGGAGTTGAGCTGCTGTTCCGAGATGAGCTCGAAGAGGGAGGGTTTCTGGTCGTCGAATGAGCCCCGGAGGGCGGTCATGAACTCCATGGCGGAGGGTCGCAAAGGGGCATCGGAGTGGTGCGATCGGGTTGATTATCCGTTGTGGAAAGCGAGGGGTAGGTTATCCGGGCATGGCGATGAACCTGTTTGTGGATTGACGACTGGCCCCCCGTCGTCGGTGCTTGGTTTGTCAGGATTGGGAGGTGAAGGGATTTGCCGAGGCACTTCCACTAGCGTGCCGAAGATAGGGGGCGCAGAACCCGGGGAAGCTCAGTATGCGGGGCGGCCATTTCACTATTACGGAAGGTACTTGGACCCCCAAACCCGGTATGAATTGGGATGTGAAATCAGATATGGGGACTTATCTCAATGGGGCGCCGCACCACTTGTCTGTCATCATCGTTTATATAGGTAAATGGGTCTATTTCTTTTGCATGTCTGTATACTTCCTTCCCCCCATTGACCATCCTGTATATTTTTATAGTATTGGCTGATTGAATGCAATGTCCAGGTATCGATGTAACCGCGGTACCTAGTTTTCGAGAAGAAGTACCCTGTGCTTCTACACGAGTTTTCCATCCGGAAAGGCAGCGGCGGCGACGGTCTGAATCGTGGCGGCGACGGTTGTGTAAGAGATATTGAGTTCCGTATGCCGCTTCAGGTCTCAATCCTCTCGGAGAGAAGAGTTATTGCACCTTAGGGTATGGCGGGTGGCGACGAGGGCAAGCGTGGTCTGAATCTGTGGATTCGCAAGGATCCAATCGATGGAACGACCAGGACTATCAGTCTGGGCGGCAAGGCGACGACGATGATGAACGTTGGTGATAGAATCATTGTGATGACTCCTGGCGGTGGTGGGTACGGTCCACACCCCAAGAAGGCAGAAGTGAAGGAAAGATTCGGGGTTTTCAAGATTGGAGATAAATTTGCCTCACATGCGCCTGCGAGAGGGGGGGGGAGCGTCTTTCAAAGAGCCGCGACGGCAGAGGGAAATTAAGATGCATGTATGTCGTTATATAGGATGATACACGGGACTTGGCAAGCTAAGTGGCCGCTCGATTTAATGTGAGGGCCTGAATACGGAGTTGCATCAAAGTATAGCCCAGATGTAACCACTGCATACGCTTGGATTCCGTGATGGAATATGCTTGAAGTCTAGCGCTCTGATCGAAGCTGTGCCTGCGCTGAGCTATCATGAATAGCTATCGCTCAATGCATTGTTACTGCAGGGAGCTTAGTCCAAGCACGAATCACTGTTTCTAGTTCTCCGAGGCTACCGCTATCTTTCAGTAACAAATCCCTTACTGATTCTCGTAATTCAGCTAGGTATTCAAGTGATTTACAGGTAACCCTGTTGATTGCTCAAAATAAGGGTTGGCAGAACAAATAGAAGTATCCTCGTAGCATCCGGAAGTCTACCGAGCATGCCTCCGTTTCTGTACCTGGAGTTTTATCTTCCAGGGCAGGGGTTGGAGCGATGCCAACCATGCGGATGGGCAAAACGTTGATGGACCAAGGGACCGATGTACACTAAACCACGATGTCCAGTGCGCGCGCAGTGATCGTCTTTATGACCGAGACGGCAAGGTTTCAGGAAATAGACTTCACTAAGAAGATAGGGAAGAGAAGGGCAGAAGGCGGGCAAGACGGACGTAGAGACCAAAGTACCAGAACAAGCATGAGGGAGTCGCTCCAACGGGCTTATTATAGGCTCTGCCTACACTTTACCTTGGCTTATTTAACTAAACCTTAGCTATAGTAAAGATTGTAAAGAAGTAAGGGAATATAGCGTAAATTTAAAATTAGAAAAACAAAAGGTAATAAGTTGGTATATAGCCTGCCTAAAGAATAGGCGAGGTTAAGGTGATTAAAGGTGCTTAAAGGTAATGCTCACTAAGCAAGGGTAATTAAAGCTTAAGCAAGAGCGGCGTTGCTAACTAACCGAGCCCGGGCGCAACTCTGCGAGGCGGAGCTCCCATCGGGGTTCCTCCCGCGCTGCCCCGCGTGGGGGAGCAGCCCCTCCCAGGTTGTTGCGGCTCAGATCTGAGCTGCCTTGAGGTTGCCGCCGCCGACCTGGAAGCGGCAAACGCGGTTTCCGAGACAGCCAGAAATGGCAGGGCTCTGAACACTTGGAGGCAAACACGCAGTAAGGTGACAACTCAGTCGTGTATTTCAGTCATCCGCTCTCCTGAAGATACTGCCGCGTGCAAATCAGCAGCGCACTTGGCGACTATGTCCTGAAACAATGCTGATCTATCTGTTTGCTGCTGCAGCTGTGTCTTGAGAGCAAAGCTTGCTCAACGCACAATTGGTAGACCCTATCCTCAGCAATTCATCTCTGTTCGCGTTCTGCAGTTGCTTGCCTAATTAGTTTCTCCTTTTGCTGGGCAAGCCTCACATTTTCTCCCCTGAGCTAGCTAATAACAGCACTAAAGCTTGGTTCTTAATTAGAGACTAATATAATGCTGTCAAGAGACACGTTCTTGCTACATGCTAGTACAGCTTCAAATAACTCTCCCACTTTGCTAGATAAGAGTTAGAAGGTACTCCTCGCCGGGTAAATGGGGAACCCTACTGTGAACCACATGTGCCTGGCGCCCAGAGCCGGGACTGTTGGATGCCTACAGCCAGCCGTGCCTGTGGCGTAGCACGCAGTGCAGTGCTCCGCGTTAGCAACTGTGCAGTGGGCCAAGCAGGGGGCCTGAAATAAGGCTAAGCACTCAGCTCAGGCTTTGATCACCCTGGCTCACCCCTATATTACATTTTGCTCAGGTTAAAGCAGCGCCAGCTCAGGTTCCACACCCGAAACGGATTTGGAAGGCAAGGTCTGTCGGGGATGACTATTGAGGTAAATTCCCTGTCTCCTTCTCAGGATACCCAACGTTCATTTCATCTTGATGAGTAGATTGCATAAAGACAGCCCGCCCATCTACACATAAGATAGCTCTCTTCAAAGCCACTCAGAGCCGTCGAGCAGCTCCTCAACCGATTTTTTTTGGATCTCGCCTCTAGCCAACGCTCTCTCTCAATCCCGTATTCTGCACCATGTCCAAAGAGGTACCAGCCATATTCAAGCCCGTCTTTGACGCCAAAACGGGCGAGGAACGGATCAAGGCCTGGCTTGCCCTCGACGAAGACGATGCAGGCAGCTTCAAGTCCGGCGTACGTTTCTCACTCCCCTAAGTATTCCCATATCACACCCAACCCCTCCGAAGAGACGCGCACCGCGATGCCGCAGCTAACACGGGCCAGAGCTGGATGGGCGCCCTGAGCCCCTCCATATCCCTCCTCTCTACGTCCCTGACGCCGACCCCGTCAGTCACCTTCGCCTTCACCGTCCGCCCGGAGCACTGCAACCGTTCCGGCAACCTCCACGGCGGCGCCGCCGCCACCCTCTTCGACGCCCTCACTACCATGTGCCTGGCCCTCGTCAACGACCGGCCGGGCTACTGGCAGTTCCTCGGCGTCTCCCGCACCCTCAGCTGCAGCTACCTCCGCCCGGCCCCCGCCGGCGAGGAGTGCCTTGTCGAGTGCGAGATCGTCCAGGTCGGCAGGCTGCTGTGCCACCTGAGGGGGACGCTCCGCCGGAAGCGCGACGGCTCCGTCTTGGCCACGTGCGAGCACCACAAGTTCAACACGGATCCGCCGCCGAGCAAGCTGTGAAGGGACGGAAACGGTTTCTTTTTTCTTTTTTCTTAAAAAATAGTTCCTTTGCTTCCAGAAGATCTCTTGTATCCATGTTATAAAATCAGTAGACTTGTTACATTGTGTCCACAATAGCGAAAACGAACAATATACATTCGGAACCTCTGCTGTCCGCCCGCCCGCCCGTCACTGATCGACCAGATGGTGCCCATGGAACACGAGGTCCACGAGGTCCGGGTCCGGGGCCGCCAGCGCCATCAGGTCCTGCACCAGGTCCTCCTCGCTCATGTCCTCGTCCTCCTCGTCCTCGCCCCACTCGCCCACTACGTAGTCCTCGTCGTCGTCGTCGTCGCTCGCCAGCTCCGCGTCGAAGTCCATGATGGGCATGAAGTCCTGGAACGTAATCCGCTTCTCGTCGTCCTCCCTCGGGCTCGGAGCCCGGTCCGACACCTTGAAGAAGCCGCTGGGCCCGCAGGGACCGTGGGGGTCGTAGTCCCTGTTCGCAGTGTGAGGAAACATACAGAGCGGTCTCGTTGCCATCGGCAAAGAGAGGAAGGGTAAAGGGGAGAGCGTACGTATCAAACCAGTGTCCCATGACGCCGCGGGCTGATCCGATGCCCCCGATCTGGATCCCCTCGCTCCGCCACCGCGCGTGGCCGTTGAAGACGGAGAATGTTGTCCACCTCACCTCGCCCTCCTTGGTCAAGCGCACGGTGCCTTTCACTGCTGATCAGAATGAGAATGATTTAACGACCACAGCCGCCCCCTCGCCCGTTCGTTCCCCTCGGGCAACAACCGCGAGGCAGGGCGCGCATCGCAACAAAGGACAAGGAAATCAAGCGAGCAACGTACCTCGGAGGTTGGAGCTTGCGTTCTCGTCCCACGAGTCGTCTACAGACCGCGTGACGCCGTGGAAGTGCACCACGGGGAGCCCCTTGCCGTCGTCCTCGCCGGGCGGCTGCACGTCGGTAACGTGCACCTTCATGACGATGATGCGCATCGCCTCGCCCACGTCGAAGGGGGGGCGCGGAACGTCGCGCGGCGTCTGGTCGCCGATGGGGAAGTTGAAGCGGAAAAAGTCGTTGTAGTCGACGAAACAGATCACCTAGTTCGCCCCTCGTATGTAAGCAAGTGTGTCTCACCTCTCCGTCCATCAAGTCCGCGCTTGAGAAGGAAGACTCACCCTCAGCCACGTTCCAGCAACGCCATACGGGTCCTGCAGATCCAGGTCCTGAATCCCCCGGCTTGGCGACGGCACGTAGCTCTTCGCCCACGACCCGGCGAACGGCCTCTCCCACAAGTTCGCAAACACCCTCGCCGTCAGCTTCTGCAGCCGGATGTTGCTCCCAAGCACGATCATGACGGCCTCAAGCTTTTCCCAATCCACCCGTCCCGACCCGTCCTCCATAAACGGGCCCCACTCGGTCCTGTCCGTGTTCTGCCGCAGGTCGTACACTTTGGCCGCGGCGTATGGGTACACGCGCGTCGACCGCGTGCGACCGTAGTTCAGCAGTGGCCGGCCGTACAAGCAGTGCAGCTTGGCGCTGCGCTGGTGCGTCTCGTTGGGCACAGACGGCAGCCGGAGCGATTTCACCTGGTCGCGCGCGCGCTCGTAGATGAAGGAGCGGCTCATGAAGGTCAGGCGCGCGGGCTCCTCGCGGAAGATGCGGGCGAGGGCGGCGGCATTGCGGGAAACCGCGTGTGTACCGGCGTCGTTCTGCGTCTCGCCCGTTGACGACGCATGTTTGAGAAGCCTGTCAACGGTATCGTACACAAAGGGTAGTTCATGAGCCTAGCATTTGGTGCGCGTTAATAAGCCCTCTGGCCTGGATGCGGCGAAGGCTTCACTAGAGAAAGGCATCGGTCTCACCTGCTCGTGGACTTTCTTGTCAGCGCAGAGGATTTCGAGCCTGACAAAATCATGCACTTCCCGTTCCCAGTCTAAGTCATCATTAATGTGCGGGGGTGTATCCTGCAACCGCAGTTAGAAGGCCGATGCCAGCTTCCGTGATGGCTAAGCGATGAGATCTCATACCAGGGTGCTCAGATAAACGTCTTTAAAAAGTTTTTGGTTCCCCCTTACAAAGTCGTGCAGGAACCGACAGGTGCGGGGGATACGTCCCAGGTCCCGGGGACCGAGGCCCGAGAATATGTGATGCAGGATCTCCGCCGGCAGCAAATTGAGATGAAGCATCCCGTCAGGGTTGCCCATCGTCATGTCTCTTTGCCTCAGCAGGCAGCTTTAGCTGTGTCGTTCCGAGTCGCGAGGGGTTACAAACACAGTCGGGGTTCGACAGAGATCTAGTTCGACAAGCGGGACGCTCCTCGGATTTGGCAGCGGGCTTGAGGGTTGTTGGTGAGAGGTGCGAAAGCCAAACGACAATCGGACCGGAAGCTTAAATCTACGTCGCCAACCTGGTTGGTAGGTCCACGCACTCGGAATGTGCGGGGAAGATTGGGGAGTTGTGCGTCGTGAACCCGCGCGGTGCTAAAAGGGCGGCCACTGGAGGGCTGAGGTAAGCTCCGACTTGCGTATCAGCGCAGTGGGGACTGGCAGCTGGATGAGGCAAGTTCATACCGTCACGGTTCGCCAGCTGAGTTATGCTCTCTCTCTCTCTCTCTCTCTCTCTCCTCTTCCAGCCGCTCGAAACCCCAGTCTTTATGCTTTCTTGGGCAGCACATTTTGATCTCTGCTGCACTGTCTAGTCATCCAAGTCCACAATACTGACAGGACGCAGCAGGTAGTGTAGACCACCTAGTCTAATACATCATGACGTACCTAGGTACATAGACAGGATAGTGGTGCGCCCCCACACGGCGTCCGGAAGGGTCGGTTGATGAATCCACTCGGACCCGGCGGCGGTAGGTGCGGAAGACGGTGGAGTCGGTGCATCAACACTCCACAGCCATGCGCGGGCAGCTCAAGCATCGGGGAAGGCGGCCATGGCAGAGGCCAGTCGACTTGGAATATAAAACCTCGCTGGTTGCTTTGCCTTCTGAGAATCTCTGAACGAGTTGTCAACAACAGATGGGACATAACGTTCCTGGTTGAGGAGCCTCAACCGGCCCAATCTCATCTTCCGGCTGTTCCGGCCAGAGGACCACTTGAAAGATTGCTACCGCCTTTCTGTATGCTAACCTACAAAACTCCATCGTTTACAGCACTTAACGCACTCCGTGATTCCCGGGATGCATCGCAATCAACTCCCGGAGTAGCCCCTCCATCTTCAACCTCCCTCCATCCAATGCCCTCCTACTTGGGGCCCGGATAGGTGGGTTATCTCTATTTTTCGAACCTCCCACACCTCATATCCCGTGTCAAGGCCCGCTGGAGGCTGTCATTCCAACGGCTCACAGGGTCGTCTAACAAGGAAAGGGCCAACCGAGCCGTGCCATTAGCGAGTGGGCAACCATGGAAGAGCAGAAACTGGTTTGTGATCAACAAAGGCGTTTTCATGAAGAAAATGTACTCTCTGAGACACGATGTCCCCTGTTTCCGCACCAATGCTGCTACCATGCCACAAACAAAACGTGACGCTTTCGTGAGGAGCGTGTCGCAGGGGTATAGATACAACAATGCAGCATATAAGAAAATGCACAAGTAATTTGGCCATCTCGGCCTCGTTCCTCCCATGCCAGATTATCATCAAGGCGTCCTAATACCCTCATATAAATACGATACCGAGAAGAGGTTTATTTCCAAGTCGAGCCCTCCCTCCTGACGTCAAAGCACCGCCATACGTATCTCCCCCACCGAGGGAAGATGCCCGCCCCTTTCGAAAAGGGATCCGCCATCTTGTCAATGCGGCTTTGGTTTCATTCACATCGTGACGGCTCCAGTGTTCAGCTGAAGACAGTTGTTAAGAAGGTTGGCACCCTCATGCAAGAGCTCCCAGCGTGTGGTTCCAAACGAATCCTTCAGAACCAGCAACAGCGCAGTGTTGGTGTTGACTCCTTTCATAGTTTTGAGATCATCAGGTGAGCTCGCACCGCCATATTTTGTCAGGTATTCCCGCATTTTGTGCACCTGTTCCTGCTTAGTCCCCGGTACCGGTGTCCCAGGGCAAGGCCCTTCAAGAGCAAAACCGTAGCACCAGACGACGAGGGCGGCAAAATACAAGACCCACGGTCTGTTGAGGAGCACATCGTCGCGCGCTGTATAAGGCTCGTCGTACTTGTAGCCGTTGGTCTGCGGCAAGTGGCCCCCGTCAGGCATTAGAACGGAGCTCAGAAACTTCAGTGCATAGAACGTAGCGTCCCGGGCTTTGGCCGACGGCGCCCAGAGATCTTTCATCCTTCTCTGTGCGCTGTTGAGGTCCTGTTGCCCAATGGCCCTTCCCAGAAGCCTTTTCGCCCTGGCAAAGATTTGGCAGTCGACAATGTCAACGTGCATCGCCATGTGAGCAAGGTGATGCAACACAGTTCGGCTTTCAAAGACAACGTTGGCATCGTTCTTCTTCGCAGAGTCGTACAGGTAAGGATCAGAAGACCCTTCTGTCCTCGTCAGAGACATGTCGAAATCTTCCTTCCAAGCATCGAAGGCTCTGGTAAGAGTACCTCGCCATTTGTCTCGGCCACCCAGCGCCTGAGACACGCCACCGCCAAGTACGTTGACTTGAAGGTCCCTTTGGTTCATGTGCCAGCTGACGCTGAGAAGACCAGCCATGAGAACCATTCGGCCGAAAGGATTAGTTTGCACCCCTTGCCCACTGAGTGTCCGTTTCAAGCCTTCCAGGAAAGAAAGGGGCTTGACCCCGTTGGACAGGAGGTTGGACTCAATCCTGCCGACTTCTGCACCACTCGTGGCCTTCCAAAGAGCGTCATCGCAAGGCAGTGGCAGCCTCATTTCATGAGTGACCATCACCGTGGAGTGTCCAAACATTGTGGCGTGGATCGAGTCGATGACAAATGCTGCAAAAGCAGCCCGTCTGGTCGACTCGTTGGTAATCCAGTGGTTCCACCATTCATCTGCAGTGTGAGCCACGCCTGATGTTGAGGAGTGGCGGGAGCCGTTCGTCTTGTCGTCTCGAGGATTGGGTGGCGAATCGAGGGATGACTTGCCAATTAGCGACCGTCCACGGCGCATCAGGGTGATGGTTGTCGCATGATGGATATGGGCCCTCTCATGCAGCTCTCTCGTCGAATACATCTTCTCGTAGAGCTCGAGGAGGAGAAGTGTCTGGAACACCCACAACTTGGCGGGCGGTCTGAAGTTCGGGTCCATGAATATTTCCCATCGAAGATGCCAGGCCAAGAAGTTGGACAACTGCGCCCCAGCCTTTGTGACTTTGTGTCCGTGGGTCTTATCGAGGCAGGCTGCGCCGATTGTCATCATTGCAAGGAGCAGTAAGTTGGGTGTTCTATCGGGAGAGAAAGTCGGTTTGTGAAGAATGGGAATCTGATCGCTGAAATGAACCCAGTACGACCCAATGTATGCCTGCATCATTCGTTTGCTGAGCATGTGATCGCCATCGCTACGATCGCCCTCCAGGATACTGTCACGCTGCCGCAGCGCTGGAGCTTGGTCGTTCTCGTGAAACCTCTGGTTGATGAACTCGTATATCTCCTGGCTCTTTTCCTCGGAGATGGTAGCCTCTGGAAGGTTCTGATCGAGCAGGTTGTTGACGGCCATGACCTGCTGAGGGCCCGAGGGGAAATAGCCCGCCGCCACACCCTCCGTCCCAACATATGGGACGCTGTAAGAGTTTTGCACTTCTCCGTAGCTACGCATTGTTAATCAAGCTCGTGACTCGACATACACGCACAAGGTATACACTCACTTGTTTACGTACCCTGGAGCTACCATGTGGCCCATTGGCGAGCCTTCACCTTGTTGCGTGTTGAACAGATAGGCAACGAAGTCTTCGGGGATCGTGACATATGGCGATTTGCTCAATATACTGTCGCTTCCAAAGACTGGGATTGTCCCGGGCATGGACATCTGGTCGAGCAGCATCATCTCGCCGGATTGCTGGGGATGGCCCTGCTCGGAGTATTCTGCAGAGGTAGTCGGCACATACGTTTGACCCTCGCGGGATCCGTCACCCGCACCGTTGGAGAAATCGGAGGGCGGTAGGTTAAAGGCCGGAAAGTTTTGTTGGTTGGTGTACGTCACAGGCTGAGGGGTGCTTTGCGGTTGGCCGTGATAGCCGTTTTGACTTGGGGTTGGGGACATGTAGGCCCCGCTCGCTTGAACTGTCGGCCCCGGCCCGTTCGGCGACTGCTGCGGAGGCCGGTGAGCCTGGAGGCCCCCATAACCATTGTCGTGATGCATGTAGCTGTCCATGGAACCGGGATGCGGGCCCATAGGGTATCCGGGGGGAGTATTCGTTGCCTGGGCAAACGGGCTACCAGAAACATCTTTGGGAGACTGATACTGCATCTGAGCCTGCCGGACGTTGGCGAACGCAGTGCCCGGTCGACTAGTCTCGGGCGAGGCAGATCCCGGCAAAGGAAAAGAAGGCCGATCCGCGGTAGGAGACAGATGGCTCATCAGTGAATCTTTGCGATTCAAAGCAGACCCCTTGGCTGTGTGGCGGTCTCTATGACGGTTACACAGGTCGAGCCGCACAAAGGTGCGGCTGCAGTCAGGAAAGTCGCAAGCATAAATTTGCTTGGGTGTGTGGTTCAGCTGGTGACGATATCTGAGAAATGGTTAGCTAAATAAACAAGTAGTCGCCAAACCTGCACATTCAGACATACAGATGCTCGGCCCGGGAGTAGCTTTTCCCACAGCCGTCCTGGGGGCACTCGAACTTCTTGTCCAGGCCTTTGCGACTCCTCCGTCTCTTCCTTGCAGGGCCGCCGCCATCCGAGTTGGAAGAGCCAGCTTTGCCTTCGTCCCCGTCGGCCTCATCATCGTCCATGATGTCGACGTCCTTGTCTTCAGAAGCTTGCCGCGGCCCGCCCTGCCCTGCCTCGTGTTCCTCTTTGATAAAGTGTCCCCGCGGTTCGTGTTTTGACGCCATTGTGGCAGGGCTAGTGGGAGACAGAGAAATCGAGGCTTTGAAGTTTGTGGAATGTGCGGGCAGAATAGAAGTCATGGTTTCACAACTGGCAACTTCTTAAACTAGGTATCGGCAACTGCCAAAAGTAGCATGCGGTGTAGGTCCTGTCGCGACTGGACGAACAATCGCTGCAAGACGGCGAACGGTTTGGCGGCACGCACGCCTAACCGGTGAAAAGTGCGGGGAGTTGTCGATGAATCTTAGCAAGACGGCCGGAAAAGCAATGATACTCGGCCCAGAACGGGCGGCGTAGCGTTGGTGGGATATCAACTGACGGGTTGATGGGTCCACAGGACTTCTCGCGTGATGCGCGTCGGGTTCCGTAATGTAAACTTGCGCAGAATCGTGGTGGCTGTTCCTGCGTACGGGGCCTCTCCAAAGCCAATTGGAGAGGGTATTCAAAACATGACTGAGAGGGAGTGTCTCCCGCCAGCAAAGTCAACGGTGACAGCGGCGTGGTTAAGGCGACGGGGTGAAGAGCACGGAAGCGAAGTCGAGTCGGCGGACGAGAGCGCTGTCTAAGAGGAGAGACTCCTTCCTCAGTTGAGGTATAGGCACCCTTGAGGCGAGATCAGGCAAGGCGAGGTAAGCTGTCGAGGGGGGTTAGGTGGTTAGCAAGTGGATTTTGGTGGAGATCGTGGTATTAATGATGGGCCTCCGCCTGTTGCGGTAAAATGGACGAGCGCCGGCTGCATGACAGAGCGCGAGAGGAAGGGGGGGGTGGAGGGGGGTGGATGTTAAAATTAAGAGATGGCAAGGTTGCAGGTTGCGGATGGGAGTGGACCAAGGGACCATGGGCCGTGGACTCAAAGCGTTGCGTCCGGGGGTGTAACGACAAAGGGCCAGGCCTGCCGTCGAGATGAGAGCTAGGCAGGGATCAGGCAAGCCCAACGCTATCTCCGTCGCTCCGTGTGGCTAGGCGGAAGAGAAGGAGAGTGAACGGGGGGGAGGGGGGAGGGGGGGAGGAATAAGAAAAAGAACATTGAGCTCGTGGAAGGTCCGGTCTTCTATATTCGATCGAAAGGGTTCTCTGCGATCATCTTCTGAAAACCAACCCGATATACAAGCAAGAAGAGAGGTGGGAGAAGCAGATGCGATGATAGGTGACGATAGAAAAGGAGTGTGATGAGAGGGCGCAAAGGGGCAAGAAGAGCATCATCTTATTCTCTTCTTCCCCCTCTCCTCTTTTCTTCTTCTTTTTTTCCTTTTTTTCTTCTCCCTTCCTTGCTGGGGAGGGACGCCGCCAGTTGCACACGCTTCGCACAGCGGTTCAGCCTCTAGAAAGCAAGACAGGGAAACCATGGGCAAAAGCGTCACGGTAGACCGGATGAGATGGTGATGTACCGGGTACGCCTAGCCGTGGTCGAACTGAGTGCATTATTGCAGGGGTCTGGTCGTGCACGCCATGTACTCCAAGCTCCATGGTGCCTCGGCCAGAAGGGCATGATCCCTTGGGGCGAAGCGAACCGAAGCGAACCGTTGATGTGCGTCCCTAAGGGGATCCTCAGCTAGCCCTCAAGTTAAGGTAGGTACCTCGAGTTTGGGGCCAGTGACGGAGCGTACGTCGGTGTGCGCCGGTGACGAGTGCAGTAGCTGAAGCGGTAACAGGAGTGGTTCGGCCTTGTTTGGTCGCATGCCGTCCTGTTGGAGTATCCTTCCCCGTGAAACTCAATCATGATGCAGCGTCCTGATTGACGGTGTTTGGCGAAATGGATATGATGACGGCCCGTATGCCATCCGCCGCCTCATGTTTTGACCAGCCCCAAAGCTCTTCAGCTAAGGAGTCGGTTGGAAGTAGGAAACGCGATGAGACGGAAAGAAAGTCCATGAAGGGGCGGGACGCCACAGAGAGAGAGAGAGAGAGAGAGAGAGAGAGAGAGAGAGAGCCGAGGGAAAGGAAATAGATGCGACATACGGGAGAGCGTGGGTTTTTCTCACCTGAAGATTTACCTTGCCAAGTTTGATTGATGCAAGGACAAGCGGGACGAGACGGTGCGAACCAGAAGAGATGAGATGGGGCAGGTGGTAGGGCCGTAGCGTCGTGGCAGAGCGTGAGCAGAGTCGGGGCACGCAAATGCAAGATTTCTTGATGCTTCTCGAGTCAGGGGGGCGAGTACAATGTTTGGTTGTTGTCGTTGTGGTTGAAGAAAGCTGTAGAGTTGACCTTGGGGGCCTTTAGCCTGCTTGCTTGCTTGCCTGCCTGCCTACGTATCGTGGTTGCGCTGTGCGTGGTTGGTGGGTGGTATGTGGTGTCGTGACGCCGTCAGTGGCACCAAGTTTTGGGGAAGTGGATTGGAAGAGGCATTCGAGCGTCTGGACGAAGGAAGAAAGAGACTACGGAGTACGAATGTGGGGGGTCTCGAGTCTTATGCCACCTCCCGCCCCCAATCCCACTCGCTCCTCTCCCTCTGAGCCCCGTCTGTCTCGACCAGTCTGTCTCGCTTCTCCTCCCACCTCTCCAGGTGAGCCGACCGACGTGAGCAAGCAGCCCAGGCAGGGTCTAGGTGTGTGAGGCATGGGGCGTGATGCGATGCGATGCAGTGCAAATGAGGGCCCTGTCTTGACCTGCCGTCGGCCAAGCAGCTTAGCTCTCATAGGCGCGATGGAAGGGCCCTAACCTGCCAGAGGTGTGGTGGACCACGCCTTGGGTACCCAGGGTGCTTTTAGTGCCTTAAGCAATATGGGAAAGCCGGTTAGAATGCTGTTAAGACCGCTCTCTCTTCGCGTCCTCCGCCCCTCCCACCCCCCCCCCCCCCTCTTCCCCCTTGGCGATGTCCGAGGTGCACTCGTGGAGGTGGAGGCGGAAGCGGAGGCGGGGGCGAGGTACACCGAAGAGTGGGCGAAGGCAAAAATAAATAAAAATAAAAAGGGGTGGAGAGAGAGAGAAGCCAGGCAGGCCGAGTCGACGGTTTCCTGGTTTGAACTGTGGTGTGGTCGGACTGTCACTTGACTCCCGTCGACTTGACGGTGATGGTTGTGCCTGTGCCCAATTCTCTTCGCGCCTGATCGATCTCGAGTATTCGTAGTCCGTCTCTCCAGTGAAGATGCAATCTCCTTGTTCCTGTCTGTGCCCCGAACCGGAATGGCGGTGATGCTGTCGCGCTGAATGCAGGCCAACCAATATCGAAACATTGACAGACCGTGTAAGCAGACGGACGCCCAGCTGGTGTTCGGTACCCTTCGCGAGAACCCGACGAAAAGTTGACAAGTGACCAGCTCTGCATGTACGTCCCTGCAACTCATTATTTTTTGTCGTAATGGAGGAAAGCGACATATCAGTCCGAGGCAACGCCGCTTTGCGTTGTTTATTCCCGCTCCCCCCTGTATTTTTGCCAGAATTTTATTTCAAGGCAGAAGACGGCTCTCTCATCATGGGGTTGGGGCCCATGCGACTTGCGCCGACTTTGCTGACCCTGACTGGAGCTCTGCTGCGTAAGAGGCTGGACTGCATCTGGCCTGTACCTCACAAGGAGTAAATATCCAAATCAGGCCGGGCGGACCCGGTCGCGAGGCACATACACGTTAGTACGAAGAAGCCCACTCTCTCTCTCTCTCTCTCTCTCTCCCCGTCACATCGCTCGCTCTGTCCTTCGCTCAGCGAATATTAGTCGGCAATTCGCCGTAGTAAGTGACGACATTCCAACAATCGCAATTCTTTTCTCGTGATAGATCCACATAGTCTCGAGTAGCGAAGTTACAAGGCGGGTCACACAAAACCTGCTCCGACAATCGCACCTCGGATAACCGTTGGTTGGCCGTTGACCATCGTACGACGGCTGCCAGAAGGCAAGCAAACGACAATGCTCGGCATCAGAGACCTTCAGTCTACAGACGGGCCTCCGTACCCTGGAGGGTCATCATCTTTCTCGTGACCCCTCCCCTCCCTAAAAAAAAAAAAAAAAAAAAAAAGAAGAAGATCTCACCCGAGCTCTCATCCCTCACCCTATGACAGGCATACCCATGCGGACCGTGACTGGCGTGGTGGCTAGCCTTTACAGGGATGGTCAGCGTATGAGTTCGCTTGAAGAAGACGAGACGTGTGGGGATGGCGGGCACGGCATGGAGCTTGAGCTTTGCCCATCTGGGGGGGCGCCATCCCCAACCTGCGAGCATGGGTACGTGCATCGGCTACTCGTTGCCAACCTGAGGACCTGGGTTGCTCACAGACGGCGGTGCTTATGTTCGACAGTGATTGCTCTTGCTAGTTTTCACGACCACGCAATTTGCTTCGAGGCCCCTTTCCTCTCCGAGATGACTGGGTTACCAATGGTGCGAATGAGTAGCCGTATACGGCGGCGCCCGCGCGCGAGAACGAGAGGCGAGGTGGCGTGGGGAGAGGTAACAGGGAGAAGGATGCTGAAAAGGGAGAAAGAGATGAATGGAGAAGTGTGAGACTGACTTGAGGGCTGTTGACTACCTTCAAATCTCAGGAAAATGTCAGGGTTTCAACTCTCCATGCCAGCCTTGCGTGTCATGATTATTCATTCGCGCGTTCCGTCGCAGAGAGCCGGCCTACCGATCCGGTCATTGCGTCTAAGCTGTCAGACGAAGCTTAGATTGCTCTCCTGCAGAGCTTGAAAATAATCACGTACTAGTAATTTAGCCACGTCACGTAGGTAGCACACTGCTCCAATAATCTTTCTTTAGCGGCAGCTGCCATGTTTGTTATCAGTCGTGTGTCAATACCCCACGCTTTGAGGCTGAAGTGCGCAATTCATATCAGGAACAAATGCCGCGTTCTCGGGTCAAGCCTGGATGAATCTTCTTCGTTGACACCAGCTGCGTCGAGACATGGTGGGTGAACTTTTGTCGTTGTCCGGGCATCTCCACAGTGTTGCTCATAAGGTGTGTCTCGGCGTGCTACCAATCTGTCATGACGTTCCGGGTTCTCAGTAGGGCATGACTGCAGCTTCGGCCAGTAATAGCTGTACTCAACTATCGTTAGCCATTGAAATCTCCTCTCCTTGGTATGCTACCTCAGAGCTAGGTGGAAGGTCGACAAGCTCAAACACCTCTCACGAGGCTAAAGCGCTGCGCCCTTCGTGCTTCGTCTTCTTCCTCTTCCTGAAAGACCCTTTTTTGGCGATCATACCCCGCGCAGGGTGGGGTGTCCGTTCTCCACCCCATGAGGGTGTGTCGAGCGACTCACAAAACCAGAATCTCCTCGGTAGTACACCTTGATGCGACCGACCACAATCATTGGCCGACGGAGAGCGTAGAATATGCTAGCCGCGGTTTGCTACGGAAAGAATTCGTGACATAACTTGGGCAAGATCGGGTCACGTACGCAGGCTGTGTCACTATGCAAGGTGATATATCTTTGCTTGGTTTAGTGTAGCTTCAGGGTGCGAGTGTTGTCGCAGACCTGGAGGCATGGGTTTTGGCGCGCTTAGCACAATACCTAGCATGTACGGATAAATGTACAAAGTATGCCTCGAATTCTCTCGACAGGTTGGGCCGGGGACATGGAAAGCCATTGTGCCATATTGAAATGTCTGTTCCCCCAAGGGACTGAACACGGATCTCTTTCGATCAGCCTGGTGGAGAAGTCGACAAGGATCTTTTGGCTGATCGCCAGTCAGCATTTTGTAAACGAATCACAGGCTGTCTGTTAGCTCCACTCACCGTGAGCTGCTCTCAGGGACATGGGGTCTTCTAACAACCAGCTGTCAAGGGTTGGGTCGCGAGGTCCGCCGATGGAACAGAGGGGGGGAAAGTTCCAGTCTCAGGCCGTGGCCGCCAAACAGTCGCCATACAGGAAACTTTAGATGTATCCTTAACATCTAGTTTCTATTGACGAGACGATTTATTGGTGACTGTTGGTGAGGTGGTTTAAATCTTGTCAACAACCCATGCGCGCAAAAGACTGGAGTCGAGAAGCCCTTTCAAGCGCCAGCAGCGGCATCGAGGGTTTAGAGGCAATGTTCAAAAATACCTATGCTGGGCTGCCGCGCTCTCTCGCAAACTTCTAGCAGTAGCGGCAACGCCGAACCAATAACACAAGTTCATTCGCAGAGGTTTTGTGACGGAGAAAAAGCAAACGACGAACCAACCTTTGTTTTTTTTCTTTTGTCCCAGCCCTCCTGGCAGAACTCGAGAGAGAAGGACGTCGATTGATGACTCGGTGGCATGGAAAGCCGTGAAGTAGTTTTCCTCATTGCCCCTCCCCTTAGCGTCGATGTAGAGGGAGGGAAATATGGAAAAACCAGATAGAAAACTGCTATTGTGCAGAAAACTGAAGTACCTAGAGCAAAATGATCGTACCTCAAGGTTGGCGTTGAAAGAAAGTTTGGGGGTCCCATGGTCCACCTGCGTCCGGACGTGGGATGTCCCCAGGATGTGTGCGAAATCAATTACGTGCGGCAGGCTCCAGGGCCGCTGCGCATCTGGAGGTAAGAGAGGCAAGTTTAGAGGCATTCTTGCCAACAATGTTCCGCAGGTCAAAAGCCGAATTTCAAGGCAATACCCATCGACTTTGTCTAGCCGAGGTCCTGGGTTGGCGCTATACAAAGCCAGCGGCCCTTGATTCACAATTCACAAACCCCGATCAGCGAGACAGATTTCTCGGTGGCTTGTTGCGGACTCGGTCGACGTGGTCGTGTACTACCCGAGACCCAATTCTCCCCCTTGGATGTGGGGGTAAGGTTAAGGTTAATGACAAAAGATTATGGACGTGCGTTTCCTCGAGGTAGTGAACTGGAAGACTTGAGCTTGAATTCGTCCTTACAATTGTCATGGTTTGCGACGGCCATGACCTTGGCCAACGCTGTTTCTGAACCTTGGTGTTCTGCTGATGCATAATGATAGTTTGTTCATGGAAGCCCATCTTATTTGATGGGATCAGGTGCTTACATACCTAAGTAGGAAGACGCCCATTGGCTGCAGATCAGTCCGAACAATGTAATTGGGGCATCGCTTCCGCTCAAATGAGATGGCGATATTGGACGGGCTTTCCATTGCCTTTGTTCTTTTAGTAATTAATACAGGTACACTCATGCAACGGCGAAGCTCGGGGATTCTTTGTCTCCGTCCTCTGCCGGACCGACCTTAACGTTGGGATTCCGATGCTAGGATGATGTGACATTGTAGATGAAAATTTTGTCCCATATCCCCCCTGCCTCTGGAGTTGTGCTGAAAAGATTATCAGCGTCCCGAATTATAACCTGTTGCTCGAGAAGCCAAGACCAAAACAAAACTTGCGAGATGCTGGATGCTGGCGTGCAACCTCACCATGGATGGGTTAAATATCTGCGTGTTGACTCCAACTCGTAGCGATCGGCAAGGAGGTGAAGGAGTGGCTGGCTCGCAATGATGTCGCCGTTCGCTATCATGTGTCTTTGACTGTAAGCAAATGTAAACAGGTAGAAAATGGTTTGGTTTTATCAATTCAGATTGTCGGCTCGCCCTAAAGATGGTGGTAAATTGCTAGGGAGACGACGGTCTTGCCAAACGTGTCGCGGGAGGAAATGAGAGAGGGGCCGAACTACAACAAGACTGTGTATGACTTAGGTAAGCACCTTGCTTTGCTGGCAGCCATTTTTGTGGTCAGGTCCGATGAGTACGTACCTGTACCTCCTGTCGCACCACCTTCAGGGACACCCGGAAGGCAACAGGTCCCAGGTCAGGCACAGCGCTCGCTCGCTCGCCGTCCACATCAGACCCCGAATGCCGCCTACGCGCCCCCTCCTCGACGCCAGGCAGGGAGGGGCCCTGGGCAACAGCCAACCCAGTGCAGCAACCAACAGCGGCACCGGTGCTGGGAGCCATGACGTGAGAAAAAAATCCCCTTCTCGTCCCCCCGGCACCCACCTTCTCCCTCTCTCGCACCACTTCCCTTATCTCTGTACCGACTACGATGTGACGCCTGGCTATGTCCTTTCTTCTTTAACCCTGCGACATTGACCGAACCCAATTACGACTGACCTCGGTGAATTTTCAACCAAGTTCTTCCTTCGTCATGGCGCCCAAGTCCTCCAAGACCGCCCACGACGATACCAAGTCTGAAAGCACTGCCCCCAAGGAAAAGCAAACACCTGGCTCTGGTGGCCATCACTCCAATGGAAAGTTGCGCCGTGTGGCCAGCTCAACGGGTTCCCAATTGCGGGAAGTCACAAACGCCAACGCCGCTGCGGATGTTCAAGTGGCTGCAAAGGAGACGGCTCAGAACCCAGGGGTAAAGTCTTCTCTTGTCGTGACGCACCGTCGTCGCCTCACGTTCCCTCCACAAGGCACGGCTTGCTGACCTTCTCTTCTGGCAGATACAATGGAGCACATTTGACCGAGACACCCTACACGCATACCGACGCGAGCACCATCTCAACATCCCCACCTCGTTTTCTTGCTCCTACCGTCAACTGGTCCTCTCACGGCCCGGTGGCATCGGTCTACACTCCCCCACGATGGCTCGGAAGAAGGAGAACCGAAGACAGAGCAAAGAACAGCTCACAATGTCTGTGCGGAAGCACTTCAACGGGCTTGGGATCCAAGAGAACGATGTCATCGTTGACTTCATCCACAAGGTTAGAAGTCACACTATCACGAAAGGCGACCGTCATAAAAGGTCTACATCAACACCTCACGACGCATGACGATCTTGTATAACGGACAAAGGGCTTCTTTGGGAACTGAAGTATCGATGAGAGCTGATTGATATATGATTGCGTGGCTGCTGGAGCATAGTCTGGCCGGCTGTTTAGGCGATTTGGACTGCATAATGATACCTCAACATGGGCGGGAACCTCATGACGAAAGACGACAAAGGCAAAGCCCTTTCTCGCAGTTTTACATAGTTATGATCTATAAATTACTCAGTAATGATACCTGGCGTTTTTTATCCGTAGGCTTGCATCAGCTTATGACATTGCGTTTGGCATTTGGCGTCTGCCATGGGTTTCTGGTCCTCCGAGCCCCGGCGCGATGTGCCTATACCGAGTATCTGCTCTGCGATTTAGAGCGCACATAACGCGCATTGCCGCGAATTCCACCTCAGAATGTGGGGCTAGCTTCGCGAGCCACTTAAAGTCATTTCAATTGCTGACATGAAGCCGACACTACAGCAGTCAGTCACTGACACCCCCTGCATCCGCCCGCACTGCAGTGCCGCTTGTGCCTGAGGCAGTTACTGCAGTTCGGCTTAGCATCGGGCCAAAAAAAAAGTTGATATCATCCCGTCTCTCAATGGCATCGAAGGGCAAAGAATTTGCGGGAGAGTTCCACTTGCGCGCCGATGCATTTTCGCGTCCCCCGTCAATTTAACACCTAAACTCTGCGTAACAACGGCTTCAGATGCATCATCAAGCTTCACAATGAATGCAAGCATTCTTACCAAGGCAGCGGCCCCGGGCCGCCTGCTGTCCAGCCGTATCTCCCGGCAATCCAAGCTCAAGGACTCTGTTTGCAAGCGCGCCCACATTCACACCGTCACTTACACCGTCCGACCCACGAACTCTTCGGCTGCACGGGTGACATGTCAAGCCCCCGTGTCTAAGCATGTAAGCATCGCCACATTCCAATGTATTTGTATAGCTTGCTAATCAGCTTGTGCGGCAGGCCTTCCACGCGACCTCCAAAACACTCGCCCCGAGCGACCCATACAAGACCCTCGGCGTCGACAAGTCTGCGTCTGCGGGTGACATCAAGAAGGCATACTATGGCCTGGCGAAGAAGTACCACCCCGATACGAACAAGGACCCCGGCGCGAAGGAAAAGTTCGGTGACATTCAGAGCGCATACGAAATCCTATCCGACCCAAAGAAGAGGCAACAATTCGACCAGTACGGCGCTGCTGGCTTCGACCCTAGCGGTGCACCCGGCGGCGGCGACCCCTTCGGAGGAGCAGGAAACCCCTTTGGCGGCGGGTTCGGCGGTCAGGCGGGAGGCTTTGGCGGCGGGTTCAACTTTGACGACATCTTTTCGGCATTCACGGGCGGTCAAGGATCCCCATTCGGACGCCGCGCCAGCGGCCGGAACCCGTTCCAGCAGGAGATCCTGGTCGGCGATAACATCGAGGTGCAAACGAGCATATCCTTCATGGAGGCGGCCAAGGGAACGAGCAAGACCATCACCGTGACGCCCCTGACCGAGTGCGGGACCTGTGCGGGCAGCGGCTTGAAGCAGGGCACCAAGAGGTCGGAGTGCAAGTCCTGCAATGGAACTGGAACGCGGGTGCATTTCATGAACGGCGGCTTCCAGATGGCGTCGACGTGCGGGGCCTGCGGCGGAACCGGCACGACCATCCCCCGAGGCTCGGAGTGCAGGTCCTGCGCGGGTAACGGCGTCGTGAGGGAACGCAAGACCATCACCGTCGACATCCCTGCCGGCATCGAGGACGGCATGAGGCTGCGGATTGACGGCGGGGGCGACGCGCCCGTCACGGGCAAGAACGCCGATGCCAATGTGCGGACGCAGAAGGGCGACCTCTACGTCTTCGTGCGCGTGGCGTCCGACCCCAAATTCCGCCGGGCGGGCTCCGACATTCTCTACACGGCGAGCATACCCATCACGACGGCCATGCTCGGAGGAGAGGTCACGGTGCCCACGCTTGACGGGCAGGTGAACGTCAAGGTGGCCACCGGCACAAACTCGGGAGACAAGCTCACGCTGTCCGGCATGGGCATGAAGAAGCTCAACGGCAGGAGAGGCGGCTCCGGCGACCTGAAGGTCGAGTTCAAAGTCAACATGCCAAAGTACCTGAGTGCGAACCAGCGCACTCTAGTGGAGATGCTGGCGAACGAGATGGGAGACAAGACGGCCCGGCGGATTATGAACGTCACGCCACAGGGGTAAGACAGCGAATGGCGCTTCCCTACCCATCCGTGGCGTCAAGCCGTCACCCGCAACCACACCTCGTGCTAATTCTTTCAAGCAGAACCCAGCCGGTCTCGCCGGACGACTCCGAATCCCACAAGAACGAGGGCTTCCTCAAGTCCATGTGGCACACCCTGACGAACCACCCGGCCCACCAGAAGCCCTCCGAGGTGGACGCGGACAAGTCGTCGACGGACAAGAAGACGGACGAGAAGAAGGACGACTCCAAGAAGGACTCAGGCTCCGGCTCCGGCTCGGCGTAGGGCAAGCCCGAGAGCAAGATGTGTTCCGCGTTCGTTTTGTACCAATATATTCGGCCTCCCATGCGGCTGGGTGTGCAGAACGGCTCTTTGTACGCCAGAGCGATTATAGATGGAAAGGAGAAGGGACGTAGGGGCTTGCATGGGCAGGTGTTTAAACGGTTGATATTTTTGTTCTATCTTGTCCCCCCTTCCATAATCCAAGTAGCAATCCCCCATTCTGCCGTAGACGGAGAGCGGGGGCGGAAGGGGTTCGCATAGCGGAACGGCCCCTTTCTGGTCTGGAGACGACCATTGCTTGCTCATTGTATTATTTTTACAA
Organism: Colletotrichum sublineola; assembly: GCA_020631755.1. Lineage (NCBI taxonomy): Eukaryota > Fungi > Ascomycota > Sordariomycetes > Glomerellales > Glomerellaceae > Colletotrichum > Colletotrichum sublineola. The sequence continues at coordinate 1,883,383 of JAHSQG010000005.1, read as the reverse complement.
AGAATGCATAGTGTAGTATAGACATCGGCGGGGGAGAGGAGGAGGAAGGATTAGCCAGCTCTCGCGGAGGCCACTCACCTCAGACTTTGTATAAGGAGACCACACACCCAATCAATAAAACGAAGACAAGTCTATAATGCAGTGAGTATAAAGTCGGCAGCTGTTGAGGCGCAAGGGTTGACTAAGCTTGGGCGGTTAGTTGTGATGTGTGATTGCGTATGGTCCAAGCCATGAGCCGTCTGCGTGAGATGATGGGGTTGGCGAGTCGGACTCAAGTCATGGGAAGTTGTTGATCGGCAGGTTGATTTGTTGGCTGTTTGCACTCGAGAAAGGGGATGCGCAGAGCGATAAGCGGACGGGTCGCATAATGGCCTTCCTCTGAAGATGATTCTGTCCTAGATGTATGTCTTGGGCTCGGATGTGGGGTCCACCGGCGCGCTTCTCTAACGCTTCTGACGACAAGGGGAACTCTTCACTACGAACAACCAAGCACCGACACGGGCGGCTGATGTACGTCAAATGCTTTAGTGTAGAGTGAAGGAGAGGTCAACCTTGCAAGGAGCGGGCCGTTCGGGTCTGTTTGAGGGAGGTTGCCCGCGCGGGTCTGGTCTATCCCCTGCTCAGCTCATGTGGGGTCACGAAGCGCCGGCCGACGACGGCCAATGAGGGGTCATGGTGAGGGGCAACTCTCTCCGTAGCCTGTCACCTGCATGGTGGGCGGGAAGAGCGGAAGACCAATGTCGTTGCACGGGACATGGGCTGTCGAGGGTGCTCGAGGCTTTAGTGAGATTACGATGTAAGCGGTTTTGTGTGTGAGTGAGATGTGTGTGTGTGTGTGTGTGTGTGCGTGTGTGAAGACAGCAAGAGAGAGAATATGGTACATCTCTCTGCTTCGCTTATGACCAAGTCAGACACCCGAAGCGGGGGCAAGAAGAAATATGTAGACAGGAGTCCGCTCAAATATTTGTATGGATATTGATGGATTGTTTGTGAGGACTCTTGGATGACGGCGATGCTGCGCTGAATGACTGTAGCCGGGGCACAGTCCGTACGCAGTAAGCCGCAATGATACCGTGATGTGAGGGTGGTGCGGTCAGGGGCCAGGGGACACCACGGATGCGAAAAAGATGGCTTGTTTGGGCCGACATGCTTGGAACGAGACGACACAGGATAGATTGACATGCAGTGATGGAGGAGCGTCACATCGGGCACGTCTCACTGTGATCCAGCAAAGGCCAAAAGATAGGCCGTCCGGCCATGTCGATGCGAGAGGAGAGCTGTACCATGTATACGAAGTGAGGTGACAACAGGGTGACGAGAACGCATCTCGCTATCGAGCGTATATACCTTCGGTTACTAACAGGGTTATCTGCCCCAATATGTTCCGCGGTTGACTTGTGATATTGGCTGGCTTCGATAGGTGATGTGTACCGCAGCAAAGTGCCCACGTTCGGGATAGCCGCCCAATCGAAGAAGCGTTGGCATGTGCTCGAGTCTTTCACTCGTCGCTAGTGTCGAAGAAAGCAGTGGAAGGCGCAGGAAGAAAAAAGCCCAGCCAGGGTGTAGCTGAGGGGACGAGATGGGCGATGCACGACGATGCCAGTGCGTTGCGTGGTGTTGCACATGTCTACGGACCTTTGCATCATGTGAGATGGCCAATGGCTGCCTGGACTGGTATCCGACAAGAGGATCCTGAGAGAGATGAGAAGCCAGACAAACTGATCTTAGTCGTTGCGTGCGTGTCTTTGGTTCATCCTTATTACATCCGAGTCAAGTGCCAGCATCCATCCAGCTTTGTGTGTACGATGGGCAGCACCCACCCCGCCAAAAAGCCAGGAACATCCCCGGTTCCCTAGTGGGCAACAGTCGCTGCCCGGCGGCTACGCAGCACGTACGACAACCCAACGTATCCTCTCGCGGTCCACGTTATGCGCCAACGTCAACACCACCACCGCCATACAACAACGACGACGACGAAGGAGAAGGATAGCGCTCAGCAATCTCCGAGCCCCGTTTGGTGATTCCATCTCTGGAGCGTTTCGTCTACCAAGCATACATATATCCATAGCACCACCCTGATGCCAGCCACCGCCAGAGGCGCGACCCTGGAAGCTTCAGAGACGACGCCGAGCCATCACGGACGGATAACTGCCCCGCCCTTAAGCTCACCCCTTTAGGCCTGTTTCGTAAATTACCGTCTCTCGTCTTGCTGCCCCCCCATGACCTCACATAAACACGAACTCGATATTCGTGTACTTCTTCGCCAGCAACAACCGAGGGGAGAAAGAAAAAAAACAGGACTGCAGCAAGCTGGGCTTTGGAAGTTAGACACCCCCCCACCATCCTTCGTCTCTGACAAGATATATCTACTGCCATCTCATCGAGCCACCCACACCCACGTCCTCATCGAACCAAGTAGGCAACTACCTAGAATCAAGGCCGGCCGCAGAACAGCAGCCCAACTCCGCCGGTACCGCTAACCGGGCTGCACAACACGCACGCACGCACGCACGCACGCCCTCTCAAGCCAGGCACCTACCTAAGCTGACTGCAAGAGTACGTACCCATTACGGAGCTTGAGTGCACTGACACCCGATTGCTTCCAAGCCTCTCGCAATCTGAATCGTCGCTTTCCGTCCCCCCACCCCGCACTCCGTCTATTCCTAACACAGCACACTGGAAGCACCAGCTCAGCGAGCGACCTGACCTGAAGAGCTGCATCCGTCCACCTCCCAAGCTACCACTTCTTCGCAAGGCCACCTCTGACGAGGCCCCCTATGCTACCCAATCATTCCGATATTTGAACGAGGCTGTCCGTCTTCGCAAAATACCTGACCGAGTGCGATTCATTGTCGCTCGCGACAACAACAACCCCCGCCCCCGCCCCCCCCCCCCCCCCCGCCATCCTCCGGGTCGAAACCTAGTCGTCGTCTTCGCCATCTGTCAAAATGACGCAGTCGCCCATGATCTCGTCGCCGCTCAAGGCCACAAACGAAATTGACTGGGTCACGCCGCTGAAGGACTACATCAGGAACACATATGGCGATGATCCGGAACGCTATGCCGAGGAGTGCGCCACCCTCAACCGTCTGCGACAGGACGTGAGGGGCGCCGGCAAGGACAGCACCTCGGGCCGCGATATGCTCTACAGATACTATGGCCAGCTTGAGCTGCTTGACTTGCGCTTTCCTGTTGACGAGCAACACATCAAGATCTCCTTCACATGGTACGTCCTGACCACCCCCTGCCTCCTTGCAGCCCGAAGCGTCGTTTGCGCATACTGACACCCGCGGTTTCCTAGGTTCGACGCCTTTACGCACAAATCGACGGCGCAATACTCGCTCGCGTTCGAAAAAGCCTCCATCATATTCAACATTTCCGCCGTTCTGTCATGTCACGCCGCTCACCAAACGAGATCGGAAGAGTCGGGCCTCAAGGCCGCGTACCACTCTTTCCAAGCCTCCGCCGGCATGTTCACTTATATCAACGAGAACTTTCTCCATGCACCCTCGTCCGACCTCAGTCGGGAAACAGTCAAAACACTCATCCATATCATGCTGGCCCAGGCGCAGGAAGTTTTCCTGGAGAAGCAGGTAGCGGACAACAAGAAGCCGGCCCTGTTAGCCAAACTTTCCAGCCAGGCAGCGTCCCTATACTCTCAAGCAGTGGAAGGCGTCCAGGATAACTTCAATAGAGCCATTTTCGAGAAGGTCTGGCTTCTCATGGTTCAGGTAAGAACTGCTCTAGCTGGTCCCCTGCACGGCCTTTGCGATGCTTCCACTCAGGTCCCTCGGCTTAGACTAACCGTTCCAGGTGAAATTTAACTTACTCAGCTCCATGTCGCAATATTACCAGGCCCTTGCGGATGACGAAGCTGGTCAGCACGGTATTGCTGTTTCCAGGCTCCAAGTGGCCGAGACACAAGGAAAGGAGGCAAACCGCATCGCCAGCAACTTCCCGAGCTCGGTGCCACCCAGTTCCAACCTCGGCGCTGAGACCGGCGGTCTCCTTGTCGACTTCACAAAACGTCATTTGTCGACAGTGCAGGATAAGCTCAAGGAATTCAGCAAGGATAATGACTTCATCTACCATCAAAATGTGCCTGCGGAGGCGAGCCTGACACCTGTTCCTAAGCTCCCGGCATCGAAACCGATCCCTGTCAGCGAATTATACGCCGGCCAAGATATACAGCGCATTACGGGGCCGGATCTGTTCTCCAAGATCGTGCCGCTAGCTGTTACGGAATCGGCCAGTCTCTACGACGAGGAGAAGGCCAAGTTGATTAGGGCCGAGACCGAAAGAGTGGACACCGCCAACGGCGAAATGGCGGCGAGTTTGGACTACTTGAGGCTTCCCGGCGCCCTTCAGGTCCTGAAGGGCGGTTTCAACCAAGAGATCTTGCCCGATGATGAGTTCAGGACCTGGTGCGAGGATGTTGCCGGCCATGAAGACCCGGCCGCCATTTTCGAGACGCTGCGATCTGACAAGGAGATTATTGTGAGCACGCTGGACAAGAACACAAAACAGTTGGACATGGAAGAGAGCGTGTGCGAGAAGATGCGCTCCAAATACGAGAACGAGTGGACGCAGCAACCGAGTTCGAGATTGACGTCGACGTTGCGGAGCGACATTAGGAATTACCGCGAGGCATTGGAAGAGGCAGCGCGAAGCGACAACCAACTCGCGGCAAAGCTGAGGCAAAACGAAATCGAATTTGAGGAGATGCGAGCTGCTGCCAGTCATGGTAGCATTGACTCCTTATTTCAACACGCTGTCAGCAAGGTGCGCGGAAAGTCCAGCAATGTCACAAGCCCATCCAGCAACGAGCCGAACCTGCTGGACGTCGACTTCGAGGAGGGGGGGCCGAGTGTCGTTGACCAGATCCACAAGGTAGAGGATATCATGAAGAAGCTGAATCTTATCAAGAGAGAACGCAATCAAGTGCTGAAGGATCTCAAGGAAAAGGTAGGAAACCCACACAGCTCGAAGGGTTCGTGGGAGATGCAGAGACACTAACGTCAACAGGTTCACAACGATGATATCTCGGAGATTCTGATCCTCAACAAGAAGTCAATCACGAATTATGAGAACCAACTTTTCCAGTCGGAGCTGGAGAAGTTCCGCCCCTACCAAAACAGACTGCTACAGGCGAACCACAAGCAGTCGGCACTGATGAAGGACTTGACGACCAGTTTTAATACTCTCCTGCAGGATAAGCGAGTTAGGTCGGAGCAGAGCAAGTACGAGACGGTGCAGAGGCAGAGGGCGGCAGTCATGAACAAGTACAAGCGAGCGTACCAGGAGTTCCTCGACTTGGAGGCCGGTCTCCAGGGGGCAAAGACATGGTACGCGGAGATGAAGGAGACGGTGCAGAGCCTCGAGAAGAACGTCGAGACATTTGTCAACAACCGGCGCTCCGAGGGTGCTCAGCTTCTCAACAGCATCGAGCAGGAACGTTCGACTCGCAAAGATGCACATGCAGAACTGGAGCGTGAGCGCCTACGGGGGCTAATGGAGCGCATGTCCATGGAGCCTCCCGCACCTTCGCCAAAACCCGCGTCGAACCGACCTACTCCTTCGCCTTTGAACTTTGCTAACCCTTCCTCGACACCACGGTACCCCCAGACCAACTTTTCTGGTCAGTATCAAGTTCCTCAATCCCCGCCCCCAAACCAGCAGCAGTATCCCAGTTTCGCTGCCCCTCCGAACTCCCAGTCGTACACGCCGCAGCAGGGAAATGTATACGGCCAGCCGACGTACAACCCAAGCCAGTACGGACGCACACCAGGTCCGACATCACCACCTCCCCATCAATCCACGTTCGGCCCGGCTGTTCTCCGCGGTCCCGCCTCGCCTCCGCCTACCCAAACGTCGTTCAACCAGAGCCAGCAATACGGTGGTTTCCCTAACCAGCAGCAGCAAATGCCCGCTGGTTTCGTGCCACCACCTCCACCCCCTGGCCCCCCACCACTGGGTCCCCAGCAGACGTTTTATGGCCAGCAGGATTTCCAGCAACAACAGCAGCAGCAACAAAACTACCAGCAGCAAAACCCTAACGGGGCGTACCCGTCAAGTGCGCACCCACGGTCGGCTCAACCGCAGCAAAACAGCGATCCTTGGGCAGGGCTGAACAACTGGAAATGAGGCAAAATCCGCGTTGCATGCGGAGGGGCTTGCAGAATGATATGAATTTGTATGTTGAGTCGGCGTGGACTATTTGAGATACAGCGGATAAGAAATCCAACAGCTGGACGCGTACTTCACGGGTCCCAAACGCGATTGAATTTGTGCATGAATCTGGAGTCTTTGGGGATTGCTCGCTGCCAAAAGGCAATGCTGTCTGAATATGGACGAAGCCGGGTGTGCATAAGGCCATGGAGAGAGAGTTGTGAGGGTAAGCAAGAAGAAGCTGGGCCAGCAAAAGAACGGAGTTGGAAGAGAGGAGAACTGGCACAAGTGATAGCTCACTCGAATAGAAATGATCACTGCACGACGAGACTGGCTGCCACACTCTCGACGCTTGCGATAGATGTAGCTGTGGCCTTGCTCCACGCGTAATGTAAACACCACCCAGACAAGCCCCGGCCATGCCCATCCTACGTCTAACCATAACCCGCTTGCTACCTAGCGCCGGCCCCGACAGATTGTTGTTTGTTGTGTTCCCCCGCTTTCATTTCCACATACTCTGCGCGCCAGTGGTCCATAAGGAGTCCCTCAAGACCCTGCCGGAGTCGGGCCGGACCGGGCGGCGTGGGTCCAGGAGGTGTTGGTTGCGGACTTGTCCCCTCCACTCCTATCTTCGGGTACCTTGTCGAGATGCAAGACGCCGCCCGAAAAGGCTCCTGCTGGAGCAGCGGCTGCACGTCGAGATATCGAGTCGGGTCTCTCGCTTTTCCCATCTGCGCGGTGCTCTTCTTTCCGGATATGGTATCATGAAGCTGCGTGCTTGGGATTAGATAGAATACATCTATATATGGCCGGTGACGAGATCTGAGCTGGCCCTTCCTCCACTCTTGACAGGCCCCTTGCTTCGGCCACCTCAGCTGCTTCATGTCCTTCCACTCGGAACACGTCCCGGGTTCGAATGGCGCACTACAAAGAGCAGACCCTCCGTCTCCTCTGCATCCTCAACCGCGCCCTCGAGGGGAAGGAGTACCTCGTCGGAGACAATAGGCGTGCATTTGACCCCTGATGAAAAAACTCGGTCGCCTGCACCAAAGCCCCTCCGCCCCTTTTACGTTTTCAATCCGCCCCGTCCTCTTTGGCAGAGGAAGAGGGAAGGGTAAGCCGCCAGCATGGCGGGCGTCGGAGAGAGACAGGCATGTTCGTAGGGGATCTCGAGCTCCCCGGGGATCGTGGCGGCCTTTGTCTAGGCTGGCGGTGTATATTGTGATACTTTCTAGCTGCTGATCAAGGGGGAAACCAACGGTTCAGGCACAGCACTTGAGCACACCGTGGCTATGGAGAGCGGGGGGGGCTTCGCGGGAGACACGCCTGCAACACAAATGTATTGTGGCGGCAATATTGTCACCGGCGTATGCGTCGATTGGTTGTTTGGAAAACGACTAGAATGAATATATGAAAAGCTGCAAGAGACCGAAGCGTATGTATGTGTGTGAGACAGACCAAGTCTCGCAGTCCGAACGGAACAACTCTACCAGACCGAGCCAGGGATGATGAGCCAGGTGCACGTCCACACCACGCAAGGGTGTTAGCAATCCTGGCTGCCGCCTGCTTTGACACAACACAACCTATGGAAATCCCGGACTCGGCAGATACCTCATTGGATCCTCGGGAGGATCGAAACAGACCCGTTCGTTTGCCGCGAAGCCGCGGGGGTGGTGTCGGTGAGCACGAAATGCTCATCAAATCCGGGGCTTTTCGGCCGGGCGCCGGACGACCAGTACGGGAGCCAAGACGGGGGCGACCGGAGAGCAGGCCGGACATCGGACACTCTTCATATTTGTCTGCCCGATCGTCACAGCATGGTAAGTTGTTGCTCAACATGGTCCATTCTTATGATATTATACATAAATCTCCTCACCTGCCTTGCCAGGATGCTTGTGGGAGCTAAGAGCCGGTTCGACGCATCATCTCTTGCCTTGTCGACAAGCAGGGATCGTGGCAGATCGCAGCAGACTGGTCGACGACGAAGGCAGGCAGGCCTCTTCTGATCAGAGGCGTACGGGCTTACTCGAGGCACACATGATCAAGAAAGAAAAAGGGGGGGGGGAGGGATTTTAATTTCGAGCGAGACGAGTGATATCTCCGAGGTCTTGCACCTATTCGAAAGCATGTGGGGAAAGGAACTTGAGCCGAACGTTTGGCGCACCTCCGGCAGCACGACCCCCAAGGGCCAACAAGCTCCCGTGAGGCACCGTGAAACTGAGTCGTGCAGCGCGCTATTCTATTCGTCCCCGCATTTGAAATCGCCTTTGTCGTGCAGGGAGAACGAGGGTACCATCAGCAGCATCACGTTAGGAAATCTAGGATGTGGTCGGGAAAAAAAAAAGGGATGCACGAATACTAGTCAGCACCAGCATCATCTTATAGGATGACGTGAAACATCCGCACAAAACGGCCGGTAGGCATAAGGGGGCAATCCAAAACGACAGCGTGGAATATTCCCGGTCCAGCGGGGCTCCTCGCTTAATCTTTTACCGGCTTCAAGGGGTTGTTCGAGAAGCCGGCCACGTTTTCCGTCGGAGTTCGGTTGAGTTTGTCTGAGCCAGAACCATGGATGCCCAAGAGCCTCAAGGAACCCTGCGGCTCGGCGGGCTTTCCCCAATAAACGCCCTTCTCTGCTACTCCCCGCCTCGTCCTGTCCTAGTCAGAACCAGAGAATCTGATCTTTGCCGACTGGTACGCGGTGGTTCAGTTATGTCGCGTATTTCAAAGTGAGCCATGCTAAGGATGGAGAGATAGCCTTAGTAGTACTGGGCTGGAGTGCCAAGGGCGTCGAGGACTGTTACCGTGTGCCAATCTAGAGCGTCTCGTTCTTCGTCAGAGGATGAGGGCCTGCAGTCGCTTCTAGACCCGTCGGATAATTGAGTACGCCAACTGGAGAAGCGGCCGAGCTGCCACATTAAGGACGACGTTGGGTCGTCAGCCAGAGGCTGGTTTGTCCATCGATTTGGAGGTGCGCCGGAGGGATTATCTCGTCAGGGAAGCTGATGACAGGAACCGGCTAGGGGACATGTAGAGGATATCGCCTGAGGGCCGCGCGTATGAAAATTGATTGAACTGGAGGTTATTCCACGAAACCCTTCCGCTCCTAGTGCGTGCAATGGTGATGGTCTCTTTGCCTACAAGTGAATCTTGGGAGGGGGCAGCTTCAGCCAATGCACAGGCAAGGAAGGTTAAGTTACGATAATCCATGGTTATTGTGTTTCTATCGTCTGTTGAGAAACCTTCTTTGATGTGTTGAGTATTAGGCCTGCTAACTGTGTTACTATTGTGTACCTGTGCGACCTCAAGAGGGACCGCCTGGATTAAGTACCTTAGCACAGGCAAGGAAGGTCCAAGAGGCAGCATTGGCCAAGCTAGTCAGCTGCTTCGGTATCGTTCCCGCACCAGTGTGAGCAAGGAGGAAGAAACAATCAAGGCAGCTCACATCACTAGCGGGCCGTTGGGGTGTTTGGGCCCCCCAGGTCTGTATGCTGCCTCTTTAAACTGGCTGCGTACGCCAAGACTTGTTGATGACACTCTTTTCCGCGTGTGCTACTACCCCTGTTGAAATATGTTCAGAGGATCTGCTCATGAAGATCTGGCCAAAATCATGCTTAACGGTAGGGGCAAGTTCTCTGGGGATACAGGCTAGAGAGCAGATAAGTGTTGAATCATTTAACGGAATCGTTGATGAGAACAAGGGAACGCTATCCAGCCGTAGACCTGAAGCCTGGCGGTCGATAACACTGGCATCCCTGGGATGGTCTGTCTGTTCTTTAGGCCTGATAGGAACGCACCTGGCGAATCTCCACGAGATGTATAGTTTTCTAGGTCTAGTCTGCTATCCAAAGAAAATGTCTTGCAGAGTCAGTCGCTGGTACCAATTAGGTTAGGTGGTAATATGCCGTCCCGTAACCAGGCAAAGGCACATCGTGCAGAGGCATGAAAAGTACTCGTATACCGCGGAGGAGGAGGAGGAGGGGCAAGACCCAAAGGTCGTAGAGAGTAATAACAAGCGACGGAGGGCGGTAAAGGCAGAGAGTCGGGGTAAAACTGCATCCGCAAGCTGGAACCAGAGCAATGAATGTACCCATAGCGTGTATAAAGTTCGAGTTCGCAGGCGCCGACGAGGATATGCTTGATTATAGTCCTTTGGTTGCCCCACTAAGGATGCATATGAATGCATTCATGATACTCGGCCCGCCAAGTAACTTGGGAGGGGGAATCGGAGAAAAGTCCGAAAGGGAAAAGGAAGCGGAAGGGAAAAGAAAAAAAGGAAAACTCTCCACCAGCCGACCTTCTGAAGGACGGAGGTATAGTATAGTCTACGACTTGTATAGCAGTTGAGTAGGGAGGTGAACCCACAGATGGTGCCATGTTGCAACACTGCAACGTGGCTAGTAGTGCAAGCGGATGGGTACAAGAGGCTCGCGGTCTGCATCTGCATCTACTCTATCTGCAAGTGCATCGCAACAGCATGCATGTAAGGACGGCGTGACGGCGGTTTGTGCGAGATGGCATACGTCTCCGGCATCGTCTGAATGCATTGATGTATGGCCACCGTAAGAATAGACACAGTCAAGCCGTAAGAGGAAAACGCCGGTGCCGGATCAGTAGAACTCTGCGACCAAACGAAGGGGAAGGCAGACTGGGCGGTAAGCCACATGCTTAGAGCGACGGGTAGAATCCATCCGTATGTTCTGCTCGAACTGTAGCGTCGTGACTAACTGCCAGCTCAGGAGTCGTCCAAGCTGGGGGGCGATTGCTAGCTTGCGTCATTCAGTCAGATCGAAGGACTGACTGGTGATGCATGGAAGATTATCGCCCAAGGAGTGTGGTCAGGCGAAGAGCACATCAACGACGGGGAAGAATGCTTCTGGTTCCAGATGAGGTATTCGTCCAATGTCTAATGGGCACTGGCGAGTAATTTCTGTGCAAATAGTTTACCTATATGCGGGATAATCAGCACGAAGCAAGGTGACTGTCATTGGTTGGCGGGCCAGGGGTCGAGGAGGTTGAAGAGTCATTACTCGGGAGAGGTGACTGAAACAGCTGTTACACTGCCTAGCCTCCCCATCCTCCTCCTGTCCGCAAAACACCGCGCTCGCCCATCAAATGTATCTGGGTATCTGAGGCTGCCGGATGCGGAGGCGCGCAGCTGGGCGCGGCCAAATCGTGTGGCTTTCCAAGATATTGGGGGGGGGGGGGTGGAATCTCTCCCGGAACCCCATGAGAACAGATATTAGTGATCCAAATACATCAAAGACGACCATGCCAGGCATTGGGATTGGCAGATCGGTAGACACTAGACAGGGAATAGTTGAAATGAAGATTTTCCCAGGAAAAAGAACAACAAACGGGAGAAGAAATGGAAAAGAAAAAAACACCTGGGAGAAGAAATGAAATGGGGCGGCAAAGAACTACCGCATTCCAACGCCATGGTTTGCGGCAGGTGCCGACGACGTGGGCGTCTCGTGGCAGGTGTAGATGCCGATTGGGACGGGCAGGAATGGAAAAGAGAGGAGAGGGGAGGAGGTGCCAAAACCCCCCCCCCCCCCCCCCCCCGATACGCAGAAAAGAAAGGCGCGAAGAAAACCCGAGTGTGGTAAACCTAGGTAGGTGATTTAATTTGAAGAAAGAAAATTTGCAAGACGAGGATGCCATCGTGAGGGCAAACCTTGTTAGGCTTTTGCAGGCCATTCACACACTCAAGAGACGTATGCTGTGGGTACGAGTATGGTACAGGTACGTGAGATGCAAAAGTGAAGGGATGCGTGCAAAGTATCGTTCGCGTCGTCAAACCTTGAGCGGTCGAGATGCTACGCTGTGCCTCGCCCAGCCACCTCCCTCTCTCTTTCTTCAGCCCGGAGAGGCAGATTACACAATACTTATCCCTTGGCGTTTGGTTTCCTTGTACATTCTTACAGCAGCCTCATCGTCCGTCCGGCTTGCCCGATGCCTCATATAGGGTGGCTGAGGGCCCTCTCATGCGGTGCACTCATCATACACGGCCTTCCTTAATACACTCCAACCTATAGCCCAGGGCCGCAAGCAGCAGCAGCAGCAGGAGCAGAAATGCCCCTAAAAAAGCCAGGAGAGAGGTGAGCGAGGTAGGTACGTACCATATGCCGTAAATATCTGTAGGACCTTGAGGTATACAGGGGCATGCGTCCAATCACGAGCGGTGGGCTAGCTACTGGGTAGACCATGCATGGGGGTGGGAGGAATAGCACGCTACAATAAGTGGGGACTGATCTGTAAGGTACCTAACCCAGTCGAGAGAGCTCGACTACTACGGGAGTACCTAGGTAGGTAGGTAATCAATCAAGCTGATGGGGGCGAATACCTACTGTACCTCGAAGCTGAATTAAGGAGAGGCATCGGACTGTGAGGGATGGTCCTCGTTGGCCTTGGCATGATTCTTTACGAACTCGCGGACTTCGAGGTAACGTCGGCGCTGAGAAGGCACATACATACATACATCGTTGTGTGCGTAAGTATTATTCTCTTGTGACATATCCCATCAAACGCCGTCGCAAGCCACCATCTTCAATGCCCTAAAGCAGAAGCAGAGCAGACGCTTACGGCGTGCATCCGAGTGTGCTTCTGCGTGCCATGTGCTTGCTGTGCTGGTTACCTACTAACCTACCTACATTAGGTAGTAGGTAGGCCAGACGAGACAGGCAGGCCTCCAAGCGGTCGGTTCCATGTGCTGACGACTGCGTATTCAGTCGCTCATTCATTTCCATTCCGTTCCGTTCCATCGTTCCCGGAGCCCTTGGTACTCACTCGGACTTGTTTCTTGCTGCGTCGTGTCTGGCCACCACAGTGCCCAGTCTGTTCCCCCTCCGGAAGAACGAAGACCAATCCAGGTCGGTTGAACAAGTTAGAGAGGCCGAGTCCGTCCACAGACGCACACATGCTATGGACGCACAAGACCCATTCATATCTAATCCGCACACCCAACCACAAACAAATACACGCGCACACACACGCGCACACACACACACACCACGACACACCCGCAACCGCACCTGCACCCGCACCTGCACCCGCCGCCCTGGCCTTGCCAACTAAACTGGGCATGCTCCAATTGTGCGCTGGTTGGCTGGGAACGTGTCCCTACCCTGTCACCCACGCCGCATGCCGTACCATACCCACTACAACCGTGTACAAGGTCGTGTCTGGGCTGCCTGGGTCTGGCTGTATAGTAGTGTATGAGGTCCTTGCCTTGTCTGCTTCTCTCACACACCGATCCATTACCCGCCCATACGCTCACACTCTTTCTTACGCACCAATTCCTCTCTTGCTGCCTGCCCGGTCTCTCTCTCTGTATCTGTCTGTGATAACGGTTGCAAAGTTAACGCTGCTGCTTTTGCGTCTATCTCTGCCTGCCTGCTCGTTTGCCATTCTCTCGCGACTCTGGTCTGCTGCCACCAATCAGCTTCAATTTTACACTTTCCCGCTCGACGGCATTCCTTTTCCCTTAGCCACACACCCTCCTCTCGTTCTCACCCACTTCCCTCCCCGCCAACCCATTTCCTTTTCCCTCTTCCCTTCTCTCGCCCTCTATCGTTTCCAGATTTCCTAGGGTTCCCATCCCCGACCTCTTGCTCCTGTTCCTTAAGACCCGCCGACATTTGATAGACTAGACCCCCGAACAAGACAGCCCTGGTTGACCCTAGTCACAATCATTGTCTGTGTTGCACACGCCCTGCGACACCTGGGGCAGCCGACGATCCAAAAAGGCCCCTTCCTACCTCCACCCTTTGCTGGGTGTGTTGCTCGGTACCTACCTACCTACATACCTAGCTAGGTACATCGGTCGGTGCTTAGCTTGGGCTGCACCCAATTGCACTTATCCGCCCGCCTGTCGAGGTCCTGGTGATACCCACATCTATTCCTCCGACACTGTCCTCGCCCGCCTTGCCGGTCGCACTCTCTCTCGTCTTCCGTTCTTCGTCACCCATCTCCCTCGACAGCTTCCGCCCTTCCCCCGATCTCAAGGGTCGAAGCTCCTCGTCCGTTTATCCTCACGCCCGCCAACATTTGATTGCAAAAACTCCCCTGTCCTCGATTATCGACTGCTGCCATCGACTGGTCCTTGGCTGAAGCCCATCGACCCGACAAACTTGCGTTACGTTACCGCCGAATACCCCGTCCACGAACCGACTCATCATCCGACCACGCCGACCTCTCGCCTTTCCCGGCCTTGCGACTCACTCACCATTCTGAGGCGTCGACTAATATTACTATGGGCATTTAACGTGCAGTCTTTGGGACAACACACGCCGCTTCGCTTTCCGAACCTTCGAGCCCCGTGAACTCGACACCAATCGCCTTTAGTTTCGCACCACTTTTACGGACAACGGCTCCATCCGAGCCTCGCCACAGCCGTCGAAATGGGTGCCTGTATGAGCTCAAACAACGAGGAGGTCGAGCAGAAGAAGAAGAGCCAGGCGATCGACAGACAACTGGAAGAAGACTCTAAAAGGTTACGCAGAGAATGCAAAATTCTATTGCTCGGTACGTTCCCATCCCGCCCGCCGCCGCCGCTGCTGCCGCCACCGCCCGATTGCCGCTCCGGGACCCGGACATGCTGACAAGCCCGCAGGCTCTGGAGAAAGCGGAAAATCCACAATCGTAAAGCAGATGAAGATTATCCATCTGAAAGGCTACTCCGAAGACGAACTCTATAACTATCGGCCTACAGTTTTTAAGAACCTGGTAGAATGCGCGAAAGCAGTGATACAGGCGATGCGACAGTTCGACATCGAGCCTCAAATCGAAGCAAACAAGGCCTATGCCACCTACCTCCTCGAATACACAGCCGAGTCGGGCCCCCAGGCGCACATCGACCCTCAAATCGGCGTCGCCATCCAGTCAATATGGAGCGATCCTGCAAGGGAACAGCTCATGGACAGGCAGACAGAGTTCTATCTGATGGATTCGGCAGAATAGTGGGTTTCCCTGCGGATTGATTGATCGATCAGAGTGGCGGCTAACCGACTGGCTGGCATCAGCTTTTTCCAAGAGGTCATGCGCATCGTCTCGCCGGACTATCTTCCTAACGAGATGGATGTTCTCAGGGCCAGAACCAAAACAACCGGCATTTACGAAACAAGATTTCAGATGGGCCAGCTCAGCATACAGTGAGACTCTTTGAAGACGTGTACAAGCCCTTGGAGGAAGCTAACCTTACGGCAGTATGTTCGACGTGGGTGGTCAAAGAAGTGAAAGGAAGAAGTGGATTCACTGCTTCGAAAACGTCACTTCCATCATCTTCTGTGTTGCTCTCAGCGAATACGACCAGGTCCTGCTTGAGGAGTCTAGCCAGGTACGGCCCTAACATCCCGTGCAACCGATGCAACCCCGGAGACTAACAAGTCGCAGAATCGAATGATGGAAAGTTTATTGTTGTTTGATTCCGTGGTGAACTCAAGATGGTTCATGCGCACCAGCATCATCCTGTTCCTAAACAAGGTGGATATTTTTAAGCAAAAACTTGGCCGCTCACCGTTGGGCAACTACTTCCCCGACTACTCTGGCGGCAACGATGTCAACAAGGCGGCCAAATATTTGCTCTGGAGGTTCAACCAGGTCAACCGGGCACATCTTAACTTGTATCCCCAGTAAGTGATAAGTGTCATTGTCTTCTCTGACGGGCAGAGGGCTAATCGGACGGTAGCCTGACCCAAGCAACCGATACATCGAATATTCGGCTGGTGTTCGCGGCAGTTAAAGAGACGATTCTCAACAACGCTCTTAGAGACTCGGGAATTCTATGAAACCGACTCGACTTGGATCACCGATTTTTTTCCTTTGTTTTCCTTCTCTCTGTTTTCTCTTAATGTTTAGATTCATCTTTGTTGTGGGTCAGCGTTTTATAGCATTGCCGGGCGTTGTGGGCGGCACTTCGTTGGGACGGCGTTCACTCTGGCTTCTGCGCTCGCTTTCGGCACTATACAGCCGAGCGAACGGGTCGGTTGGTGGCTTGGGATCGACAAGGGCAGTTTCCTTCTGCATCATGGAATCAATTGCTATATAAGAGGTGCATTCGCAACCGGTTGATGCCGCCCAAGCGAGGAAACCGGGTGTTTTGTGAAGAGAAGAAGTCTGCACGCTAACGCTTTCTGGGGCAAAAAGGATGCCGGCTGTGGTCTGGATGGAGTAAAGTATTGGGAATGGGAAGTTCGAAGACGAAGTGATGAATGGACCATTTGTTCGGGGCTGATGCTCGTGTCAGAGCGAAGCAAGGCAAGCAAGCAAAGCAGCAACCCGGCCATTTCGAAAGAACCGAGGAGCATGCGGGCTGGTTGATAGCTTGGAAGTGTTGCGACAGCCAAATGAAGGAAATTTCTCCATGCGGAATCCAGTCATGCGCCCGAAAGTTGTGTGCAATGCAATGATGTATGGGAACCGAGCCCGGTCCGGGGGCGTGATCGAGCGCAACCTTGACGGGAGGGTCGGGGGCGCCGCTGGCGGAACGATCCAGGACGGAGGGAGGGCTCTGAGGGGGGAAGGGGGAAATACCCATCCCCCTCCCATAGGAGAGGAACGTCGAGCGCTGGCTTGAGGCCCGGCTTCGATGAATTTTGTCGTTCATTTGTATACTACACCGTACTAATCCCGCGAGACTGCGCACGCTGGACGCGGTGCATCCGGTTCTCCCAGCACGTTTACCCACAGGCACACAAATACATACGTATCCCGACTCTCTCAGTTTTGGAGCGGTCACGGACGGATCAAAGGCAGCCTCGTACTGCCAGGACAGTCAGCCAGTAGCCGCTGCCGCCCGTGGCAGTGGTCATACCGGGCGGGCCGCGTGCGGGGGGTGTGTGTGTATGTGGCCTTGGGACCGGCACATCAGATGAGGAGCCCGCGCGAGTGGAAGACTACAAAGAACGATATTGTGTGTTCCGTCAGTCACGGTCCAAAGTTCAATGAGTGGGTGAGTGGTCTGGATTCACAGCACATAAGATGTCAGACGATGCAGGCCATTACATCGCATTCCAACCGGGACACACTAGTAGGTTTTGTGTTGAGGGCGGGCTTCCTTCCTCTGCCCCCGCCTCTCTCTGCGATACCGTGCTCTTCTTGTCTTTGAGTTTCCAAATCTGCCTCGGCACCCTGCCGCACTCAGCAAAGGTGGATGAGAGGGGGGGTCTTGACTGGCCAATTGCAACTCGCACGGAGGGAGGTTGGGTTGGTTGGGATGGCTTCAAGAAGAATAACCACATGGGAGCAGAGACGGTGAGGACATTGTGTTTGAGCCTGGATTCGAGGGGTGTATGGCAAGTCTGGTAGCTGTGGGGGGGAGGGGTGCGGTTTATTAACAGAGACCGGATGCTGAAGGTAGAGAGAGAGAGAGAGAGAGAGGACCGCGCTGAAGAACAGCGGGTGGGGGGTAAAGGACGGAGGAGCTCAGACGGCACGTTCGGCGTGAGCGGAGTTCTGTTCAATCAACGTGGGAAAAAGATCTCCGGCCTCCAACCAACCCCCTGGCGCCCCCAGGTGCTCTCCGTGGCTCCGCAGGAGGGTAGTTGTCTTGCTTTCTCTACCCCAGGCAATGCAGCAGAAGTTTGGCGCCGCCGTGTCAGAGCAGCAGGAAGGAGGTCCATTTTGTTGTGGGGCTAATGACTGGGTGGGGGGAAATTTGTGTAAACCAGGCGTGACTCGTTGGTTGGGAACAACAGGGCCCATCACCGCGGGAAGGAGGGGGGAATCGCTGGGGTGGCACAAGGTAGAAGTGAGGTGAGGGCTGACATGTCTCGTAGCCGCACCCGGGAGGCGGCCAGGTATGGTGGAATGGTGACATATTCATGTCTTGGCTGTTCTTCAGTCGCTTTTGGGGTAGATGAGGAGATGAGGCGTTGCGGTTGGTGATGCATGCCACGGCAGAACCCAGAGACATTAAATTTTAAAAGACAAAAAAGAAAAGAAAAGAAAAAGAAAAAGAGGGACTTGAGCATGTGGGAAGATATGTGGCCGCACCGTAGAATGATTATATGGTTGCCGTGCTGACTACGACTGACCGACTTACACGGGGTCGACACCGGAGAAGGGGTTCGAGGTCTCTTGTTGCCCAAGATGAAAAGCCGGGCCAATGTCTCAGCCAAGTTGTGCTGGCACACCTACATACCGGCAGTAGAGCGAGTGCAGTCGGCTGCAGCGTTGCCGTCGCCTCCCAAACCTTCTTTCCCCTCGGGTTTCCTGATTGAGGACTTGCGTGAGGGACTTGGTGGTCAATCCGAAGCTCGCCGTTTCCCTAGCTTGCCCAGTGATTAATAGCGCACTCACAACTTTCAAAGGGCCGAGTCGAGCCAGCTTCGGTATTAATGCCGCGGCCATTTTTGCACGACTACCTACCTAGGTCGGTGGGTGCCACAGCTGCGCTGAACGTGGTGTGTTGGTTGCAGAGGTATAGGGTGGCCCGAGGGGCACGCAAGACATACCCCATGTTCCACCTTGGGTGTCTTGGCTCCAGTCGGAAGACTCGAATGGAAAATAGACGGATAGCATTGCTGCCGTCAGGCTAAGGAGAACTGTGCTACTGCTGTTGCTGGGGTGTTCTGCTCATTGCGCGTCACACCCCGCATTGTTGATAGCTCGGCAGCAAGCAACAGGCCGGATTCCTCGCGGCCGCATGCTTTTGTTTCCCCAGGCCCCGAATCCATGCCTCTCCCCGATGTCGTAAGGTGAGGTCATGTCAGGTGGTTATATCAGGTGGCTCGCTCCTTTGGAGGTGGTTTCTTATTGTGCATATCTGGGTACACTGCATGGGCAGATAGCCCAGGCCGGGGCCTAGGCAACCCTAAATTCGACATTTTATGGAGACGCGAACATGGAGTTCGGAGCGGGAGCCCCGTATCGGATTTCTGGTGTGTGCGGGTTGTCAGATCAGTCAGAATCTTTTCTTGCCTCTCCATACCGTGTCCAGGATAGCAGGGCAGTTAATACTGAATTGTCTGGGGAGAGCCACAGTAATTTTGTCTTGTGCGTCGCCAGACTAGATGAGTGGTGCAATGGTACAAGGTCAAGTCGATGCGGGCCATGCGTCTCTACCATGCCATGCCGTGCCGTGCCATGCTATGCCACGCCCATCCATACCCCCTCCCCCCAGCACCTTCCATTCATCTCGATGTTAGATGCAGCAAGCTAGCTGGAGCTACGACGAGGTAGCTTCTCATCCATCATCCAGTCGAGGAAGTACCTCTCCTCATCCTCCTTCTCCTCCTCTCCTCCTTCTCCTCCTCTCCTCCTTCTCCTCCTCTCCTCCTTCTCCTCCTCTCCTCCTGCAGCATGGCAACCCACAACATGCCATGGCTGACTGAGATATACCGCCGGCCTACCCTTCCTTGACTGCCCCTCTCTTTCATAAGCTGCCGTGGTCCCCTCCTCGCTCCATGAGCTCTTGATCCATTGATCTTCTGCTGTACCCCTTCCCTTCCTTCCCCATCCCTCTCTTAACTTGCAAAGCCTCCGCGTCTACCTACTACCCTCTTAGCTTTCCTCGTAACGTACATCTTCCTCCTCCGGTGTACAAAGCTCGAATCCATCAGCAGCTCCATCTGCTGCCTTACGTCAGTCACTCTTGGACGGTTCCTCAACCCCAATCATATTTAAACCGCCATCTAACCCTAATCACGATCCAGTAAAGCCCCATATCTTCAGCTGAAGCGCTTCGTTTTCGTTGGCGCTGAGCTGACTGAGTTTCCCGCAAGTGGTGGACTGAGCTTCAGGCACGCCAAACACCCCGCTCCTCTTCCCCGCCAATATCCTTGACGTGGTACGTCCCCTTTGCTCCGCCTGCTAACGAGTTTGGAGCTGCTCCTCATCCTCCGTCCCCTCCCCATTGTCCCTCGCTCATTGTTGATTGGTATGAACGAGTGCTGTTTCGGTTTCCGCACTCTTTTCTCTTCCTTCTTCAGGAATCCCTCATAACTAGCAGGACGGCTGACATTCTCACCAAACAGTCGAGCTTCAAGACTGGGCCAATTGAGTCTCCGAGTTCCTGATTAATTGTTGTACGCGTAACCAATCAACCACGAAAATGCCGGAATCCACGGAACCGCAGCGCATTCCCCTGCGCGAGCGGCGTCCTTCTACGGGAGCGCCCATCATCGACATCCAGGGCTCCGTCGGCCCGGCTGGCATTTCCCGCCCCAAGCACAAGAGAACCTTTACTGGTTTCGGTGCTGGCGAGATCAAGAGCGTCGAGGGTTGGTTCTTCCTTTTGTTCCAGTTTCCCAGTTGCACGATCCCGGGCGAGCTCTCCAGCTTTCGTGGAGGTTGTGAGGGGCAGTTCTCAGGCCCAGGCCCAAAATACCCCGCACTGATCGTCGCGGGCTCCATCACGCCACATAGACCCAGTAGCTTCGCCTCCATGCCCTGTCGCACATCATCCTTCACTTGTACCAGCTAGCTAGCTAGCTACCTTCTTGATAAAACCGCGCAGCTGACTCCCTTTCAATAGCTTCAATTCCAGAACCCCAGCGCGAGGCATGGTCCAAGGCTCAGGCCGGCCCCTTTAAGACCAAGGAAGAGTTCGAAAAGGAGGTTGTCCGCCATGTCGAGACCACGTTGGCCCGCAGCATGTTCAACTGCGATGAGACGGCCGCCTACTCGGCCGCCAGCTTGGCCTTCCGCGACCGCCTGGTCAAGGAGTGGAACAAGACTCAGCAGCGGCAGACCACCGTCGACGGGAAGCGCATCTACTACTTTTCTCTCGAGTTTCTCATGGGTCGCGCCCTTGACAACGCCATGTTGAATGTCGGCCTCAAGGACGTCGCCAAGGGTGAGTGACGTCAAAGGCCCTCGGCGAGAGCCAATGATGCTAATAGCTTTGCAGCTGGCCTTGACGACCTTGGTTTCCGCATCGAGGACGTTATTGAGCAGGAGCACGATGCTGCACTCGGAAACGGCGGTCTTGGTCGATTGGCTGCCTGTTTCCTTGACAGTTTGGCTTCCCTCAACTTCCCCGCCTGGGGCTACGGCCTAAGATACAGGTACGGCATCTTCAAGCAGGAGATCATCGATGGGTATCAAGTCGAGGTCCCTGACTACTGGCTGGACTTCAACCCTTGGGAGTTCCCTCGCCACGATGTCACCGTGGACGTGAGTTGAATCGGCCAAGAAGCACAACGTTGAGACAGTGCTAACGGCTCCCAAGATACAATTCTTCGGTCACGTCCAGAAGTCTACAGACTCCAACGGGAAGACCGTCGCTAGCTGGGAGGGCGGTGAGACAGTAACCGCCGTGGCATACGACGTGCCGATCCCGGGCTACGCGACAACCTCCACCAACAACCTGCGTCTGTGGTCCAGCAAGGCTGCTAGCGGCGAGTTTGATTTCCAAAAATTCAACAGCGGCGACTATGAAAACTCGGTCGCCGACCAGCAGCGTGCCGAGACCATCAGCGCTGTCTTGTATCCCAATGACAACCTCGAACGCGGAAAGGAGCTTCGTCTGAAGCAACAATACTTCTGGTGTGCCGCGTCTCTCTACGACATCGTCCGTCGCTTCAAGAAGTCCAGACGTCCCTGGAGAGAGTTCCCCGACCAGGTGGCCATTCAGCTGAATGACACTCATCCAACTCTCGCCATTGTCGAGCTCCAGCGCATCCTGGTGGATCTTGAAAAGCTGGACTGGGACGAGGCGTGGAATATCGTCACCGCCACATTCGGCTACACCAACCACACAGTCCTTCCCGAGGCGTTGGAGAAGTGGCCCGTTGGCCTGGTCCAGCACCTGCTTCCCAGACACTTGCAGATTATTTACGACATCAATCTGTTCTTCCTCCAGGGCGTCGAGAAAATGTTCCCCAACGACCGCGACATCCTCAGCAGGGTCTCCATCATCGAGGAATCGCAGCCCAAGATGGTTCGCATGGCGTTCTTGGCCATTGTCGGTTCCCACAAGGTCAACGGTGTGGCTGAGCTGCATTCCGACCTCATCAAGACCACCATTTTCAAGGACTTTGTCAACATTTACGGCCCCGACAAGTTCACCAATGTCACCAATGGCATCACCCCGAGGCGCTGGCTGCACCAGGCCAACCCCCGGCTCTCGGACCTCATTGCGTCCAAGACGGGAGGTTACGACTTCCTCAAGGACCTGACGCAGCTCAACAAGCTCGAGCTCAGCGTCAACGACAAGACGTTCCGTAAAGAATGGGCCGAGATCAAGTACGCCAACAAGATCCGCCTGGCCAAGTACATCAAGACAACGACCGGCGTCAGCGTCAACCCTGCGGCGCTCTTCGATGTACAGGTCAAGCGTATTCACGAGTACAAGCGCCAGCAGATGAACATCTTCGGCGTCATCCACAGATACCTTACCCTCAAGGCCATGTCGCCCGAGGACCGCAAGAAGGTGGCGCCGCGCGTCTCCATATTTGGCGGAAAGGCCGCGCCCGGCTACTGGATGGCCAAGCAAATCATTCACTTGGTCAACAATGTCGGGTCCGTTGTCAACAAGGACGAGGACATCGGCGACCTGCTCAAGGTCATCTTCCTCGAGGACTATAACGTCAGCAAGGCCGAGATGATCATTCCCGCTTCCGACCTGAGCGAACACATCTCCACCGCCGGTACTGAGTAAGTGTGGCCCAAGACGACTGTCGAGGCCGTCCGCAGCTAACAAGCCTTGCAGGGCTTCGGGTACCAGTAACATGAAGTTTGTGCTCAACGGCGGCCTGATTATTGGCACGTGCGACGGCGCCAACGTGAGTGACCCGACGGCATGGGACTGGCTTGATGATCGTTGCTAACACCGGCCTAGATCGAGATCACGCGCGAAATTGGCGAGAACAACATCTTCCTCTTTGGCAACCTTGCTGAAGACGTTGAGGATCTCCGTCACGCTCACACGTACGGAACCCACTCCATCGACGAGAATCTTTCCAAGGTCTTCTCTGCGATTGAGAGCGGTACGTTCGGCTCCGTGTCGGACTTCCAGGCGCTCATCTCGGCCGTCCGTGACCATGGCGACTACTACCTCGTTTCGGACGACTTCAACAGCTACCTTGAGACTCACAACCTCGTGGATGAGGCGTACAAGAACCAGGAAGAGTGGGTCACCAAGTCCATTACCAGCGTGGCTCGCATGGGCTTCTTCAGCAGTGACCGCTGCATCAACGAGTATGCGGAGGAGATCTGGAACGTTGAGCCTCTCAAGGTGGAGGACTAGACTAGGCTAGACCCAGGCGCTACGGAGACGAGAGGAGACAGATGGCTTAATCTGGCCTAGATGGCTCCTGGCTGGTCAAGAGTGAACGGAACCGAGTACCTACCACCTACCTACCTACTGCACTTTAACACCTAGGACGGCGCTGGACAAACGAACAGTGCTAGATAATGTTTTTTTTTCTTTGTATACGCTACGCTAGTAATCCAAGACCTGGATCTTACAACAGTTGGAGGCCTGGTGAAGTCGGCAGGTTTGCTTGATGTGTGTGACCATCCATCCACGTGTGTTGATGTGCCTGGCCCCCAACGGCCATTTAGAACGGCCTCGAACGGCCATACCAAGACACGGAGCATGGGTGATGAGTGGAACGGCGTGGACATGAGCCCCATGTTGCTCGAATGACGTCAGTATATCGCAAGGACTCCCCTCACAACGGCAAGGTAAAAAAAAAAAACCCCACCTCATCACACAACATGGTCGGAACAGGGCCTCGGAGGGAGGGAAGGAACCGAAAAGGGACTTGGTACGGTTCCCGGGTTACGACCCTCGAACTTCCGCGAAGACGCAAGCTAAAGGGCGGTCAAAGTCAAAGACTAAGTCTCCAGGTTGCGGTTATCAGGCATACGGATTACGGGACCGCTGATCAAACAGCAAAGTACCAGCCCACCCACTCCCAAGTCATTCCTCTAATTCCAAGTCAGCAGACATTTGAGTACACATACTACTAGCAGGTAGAACAAAAGTTTACTCTATTACTACATATAGTACCCCTACCCTCTGCGTTACTAAAAGAGGTTTTCCAGGGGTAAATTCTCCAAAAACCAATTTATTCAATTAGATTTAAGACACACTATTTAAGATACACTAAAAAAAAAATTAGAGCAGTAGCTGTTTGCTTCTTTGAGCTTGAAAAAAAGGGGAATTAGCTGGTTGGTCTATGTAGGCAAGACTTAAGAAGTAGTTAGTACTTTACTGACTAACCAGTAGCCTGATAACCGCAACTAGTCTCCAATGGAAACACCAAATGCGAGGAGAGAAAGACTTGGGTGATTAGTCCGCTCTCCGCCGTCTGTCCAGTTGCTCTGGAACTTAGGAAGGGCAACTGCCGCATGGGGGCTCTAGACTTTGCAAGCCCGTGGATCAGCTACGGTGTTAAAAGGAGGGGACAGGTCGACTTGCATCTAGACTAGGTACACTACTACGGACGGTGCTGCGCATCCTTGATACGTACATGGCGTGATACGCAGAGAAGTACAGTATTCGGCGACGGTTGGGAGGACCGGAGTCGTCCGGGGGCGGTTCCATAGGAACAGGAGGAGGAAGATTTTGTTCTAGTTTTGTCGTCATTGTCGAGTCCCTGCTTTTTTCTCCTCCCACGAATCAAGAGCTTCTTCGTTGTCAACCTCTTATGTAACTTCCCTGCTCGAGGGACCAAGGGACCAACCTAAATGATACCCTCCCCCTTAGCCCTGCCGGGTAAAGCGATAAAGTAGGACGCAGGATGACATCAGAGGAACGACAGAGGATGATCGGGCGGTACACGACCCCCCCCCCCTCCCTTTCTGGTCCCTGGTGCCGTTATTCTGAGCGTGTAAGCCTTTCCCGAGAGCGCAGGCCGAACGCAGGTGAGGAGCGACCGTAAACGGAGAGAGAGACGAGGGAATGATTCGTGCTCCGGAGGTTACTTTCGGTTCTTTTTCTTTCTCGGGATTTTTTTCTCGTGTTGGTCGAGTTACATGCACTGTGGGCGAAAGTTTTCGTTTCCGGGAAAGAGTCAGTTTGATCATGGCTTGAGAGGGGCAAACGGCCCCCCCCCGCCTTATGTGAAGATGGACCGGTTAAATTGGTAGCACCTCTGCATTTTCTTCCTTTAATCTTTGTTGTTACCTTGGTTCGATCAGTTGCGGCACGGATGCCTGTCCGACCGGCCCCGAGCGGCCGACTGGCGTGCCCCGGGCTTCGGTCGTGTACCTGCCGTACGGCTTCTGACGGTGGGCGAAAGAGAAAATAGACGTAAAGTTGAAAAAGAATCTGCATTAGGGCCGGTCCCAATGGTATCAAAAACGTGACAGGTCAGATTAATCTCCAGGGCTCAAGTTAGAGAAGGAGGGGGTCCCTGAGCATTGCGAGAACGTACACGGTAAGACAAGCGGAAGTTCCGACGTCATCCATCTCTTCCTGGTACATGGCCGGAGAGGCTATCTGAAGGTTCGATCCTATTACTTTTTGCTTTGTTTCCCCTTCGAATATAGCTCAAGATCAGCATCGACAAAACCGAGGTCCACGGGTTAACCCCTGGAACCTCTCTCCCCTCCCAAAGCAGGAAGGGTCCAATCTCGAGGTCCTTCGTAGCGGGTACCCAGGACCCCCTTCCAATTGCGCGGCTTCCTTGACTTTACTGGAGCAGTTGAATACCGTCCCTGTCATGGTTTTACACCATGATGACGGGCGTTGAAGGTAATCGCTACAGAACTCTCTCTCTCTCTCTCTTTTTTTTTTTTTTTTTTTTTTTTTTTTTTTGGTTCCACACCTCCGAGTTGGGTTTTTTTTTTCTCTCAACCATCATTTTCCCTAGGTATCGTTTTCCCTCTTGTTTCTTTGTAAGCAAATCGGCACGGTGCTATGGAGTACGTACCGCTGGGTTTACCAGCTGAAGCGCGAGCTCGCGCCATGTGTCGCCAACGGGGCGGCGATGAGGATTCCGTTATCTCTTCTGCCTTGCCGAAAATTGCATGACTTGGTTATAGAATTACTGCCACCATTCGGAGGTGGATTCAGATAACCAGATTCAAACAGAAACCTGTTCTTGAAGGAACCCCTCCTATCAAGTGAGGGTCAAGGACTCTGACGTGCCGGCGCTCGGAATCGAGATCCCCTCCTCTATGGAGCAAACGCACAGGCTGACTGACAGACATGCACGCAGCAAAGTCGCCTAGGGGAGGTTTGGCCGGGTCAGCTGGGCGGCTCCTAGCATTGTTTTGTGCATGGACTGATTGCCCATTCCTCGGGAGAGCACCGTTTTGTCGAACGGGATCCGCTCAGGTTTGGCGCTCTCTCTCTCTTCTCCTCCCAGCAGCCCCCATTGATGCGACGCGGACATATGTCCAGCTACAGTAGGTCGGACACGTCCAGACCAGTCTGGAACGTGTGGCTGTTGTGGTGCCTTTTCAATGAGCCTCGTGACGGAAATGTTGGACACCTGGGAAAGGGGGTGTGATCCTGCTGCTGTGGCGGTAGACGCTATGCAGGCTGAAGTATGGGCGTGATGAGGCACCGTTTTCTTAGTTCCCGATCTTCGCCCACGATGTCGATGTTCGCTTAAGTGAGGACCGGGAAAGTCTGGACCACCGATCGGACGACATTAGTACCCTCCAGGTAGCCTTTGCTACAGTCCACAGTGGGATCGGTACGGCAGCTATGTTAGTGCAAATGCGAGATGCGTGCCCTCGACGTTCCGGCACGCCAGAGGCCAGAACAGCTCGGACAGTGAGCCGCTATTACTTTAATGCACGCTAAACTTGACAAGAGCCCAGGGCTAGCAGGGGCAGCTACTCAGTAGAGTAGCGGGACGGAACACACGCCCCCCCCCAGCCCCACCTGCCCACCCTCCTTAGCGCAGGCCCGTCAACGCGACACGACACAGGAAAGTTCCCATTCCCATGCACCATCTCGATGCGATCTCGTGATGACGTCATAGGACGTGGTGGGTTTCGTGGGACGGTTTTTCCCTTTCCCCTTCGAAACTGGTTTCCCATGCTCTCTGGGCTGCACGAAGACAAGGAACCATGTGATGTAGTTGGACGGCGACGACAGACTCCTGCCTTGTGGGTGGCAGGCGAAAAGGCTAACAAAGTTGAAGAGACTGGGGACGTTGCAGGACGGTTCATGCCCGTGGACGGTTATGCGTGGTCGAGTTATATAGGACATGCGGGATGCACGAGCACGCGCCGGAAATACCGCACCGGATGGCGAATTTAGATCTGCGACAACATGGGGAATTGGACGCGCGGGGGCACACACCTGAGGCTACAGCTACCATGTATGCATTGCCGCGACAAGAATCGGAGTGAAGCTCAAGCTCTGGGTGTCCTGAATCCATGATGCCGGGAACAAGAGGGTTGATCGGCCGTGGTGGTGCAAGGGAACACCCCTGAAGCCGGAGTGAGGATGGGGGGATAGAGAAGGGAAAAGGGTGTGCGGTTAGCCACACCGTAAAGATGGTCAACTCTAAAGAGGCTCACCGTCTCGTCTTGTGAGGTGAGGCTGGAAGAAGGGGGGGGGGGGGGGGGGCATGGGATGGTCAGGCACGAGACAGGGTTCTGTTGGGAATGGCAAAAACGGCAAACCGGGAAACGGGGGGAATGCGCGTCGAGCAAAACATGGCATTGTTGACCAAACTCGGCCAGGGTGATGGGCCGAATCTTGCTTGATCGAATAGGCATCGAGCACCACGACATATGTCGATAACGAATGGACATTGGCATCGAACGACTTGAGTATCATCGGTAGGAAAGAAGGGGAGCGATAACGGATGTTCCTGTGTGGGATAGGCATAAGATGGGGGGAGAAAAAGACTGGGCCGGTTTCTGGAAACCAGTTATGCTGGGCTGCCACGATGGCAAAAGGTCCGCCGTCGCATCGTCGATTTTGCTCGAATGTCCGATGGCCCAAAGGATCCAGAAGATGCAAAACCCCATGTTCTCTGTTTGGTTTCCGTGCTCTTCATTCGTGCCTTCTGTCTTTATTTTTTTTCTTCTCCTGATCTTTACTTGTCTCGCTCTATCATCTCGATCCTCGTCTCGACATTCTGCCTGCCTGCCGGTCGCGATACGACCAGCCTGGTAAACATTCAAGCACATCGGGCCGTTTGGCGCTTGGGGGCCGTTCGCGCCAGTCGAGCGAGCCAGCCACCCTCTCTCCCCCCGCCTCTCATGGCATCGTGGAAAGAGAACAAGTCCTCATCTCGGACCGTGGTGAGCTGGACCGAGATACGCCGCAGTGCCGCTGATGTGTAGCCCATTCCATATGCCTGTTGCGTTATACACCGTTGGTGAGCTGTTGTCTCTCGGTCATTTGAGATATCTCACTGTCTTGTCGCCATCATGTGATATCCTCTCTCTGTCCCTTTGCCCTCCGTGAATACACCAACACCGACCGAGGCAGGCCGAGTGTTGCGAGAAGAAACACAAACACGCAACTTCAGACACTTGGAAGTTCAGCCTCATCGGGTTTTGGAGTCTGGCTGAAATGCCTTGGTTCGGCTTTCCCCCCACTCTCTTCTTTCATTTGTCTCTCTTTCTCCTTCCTTTCCCATGGCCATGCTGTAGTCCAAGGCCATACTCTCGTCTCATCTCATTCCAGTTTTGTATTCATTTCCTTCCGCAGGGTACGGTAGCATGTAGATACTTGCAACAGCGCCTGTTTGGTGTCTCGTGTTTGACGGTTCCCCTCCAACGTTGGCCCATCACTGCAGCCTGCTTACTGGCTTTATCCCTAAGAGGTGTGCCCGTTGCGGTTAATTGTGCCGTCTTGGATAAGCCACCGTTCCTGCCAGCTTGCCTGCCTACCCGAGAGGACTGGGAGGTACAGACTGTACGCACACACACACACCCCTCCCCGCCAATATGTACCCAAGCACATCTTACACAGCGGCAGCAATCCCCGCCCGCACCCCCGGCTCGCTCCTGAACGAGCTAGGAGCGGGGCAGCAGCAGCAGCTTCACACTCTCCCTTACGCTTCTCTTCACGCAAGCTCCTCCGTCTCTCAACTGTGGTCACTCCCACGCTTACTCTCTCTTAGGTACTCAAACCAGCATGTCTCCGTATTCCTTTGCTTGGATTCACCCCTCCCTCTCTGTGCCCCCCCCCCCCTTTCCGCTACAGTATTCCCAGGAGTAGCCCTTTCAGGAACAATTAAAAAGTACTTTTCCCCTCTATGCCAGACCACTACTTGTTCCTCTTCCGCTCTGCTTCTCACTCAATCTTCCACCTTTTCGCTTTTACTAAAAAACCATCTCCAACGGACATACTCGCCCTCTCCGCCACGGACTCACTTGTGACCTCCTACTCTTTCAGTGTTGTCATCAGAGAACCCGAGGGTTGCATTTCGAGAACGTCCCATCGTATCTCAACCCCACGAGCGAATCGTAGAGAACAGCACCATCTCGGCCCGCGTATCTTCGCCATACTCCAGCTCTTCTTGCCTCCGGCTGTCCTTTTGCAGACCCCCAACTATCTATCTCTGCTTCACACTGTGACAGCGAACAAGAAAAGACGACAGCGACTGATCGACTCTCGTGCGGATTTGTTGCCTGCATTCCCCACGTGCACCCGCCACCGCGCTCGCCCACTACGTACACTACGGCTACCCTTTGGTTTGAGCTTTCAAGTCCGGACTCAGGACTTGAGCCCGGAAAACCAGGACGATTGCAAACCTTCTGTTCTGTTCCTGAATACGCACGAATTAGCACCGCAAAGGACTGGGAAGGAGAAGACCATCGTCGAGATACTTTCTTGATACAGGCACCATCTGCTTAAACACCGCAGGTAAGCAGTCCACTAGTCGTTGCTCGAGACTTGCATGTCATTGGCGACCGCCTACCCTTGCCACCGTCACATCCCCCGACAAGCCCCATTTTGCAGTACGTCCATCCACGGCATGTCAATTATGAATTGGGTATCCTTGGCAGTGCCAAAAGACGGCTATGCAGAATGGATAAGAAAAAAAAACAAAAACGGACTGGATAAAACATAAACGTCACCATAAAACAACCAAGGACAACGAGAGAAAGGGGAACAAAAGGCGGGAGGAAAAAAAGATTATTGCTTCCGTCATTGCTACTGGCCCCTTAGCTGCATTCGCCGCCGCTCATAGTCTCTCTCTCATTCTCTCACCCTACTGCTTGCTTCCCTGCTAGAAAAACTCGCTAATGCCGTTGCCACCGTGCCCAGGTTGCTCCGGAATCCCAGAAACCCAGAAGCACCACCGTCACAAGGCCGAGCCAGACGTGCGTTCTCACTCGCTGCCACTTTTTACCCCGCCGTGTTCTTGCACACCCACCACGTACGCCAGCGACCGACTTCCGTTTCTCTCTCCGTCCACGTTCACCTTACCAGGGCGCCCCGCCGAACAGCCACCCCTCCAGCGAAACAAATCCTTGAGCTCGCTCCCCCGCCGCCGCTGCATCTCTTTCAAATCCAGCCCGGCTCCCGTCGCCGTCCACCCATCCATCCCAGACAATCCATTCACGTCTAGACCATATCCGCAAAAACCTCACTCTCGAATTCCCTCAACTCTTCGTCTATTTCCGAATTGGTTTCTGCCTGCTACTGTTCCGCCTCTCCAGCAAACAAATCGCACCAGCAAAGACTGGCCCATTTCCCGGCAGCTGGCTTTCCCCCCAACTCCATCACCACTCATCCCTCTGCAATCACCCACGCCGGACAGCTTCACCGGTCGGCCTCTCTCAACCTTTGAACACAATCCTTCTCGATCAGGTAGATCGACCAAAGCACAAAATGGCCGAATTCATCAGAGCACAAATCTTTGGCACCACCTTTGAGATTACCTCGAGGTACTCGGACTTGCAACCCGTTGGCATGGGCGCCTTCGGGCTCGTTTGGTTAGTTTGAGAAGATACCATCCCTCGCGATGACAATTGTCGCGAGAGGCTCCTGTGTCAATTGCTGACGTGCCGTTTCCTGCCAGCTCCGCTCGTGACCAGCTCACGAACCAGAATGTCGCCGTCAAAAAGATCATGAAGCCCTTCAGCACACCTGTCCTCGCCAAGCGGACATACCGTGAGCTCAAGCTGCTGAAGCACCTAAGGCACGAAAATGTACGTCGAACCTGCTGCTGATTGCCTCTAGGCATATTCGTCGATTGAAGCGCTGACACCCCTCACAGGTCATCTCTCTCAGTGACATATTTATTTCCCCCCTCGAGGACATTTACTTCGTTACGGAACTCCTCGGCACCGACCTGCACAGATTGCTCACCTCCAGACCTCTCGAGAAGCAGTTCATCCAGTACTTTCTTTACCAGATCATGGTATGTACATGCCCACCTTTCCGGAATGCACTCCGATGCTGCGACCAGCAAACTGATATGGCTATAGCGTGGCTTGAAATACGTCCACTCGGCCGGCGTCGTCCACCGCGACTTGAAGCCCAGCAACATTCTCGTCAACGAGAACTGCGATTTGAAGATTTGCGACTTTGGTCTCGCCCGCATCCAAGACCCTCAGATGACCGGTTACGTCTCAACGAGATACTACCGTGCCCCCGAGATCATGCTCACGTGGCAAAAGTACGACGTTGAGGTCGACATCTGGAGTGCGGGTTGCATTTTCGCCGAAATGCTCGAGGGCAAGCCTTTGTTCCCCGGCAAGGACCACGTCAACCAGTTCTCCATTATCACCGAATTGCTGGGTACTCCTCCTGATGATGTCATCAATGGCATTGCCAGCGAAAACGTGAGTTGCAAACGACAGGAATTGTCTTTGAACTAGTCACTGATTTAGCGGCCAGACACTTCGATTCGTCAAGTCCCTCCCCAAGCGCGAGAGACAGCCCTTGAAGAACAAGTTCAAGAACGCTGACCCCTCCGCCATCGACCTCCTCGAGCGGATGCTGGTCTTCGATCCCAAGAAGCGGATAACAGCCACTGAGGCACTGTCCCACGACTACCTTGCTCCCTACCACGACCCCACGGACGAGCCCGTCGCTGAAGAAAAGTTCGACTGGAGCTTTAACGATGCTGACCTGCCCGTGGACACATGGAAGATCATGATGTATGTTGACCCCTACAAAACTCGTACTGCAATCATTGCTAATGAATCTTATTTGCAGGTACTCGGAGATCCTCGACTACCACAATGTTGATGCGTCAGCGCAGCAAATGGAAGATCAGTTCAACGGGCAATAAATGAAGGTGCTACGGTGAAGCGGGGATAAATAGGAGAGAGGAGGTCATGATACCACGCAAAACCAGATGGGACGTGTTTCCAGTACATTCACACACTTGACATGGTGTTCGGAAGACGGGATCGGTTATTGTAACGTTGACTATGCAAAAGGGCCAACAGTATACGCGATATAAAGGAATGGCATGCATATCGGAGGTGTTTTTTTTCTTCCTTCAATTTATTCTTTTACTGCCATCATGTCTCACGCAATTTCTCCTTCTTTCTCTTGTTCTCTCTGTGGGTTTCCAGGCTGGGTTGAAACCAGCCCCCCGCGGCATGAAGCTGGTGTAGAAATCGATTATGAGCTTCAAGGCTCCTAAGAGCTCACATACCGGACACGATTGTGTGCAAGCCATACTTGGGTGCTGGAGGTTGTGTGTCGTTAGAAAACGATGAGGTGGGCGTGAAGGAAGCATGAGTTGAGACCATGATCGAATACATCCAGCGGGATAGCCACAGCAACAGCAAACCAACACACCACCCCCCCCCCCCCAAAAAAAAAGAAAAGGAAAAAGAATAGAAATTTTGAAAACAAGCGTCTATCCTTCATGCAGTGATCAACCTCGGGAGTGAGGACACGACGGAAGAGCCTCTGCCGATCGGAGTAGGTCCCAGAAGGGGGAATGTAAACTTTGGTTGCACGGCAGATGTGCCTCGCAGACCGCCTCGATCGCTTACACAGCTTTCTACGGACGGCTACAGTGGCTTTTTCTATCACTACGAGCCTATCAGATGCTCCTATCGGCTCTAGAGTTGGCGTCTGCAATATGGAGGTTTTGTAGAGGGCCATGAACAAGGGGGTACGTTCGGATTGCTTGCAGGGGCGTAGCGGAAGTTGCAGGTTACCTCCAGCAAAATGGGATGGGAAGGTAGGAGTTGGCTGTAAGTAGCGATGTTATGATGCGACAGCGTGGGAGATGGTGGTAGTGGTACCGGTAGTGACGGTGAGACGTAGAGAACATTGGCAGCAGGAGGAGGAGGAGGAGGAGGAGGAGGAGGAGGAAGGGGGGACCGTCACGAAGAAGGGCGGGGCGAGATGAGGTGAAGGTGAGAGAATACGATTACCATCCTATGCAATGCGGGACACGCTGGCGGTGCTTTGAGATTCTGGCGAGGAAGGTGAGGTTGACGTGGTGTCCCGCCTCTCTGGTCTTGATAGTACCTACCTAGGTACTTATCTATGCCGGGTGGGATCTTTGGTGCGGCCAAGATGAGGGACGGGCAGGAGTCTACTCCGACATGACGGAGAGGAGCTCTTCTGGAGGATCTTGACTCACCAGGGAGGAAGAAAAGAGCGGGATGGACAGCCCGTCTGTCAAAAACTGTCGAGATTTTTTGTTTGAATTCGTCACGAACGTGATCGGAACCCCCCCTCCCCCCCCCGGTCGTGCATGGTTGACGTGTCTCTCCCTCTCTCTGGGGGTTAGACGAACGGGCGGTGACATTGCAGCACAGACTTTCGGGGCCAGCTGTGGTTTGGCGCCGGGCTGGTCGAGGTATGATGTGAAGCCGTCTGGACGGTAGGAAGGTAGTCGACCCATTAGTTTCAGCGTGAACGTTAGCCTACCTTCACGTCCGAAAGATCCTGTTCTCTTTTTGTTTATGAGACGATAAGTTTGTTTTCAATGGATACAAGATCGTTGTTAAGGGCGCATACACAGTGACAGTATGGGTTGCTCTGCGCCTGTCTCACAACTACTGGGCAGATTCATCACAAGTAGGTAGCAGCGCCAAATGCATGCCAAGGGACGACCCTGAGCTGGTCTCACCACGCGTGGTTTCCGACCTTGTGTAAAATTTCCAGTATTCAGTGAGAGACGTAAACTCCATAATTATTACTGTAGGTAGGTAGGTTCGTTTCTGAGTGCCACGGGGTTACGGGCTTGGTCTCAACTTCTTCTATTGCGCGGGGTGCATGAGGGGGTTTATCGACAATCTTTTTTTTTTTTTTTTTCTTTTCTCTTCTTCTCCCCTCCACCCCGTCGTGTTCTCGAACATCGAATCCCTGCGCTCTTAATGTGGGACGGAAATGAGTCGTTCGTTTTCATTATGCCTGTCCCAAGCATTAGCCCGGACTTGCTTGGCTCATTTCAAAAGTGGCGGCGCGCATGGCAACATTCAAAAGGGACGATCGATGTAAGCGGGGGAATAGAGTAAGAAAAGATTGCAAAGTAACTTCGGAGTGGGAGGTAGTAATAATAAAGTATCGCCTTATCTTTTTTTTTGTTGCCGGAGGTTGTGCGTTGGCACTAATTCAACACCTCAGCATATTTTGAGCATTGTAAAGCAAAGCATCCATCCAGTTCCAATACAAAGCCTACCACGAACCCACTACGAACATCCGAGCTCGAAGGTCCCTATCTCTTCCCCTCATCCTTCTGATCCTCGTCCACAACCTCCCCTCCCTCCCCTCTCCGCTTCTTACCTTTTCACCAGGTTCCTTTTTAGGTGACGACGAATTGTTGTCTTGGTGTTCCTGGTGTTGAATCCTGAGTCTCGGGGGCACAGCACCTCAACTACACATTGTTTACTACCTTATCTTCCCTAATTCGCCAGCACATCATTGAGGCGACGGACGAATCACTGACCCGGACTCGACTCTTTGCCCAGCAGCGGTGCAACCCGATTCTTACATCTCACATACACACACGCGCATACGCACTTTCCCACATACGTCTTTTCACCTACGCGCACGCGCTTGGAAGGGGATAGGCCGAACCGTTACCGCTTTCTCTCCTGTGAGCTTTCGCTTTCGCTTGCCACGCTGACGGACACCCGCCAACCCTCAACCCCAGAAGTACAACACCCGCCGGTATAGAAACACGCCGACTAGAACGCCTGCGATTTAAATCACCGGCAGAGGCTCTCTGCTGTCTAGGTTTTCCAATTGTCAATCCCTCTTGGACACCTGTTCACAACCAACCGGTTTTGTCTCACAAGTACCTTCTCCTCACTGGATGGGAAATCGACACTACGTCAGAGCATACCGGACCCCCCCCCTTCCCTCGCCTTTTTTCCAAGAGAAGATTCCTCACGCGGAGCGCCCATCGCCTGATCATCCAAAATCGAAGAGGAATAGCTCTACGTCTGCTAGGCCTCCAACAAAACGAAGAACGACAAGGAAACGTCGCGACCCACGCCCGGCGAACTTGCGACGAAACGTGCAACGGAGTCGAAGGGGCACCCGAAGCGAGAAAAATAACCGACGAGAAAGGGGCATATGGCAATGTCGTAGGAGTGGGCCTCGTTGCGCCAAGGGAGCTGGAAAAACAAAAAGCCAATATAACCTGCGATAGTCAGTAGACAACTGGGTAGTTTGCGGAGGGATCCCCATCTCGAAGACGGGTGGAAGCTAGTGAACTCGGCGCATGTTGCATCGTGGGTGATAAGAAGAATTCTCAAGTGAGGAAGAGAAAGGGAATATGGACACACCCGAGGTTGCGACGCCCACGTCCGGCGCTGTCACGCCCCTGACAATGCCTTCGACGCCGGCCAAACCCGGCTTTATACCGTTGGTGACAGTCGTCGATTTTCACCATGCCCGCGGACCCGAAGTTGAGCTATGGTTCGGCGCGGCGGAGGGCATCGACCCGGCGGTCGAATATGACTGGGGTTTGTTGCCGTTCATGGCGCTGAGCGACGGCGCGCATTTGTGAGTGCCACCCTTCTCTTCACGACTTGGGCGCCAGCAGGATTTCACTCGATTATAGTTGCTATGATCGCCACCATGTGGAGGACGAACGGCTGACAGACGGGAAACAGATCAAGCGAGGACTTTTCCTACTTCACCCTCCTCCGCCCCGCTACCGCCACGGGGCCGGCAACGTCCCTCTTCGGCATCTCTTGCACACGGCAACTCGACGCCTCGCAGCTGCTCAACCGCCCCGCTGAGGTGACGCGCTCGACGGTCCAGAAGGCCGTCGTCGTCATTGCCGACACGCCGCAGCACTTTGGCATGATGCGTGAGCGCCTCAGCGTCGTTACCCAGGCGTGGTTCGCCCAGCGCGAGTTTACCGACACGGAGATCCTGCGCCGATTTCAGGAGAGCCTCGCCGAGGAGAAGGAGCGCGGCTTTCTTACTGACGAGGAGAGCCGTGACCAGTACCTCGGCATGAGCTTGCGGGAGCTTGTCCACGAGTTCAAATGGCAGACGCTGGTACTGTTTAAGTGCTGTTTGCTGCAGCCAAAGGTTTGTTGAGCCTCTACCAACATCTGTCACTCTCGGTGCGGTGAGGAGCTAACCGGAACCCCCTCCTTGCAGATGCTCTTCTTTGGATCGCGGTGTGAGCGGTTATGCATGATGCAGTTTTCCCTAATTTCTCTGATACCCGGCCTTATTCGTAATCTCATCGACTGCGCCGACCCCGAGCTGAACAATTACGAGAAGAGGCTGGCGCGGCCCACGAGCCTGCGGACCAGCGATCGCAACTCCCTGCTCACTTATATGGGCCTGCCTCTCCAGATATTTGGCAAGGTACGTTCGTCGCGATCCGTTCGAAGAGTTCGAGGCACTAACAATGCATGCAGGGCAGTCTATTCGGACCATATACCCCCCTCCAGCAGCTCGACATCCTCGCCGATTTTGGCACCAAGTCGTACATCGTCGGCAGCACAAACTCACTTCTCTTGCAGCAAAAAGACCGCTATAGCGACATTTTGATCAACCTTGACGATCACACCGTCAATGTCACTTCGTCCTCCCTCCGGAATTCGCTGGCCCTCTCGGCCGCCGACCGTCGCTGGATCGACTACATCACTCAAGCCGTCAATGATACGTGGGACGACGCCAACCCACAACGGCCCAATACTATGGGCTATGTCGGCAGTGAAGAATTCATCCGTCTCCAGTTCGAGGAGTACATCCTCTCCCTCGTATCCTCTGTCAAGTACCACAGCCACCTTCTGGCGAACCCGAATAACCCCCGCGCTCTCCTCCCCCATATCGAGGGCGACCCATCCGTCGATTACGGCAGCGATTTCGTAGAATCATGGTCCCGCACCGAGAACCATCGCATCTGGAACGCGAACACGGACTCACACCTCTTCGACGTCGTTGAGCCACGGCACCCTTGCGCTGGCGGCCTCACCATCGACGACGTCCAGCGCCGTATCGCCCAGCAGGTGCAAGACATGCACCTTGACGAACGCCTCGCCGTTGGTAAGGAAGTCCTCGGGCGAAACTTTGCCGTCGGCAAAGAAAAGGCGTCGAACATGTTCAACAAGTTCTATGCCGACATGGAGGCCTTCCGCGAGGCGCAGAAGAAGAGGGCCGAGGAGCAGCGTATCGTGGCAGAGGCTGCCGCCTCTCAGACTGAGAAGTCCGGCGGGCCCGCTGCTTCATCTGCGACGTCGCCGGGTGGTGCCACGGATGCGGCAAAGACGCAGGGCAATGTGTCGTCTGCTGGGAACAAGGCCTCCTCGTACGTTAGCTCGTGGGTAACATGGGCGGGCGAGAAGCGCAAGACTGGATGGGGCGGAGGTGGCGGTGCCAGTGGCAGCAGTTCCCCCACCACAGCCAGCAGCGGCGGGGGGTATGGCTGGGGCCGCGGATGGGGAAAATCCAAGACGGATGCCAATAAAACAGGCAACAGCGACAAGGACTCGGCCTCGGTATCCGGATCACGAGTATCCACGTCCTCGGCAGGCGTGGACATTAACCAAAAGCAGCCGAGCGACAGGCATGATTTCCAGCCGCTGACACAGGGCTCGTACACGGACTCGGTATTCTCAGCGGGCACCGTAGAGTCGGAGATGTCCGCGAGCCCGGTGGCGGACCGTCGGCCACAGTCCAAGGAGGGTCTTTCCGCCGCAACGGATATGGCGGAAGCGACGACGCCAACGACGGCCACGGCCGCCGCCGAAAGCGACGGCCGGCTGAATGGAGGGGCAAACACGACCATTAGGCCGGTGGCTCCTAACGCGGGCAGAGAGGGGGACGAAAAGGCGACTGCCCCGGTCGCTGCCGTTACGGCTACCAAGACGCAGCAGCTACAACATGCGAGTGACGACGATGACGACGACGCTGATTCCAAGGAATCAAGAGCCATGGCTGCTGCTGCCGAGGCAGCGGCCGAAGCGGCCAAGGCCTGGGGCGGTGATCACTGATGAGCACGACATACTCGATAAAACCACTAGGCGTGGCCATGTAACACTATGGCGGAGAACAGAACACAAACAACACGGCAGAGAAAATCACGACACAACGCAAAACAGCATAGTAAAAGCATTCGTCAGTCCGGGGTCTGGGTTATGAACTGCATCGTAGAGGAAAAGGAGGGTGGCAAGGGGAGGAGAGCGGGATGGTCGATCAGGCCGACGACGAGACCACGTCGTATGTGCCGGATCGACCCTTCTTTCTCCTTCCCTTCCCCTCCTCCTTGAACTTTACCTTCTTACTTGTAGCTTTATTCATACATATAAATACGTCACGACGAAGGAGTAACGTCACGAGACAACAAGTCTGTTCACGGCCGTTGGGGGGGTTGGGCTTGGTAATTTTCCTGGAGCCGGTGTTGACGTAACTGTTTTTTTTCTTTTCCGCGAGATGGATATGGCAGAATCTGACGAGAACAAAAACATGGTCAAATTTGAGATCGAGTGTGCTCTCGGATGCCCTCTATGATGAGTGAACGGCGGCGGGATTTGAGGTGTTCAAGTTGTCGTGTATTGGATGGCAATGCTCGACCTGCTGAGGCGCGTAGGCAACCCATCCCTCCCCCCCGGTTTTTTTCTGTCTTTTTTTCTGTCTTTTTTTTTTTTTACAGCCATCTACAAAAAGGGAGTGGAAAGGCATCTCACGTGGTCACAACTTGGATCATTTCCATATTGCTTCCCCTTCCCGTTCTCCCGAGTTTGAGTTCCCCAGTCAGCGAATGTGAGAAAAGGAAGAGGGTCAAAGAAAAGAGAAAAAAAAAAAGGAAAAAAAAAGGAAAAAAAAAAAAAAGAGTATGAACAAGTAAAGAAAATAGAAAAGCT
This sequence comes from Colletotrichum sublineola, assembly GCA_020631755.1. Lineage (NCBI taxonomy): Eukaryota > Fungi > Ascomycota > Sordariomycetes > Glomerellales > Glomerellaceae > Colletotrichum > Colletotrichum sublineola. The sequence continues at coordinate 1,844,083 of JAHSQG010000005.1, read as the reverse complement.
GGGCAAGGAGGCAATGACAACCCCTCCGCCTAGTCCTCCCAGATGGCGGCCCTGGCCTTCTCGGCCTCTTCCAGCCGCCTCTTCTCGGCGGCCTTCTCCTCCTCGCGGCGCTTGCGCTCCTTCTCCTTGACGGCCTTGTCGTAGGCCCGCTGCTCCTCCGTCATCCGGGGCACCTTGACACCGAGGGCGCTGGCGATCATACGCCGCGCCACGGCGTCTGTCTTCTCCGGTCTGCGGACGCCGCTGTTGCCGCTGCCGACCGACGGAGCAGACGGGGCGTAGGGGGCGGAGGCGTCGACGGCGGCGAAGGGAGAGGAGGATTGGTCCGCCGCGCTGTACGTCGGGGAGATAGGGGTCGGCGGCGGGGCTTTGGAGCCGTCGGTCTGGGGCCTCGCAGTCCCGTCTACCTCTACTTTGTCGTCGTCGTCGTCCTCCCCCTCCTCCTCCTCGTCCACATCCTCGTCTTCCCAGGAGTCCGCCACCTTCTCCTTGGTCTTTTTGGTGGCCGGCATCTTTTTAGAGCTGTTTATTGACAGCTTGGAAAGTGAAGACGTAAGGTCTGACTTTTGGCTAGAGGAGGGCATAGTGGTTTGTGCTGGGTGTTGATGTGTATATGTGCGAGAGTGTGTGCGTGTGTTTGCGTATATACCGAAATAATATGTGAGGTCCGGAAGAGAGAGAGATGACGGCGTGTTGCTAGAGGCACGCAAGAAGTCGAGATGGCCAGGAACCTGGATTGCGGTTTCGTCGGGAAGCGAGGGCAAAAAGTGTGTGGGTAAGGCCCCCAAAGGGCAGGGAAGGGAAGATCGGGTGACGCAGAGACAGGGCCCCTTGGAGCGTTTCCTCGATGGAGGATCAACAAGGTGAGGCGCTAGCCAGGTGAAGATGCAGGTTGCAGCCTGTTATGAGTTGAGCCGCGGGGTATAGAGACCTGGGACGTGGATGACCGTTTTGGAACAGGCGTTGTTCTGATATAAGGCGCTTCTTTCTGCAGGTCACATAAAGTGGGAAGAGTGGAAAGAGGGGGAGGAGATGATTCTCTCAAGCAGGTTTGGATGGGATCCGGGAAAAGGCCCTGGTTTCTTTCAGCCATGCGAACGGACTGTGTTAGATGGGATGGCGGGCGGGACGGCACTGATCTCTCTTCCATTGTGGGGTGTTTTTGTGTTTGGTTTCCCTTCCCCGCAACGAGTCAGAGAAACCAGATGGCATTGTTGCACACAAGGCTGTTGCATAGGTAGTACAGACATCCCACCTACTGCATACGGATACACGGAGCCGGAGCATTATGGCATACTGTCTGAGCGGAACTTGACACGGTAGCCATCTGCGGGCACAGTGGTGCGCAAAAAACAGTGTGAGTCTTATAGGCTGCCAGTCGATGGCTGCCCCCTTTACCAGCCCAAGGCGCCGTTAGCTGCGACAGGCGATTGACTGCATTTGAGGTGCATTGATGCAAGTCTGCACTAGGTACAGCCGTCAGCAGGCCAGCCACGCACGCAGCTGTGGGGAAGGGACAAGAGAGGGGTGGGGATGGGCTTCCTCGTCCTCAGAGACCGCCGCCCCGCTGGCAACCGGGGCCGAAGTTCTTCCATGTTCCATGCCTAGCCACTGCTGTCCACCCGGCTACCTGTAGTGGCCACTGACTGAGTGCCAGGCATGAGCGGCGAAATGTCAGTGCTCATTTATTTTTTTTGGTGATGTCTTTTACTCGTCTTAGCCCCCCAAACCTGTCTCCATAATAGGTAGCTTAAAGGTTACTCCTACCTCACTTCTGCTCTGTATTTGTAAGGCGTCAGGAGGCGATGCGCATCACGATCTAGGACTCGGAGTCCTTCCACCCCCCCAATTCTGCACAAATATTCCATCTGTTACGTTTCTATTGCACGTTCTAGCTCGTCTCTTTTGTCGACATCCATTCCCAATTGCATTGAGCAGTACAGCGGCACGCGCCTATTGGTCTCCGGCCCTGTATTGTCCGATCATCATCATCATCATCACCACCACCACCACCACTACCACCACCACGTGCTGCGACCGGATAGCTTCCTCAACGTTTGACTCATAATCCCCATCGCCGGCAGCATGGTGATGCGATCGAGCTTCCCCAGGCGTCTGACCCTCGGCCGTCCGGCAAACTATCTTAGACGGCCCTATTCGGTTTCGAGTAGCAGGTTACCTGTTGCCAGCACCACGAGGTCCTCCGTCTCCACCTTCGACCGACTATTTCTCACTCCCCGGAGCCAGCGAGCAGTCGCCCCGTTCTCGACAGCAACACGATGGCTGAAGGAGGAAGACAGCAACAGCTTCTTCGACCCCAAGGTCGAGCCTCTGTCCGAGGAGGAACACAAGGCAAACATCAAGAATCAACGGGAGCTCGAGGAGAAGGACCTGACTGAGGCAAAGAGCTCTACATTTGACTCCTCCGCCAAGAGTGAGGGGTCCGGGGCTGCTGCACAGGACGGCAAGGCTGGCAGCGCGGCCGGCGGTTCATCAGCCGGGTCCGGGGGCGGTGACGACAAAGGCGACGGCAGCGGCAGACGCGGGCGCAGAGCATCTGATAAGAGCCTGCAGAAGCCCGTCGTACCTGACGTCTATCCCCAGGTCCTGGCCATTCCCATTGCGAAGCGGCCGCTGTTCCCCGGCTTCTACAAGGCCATCACCATCAAGGACCCGAACGTCGCCGCCGCCATCACCGAGATGATCAAGAGGGGCCAGCCGTATGTCGGCGCCTTCTTGTTCAAGGACGAGAACCAGGACGAAGACGTTATCCGCAACGTCGATGACGTCTATGACACCGGTGTCTTTGCGCAGATCACGAGCGCCTTCCCCATGCACGGCGAGCAGGGCGCCCTGACGGCCATACTGTACCCTCACCGCCGCATCCGCCTGTCGAGCCTGCTGCCTCCCGGAAAGGAGGACGCGAAGTCGAGCGAGGCCAAGGTCGAGCCGGTACCCGAGCCGATACCCCCGAAGCACACCGAAGAGGAGGCACAGGAGGAGAAGAAGGGCGACGTTGTTGCCAGCTTCGAGGAGAGCGCCGTGACCCCCAAGGCCGACCAGCCGGCGGAGAAGTACGAGCCCACAGCGTTCCTCAAGAGATACCCCGTCAGCCTCGTCAATGTCGAGAATCTGACCGAGGAGCCCTATGACCCGAAGAGCGCCGTCATTCGCGCCGTCACCAATGAGATTGTCAACGTGTTCAAGGAGGTGGCCACGATGAACAGCCTCTTCCGCGACCAGATCTCCACCTTCTCCATGAGCCAGTCTACGGGCAACGTCACGTCCGAGCCGGCAAAGCTGGCAGATTTTGCCGCGGCTGTCTCTTCGGGCGAGCAGGGCGAGCTCCAAGAAGTCCTGTCGAGTCTCAACGTCGAGGAGAGGATGCAAAAGGCCCTTATCGTCCTGAAGAAGGAGCTCATGAACGCCCAGCTCCAGTCCAAGATCACCAAGGACGTCGAGAGCAAGATCACCAAGCGCCAGCGCGAATACTGGTTGATGGAGCAGATGAAGGGCATCCGCCGCGAATTGGGTCTCGAGTCCGACGGCAAGGACAAGCTGGTCGAGAGGTTCAAAGAGAAGGCGGACAAGCTGGCCATGCCCGAGGCCGTGCGCAAGGTCTTTGATGACGAGATCAACAAGCTTGCGCATCTCGAGCCCGCAGCATCTGAGTTTAACGTCACGCGGAACTACCTCGACTGGCTGACGCAGATCCCCTGGGGCCAGCGCAGCGCCGAGAACTTTGGCATCAAGAACGCCATGACGGTCCTGGACGAGGATCATTACGGGCTGAAGGACGTCAAGGACCGCATCCTGGAGTTTATCGCGGTTGGAAAGCTGCGCGGCACCGTCGAGGGCAAGATCATCTGCTTTGTAGGCCCTCCCGGTGTCGGAAAGACGTCCATCGGCAAGTCTATTGCCCGTGCCCTCAACCGCCAGTACTACCGATTCAGTGTTGGCGGTCTGACGGATGTGGCCGAGATCAAGGGTCACCGGAGAACCTACGTTGGCGCTCTGCCCGGTCGCATCATTCAGGCGCTGAAGAAGTGCCAGACGGAAAACCCGCTGATCCTCATTGACGAGATTGACAAGATTGGCCGCGGCTACCAGGGCGACCCGTCGTCCGCCCTGCTCGAGCTTCTCGACCCCGAGCAAAACAGCTCGTTCCTGGACCACTACATGGACGTCCCCGTCGACCTGTCTAAGGTCCTCTTCGTCTGCACCGCCAACATGACGGACACCATCCCGAGACCCCTCCTCGACCGCATGGAACTGATCCAGCTCTCTGGCTACGTTGCCGATGAGAAGAAGGCCATCGCCGACAAGTACCTCGCCCCGGCCGCCAAAGAGGCCGCGGGTCTGGCTAACGCCGACGTACAACTCAGCGAGGAGGCCATCGAGGAGCTCATCAAGTCGTACGCCCGCGAGTCCGGCGTGCGCAACCTCAAGAAGCAGATCGAGAAGGTCTACAGAAAGTCCGCGCTCAAGATCGTGCAAGATCTCGGTGAGGAGGTTCTCCCCGAGCAGGAGGCCCTAACGGAGGACGGCAAGGAGGCCCTGGCCGAGTCAGAAAAGAAGACCGAGGAGGCGCGCGAGTTGGGCGAGCAGCCCACCGAGGCCGCGGCCACCGAGAAGCCCCGCGTAGCTCTCAACGTCCCCGACACGGTCCACGTTACCATTGGCAAGGACAACCTCGTCGACTATGTTGGCCCCCCGGTCTTTACCTCGGACCGACTCTACGAGGTCAACCCTGCCGGTGTCGCCATGGGTCTTGCCTGGACACAGATGGGCGGCGCCGCCATGTATGTAGAGTCGATCCTGCAGGCGCCCCTGCGGCCCAGCAGCCGGCCTAGCCTTGAGATCACGGGCAATCTCAAGAACGTCATGAAGGAGTCGTCGATGATTGCCTACTCTTTCGCCAAGTCGCTCATGGTGAAGGACTTCCCTGGCAACCATTTCTTCGACAAGGCCAAGCTGCACCTGCACGTGCCCGATGGCGCCGTGTCCAAGGACGGCCCCTCAGCCGGCATCACCATGGCCACCTCGCTCCTCTCGCTCGCCCTCGACACCCCGGTCAACCCCACGGTCGCCATGACGGGCGAGCTCACCCTCACTGGCAAGGTCCTCCGCATTGGCGGCCTGCGCGAGAAGACGGTCGCCGCCCGCCGCGCCGGCTGCAAGACCATCATCTTCCCCAAGGACTGCATGTCCGACTGGCTCGAGCTCCCGGAGGTATGTCCACCCGCGTCTCCGTTCAAGCACACGCCTCACGCGCGTGTACACACGAGAGGTTGCATGCTAACATTTACCGCTATTAGAACATCAAGGAGGGCATCGAGGGTAAGCCTGTTGCCTGGTACTCGGACGTTTTTGACATCATCTTCCCCGAGATCGACCGTGAGGCCGCCAACAAGTGCAAGACGTGCGAGTGGAAGAAGGCGCAGGATGACAAGAAAAAAAAAGATAAGAAGAAGAAGCGGGACGACTCCGACGACGAGGACGACGACTAGATCCCTCCATTCCCCTCCCCTCTCCCTTCTCTCCTATTCTCACCTCACGACGACGTCACATATTGGGCGATTTGCTCGTTGGCCGTGGCCCATGTTGCGCCATCTCAGGAAGAAAGCCCCACGCCCATTTACCGTGCGTCCACTCTTCAAAAACCCTGCGTCATACCTTGTCGGTCTCGTCTTCCCCATGAGTGCCTTGTCATACCGATGGCCCCGTATTAGCCAGGGTGGGTGGGGGACCGGCTATATGGGGAGGCGGGAGTCGAGGGACTGATGGACTGGGCGGGCGTTTTGGCGAAAGGAAGCAAAAGATGATAGGGTGATTTCATCAGGACGATTAGACGAACCCGCATTAAACTTCACGGCACGCTGACTCATCTCCCACCTCCAATACTGCATCTCTACTCTAAACGGTCTCTCTTTCTTTCTTGTTGTTTTTTCTCTATTTTTCTATCTCCAATCGGTTGGCTTGGTTCCGACGGGTATTGTTGGCGTGGAGAGCGAGCCGGGTCCGGCTGTGTAAGAATAGGGCTACAAAGACACTCAATCGCATAAAGTAGATTGCGCGGTAGCCATTCCCGCGCCGCGTCGGTGGTTATAATTCGAATTGAGGTGTGCGGTATTCACATAGGGTAGCTTCTAGTAGAGGAGCGAAATCTTGTATACTACCAGCCCCAAGCCGGGGGTGTTAAGCCCTCGGCGAATCAGCCACATATTGATTGTTTGTAACCCCTCCCCCAAATCGTCCTCCTCCAAATCGTGTGGTGTTGCAGCAGTAGCAGTCTGTTAGCGGCAGCATCGTAATTCGATTGGTTTCCCGATCAAGTGGTGTGGTGACCTCCGGTCGATGCCGTTCAAGGCGAACATGGAGACTTGGATGGAAGAACCAGAAAAGGAGAGCACCAGCTTGCCGGAAACGCTGATGCCTGCAGATGCGGCCGGCCTGGCCACAACCATGTATGCGCACGTCGACGGCCGCAGTATGGGTGCTGGTAAAACGGCCGTGCCGCACATTGTCAGACTGGTGTATGGGTGGCCGGTCGCGGGATGGGATTGGAGACCCAAGTGCATCCAACGAACGGTGGAGCATCCGTCTCCGTGCCGCTGGAGAACCAAACACCTGCGTCTTCTAGTACATACGGGCCCTGCTGCTCGAGACGAATCCGAGTCATGATTGACAAATTTGTGCGCCTGATTGTGGCCCAACTTGCTAGAACCGAAAGAGCTCCCAGCCGCAGAGATCAAGGGCATACCAAAGTGGTGCAAAACTTCTCTCTTCTTTACGGATTCACCGGTGATAGTGGTAAGGACGCCAAGGGTCTGTGGTTGCCATGCTCATCCAGCCAGGCGGGAGTGGTGGGGGTTTGCGGGTAGACGTTCGGACCTGTCAAAGAGCAGACGGGACGACCCTTGCATCCTTCTTCCTGCCTTTTCATCCCACCACCGATCGCACTTGTGAATCTTCGAACCCGTACTCTCGGTGCAGGGCATTCGAGACGGGAGATCATCGGGTCGAGGTGATGTGGCGCTTGACGAAGCATGGCTACGCCTGCTGCTGGCCTCCAGAGTCACTGGCGAGTTGGAGGGAGAGAAGGTTGCAAGAATGGATTGTCGACATTTGCGTCAGTGACGGATCTGTGTATGGATATCACTGTGTACCTGTGCGGCCCTACGGGGGACCACCTAGCAGTATCTCATCAAGTGGCAGATCCCGGCCGACCGGGAAGGGTGGGGAGGCGTGCTTGGTCGTCCAGGGTTCCATGGAGGCTGCCCTTCTTGGTGTCAGAGTAAGCTTGAGGGAGATGATGGCAATGCCTCCGGAACAGCCTGACAGCCTGTCAACGGGGACCAGCCTCATTATTTGGGCTGCGTCGATGCCCAACTGCAAGCAGTGCGTGAGGAAGGCACCGTACATCGGGCCTGGCCACTAACGTTGACCAACCGGCAGGGCTGACAACCAAGGAGCATGTAGCACTCTGGTTGCACCTGTCCTTCGAACGCAGCATTAGTCTGAAAACAGGCCAAGGCCGTGTCAATTTTCTAACCAGCAGGGCCCCTCAAAAGCAGACAGCCTATGAGACCAGAGGGAAATGTCGGAAATCCAGTGTTGCAGCTGGCACCAACCTCACTGGATACTACCCCCCTTGACGATGGGCCAGTTCGTTTCCATGTGCTGCTTTGCAGTGCGATGTCGCGGTGCCATGGGCTGCAGCGCAGTAGCTGCCGTATCACCTTGCAAATGGCATAGTGTCAGTCAGTGGAGGGCAGAAACGTGACAGAGACGACTGATTGGCGATGTGTTGGCCCCTCAGACTGCGGACGAAGACAACGGGTCGCGCAGCAGGCGTCCTTGACGCAGAAAGGCGACGAGCACGTGGGCATTTCTTCGTGGTTGCTTAGTTTTTCGGGCAGAGTTCGACGCAGGTGGACGGAGAGGATCCATCAGTTGTAAGATTGCTTAAGGCACTGATCTTCGACGCAAGTGGACAAGCGACGACTGTCCTTTTGCGCCGTCATTTGTGGAAGATAGGGGCCATACTCGGAATGCGATTTTGGCGGCAACGGTTAACCGCATCTGTGAGTGCAAACAGCTCAATCGGCCAAGATACCCCGGGTCCAGATCTTTAAGATAGCCAGCCCCTGAGTCACCAATTAACCGACGCAACAGGGTGTCTTGGGGTGATCATCTTGACAAGCCCCCTGGACGAGGGCCCTGGCGGTAGCGGTAGTGTAATATGCCATGCCCCAATACGCTGTCTGTATCCGATCTCCGTCTGGCCACCACCCCTGGTTGATTCCTATATCGACATGTGGGCCAGGCAAGGAGGGAAAGGGCGGTCAATTGCTGTATGTGAGGCCAATTGATTGAGGAGGCGACGCGCAGTGACGATGTGGATGTTTGGCAGGTTTGAAAGAAAGGGTCGTGGTTTGAATGCGAGCCCAACGAACCCAATGCCCACAGAAAAAAGCAGTCGGGATCCAATCGCCAGAGGAGGGCTGAGGATGGAGGTCATCGTACATGAGAAGACGGACGCTAAGGTGACGGGGAAGAGTTCATGGTGGTGGAGAGCGGCCTCATGCCGGGTCCTCTTGCGGGGCCCAATTGCTCAGCTGGTGTCTTGCAGAGGATGCTGTGCCTGCTAGGTATCCTAGGTAGGTAGCCATTTGCAGGAGGTAGAATGCGGGCAGAACGGATATCCACTGGCTGAAGGGATGATGACGATGAGGAGGACGAGGAGGCTGATGGCCGTGGAAGAGGCAGCAACGAGGCAAAGGAAGCACACGCTTGGTGCTTGGAAAGGAAAAGGCAGTTGCATCCCAAAAGAGGCACCGTCCCTTGCACCTTTCGGGACGGGAAGCAGTGAAGATCCACGGACACTAACTAGTCTCTCTTTCTTTCTTTCCTTCCTTCCTTCATTCCTTCCTTCCCTCCCTTCTTCGACGGCTTAGAGACAGTTCCCCAGCTGTCACCGGGGCATCTGACGTCCAAGTGGATAGGGAGGAAAGAAGGAGCGGACAGCGCATCAGCGTTAGGAAAGCCCCACTCCTCCACAAATAGGTTACGTACCGTACCTAGCTAGACAAAGTACACTACCCCATTCCATATCCATCCAGTGACAGCCAGTCAGCCATGAGGTGGCAGGGCACGGTGCCTGAGTGCCCAAGTGAGGTCAGAAAGCATGGCATATTGGCCCTTAGACTTCTACCTGCCCACAACACCTCGTGTAGGTAGGTAGATAGTCATTGAAACAACGTGCCTTAGCGTCCGTTCGTTTTTTTTCTCCCCCCTCGCGTCAGCCAGGGTTCTTCAAGCTGACTGGCTATCTGGCTGTTGTGTTCCTTAATTCTCACATGCGCGTCGCTCCTCGGTTTAGCTGGTCCAAAAAGCCATCTTAAAGAGCGTCATGGCACCAACGACTGCCATCCCACCACCTGGTCTTGCTATTGGCACGGGAGCTCCACGGCGTCTCTTCCGGTGTCCAGGCTCCCAGCCTCTTTGTAGCAACCAGAAACACCCGACCTGGGCGTCCCGATATTGTCCTCACATACGACTCCTCATGCGCTGCTCCTGCATGCGCATGCATTACTCTGGATATATACTCTCGCGACAAAAAATAAATTGTTGCCCCAGAACCCCAGACCAGACCCAGGCGCTGACGCCGGCGAGTGTCCAGGGCAACCGTTAACGGTGCCCCTCCCCCTCCTGCTTCTCTTGGAACCCTCCCCACCCCGGTCAGCTCCTTGCCGCTTGCTTTCCATACAAATCACCCCAGCCCAACGTTCGCCTCACCTCGTCGTCTACCTGTCTGTCGGCCAATACCTACTACCTCACGACGCACCCGACGTTTGCCTTAGCTTAGCCCGGCCATACATATCGAACTTCAACTGCACTGCCGTCAGCACACACATTTCCTGGAGTCTACGCCGTCCGTCATCATCCTCTCCTACCTACACCACATCAGTCCTACCGAGTCGCAGGGCGATCCGACTCAGCTTCGCTCACGCAGGGTACACTGCCACCCCGCCTTGGCCTAAGGCGGATCGGATCACCTTACGCGCCAGAACCATCCCTTTATCGTCAAAAACACAACTGCCCACGCGCTGCCGCCCTCGTCTGCCTGGCTACCGTTAAAAAGTGAGCCCATCCGACCTTACCAGTCCTTTGGTAAGAAAACAACTCCTCAGGCTCGACCTCTGTCTCCCTATTCCCGGATGACAGCAAATGCACCGCAGTAGCACCTGTACACCCCATTCACCTGCCGACGGCCTCTTGATTGCGGTGCGAGATTCCTCCAAAAGGCCCGTCGAGTCCCGGCCGATCCTTCGTCCTCTGCCCCCCATCACTCTCGTCTGAACATGGTCTTGCCCGCCATTGCTTCCCTGCACACTTCCACCTTCCATCGTCACAACGTCTGATGTCTTATTCTGCGTGCGGCTGCCTGCATACTGCCCGTAACGCTCAAGTTGCAACTAGACGTCCACAAAAAGAAGCCCCTCGTCATTCTTGTCTCGTGGTGCCCGCGCCTGGCCACTTCCCAGCCGCTGCCAACCCAATTTAGCTCAGACCTGGCACCAAGCCTGCCCAGAACCAGGCTGACGTTGACCGTCTTTCGCTCCAAGGCCCATCCTTGACCCCGCCTGGTTCGCTCCCGGTCAAAACTTGCGGGCCTATCCCTAATTAAACATCTCGGCCCCAGGGCCACACCGCTTAGAGCCTCAACTTCTATCGTCATCACGGGCTTTCCAGCAAATATATCGACGACATCTTGCTGCGCCTCCCACTTGATTAATGATGGCGCAAGCAAGTTCGTCTCCCACGGAGCCACCGCCCTCATCGGGTCACCACTCCACGAGCTTCTTGCGCAAGCTCTTCGGACGAAACAATGCGGCTCCGGCACCCGTCGGCCCGCTCCAGGCCAAGGAGCCCGAGCCCGAACCTGAGCATGCGCCCGACTCGGACGACCCGCAAAGGACAGGCCTGGTGCGCCGAGTCTCTAGAAAAGTCGTGCCCGGACTTCCTCGGGTGCAGACCTTCAAACGCCAACAGTCAGAGCGCAGGAACAACCTCGCACCAGTTGAGCCTTCTCCGACAGAGAGGCGTGCTTTATCGGTGGACAGACGCGTGCAGTCGCCACGTACGGCGTCACAGACCCAGTCGTTTCCTCGAGCTAGTGCACCGGACTTTCTCGAAAATACCTACGAAGGCCAGTCTGCCCCTTCTGCCCCGGCCAGCCCTGTCGAGGAAAAGGCCGAAGTCAGCTTGAATCCGATGGTCGCCCCAGTATCAGCACCCACCTTCGACGATTCTCATGTGCACGAACTGCAGTCGAATTCCGATGCGCACTCAGTAACAACATCCCAATCACAGTACGAGGCTATGATTCACGATGAGCTTGAAACTACTTGGATTCTTAACCTCAGCATGCATTTCCGGGACAAGTCCAAGAGAGAAAAGTTCTTTGTGACGTATCGAGAAAGCCCGACCCTCTGGCGCCGGGTGACCATTTCCCTCGATTACCGCAATGCCCCGGACAACTCTCTCGAACTGGATTTGATGCATACCAATTCCCAACGTGACAAGAGCTCAAAGATCTACGAAGCCATCAGAGACAGTCTGCAAGACATCCAGTTTTATCAGTCCGTTACCAACTTGAAGCTACAGACCACTGATGGCCGACTACATGTTCATGTGGTTGAGGATGTGAATGTGAGTCGACCAGTCAGTCAACGCCCGCTTGGGTGCTAACTCGTAGCAGGAAATCATTCAATACCCCACCGTTCGCCAAGTGCAACACCTGGGTTGTCGGAGGATCAGGGAAAGAGACATTGACTTTGACTCTCACATGTCTGGTTTTGTCTACAAGGTCCGCGTTGGCGGTGAGGTCCTCATCAAGAAAGAAATACCAGGCCCCGACACGATCGATGAGTTTCTTTACGAGGTCAATGCCTTGAACCGACTTCGGTATTCGAGAAACATTATCCGATTTTACGGCGTCGTAGTCGACGATGACGACGAACACGTCAAAGGATTACTCATCAGCTACGCCGTTCACGGTGCTCTCATCGACGTCATCTATGATAACCAACATGAGTCCAATTTGGGTCTGCCATGGCCAATTCGAGAGAAGTGGGCGCGTCAAATCGTGCAGGGACTGGCAGACATTCACGAATCTGGCTTCGTACAGGGCGACTTCACCCTTTCGAACATCGTAATTGACGACGAAGACAATGCCAAGATTATCGATATCAACAGACGAGGCTGCCCGGTAGGTTGGGAGCCTCCCGAGGCGACGCCGCTTATTGAGAGTAACCAGCGCATCTCCATGTACATTGGTGTGAAGTCCGACCTCTATCAGCTCGGCATGGTTTTGTGGGCGTTGGCAGCACAAGATGACGAACCCGAGGCCCAGGGACGGCCCTTGCAGCTCACAGAGGAGCACATCGTGCCAGCTTGGTATCGAGAAATGGTGGATATCTGCCTAAGCGATGATCCCAGACTGCGGCTGCAAGCTTCGTCGCTCATGTCTCTGTTTCCGGAGGCAGCGGTTGGAGATGAGGTTGCTCCTCCGTCTATCTCCGTGGATGACGGCTACACCATGCAAGAGTACTTTGTGGAGGGCTACCAGGGCAATGGCCACCCGCGAATCAAGACTGTTGAGCCGGCCCATGACTGGTCATACGTTAATCTAGGCCATACCTACGTCGATGCGACGAGAGGATTTTCTCAGGACCCGTACTACTACACGAGAGGGCGGTCTCCCCCAAGCCCGCTTCCGAGTCATTACGGGCGCTGTGATTCGCCTCACATGGGCCGCAACATCTCGAGCTGGGCGGAGGCCAGGAACATTGCACCGTCGTACAGTGACGTCGAAGGAGATGAGATAGAGGATCATAAAACCACAACACCAACGACCAGCAAGGACTCTATCGCAACACCTGAGCTGGTGGACGAGACGAACAGGTCGATGCAACAGAGGCTGGAAGAGCTACAGTGGACGCCCCTTTCGAACGGTTCAGCAACAATAGATTCAGCTGAGCTCGACCAGACGCCAGGGCAAGTGGACAAGAGACTCGTTGGAGAGGAGCTTTCCAGGGTCGTCTCCGGGACCGAGCTCACGGAACCGCAGGCTTTCGTCGATCCCATCGCATTGCGGCCATCCATGGCAAGCCCTCTCACGGTCAAGAATGTCGATATAGAAGAAAGAAACGCGGGGGCAGGCAGCATGGAGGAGGCAGGCCAAGTTGGGAGTGGCCAGAATGCGGAGCAAAACGCTAAAGGAACAGCAGGGCAACCAGTGCCTTTTGTAACGGGGAAAACAGAACCCAAAGACCAAGTGAACAGCAAGGACAATATCCCGAGTGAGTCGGGAAATGTTGCGGCCGCAACGCAACTTTCGGAGCATGAGGATCTGGCAGCAACGCCATCAACCCAAGAGACCACTATTGCAAACCCAATTGCTAGCGAGGCTGAGAACGAGAACGAGACGGCAGCTGTTGCCGAACAAGATATCCCGTCCGCATCCGACACAGATATTCCGTACGGAGAAGATGCCACGCCCAAGACTGATGCAGATGCCAAGGCAGCGGCACCGTCTTCCCCAATGGCAGGAACTCCGGAACTCAACGGCGTCGGCGCTGCATACCTCGACACGGAGGAACAGACGATGCGGGAGAAGGCATTTCTTGACGACAAGTTTGCCTCAACCACGGCGGGACTGGCAGCACCGATGACAGCTGTCGAGAAATGATGCATGTATACTAGACGGCAAAGCAATTTTGGAGGTGAATTGTGCTTGTATATGGACAACTCGATTAGCCGAGCATCTGGGATGGCGTTTTTCTTATTATTGAGTGGAAATGCAGCCAATTTACAAACCAGATTGGCTGTTCTGTCAGTCATGTGGCATAGCGTTGGTGTAGATATGCGGGAAGTCTGTGAGATAAATGACGTCGAATGAGTCTTTGATGAACATAGATTTCCGAGACTGTGTGCTCGTAGACTCTCCCCCCTCGGTGACTGATTGGAGTTTCCGAAGATAAAGGAGAAGGGTGTCAATGGACAGTGGCTTCTAGATGGAAGTGATGAGTTGCTCCTCCTTTCTTTTTAACTACCAGATATGGCCAAGGTCCCGAGATTGAGCGGAGACGTGAATCAACCCAGACGGTCCAGATAAGATTTGATATCGGATTGGCGACAGTTTGATGGGTAGGCGAAGTTTGTGTGGCCTGGATGGATAGAACTCAACGGGCCTGTTTTTTTTTGTTTTTGTTTTTTTTGGCATGTCGCTAAGTTTTTGGTTGAATCGGGCGAACGAAATGGGATAGGCGCAGCAGCTTGTAGAGTCACGATAGGTGAAGCTTGGAGCTTGGGTCGCATCAAGTCAGGTGCGGCAAGCTATGGCTCCCAAGCTTCCGGCAGCCAAACCGTTTGGATGATGGGGAAAAAGAAAAAGAAGCGAAAGAGTTGGCAGGACGGGCCCGTTGTGGCATTGGCCAAGTGTGAGAGGAAGAGGAAGCGCTGTACCTAGTCGGGTTAGCATGGAAAGGTTCCAGAATGGCAAATTCAGTCAAAGAAGGGCAATGCTCTCGAGCCTTCGTGATTATCGAAAGCCAATCTGAAGCTCTCGATCTCAAGCTGTCTAGCAAACACGTGACGCACCGCCACCGACAGGAAGGGATGCACGAGAATGTGAAAGGCGGTAAGACAAGTCCACAGCACGGCCACGCAGCGCCAACAATGGCGCGAAGGCTAAGATACCTGGAATCCCTGCTGCGTCCTACTGCTACTGCGATGTATGGGGCGGAGGATTGCGGGGCAGGGTCCTGTTTCTGTTGGGGATGGGCCGGGATGCTAAAGTGGGAAGGCTTTCTCTCTCTTTTTTTTTTTTTAAGAAAAAAAAAAGTTGCCGGGGAAAGCGAATTCAAGGGCCGGGATGGATGCGGAGTTGTCTTATGATTGTAGGCCTGGAGGTGCCGAGGTTGCATGGTGAGCAATTTCCCATAATGTGACCTCTGGGCTCTGTCATGTGTGTTCTCATCGCAGACCAAGAACTTCAACCGATCGCGAAATGCGAAACGGACGGGAATGGACGAGCTCCCGTTGGCGTAATTTCCGAGTTTCGTGAGATGGTCGTCGCGGCGATAAGGGAGTGAGATAAGTCATCCTGCTGGTGGGAAGATCCCAAGCAGCCTTACCACTGGAAAGCTCGGAGGCGACGTGAGACCTCCGTCATTGAATGGAGCTTCGAGTGGAGCACACGTTGAGGACGAATCGCCACCACCCTCTTGATTCATCACTCGTCGCGAGCCGGTGTTGCCTCACCGTCCTCTCGGCGGCTCCCTTCTGTTTCTTCGGCATGTGTACGGATATTCTGCGGCATGATCCAGCGGGACCTGGAGACCTGAGAGAGCTTGCGATTTAAGGATCGCCTCGGTTGAATCTCACTCCTCTTGACTTCTCCCTTACACTCCCTGTCCGAGAAGAGGCGCGCGGTTAGACGGCGCTCAAGAAGCGGGAAGCGACTGTTGATGGAAATGGTCCAAGTCACTACAGGCTGGGTGTGTGATAGTTAGCTGCAGGTACAAAGTTGATGCATGAGGTACGGTGAGACAACAAGCGGAAGGAGGAAGACTTGAGGCACTCTACGAGGCCGGAAACGCTCTTCGGTTGCTATGTTCCTCGTGTAGGAGCCGAGCGCCGTAAACAAAATGTTTAGAAAATTGCCACCCTCGTGGAAATCTGGGGGAGTATCAGAATGGGAAGGGATTCTCGGACGTGGGTAATCGGCGTTGGCATGGCGGTAGCAAGCCATGACTTTCGAACTTCAGCCCTGGAGATGATGGAGTCGTCCAGAAGAGAGAATTACGTACCTTGCAAAGTGTAGGTACTGTGTCCGGAATAGGCAAGGTTGGTACCAGTCGCCCATACGCCCCGCCCCAGCGGCGGCCACATGGCAGGGACCACCCCTGCTTCTGCCAATGAACGGCCCGTCATATCGAAAGCGTTGGGGAAGTTGTTGGGAGCCGGGACTTTTTTTTCCTCTGGACCGCATCCATCTCATGCGACTCTGCTAACAAACCTCCTCAAAATAGTGTACAGGTATGGAGTACAACTCCACTACATACAGACAACAGCGAACCCCAGACGCCTGCGGGATCGGGAGGCGAGGGGCAGATAGCCAACGAAAATGTGACCTGATCCGGAGCTATCAATCGTCTTATCCTCGGCTGTGCGAAGAAACGCTACATGGTTTTGCTTCTGATCCTAAAAATGTCAAACCGTTGATGGCCTGTTCTGCTACTCGCATCGAGATTGATGACATTTGACTCCGGTTTGTTGTCCTTGACGAAAGGGCCCTCATGTGAGGGATCCAGGTGCTTGGATCTGCCCATCTTTGATCCCAACGAAGAAAGATACTCAACCCAGCATTGACAAGTGAATGACGGTGTTCTGAGGTGTGAGGTTAATACCTAAGTTAGTAGGATGTAACTGCCACACTCAACCATAGACGGAGGGCCGGAGAGACTAAATCGCAGACGGATGAAAGGGAGAAACGCATTCCAAAAAGATGCTGGAGATACCGAGGTGATTGTTGGGTGCAACTACTTAGCTGCTTACCTGCCTTGCCTCTTCGAGGAAACTGCTATGGACCTGATTATGCATGGCGATTTCTGTGTGTGCGTGTCATGTAAGGCAAGAAGGGATGTCACTTCCTATTATGACCAGTTGACAACACCCATTGGAACGAGCTGCAAGGGATCCGGCGCTTGGTACCTTCCTGGTTACAACAGGTGAGGGAGGTACATCTCCGTCGTCCCTTTCTTCCCTGCCAACCTGCTTTTTTTGCCATGCCTCAGCATAATTCTTTCCCGCCATTTGGATACATGTGTTGTCCCCCGGTACTTTTCGGGAACGAGGCAGGACCGCGAATTCTCTGTACGGATCCCGGTATCCGTACCTTTCCCAAGCTTGTGTACGGCAAGGACGAAGTTTCTTCCCCCTCCTTTTCCATCCTCCCATCCGCTCATTCTCCTCGTCTGCATATCCCGGCCCAGATCGAAGGGTCCCGCTCTTTCTCCCGTAGCTGCAACACTGTGAAGTCAAAGTCCAACCCCACGGCCCAAGATCCGCCTTTGCATTTTTTCGGTTGATTGTGACTTGTCCTGGGCCCTGGACTAAGTGATCTGATTCACAGAACCACCCCCCTCCCCACCATCATCCCACCCATCCCATTCACTCGTTTGCTGGGATTTTTGAAGCTGGTGGGTGGCGGACACCTCGCCCAAAGGTACCCCGGCCTCCGTACCTGTCCCTCCTTACTGGGGTATCTTAACCTATGTGTGTCCCTTTATATAATTCACAACTCTTCATCTCTCTCTCTCTCTCTCTCTCTCTCGCCTCCCGAATCCGTTCCTCAGACCTCCCTTCTCACCCAAAGTCCAACGCCCAGTCGGCCATCGGACAGTACTTGCCATTGCGGAACGTTGCTTCGTACTCAACATTACAAGCATCGTTTGGAGTTGTCCTCTGGTACAGACACCTTGGAGTACTTGATTAGTCGCGAAGAACTGCCGACCTCTCGATTGTAGCCTCTTGGCTCAGTTCTCTCAACATGTCGGCGACGACTTCGTCCTCCGCCGCCAAGGTCGCGCAGGCCGACCACTTTCCCGATGGCACTTCCGACTACGTTCCTGTGCGTGCCTCCAAGGCCTACGACGCCAAGAAGCCTCACATGTACGTATCTCATCTTGCTGGATGAATCAGCACAGAGACTAACAATTCGACAGCTCAACCCAGCCTATCACTATGGCGAACTGGTACAAGCACATTAACTGGCTCAACACCACCTTCATTCTGATTGTTCCCTTGATCGGGTTCATCAGTTCCTACTGGATCCCTCTCACGTGGAAGACGGCCGTCTTTTCTGTCGTCTACTACTTCAACACTGGTCTCGGTATCACTGCTGGTGAGTTGTTGGATATTTTGCTTTAGTAACCTCAAGGCAAAGATCTGCTCACACAAAACTAGGATACCATCGCCTTTGGGCTCACCGTTCTTACAAGGCTAGCCTTCCCCTCAGAATCTACCTTGCTGCTGTTGGCGCCGGCGCCGTCGAAGGCTCTATCCGATGGTGGTCCCACGGTCACCGCGCCCACCACCGATACACTGATACCGACAAGGACCCCTACTCTGTTCGCAAGGGTCTCCTCTACAGCCACCTCGGCTGGATGGTATTGAAGCAGGATCCCAAGCGTATGGGCCGAACCGATATCTCCGACCTCAACGAGGACCCTGTCGTCATGTGGCAGCACGTCCACTTCATCAAGTGTGTCATCGCCATGGGTGTCATCTTCCCTACTCTCGTTTGCGGCCTCGGCTGGGGCGATTGGCTCGGTGGCTACGTCTACGGCGGCATCCTTCGCATTTTCGTCGTTCAGCAAGCCACCTTCTGCGTCAACTCCTTGGCCCACTGGCTCGGTGACCAGCCCTTCGATGACCGCAACTCGCCTCGTGATCATGTCATCACCGCTCTCGTTACCCTTGGTGAGGGATATCACAACTTCCACCACGAGTTCCCTTCCGACTACCGCAATGCTATTCAGTGGTGGCAGTACGACCCCACCAAGTGGTGCATCTGGACCTGGAAGCAACTAGGCCTTGCATCTGATCTCAAGCAATTCCGCCAGAACGAGATTGAGAAGGGACGTGTTCAGCAACTCCAGAAGAAGCTCGACCAGAAGCGTGCGAAGCTTGACTGGGGCGTTCCTCTTGAGCAGCTGCCCGTCATTGACTGGGATGACTTTGTCTCGCAGGCCAAGAATGGCAGGGGTCTTGTTGCTATTGCCGGTGTTATCCATGATGTGACCGACTTCATCAAGGAGCACCCAGGTGGCAAGGCTCTCATCTCCTCTGCTGTTGGCAAGGATGCTACCGCCATCTTCAACGGCGGTGTCTACCTCCACTCCAACGCCGCTCACAACCTTCTTTCCACCATGCGTGTTGGTGTCCTCCGCGGTGGCTGCGAGGTTGAGATCTGGAAGCGTGCCCAGTATGAGAACAAGGACATGACATATGTCACCGACTCGAGCGGCCAGCGCATCGTCCGTGCTGGTGACCAGCTCACCCGCGTGTCGATGCCTGCCGCCAGTGCCGACGCTGCATGAATGGGATGAACTGGACAACTTAATGACGACTTGGGGAGGCTTGTTTGAACCAAACAACCAGGCGGGGCGGAAGATGTGGAGGTTTAAGACTTCCACTTTCTCCGGGTGTGTTTCCAGCGCAGTCGATTTCACTGGATCTGGCTGCTTAGAAGGAACCATCCTCACTTCGACTTGTAGGAGTCGGTTCTTGGTGGCCCTTTTTTCTCTCTTGCTACTTCAGCTTTATCTAAGAGAGAGCAATTGCCGACCTCACAATTATGGGATATTTTTAAAGGCGTTTGCGGGGGTTAGGCATTCAGAGGGCGTTCACCTTGACAGTAATGAGAACTGTTTATTAGAAGATTGGGCAGAAACCTCAAGAAGGCGAGAACGGAATTTTAACTTTCACTTCAACTCACTTATACCTGAGACTTGTATTGCATCTTGCGTGAGACCATCTTGTTAGCTCTTG
Source organism: Colletotrichum sublineola (assembly GCA_020631755.1). NCBI lineage: Eukaryota > Fungi > Ascomycota > Sordariomycetes > Glomerellales > Glomerellaceae > Colletotrichum > Colletotrichum sublineola. The sequence continues at coordinate 1,824,457 of JAHSQG010000005.1, read as the reverse complement.
GAAATAAGACTTGGGGGACAATTTGGAAGTAAGCCGAATCCACACCAGAATGAAAGGAGGGTTGCTTGATAATTGTATTCTCGATGCGGGCCCTGGACTTTGAGCGTAACCGGCATCTTCGCCAAACAGGACTTGCATTGCGGTTCCAGCTCCTGAGGAACTGGAACCGCAGAGCAAGCAACTCCGGTTAGACAGTATGTCTACCCCATCCACCATCACTATCCCGTCATGGCGCAGCACTACGCTGCCATCTTTACCAGGGGACCTACTCTCGGCATCGTAATCACATGCTTCCTTTCCCCTCCTCGCCCCTGGGGTAGACCACCACCTCGAACCAACGAGCTTCACCACCAGGCCCCTCAACTAACGTTAAGCTGCCCTTCCGCTACCTTGGCAAACATGCCGGGTGCGGGAGAGTGGGGAGATAGGTGATCAGAAGGAACTTCCCGCCAAGGCTTGGTCGGCAGCTGGCGGCTGTTGTGTGTGTGTGGGGGGGGGGGGGGGGGGGGGGGGGGGGCGGTAAGTAATATCAAATTGAAAAAGATATTATGGGGGGGGGAAAGGGTCAATTGTTGTTGTTGGGTTGGGGCGGAGACGCGGGCGAACGGCTCGGCCGCTGGACAGAGCAACACTACTTTTGACGGGCCCAAGTGTCTCGCGAGGTGTGTGTGTGTGTGGAGGAGGGCCCCTCTCTCCGACTACAAAAAAAAAAAAACACTATACAACACTACATACCTACTTCCCAACAAAAAACAGAATCCTGAGGGTTGATACAACCATACACACACACACACACATACACACACACGCTTTGATCGTCTCACCCGTTGTATACTTAAGCTCTCCCACAGTATTGTGACACGCACACATTCATGGAAACAAACAGCTTCAACGACATGCGCGGCACGCTGGCAAACGCCCGCACCGTCGCTGGGGAGCCTGTCTCTCGTTGTCACCGGGGGGTCGAGATAGGACTGGCCGGGAGGCATGTGATGAGCAGACCGATGTGATTTGCAAAAATGGCATCATGGCTGCTCAAACTATGAAGTCTTGATCGCATGGCAATGCAATTTCCCCTCCGGTCCGAAACAATGTCTGCCGCCCTTTGATCGTAAGACTCCCAAACTGACTGGGTGCGTCTAATGCAAATCTAGCGATGCACAATCGCGAATCAATGGGGAGAAACAACTGAAAATTGCCTCCCAACTCCACCCCCAACCTATCTCATGCTTGCCACTCTCGTCCATGAAATAGAAGATGCTAAATCGGCCTGGTATCGTCACGTCCTTGGACGCGTGAAGAAAAAAGAAAGAAAGAAAAAGGAAAGTAATGATGCCCCCCCTTCCCTACATCAACAATGCAGCTGGCTGGCCACTTGGGCAATTTGAACGAACGAGGTTCTCATGGGCCCAATCACAAGTGATAGTCGAAAAGAAGAAGAAAAGCCCTGTTGAGGCCGATGGTCTCGCTCCACCCCTTTCCCAAGATGTTTGTTTCCTGTATACTCCCAAACGCCACAGTGCTATGTTTGCGCGTTGCAGAAAACCCGATCCTTGAACACAATGCTCAGCGAGTCCCTCCGAAATTCACTTGAAAAGGCTTCGAAGGTCCTGCAACCTCTGCCGGGCCGCTTCGCTCTTATCAAACACCCTATCCTTCTTATCCATGCTGAGGCTCGCCAGCTTGTTCTTCTTTTCCTGCAGTTCGAGCATCTTCTCTTCGAAGCTGTTTCGCATGATGTAGCGAACCGTGCGAACGGGACGCTTCTGGCCCAGACGATGAACTCGGTCGATGGCCTGAGCCTCGGCTGCAGGGTTGTATTGGGGTTCCATAACGTAAACGTTGCTGCCTGCAGTCAAATTGAGGCCAAGACCACCGGCTGTGATTGATACCAAGATGACGTGAACCGAATTGTCCTCACGGAAATTGTCCATCGCCTGGGTTCGCGCAACACGCGACATGCTGCCATCAAGCCTGACGTACTTGATGCCGACATTGTCAAGGGCCATCTGGATCAAGTCGAGATGCGAAGTCCACGTCGAGAATACAACGGACTTGTACGGCGGCTCATGCGGGCTGGCGTCGCTGTCGGCCTTTGACTTCAAAAGATCCTCTACCAAAGCTTTCGTCTTGGTGTGGGGTCCCGAGTACTTCCCGAATGTCTTGCGGCCATTTGTGGAGGTCTTGTCTTTAGCAGGTCCCTCGTGCTCAACCTTGACGCGTGATCGACGAATGTCAACGTAGGCAGGCTTAATGACCGTGGAACAGACAGGGCAGGGCCCCGTGGTCTCGCCTGGAGCGAGAAGCTGTTTAGTCTGTTCTTTGAATCCCTTAATGCAGGCACCACAGATAATATGGAAGCAAGGCGTCATGTAGCCGAGAATGTCTTCTTGCCCCTCCGACTCGATGTTAGCGTCGTCGTTGGATCCCAATTTCTTGGAGCAGGCGCTGCAAGCATCGGTGTTTGTCTCTTGCATGAGTTCGAACATTTCGTACGCTTTCCGGTTTGACAAGCCGGGCTTCTGGTCCTCGTCTTCACTGTCAAGGTCGATAGCCATGTCAGCCGTCATGCCTTGCAAGGCCTCCAGATCTTCTTCGTTCAAAAGGTCCTTGCCATGAGCACAGAGGAGGCGAAGCCGCAAGATGGATCGTAAAATGTGGATGTACGTATGACCTCCCAGTGCTCGCTGCACACCATTTCCGGCAAGGACCTTGACACGGTCTTGGGCGTTCTTCTCGAACAGGTCGTAAACTTCACGTTCTTCAGCAGTGAAATCGAGCTTGACAACATGATCGCTACGCGGGGGAAGGTTGATTTTGTCCTTCAAGCGTCGGAGCGTGACACTGTCCACAAGAACGCGGAGTTTTGGAACGATTTCCGTGTCACAGGCTTTGAATGGATCCACGATGAATCTATTGAACTTGTTGCGGTCGTCGAAGGGCTTGAGCCGGATGAATTGCAAAAGAGCAGCCAGGTCTTCAAGGCGATTCTGAACAGGGGTTCCGGTCACGGCCCAGCGGCGAGCAGCCTGGAGACGAACGATCGCTTTAAACTGTAGGGTTGCAACCTCACGGATCATGTGCGCCTCGTCCAGAACGATGCGGAACCATCCAATCTCCTCCAGTGGGTATTTACCTGACTTCCGCTTGCTACGAGCGCCTAGCTCGCTCGAGACAGAGCCGTAGGTAGTGATCACCAAATCGAAGTTGGCCAGCTTTTCGACGTCCTTGATCCTGTTCGAGCCGTGGTAAATATAGTAGCTCATTTGCCCTGGCGCGATGTGCTGCTTGATCTGCTCCTCCCAGTTGGTGACGGTACTTAGAGGACATACAAGAAGCGTCGCCTTGGCATTTAGCGTAATGTTGGTGAGTGGCAGGGAGCTCGAGGCTGTCGCTTTGCCCGCAGCCTTCTGGGGTGGCATTTCGGGCTGCACAGGTGCACGATTTGCCCATTCCTGAGCGTCGACCAAAGAGCTGGCGAGGAGTGAGAGGATACTGAGCGTCTTGCCCAGGCCCATCATGTCAGCGAGCAAGCCACCGTAGGTGTCCGGAGGAAGCTGTCGTTCTGCCTGGCCTGTGATGACGTTATAGTAGGACTTCTGGCCGGAGGGGCTGATCTTGAGCTGCCACATCGAGCCCTTGGTTCTCTCCTCGGGGCTTGACGTCTTCTCTTTGGTTGTCATGAAGTACAGGCCCTGTTTCTGATGCTTGAGGAGTTCGGTGGTGATGATTGGTGATGGATCCATTTCAGGGAGCTCATCCGTCTTTCCCATGGAATCGAAGACGCCCATGACGTCTGACCGAATCTCCTCGACAGTGCGAGGGGTTGGGTTTGTATAGTAAGTCGACGATGAGTGACTGTTGTACTGAGCAAGGGCCCCAGCCAGGTTTCTGGCACCAGGGGCCGGAACGGGCTTCGACTCGGCATGGACATTTTCGTATCTGACGCCAGAGTCAACTCTAGTGGGGTGGCGCAAAATGATTTTGGCCCGCTCAAAGTGCTTGCCCACGGCCTTCACGAATCTGTATTGGCCGTAGAGAGTCATCTCGACGGGGTATGACCTCGAAATGGGCTTGCCCGACTCCTCATCTGCCTGCTTCCTGTGGGTAGGAATCTTGCAGTCGGTCCTGAGGCGCACGTTGGAGTCCAGCAAGGGAACAAGGGCTCCGGCAGTGTGTGCGTCAATGTTTCCAATGATATCGCGCGTGTAGTCGTAGGCCTGGATCTTCTTCGTCGAGTCTCCGATGATTCTCTTCAAGACAATCTTGACTGGCGGCATGAAATCCGGTCCAAATATACTTTGCGTCCCTGGCTTTGGAGAGGGGACCTTGTGACAATCGAGTTTGGCAGTAAGCATGCCGTAGCAGACCTCTTCGACTGCGGGGTCTTGAACCATGACTACATCATCGTCGCCCTCAGTGAGATCTACGGTGTTCGTGGATACCTTTGAGTTCTCCTTTTTACCTGCATCCTGCTTTTCCTTAACGTAGGCGCCCATCATTCCGCTGCCGCCAGGTCCCATCGTCTTCTTGTTGTCAGCATCGGACTCAGGCGTATCGTACTTTCTGCGCTTGGGCTGGGGCGCAGAAGCACGATCCTGCACATCCTTCATTCGTTCAATCATGCTTCCCATGCCATAGGGCGAAACGCGGTCGTCACGACCAGGTGTCGATGCGCCTGATGTCATACTGGGTGTCAAGGATTCGCTCGGGGTGTCGTTCGGACTCGCAAATTGAAATACGAAGGCGCCGTTGTTGGCGCTTTGGTTTCCTGGCGCGGATCGAGTCGCTAGAGGCTGGGGTTTAAGGGGGTTTCGCTTAGAGGCAGGAGTAGAGGATGCGTAGGCGCGGGGGTTGAGCAACGCCTGAGGATTCCACGACTGTGACTGAGGGTTGATCGCGTAGTCCGCTCGGCCTGAAGGAGGAAAAAGATGAGTAAGTGTCCCCGGGAATTACTGTTTGTAAGAGGCTTCATGGTTGCAGAAGCGCAAAGGGAAGGAGCAGTCGAGTTGCTTCCAGCAGGAGGGTGGAGGGCCCTGGTGGATTGCTGCAGGCCAAGGAGGGGGCGGAGACTTACCATTTGAGCCGTTTGGCGACGCCATGGTTGCGCCTTGCTGCCAGCTCGTCGGCGCGTTGCTTCTTCAGAGAGGGCTGCAAGTCGCACACAGAGTGGTGAGCTTCAAATAAGCGGTGCGGGAGAGGTGGTTGCGATCATCACAAATGCGAATTAAATGTTGGATATCCGTGTGGCAATGAACAAGGTTGTGGTGGGTGTTTGCCCGCAGATAAATAGGGACAAGATGTAGTAGGATCGAAGTAGTTCAGAGACAGTCGGCCACTACGCCAGAGGTAGTGAATGGACGCTGCTAGACTGCAAATATTGAGGGCTGCGAGGCGGAGGCTGGTGGTGAGATGGGAGGAAAGCACAAGGTTATTCTCAGAGGTGAGCGACCAAGGTGAAGATAGAGAGATGAAGCTGGGGCGTCACAGCGAGGTAGTGAATAGTGAATAGTGAGGTCGTCGAATCGGGCCGGCTCGAGTATCAAGGTCCGGAGTCCACAAGCACATCCCGGGACAAGTTGGGTGGCGCTCGAAGTTGGATAGAAGAACGAGGTCCAAGGTCGAGTCAAGCCGACGCCGGTTCAAAGTAGGGCCTGTTCCATGTCATTGTCCTTGCCTCGGAGGGGATATGGTTAGGGGATAAGCCGATGTAGAAGAAGTTTGTTGCAGTTCCAGCGTCGGGCAAAAGAAGAAAGCAGCAACAAGAGGCAAGCGCAGGCTGTTTGGTAAAAGACTCGTTTGGTCAGTCACTGGGTGAGGTCTTTCTGTGGCGTGGGAAGGCGGGAAATGCAAAGAGGTAGGCAGTAGGCGCGGTACATGGAATGCGGTGCATCGTTGGCTGCAGCCTTCTTGCAGCTGAGGTCACTCCTCCGCCTCTTGCAGCGGGGCACCTGCAGTGGAGACCCGTTGATTCCCGATTTCCGATTAGCTACCTGGAAAGTTCGCACCCTCACGTGGCCACCCTTTTCAAACTGAGCCTGGCCCTTTGCGCCCCACTATTACCTATCTCGGCCCAGGCCATCCCACACTCTCTTACACCATCAACTGGGTGTAGTAAGTAGTTGGCTGAGAGTTGGCTCCAAAGGCAGCCTGTGAAAGGGTGTGTGATCACTTGACCAAGCAATTTTTTTTTCCCTCATCATTTGCACCATTGAGTCTTTTGTGATTTCTTTCCAAATCAGTCATCCGAAATCTATGTGACTGTAACCTGAATCTACTGTTTTTGACACGTTGGACAATGCTCGTATCCATCATCATCAACCCCCCTCTACCTTCGTTCCGACGGGTAGGAACAGATTGCACATGCCCCATTGTCCGGTCCTCTTGATGGAGATACCTCACAGCCCCCCTCCCCCCTTCTCGCCCAGTCAAGACCGAATTCCTGGGCCGCTCTACCTTAGGCTCCGTGTTCTGCCCGACAATTCCAAGTATTGCCCACCATCTCGATAATAAGCCAATTTAGGACGCCCCCTCCTCGCGCGGCTACTCGGACAAGGAAGCCATCCTAGACCTGCATTCATTCATCCTACCCTGACCAGATCGATCTCACTCTGACCCCGGATGTCTCGATGCCTGTCTTGTGTTGATCTGAGCTGGCCGAGACACGGCCGTCGTGGCCGCATCTTGTCGGCACGATTATGGCCCTAGGCATATTGAACTAGCGGCGAGATGTTGATATTTACTACTTTGTTGTGCACGCCGCATGATGCCATGTGAGCAGTGTTTTAACTGTTGCCGTCGTTCGGAACGTTTTTTTCCCCCCAAGTTTCTGGTACCTTGCTCACACGTCCAACCCCCCTCACACATGCCATCAGTCTTGGGCAGATTTACTCCCCTTCATGTGCAGCGGCTCTTGGATGGGCCGAGGCAGCTGGCCCTTGACCTGATACATCCACCTCCTTGGTATGGCTCCGGCTTCGGCTCCGTGTTCGATGACGGCGTCGGCGCGGGGCCTGCTGGTGATTGGGAGACCGGGACCGGGAGGGGCTCTGGCCCCGTCGCCGATCTAGAACGATGTGAAGAAGACGCTTCCTCATGGGGGACACAGAGGTGCTCGGAATTCCTCGTGAAGAAGCTCTCGACAATGGTGCCACCGGCGAGGTCGATCGTCGGCGGGGTCGGCCCCGCAGCGTGCTGGATTCACCGGTGCCGCCATAGTGAGTGGCCTCTAGGTCACACCTCGTAAGACTACGGTCTCTCTTGCGGCCCCGGTGCGTGTCTGGGTCGGGTGAAAAGGTCCGTGGCGTCACCGATCGGAACTCGACGACAGTCTCACACTCGGTGGCCATGGTCTAAGTTGGCACGTACACAACAAAATCAGAATACGGGCGAGGCTAAGATGTGCAAGTCTTGATTGATAACACGCTCATTGGCAGGCGTAGTAAGTGCAATGCGAGCAGGAAATGGCCCCCAAAATGTGGAGCGGGGCGCAGAGTTGATAAAGGTTTTTGACACAACGGTCTAGGATGAAGAGGGGAAACAGAGCACGAGGCAGCAGGAAAGGATTGGCGGCCGCGGCAGAGGATTAAGTTGATCGGGATCTTGCAAGACACCGGAGAGGCTTGAGCTGGGGAGATCATCCAGGCTAGTGGCCCACTGAGTCGCCCAGACCGCAAACGAAACGATCATGACGGGCCTGCCACTCAGCAAGGGGGCCACACGGCCGTTCTTGAAATTGGAGATTGGCACAAACGCCCTCAGATCAGAGGGGAAGCCTGACAGTGGGTGGGTGGATTGGCCAGCATCATAATAGCGGAACCTTCGCATAGACCATCAGGTAAAAAGGCCGTTCATCGGCAGGTCGGCTGATGAATCGCACTAATTCGCGGGCGGGAGAGACTTTGGAACGACGTCGTGCGGTGTGGATGGACCCAATGGCTGCGACCCGAGCGTTTGGGGTGACAGCTGTGGCATCTCGTTCGATTGAGGGGAGGACGACTAGCGTTGGATATAAGGATTTGTGTTTGTGCGATGTCATGATGCTGTTTTGGGAATGTCTCTAGATGGTACAAATATTTGGCCCGTTGCTTCGACACATCTTGACCCCCCACCAAACACAGTATCACCTCGGTGTATCATGAGCATCATCTTGGAATCTTGTGGCTAGTCGGAAGGTCGGTGCCCGAGGATGGCTGGCGTTCGACTGGCAGACGGTGACACTGACGTCCGCATGTTCTATCTTTGACTGCTTGTTGTCACGGAAAAAGACAAATACGGATGTGGTTTGGGTTCAACTTAAAGCAGAGTACGGTTAGTTGACGGTAGCATTCCGAACTTAGCAATTTCGAGTGCGGGCTGTTGGTTTCCTTCAAGTCCCTTGTCAGCTAGCTCTCCTTATCGTCTACCGTCGACGAAGCAAACGCAACACGGACAGGCGCTGGAACCTAGGTACCGAGGTAAAAGTTCAAAGCCGCTGCCACCCACCTATTGCGTAAGGTAGGTAGGTACCTTACTACTACCTAAGCAGGCACCTTGCTGGCTTTACACTGTAGTCGGTCGGGTAAACGCGGCGTCCGGTGCACGCTTAGGAATACCGCTCAGGAATACCAGTACAGTCAGTCAGTCACTTTACTGAGGTGCACGGCCAGACCAGGCACCCGGATTGATTGCCATTGGTTGGGTTGCATGTGCTCTGGCGCAAGGTACCTACAGGAAAGCGAACCAGGATAGCACGCTCGCCTGCACCTCAATGACAGCATCGCGGTCCACCGAAACCACGGATTCCCAACGACACATGCTCGACGACGCGACTCGCCAAGAAATCGCTCCTGTCCACAATCACAACCACTATCGCCCTGGGACCGCGTCTTTGATTGCTCGCGACCTTCTTCTGTCTACTGTCTGCTGTCGCTTTCGAGCTGCTTGCTATTTTTGCAAAATTATTTTTTCTTTTTCTTCCGATTGTCGCTCCCTTGTATTCCATTTCTCCTACAAAGTTCTTGACTACCCAGCTCCTCAGGCCAGGCATCCTCCACGTTACCTTGTTTCGGTTGGCTATCGCATCACCACGTAAGCCCAGTGCATACATCCGCTTTCATACCTCCTTGATCTCGAACTTTCCCGGAACCACGACGATTGTTACCCTCATGGCTCTAATCTACAGACCTTCCTTCGCCCAATAATTGCCTCTTTCATCCTCGAGACCTCGCTCCCTCCGTCCGGCTACAATGCCTCGCTCTCGGCCCCCAACAACGGGCTATGAGCGTCTCGCTCAGGCCGATGCCCTTTCCTCCGACTCCGAAGACGAGAACCCCCTCACCCAGTCATACGCCTCTCTCCAGCCGGCCTCCGCCCCTCGCTTCGCACCCATCTCCCAACCGCGCCCCCGCTCGGGTATGACGACCCCGAAGCCCATAAGCACCGAACCTTCTAGACCTACGAACCGCCATCGTGGTGGCAGCAACTCCGGCGTGGATATCAAGGCCATCAATGCCAGGCTAGAGCGATGGGCAGACGAGATCGCCAGCCGGTTCAAACGCGCCAAGGGCCGTGGCAAGACCGGGGAGGACGAACATCTCGAGATTCACCATTCGGTATTCCAAGCACCAGAGGGTGTCCGGCCCATCACACCTGAGGGCTTAGCCGCGGCACAAAATGTCATGACCAAGTCTCAGTTTGAAGAGATTGTGCAAAGCGTCAGGCAGGCCATCCTGCAAGGCACACACCCGCGCATGATCGCCCAGGGAAGCTCTGGCAGCTACTTCGCTCGGAATACAGAAGGAAAGGTCGTGGGCGTGTTCAAGCCCAAGGACGAAGAGCCGTATGCTGCTGGCAACCCCAAGTGGAACAAGTGGATTCACCGGAACCTGTTCCCCTGCTGCTTCGGACGAGCATGGTAACTTATCCGGACGCTCTTGCTCCTTACTGTCCCACTCACTGACCGTACCCACAGCCTCATTCCCAATCTCTCATATGTCAGCGAGGCGGCTGCATACACATTGGATTGTCAACTACGCACTCACATGGTGCCTTACACGGATGTTGTGTGGCTTTCCTCCAAATCCTTTCACTACCCGTTTTGGGATCGTCACAACTTTTATAGAAAGCAGAAACCACTCCCTGAGAAGCCAGGAAGTTTCCAGGTCTTCCTCAAGGGCTTCAAGGATGCCAATGTGTTCCTCAGAGAACACCCTTGGCCGGACCAGTATTGGTCTGGGTTCAGAACCAACGACCCGCACCGCAAACGCAGGAGGAGATGGGCAGATAACTGCCGGCCTAGCAGCGCCGCTGCACTGGATGATATCGAGAGCGACGACGAAAGCAGACAAGAAAGGTTACCTCCCGGTCCAGACAACTTCGTATGGACCGATTCGCTGAAGCAGTCGTTTCGTGAAGAGCTGGAGAAGCTGGTTATCCTGGACTATATCATGCGCAACACGGATCGTGGTCTAGATAATTGGATGATCAAGGTGGACTGGAGCACCCAGCAAGTATCAATCGTCTCAGAGCCGCTTCAGATGAACTCGGAGACAGGTCCGTCCGAAGAGGACGGGCCACGGCCCGTAGACTTGAATCAGCGACCAGCAGCAGAAAGCCGCTCCTCGTATCCCTACAGAGCCCAGCAGCCTATGAAGGCGTCGAGCCCCGTGCCAAGCACGCAGGATCCTAAGATCACAATCGGTGCCATTGACAACTCACTCTCCTGGCCCTGGAAACACCCAGACGCATGGCGAAGGTATGAAAGATTCACGGTCCTCTCCGCCCTTCGGCTTGATGGGCGAGAGCATGGGTTAGCATGGGCAACTGAGCTAACCGTCTTCTCACACATAGCTTTCCCTTCGGGTGGCTGTTCCTGCCTGTTGACTTGATCGGACGGCCGTTCTCGCAAAAGACACGGGATCATTTTCTGCCTCTCCTTACCTCGACGCATTGGTGGAGCCAAACGCAGTTGGCGTTGCGGAAAGTCTTCCAGTTAGATCCCGACTTCCAGGAAAAAATGTTTGCTCGTCAAATGGCCGTTATGAAGGGCCAGGCGTGGAACGTAGTGGAGACTCTCAAGACACCAGATCATGGTCCGCTGGAACTCACACGTCGTGCCAAGGTCTGCGTCTGGGACGACCTTGTTGATGTACCGGTCGCAGTTCCCATGCGGGTGACATCCGCCGAGATGATGCGTCACGAAGCAGAATTGCGCGGATCCATCGATGAGGGCGACATAGGCGATGCCAACGCGTCCACCGGGCCGCCCCTACGCGTAGACGGGGACCTGCTCGGCCTCGCCAGCCCTCCAGCCGATATGCCTCACCCAGGCAGATTTGAGCTGGCATTGAGCCCGACGGGCGAGGGAGCCCAGTCACCGGACGAGATGTCCATCAATGGTTCGGGCATTCTGGCATCGTCGGTACCGTTGTCTAAGGATCCAACGGTGCAACGGCCTAGGTTCTCGGGGCAAAGCCACCGAGGAAGCTATCACGGGTCACGCGCTCTGAACATGTACCCCCCCGCCCGTCAACAGGCCCAGCAGCAACGTCGCTATTCGTTCGCGACGGCCGCCGGGCGGCGCAATAGCAGTAGCATCGCCCAACACCTGCACGGGTCCCACCCGAGCCTTGAGGACGACGAGGACGGCTTCGAGGAGGGCGACCTGGGCTATGCGGCCGCCGAGGGGATGGAGGGGAACCAACGCAAGGTTATTGTGGAGAGGCTGGAACCTGTGAAAGCCAGGAACCCGGTTTTCACCTGCTGGTGACCCACTCAGCCTACATCGAGGAAAACATGCGGGGAGACACGGAGCCCAAAAGGATTTGGGTAGCTGGATTATCGGTTGGAGGATTTTCACTCCATCCGCCCCATATGCAAGGGAAGGGAAGGGAAGTGAGGTGTGTTTGTGTGTGTAGCGCACACACTATGTGTGTGCATGATGCACCCCTCTCTTTGCCCCTCCATTGTTTTGGGCCCCGTTGTCGGCCGACAATGTGCTGTATGAATAGAGAAGCAGGGAGTTGCGTTGGTTCATCATCACATCTCATCTACGCTGGAATGGTCGGCTCGCTGCGCGCCAGGACGAACAAGGCATCATGGCGTAGGTGTTGGTGGCGTTTCCCGAGCTTTGAGATGACATACCCTGTCACCAGCTCATTGGCTTGGCTATATGAAGAGAGAGAGAAAGAGAGGGGCTTCGGTGTCAGGCAGAGACGACGAGAGTCTGAGGAAGAGACAGGACACGATACCTATGCCAGAGACATGACGAGCAAGACACAAAAGGGGAGGGAGAGAGAGACGCAGCGGATCCGAGAGGCGCAGATCCGCGCGCGCACGCGTCTGCGCGTGGACGGGGAGGGGGGAGGGGAGGGGTGGACGAAGACCCATGACGAGGGAAGAAAAAAAGCAAAGAATAGGGGAGGGAAGGGGGCTGTTCCTGGGGACCTTGGCAGAAGCGGAAGGGAGGGGGAAGGCGAGGGCGTACCGCAGTCATTTGGTTTTTCATTCTTATTTGCTTCTTCCTTGTCGTTTTCTTTCTGGGGAGGTTGGAGGAAACGCATGCAGAGGACCATTTTCGGCGGACTTGAAAAACAGAATCCCCTCCCTTATTCTTTTTTCTTTCTTTTTTTTCTTTGTTCGAACCAGGGAATGATTTCCTGACTTGACCTTTTTGCCGCTCGCACCTAATTTGGTTCCAGGGGTAGCAAGCACCAATCCCAGCATCCCATCCATAGTTTCTCACACAGAAGGTACAAAAGCAACCGAACCTACCTAGCCCAAGAGACCCAAGAGACGTTCCGGCAGAACCCCCCCCCCCCCCCCCCCCCCCAAAAAAAAAAGAAAGAAAAAAGAAGGGTGTGATGTAAAAAATAACCCCGTTTGACCCTTTCCGAGCATGCCGTGAGAAAAGGAGGGGGGCTGAGAAAAGTGACTGCTCAGGTCGCACGACGCAAGTTGGATGTTTCGATAGTTGCGGTCGCCGTCGGAAGGGCTCCTCTTTATCCCAAAGTTGTCAACCCAGCGGCCGCCAACCAGGATTCCGGGCTCACGTTGCACGGAAAAGGGAAGATGTTCGTGGCGCGTCAGACGGGGTGAATAGCGGGGGGGGGAGAGGGGGGGGAGGGTGAGTGCTGAGTCCCAAGCTAAGGGTGAAATTGTATGTATCCTGTCCGTAATCTGTACGCCTAAGATGGTAACTATAGGAAAAGTGCGGGCGTCGGCAATGCACCCAAATACCGCATCGTCAATGGATGATGGATTGGAAATGATGAATGAGGGAAAGGCAATTCATCTGAAAAGTCACGCAGCCCGCAGCAACCCGTCTGGACAGGGACTCGTCGGCTCGAAGACCCCAGCAATGCGCTCCATGCCCTTTCGCATGACAAACCCTCCCAGGAGTATATAATATATCAGAGTATAACCTTCTAGAAGCATTCTCGGGCGTGTCCCCGGCGAAACATATTAACCTAGGTAGTATTGGTGAATAGAGCTAGAGGGCTGGTCACATCGCAGACGGCAATCGACGCCGCCGCTAGTCATCCAACAAACAATAAGGGGGGGGGGGGGGCTTGCTTACCTTACTGCTAGTAGAGTATACTCGGCATTGCAGTGTCCTTGTCATGGCATGCTGTCGTCCGTCAACATGTGCAGGGATTGTAAAGGGACAGACGGCTAACATCGATAAAGGAAACTATTATTGTGCCCCAGGCTCCCGTCTTAGGGGAACCCGAGAGCGCGGTTCTGTTTAAGAGGAAGTGAAGAAGGAAGAACCAGCAGGGTATCTATCGACCGGGGTTCCCTGCCAGCGGAGCTGAATGTGACTCCTCATCGGCCGCCAACTCATACATAACCTTCCCCTCTTCGCATGGGTTGAAGGAAACCCCCTTGAAAAAAAACAGAAGAGGAGCTCGCCCAGTTTTTCTCTCATATCGGGTAAAAGAGGTAGAAGAAAAAAAAAGACTGCGGAATATCCGCACATGTGCGGTCCGCACTCGTGCAGATAATAATGCAGTCAACGGCCGCAAGTTGCGAAGCTGAGCCTGTCATTGGGAGGGGGTTGGGGGGGAGGGCCAGGCATGACGGTGTTCGAACTTATCCAAGTTGAGTCGTCGGGATCGATTACACATGGCATCATGCTAAGGAGAGATGGGTCGAATGGTCCCCCCCTCTGACGTGCATCATCTCTAACAGGCTAATTTCGTGCCTCACTCCCTGGCAAGAAGCATGCTGTTGCGCCGGCGCCTCCAAGATATGTTCCCAAACTGTCATGTCTTCGGTCATCGTTCGTAGGGACAAGACTTCGTTATGAATGCCGAGATGTGAATGATGGCTTCTGCTTCGAGCCCCTATTCCGAGGCTGCTTGGCTCATGGCCGCGGCTCTGCGCATGTCTTATACACCTTTTTTTCAGCTGCCTATCGCTCAGCATTGTACCTCCGTCATGCCTGAACAGTCGCTTTTCGGGCCACCTGACCTGTGGTAATTAAAGTCGGAGATTTCCCAGGCCCCCTACCCGCCCTTGGGGTGACCTCCGGACAGCCCGTAATTCCGGCTGGTCACTGCAAGCTGCTCGGTGGATATACTCCTGCGGCTGTCAGTGAGACTGGGGGCTGCCTTAAAATGGCTATGTGTAAATAAGAAGCCAGTCAGTCTCTCCTCTCCGTATTTCTTGTTCTGACGTCGAGGGATGAGCTGGGTGGATGGCCATGACATCCCCGAGCGAGGTGTTTGGTTGCCAGCATGAAACGGCTTGCCGTCGTCTCATAGTGTCTCCCATTGCTTGTTCTACCCGTCCGCCATGCAATGCATCTGAACCCGTTGGTACAATGGTTGCAGCCTGCAGCGAGTACGTGGCCGTCGTGGACAGGCATGACGCTCCCAAGCACCAGGGTACGGTTTTCAGAGACAAGGAAGCGTTGTCGACCCTCGACCCTCGGTTCCCAAATAGCTGGAACCAGGAGAGTTTTGTGGCTCGCGTCATCGCGCCCTCTCCCGAAACCCCACTGTCCGAGCCAGCAGCAACCTGGTCAAGTCAGCCAGCTAGGTCTCCTCCCTGTCATGTCAGTAGTTCCAAGCGGCCCGTCGAGGGTTCATTGTAGAAATGGGCCAGCGGCAATTTCTTCCAACTCTCATCAACCCATTTCAGCTCAAGAAGCCTGCTTGGCTGAATTTCCCGGGGGTTGACTTGCAAAAAGCTGCAACCGGTCTGTTGAGTAGATAATCCAGGGCGAGGCGGGACAAACCCCTTGAGAAAAGGAGTCGCAAGGAGGAGGGTAATTAAAACTTCATCAGCACGCACCCGAATACGCCAACGTGTCAAGACGCAGCAACATAACCTCACCAGCCAGAGTTATGCAACCAACCTATGTTTTGCGGACCTTGCCGGCTCTGTGTATATTGTTCCGCTATCCGACCAAATTGCTGCCCCCAACAGCGTCTCTGAAGTGGTGTGGTGGAGGCCTAAAGTTATAGACCGGGTGCTTAGCCAAGTAAAGGTCAATGTCGTCGCTCAATTTGTCTTTCTCCCCCTGGCTATCCGTATTGTCGTGAGATCTGAGCCCGGCACGGGTCTCATTGCGCTGGCAGAACTGCAGGTCTTTGTCAAGTTGTGTGCGAGGATCAGACCATTGACTCGGCCTTCAGTCATCGTTGGCCGCATATATGGCCCCGACCTCCCCAGTGCCAGACAAGTCAAGCAGCGTAGCGATAACCAGCATGGTTGTCGTACGAGGCGGCTGGGCAGCGTTCAGGTGGTGATCGTTTCGCGCTTTGTGGGCCGGCATTCCCCCCCCTAGCAATCAGAGCTAAGTCGCCGGCGACCCCAACCACGCAGATATGAATCCAAGTCCATGTTCTTGGATGTGCTCAGTAAGTACTAGCACCAGGCTGTCGCGAAGGTCAGCAAGAGAGGCGCCATCTGGGGACCTGTCGGAACCTGTGCAACAGCCCTCTAGCTCAGGTTTATTTTCCCTTCTCTTATGATTGCTCCAAGCTCAAGCCAACGACCGGATCCTTGGGACACGGGAACCGTCGGAACTCGGTTATAGCTCCGCGTGTGACAAGTGCGGATCGCCCATGTAACCCCCCTCCTTCAAGCAATGTTCCCACCCATAGCATGGAGGGTGGGGGGTAAGCAGGAAACAAGGGATGGGGGGCCGTGTTCATTGAAGAGCTTGCCATTGCCTGGACACCAGAGAGTTGCAGCCGGGCTACATCTGTGTGCATGAGGATGCGCTAGGCCTTTGTACTCCAACAACCATGCGGTTGGTCCGAATGGTGTCGGACCGTTGCTGACTTTGCCATAAGTGTGGAAGCTCGTCTAGGAGCATCAAACGTTCACGCGATCCCATTGTAACGAAGAGTATGTCGAGAAGCTCGAGAACCCAATACCCCATTAGTATATGAGATATACCATGCTCCCAAATCTGTGGTCTTTGGTGGCCTTGTGGGATGCCGGCGCTAGACGACGACCAGGTCGACGAGAACGAAAACCGTCTACCTGGCTTCCGGAACAGAGTACGAATACAAAGACCAGCTACATACAGTTGACAGAATCCATGGATCGGGCAACCGGTAAAAGCGGTGTCTGGCCTGCCAGTATGGGTAGGGACCGCCGCTGGTACACCCGCACTATGCCACTCCCTGTCTTGGGATTAGCACATCTTGGTTGTTTACCGGCCCCTTTCTTGCACTTGTGCGTACAGGGGTCTGGGGCAAGCAGTAACAGTAGAGGACATATCCATGTCGCCCGAAGACTGCCTCGACCACGCTGCACCGCGTACCATAGAGTACCGAAACAGGCTCCGGCTCCTCTGGGTCTCAACGTCCTAACCCAAGATCGACGGCGACGTCGTGGGGTGTAGTAAAGAATGACAGGACAATCTAAAGTCCCCTCGACCTTCTCGGTGTCTCCACCTCCAACGCAGCGGGAAGTTCGTTTTATGTCTATTGGACACGACTGCCGCCTTTTCCCAATGCCCCTGTGAACTCAATATGGCTCTGTTGACGAACAATCGTACTTTTTGCGTGGGCAGTATTTGAGAGGCACTCCTTCCTCGCCTTCTCTCCTGTCCCTGAACTTGTGGCAGACCTTGTTGCAGCAAAGCAGCCACGAGATACAACCCATCCTTGTCTCAAGATCGGATCCAGAGGCAGGCTTGGGGCAAAACTACTCAGTATTGCTGAGACCACTTTGTATTAAGAGCGAGTACTCCACCGCTGTTGCTGTCTTTGTCGATATGGCAAGGTACGGTTGATCATCCCTAAGAGTCGCACACAGAGAAGGGTTCGCTTGACGTCTGAACTATTACCAGCGATCCACAAACAGTCCCTTTGGACAACGCATTCCTCGAAACTGTTATGCATCAAGGTAGAGAATACCAGCGATATGCAGTCGAAAATGGTGCTTATTTTGCACCGATAGACGAGGTAAAGGACACACCAAGTCCGTAGAAGCTTCCTTGCTCTGTTTAACGTATCCGAACGGGTTGTAGGACGAAGTCGAGCGCTTGCAAATTATGCACGTCGTTCTATCAATAGTGTTCGAAAACCAATTGCTTTTCCCGCCCATCGTCAGACCCCGACGAATACTCGAGTGCGGCTTCGGAGCCGGCGACTGGGCTCTCGAAGTTGCACAACAACACCCAAGCTGCGAGGTAGGTTTTGCGCGCACCCAAATGATATCCTGATTTTCTTTCTCCCGTCTTTCCTTTTGTGGCTTTGTCCTCAGCTCGGTGACCAGCGTGCCTACGAAGAGTTTGGTTTACGCGGAAGGGCGGTGGGCCGCTGCTTTGCACAGATTTTCCAACAGCCGGTTTCTGGCCTTCGTCTGCCCAAGATGGACTACCTCCTGCTTTGGACTGCTGTCACCAGGGAGATACTTAAAAATGGCTGAAAAGCGTAGAAGCATATAATCTTTGCGCATCGATGTCGGTCGGGTTGCGCATGCAGTGCTGACTTTGAAGGAATCAGGTGGTGGCCATTGACATTTGCCCGCATATCTGGCCAGACGAGAGCCAAACACCCACGAATTTGAATCTTCAGGTTGACGATTTGAACGGAAGGTAGGCAAACCCCGACGAGCTATTGTCCACAAATCCAACCAGACTGTGCCTAACTGAACCGGCCTAGATTTACGTTTCCCTCCAATCACTTCGATCTCGTGCATAGCCAAATGATGGCAGGCGGCATTCATTCGAACCGATGGAGAGATTATATCCGCGATACGTTTCGGGTACTTCGACCGGGTGGATGGTGTCAGATGGTGGAGATATATTTCAACGCTCAGTCAGATAACGGGACGTTGACTCAGAGTAAGACAGTTTATCCCCGGGGAAGCTGCATTTGTTGATTGTTCCTGGCTATAGATCACGCCTTGCGCAGGTGGTCGAGGCGATATTTGGACAGTATGCAACCTTACAAAGATCCGCGAGCGCCGCTTCAAATGCAGAGTTGGATGCAGAGTGTAGGGTTTGACTCGGTGGAAACCCAAATGATTCCTCTTCCAACATGTGGCTGGTCCAATGGTGAGAAATCCGCAGAAGCAAGCGAGTGCGCAAGCCCTTGAAACTTATTGGTGATCTAGATCCGAGACAGCACCAAATCGGTGTGGCCAACCGAGAAAATGTCAGGAGGATGCTCGCCTCCCTGGCCATGTACCCCATGACAGAGTTCAGAGGGTAAGCTCGGCTACTCCATAATCTTCCGTGGGCGATATGACAAGGGTAGTGTTTCGAGCTGACCGTATCACGGTAGAATGACTTCACAGGAGTTCCAGGTCCTGGTGGCCCAAGCAAGGAGTGAAGCCGATAACCCGGCATTCAGGGTGAGTACAGATGCCGACCTCAAACGCACTAGGCGTCACACCCACATGACTGGCATGAAGGCGAATGCTGATGAGCTGAACCAGGCATATTTTCCAATGTAAGTGAGCGGCTATTCGATGTTGCTGCTGAGATGCACATATACTGATTTGGTTTCGCGCTGGAGGTATGTTTGTATAGGACGAAAACCCCGCCGGTAAGGCATGTCGGGGCATCGTATGGCCAGGTTGCTTGTTTGAGTGAGCGTCGCGGGGCGTTCAGGTTTGAAGACTTGGTTGGCTTTCTGGAGCAGAATTATGACGACAATTACAAAGATGTGACGGCAGTAGATACCCTATGCCCAGCTCGCAATTTCGTTCACCTTTTTCGTTTTGGTTGTATTCCAAAATGCTCATCGGCTCAATATGGTGTTGACAGATGGTTACAAATGTAAGCCGAGAACGAGGCTTTTGGCAAGAGACTGGGAAGTCTCAAAGCTCGGCGACAGCTGAGGACCTTTATTGAGACCCAAAGGCTCATGGGGCCCTTGGGGACAAACCAATGCCGTACAGGTTCATTCGTGGTTGTTGGCTGGTTTTTTGAACGTTCGACAAACGCTGGAGCTCCACATAAGAAGGTGGCAGGTAGGTTGGGGGAGTGATGGGTGGATGGAAGCCCGCAACCAACGGCTGTGTTGAAGAGGGAGATGACGCAACAGGGCTGCGAGAGCCACACTCACAGTCAAGAACCCGACGGAGAATTGTGGAAGGCAACAATGACTGCATGAGGAAAGCATCGAAAGGGAAAGAGGACGACAGCAAGAAGTTGAAAGAAGAGTGAGCCTGAGCCGCAAGTGGGGAGCAACGGGAGCTAAAGTAGGTAGTAGGTAGTTACCTAAGTAAGTACCTATCAGTACCTAGGTGGTAGTTGGTGGGAAGAGACAACGATGGCTGACTACCCAGCTGCCTAGGTATTCAGGGGACGCCGCATGTCTATCTACCTCAGCAAGGTGCCAAGGGTCAAGACTCGCGACTCGAAAAGACAGGGAGAGAAGGAGGGCTCGGGTGATTGGTCTATTTACCTTATGTTCCTTGTTGGGTTTAGGTTAGAGTGACTCGAGGCGCCGTGGCTGGCTGGGAGCGGGATATGTGAACAGGTCCGCATGGGTGGTTTCTTCAGCTCGCTACCGTCTCCCCGGATCCTCGGTGAAGACCGGACTGCAGGTGAACAACACCCATCGCATCAGGCCTTGAGGGGCAACATCACGCACAAAACAGCATCGTATCTGGACATCTCAAACCCATGAGTCGTATCGTCTACTAGAACTCCTCCCGACTTGGATGACCATGTGTTTTGTGCCACGTCATGTCTCGTTTACAGCATTGCAGTCGCCGCCATCCTCACAAGTTTCCACCTCGACAGTATACCGCTTCTTTCGTTGAATGGCCCAATTCCCTTTTGCCTGCCCACAGGCACGACCCGACCCAGGTTTCCCTGCCACACCTTTAACACGAGGTCGCGGTTCCGTCGCTGGGAGATTGTGTTCTGGTTGAGGATGAAGGAGCATCAAAGTCAGACACCAGCTAAAGAAGACCTTACTGGAATATCACAATGTCAAGCTTGCACGTTTGTCAACCATCGGGGTTACCAGGTTTGGGCGGCTAGCCATGTTCGCTGAGGTCGCTGTGCTCTGAGCCTGGATAAACCGCTCCATATCGGATGTAATGTCGAAAGGCCGCTGCGACTGCCCCGGCCCTTGTTACTTGTGCAGCGGCTTCCTTGATCTTCGGGCACATGAGGCCGTTCTGTATCTTTCCATCGCTTTTGACATTCCCAAAAGAGCTCGCTGGTGAGACTGCCTCGATAATGATGCTAATCAACAATGCATGCTACTAGGTCGCTCGGCTTGTGCGCAAGCAATGCCTCGCTGGTTTATCGGCCATCACGCTGTCCATCGGCCAACAAACGAACCCGGGAGGCATAATGTAACTAATTTGGGATTGAGAAAGAACAACAATGTAAGACCCCTGGACCCCGCGAGCTTCAGCCCATGCTACCGGTGCCACCATGGTGCCTTGGTCGCCCGGAGTAGCTTAGGCACAGCTAGCCAATGAGAAGCTCCCTCTACGGTCCCACGCAATGACAGCTTCAGAACTTTTTCCCCCATCCGAATCCATTGACAGACAGCATCAGACGACGACGAAGTGACGACGACATTATACAAACCCAGTGCACGTACCAACGGAACAAGGCAATCAATCGAGAAACACGCAGTGAAACTCCTCGGCCGAGACACTTACAAATCCCATAAAAACGTCCTCTCCTCTTCCATCAACCGCAATGGCCTCCCGAAGCTCAGCCCGTCTCCTCCAGACGCTCCGGCCGACTGTGCCCAGTCGCGCGGTCGCCACTCTCCTCCGGGCCTTCCGCCTCTACTCCTCCGACGCCGCCCCGGCTCAGCCCCAGCTTCTGGCAACGCTCAAGACCGACCTGAAGACCGCCATGCGCGCAAGGGACGCGCCCCGCCTCTCCGTCCTCCGTTCCGTTCTCTCCGCCACCAACAATGCGGCCAAAACCGACGCCCCGATCGCCACTGATGCCCAGCTCGTCGCTCTCCTGCGCAAGACCCAGCGTGCCACCCAGGAGGCTGCCGCCCAGTTTCGCGCCGCCGGCCGTGATGACCTCGCCGATAAGGAGGACCTTCAGGCCAAGGTCATGGCCGAGTACATCGCCACCAGCGGCGTCGTCACCGTCACCGAGGCCGACGTCCGCGTGCTCGTCCAGAAGTCCATCGAGGACGCCGCCGCCGCGGGCAAGAGCGGCCTGGGTGAGGTCATGAAGCTCATCAACGCCGCCATCCAGGGCAAGGATCTCGAGGTCGACAGGAAGCGTGTCGCCGACCTTGTCAAGGAGGCCCTCAAGAAGGAATGAGTGGGGAGGGAGGCAGGGCCCTCGACAACCCGCCATTGTACACATCTGTATCTGTACCACCACAACCTATCTAATACCTGTACACTACAAAAGAAAAAGCTCGGCTGGAGAGCACTTTGCATGAGGAACCCCCGCTCCCTCTCTGGTGCAAGACGAAATCAAAAGGGTTAGTTAGCATTACCCCATTTGGGGCCTGTGTTACCACACAGCACGAACCACTTCATGAATGGCTGGAATCATTGGATTTGGCGCGCTGAAGCGCATGCTTGAATCAATGGTATATGTCTAGGTAGAGAGCATGTCAGGCAACTTCCTCACACCTCTTCCCCCTTCTCCCCCACCCTCCTCCTTCTTTCCAACGCGCTCTTCTTGCTTATGCTTTTGATAATGCGAAATGCCATCCGCCCGGTCCCCCAGCTTCCTAGAACCTAGACCTTTCAAACGCCGTAGACCTTGATTTTTTATTGGAATTATGCGAGGACGCAAAGATAATAAAATAAAATAAAAAAACGAGGAACACCCTGGCTGCGACACCAACGTTACGCGACGCTGTCGTCCTCGTTCCGCAGCCCAGAGTACTCGGTCCCCTGGTTCGCCGTGCTGAGCCGCGCGCACAGGCTGAGCAGGACGACCGTCTCGGTGGCGGCGTAGTGGTTCAGCGCGTCGAGCAGGATCTGCAGGTGCCTGCTGAAGTTGCTCTCCCACTTCTTCATGATCTCAAAAAGGTTCCCCACACGCGCGTCCTGCTGCTGCTGGTCGCTCGCGCCCGGCCCTGCCGACGATGTTGAGTCGCTGTGCGAGCCCGTCGTGGGCTTCTGCGTCCTGACGGCCTGGAAGGCGCGCCACTGCTCGGGCGTCATGTTGGGAGGCCGCGTGGCACCAGACAGGTCTGGGTCCGCCTTTTCCAGCTCGCGGGAGAGCCAGTTGGAGTAGGTTGCAAAGATTGTGCAGGTTTGCATCAGTTTGGAGTGGATCTGCCAACGGCATTAGTCGGGACTCTCGAGGGACGGGGGGATAAGACGGGAAGATGTCAGCGGGATGGACTCACTCGTAGAAGCTTGCTGTTGGTGAGCATGCACTCCTTCAAGCACGTGTCTAAGAAGTCTACGTGGTCCTGCATCAGCTCGTCCACGGTCCTCGTCGGACCTGACGAAGCGCCTCCCAAAGGCGCCTCCTGGCCCTCCTCACCAACCTTGAGCCTGGACATGAACTTTGCCCAGTTAGGCTCGATGACCTCGGCGGTGCAGAAGTAGAGCAGTTGCTGCACAAAGACGAGCATGCGCGCCCGCAGCGTCCACACGCGGCGCTTCCATATCTCAAGGCTGCGCGAAGAGCTCTTGTGCGCCCACGTCGGGCCGGACGTCTGCGAGTGCCACGTCGTCGACAGCTGGGATTCGAGATAGCGCAGCGAAAGGAGGTAACGGAACAGCGCTTGGTAGCGCCAAACCGTCTTGCGGCTGATGACGAGGGAGACGGGGAAAGGCACCGTATAGTCGAGCTGCAGCGATGTGAAGCCGATGGCGTTTTTGTCGTTCTCAATTGGTTGATTGGCTAACGGCTGCAGCGTCTCACCCTGCTCGATACCCGTGATGTTGACGACCCGCTGCAGGGATTTGATCAGCGTGATTTCGTTCATCTCCACCTTGATGTCCTCCTTGAAGGGATCTAGCGAGACGATGCTGCCCGGCTGGCGCAGGACCAGGTCGAGCAGCGACTGTAGCTTGCCGGTATTGACGGACTTGACGGGCTTCCGCAACTCAGAAGTGCCGAGCTCGAGGAAGTAGGAAAAGTAGTCAGACGGGTCCAGGAAGAAGTAGTGCTTCATCGACCGCAGCCTCATGGGCAGCGAGTGTGTCGTGAGGAGCAACTGCAGAAGCGATTCGTTGGCGTGAGCGTAGGCGCTGTTAACATTCTCTAGGAAACGGCTGTCGTCAAAGGACGTGGGCACGTCCTGGACGACCTTGCTGACGTCCACGCCGCCGCATTCTCTCACGACGTTGAGGTACTTTCCGGCCAACAAGACCTTCTCCTTGACACCTTCCAGCTGAGGAGGGACATCATGCTCCCGAATGGTGTATCGTCGCTCCCAGTATTCGTCAGTGTAGTCCTGTTCTAGGCGCTCCCTGCGGATACTCTTTTGCTCCTTGATCAAGAACTCGGCGTGGGAGTCATTGATGCCACCGTGGTGAAGCCACTCGTTGAGCATCACCATGTACGGCTTGCTGGCATCGCGCAGCAGCGTGGTCAGCAGAGCGCGCGCCGCCGGGTCTCCCGACATGGACTCCAGCCTCTTCGTGATCAGCCCAAGTACGACCCCTCCTTTGCAAATCTTTTTTCCCGAGCCCGGTGCCAAGTCGCCGCCTTCGCGCAACGACTCGAGGATGTTCTCGAAATCGTCCGCGCTGTCGCCTTCTTCCTCGTCGTCATCATCGTCCAGTAGCGCGTTCCTCTTCAGCAAATCGTGAGCCAGGGAATACAGATGCGACATCATCTGGCACGTGGGTAATGTGTGGATGTTTAGGACGTGGAGGGTAAAAGTCTCGTTTGTCAGGAACTGCGTCTCTAGCTGCGCAATCATGACGAGGTAGTCGTGAAGGAACTTTCTGATGGAGGCGCATAGCGCATGATTGACAGCGCCAAACTCGTCCCTGCTCTGCACGTCGACAAACATCTCGAGGGCCGAGTAGTATGTCGCCATCTTCAGCATCGATACCGTCAGGTCCTGCAGGCTGGGGTCCAGGCCTGGTAATATCCTGAATGTTGGTCCCGACAGACGATCCCTTTCCTCGTGAGGGTTGTATGTCTTGACGAAGCGGATGTACTGGCCCTCATAGCCCATGAAGACAAACAACAGATCCTCCAGCATCACCGCCTCCTGCGCCTCGAGGGACAGCTCGCTCAGCGGCTTCGGCTGCTGGGGCTGCGGCGCCTGCGACGCCAACGGCGGTATTGATATTCGACAAGCCAGCGGAGCCGATGTGTGAGGAAGAAGCGTTGCTTCCGGGTTCCATGGCACTGCCGTCCCCCTCAGTCAGTCGCAAAAATTCCACTTCAACGGCACAAGCATGGCATCTCACCTGGTGGACCGTCAACCTTGGGTTCCTTGGGCTTCGCCTCAGCCGTCCGTGGCTTGACCTCGGTAGCCTTGCCCTTGTCACCCCCACCTCTCCGCTCTCCCCTTTCAGGACTCTTCGTCCGCTGGACCATAGTATCGAGTTGTGTCACATACGTCCTTTCTGTCCTCCTCTCCTCCACGCGCCTGTCATCATGCGCCCGGCTTGCCGTCCGGGGGTTACCCGACGCCGAACGCTTGTGCGCATTGTTCCCGGGCGACGCGGCTCTGTCGCGCCGTTCTCGATCGCGGTCCCGCTCGCGCTCTCGTTGACGCGCATCGGTCCTCTCGCTGAGCTCGCTTTTGAAGCTCGTCTGGGCGCTCTCCGTACCGCTCCCCGCGGCTGCGGCGGCGGCATTCATGCGCGCTGTCCTTGAGGCTCGTTCCTGATCGGCAGCGGGTGCTGTGCTGCCGGTCGCGCGGCGCTCGTGGGTTGATACCCTGGTGCCTGACGACATGTCGCCGACTGCATTTGAAGTGTGTAAAACGCCGGGTAGGGTTTGTTTTCCTGGAAGCTAGTTTCTCGATCGCGGAACTCGTGGCCTGCTTTTTCTCTGGGGGAGGGGAGGGGAGAGCGGAGGGACTCTTGTTGGTCGGAGTACTTTGTTGCTCTTTGTCTCTGCCCCTCTATCACAGAGTCGCAGTCCAGGTAGCGGTAGCCCTCGGCGCGTGGATTGGGTTGCTACCTTACCTTAGTTGCTACTGCCTTTACGCGGTTAAGTGCCCATTAACCTTGAGCGCGTCTAGTCGGAAAATCCTCGCGTGTTTGTTGACCCCGGCCCGGGATGTGCCAGTCCCCTGAAATATTCCGGGTTCTAGTAGTTAGTAAGTAACGCTTGGGGACGCCAGGTGCTACGTACATAGTACAGTAGGTAGATACCTACTTGAGGGATATGACGGAGGGGCCAATCACAGAGCTCAGGGCGGGAGACAGGGGGCAGCACGGTTCGAAGCTGCAGCGCAAAGGTACATTGCCCGTACCTGGCCCAGGCTCGTTTAGGTGCTGCTGTAAGCCTGTAACCGGCCTTGTGTAGAGGTAGGTTGGTACCAAAGGGAAGCTCGTGGCTGCGTAGGCAGAGTGCTTGCCTAACCACCACCACCCACCTACCTTCTCAGCCTTCCGCCGTCACCGTTTGTTACCTAGACCTCCAAGCTCCCCTCCATCCATCCATCCATCACCACCGTCACAACCCCAGCATCCCGCATTGCCGAACCACGACAACCTCATTCGACGACTACCGAAAGACTTGGCCTTGTCAATTAGGTCCAGCCGCTTTTTCTCTATTTATCTAGGAGCCAAACACATACAATACCGCCAAGATGTTTATGGCAAGATCTGAATACGGTAAGACCCCCTCCAGCTTCCCTGCACTTCCCTTTCTTTAACAGTTGTCACCCAGACCGAGGAATCAACACCTTCTCCCCGGAAGGTCGCCTCTTTCAAGTCGAATACTCTCTCGAGGCCATCAAGCTCGGATCTACGGCCATCGGCGTCGCCACCTCGGAGGGCGTCGTTCTCGGTGTCGAGAAGCGCGTCACTTCGACCCTGCTCGAGACCTCATCCGTCGAGAAGATTGTCGAGATCGACCGCCACATCGGCTGCGCCATGTCTGGTCTCCAGGCCGACGCCCGCTCCATGGTTGAGCACGCCCGCGTCGAGTCCCAGTCCCACTCCTTCAACTACAACGAGCCCCTCCGCGTTGAGTCGTGCACCCAGGCCATCTGCGACCTTGCTCTGCGCTTCGGCGAGGGTGCTGAGGGCGAGGAGACCATCATGTCCCGGCCTTTTGGCGTCGCTCTGCTGATCGCTGGATACGACGAGGACGGCCCCCAGCTTTTCCATGCCGAGCCCAGTGGCACCTTTTACCGGTACGACGCCAAGGCCATTGGTTCCGGTTCGGAGGGCGCGCAGGCCGAGCTCCAGAACGAGTACCACAAGGTTCGTCCGCCCGCCAGTCCTTCCTTCCCGGGTTTTGAGCCCGCGCAGAAACCAGGAAGCTAACTCATATACAGTCACTGTCAATCACAGACGCCGAGACGCTGGTACTCAAGACGCTGAAGCAGGTGATGGAGGAGAAGCTCGACTCGAAAAACGTCCAGCTGGCAAGCGTAACGAAGGAGAAGGGTTTCAGAATATACACGGACGAGGAGATGGCCGCTGTGGTGGAGAGGCTCCCTGCGAACTAGAGGTACCCGCAGGTCGAGGAACAGAATTGAGTGCGGGGGAGGGGGGGTTCGATGAGACGGACGTTTAGAGGGTTGAAAGATGCGCCAAAAGGAGAGCAAGCAAAAGACACATGGGATCTTTTTCTGCTCAGGCAAGAAAAAACAATACCTGCCCCTGACGAACTCTAGTACCAGACGTCTAGACGATTTCCACAGTGTGTACCATTAATGTACTCAACGTGATGATGGCTTCATTTTATGAGCATGTTTTCATCCCTGGAGCGGCCGTTTCTTGATGGGCCTGCAGTCTTCTCTCTCTCTCTCTCTCTCTCTCTCTCTCTGTCTGCCCGATTTTATGTGCGGAACAACATACAAGTTATGGCGATTTCAAACCCTCACCCCTCATCCTTGATCACGAGCCTCTCCAGCTCCTGCTCGACACTGAGCAGGCCGAGGGCGTAAAAGGCCCTCTCGGACTTGGCCACGACGAGCATCGAGTCGTCGCTGTCGAGCTGCTCGAGGCGGGCGCCAATCCTTCGAGGGTTCGACCACACAGGCGGCGGCACGGACGGCTGCAGGCCCGGGTCGCGCGCGTACGGCGGGCCCCGCCCCATCGCTGCCGCCTTCTTCCACCCGGACTCGCAGCCCTCGGCGATCTGCCGCGCTGATTGCCAGCCCGTGAGCCGGGCGATGTCGAACATGCGCCTGACGATCCATTGCCGCTGGGCGTTGTCTTGATACTGCGTGTGTGCGTCAGTGAGATTGTCAGAACACGAGGTATGGCCCGACGGCCAGACTGATCGAGGAGAAAAGAGCGTACCTGGATCCCGCCGACAAATAGACAAAAGGAGCTCTCGATCAGCGCCGCGCCGACGAGGGTGCTAATCTCGACGACGTTGGCGCAGTCGTCCGTCAACCCGGCCGCGATCCGCCCAATCTCCATGGCGAACTTGGCCGTGTGCTGTGCCTGGATGCCCGCGGCGATCATGGCGGCGGGCGGCATCTTCGGGTGCGCGCGATACAGGTGGATCAGTCCCATATAGTAGTTCATCCAGATGCCAGCCACGGAGAAGGTGCGGTACTGCAACGTCGGGCCGAACGGCGAGTCCCTGCGGTCGGCGTATTCGGCGCCCAGGGGCTGGAACTCCGGGCCGAACTGGGAGTGGAGGATCTCGAACGCCTCGCGGAGGGACTCCCACTCACGCATGGCGGCGTCCGCCGCCATGTCGGAGTCAAGCTCTTCAGGCGCCTCCTCCCCCAGCGGCGGCGGAGTTTCGTCCCGCGGTGGCGAGAAGCCCATCGGCAACATCACCTTGCCGAGGTTCGGGAGCATGCCGGGGAACATGGGCGGCGAGACGCCGTTACCACCAGGCATCATCCCCGGTGGCGGTCCGCCTCCCGCCCCCCCAAAACCTCCTCCAGACAGTCCCCCCATCATGCCTGCGGGCGGCATGCTCACCGAGGGTCCCCCAGGAGGCCCGCCAGACATCCCGTCAGGTATCCCACCCATCTTCCCGGGGCGCGGGTCGCCTCCGGGCATTCCGCCTGCCATCCCTGGCGGGGGCCATACATGGCTTCCTCCTTGAGGCGGTCCACCCGTATTGATTGGCGCGCCCGGCGGAGCCCCTGGTGGTCCTCCGGGCCGTCCGCCAGGAGGAGGGCCGAAGCCCTTGAACGATTTGCGTTTCCTCGGGAGGTCCTTGGATGCGAAGCTGCACAGGCGTCCGAGTAGCAGCATCAGGTGGTCGTACGTCCCGTATCTGTCCGTGTTAGTGAGGTCAAGCCATCGCGAGGGATCGGTTGACTCACATGGCCTCAAGTCGGCCCATCGGCGCTCGTGGCGGACACTGGGTCCAGTGCTGGTAATCCATACTATGTTTTCATCAGCCCTTTTTGTTCTTGTTCTTCGACGGCGACACTCACAAGGGTTTTCCTCCGCCCAGCACGCTCTGGTAGACATCCATTTTACAGTACCACCAGTACAAGTCTCGGAGGTGTTCATAGTGCTCAATGTCTCGGTCCGTGTAGTAATTACTTATCGGCGGCTCATCGTCCTCGTATGAAACGTGCTGGTTTGTGATCTTGCTGAGAAGGCCGAGATCGAGATCGTCCAGATCGTGGCTCACCATGTGTGTGTTGTCATGGCCCATGAAAAAGGGGTCCAGCGGCTGGCTCTGGCTTTCCTGGAACAATGCTCTCCTGGTCCTCTTTAACGGGAGGATATTCTTGGTCATTTGCCTAAAGGGCACCTCCCTGATCAAGAGCCTAGACCCGAACAGATGGTTGCACCACTTGGTGTGATCTGAGTTCCAAACTTCAAAGTACCCAAGCAGGAGAGAGGCTGCCAGCGTGGCGGGCTGCGTTCTCCTCTTGGGGCTCCGCAGGTTCTTTGCAATTCTGCGAATGGCGAGGTGATAATGCTTCATGGCCGCCGTCGGTGGGATTTTTTGCAGTTTGGCTATTTGCAACGCCCCCAAAGCCAGCATGGCTTGGAGAAGCGCCGGGTGAGTGAAGGATATGATGGGGAAAGTATCTGTCAAAGTCAGTCGAAGTACCAAGACTCCAGCACGGGTGATGATCTCACATGTCCAGATGTTGTGGCCGGCCTTGGGCACCGAGTAGTTGTTCGTCAGCTTCGAGTGGTCGAAAGGATGCCTCTCGTAGAGAGACATGCTTGGCCCTGTGACGTTGATGAAATGCCAGAACAAAGCGGCTGTTCGCTCGTCGTTCAGTGGCGAGTTGTTTGGTGTAGGTATGTACGACGTGAGGATGGCTTCATCGGCAAAGGAGGAAAAGGATCTCATCTTGGTTCCAAAACCATCCCAGGGGCCGTCGTTGCGGCTCTGCACAAGCTGACCGTAGGCGCTCTCCTCGCCCATCACGTTTTCGAGAGCATCATCCGAATCAGGCATAGATTCGTCATCCTCCGAGTACATATACTCTATCTCGGCGTCCTCTACGGGTTGGTCTCTCTGGGCAGCCGCGTTGTGACCAGAGAACACGCCCATCTCCTCCACACGCGCATGCCCTGCTGCTGCTTGTTCTTTCCATGGCTCTGTCGGGCTGTGGACGAATGTGCCGCTATCTGTGCTGAGACTGACCAGGCTGCTCCGATGCCCTCCAAATTGCGCCTGGAACTGGCTGGCTGGCGAGACAATGGACGGGTTCGAGTGCATGTGCTGTTCTCCATACGGAAATTGGTTGAAGTCAAAGGGCAGCGGCGGGGGCCGACCCTGAATTTGGCTGGGATGCTGCTGACCAGGGAAACCTTGGCCATAGTGAAGCATCGGCTGGCCCTGAAAGTCCAGACGCTGCGATGGCTTTGGAGCTATCGGGGCCAAAGGAGGCCCATTGGAAGACTTTGGCGGTGGGTTGGGAACACGCTGGAAAGATGAGTTTGACGACTCGGGAGGGTAGACAACGGGGCCATAGACACCATTGAGGTTGAAGGATGCGATCGGGTCTTTGAAGATGACACGCTGGTTGTAACCCTCACAGTGCCTCTTGGACTTGATGCAATTGTTGCAAATGGGCCGTCCCTCATCGCATTTGATACGACGTTTCCGGCAGGCTTCCGATCAAAGTCAGCCATCTTCCCGGGAAGAGTAGAGAACGGCACTCCGGGGCCCTGAAAGTCTAATATAAAGAGGGCACGGCAGAGTAGCCTCGTACGTACTGAGACAGCCCGTCTTCGTCCTTTTCCTCGCGTTCGCCTTCTTGCGATTCGAATCCTCGTTGCCGTTTTCCTCATTGTTGTCCGAAGTCTTGGCCGGAGATTTGTCATCCTCGAGTGCCGTGGGCGAGTCCATTCTAGACGATGCTAGTGTGCTGCGAGTGGAATCGGGGATGTGACAAGGCTGTTTAGTCCATCAGTATATGGTGTTCAACGTGCTGCATTGTCCGGTGTGTGTGACTCTGTGGCGCAGCGGAAAGCCGGTACTCTTGTCTCCACAATTGAGTGATGTCGTGCCCGAGTCCCGGTCGAGTGTTATAAGGATAAAGAAACCGGTGCAGATAAAAAAGATGAAGATCCTGGCTGTTCGGGAGTCGTTCAATGTTGGGAAGCGAGATGGCGTCGTCCCTGGGCCACAAGCGCCAAGGGGGTGGGGGTGGTGATATGGTATCGCAGTAGCGCAATGGAGGGCTATGCGGGTTTATCTGTTCTTGTGCGCGGCAAAGAAGAATCGAGAGAGGAAGGCAGAGGGACGCAGGAAGGGCGCCCACGAAATAGATGCTTTTTAAGTCGCCATGGACGGTGGAAGGAAGTGAAACAAGCCGGTGCTACTTTGTCTTCGCCGAATGGGTTGTCATGGGCTAGACAAGATGCATGGACTCGTGTGGTGGGACGGGGACTGTGAAGGGTAAGGATGCCTGCAGCAAAAGTTGGAGGGAAGTGCGTCCCTTGTTCCCAAGACACGCATGAGAGTTAGAGAGATGGGTTCCCGCGGCCGAGGGCCAGGTAGGCAAGGTAGGCAGGTAGGTAGGTTAGGAAACGTTCAACGTAATGTCTCTCGTATTGTGCCTCGATTTAGGGTATCTCCAGTCAAGGCTACAGAAGGAGGGTGTGGGGGGAGGAAAATGCAGAACAAACAACGGGGATGGATGCCAAGCCGCGGCGGCGAGGAAACGACTGATAGGAGGAGGCGGGAGGCGGGGAGGGCCGGGGTCGTGTTGGAGCCTTGGAAAGGAAGAAGACGAAGCGGACGACGGAGGCTTAATGAGGCACCAGACCGGTCCGTTAGGACAAATAAAGAACGAGACAAGAATGTCTCTGTGTGTGTCTATCTTTACCCTGCACGCCTCGGACTGGGTATCCGCCCCCCTCCCCTTTGTAAGCGCGTGATACCTTTGCGTACTACAGGCGCTATCGTTGTCTCTGCTGCTGCCGCTGCTGATGCTGCCGCTGCTGATGCTGCCGCTGCTGATGCTGCTTTTACAACTGCTCTTGTGGGAGGTGATGGAGGGCGAGCCAAGGGTGCCCAGTTTGGAGGACGATTTTAAAACGTCGGAGGGATTGTTCACGGTATGAGAAAGCAGAAAAAGGGGAAGATGGGACATAGGCCAGCCACCACGACGAGAGAGAGAGCGAGGTAGGGTGCCCTGGCGAGTGCCATTTGTCCGTCAAATTGGAGGTGCGGCAAGACAATGACGGGAGAGAGGCAACAACACAGTGGCTTGGAAAAGGATGCACGACACCAACAGATGGTGGTGCACAGCACGACGCCCGCCCGGTCGTCCTGATCGGAATCGATCCCGCGTCTAATGTCCAATACACTTGGTAGGTTTGTGGACCGACTGGCTCAGGCCTACTTGGGCCGTCGTCGCATCCGGAATTGAAGCCACATGGGGGGTGCCAATGTGCACTCGTTCCTGGGTACCCGTCCCTTTAGGTAGGTGCAGAGCAGAGCGGGGAATCAGCCTCCCCGTCAGGGGTCTCTCATGTCCCGAATGGCAAGCCACCGGTGGTGGACGTAGCGGGGATACGCCTCGGCTGGACCATTGTCCCCGTCCCGTCCGTTCAAGGAAGAGAGAGGAGGGGGGGGGAAAGGGAGAGTCCCCGTCTGTATTCGTTCAAAAGACGTCACCTTGTCTATAAGCCATTTGATTCATGATCTAACGTCCCATTATTGCAAGATTTGATTGCCCGCGGAGACTGTGAGATGAGGTTGGATCGGGAGAGTCGTCGAGGTGCTCGATCCAACGGGCACCGCCCAACAAACTTTGTCCTCGCATATCCCGGAGGCTAGCCAAGCTTATCTGAGCACAACCGAAGTTGGTTGTTCGATTTGTACTTGCATAGCATTGCGCCATTAGATTCCCAGCGTGCCACCAGGTGTTGAGAAAGATACCCGCCGCCTGAGTCGCGGACGAGGGAGCGGGGACAAATGATGGGATGCCGAATGTGATCTTCATCCGAGGCTTGAGTGGTCTAGACTCCCAGCAAGACAGGGTTCCGGGCCTGGTGACCCCTCGTCCGATGTCTGCCCTAAGCAATGACCAAGACGCGGTCCGGTGGTAGTTGATCGGTCGAACACGGTGTGGGAAGACGGCTTGTCCGATTTATGCCCAGGTTTGAGTGTCAATGTCTCTCAAATCGCAGAGCGTCAATTGCGCTGCTGTCCGCATTCGCCGCGAAACAATCTTACCTCTGGTCAGGTAGGTCTGCCTGTTGTGCAGCAATGATACTCAACATTCTCGTCATGGAAGTGGCATCCAGATCGTCGGCCACCGCCAAGAAAATCCAGCCTGTGGCGTTAAACGGAACGGATGCCATCCCATGTTATCCCATGCCATCCGTCCACTAGCTCTGGACCGACTTGCCATGTGCCGAGTGGGACACCACGGGTTTCCCGGCGCTAGGGGGTTTTGAAGAAGCCATCTCCTTTTATTGAATTTTCACAAATGGAGGGGGGCATGGCCTGATAATCCGTAACGCTCGCGCCTCGTGACCATCGCGGATGGCGACTTGAGCCAGAAAGTCTGGTGAGCTGGGCGAGGTGCCCCTCACTCTAGCATGGTGTATATCTGACTCGTTACCCAGACGCAAGCCAAGACCACAAGCTCCCAGGTGCGACTACTTCGCCGGCAACGCACTTGATGGAAAGTGACAGGCATCGGCATGTCGCTGAGACACCAATAACGACCCCCTCAGTTCTGAGTGCAGCACAGTTAAAATGACTGGCTTGGGGTGCGACATAAACGTCATGCATTATCGAACCAGATAAGTCGCGCTGATCATTACAGGTCACCGATGCCCGCGCGCTGCTGAACGACGCTGACTATACCTAGTATCGATCGATTGCCTTGTGCTTTCTCGGCGTCCCTCGATATGTGCAGGAACATACCTTGGCATCTTGCACCGGATCTTTACTGTATCTGATCTGGACGGAAGCCCGCAATAATAGCTACTGCAGGCTAATATGCAGGTAGCCTTCTCGCAGCCACACGGGGCCGGCTCAAAACCGGCACACCACCCGGCGAGGGACAACAGTTTCCCGGCCTTATGAATACCATGCATGCCTGGAATTCTCGGCGTGTGTGGGCCAGTGATGAGTTTTAGTCGGTGCTCCTAAGGGCGCCCCGGTTGAGCGTCAGCCTACCAGTTAGACAGAGACGCTCCGGGCGATACGCCTCATTGCGCCGCGTGTACCAGAGCACAGTCGCATTCCGCAAAGAGCTTTACGTCCTGCCTTACATATGTTTGCTGATAACAGGAGCCCTTGGTCGCTCCGTCGTACACAGGCCTTGTCTTCGAGTTCCCAGCAAGGAATTGATCTGGAAGATAGGCTGTTGCCTCGGATGTTGCCATCCGTCTTGCCGGGCCTTCAGGCCCTAGTTCCCCGTTCTTATTTATGTGTTGACAACAACGTCAAAAAATAACCAGAAGGGCTTCCCGTGACGCCGGATAATGCGCCGCGGCCGTATTCTCGGGACAAATGTGGGGCTTCTGCGTGTTAAACCGACCGTTTGCCGAACAGGCATTCCATATGCATGGCAGTGACATCCATGCATTTAGTCGTTCTTGACTCTCTCGAGAGCAGGTTGTCCTCTGCCGGCAGACCACATCGATTTAAGCAGGCTGGCCATTCAAGCGCCATCGCCGAAAGAATAGCCAACGGTCTCGGTCGCTTTTGGCCACGTTTGACCAAAATGTGATTCCGATACACTTGCCAAGGAAACTGCCGCCTCTTCAAGAACAAACTCGATGATTGTGATGATACTCGCTGAGTCTCCCCGACAAGATGTTCCTGATTTTTGGGTTGACTGTAAGACGCCACAATTCACGCCCCGTTCCAATCTGAGCATCGTGCGAGGAGTGGCTCTTCAGAACGAGGCTTCTGCACTAGTATTGTGAGGCGTATTGGAGCCAACATACTCTTATTGTATTTTCCCCACCTGTCCATTCAGTTGCAAGCGGTTAGATTCTGGAAGAAGCGGGAGTTATTGATTCATGACAATTGGGCCTTATGAGCGCTTCGTAAGTGAGTTCCACTGCGCCTGGCTATTGACGTCGTTAGAAAGCTCGAAGTGGTGGACCAGAGGATAGGTGGCGTCGAAAGCAATGTGGTTTCAAAGGCCGAACTGTAAGTTCCACTCCATCCAACCTTCAACTGGAGTCGTTAGGCATTGTGAGGTATGCTGGTCATCGGCAGCAATCGACCCATCGCCGAAAAAAAGCAAAGCAAAGTGCCATGTCCAGATCCCGGAGACTCGCACAAGACCCTCTGATCATGTCGTTTCCTACAGACGATGCACATGGCCGGATCATTTCCAGGAGTTTCCAGGAGCATGGATCAGGTTAGAATGGCTGGTGGCTTGTCTTCCCAGTAGACTTATTCTGCAATTGACTGGAGCAAGGGATTTGAGCAGGCGGACAGGCGGATATCGAACGGACTTTTTCAGGGCAAGATAGAAACCCTGATCAGTATCATGTTCGATCACGATTGCTGAGAGAACACTCGTTTGGTTTGTTCGGCAAGGCATCCAGGAAAAAAAGAGTTGATTGACTGCCTGGTCGCGCTCCGAGGAGAAATCGAGATGTTTTGCCAAATAGACGTCGAAGTTCAGGAGGTTTAAAAGATGATTAGAGCACAAACCAGGAACGGGAGGAATGAGAGGTGGGGCGCACGGTCCACTTGTCCCATCCTAGCGTCGATCAGAAATCAGGGGTGCGATAAGCGATTCTCTGGGGAAGGATGTGAAGGCAAAAACAGAAAGGAAAAAAAATTCAAAGCGGATAAGTGAGCATGAGCATGAGCTACGATTCATCCATCACCACACCGTTTTCATAATTCATTGGCGCCGTCGCTTAAAATCAAAAACACTGCAGACAATTTTGGAACGAGATTCTCAAAATGTTCGCCGTCCCAGGATGGTCCGTCTCGGCGGACGCCCTGAAACCCGAAACCCAGGTCGACAAGAAGCACAGCACGTCCAAGAACAACAGCGCGAAAAAGCGCAAGAAGGCCAAGAAGGAGGAAAGAAGCCACGGCACGGGTGCGAACAAAGTTCTTGTCAACCCGCGTGTGTTTGGCGGAGCCAAGGATGACGAGCCCATGAAGGGCAGCGGTAAGAGGGCCGCGCCGGCGGACGACGAGGTCGAGGACAACGACGACGGCGAGGCGGCCACCCCCAAGCCAAGCAAGAAGCAAAAGAAGGACAGCAAGAGTGAAAGGGATGCACAGGAGACGCCCAAGTCCGATAAGAAGGACAAGAAGCAGAGGAAGGAGAAGCCGAGCAAGCACGGCGAGGCGTCGTCGGAGACGCCCTCCAAGGCGGCGCAGAAGCCAACGCCGAGGAAGGAGGAGGCCTCGACAGAGGACAAGAAAAAGGCGACCAAAGAGGCCGCGGCGGCCATCGCCGCCTCGGTGCCCCCCATCCCGCCGCCCGCCGCCAAGCTCACGCCGCTCCAGCGCTCCATGCGCCAGAAGCTCATCTCGGCGCGCTTCCGCCACCTGAACGAGACGCTCTATACCCGCCCCTCGGCCCAGGCCTACCAGCTTTTCGAGGACTCGCCCGAGATGTTCTCCGAATACCACGAGGGGTTCCGCCGCCAGGTCGAGGTCTGGCCCGAGAACCCTGTCGACGGGTACATCCGCGACCTCAAGCTCCGCGCCAAGGCCCGGTACTCCGACGCCCGCGGCCGTCCCGGGGCGCAACCCACGCCCTCCGGGCCTGCACCGCTGCCGCGCACCAACGGCGTGTGCCACGTCGCCGACCTGGGCTGCGGCGACGCTCGTCTTGCGTCGACGCTGGAGCCCGAGGCCAAGAAGCTCAAGCTCAAGGTCCTCAGCTACGACCTGCACTCCCCCGCCGAGCACGTCATCAAGGCCGACATCGCCAACCTCCCGCTGGCTGACGACGCGGTCGACGTCGCCATTTTCTGCCTCGCCCTCATGGGCACCAACTGGCTCGATTTCATCGAGGAGGCTTACCGCATCCTCCACTGGAAGGGTGAGCTCTGGGTCGCCGAGATCAAGTCCCGCTTCGGCCCCGTGCGCCAGAAGAACGCTGTTGTCTCACACAGTGTCGGCAACCGTAAGAAGGCCGCCGCCGCCGCCACCGCCAAGAAGGTCAAGGCGGATGAGCCGGAGGAGACGGAGGCGGACCGCGTCGCCCTCGCCGTCGAGGTCGACGGCCACGAGGACAAGCGCGGCGAGACGGACGTGTCGGCCTTTGTCGAGGCCCTGAAGAAGCGCGGCTTCGTCCTCGCGGGCGAGGGCGAGGGCAACAAGGGCGCCGTGGATCTATCCAACAAGATGTTTGTCAAGATGCGCTTCATCAAGGGCGCGGTGCCCACCAAGGGCAAGGGTGTCGCCGCCGCCAAGGCGGCCGGCTTCGTCGATAAGGGAAAGAAGCAGAAGCGCTTCGTGTGGGAGACGGAGGAGGACAAGGTGGACGAAACGGCCATCCTGAAGCCGTGTCTGTACAAGATTCGGTGATCTGGCCGACTGTACCTTTTCGGATGTGCGCGCGCGCGTGTGTGTGGTTGTGTGTGCAAATGGTAAATTAAAAGCTACATGTACTTAGATTTTGGCCGCAACTCGGGATTTTTGCAGACAACCAACCAAGTGTTTCAAATTTCGAACAATCGGTAGTAATAGTCTGTGAATGACAGACAACCTCGGACAATTATCGTTAGCTCTATCTAGACTGCTATTGTTATCGTAGTTGTCGCCAACCGAAGCAAAAAGAAAGAAAAAAAAACATGAAGTTAGTTTAGGTTTCCAGGTCCATGAAAAAAGAAAAACATACAACACCAGGTATTCGCTGGTCGTCACCGACCCAACTACTAACCCGGCCCTCACTGGCTTATCTATGGGAGAGCGGACGGGATCCCGAGTTCTCCAGTGGGTATGGTCGTATGTGCTAGATGGTGAACCTAAAGTTGGTTATATTGGGCTTCCATTTAATCTTCGCCTAGCTTTTCTCAGCGGATTTCGCTGCCTTCGTTCCTAGGGTACATGGCACAAGTGGTAATGAGTTCAGGAGACGATGATGTTGAGAGGAAGGCCGAACATGGCAAAGCTTCAGGATGCTAATCCGGTGTTATGTGTCATAGTCTCGGTGTGTGGAAATGCTCTATTGATCGCTTCAATGCAACCCGCGTCAAGCCACGCATGCATTCCGAAGAGTCTAGGTTAACTCCCAGCTCGAGTGTTCCATAACCGTCCATGCCAACCGTACCGACCACGCCCTTGTCCCATGCAGACCCTACCCACTTAGCCAAAACAACATTCAATGCAGCGCACCCTGAGGCAGGCTATGCTCCAAACAAGAGGCCGGCGGCGAACTCGACGTTGCCGCCTGTTGCTTGCAACGCATTGATGGCGGCTTCTCGAGGAAATCCCAGTGCCATGAGCTGATTAATGTGCTCCTCGGGGAAGCTCTGCGCAGCAGTCTGTTGCTGAGGCGCCTGCTGCGCCTGCTGGGGAGGGTTCTGTTGTGGCGTGGCAGCGGCAGCGCCCTGGGGGCCGCTGACGACGCCAGACCGTTGACCAATGGTGGTGCCGGCTGGTCCCGGCAGCCTGGGCTCCTCTTCCAAAGCCTCCTCGCTCTCCTTGGGAATTTCAGCCTCACCCAAGAAAGGCACCTCCTCGCCCTGAATGATGAGCTTGTCCTTGGCCAGGTCGATGCTGGCTTGGTAGCGCTTGAGCATGTCGAGACCAAGAAGAAGCTCCACCTGCTTGCCCTCCATGACAGTGAAACTGCAAGGCAAGAACATTGAGCCGACCTTGATCTGGGCTGAGTGCACGCGGCCAATGATGTTGGCGGTGCCCACTCCACGGGCCACTCCAGCGAACCGCTTGTCGACGAGTCTCATGATACCGCAGGCCTCGGCGCAAGACGGGGACATGATTGTGGCCTGGGCTCCAGAATCGACAAGCGCCTTCACCCTATGGCCGTTGACCTCGACGTCGACATACAGCATGTGGACACGCCCAAACACTAGGTAGAGTTAGCTTCGGGATCTGTCCCTCGGATGCCTCGGGGCCCATGCGATCCATACCTTCGGGGTTATGCTCCATGGCGTTCTGGAGGTTCTCCATGACTCTCTCTTGGCGGATCATTTCCTCGATCTTGGCTTGAGCCTCGACATCGAAGGGATCCTCGTTCAGCCGTGCAATCTGTCTTTGGCGCTCCTCGCGCTCTCGCTGCTCTCGGTCATAGCTGTCGTTAAAAAACTGGGCGAATCGCTGCGGGTCGTCTAACGCGGCGGCCAGCTGGGGTTGCTGGCGGGTTGCTTCGGCACGCAGGTTCGGATCGCCCAGGATTTGGAGGCGGATGAGCTCCGGGTCTTGCCCCCCGGGTCGTCGGCGCGGCGGGCCTCTTCTTCCCTGATCCGGAACACCAGTGCTGCCTTGCATGTCCCTCACGTGCAACGCCAGCATCTCGCCGTCGGCAATGTGTAGTTGCTCCATCGTTTTGGAGTCATCTTGAATCAAGCGACCGTTGTGGTAGAGGTGTTGAGAAGTGGGAGCGATCGTGGTCTCGGCTTGAATAGCTTCGCGGAGGGTCGACACAGGCATGTCTGGGAAGATCTCGAGGGTAAGAAGGTCCTGATCCTCGATCTCGGGGTTCGTTATGCTCAACGTGATACGCCTGGCGGGATAGTTGTCAGTCGCAGAGACTTATCTGGTTTCACTTTCGATAGCAAGCTTACATGGTGGGCGTTTATCCTGATGAGGGAAAGGCTCTAGCTGGGTGTTACTTTCAAGGTATGTTAATGGCAGGACGGCTCTCGGGCGGTGAGAGCAAGGCAGGAACCCAAAGCAGCTGACAGGCCGTTGAGTTTCACGATTACGAAAGCGAAGTGAAAGTTAGGCTCGGCACGGAGCTGCAGTCGAAGGAGGGGCGGTTTGTGGAGGGGCCAAAATTCAGGCAACACGACAGATGACGTCTCCTCATCCACAAATGAACAGTTGGAGGACAGAAGAGTATAACGGTCTCTTGACTGGCTGGTTGCTCCGAGAGAAGGAAAGGGAGAGAGTGTGAGAGAGAACGAGAAAAGGGACAAGTTTCGATTGGGGTTGTTGGTCCGTGTTGGATGATTGGACAGCAGGAACGAGATGCGTTGACGGGGTTCTTGAAGTGAAGTAGTTCAGTAGGTAGATAGGTAGGTAGGTAATTAGAAGGCAGGGAATGGAGGTGGACGGCACGAGTACCTATGTACGGTATAGGTAGCAGGGGAGAGCTCGTGCCACACAAGCATCCTGCCGAGTGTTTCGTCAAAAAGGTGGGTGCACTGACGAGACCCCTCCATTTCCCCGTTTGCGGCCTGTAGCTTACATTTAGTCCGCCACGGGGACTACGACGGGGGTAGGTCGGACAGGGACTGGGGCGCGGGTGGCCTGGCCAGGAGCCACAGAGCAGGACAAGAATGAAAAGTACTGGTTCAATTAGGTAAGAGGCCAACAGTTTATCTCCAAGGGCCGTGGTTACCTTCACCGGGAATTGCTTGACCGAGCTTCCTGGCTCTGAGATGTTGATGTGACCGTATCGCGGCAGACGCGCGATGACAGCCCGTCTGCTACATACATACCCGATGCAGCTGCGCGAGCCAAGGAAGTGATTGAACCGCCTATTCCCGTCATGGCCAGGGTATAAGACTTGAGATCGATCTCTATTTCCCCTCTCGTCCCTCAATCGCCTTCCGTTGATCCAGTACGCCGCACGAGAATGAGGAAGGAGGTCACACACACTTTAGTCAAATAGAAATGACTTACGTGCCCGTGACGCTCGCGAAGTGAATTGCCTATGCAGTCTGCCTGAGCCTGCACAATACATACCATAGCTTTGCCTCAATTCGCTCCGTCCGGATGCTGCCCCGTCGTTCAGGCGACACGCGGGATAAGCAAGCATGCCTCTTTCTTTCTCTTTCTTATATCTGCGGCATACAGAGGCTAGCCGCACGCCAGTCAGCCAGCATTAGATTAGTCTCCACGGCGACCGTCTCTCACCAACACATGCTTCTTCACGTTCCACACCAAGTTTGACGGAGTCGAGGATAATGCATCACGTACTTTACACGTTATGTCTGGCTGCCCGAAACTGACATCCGAGACCCGATCAGGCATCTTTTCCAAGGCGCTGATTAGTGAACGCTCCTGGAATTGCCAGCCGTAACCGTCCGCCACGCCGAACAGCATACGAGCCGGGCTTAATTACTATTAAGTAGACACGTTTGCAAGTGCCAAATACGAATGTCTGAGACAGATTATTGAAGGGCCCCAATGAAATGGAAGTCAACCTTTCTGGGCTGGGGATGCTCCAACGTTGTCTCAAAGCCGAGCGGCCGGTTCTGCTAACTCCGCTGGAGGGCCGGTACTGTGTTTGGTTCGGGTTCCGGGCTTCCCAATTGACTCAGGCCCGGATCCAACGAGAGCATTGGTCCAACTGTGCGGTGCCCCGTGTTTTGTCCCCGTTCATGCGTCTTCTCGAGTTCTCCCGAGAACCGAACTCACTGCCTTTCGGCGATCGAGTCCAAGGCAACTCAACCAGCCCATCCGACGCTATCAAATGCAGAAGTGGCTCGCACTTCCATCGGACTCTTGACCATATTCAGCTTGCTGCACGTGCTGCAGCAAGGCGAAGCAATATAAGTCGCCCGGAGCGATTTTCGAAAATCGATGCTGCACTCGTGTCCGCTTTGGTCAACTCCTGCAGCTGTCAGCATACCACAACCAAAGTCTTCATCCTCCGTTCCTCGACCCTGTACAAGGCACCGGGTCTGGGTCGAGGGCTTTTCAGGTATACTCATCTTTGCTAACAATACAAGATTTGAGTAAGTATAATAGCCTCTGAGTACGTGCTGTTGTACAGAGCACAAGGTGGACTGAACGGACGGTGCGTCTTTTGCAAAAGGTTCCGGAGGCGGGCAATGGCGGAGTGTAATACAACGTAATGCGAGACGCAAAGAAACAAGCCTGTAGGCCAAGGCCTGACAGCCAACCAACTTGCCTGCTTCTAGCATTGCCGTTGCCTGATGCTAATATATATCATTGATGAGCACTGCGCTGGAATCAGGCTGGTTGTAACCAACCAGTCCACGAGAAACATGGTAGTATCTCCACGGAGTTCACTGTATCCCCGTTCCAGCAACAGCAAAGTGACAAGCAACCAAACGTAGAGCCGCAAACTTGACCCCCCTCAAGCCGACACTGCCCAAACCGACCTCGCCATGCCGCTGGGTAGTGTGTTGAAGGTTGGCCAATTGTGGAGACGAGGTACATGGCAGGACAGGTCACTAATGTCCCTCTAACCGTAAAGCCTTTCGAGACTTCTACCAGCTTCTTCGCCCTTTGCCCTTGTAAAGAAGACAACGATATCCTTTGTTACCTGCAATGCTCTGCAATCCCATAGAAGCGACAAGACGTGAACAAGCGTCATCTAGCCCTACATCGCAACTCGGGGAACCTCAAGGAAAGGGGGGCAATTAGCGTGAAGTCGCCCATGAGCCCCAACAGGCCACACAGCTGTGCTACTGCGGGCAGATCAGTCACGCGACAAACGCCTCATACCAGCTCAGGCGCACCCAATCGAGCTTGTTCCCTACGTAATGACAAGTCATTGAACTCCGAATCTCCCGTCTTTTCTTCTCCCAAACTAGGCCGACGCAAATACTGCCGGTCTTCTACAACTGCATAACCTTTGTATTGGCCTGGTCTTCTTCTTGCTTTCCTTTAGGCTCTGGCCATCATCACTTGCACCCGCCATTACAAAGTGCTCTTCTTACTTGCCCTTGGCGTGTTGTGCTGCCTTATCTTGGCCTGGAACCACCACTTTAGGCTTTCACCCTCTGTGGTCTACTGTCTGACACCCGCTCTGGCCCCAGAACTTAGGTGCTCAACCGGCCTAGCATATCGGTCGCCCGGCCGGTCATTATCTGGTTCACAGCCCCATCCGGCCCCGCTTTGCAACGTCAGTGCCGTGTTGGACGGCCGGTGCCCTCTATTGCTCTCCGTGTTAGTACCCGCCAATCAGTCACCCACTGCATCAGCGACAGTGCCCGCCCTTTTTGGTCCTTCTGACCTCCATTCTGAGCCTGCCCTTTTCTTGTTGTGGAACTCCTTCTTTCTTCTTTCCACTATCCAACAGATACCTCATCAAAGGAAGGCCGGCACCTCACCTGATTGCCGTGGCCTCGCGAATCTTTCTCGCCACCTGCCTGCTCTCTCTTCCCCCCCCTCTCTCACACACAACTCCCCCAAACACTATCAAAATCACATCACCTTCCACCAGTTCTTCGTCATGCCTGATAAGAAGGATTCCTCCGTCGCGAAGGCGGGCGCCAACGCGATCGAATGCGCCATCGATGATTCCGACGACGGTGACGAGTCCTACGTCGAGGCCCAAAAGTCCATCTCCGACCTCAAGAAGCGACGAACCTCGGGCCGTCTCAAGCTGAGCGAGTTGCCCTTCCGTTGGAGTCCCTTTTTTCTGCCGCTCACCGAGTCCAATGTCGACTCTTGTGTCGTGCTCGATAGGGTTGCCTTTCCCGACCACTGCGCTTCGCGCGAGAAGGTGAATTGACGCGCCAGTCTTGTTCTATTCCCTGAGGCCCATTTGAACTTACATACCATCGCAGTTCGAGTACCGCCTTTCGAACTGTTCAAACATCTGCACTGGTTTGTTCTGCAGCATCGTCCCGAGCGAGGTTGGGAGGTTCCCTATCCCGACCCTCGCAGTTGCCAATGTCGTCGAAACTGGCCGTGCGCACGAAGCCAAGATGGTTCTGCTCGGTCACATCGT
Organism: Colletotrichum sublineola; assembly: GCA_020631755.1. Classification (NCBI taxonomy): domain Eukaryota; kingdom Fungi; phylum Ascomycota; class Sordariomycetes; order Glomerellales; family Glomerellaceae; genus Colletotrichum; species Colletotrichum sublineola. Next base: position 1,780,715 of record JAHSQG010000005.1, on the reverse strand, counting down.
CGCGACCCTCGGCAACGGCCCCGTTGTCACCGACGAGGACATGGCCTGCCCCGACAACTGGCGCGACCAGAAAATGTCCAAAGACTCGAGTCTTGGCCACAAGGTTACGGGTCGCACCGTCTGCATCCACTCCTTCGCCGTTCTTCCCAAGCTTCAAACATGCGGCCTGGGCAAGCTGCTTATGAAAGCGTATTTGCAGCAGATCAATGAATCTGGCGTTGCCGACCGTATCGCCCTGATCTGCCAGGACGTAAGTGGAACATTGTATCTGTAACACTTCGTTGTCGGCTGATACTGACATGGCACAGTGGATGGTGAGTTACTACGAGCGCTTTGGCTTCAAGACCCTTGGCCTCAGCAAGACCTCCTCCTTCGGCGGTGGCGGTTGGCATGACATGGTAAGAAAAGCCGTCAATGCCATGGCCTGGGCAGTACCTAGATAACTAATACCCCCTTTACATAGGTCATCGACCTCTCTGGTCCCGCCAAGAAGCCCGCCGAAGCCCTCTTAACGCAAGACGAGTAGAACCGCGTCCTCCGCCTCAGAGCCAATCGTTGAGAGCTTTAGTCATTCGTCCTGTACCAGTGCTTTCTCATCGAGCGAGCTTGGCAAGGGACTGGACCTTTGTCGTCTCTCTCTTGCAGATGAACAACCGAGAAATAGGTCATCGGTACGTACAGCGCGGTCGCCGGGATAGGACGACTACATATTTGCATGGGTTGGTGGCTTGGCTCTTTTTTCCTTTTCCTTTCTTGCTTTTCTTACCTACTGCGTAGCGATACCCGCGAAATAGGAATCTCCAAAGGGTATGCCAATATGCCGAGGTAAACGACCGGATGAGGATCAGGACATAGTGTGCCCTTGCTCTCTAAACCTGAGCAAGCAATGTACCATAAGAGCTTGACTATAATCTCTCATGCTTTAGTCTTCATTTCCGTGTGAGGTATTTCCAAATGCGCGCGATGCTTTCCATGTCGCCTTTTTTTGTCATCCCATGCGCCTGGCCCAAAAAGACCTGACGGAGTTGTCCACCCCTACGAGCGCCGACCGCCGACCACGAGCCAGACCCGGCACCAATTGTCATAATTCCAGCCTTAGACCATTCCAACCAGACCAAATCCAATTCCCGAAACTTAGTCGGTGGCCTTGTACTTGGCACGGTACTCCTCCGTCCGCTTGATGTCCTCGGCGGAGGCGAAGCTTTTGGCACCCTCAATGATGTCGTCAAGCGTCAGGATGGCAAAGATAGGGATGCCATACTCCTTCTTGATCTCGCCGAGGGCGCTGGGGCCGGGCTTGCTGTCATCGCCGTCGGCGGCGGGCAGCTTCTCCATACGGTCCAGCGCGACGACGATGCCGACAACCTCGCCGCCTTCCTTGCGGATCTTTGCGATGGCCTCGCGCTTGGCGGTGCCGGCAGTGATGACGTCGTCAACGATCAGGACCTTCTGGCCCTTAAGGGGCGCGCCGACAATGTTGCCACCCTCGCCGTGGTCCTTGGCCTCTTTGCGGTCGAAGGAGTAGCAGGTGTTGCCGTAGCGGGCAGGGTCGAGCTCGGCGAGCTTGTCGGTGGTAGAGGTCGCGAGGGGGATGCCCTTGTAGGCCGGGCCGAAGACGACGTCGAAGTCGAGGCCGGTGGCTTCGCGCGCCTCGATGACGGTGTGGGCGTAGGCGAGTGAGATGGCGCGGAGGAGGTCGGCGCGGTAGAAGTCTCCGGCATTAAAGAAATAGGGGGAGATGCGCTTCGACTTGAGCTCGAAGGAGCCGAACTTCAGGACGCCGCCGGCGATGGCGGCCTTGAGGAAGTCTTGCTTGTAGGGGGGCAGCTGGGAGGCCATTTTTTTTTTTTTAAAGAGAGAGACGGGACGTATAGAGGTTACTGTGTTATGGGAGGGACGGGACTTGGGATTCGGGATCGGTCTTCCAGAAGTTGGCTTGTCGTGGGCTGGAGGATGAGAAGTCGTCAAAAAAACAGAGGGACGGCTCCGGATACCCCTCCATCGATAGACGTCTGCCCCGCGGGACGTGCCCCACCAAGAAAATTCGACAAAAAAAAAAAAGGTCGAGAAGAGAAGGAATCCGCAGTCCCTGCATGTACTAATACTGCCGAGACATAATGATACCGTCGATTCGTAACGACTCACATCAAAACAAACTGAACCAAAATTACGGGAAAAAAAAACAAGAGAATACTATGAGACCAGATATTCAATAATTACATGAAGAAACACCAGATCGTGACCGGACTAGAAGATTTGAAAAGGGGCGGCAGAAGTACAACAAAAAACGGGGCACAAGGATGAGATGCCAGACCCCATCACCTTAACACTTTTCGTCCGTGCGCTTGATAAGATAAGCAAACCGAAAAGTTTTTGTGTGTGCAGGAGGTTCGCCGCCCCCATCCTGAACTGAACGCTTCGTTCAGTCCACTGGCGGTGCACCTTGACCGATTGCAACATCTGAGGACTCTGCTTCGAGTTTCGTTTTACTCACTCCAAGCCAGAATCCCCAGCCGCCCAAAATGAAGACTCAGTATGTTTTGGAATACCTTTTTCACCTTGGTCCTCGAGAAGGTTTCGCTAATACCCGTAAACCACAGGTGGAAGGACCTCCCCCCGGTCCCCAACTCGCAAGAGTTCCTCGACATTGTCCTCTCGAGGACGCAGCGCCGACTGCCCACCCAGATCCGATCCGGTTTCAAGATCTCGAGAATCCGCGGCTTCTACACCCGTAAGGTCAAGTTCACTCAGGAGACCATCACCGAGAAGCTCGGCCAGATCATAGAGGCGTTCCCGCGCCTCAACGACATCCATCCCTTCCACAAGGACCTTATCAACACCCTCTACGACGCCGATCACTTCAAGATCGCCCTCGGCCAGCTGTCCACCGCCAAGCATCTCATTGAAACCATCTCCAGAGACTACGTTCGCCTTCTCAAGTATGGCCAGTCTCTGTTCCAGTGCAAGCAGCTGAAGCGTGCCGCGCTCGGTCGCATGGCGACGCTCATCAAGCGCCTCAAGGACCCCCTGGTGTACCTCGACCAGGTCAGACAGCGTGAGTGATGACAAGAAGCAATTCCCTTCTTAGGCGCGCTTGAACTAGCTGACAAGCGAACTAGATCTTGGCCGTCTTCCCTCGATCGACCCCAACACCAGAACCCTGCTCGTCACGGGTTTCCCCAACGTCGGAAAGTCTTCTTTTCTCAAGTCCGTCTCCAGAGCCGACGTCGACGTCCAGCCGTATGCCTTCACGACCAAGTCGCTCTTTGTCGGTCACTTCGATTACAATTACCTTCGTTTCCAGTGTATTGATACTCCTGGTATTCTCGACCACCCCCTCGAGGAGATGTAAGCACACGAACTAGACTCACAAAAGGCCTATGGCACGAGATGCTGACCGTTCCACCCAGGAACACCATTGAGATGCAGTCTGTTACCGCCATTGCCCATTTGCGCTCTGCCATCTTGTACTTCATGGATCTGAGTGAGCAGTGCGGCTATTCGATCCAGGCCCAGATCAACCTTTTTCAGAGCATCAAGCCCCTGTTCCAGAACAAGATCGTCTACATCGTCATCAACAAGATCGATGTCGTTAAGCCGGAGGACCTCGACGCCGCGACCCAGGCGCAACTCCAGGGCCTGCTCAAGTCGGGCGAGGTAGAGATGCTCCAGCTGTCGTGCAACACCCAGGAGGGCGTCCAGCACGTCAAGAACACCGTCTGCGAGCGTCTCATCGCCGAGCGCGTCTCCCAGAAGCTCAACGCCGGTACCAATAGCAGCGGCAACATTGGCGGCCGTCTCGCCGACGTCATGGCCCGTATTCACGTCGCCCAGCCCGGCACCGCGCCCCTGCAGACCTTCATCCCCGAGGGCGTCAAGAACCTCAAGAAGTACGACCGCGAGGACCCGGAGCGCCGCCGCCTCGCCAAGGATATTGAGGTCGAGAACGGCGGCGCCGGCGTCTACAGTGTGGACATGCGCCAGGACTGGCTCCTCAAGAACCCCGAGTGGAAGCATGACAAGATCCCCGAGGTGTGGAACGGCCAGAACGTCTACGACTTCATCGACCCGGATATCGACGCCAAGTTGCAGGCGCTCGAGGAGGAGGAAGAGCGCCTCGAGAAAGAGGGCTACTACGACTCGGACGAGGAGCTCGACGATGAGGAGGAGGCCGACGTACTCGCCAAGGCCGAGGTGATCCGCGAAAAGCAGGCCCTCATCCGCAACGAGGCCAAGATGAAGAAGCGCCTCAAGAACCAGGCCATCATCCCGCGCAAAATGCAAAAGGTGCCGCTGTCCCAGATGGACGACGCCCTCGACCAGCTCGGTGTCGACACCACCGAGATTGTCAACCGTGCTCGCGCCCAGTCCCGCCCCCGCGGCCGCTCCATTGGCCGCTCCCGCGCCGGCACCGAGGACGTCGACATGATGGATATGGACGCCACCCCCAAAGAGCGACTCCGCTCCCAGAGCCGCGCCCGCAGCCAGAGCCGCGCCCCCACCGTCAACCGCCGCGAGGACGGTGTCCAGGACGTCGAGGACCGCACCAAGGCCGACCGCCTCGCCAAGCTGTCCCAGAAGAAGAGGAACCGCATGGCCAGACAGGGTGAGGGTGATCGCCACACCACTGTTTCTCTGCAAAGACATTTGGTACGTTTTGTTTACCCGCAGCTTTTTTACCCCCTCTCTCGGGAGGTCAGACACCGGACTACGACAGCAATGCTAACACCCCCTTTCCTATAGGTTGCTGGCAAGCGTGGCTTGGGCAAGAACCAGAGACGTTAAGGACGGTAATGGGATGATTCCAGAAAAGAGAACAAAAGTAGATATGGCTCACGTGGGTTCGTTTTTGATTGGTTTTGTTCTCGTCAACCTCTCTTTTATTTTCCCTTCTTCGGCATGGTGGCGTTGGGTCTTGTTTGTTTCTTTGAATTGTCCATCGCTCGCTTGGAGGTCACCCGAAAAAGGAAAAAAAGAAAAAGTAAGAAGACGGGAAAGGGGGGGAGTGGTCGCCCGTCTACTCCGCTCGTGGTATGAGCAGATGAGACGGAGAGTGTCAAATGCCAGAGACAGTAAGAAGGACAGAGGGGAAAAGAAAACTCGATGTGCCTTTTGAGAAACGTACATCAAAAGCGTCGCGCGGTTGCTCTCTTATGTGTACGTGTCGTTTACGGTTGTCGGCCACAGAGGTCACGCGGCCAAAAAAGACCGTTGAATACCCCGAATGAGAAACTTGAGATTTAGTCCATGGCCCTAAGCTAGCAACCTGTCCGCCTGTCCGCCTGCATGGTACATATTTGCGTTGCGGGCACCATAGATGAAGAGATTAAAAAGTGCAGTAATTTGGTTTTGAAATAACTTGAAAGAGTCCCACCCTAAGATGTTTTACGTCAGAGGCGTATATATAGATATTTCTACTCCGGATTGCCGTCTGTTGTGACGTACGAGGGCTTGATGCCTCTCAAGACTTGACTTCCTCCCCCCACCTATAGCCCTCAATTCCGTGATTCCATAAGAACAAACTGGCGCCTACTGCTCAGCTGCGACCTGGAGACCCTCTCTCAGGCCCTCGACCTTGAGCTCCTCGCCGGTGGCACGGCGGTAAATGTCTTTGACGTCGTCGGTCGTGCTCTCAAAGTGACTGCTGGCGTCGTAGCTCTTGGAGACAAAGACGTTGTCGCCAGTGCCGTCGTCCGTGGGCTCGTAAATGGGGATGGGAGCACCCTAAGTTAACTGTTAGTGCCGTGTCCATCATACACACAATCTCCTGCGCAATCTCGCTTACCATGAACTGCTCCTCGATCTTGCCGAGACGCTCCAGACCAGGCTGAAGCTCGAGGTGGTGGTTGGCGTTGGTCTCGGCAATGGTCGAGACGATGGCGATCCAGTAGCCCTTGGGGCAGACGTTGTGTGCTGATGAGACGCAGGCGATGTAGATGTCTACTTTTGGTTAGTTGCTGCGTTCAAGCATCTCTACTCCATTTACTCAAACGCACCGTTCTTGCGGCCAATCTGGGATTGGGGGATGATGAGTTGACAAGAGTCTGAGTCGTTGGTGCCGGCCAGGGGATGCTTCAGAATGCAGATGGCACGCAGGACCTGTCCGACAACCTTGACCTTGCTAGGGAAGTAGCTGGGGTCGCCGAGGATCATCTTGGCCTTGGTCTCGAACTTCATCTCCTCGACGCCAGTCATAGTGGCCTTGATGCCAACGGCCTTGCCGCCCTCGTACTGTACCTCGTCGACGTTGGTGTTGAGCATGTAGGTACCTCCATAGATGGCCGACAGACGGGCAAAACCCTGAGGCAGTTCGCCGAGACCGTACAGAGGGTAGATGTAAGGAGACTTGCCGTAGCGGGCAACCGAGGTGCCGTACAGGCGGATGCGCTCGATGGCCTCCGGGGCGGCACCGGGCTTGTTGAGGTACTCATCGGTGGTGAAGAGGGCCATGGCGTGGCCGATGAAGTCGCGAGTGCCAGCCTCGAGGCCGAACTTGTCATAGACCTCCTTCATGGTGACCTTGCTGATGTCAAGGCCTGCGCATGTTAGCCGGTGCAGGCTTTGGGGTGCTTGAAAGCTCTGAAGAGGTTGATTGCACTAACCCTTGTGCGTGGCAGGGTCCTTGATGTCAAAGGTGCCGATCCACTCGATGAAGCTCTTCATGCGACGCTTCTCGAAGATGCCCATCAAAGGCGAGCGCAGGGCCTCGCCGGCATCGGAGGGAACCTTGGCGACAGTGGCCTTGGAGGCCTGGCCCTGCTGGACGTAGCTGCCGGCGACCTGCTTGAACTCGAGGTATCGTGTGACGTCGGTTGAGACGAGGATGTTGGTCAGCTCGCCAGCGGACATGAGGAACTTGGGAACCAGGTCGATGTTCCAGTCATTCAGACGGCCGTACTTTGTCCAAGGCTCCTCACCCTGTGCGTAGTTGCCATACTTCTTGAAGAGCTGCGCATGTACGTGGTCAGAACTCGGGCTGAGGGACAGGTAGGGATTCCGGGTGTGTTTACCGTCTCGAGGTTGACGGAAGCTGCCTCACTGCCGGACGTTAGCTTGAGCTCGCTGGGAGGAAAGGGAGAAACGCAAGCAACGGTCATGGTGATCCGAACTTACCCGCCATAGTGATCATTGCGGTCAATGTGGAGGACCTTCTTGCCCTTGACACTGAGGACACTGCACGCGGGGGAGGACTGTTAGCGTACCACAAACAACTTGACAACGATACCGGAAGCTTGCTCACCCAGAGAGAATACACTCAGTCAGGCCTAGATGCAGCAGATGGTGAGACGGTCAGTTAGCTAGGAAGCTCCTCCGGTCAGTCGGGAGAGAGGGGGGGAGACCCCACACGCCGAGGAGCGACGATGCGGGGCAATAAAGGAGGAAGGGCGTAACGTCACGTACCAGTGCCCAGCACGATAACATCGTATTCCTTTGCGATCTCATCCATGGTTGCGGCAAGAGAGGAGTGATGGTTGATATATTTAAAGAGGCGGATCGGGGGTTAGTTTGGCAGAGGAAGGGGGAAGGTGGAAATGGGAACGGGGAGAAAAGTATGTTATGTTCGTTGCGGTGTTGCAGGCGGCGTAGGAGAGAAGACATGGGACCGAAAACGCAACAAAAGGGTTAAGGATCGAGTGGGGGGGGCGAGGGCCACCTGCTATGCCGTAGATTGTTAGATTACTGCAATTACCTTACACTACCTGGGTCGCCCAGCGGTTTTGGAGGGGTTCAGCGTCGAGTGTGTGTCATTGGGGACCAGTACCTGCGCTCGTCTGGGCCTGTCTGGCTCCAGTGCATTTGCCAGCGGCCCATGCAAGAGGTCCGCTCCCCTCCCTGCCCGCTCTCTTGCGCTGGGCGGGCGGGCACCTGCTCACCGCTAGCAGAGATGACATGGACCAACCGCTTGAGGTACATACTGTACATACCTTAGGTAGGCTTGGTAGGTCCCTGTAAGCCAGACAAAGTAGGTACCTCGACCCTTCATCGGCCGTCGTTCTTTGTGCGTTCCTGGCTCGCTGCTGTGTACTCGGCGGTGTGATTGGGCCTGTCCCTGCTACCAGGACCCAGCTCCCGCCCTTCCCCGTCCCGGTTCTGTAACATTAATGCGAACACAAGTCTCAATTCATCCATTACTCAGTCACGGATGGTCCTTCTCGGAATTATGCATATGCTTGTTTTGCTGCTGTGTATGTACAAAGACCGAAGGACCTCCACGACAACCGACCTCGGCCGCAACGAACAATGGTCATCAGTTATGTCGTGTGCCTCGCTCACTTCAGGCACGGGTTTGCACATCAACGGCCGGTGTGCGCTCTCTAGGGGGGGAAGCAAATCTTTTTTAGTCGGCTTTTGGATGATATGCCTGGCACAAAATATTCGTATCGTACAAGGGTCTATACATGTCTGGATACAATGGTACATGGCTCTCCCGTCGTCGGCCAGCATGCCGGATGGAGAGACTACGGCTAACGGGCTGCTCAAAACTTTGGTGTCGGCAGCGAGGGTTTGGCCTGCTCAGCCTGCTCATCCTGCGGCGCGGCCGGCGCAGCCTCAGTAGGAGTCTCAACGACCGGTGGCTCGACAGCCGCAGCCTCCACATCCTCTGCCAGATACTTGTTGCTTGTCAGATCCTCCTCATAACCCGAAAGAGGCGTATAGGCCTCTCCCTCGCCTGAAAGGTCGACCTCGGGGTCTTCCTCCGCCAGCTTGCGCGCATCCTCCCAGACATAAAAGCGCTCGGTCAAGACGTGCTTGATCGCCTTCATCGTTGTAACAACCTACACCCGTACCTGTCAGCGTTATATCTCTCTGTCGGCATGGCGGAAGGCAATCACGAACCGTCTCGTCCCTCTCGCTGGCCTCGTAGGCGCCGAATCCAAGCCTGCGTCTCTCCCGCTCGCGACTCGTCGTCGAGATGCGGTTTCTCTCCTTCAGACAGACATACCACAGCGTGTGGAGGTCTTCCCAGTTCTTCTTTCGCAGCTCCTCCACCGTCCACGCGCGGCCGTGGGCCTGGTCCTCCTTGGGCGTCTGCAGAAGCTTGTTCTTGCCGTAGAAAAATCCCCAGAGCCCGTGGTTCGGGTCCACCGCAACCTCGGGCTTGTAGTTCGCCGGCTTGGGGAGCGTCTCCCAGGAGACGGAGAGCGGCTCGCGTGGACCGGTCCTCTTCATGGTACTGACGCCTCGCAGGCGGTTGTTGTCGCGAGTCTTGCGCACCGAGTGCGCAGCCGAAGTCGAGAAGCATGCAGCTGCGATTCGGGGCTGCGTCGCCGTTGTTGATGTCGTAGGCAGCCAATTCCGGGTCTCTTGGAGCCTCAGTACTCGGCCTATCGATGGCCGCATCGCATAAGGGTTCGCCATATCTGGCAATTGGGGTCAATGAGACTGCTGGTAAGGATCATGAATCCCTTTCTGAGAGCTCGAACTATTTCGCCTGGTTAGAAAATTGGGCGAGCATCCGGCCAATCAGACTCGCGTTTGTGACGGCTGCGGGAGAACAAGCCACCGGGCAGGGTGGGTAGGCTCAGACCTAGGCGGGTAGAACTCCAGCCACTTGGTTGCCACGATGCATGGCTACGCGAAATCTAGTGTGGCTGATGTGTAACTTTCTATTATTCGTACACGGTTCAATGATTCGCAACTGAAGGTTTTCCGACCTTTCTGCTGTCGGAGCCGAGTTATCCTTTCTCATTGCGAGGGTAAAAACCAAGAGCTCATCTCTTTAGAACCATATATTTATCTACGTGGTGACGCTGCCAGCTGAATTATCATTGAATGCGTCCTCTGAACTACATGCCCTAAGCTAACCAAGTAAACCGCTTTACTGCTTTGGCCCACGCCACCTACTACCACGGAACCCAGTCAGTGGCTTCATCTGTCGAGTGAGCTCATAGATTTTTGTTAGAAAAAAGAAATGAAATAAAATAAAAAGCGCCGAGCTGAGGGTGATATATTTAAACACCTGTAACGTTCTTCCTAGAAAAGCATTTGCTGAAATCTGCCGTTCTGTGAGTGTCAACCTGGAGAAAGAAAAGAAAAAAGAAGAAAAAAGGGTTTTAGCACCTTCCGAATATCCGGCCCAGTAGTTAGTCCAGTTCGAGCAGATAGAATAGAACATCCCACACCCAAAAGGCGGAGAGACATGATTTTCAGAAAGGACCGAGCACGCGATGCGAGTCTACATAGTCCAAGGGCATCGACATACTACAAGGCTGTGAACCCTGGGTAGCGCACATCCTCGTCCCCAAGAACGTATCTTGCGAACGCACTGCCATCAATGCATTTCATAGTGAGCTCCCCCCTCATCCATGCAGGCGTTTCCAAAAGTGCCCAGCTGTCGTCAGTCGTTGGATAAAAATCATATTTCTCAACCAGCCTCCCATCCTCGCCATCGATCTCGACACTGTCAACCTGCCGAAAGTCACCCTCGAGATGAATCTTCTCCAGCACACAGCCAGCCTTGTCCGCTCTCAGCCTGTCCCTTAACACTGTAAAGAACCCAAACCACGTCCCCATCTCTAGCCATATCCCGCCCCTGGACTTGTTTCTCACGTTGGCGACTCCACGTCCGCCTAGCCTCAGCCGCCTCAACGTTGCGAGCTGGCCCCTCAGAAACCCGGACAATTCCTATTGCGTGGTGGCGAGACCCTCCAGTGTTAGATCAGTTAACCTCCACGTAGTGTTCCTCAACAGCACTCGGTTCAACCGCCCCGTCTTGCGCGTACGGTCTCCGAGCGGGCGGTAGAAGTGCTGCTTCACCACCAATGATTTGACACGTCGGCAACTAGCCAATAGTACTTCCACAAGCTCAGTCCAGCTACCAGAGACGCCCTCCCTGGGCTCTCTGGTCGTCTCTTCCTCGGCCGGCCCCGAATAGTCCAGGCCGAGCTTGACCTCCTCCAGCCACTCCCCCACGTTTCTTGCGAATTCACCCCAGGCCGTCTCGGTCTCAGCAGATGGCGTTATTTTCATAGGCAGGCGGTCAATTTCGACCCTTTTCAAACAGCCACAGTTCCTCAACGCCATCGCCAGCATCTCAAGTATTGTACCCACCTCACACGGCTCGAACCACCTCACTGACGGATCCGCAAATGCTCTCCTCAATATCATACCCTCATATGGGCACTCATTGAACAAAATCCTCACCTGTTCGAGTGCCTCTAATCTTCCTGCTGCATCGACCAACCGCTCTGCGTTCCCTTCCTTCCCCTCCTCAGCAAGACGTGCCATCGCCTTCCTTCTCGCTTCCACGTCATAGAACTCCGCCCAGCCCAGCCTCAACACCAGGGACTCCCTGTCCTCGGGGTCCATAAACCAGTACTGGAAGAGGCTCGTGTGGCGGCCGGGGTGTTCATTGAGGCGCGCCAAGTTCACCGTCCAGGACCGGAGGTGACAGCGGAGCCTGTCGTGCTGAGACCAGTTCACGAGCCTCGTTACGTCGTCGCGCCAGCTCAGGTGCGTGAACGATGTGGTGAAGAGGTAAGGGAACCCGACGTTTGCGAAGGCGCGGCACGAAAGTCTAAGGTTCTTTATGTCATCGGTCGGAGAAACGTGGGCGAAGATGAGCTCGATCAGCTCTACAGGCAACGCGTTTGCCGCCATATCTTCAAGCCACAGAGCGAGTTCGAAAGATGATACATGTAGTGCACAAAGAAACTTAGATTAGAGATACTCAAGACCTGGTGTGAGGTGGACGGAAGATTGGTTACCCTCGACGTTAAAATCGGTGAGGGGTGGAGATATTCATCCTTCACTAAAGTCACACCCCCTCCCCTTTGACCCACCCTTGTCCAATCGTTCCCTTTTCCAACGACCAGCCAGAACTTCCAGGAACCTCGTCCTCGTAAAACTCCATCATCGCTCGACAACCTTCGCTCCATTTCAATCAAAGGCGCGTCAAAAGGTAAGCCCCAGGTCCTACTGTTCCAGATCGCTGTTGGCTGTCCACTCACCTGTCCATGGCGCCAGTGATGCCATCCATCTTGCCCTGAAACATCCTGTTCATCCAGCTACCTGACCACTTCACCATACTCAAGTCATATCCCCGAGGCCAGATGTTCAGGTAAGTCTATAGCCTGCCTTTGTCACTCACATACACACACACACACACACACACACACACACACACACACAACCTGGCAATACCTTCTCCCCTTGAAAGCCATCACCACTCACATAAACCTGACCCCCGGCAGAGCCTACAAGAATCTTTCCCCAAAGACCCGCCTGGGCGTCGGCGTAGCGGTTCTGGCCTGGGGCGCCGCCGGCCTTTACCTCTCCGACCAGGCAGAGGAGAAGTATCAGCCGACCCCAGAGGAGAAAGCTGTCGTCGACAAGTATGTGCCCAAGGTTACCGTTGTCGACAGGTCCAAGGAATAGCAAACGGCCAGCATGCCCATATAAGTCCCTAGTCGCCGCCGTGTCCGCTTGAAAGAGGAACAGGAGTCCTAGTCCGTATATGCCCTTTGAGCTACGGGATCGACGTCACAAGGCATCCTAAGCCTACAATGGGTCCGTTACAAGCGTCAAAGAATAAAATATCGGGCCACAAGTTACTTTTCACTACTGATCCAATTTTGCAATGTCTCATCTCTAAGTTCGCGCCGTAACTTGCAAAGAGAACTGAAAACTGGGCCTACATCGATACCCCTCTGCAGACCTGGTTTTTTCTTCAATGATGCGATAAAAAAGACGAGAACCACCCATTTTGAGACATCTACCATTAGACCAGACCAGTCTAGCCACACGGACCGCCAAAACAAGCCATTATGAGCGAAAAGCCATGGATATCGTGACAACCTCATCGGGCCACCGCTGGTGCCACCCGAGAGCCTCCCAGGTTCTATCTGATCGCAGTCTAATGCAGTGCCAACTCCACCTCCCCCGTCTATCATTGCGTGAAACCACCCGCCACAAGATGCATATCAGAACTAACCACCGTCGATCCGGCTTTGATGCAGTAGGGAATCGAGAATGCTTTTCCGCAACAAAGTTTGAGTCGATGAGAAAGGATCCGTGAGAAAACAGTAAAACAAGGTAAAAGGGTAAGGAAAAAAGGAAACAAATGTAAAACAGACGCCCACCAAATGCAGTTGGTTTTTTTTTTCGTTGTGGTTGTTGTGAAATTTCAGAGCATGCCGACGCCCGCCGTGCCGATATCCGTTTGAACAGAAGGTATTCCTGGATCCTCCACCACCGCCGGAAGAGGTTTAAAAAGTCGTGCCATATCGAGTGTCAAGTTTGTCACCCCAAAATCCTTGTCGATTTCTCCAACCGATCCCATTTCTTCGCCCCGTGTTGCCCCGTCAGACATCACCCAAGCCTTGACCGACTTGAGCAGATGCATCACCTGAATGAACCGCGCGTCCGGTTCCATTTGCAACTCCGATGTCCGTGTGTGCTTGAGGAGATACTTGGCAAGCCAGTAGAAATGGATGCCGTCCCTGGAGAACCCGTACCTGCGCACATTCTTTGCCGACCCGGGTGGGAATTGATTGACCATGTCAGCATCCCAGTTGGTCTTGAACTTTTGCAGTGCCATTCGGAAGGAGTCATGAACGTGGGCCGGGATGCCTTGAAGAGCGGGATCAACTGGCGTGCCTCTGCCGCTGTTGGCGCCGTTGGCATCCGATCCCCCGTTCATCATCCAGTCGCTCATGGGAGGCGTCGCATACCCCTTCACCACAGCACTGCCGTCCAACTGAGCGCGTCGAATCATCGACAGAATGGCGTGTATCAGAATAAACTTGCCATAGAGGTTTGTTCTGCCTGGCTGGATCTGATATGACCCATGCAACAATGCTTGGAGGGCATAACTCATCTCGGGCTGCTTACTGTGTCGCGTTCCGCTGGGGTTGTTTCGTCGTGCCAATTCCTCTCCGTGGAGACCAAGAGCATCCTCGCAATCCTTCTTCGTCCGTGCATCCCATGCAGCATCATCAGATGGCAGCGGAATTTGCATTTCGAGACTATCGATGTGAGAGCGGGCGTTGAAATAGAGTTCCATGGCGGAGTTGCAAAGGAAGATGATGTGCATAAGACGTATCCGCTTTTCCTGTTCAATCCACACACCCCAATCGAATGTGGAGACGTCGAAGTTCTGAGGGGTAAAGTTGCTCTGGTGCAGCGGACTGAAGAGGGGCATTCTGGTGGAGACCTCCAACAGACGAAGCCGGCGAGCCTGCTCCGCCACTGCTGGGAAAATCTCGCGAGCACTCTCGCGGTGTTGAGGAGTGCTGTTCCAAATCAGCAGAATTTGAAGCAACATAACGGCCTGAAGCTCCTCGAGGTCGCGTTGACGATTGCTTGTGTCACCAGCGTTAAGGGCATCATCAGGTTGCTGCTTGCCCGCCGTCGTCATCGCAAGAAATTGCACGTCTCGAAGCAGGGCTGTCTTGAGAAAATTCATCATATCGCGCACGTGATCTGGAGAGAGACGATTCGAGTAGCAAGCACCCATGCAGCACATGCCGGCCAGCAAGCCAGTGTACGAATCCATGATGCGGAACGATTGGGTATGGAGGATAGGAAAATGGATATGGAAGTGGGTGTACTTTTCTAAGAAGTCGCGTATGTTATCGGCAGAAAAGTATAGGTTGAAGCCGGCGCTTTCATTGGTTATCGGGGAACCTGGAGGGTAGAAGAAGTTGAGGATCTGGTTGGAGAGTTGGGTGAAGGGGTCCTGGATCGATGGCGGCACGCCCCAGGTCGAGTAAAAGAGAGAATCGGCGTGGTTTTGGGGGCCAGGATGACCTGTTGTTCTTTCGGTGCCGGTATTAGGCTCGGGTTTGGTTGCGATCTGCGTCTGTCCAAGATTAGGGGGGAATTGATGATTTGCGTAGGTTTGTTGCGCACCAGCCTGGAACATTTGAGACCAATCAAGGCCCGATTGTTGGTTCGAGTTCGACCCGCCATACATGGACATTCCATTTTGACCCGGGGGCATATTGTAGTTTTGCATCTGTTGATTCATATTGGGCGTCATGGAGCTAGGGACATTGCCGTTGTATGCCTGCTCGAAGTTGCCACCTCGTCCAGAAGCATCCATGACAGATCCTGTCAAATCCCGTCTGTCTTGGTTATTGCCATTATCAAGCCTAGTCAGGCTGCTGGATCGCGACAACTGACTCTGATCGTTTGCAAGGTTGCTCATCCCGTCCTGTACAGGCATCATACCAAAAGGCTGAACCATGCCGTCCGCAGGCATGTTACCAAGACCATTGAGATGGTTGAGACCGCCATCCTGACCAAGCGCCTTCTGGGCAGCAGCATTCTTCTTGACATGAGCCTGAGGGTGGGACAAGTGGCTAGCACCAGTCGGGTTGCCTCGGCGGATGGAGCACTTCTGGAAGTGACGCTTGAGAATGTCACTTCGGGAGAAAGTGTCGCGGCAAAGCACGCACATGTAGGGGCGGTCGCCCGTGTCTGTTGGTCACAATAGTCAGCGAAAAGAGCCGTCGTCAAGCGCGGATTGGGGGAAGTACTTACGGCGCAAAAGGTGGCGCTTCAAGTGCTTAGCGTGGAGGTATGTCTTGGTGCAGTGAGGGCACGGAAACTTGCCATCAGCATCCTTGACCGGAATGACAGTGCTTTTCGCGTTGCCGGCGCCGGCAGGAGTGGCGGCAGGACGTCCAGGAGCACTGGGCAAGATACCACGGCGACCCTGAGAGCCGACGACGTGGGTAGGCTGGTCGCTGTCACCAAGACCGCCGGGCATGACGCCGCCGGGCCCGTAAGGTGAGTTCATACCGGGCTGGGGCATGACGCCGCCGGCTGGCATGGGCCGAAGGACGGGAGGGACGCGACCGGAAGCAGGGGCAGGCGCGATGGGCTGAGGGTGAGAAGAAGCCATCGTGGTCTGAGGCAACATGGACTGAGTACCGTAGGCCTGGGGCGGGGGAGGGTACTGGCCCATCTGCTGGTAAGGACCGCCACGACCCGGCTGCTGCTGTTGCTGCTGCTGCTGCTGCTGCTGAGGGTAGGCAGGCATGTTGTTCTGCGAACCCGGAGTGTTGGGGGTAGCAGGAGTGCGAGGAGTGTGAGGGTTGCTGCCGTACATCTGGTTCATGGCTGCAGAGGTCTGCGGCTGCAAAGGCGGCAGAGTCTGGTGAGGCAGCGGGGAGTTGGTGTGCTGGAGTTGGTGAGGCGTGATGGCGGGGGGCGACGGGTAGGAGGCCGATGTCGTGTTTATACCATTGGTAGGGTACTGGGAAGCGTCCATGCTATCCACTGATTTATCTGTTGGCCTTTTGTCGAGACAAAGGCGCACAGAGCAGCTTGCTTGTTGCGAGGTCGAGACGCGTTCCTACGTCTGTACGGAGACTCGTGCAAGGCCTCGTGGGAAAACTTTTGTGGGACTAGAGACAATGAATGAAGCCCACTGACCCAATCCTGGGAAGATGATGCTGCACGCCGAGAAAAGGAATACCCGAATAGAAGCTAAAGGTGCAGGTGTAAAGAGATTCTTCAGAATAAGCTTTCCGTTGAAGGATGATAGAAAGTCGCGAACCCAAAGACAACACGCGAAGAGGTGTTGTTTGTAAGGTGGACTTTTGGTGGTGGGATTGAGGCTCCAGTTGATCCCGTTTGGAGGTGGTTTTGGGGAGGGTCAGGAGTGGAGCAGATGGGGCTCGATCCTTTTTATTTTTTTTTTCCTCTGGCGCGTCGTTGTCTTCGGCAGAAAAAGCCTGTCAGGTACCTGGCGGCGCCGAGAGGGGTCAGAGGGTGGGTGGGAAGGAGGGTAAAAAGAAAAGTGGCCTTGCCGGGGTGGATGCCGAGGGTGTGCAGAGCAGGAACCGTTGAGCAAGTGGTCACTCCGTCCAAAGAGGTGGAGGGGAGAAGGGGAAAAAGGGAAGAAGTGGGTTTGCACGTCGCCCCTTCTAGGAGAAGTGGAGACAGCGAGGTCTTTATGAAGGGCCTTTTTCGGAGAAAGTGTGGGAGGTTGGCCGTTGGTCGGAAATCCTGGTTGACGGATGATGGGTCGGTAGGTGAAGAGAGGAAGTAAAGGCTGGGGGTGGATTGGGATGGGTGGGTTATTTCTTTTTGTGCAAGAACGGTGTGAGGTACAGTGCTTTCTTCTCGCGCGCGCGCTCTCTCTCTATACTGAGAGATTTCAAGGCAAGTACCTTATTGTCAAGTAGATTCGGGTGGAAGAGGCAGGATAAGACCTGACCAGAACAAGAAAGTTGGATACCACCGCGGTCCCAAGATCAAAGCATTGGCGGATAGTCCAAAAAAGAATTGGGGGGAGGGGTGCGCGGATAGATGGAAGAGAAGTGAGTGAGGTGTGAAAAGTGGATGTGGGAAGGGGGGAGAGAAGGGGGCACGTTTTCTTGTTCCTTTTCTCTACGGCGGTCAATCCACTTTGGGGTTAAGGTGATAAATATCAGAGGATTGGCCGGGTTCTTGATCACCCGTTTCGAGTATTGACTCTCACTGATGGAATTCCGGTCGAGTCAGCGCTATGGGCAAACAGAGGACGTGCAACGATAAGCTGGCAGACGGATGAGAGGGAGAGGGAAAAAGTGAGACAAGAACTCAATGTGTGTGCGCGAGAAAGAGACGGAATTTGAGTAGGAAAGAAAAGAGATGATGGAAGCGAAAGGAAGCTCCCCAAGGAGAAGTAAAAAATTCAAATACTGCCTGTCTCTACATGCACGAAGAAAATAAGAAAATAAAATAAAAGGGCGAATACATTAGCAGGCAAGTGCAAGAGTGAAGCAGGGCGGGAAGGTACAACCATCCATGTACCTTGCTTTCCTGATTTCCAGGGCACTTGAAAATTTCGAGGGAAGGCACCTGCCTGCCATGTCATTACCAATGCCTGCCCCGGAGATGCTCGTACACAGGGCGAGCACTGTGAGCAACGACTGTGTGTGCAAGAGAAAATCGAGAGAAAAAAAAATCTGAGCCGACACAGACGGAAAGGGTCCTTGACGGCGGTGATTCAGGGCTCAAGAGACGGTGGTGTGTGCTTGGGAAAACAGGCACGGGGGATAAAGATGAGGTAATGCCAACTGGTTCGGTCGATGTCCATTGTGCAGGCGAGTATCAAGAGAAGGGGACTTGAACTAGCTGTTCCTAGTAATCCATCCATCCATCCATGAAGTAGGTAGGTAGGCACATTGACAAGGTATCTCTGTCGACCTGTCAGCATTCTCACAGGCTCCCGCTATGCCGTTGGCTTCATACAGGGCGGCGACGCGAACAATTCTGAGCGACGGGCTTAGTTACCATGTACGATGGTCATTCGGTTCAAAACTCAATGACGATCGTGCACTGCCCTCCCTCCCTGCACTGGAACAGGTAGGATACCTATTGATTTCACCAGCAAGGAGGGGGGAGGATAGGAATAGTAATTGGGCCAGGAACGGGGAGAGATAGAGAAACAGGCATGACTATGGCAAAGTCTGCATTAGATCAGCAGGGCTATGCAAGAGATATTATTTATGCTTGGACCCAGTGGTTCTTTTGCTCGCTCTCACCGTCTCTGCATCGTATCGTATCGTGCACCGGATCGTGTAAATCGAATTAAGTCACTGTCTCACCGTCTGCTTTCACAGTAATAGAGTGCCGTCTTCCCACACATACCTCGTGGTCGTCATCGAACGCTATCCCAACTCTCAATGGACCCAACCCTTTGCTCTTGCTGTTCACCCTTCCTCTCGCCTGAAGATATAGTTTCCAGGAACTCAAGGAAAATAAAGACAGCACATTTTGCCTTTCTTGCAATTGCCATCCGGCCAGTCGGATTCGCACAGGACAGCAGAGGAAGCTGAAATTCCAGAAAGCTGTCATGACGACGGCGCCTTCCTGCATTCGTCCTTGCCGGGCATATTTGTGCATTATTACCGTACAGTGTTAGATGAGCAGTTGTCCTAGCCTTGCACGTTGCTGCCATGCCATGTTTGTACCTAAACTGGCTATACACCTGCCTTGCCTCTTGCCTCCATACCTAGTAAGTAGGTGGTTGTGCCCTGCCCTGTTTGTCTGCCACGCTTACCTTGTCTTCCGCACTCGCTACTACCTATGCGTACCTACCTAGTGTACGTGTACACAAGTACATGTACGGGACGGAAAGAACTCCGCAATCGCAATTGCACGCCTTCCTGAAAAAAAATGGGACCGCATTCGATCAAAAGAACTTGCCGTACCTGCACCATGTGCTGTGATGTGTTGTGCCTACCTATGGCATCGTCGAAGT
The DNA here is from genome assembly GCA_020631755.1 of Colletotrichum sublineola. Taxonomy (NCBI): domain Eukaryota; kingdom Fungi; phylum Ascomycota; class Sordariomycetes; order Glomerellales; family Glomerellaceae; genus Colletotrichum; species Colletotrichum sublineola. The sequence continues at coordinate 1,761,514 of JAHSQG010000005.1, read as the reverse complement.
AAACTAGAATTACATATTTACCTATCTATGTACCTAAGGTCTCCTATAGACATATGATTTACACATTCGCAATAAAACCTACTTCTGCAAACCCCGTCAGGTCCGTTCATCTTTGTGCTTGCCAAGTAACTGCAGTTGATTCCCTGTCGGCTGGGAAGTCTCACGAGCAGTCCCTGGTCGGAGGCTCGAGCTCGAGTCCCTTGAATTTGTCCCAGTTTTGTTCCCTTCTTCCGATTCTTCCAAGTATTCCATGGCCCCCATTTCCCCCCTCCCTTTGGTCCCCTCCTGGTTGTCGTTCCTCGAGCTCCTTCTCGTACACCTTTGCCCCGAAGCTGCAGAAAGCACCCACCACACCTTCCATTGTCCCGGTGTTCAGGACGTTCGCACGCTCGTGGTCGCGGCTCCGATATTCAGCCTGCTCCCCCAAACCCCCAATTCCTCAACCCCTAACCCCCCTGGACCCCCTATCGTTCGCCAGAGAGCATCCACACAACCTATCTGCCCGCTGTGGCTCCTAAGCTGGCACGTTGCTGGGAGGTGTCACCCAGTGTCCCTAATACGTGCCGCAGCCTGCAGCGGGCGTGTGCTCCCGCGGATGTGGTCCTTTCCTCCGCGTCCCCCCTCCCTCCCTACTGAAGATTTGCTATACAACAATAAAAATAAAAACCGTTTAACGTGGGCTAGGAGGTATCTATCCGCTGAGCACCATTCTCGCCCCTACTTCTCCCCCAAAAGAACCCCCAACTCCCGTTTCTTCAGGACGACACAGGTGGTGGTGGATTGGATCCCACCTGCAGACAAGCACGCGCCCAGCAGATGTGATGAACCCTTATTAATACCTGTCGATTCGACACCCGCGACGCGTCTGGCATTATGCCGCGCTCTCTTCCTTTCACTCGCGCACGTCGTTGCCACCATCAAGCCTCACGCAACACACTCATCACGACATTGTGTCGTCACTTGTTGCCGGACTACAGCTCGCTTTACAGTATGTCCCTTTCCGGCAATGCTACACTTTGAGACACCCACGACACACGATATACGTGGTTGAATCGAATCAATTCGTCTTGCTGCAGCCTCTTCCGCAGCTAAGATGCGTCGGGAAAACGCTCACAATTACGTCAATCCCTGGCTTTCCCTGCCATCGGCAAGCGCCCCCTTTTCCATAAACTACCTTACCTAGGTGGTAGTGTAAGTACATCGTTGCCAACCCTAACATCCTGGCACATCCATGCTGAACCTCCTCACACACCAAACAAGACGCGCACGAGAAGGCACCAAGCACAAGCGCTCAGTACTGAGATCGACCTCTCATCGCGGCGCGCGACGCATGCTACACTACAATGCAAGCTACGGGACGTCTGTAACGGTTTGACTCCAAGGATGCCCTTGAATCGGGCAAGGTGGTCGCCAACCCTGGCTCTGTCAAATATTGATGAGACGACGGCCAACCTTGCAAGCGTCACGACCGCAACACGCGAATCAATGTGGTATCGTTACTCTGTGCCACACCCGCGGCATGCCCACTGTATGGGTACCTGAACGGAACGAAGTAGGGCAGGGTAGGGCACGATGTTGCCCACTGTCCTGCCAGCCGCTTCGAGATCCGAGGTACCCGCCGGCTGCACCTTACGAGGATCAGCCCCTGCTCCTTGGGTGCACCAAGGACACACACACTCGTTCGCTAGGCGTGGGATGGTGATGTACGGCGTAATGGGCGGCACCCTGACACCCATACCTCCTCTCCTCTGGCTCGGGAACTGGTCTTGGCGTCTGCTGTCTGCTGCAGAACAAAAACACCTGTCAGGGATGTGGCTGCATGCACGGCACAGTAAAACCGCGCACCAATCCGCCTCCATCTCAGTCCTCTGGGAGCCTCTGGCAACACGCCGGCGATGGTTGGCTTGTTCGACGGCGAGCCACCACTGCAGCAGTCGCCTGCATGAGAGAGAACGAAGGCACCCATCTCTTTGCAAGGTCGAGTTAAGGTCAATCAATATCCAGTCGCCGGCAGGCGGACATGCTCAGAACAGGCTGCTCCACATATGGGTCGACGCGATCTTGACCAGTCCAATCCTGCCAATGTCACCCCGTTGTTTGTGCACTAACACATACACTACTAAGCTCACCACCACGTCTACAAACAGCCCAAAGCGGGTACCTCGGGGCCGAGTACCGATGATGTTTCTCTTTTTTGCTTTGAGAAAATATACCGGTATGCCAAGCAGTGCCGATGAACTTACTGCCACCCAACAGGACGCAGCGAATCATCTGTCGTTGTTGCACAGTTGAAGGAATATGGCGTCCGATGGACCAGTTCTAAATGCAACACGGTGCAATCTGATTTGCTGCGGCAATTCGAAGCAGGTGCAATCGCGGACACTCTTCCTTGATTCTGACACGTATTGAAATGGTTCTACACCAAATATCGGTAATCATCGGGGTCTGGGACCAGAAACGTTCGATCAATCATACACCCGATACGATGCTCAAGAGATTCCTCGACGCTAAGGGCAAAGGCACTTGATCTTCCAAACTTAGAATCGCCATGGGTGGTATGGATTGGTCCGGCATAACCGTCAACCGCTTTTTTTTTTTTCTTCATCTCACATGATGGACGTTTTTGGCGTGCGTCTATGTTGAGTCACGCAGGCACTTCCAAAAAGGTATCGTTACGCTTCGTCCCAGACTACTGTTTCGTGCCATCATGCCATTCCATTCGAAATTACACAATGGTCCGGCAACAACAGCAGCCATACCGCCGTACAAGGCAATCCTACGTTCCTCAACACAAATGTACAAGTTCAGAAATTCTCTAGAATGTCCAGAAGCCGGTTGATTCGACCGTTCCGGACCAGAGGAGGCTGGGTACGCCTTGCTTGTATTCCTTGGCTCTGTCCCAAGTATGGCGGGGAAGGTGGTGTGCACTTACCGACGATTGGAGCGGCCATTGGCGGCAACGCTCTACTCTGCATTGCGAATGATCAAAAGACATCGTGTCAAGGCCTGCCGTTAGTTGCCCTCGGCACGCCTTTGGTTAGGTGCCTAAATGTAAGCCACGGTCCCATGTTGCTGGGCATGACAGTCAGTACCTATCCTAGGTATCGCACACTTTTACCAGTTCTACAGCCAATTTCTACTAGTGAACTCCGTACACTACCTACCTAGACTGGTGTGCGAGGGGAAGTCTTATCGCCATCGAAAAGGGTACGTATCTGAGTATTGCCGCCCACACATTCCGGTCATATTCGTGACGGATGTTGAGGGATGTTGCGCAGGACCCACGAGTCAAGCGAAACGGCCCCAAAACACCCTTTTTCCCACGACACGCAGAAATATCGGACTTTGGCCGAGTCACCGCTTCGTTGTCAGAAACAATCACGTATTTCCGAACGATTGCTATGATGGCTGCCTCAGATGCTGACTGGTTGCTGATGACAACACGACCAAGGTCGAGAAGATGTTAGATTGCACAGACGACGCCGTCACTAAGGAACATGTTATCTGAAACAGGTCTGCCATTGTCGGCTCAAGACTGATTCGGCAAGCGGTGGTCAACACTTGGACGTTTCTTTTGGACCTCGACCCAAAGAGCCACAGAGCCTCGCGACCCATCTCTACCCGTGCCCACCGTCCAATGGGGCAGCTTTCGCATCCTCTTTTTCTTTTCTCCTTTCTAACGGGACGGGGCCATCTCAGATGACGGATAATGGGGCACTGAGATCGATCTCACCGGACCCATTTGAGCCATGGCCACGAACTACCTTCATGGCGAACTGCATATGTCAGAAGAACAGGACCCTGAACTGGAGCCGTAGTTGAGCACACAACTAAGGTTCTATACAAGCGGTCCCTCTTGAAGTCGCGCACACAACATCGCAACGAGGACCAATTTCAGCGCTGCTTTTCTTTTTATTTCTTCTTCGTACGTGTTCAGCATTTCGCAGCCTGACTCAACAACAGTCGCATACGGCGGAACTCCTTTTTTCCCCACTAACCGCTGGCTATCCGGGCATGCACACACACAGTGCACCGCGCAATCACCCCCAGCCACTCCAACCACCAATCGCCGACACTATTTGCTACAGGGATACGAGGAAATCCAAGCAATTGCAGGACCAACCCTTTATCTGGAGTTCACTTCCGGCTTTCCAGATTCCTAGTCAAACGACCAGGATGTTTTATAAAAACGACATCACTGGGCTGTCAAGGTGAACAGCAAAACGAAGAAGGAGGCAACACTGGCCGGAAAGCCAACAGATAGGCTGCCGCCCATCGTCGGATAGCGCTACAGTACATGGTTCAAGGGGGTTGCTGGCAGCCCTTCCTACGCTGAGCTGGTAGCCGTTTTTGGATATGAGGTTGCAGCGCGAAAAGTAGCGACATTCCCGCCAGCATGCAGATTAATCCCGGCTCTTTCGGCATAGCTCACTCCTTGACAGCAGCTCTCCACCCACCCCTTCCTGGCCCAGTGGCGTTGCTGGCCCCAGTTCTCTGAACGGGAGGGACGCCGTGGGACGCATTGGACGGCTCTAGAGTCGTGGGACGATGACGCTCGAACGTGAGGAGGGTCCACGGCCCCATTCAACCCTTCTAGCCGGTATTTTCGTTCCCCATTATTCTCTTCTAGAAGCACAAGATCCGGGAGCTTTGGCCATATCCCAAATGTTCCATCACCAAAGAGCACGACGTCGACACCTCAACATCAGATGGTGGCAAGGGGACTCTCTGATGCTCTGGGTAGTATGCTCGAAACTCTTTCGCAGCCCAAACCCATTGACGAGTTGCTCACGCCACGTTTGCATCATGGGCCATGGGGAGGGTGCAGAATTTTCTGACCGAACTTCCCCCGACCAAGAGCTGACAAGGAAAGCTCGAAGCCGCTGTGGTGCTTTGGCCTGGTTCCGGCATCAAGGTTCAAGTCGGACGCAGAGCACAGTACTAACAAATTGCTTGACTTGGGGGGGTGGGGTGTGCAACAGAAGGCGGAGAGATATCCGACAGTTGTGCACGAACGCCGCCAAGCGGATTTCCTCCGACACCGCCATTGTCTATGTATGTACCTCTGGACCGCGTCTGTTGTTTTGGAGTAGGTACCGCGCGCGTGGGCTGTGTCAGACTTTGCACCTGCCCTGTGAAAACATCGCGTCCGCGGACACGACCACTCCCACGAGTGACTATTCTGCTCTATTAGCTTTTGGCAACCAAAGCTTGATTCCCTCCATTAATCGGCCGAGAGAGGTGACAAACGGAGGGCCATTTACGGTCTAGCTCGATCAAAAGGGCAACTCATGTCCGCCAATCTTGTGTGACGATGCCGAAATGCGACGAGTCCCACGCTGAGGTCATGGCCCCCAAAAAAAGAGGGCTATACGCTCTCTCTCTATCTCTCTAACTAGACGGGGCAAGAACAGCATCGAGAGACGCGAGAATGAGCACTGTCTGCGAAGGCGGTAACAGTCCGGAATAAAGCCGATATCCCAGCCGCTACAACTCTGGTAACGTAGCGAATACATTGCGATGGGCAAATTGCGTGTCATCAGCTGATAACTGTTGCGCGAAGCACGAGCGAAAACGAAACCGTAGCACCACCTCCTTGGGGCAGATCCTTGAACGACGACGGGTCGGGGATGCTTGGAGGGGAAAACCGATGCTGTGCTGTGGCTGGCGATCCCTGCAAGGATTCGCGTCAGTGCCTCGGTCTGATGGAGGTGTCGTCCATTTTGATCGATTCATCATCGTCTATCCGTGTCGGGGACACAAATGTCCTGTCTGTCTGCCAGGGCTCCAGCATGGGCAAGTCTAGGCGCCGTGCGTTCGATATGGATAATGTTGATCTGCTAATCGAGGTGAGTTTGCGAATACGGACGGACATGCCGTTAAAAATCATTCTTATCGAGGCAGCTGGTCTTCTGGAGTCAGTACATACACCACAAGAGGCGCCCCCCGGTTGCTACTTCTCCGCCTCTGCTGTTGCTTCACGACTTGTGGATGGCATATGGCAGCGGCCGTCCAGCCTTCTTTGCGGGGCATGTGGTTCTGACAGCCTAGTCCCTTTGGTGCCCCCCAAAGGAGGCCGTCTTGGAGTTGGAGATTCGACAGCGGCGAGATCTCAAGCTGCTTCTTCATGGACCCTCCACCCCCAACAACAAGCGCGCTCTGTCGGTGGAGCATTCGGCTGGTCTCCCGCGTGGCTTCAGACCTCAGCAGTTATTGAGGCTGTTTTGCGGTTCCCCCGATGACTCCACCATCATCAGCGTCGAGTGAGTAAACTACATACATGTACAGAGGTATACACGAACTAACTAGTACACGTGCAAACATGTAGACAGGCTCAAGCCGACAACCCTGCCGCTATGCAGCACAAGTGGCGCTGACTTCACGGAGGTGTTGCCTTACTGTGTACACGGCAGATTCTGCACTAAAATATCGTCCCCCTAACCCCCTGTCGGGGTGAGGACGGCGAATGCCGCCAGCGAATGTCTCGATTGACCGCCACTTGCAGGAGCAGGAAGTTGGCAGTTTTGGGGATGCGGACGTCTCGCGAGATGGCAAACATGGGTGGTATTACACGAGTCATGAAGGCCAACTACGTCAACAGGTCGTGTTGTTGGAACTTTGGGCAGTAAAGCCAACACGTTACGTTTCCATCATGTCAAAAGCTGATGGGGGCGGTTTTCTTAGCCAGCCGTAAATTGCTTGATAAGTCAACCGTCACGAGACTAGCACGCACTATCTGATTCTGACTCGCTCGTATCCGATGGGCGCTTCGGAAGCGGTAAGGCCCCATGTCTGTGAGTTCCGCCGAGTGGAAAAAGTACGTACACTACAAGCAAAGTGCCGGCCGGGAGTCTTGGTACCACCACCACTCGCTAGTCAGGCCTTGACACGAGGGAGGGGGGAGCGTTTCTTGCTCCAAATACCCCTCACGAGAGCAGCAGCACTTTTGCAGGTTTGGCGGCAAAGTGGCACCCCTTGGATCACTCCACCAGAGCAAGGTCTCTGCCTGCAAGATGCGGCATGGCCATGGTAGCACGACGGGGGCTGCCCGACCACTCTCGAGTCGACAAGTCGAATTATCTCCGAGATTACAAGGCCTGGAGGGGGGAGTGCAGCGCTACAGGACGATAGAACACTCACTGCTGGACTTGGCTGGCATGGAATCGCTCGTTCGCGGAACTGAGCACGACCTAGCGCAGCAGTGACAGAACTTGTCCAGAGTTGTGTCAACCTGTCGTTTTATCCCGAGAAAGGCGCCGCAGCGGCCGCCGCTACTATCCTAGTGCAGGGTAGCCAGCACACATGGAAGCAAACGCTGTGCCCACACCATTTCGCTGGCTTCGCTGTCAGGATGGACGATAGACTACCTATTCGTGCTGTACATGGACGAGGACACATAAAATCTCCACTTGGAACAGCAGTCCCGCGATCATCCACGTGGGAGCGGTATGTGAACCCACGCCCAGCCGGCGAGGCGATTCCTTCTGGAAAAATCTTACAAAACAGTGGCACACCCAAGTGTTGTGCACGGCTCGGAACCGCACACATATGTGTACACACACACACACACAACCATACGGCGCTGAGTGGCCACAGCCCCCCTCGAGGTCAAACACTGCATATTAGGTAGCTGAGTCCTTGAGCTGAGGTAAGGCTGTCGTGTGGCAGACGGAAATACCTTCTTCAAGCGAATCAGCTCGGGTCTGTACCAAAAAGTTGAAGACAATTATGCCCCACATCGGAATGCCCAAAAGCAGGGCTTCTGCCGGTTCGAAGTGGGGGGAGGATGGCGGTGGGGGGGGGGATGGCTCCTGTTTTTAAGGCACCTGGCGCGAGAAGCGTCGGGAATGCAGCTCGTCTGATCTGTTGTTGTTCGGGCCACCGTCTCCAGCTCCAGCCTTGCTTGTTTCATTCCGTGGCTCTGTACTACTGGTTATTACACTACTGGCCGCTGAGATGTGAAGGGAGGCTTTGCAAAGCAGTAGACCACCAAGCCGGCCAGGTTGAACCAGCTATGCATGCATCTCTTCATCTCGGCAGGCAAGGGAGCCGCCAGTAACGTCGACCACGGACGTTCCTGCAGTGTCAAGTTGGCAGCCGGGTGGTAGGGTGCATCTCCGGTCTTGTGATTTGAAGCTCGCCTCACGCCCGGGATGTGCGACCTGGCAAGAACGTTCACGATTCAGGCGAGCCCTGCTATGATGACGGTTTCTGAGTCAAAGGACAGGCTCGATTCCAACCTGCCTCGACATTGCACCTCGGCCGGGTGCCGATCTTTGAGCTTCTGCCAAGTTCATCTCGCCAGCATCGGGCCCAATCTGCTAGTCCAAGGTTGGCTCCTCCTGAAGGAGCCTCAATTCCGGCGCCCCCGCGGCCGTGTGTATCACAATCGAAGACGCGGCCCTCTTCCGGGTGGATCCCTACCGACGCGGAGGATTGCGGGCTTTGACGCGGTTACACGATATCGAAGCGTCAGCAAGGTACTGCAACAGTGACAGCGGCAGCAGCAGCAATTACCATGTACGAAATAAATTTACATATTGTAAATAGTACCCAGGAGAGTATCTGTATTTGTTCGCACAGGTACATAGTATAGGTAGGTAGTTCCTGTATATTGGAAGGCAGTTACGTCATTGGCAACCGTCCGCGACTCAATCATCGTAGGAGAAGGAGAAGGGAAGGGCGGGGCCAGAGCTCATCAAGTCGAGTTGACGTCAGAGGAGCCATAATGCTGTTCTAGGCTCCAGAGCCTCTGACTCTCTTTGAGGCTGATCAACACTTGCATGTAACCATGCACCCAAGTTGGCAACAGAGTCAAAAGGACTTCAGCAACTAACTCGTCTTGCTTGGCCCCCCTGATTCCGCGTCTTCTTATCGTTGGCTCGACGGTAACATTCCCGTTTGCAACACACGTCCATGCGCAGCGACAACCCCGGGCAGCATCCTTGGCGAACCCCCCCTGGGAGGCATTTTGGAGGGACATTGGACTAGGAAACAGGCAGTATCATTGAGCATTGGGAGATGAGCTTTGATCGCGATGTCCGTATCTGAGATTGGTCACCATGCCTTGGCACACACTGGCTCGCGAGTCACTGAACAATACAGTGTGTCATGTCCAAGCACTAGCATCTTCCGTCCACCCGAACAAGATCGTCCGCTTGGGAACGGTGAACCCACGACGCGCCGCTGCGTTGTAATCGTGGCACACCACTGTTTCGGGCAGTCCCCCGGGCGCCAACGTACGCGCGACGATGACCTGACAGCCACCTAACTGCCATGTACAGCCGCTCTTCACCATTGGGTCATGGAATGAATGCAGAGAGCAAGGCTATGAATTGTGCTAGCCGAAACTGAACCCCTATTCTGTCGCATAAAGGAGCAGGCTGAGAGGACAGGGCGGCCGCCCTAGTAAGGTGGGTTGAGGAGGGGAAGGGAAGGGGCCCTGGTACAAAGGCTCGTGGAACAGACGTCGAAACAGCTTTCTAAATACGGACGCAGCAGCGTGGTAGGTGAGCGGACAAGCCAGCGAGCGCACACACACACACACACACATACTATACTGCACGTCGGTGATCCTGTTGAGGGATACAGCGGCCGATCTCAACGTCTTGACGTGTAGCGGGCCGCGGCTGTGGCTGCGCCGCGTGAGTCTTGTTGATAACGCTGCCTGCCCGCCAGCTAGCTTCACAAAATAGTTTTGTCTGTCCATCGGCCGCTGTCCGTCCCCTCCCCTGGATCCGACGTGGTGGAGCGTACTTGGACCTCGATCGGTGTTTCTAGACGTTCTAGAGGCGAGTCCATGGGAAGTGCCGCGGCCCGCAGATGTCGCGGCTGGACGGCGGCCACGGAGAACCAGGTCAGACCCCCGAACTCTCGACGTGGAGAAGCAGAGGCAGAGGCGGCAATCTTAACAGCAACGAACGAGCACTCGCGCTCACCGTAGTCGCCGATTGCCCGACCTCCTTCTCCTCCTCCATGTCTCCGTCCAGTTGGATGAGTGAACCCAAGCCTCCTTCAAGACGTGCGGTTGTTGCCTCCTTTTGGGGGTTCTGCACTTGGTCCACCGAGAGATCACTTGTGGGAATCGGCGGGTTGCCACTTGACAAGGTTATGTGGAAGACTGGGACTTTCTCCCATTTTGAGGGTAAGGATGGCAAACTGGATCACCTGGGAGTTCTGGAATGCGAACAAGCGGTACTGATGCGCGCAACCCTCTGGACTAGATGGACAGTGTGGTTTTCTTCTGTCCAAGGCTTTTTTGGTTCCGCATAGCCGGCTGCAGTGTATGGGCGTGTCCCTTAAAGAAAAGAAGAATAACAAAAAAAAAAAAAAAAAAAAAAAAAAAAAAGGAAAAGTGGATTCGGTGTGTAATTTTCTTGGTTCTGGCATCTGTATGTCTCGGCTTGTAGACGCGAGACAAGGGAAACTGAGCGGGACCCCCCGAATATGCAACGAGCCAGCAAACGTCAGGGAGGAGAGGGGGAATGAAGAGGAGAACGAGATATATCGGGTTGCGACTAGATGATGTTTCGTTATGGGACGAGGCGGAGATTGGGGAGGGATTCTGAGGTTGTTTTAGCTGGACGGTTCGTTCGTGTGTTTTTTTTTTTCTTTCCCTTGCGTTGTGGTCTTCAAGGCTCAGTGAAGTGGCCACGGGACCGCGTTCTGGTTTGGCGTGCGCAGGCTCGGAAGAGAGACTATGGCTCCGGATGCGCCTCCAGGACCCGTCGGTTGCCTCGTTCAACCGAGTCCTGATAAATCTCGTGAAGCATTACATGACGTGTCCAGGGACCCCAAGCCTCCCGCCCGTCTCTTGGTGCTAGACCTGCCTCTCGCAACGCCCGACTTGTGCTCGGTGTCACCATATCGACTTGTACGGGAAAGCCCTCGGCGTCTGTATGTCTGCCCGTCTGCCGTTCTCCATTCTCTACTAGTTGCCAGCGGTGTTTCACGATGGGGGGCTTGCCTGTCGACAACCATTACAGGAAGGACAGGGACCCAGTTAACTGTTGAAAACTCTGCAACGCATCGTGACCGAGGGAGATGACGGACACGGCTCCCTGGTCTGAGCAAATTCGGATATTGGAGGGCCACGACAAGTCCTGGCTGATGGGGATGACGGATCAATGGATGGTTGTTGACTGGATGCACATCGAAGCATGTGGAAGTAAGGCAAGCAAGTCAAGACCACTTTTGTTGGCTTGATGGAATCACGGGAGTGAAGAATATACCAAAACGGAATATAAAAATATGACCAGCCTGGGGGTCGAACCCAGAATCTCCTGATAACTTATGATACACCGCCTCCCGCTCGAATGTCTGAGGGGAGATAGAGAGATGTTGCGGGATCGTAGTCAGACGCCTTGCCATTGGGCCAACCGGCCAGTGGGTTGCGAGCTGCCTCGAGGAATCGAGGCTCTCGGATGCGGATCATTTTGCGGAGGTGGACCATTTTGAGGGTTTGGTGGGTTGCGGGTGTCTGGGCGGGAGTGTGGGTTTGGTCTCGGTGAGGCTAGGTGGTGATGGGTCTCTCTAGAGAGGGAAGAGTATGGAGACGGGGATGAGACATTTGAGGACGATGGAGAAGCAGCTTGGCTTCGAAGAAGGACGATTTGTCTCAGTGTCTTGGCCATACGTGTTGGAACTTGTGAGGTTGACATCGAGTCTGTGATACTGGGGGGGAGGGTGGCGGGCAAGCAAAGTCGCGACGAGACGAAGCCAGAGGAATCAACTGGCTTGTCGCCGGTCATGCTCCCGGCCCACAGGATTGACCTGTTCTACTCGGGCCTTGGGCGGCACGCTTCGCGAACGAACCGGTCTGTTCAAGACCTCCTCAAGTGACGGTGAACACCCTGTCAACTAACAAGCGCAGCTGGAACCCTTGGTCGGTTGGCCGCCCTACATGGAATACATGGAATACATCACCTCCAGGACTGTGACGCGGCTGAAGGGCCACACACTCTCATTGTTGGACGAATCACATCTGTTGAAAGGAACATGAAGGGGTATGGGGGCTCGATAGGCAGGCGATCCGTCGGCGAAGATGAAGAGTCAACCCGGCAGATGCTGACACCGTTACTCCATTCTGGATATTTCCTCGGCACTCGAACCACAGTTTGGCGCCCAAGGTTCGGTTCTCCCATGGCTCCAGAGCTCGCCACGCAAGGGGCTAGCGTTATGTCCTCTTGCGGAACCGATGCAAGGAACATCGTCCGCTGGCATGTAGCAGACACTCTGCCGATGGTCCGATGCTCGAACTGACGGTCGCCAGCTCTCCCTTTCGTGCTCCGGAATGCCTCTAGTAAACTCTATCCTGAAGCTTCAGGTTCGCCCGCTGGAATTTGATAGCGCCGAGGACGTTGTTGGCAAGAGATGGTGCATAACGACTCTATGCACGGCTATGAGCTAGAGGGAAGCTCTGCAATCCAGACTTCCACGTATGACCGGTCACATCATGCTGAACTAAGGAAGTTTAACTCACTTCAATAGTACGGGTCTGTTTTCATTCGAAGAAAAATGACATGAGGACAGAGTGCTGCCGTCCCATTTACAAGGGCCGATCTGTCCAGTTCCACGAAACGAGTTACTTGTTCTTCTTCTCTTGTTGATCTCAAGCTTCTCATCACTTGAAGCTTCATGACTCAATGATGAAGTTTAGGATGTCAAAAGCCAGTCGACGTTTGCGAGGTCCGTTTGGCATGTCTACGGTAGAGCCCTGCGGCGTCCAGCCGCACCGTATCAAAAACATTGTATTATGTCTCAAAATGCGGTCTAAAGGGAACTTCACTTAGCTCTGGAAGCTCGGCAAGATATGTTCGTCCCCATGCCACCTAAGTGGTGCCAATATCTTGGCCCCAGCCTAGGTTGGAGCGCTTAACTGTGAAAGAACAGTCAGCAGATCAGCTAAAGCGGGCGAGCCTCTACTTCCCAATAATCCTGTTCTTCCAAGTGACTAGTACGTTAGGACCAATTTGGCAAGCTTGTCTGGGTCTCAACAGGTAGGTCGTCGGCTAGGTCAATGCATAACTTCTGGCCTAGATAGTTGGTCGACTGTTTTTATGTCGACGCGCGAAACTGTTTCAATTTACATTGGTTTATTCACATTTAGAGTGACTATAGAGTTGAGCAGCTTGCGAAAACATATATCAAGATCTACGCACACAAGACCGAGAGACAATTGTGTATGTGTCTACTGTAACTAAATCAGATGGCTACTAGATAATTCGGTATGTTAGAGGTTTGGGCATAAGAATCACGGTCCCGTCCATGTAGATACAGTCGCTACGTTCCGAACCTGAGGCCATTACCCTCTCATTCCCGTAGTCGTCTGATTTGCACTTGGAAGCAAGACATCCGTGGAGGCGCCGATGTTTTCATGCCTAGGTCTATGGTCACGGGAGTAAATCATGTGCGAGGGTTACCTGTTGGAAGCGATCTCGGGCCCATGCCATACGATGCTGCCAGAGGTGGCTGGACGAGATATTAAAAATAGAGTCTTGCTGGTAAGCTTCTGAGCTCCGTCGCTAGGTCAGATGTTTTGCTAGAGGCCCTCGCGACACCTGCAACTTCCCTACGAAAGATATATCAGCAAGCACCGGGTGACAACCACAGCCTCATCTACAGTGCCTCTGTTAACACTGATGTTGAACCCCGCGAAGACTGGCTAGACGCCTGGGTCATCTCTAGTCATATGGATATGTTGGAAGATTGAGGGCCTTAGCACAGTATTCTTCACGATGTTAGCGGGCCCCGGTTGACGCAGGTAAACGCGACTTGACAACTCCGCGAGACGGTCTTTTGCCGAAGCTGGGGCAACCTGCCGGCCGAATACCCCGGTCCATAGCCCTACTACAAAGCAAATAGAATTTCCCCTCAGAGCTGGGTGCTAGATCTCAAATCTGATATCTTCATAGTTTATAATCGTCGTATATCCTCTCGGCCAAATCGATGACATGTCGCCGTTCAAAATCTGTCCTTGGTCTTTCTCTTATGTTTCTCTACTTCCAGCAAAGGGTTTCATTATGAGACTTCCGTGCAGAGCGCTGATCACCGCCCGAGTCACCACGACTGCAGTCAACGTCATGGAAGAGACATAACAAGATCCATGACAAAAATGTGAAGGAAGGCCCCATGATAGAAACGGTTCAGAAGCCTAGAGCCAGTGCCCCCTTTTGGCATCTGTCTTCTATGTCCAGATGGAAGCACACTTGGTACGGGGACCAGAAGGCTCAGGATGAGCTATTGGCGTAGTGTAAAGAGTATTGGGTGCTTACGTACCTCCCAGCGGAAGAGGCTGGGTTGAAGGTCGCACTGTCGGTAGGGAATAACAGACTGAAACTGAAGGCCACGTGGGTTGGAAGCCCAAGTGCCGGTCTCACTTTGTTTCTGCAGTGTTCACGGGAATTGCACTTACCGTGGAATGCATATTAGTACACCTGGTTATGTTACGCAGTTTCATAACCGGCCCGTAGATTCGAGAAATCCCGAGCCAAAACAAGCCTCCGAACGTTGCCCGCATTTCAGTGTGTGTGACAGTCTCAGAACACGTACAACGTACCTAAAGTGAAGTGAGTAGTCTCCGTATTCCTCGCCGTCGTCATCTCGGTATTGCCCGGGTCAAGAACAGACAGGTGAGAAGAACGAGGAATGATGGGCGTTAACTGTGGAAGCTCTCCAATGTTAACTGCTAATGGACACAGAAAAATCACAGATAACTACCCTCCGTTGACGTTGGGCGAGAGGAGAAAAAAGGAGAAAAGACCACCCGCCTCCACTACTTTCCAGCCGGCGCTCTGAATGTTGCACTCGGTCCTTCTATGCAGCCTCTCTCGAATGGACTCCAGATGAGTCCGCCGCGTTGGTACGAGCCGGTGGGAAACCCGCTTCCTCGGGGACAGAGCTCTCTGTCATAACCATACACTTTCCAATTTGACTCCCTTAAAGCATCGTTTCCGGTTCATAGACACACATCGGCTGTTCGCAATATCCAGCATATGGATGACGAACGACACGGCGGGCACGAGCCCGCGAACTGGAGAAGTTCTGGTATCATCTCATATGGCATGCTACTGAACGCGTATGGAACTGCGTACCTCACTACTCTAGATCGAAACTTCCAGGTTACGAATAGCGAGATGCACGTGCCTCATTTTGATGTACTCGGCGGCAATATCGACCTTGTATGTCGCCGGGATCCAAGGATCAATCGCAACCCAGCTATCAAGCGAGAACGTAGGCAATGTTCAAGGTATGTCCTGTTGAGGTTCATTTACCAGTGATGCCTATGGACTGACTGTCGTTGGAAGGATGTCCGCCGCGAAGTCTGAGAGATACCCGCCGTTCTTCGCCTTGTTAATCCACTCGAGGGGTCTGAATGAAGGATGGCCACCAGGGAACGGAGCAAGCACATCACAAAGTGCCGTGTGTAACATGCAATGTATGTCGAGATATATACGCCATCGACGCTGGCAACACATGGGGACACCTAATACCGGTATGACTACATGCGTTAAACCAGTCATCGGCGTTCGGTGCCAGTGAGACTGCCTCCTTGGCATATTCAACAAGAACTCTAAGCCTAGGTCATTCTCTTCCAGATGTAAAGAACACCTTTCCACAAATGAGCTGGCGCTAGCTAGTTTTCACAGCCTGTGTGCCACGGAGAACGTAACATTTGGCGGATGACGTGCGTCGCGCGACTCTTGTGCTACACGAGATACGGGCCAGCAACGAACAATGTGCTGCGGGCTCCAGGAGAAAACCAGAGGAAGCTTGCGCACCACGTAAGCCTTTGTCATGACCGTGACGGCGGTGTCGATGGAAAATAAAAAAGGCTATCGAAGAAGTATATACAAGGCCGAGAGCCGGCCGGGAGAAGACGGGGTGGTAAACGGCCCAGTAACCCCGGGTAGCCGCTTCTCGAGACGACGAACATTCCCAGTCGAACTCCCTCGACGTCGATAGCCCTTCCGTCCCCGCGAGAGCTTGTCCGATGGAAAAAAGAAGCCCTTTCAGGGCCCTGAGACACACTTACTTCGTCTTGTCCGCGAAGTCATTGGCCACTCTCCTGGTAACCGAAGAGCCGCTCCGCTTCAGAGTTCATTTAACCTTCCTTCACAAAGCAGCTTTCTCTCCACCGGTTCAAAAGTCCATGGAGGTCAACCGAAAGATAAAAATCAAATAAATCAAATTGTAAACTCACCTGATAAAGTGTGGTCCATGCGACCGCTGAAACGCGGTTCAAGCCGCGCTGCAAGTGCCGGCTGACCTTAAGACGGCGTAATAATAAGCTCAACCGCCCACGAAAACCGGACACTCTTCAAAGCTTGGTTGATATTAAGCGACGACGCGAAAGGGAGGAAGTCTCCGGACCTTACGAAACGCAACTTTTTGGTCGTGCAAGAACGAGATGGGAAGCGACAGGATCATGCCTTCCCCTCTCTCTTCCAGCGAAAGGTTAGGTATTAGGGGTTGCGCTCCAATCCAAGTGCTTCTTTTTCTTCCCGTATCCTACCCCCTTTCGCCGGCCAAGCCCTACGAGAGTGCCCTTGTGAGACCCCCTTTTTCTCGTGTCCGTCGGGCAGGTTGACGACATCTCGGAACCCGATCCGGCCTGTGTGTGTGGCCCACCCGCATAAGGGCTCGGCGAGGGAGGTGGACGACTAGGAGGCACTCGGGAGAAAACAATCAAACCAGGTTCAAGCCAGTTTCGGAAACCTCCTGGAGGAAGGATGATGTAGTAACCAGGCAAAGCCATTTTTTTTATCCCGATGGAGGGGAGGTCGCCGCCCGGCCGGAGACGCTCGCTGACGCGCGCCTTGGTTCCCAGCAGTTGGACGACAGACCCAGACCCTGATTTTTTGTGTCCATGTTTCCCTTCCCCTACCCCTCCCCCACGCGGAAGCAAGCTTGGGGACGTCATTTGTCGATCGCCTCTCTCGTGGGTGTTTACACGCATGTGAGAGGGAAGGTTACACGCCAGATCAAGTTTTTTCCCCATCATATTCCTCCTTCTCTTCAAGATGGTGGAAAGGGATATAAACGGCTCGATGGGAAAGAGGTGTAAAATATTTTTTTTTTTTTTTGACCGACAATAATCAGAGAACACTTGTAGTACACCAGATATCCTTGCCAAACACCGTCCCTCCTCCGCCCCTTGCAACTTGGTCAAGCCCGCTCTTCGTCACTGAAGAGAGAAAAATAAAAGAATAAAAGAAAAAGAGACACCAACCATGGAGGCCTCCACCACGAAATCCCTCATCGTCTCCCTGGCCGTCGTCGTCGTCGTCTTTATCGCGGGCTTCTTCGCCTACCAGCAGGGCATGTTGGACCCCGTCATTGAGCAGATCGGGTGAGTGCCTTACCTACCCTTTTCCTCACGTCCGCAACCAAGGGAAATGTGTTCCGTGGCCGCATTTTGCTTTGCCTCACACTAACACACTCGTCGCGCGACCAGCATCATCTTGTTCAAGGCAAAGGCCGAGGCCGAGAAGAAAAAAATGCAGGCACAGGGGATGAAGGCCGGCCAGGACTTTGTCGATGGTGAGTGAAGAACAGAGCCCCCGCACTCCTTAGGAAACCCCCCGCTCCCCCCGAAAAGAAGATGAGGAACCCCCCCCCCCCCCCCCCCCCCCCAAAAAAAAAAAAAAAACTACACACGGCTCTCCGGCGAAAACAAAACTTTCCCGTCGCTGACAATCTCTCAGGCCAGCTCAAGGGCAACAAGCAGGCGGCGGATGTTGCCGACGGCGTCGGCTCCTTTGGCGGGCTGAAGAAGCAGCTGTAATGGAACTAATGGAATGCCACGCGATCTACAAAATATTTGGTTCAAAACTCAATAGTCGGGTATAGTCGGGTATAGCCGTACTTTGTAATGTAATATTAGTGAATTCGCGCCCAATCGCAGAGTATGAAATGTTAACCAACGGAGAAAATTGCGTTTATAGATTGGCCCGCGACATTACCAAAAGATGGACCAGGGCTGTTTTTGACAGACTTTGACTTCGACCTGGCGTTCGTGCTAATCCCCCCCCCCCCCCTTCCTTCCTTCTTCGGTTTCGTTCTGGAACAAATCGGCGGCGGCGCTAGAGAGTCAACGTCTTTTTTCTTCTCCTTTTCTTATTCCCCCCTTCAACAACCCCTTTTGTTAAACCGCTTCCCGTGTATCTCAGTGATGTGACTTCGAGAGCAAGGGGGAAAAAAAAGGAAAAAAAAAAAGGAAAAAAAAATCAGATTGATTGACTGCCCATCGCGACGACGGCGTTAAAGAAGCCCCTTCTCCTCCGAAAGGACGGTCTAGCCAGCAACAGCCTGTT
The DNA here is from genome assembly GCA_020631755.1 of Colletotrichum sublineola. Lineage (NCBI taxonomy): Eukaryota > Fungi > Ascomycota > Sordariomycetes > Glomerellales > Glomerellaceae > Colletotrichum > Colletotrichum sublineola. The sequence continues at coordinate 1,743,200 of JAHSQG010000005.1, read as the reverse complement.
ACGTAGAGATTAAGAAGAACAAGGGATTTGATGACCTCATCTCTCCTTGCACCGCCCCGTACATGCGAGGCCCCTGGAACCGCTGCACCACACGGCAGGCCGAGAAGTTACCTGTAGAACCAACCCAAGATTCTCTCTGCCGTCGACAAGTTGATTTAGTTGGTCTTTTGAGATCCGATTGGGCGGATCGGGACAGGGGAAAGAGACAGGGCAGGGTCCATGTTCCCGTGCAACCGTGAATCCGAGCGAGTGGCGATCACTGCGAGCTCGGACGCAATCCACACCTTTGTCAACGCCAGCCAGCCAGATGGACAGACAAGAGATTCGGTAGTTTGGACCAGCTATATCTGACGGCAGCTAATATACAGAGAATCCCGCTCCAATTACCCTGAGCGAGCGAGGGCTTTGCTGCCATCCATCCTCCAGCTGCCACGAGGCGAGGTCGGCACTTGTGGAAGCTCCCACCATTGGTAAACTCATTGGATCTCTCCTCGTTTCCATACCCGCTCTTGGCAGCCGGGCAATCCGACTCCTTCGTCTCCTCCCTTTCCAACGATCCCGGGTGGTGGTTCTCTCCAGTTGCACGGACACACACTCGACCGGCTGTATACGTCCAAACTCATCCTGCCTGCCAGCCCGCTCGCCGTGAAACTATCTGTAGAATCCAGGAGTCGTTGTTCAGGGCACCGCCCCGAGGCGAAGTCCCGAAATGTTGTATAATGTATACCAAGGATTCATCTGCACTTGAAACTCACGAGAAGCTCCGCGCTCACCCTGTATTTTGGGCGACCAGCTCCCCCCGCCGTCCAATGCCGCCCCTAAGTGTGAACCAGTCATTTATACGTAGTGTCTACGGAGATAGGGAAAATCCACATCTGGTGGGCAATCTCTTCGAGCTCTGAGCAGAAGAAAAAAAAAGAAGAAGAAAAAAAGAGAGAAAAAAAAAAGGTACCGCTAATTTCTTCTCCATTTTCTTTAGGCACAATATGCCTGCTTCCGCAAGGCTTCTTGCATCATCCCTGGCCGTGAATATTCTTCAGAGAGCAAAAACAACAATAAAAAAACAAGCGGAGACCCCCACTCGCGGGCCTTCAGCGGGTCGTCTGATGTGGGTTTGATTTGCCAAGTGGTACCTCAGCGCTGGAGCAGCGCAGCCTCTCCGCTCTCCGTCCATCTTGGGATTCGCTGGGGCGAGCGGAGCTTTTTCATTTCCCACCCAGTCCCACGTTCAAGGTTCATGTTGCTAATTAAGTCGAGCATTCAAAGAGGCTTGCGACCACACCGAAACAGTAACGACGGCTAAGGCTCCCACGCTCTACGCATGGCAGAGGTATCACCTGAGATGAGCCTTGAACACTGGCTTTTTTTTTTGTGCCACCTCTCTGTTTTCGCGACATACAAGAATGCTGCTCTTTGGCAAATGAGACATTGTGGGATATCTGATTCGACAGCCTAGATTTCGAGGTATCCCGAAGCCGTGAGTCGGAACAATGAGTGGAAGTACACTGCCTAGGATATATAGGCACAGAGAAGGATAGAACTGGAGTCTTCTTGGCGGCAACGTGGACACGTCAATCACCCGTTGGCATTTAGTCGTCGGCGTTGGCCGTGCGCCGGCCTTCCTCGACGGACCCAACCTTGAACCTTGGTAGTGCGCCTCGCCGTAGAAGAATCCGGAATCCCGCCGGCCTTCCACCGGTGCTGGCGCATCAAGCAACTGTTGCAGTGACTTGCCATGGAGGACTCCGGGATATTTGCTGCTGTTGGTGCCTTTTATCTTTCTGTTGTCGTCGGTAATGGCGATCCATAGTCACTCAGCCGGCATGGTCAGTCCTGTGCCTGTCGCAGCATACGTCCCCGACCCTATGCCCTGCGCTTGAAAGAGAGAAGCGGCCGATGGCAGGAACAGTGCGGGTGACGACGTCGGCTCCTTCACCGGTACCTCACGGGACTCATGGGACTCACGGGACCAATTTTCGTTGTTCCTTGCACCTGTGGAACAAGCATGCAACTCACAACGACATCTAAGGCAGGCAGGCAGCCGATTGCGAGCTGGATCTTGAGCAGCATCCGAGGCCTATCGAACCAGTGGCCAGAGACGGTGTAAGTGACCTAGCGTACGTGGACGAGAGGGAGAGCCGGTTGGTTCATGTGGAAATGCAGCAAAAGCGTCTCATGGGTGCATGTATGCATGCAGCTCTTCGTTTCAATGCTACTGCAGAACTGCGGCTTGCACTATTCGGGTCCAAGGGAGGGAATAGGGTGAGACATTGGTGTTATAGCGTCAGTTGCTAGCGCTGCAGCGTGATACGATACCTAGGTACCTACGTAGGTAGCATAGCTGGTAGCTGGGATGTTTGGCTCGCTCGCAGACGATGAGTAACGACTTGCTCGCAGGTGTCCAGTCAGTAGAGGGGGCGTTTGCAGATGCCTAGGGCAGCAGCAGCGTCAAGCGGGAGGGTCGGAAGCGGCAGCGGCGACGACGCCCAGGTGGAATGAAACAGTTCCCGGGTTGGCTGAACCAGTTTATTGTCGCAAGGTGTTTGCTTTTTTTTTTCTTGCTCCCCTTGGTGGCTTGGGCCTAGCCTGGGCTGGCCTGGGCGGTTCTGGGGGTTCGCCGGATCGTGGTCGACTTCCCTGTCCTCGGATTTGCACGAGCTACGGCAGAGAGGGGTGATCGGTACTGTGGTGCGTGATGTGATAGATACAGCAAGGTTTGATGCGACTGTCGCCTTCCCCGCCCGCCCCCGGTTACACGAGGATGGCAGCGGGGGCGGGGTGTGAGAGCAGGGCCAAAAATGGATGAACAGATTAGATGTGGCCAAGAAAGTGTGTTATGAGTACAGTCAACAGGGTCAACGGACGACGGGAGCAGGCGGCTGACGGGCAAATGCATACGAGGAAATGGTGGTTCAGGTGTATTGATGTTGGCTCGATAGTGAGGGCGATGCGTTAGCCAGGAACACCGAGTAGAGTACCACACCCATTCGTCGACCTAGCAAAGGGAGGGCTCACAACACGCAGGAATAGATGGATGGTGGCTGCCAGGTTCCCAATGCTGAGCTGATGTAAGTTGGTATGCAAAGAGACGGCCGGGCAGTCTTGACTTTTCTGACATGGCTCGGCTTGACCCCCTTCCCCTCCTTGGGATATCTGATCGTGCTGAGGGACTCGGGCTGCTTGCGTGGGTGAATGGATGGTGATGGGATGTACTTACTTGGCTGGCGCCGCACCGACAGCCTGGCAGTGCATGACGAATGGAGAGGAGGGGACGTGAGATGGAAGAAGAAGAGCTGGAGGGGAGACCCTACGCCGGACCAACCCAACTCATTCATCAGACAAATACTGGCCTGTGACTGTTGGACGCAGATGTCAGTGTGTTCGCCGTGGCGGACCAGGGCCCGGAATGATGTGAAGACGACGGCGAACTTGAGGCGAACTGGAATGAGTCCATACATTTGTCAGTGTTTGAAGGTGGTGTCGGAGTCGAGATACATACTTTGACGACTGAGAAACACCTGCTGTGTGGAAGAGACAAAAAGAAGAGACAAGCACCCACTCCTACCCCTTTCGATTCGTAAGGAGCAAGAGAGACAGGCAGAGAGAGAGACATGAGGAGACATTGGATAAGACTACCTACCACCTAAGGTATGGGCCTGAACCCTACTTCGTAGCTGCTGTCGATGGATGGCATGCGCGAAAATGGAGGCAACTTCCTTTTCTTTTTTTAATTCCCTGCTGCAACAGTGTACTTACTTTCCCTCTTTGGTTTTCGTGATTGCTAGTCGAGAGATTCTGAGAGACAAGGTTGGAAGAAGGTGCGACCGCGGATCGTGATGTCTCCTGACTCCTCGGCTTTGCACCGCAGCAATGGAACAGCTGCTCAGCCATTTTGTTTGGTGTTTGAAAGATGCCGAGATGAGGTTACTGCGTCCCTGGCATGGCCGTTCCTCGCATAGCCAATGCTTCGTGCCGGGCATAATCAATGTGTATCCGTAGAGAGGCAAACTTGACGGACACTCGCACGTACATTAAAGCACTATGGCATACGGTTCGCCCAACGAGTGGATCAGGCTGCATGTCAAGACAAATCAAGACGAGTAGGAATGCCGACGCCAACGCCGTCCGGGCATGTGTCTACTTGCGCCCGGGCCCTTTGCTTCTCTTTCGATCTCTGCGACGACCCCATGTCCCCATGTCTTGGATGAATGTGCACTACAGAAGAGGAGATGACCGAGTGAACAAACCTCCAGGGTCCGATGGGGGTTGTAAAGGGTCACACGGGCTCGGGCTCGCAGCGAAATGACATTGTTTCATCGCAATATACGCTTCAAGAAGAGGCCTCTCTCCCTGCGCTCACGCGGCAATAATTGTTGCCATATTCGATAGCGAATGCCTCGCCGACGAGGGACGGTAGTAACGACTACAACCCTCTCTGGCTTGAGTACACTTGGTGCACAAGCGTGGGAGAGGGAAGAAGAAGAAAAAGAAAAAGAAAAAAAAAGGGAGCCTAGGTAGATAAGCCAGGCAAGCTAGGCCTAGTCATGTCTTTGAACTGTCGCGACTGAGGACGTTACCGTATCCTCTCGTTAAATTCGAAAAACCACTATCCGCAGGCTAACGGTAAGGGGTATCGCGGCCGCTGAAAAGGGGCTGGCGTGCTGGCAGAAACAGGGATCTAGTGGTGGCAAATGCAGGGGTTAGTCATGTACGTCAGAAGCAAGTTTTGGTGTAAGGGCCAGCAAATTAACCTTCTTGTTGGCATGAATGGTCCCATAGCTGGGCATTAGAGGTCCTAAGGCCGGGAACTTCGTGTTAAGTCAATAGGTGCTAATAGGTTATTTCTAGTAGGCTGCTAGACGTCTTCTGCTGTAAATATATACTTGTTGCCGTCGTTATTGGCATTCATGTCAGATATCTCTATATTAGAGATTTCCTCCTTTATGTACTTCTTAGTATTAAAAGTGTCCTATCTATCCTATAATATCTTCTTAATAGGTATATCCTTAATCTTAATCTTGTTAATATTACTGCCATCTAGGTTATTACTAATACTATACTACAGAAAGGATTGCTAAACTATTTTAGCCCTACTAGCTAGACGATAGGTGGCTACTGCTATAGTATGGGTAACTATAATGCGCTTTATTGATGTGGTCTACTTAATTGATGGGCTGGTGGGCTGGCTGCCGGGCTGCCGGGTAACTGCTTGCTCTGCTTGCTACGTATAGTTGTCGGTTACCTCAGATAACCACTGCTTAAAGGGCTTATTAATAGCAGTATTAAGAGGTTAAAGGAGGGAGGTTGTGCCAGGCGGTATAAGGCTAGGCGTGATATAGTTAGACCGTAGTTGCAATAGTATACCAGGGGTCTTATGAAAGGTGGCAACATCTATAACCAAGAGGTATTCTTACCCTATTATAAGGGGGAAAAACTCATTAGTTAGCCACTACCTAAGGAGATACTTATTATTATAGGCTGTATTATTATACTTAACTATAACCTTTTTACTATAATAGTTACCCTTACGTGCCTTAAGGTTACCACTAAGACTAGTAGGTTTACTATGAAATATTAGCTTAGGTGGCAGCTAATAGACCCTATCAGTAAAGATATAGAGTATAAGAGTGGCTTGCCGCTTGCTCTAGCCACTCCTATTGGTCTTGCCAGCCACTATATGGGAGCCTCTAGGTGCCTATGTTGACCTATTGAGGTATTTGAAAGGTATGGGGGTCTTGTTAAAGTTGACGATGCGGTCGGGTGGGAAATGGAGGGCGCCGACGGGCAGCTGTTGCCGGGCTAGTGAGGCCTGGCTGACACGTCTGTTGAAGTAGAGGAAGTTAGTGATAATAGTAAGGTATTTAGTAGGGAGCTTTAAGGCTTGCTTTGTAAGCCGGTAATAAGAAATGTTCTAGTAGGCGAGAAAGCTAGTAAACCAGCCCATAGAGAATCAGAAGGGGTATGTAAGAAGGTTGCTAGCTATAAGGGTGTTAGGATAATTGGCTGTGAAAAGGGCCTGGGCCTCCTGCTTGAACTATCTAGTAGTAACAACCCTATTACTGTCACGTTGTTGTTGAAAGTGGCTATAGAGGTTAGCCTCTAGAGCTGGCTACTTTGGTTGACAGTTAATACGTACGGCAGGGTTGATAACTATATCCCATTGTTAGTACCAGCTGACTACAGTTAAGAAGGGTATCTTGAAGTAGGTAGTAGCCTCATGAAAAGTCGGGTGGTAGAGGCTGTTGGCTGGATCCAAAGGGGTATCACCAGCCCGTTGCCGTTGCGGTTTGGTGGGATCTAATGGGTATCGGTGGTGCTCGAGGTATAGCAGTACGGCAGCCTTCTTTGGTTGCCTATACGACCTCTCAACCCGTTGGATAGGGTTTTTTAGTGTATATTGTCGTTTGGCGATAGGCATGGGTTTTTTACCTATTTTCTTGCGTAATGGTGGTGTTGTTGTTGTTGGCAGGGTATTTTGATTAATCTCGCCCAGCGGCTGGCGGTCGGGCATCGTGAAGAAAGTGGTGGGTTAGTTGGTGGGTTAGTTGGTGGGTTAGAAAGTTACGGCTGGCTGGCCTGTGGGTAGGTGGGTGGATGGGTGGGCTGGTTCACCGCCTTCCTAAAATAGCCTAGCGTTGCGGGTCCACACTAGCTATATCTAGTTAGTGGAAAGCTAGTGGTTTTTCGAATTTAACGAGAGGATACGGTAGTAAGATTGATTGTGTGGAGAAGTTTTCTTATTTTAATTTTCCCCTCTCGACTCTTGGCCATGTATCTGCTTTTCGGGCATCTTATCCAATTGTGTATTAGGCCTTTCTCTTTTGCTTTTACTAGGTAGTCTTTTTCCTCTTTTCTGATCCCCATCTGCGTAACCAACTGAGGCACTGGGACATGGAGGCAAGGAAAGAGAGACGAACATCGGGCATTGGCTTCTGAGACGAAGTGGGAGAATCGGCTTTGTTGCTGGCGTGACCTCTATGCACCTTGCCACATCAGCCAGCATTTGTAAGTGAGAGAGTACGGAACCTAAAAGTCGACGAGTAATTGCCAGGCATCATAGGTACCTACGTACAGCACATGACGTGAGTGAGTACTTAGCTGCACCTGACTATGCTTGTCGAGAGGTGCTGGGCTGCAGCAGCTTTCTTGTTTTTCTATAGGTACCTGCCGGTAACTCACTGAACGCCCCCAAGTTCCCTTCAGGCATCTAAGCTGCTTGCCCTGTGTGTGTCAGCAAGCCACCCCTGCAAAGTCACCAAACGCGGGCCGGTCTAGTCATCATCGGTATGCAAACACTTTGCTGTCACTCCTGGGTAGTCTATTGGCCTAGTCCAGATGCGGTTACGGTTGGGTATGAGCTCCGGGTGCATGGCGCTAACTACCACGCTTGACCGAGTCAAACGTCGACGTGTGCCATGATCACTCAGAAACAAGCACGAGAAACTACCCGAGTCCGCTGTACATGTGCCGTTCGGCACAGAAAAAGGCCCGCCCGGTTGTCGGGCTGTCTGTCAGGTTGTTGTCAGGCTACGAAATACTGCAGTCAAAAGTTTCGCTCCGCCTCGGGTTTACGTATGGAAGCACAGTGCTTCGTGACTAGCAAAACCTGGAAGCTAGAAGGGAACCCAAATCCAGTGGTTTTTCTTCTTCGTCTTTTTTTTTTTTTTTTTTCTCTCTCTCTTTCGGTTTGCTCGGCAGGCGCTGAAATGGGGCCATGGGGCCAACAATCCTTTGCACGACTAAGGTAGGTTATGTAGTTAGTTCGTTTTACGTTTTCCTCTTCGCCATTACATCACCTTTCCCGATTCAAATGTCCACCCTCATCGGCGAATCGACCGGGGCGGGACTATGAGACGAGTCAACCGTTCATCCCCCCCCCTTTCTCCTTGTATGCACTAAGAAAAGACGAAGATCACTGTTGGTTTTGTTTTTTTAGGTGCCTGGCCGGGACCGAGACCTTGCTGGACTCACCTCGTTGCTGCCGTCGCCTGACGGCGTCAGACGTCCAAGAACTCGACTGAACCACCCATCCGCACAACTTCATTATGGATGCTCTCCTCAATGCGCAACACTACATACGTGACTGCGTACTCGGCACGGTCTTTCACCTGCTTCTCGCATCCACCTGGCGTTCGTTTGGGAATCCTGACCGGGCATCGAGACCTGCAGTTGGAGTGGCCAAGATTGATCAGAAGTCGGCACTAGACATGAAGGTCTTGGACCGGGTCTCGTCTTGGTCTGGTCTGATTTCGCCTGGTGGCCCGGTGCTGGTTTTCTCGTGCGTGTTGGTACGTGGATGTAGTTCAATGTACTGTTGGAACCGGGTCTTGGGTTCTGGTCCGGCGCCGTCGACCGCCAGCGCGACAGGGGTCGACCGCCCACGTCACCTGCGGGCAACCAACCACATGTACGGATAGTGTAAGTGTAGCGCTACAGGTACCGTGTACGTACCGTCTGTAAAGTATCCGTACTCTCAGGCCTTCTCTCTCCTCAATGTCTTCCAAGTCTCTCTCCCTTGCTTGCTGCCCTCTTACACGCCCCTAAATCTCAACGCCCACACCACTTGCAGCCACTCACATTGACATCCACACACATGCACGCCCACTCCCCGCTTGGCCTGCACCCCCCCCCCCCCCCCCCCCCCTCCCCTTCCTGCAGGCCTCTCTCACTGCGTTCCGCCTCTGCATTATGGGTGGTGAACCGTGAGCTTGCTAAAGCTACTGCTTCGCCCGCATCTCAAAGTGGAGGGGTCTGAGTTGACCCTGTGGACCTGGTCTAAGTCTATTCAACAAAGTCCAATTCGTCCCCCAGTTTCTCCCATCCTCTTCTTCTTTTCATGATTCTTCAACCTCTTCCCATACCGGCGGGGAACTAGAGTGAAAGCAGCCGTTTCTTGGTGCTTGTGAATGAGCTACACCACAGACTCGTCGACGCATGTCGCTGCGTTCGTACTCCCGTCCTCATCCGCGAACGGGGACAAGCCACTACTACCAACGCCCATAATCCTCAACCACGCCCTCAAGACATGCAACGGGTTTCGAGCTTTCTCCCCTCCTGGGACGCCAGGAGGAGAAGCAACGCCAGCACGACGAGCAACGGCCGAGCCAGCATTGCCACCGCAAACGGCATCAGATCCCCTCTCGAAAAGGTCTTCCGCTGGTCCAACAAGCCTCCCGCGCCGCTCACCACTGCCGCCCTCGCCTCGGCCACCTCACGGATTGGCCGCGAGGCTTTCTGGCCAGCAACCCTCGATGCCGAATGCGATCGCTCTGCTCGCATATTGAAGTCCTTTTGCTGTAAGCCACCCTTGAGCCTGTTCTTCTCGGCGTCGTTTGCTTGATTAGCATGTGAGGTCTTGCCGTCGTACATTGCCACTAACACCCGCTTCTCCACTCGGGTAGCCGATGGCTTTCTGGCTCCATTGGATAACCTGCCAAACGATGACGCTGGCGCCAACGCTGAACCCAAAACCCCCGCGCGCATTTTTAAAAAGATACCGCCTCGCATAATACAGAATGCCGCCGGCATCGCCATCTTCACTTGTATGCGATCTGGTCTGTGGATGACAGGATCGGGCGGCTCAGGCATTCTCATCGCCCGCAAAGCCGACGGCACCTGGTCACCACCCTCGGGCATTCTCCTGCATACACCTTCACTAAGTTTTATTATGGGCATAGACATTTACGACTGTGTCCTGGTAATCAACAACATCGCTGCCCTCGAATCACTAATAAACAAACCGACCGTTACTCTGGGAGAGGATATCGGTCTCACCACTGGACCGTTGGTGGCGCTGGAATCAACAGAAGTTGATAGCAGATGGAAGGACCTCGACAACACTGTTCTCACCTACATGAAGGCGAGAGGACAAACCCAGAGCGTCAACTTGAACGGCTGCATCCTGACTGAGCGAGCAAACGAGAACGAGAGGTTTTATGGTGCCAACTTGTCGGCCATGGACATTGCCGCAGGAAACGTGTCGAGACATGTGGAGGAAACACGTCCATTGTTTGAGGTCATTAAGGAAGCCGAGGGAAGAATAGACGCCGATCAGGATATTTTGAAGAAGCTGTCAGCGCTACCGGCACCTGGAGACGCAGTCATCGAGACACCGAGGAGCACGCCGGCATCACCCAAGGCTCCCTTCGGCATTCCTCTAGCGGACGATCCCGATCCATTCGGTGTCCTCGCTTTGGAAATGGCGGGATTGGAGATCCGGGAGGCCGGCACACGCCTTCGGCCCACGAGCAATCAGTTCGAGTTCCACCCTACTCCCTCGAGCCCGGCCTATTCAAGATACCGCCAGAGCAGTGAGACGTTCACGACCAAGAGCAACCGAGGCAGTCTCATGTCAACTAAGACGAGCCGTACCAAGATGTCCGAGGCATGGACGCAAACAAACGTGACCGGTACACCAGCCACGTCGCCGAGTCAAAGCCAGAACCAGAGCGAAGACGGTGCCTCCGTCAGCAGCCTTCCCGTCCTTAAGGAACCCGAAGAGCCGGAAGAGGTGGACTACACCAAGATTGACTTCACTCCTCTGAGGCAGATCAGCGGGAGCCATTCAATAGAGGGAACAGTCACGTCAGATAGCGACGATCACTTGCGAACCGACGTGAGCACTATGAACGATGTGGCTACCAAGGCTTCCAGCGTTTACACCAAGGACGATGCTAGCGTTATCACCACCCACGATGACAACTATGGGCAGCAAGACGGCGACGCCGACGATGAGGACGAAGTTGATGACGAAGACGAAGACGACGACGATGATGATGAAGAAGAGCCCGTCATCTTCGAGATTGCCGCTGCACAACCCGCCACGCGGACAGCCGTCATGGCCGCCCCTATTCACGCCAAGGGCGCGCTGGTGACCATCCCCAAGAGAATACCACCGCCCCTTCCCGTGAGAAGCCCGATGAGGAATTCTCGCGCCAGCAAGAGTGACATTGGGGACGTCAGCCATCTTCAAAGCCCTCTTCAGTCCTCTTTCACCCCTTCGCCTAGACAGTCCATCGACTCATCCTCTGTTCAGAGCGGCTCGGACAGGATCCCATCCATTACAGAGACGGTACCCGATCTGTCCGACGATGAGGACTTGGAGAAGACCAGTCCCACACTCGGCGAGAAGATGCGTCAGACAGATGATATATCTGTTGCCGAGACAGCAACAGCCCGCGAGTCGGAGCAAGCGACGCCTTTGGCATCTGGAGCCTTCCCCGATGATGACGATTTCCTCACCCCTCTCGGCAGTCCGTTGAAAGAAAAATCCAGTATTGAATCGAGGCATACCGCGCCGAAAGCAGTCGACGTCGCATGACACCATTATCTTTTCTATGTTTTCCCTTCATTTTTCATTTATTTGTCTTTTTCTTGGCCGTGTGTCTTTTCCGTACAGCACAGGCGCCACAGCACCATTCGGACGCAGTTTGCAGTCCCATTCCTCTCCTTTGAGATGTATACCAGGCGTTTGAAGGCATCCATGATTGATTCCTCGTTGAGGACACCGAGCAACTACTGCAAATAACGACCAACTTTATGACGGGCAAAAGGCGTTTACGGATGTTACGGATGTACAGGACCAAAATGGCTGGGGGGTGTATACCACATGAATAGCAGTTACGGGCCGTATCACAGGATCCGGGGGGCACTTTCCTGGCGGGAGGGGCAACACTATTGTATAGAAACTAGGACACTAGTCGAGGCAGATCCTATGCTGCAGCATGGTCGTGGAGCTGGACTATGAGGGGCGACTCTCCATTTCCTAGGTGACTTAGCAAAAATAGCTTGGCCATCTATGTATTGCTTAAAGATAATGATCAATCATTGAGAACAAGAACCCCGAATGACCTTAACCCGCTCTGATCAACTTGATGACAAGCCGCACAGCAGGCAGCCCGCCCCGGTCCTTTGATTACTTTCCACCTTTGACTTCTGCCCTTTAAGTCCGGAAATTCTTTCAAACCATCGTCAAATTGCCTTTCGGCATCACCACACAGTCACCTCCCATCATGAAGCCCTGGAAGTTCATGACGGTGGATTGTGCCTGCAATCGCTGCAAGGCTCGGAGAAAGGATTATGCGAGCATAGCTGCACGGACCATGTGGCTGCCTCTAGGAATGGCCAGTTTTGGTATGGGCAGTGCCACCCCAGCTGCCAGCTGCGACTCCAATTCTTACGCGACCAGACTCAGACCGCGATCCCGCCCGCCATCTGCCCCAGTTACGCCCAAGAAGACCCCGACAAACCCCAAGAAAGCTTCTTCCCAAAAAGGCGGCGCCGCGACTCCAGGAACCCAAGGCACGCCCGCGTGTATCGACTCGAATAAATCTCCCAGCGGCGCTCAGAAAGCTGCGCGCGCCGGCAACATGTCGACCCAAACGGGCAAGTTCCGCGAGGACCAGGTCCTCATCATCTGTCCCGGCAGCCAGACGACCATGGCCCAGCTGGGATGCGGCGAGCTGACTCCGCCCATCCACCGGATTCCGACGCGCATGTTCAAGGACGCCGAGACGGATGAGTGGCGGCCCTTCCATACATTCAAGCGCAAGAAGGCCAATGCCAACGGCGCGCTCGCTATTGATGGCCCCCGGGTCGACGAGGACGAGTACGAGTGGGTGGAGGACACGGACTCCACCGAGGGCGCCGTCTACCCGCTTCAAGGTACGATAGAGTGATTGCCGTCGTGTTTCCGGACGCCTAGTGTGCTAATTGACGTCTCGTCTTAAGGCGGTCGCATTGTTAACATGGAGGCCTTCCTCGCCTTCCTCGATCACGTCCACAGCATGCTCACGACCACGTACCACAACACTCCGATCATGCTCATGGCGTCGCCTCAATGGTGCCGCCCCGATATTGAGACTCTTGCGCGCTACATTTTCGAGAAGACCCGGACGCCCGCCCTCTGCATGATTCACAGCGGCATCGCTACCCAGTACGGCCTGAAGTGGCCCGCCCTCACGGTGGTGGACATTGGCTACGAGAAGGTCGACGTTACCTGCATACACGAGGGTCGCGTGGTCAACCATGGCGAACTCGGCGCGCCGAACCCGGAGCGCTTCATCTCTGGCGGAGAGATATTCACGCGCAAGCTACTCGAGAAGCTCAAGGACAAGGACTTCACCTATGACATGGCGGAGCAGTTGAAGAAGAGCCACATCTGCGAGGTTCTGCCCTATGCACCCAACAGCCCTGACCTCATGGAGCTCCCGACGGCCCAGACGGCCGGCATCGCCGCCGGCGCACCCATCCCCGATGCGGTCGCAGCCGTCGAACCTGCTGCGCGCTCTGGCCATCCCGCCAGTATCGAGGAAGAACTGGAGGAGAAGGTGGCGGACGAGGGCGTCCTTGATGTTGCCGCCATCGTCACAACCGGAAATGCGCGTGAATTCCTCGCCAAGAAGGAGAAGGAGAAGCAGAAGGGAGGCAGAAAGGCCAAGGCTGCGCAGGAGCTCGAAACTGCGAAACAGGTTCGTCTGCCCAACTCCAAGCGGACCCACAACATATTTCACTTGGAAGAGGTCGTCATGGAGGAGGTACAGCTCCCCAAGCCAGAGGAGGCGAAACCCGCGGAGCCCAAGCCTGACGAGGCCAAGCCCGAGGCCAAGAAAGAGCCCAAAAAGGAAGAGTCTGGCAGCGCGACCGAACCCAAGGACGTGGAGATGACAGATGGCCCCAAGCCCGCTGATGACGCCGCTCCGGCGCCCACCGACAATGAGGTCAAGCCTGCAGAGACATCGGTCCCCGCGGCACCCACAGACTCCACAGCCCCCCTCGCAACTCCGGAGACGAACGGGACGACTACTCAGGCCGCCGCCACTACCACCACTAACGGCACGTCCCAATCTCCTCAGTTGCAGGCTAAGCGCGTTCGCCGCGACATCGAGGTTGGGCCCGAACGCTTTACCTTTGCCGACCGTGGCGAGATCGACCGCATCGTGACCACCATCTACCGCACCATTCAGGGCATCGAAGACATGTACATGCGCCCCGCGTGCTGGGACAACCTCGTCTTCGTCGGCAACGGCTCGCGCCTGCGCGGTCTCAAGGACAACATCCTCCAGACCCTCATAGCCCGCCACCTCATCTCTCCAAGCACGGCCACCATGTTCACATCGGAGCTACCCTCCAACATCGCCACGCCCACGGGCACCGGCGCGCAGACCCCCACGGGCTCCTTCACGGGCGTCCCGCATCAGCTCCCGGTCAACGCCGCCGGCGCAGGCTCCTCCGGCGTCAACCCCCTCCTGCAAGCCGCCACAACGGCCTCGGCCCAGAATCAGGGCACCCCCGGCCCCTCGGGAGGCGCCGACGCCGTTGGCAGCCACTCCGGCCATCACTTCCACAGCCAGACACCCACGAGCATCAAGCTGGCCACCTTGCCGACCTACCTGAGCGAGTGGAACAAGAACGGTTTCGAGGAGGCCATGTTCCTCGGCGCCCAGGTCGCCGCCCGCATCGCCTTCTGCCAGCACAACCTCGACATGGCCGGACTCGAGGCCCAGCGCCAGGCCAGTTTGAGTAGAGTCGACTACAAGTGAGCCTCATCCCCCCTTCCTTCGACCCGTAGTCCTTCTGAATTTCGTTTGCTAACCAGTCATTACCTTGTAGCGAGCTCGGCCCTAAGGGCGTTCGCACTCACTCCATGCTCAAATAGTCACCTCACCAGCCAGTGAGGAATCCTCACACCCCCTTTCTCCTTAAGCAAGTAAAGCGACAGTGATAGGCGTAGGCAAGGCATGTTTCGGGGCACAAAAGAAATGGACAGGGTGAGGGGACTCTACGCATTGGAACCGGGGAGGGGGGAGAGGTCGGGGTTGGTTCTCGCTTTTTTTTTTCCGGGTCGACCAGCCACTATTACTACCGCCACCACCACCACCAGCTCGCCCTGGCCCCGTCTTATGAGCGTCTCATCCATGTCGGAGTATGACGGCTGTTTCCTGTTTGTTTGGTTTTTTTAACCCCGCGTTATGGAGTTTTACGGACACATCAAAAAACCCCTCGGAAGTGTGAGGCGCGGGGAGGGCGAGGGAGGGGGGGAAGGGACTTTTTTTTCTTTTCGTCTTGTTGTTTTTGAACCCAGCCCTCCTCTCCTGTTTGTTCTCTCTAATGAAGAGAGGTTTGGTAACTGAGTTTTTCTCCCCTCCCTGACAGAGACAGAGGGGGAGGGAAGAGAGAAGATGAGAGAGAAAGAGAGATAGGTTCGTCGACACTCGTCTAAGATTCGTGAGTGACGAGTCGGCAAACTTACTTTACTGTATGATACTCCCCACAAGGAACTAGGTATTAGAATCCTTTTGAATCAAGTCCTGACCGTGACGAGAGCGAGTCTAGGTAATGCACGTGGTGAGTAGGTATGAAACATTGAGTGTTCATCTAACTATTCTGTCTAGGCGAGAACGCGAGATATAAAGAGCCATGTTTTCGCTTATGTAGATACACCGTGCAGCAGATGTGCCATCGTAACTCTTAGCCATTTCCTCTCCCCATGTCTCCCTTTCTCCGCCAGTCGAATCCTGTTCGTTCTCTCGATCGTGTCCGTTGTCCCTTTTCAGAACATCACTCTCGTGGCACCGCCCCTTGCAGGCCTCATTTATATCAGATCCTTCCTAGACGGGCGCGGGAGACCATGCACCTTGGCAAACGGCACAGTTGACGCCCCAACCGCTATGCTCCTGCGCATATACATTGAAGCAGGAAGAGTGGGTATGGTGGCCGCACTTCCCGCAGCAAGCAGTCTGCGTATCACCAATGTCCTTGAAGCAAACCGGGCAGCACTTGCCGTCCTTGGACTTTGGAACGCCATCCGACATGGAGGGGTCGGTACTGACCTCGGCCGCGGTGAAGCGCACCTTGGGGGCGCGGTCGAGGAGCTTCGTGAGCTCTTCGGCGAAGAGAGTTCTCTGCGGGAGAAGCTCGGCAGGGGCATGAACTACATGCGTCAGGACATCTATCGCTTGTCAGTGGATTTTGTGATGGTGTGGGAGCGCGGTTTGTGCTCACAAATGATGTGTTTGCAGTTGCTCTGGGGTCGGAACGTCTGGCAGAGGTCAACCAGTGACTGTGGCTTATAGATGTCCGAGCTCTCACGCACAATGCTCGAACAGGTGCAGGAAGTCTTGTTCCCAATGGCGACCTGGTATGTGTCGATGTGCGATCCGTGGACGCTGACAGTAAATCCTGGCGAGCCGTCATAATTGTCCTGCTGCTTGATGATGTACATCGTCTCCTGCATGGCTTTCTTGGCGGCGCTGATGTGACCCTTCTCATCTGGACTGACCCAAAAGCGCTTACTGCCCGTGATACTGCTCTTCTGGGAGATGGGGCCGAAGGCTTGGCTGTCAGGTGCCTCTCTGACTTCGACAGTCTCAGGCTTGTAAGTCTTCCAGTTTCTCAGCCGCTCGATCAGGTCCTTCTTCTTGCCACCATCGGGTATATCTCGCAAGGCAAGCTGCTCCTTGAGCATGGGAACCGTGAGCTTGGCCAGATCGGCATCATCAGCCACCGGTCCGGTGTTCACGCCGAAAGTGCAAGGACCCAGCCGGGTCATACGCTGCACATCCGGCGGATACTGTAGGAACTTTGGCTTTCTCTTGGGCGTCGAGATGGTCTGGCTTTGAGTCTCCTCGCCGCCGACTGGGTCATAGCCGGGGAAGGCGGACAGAGCAGACAGCTCTGATGATGGGAGGCTGGACATGTTGCGGGGGCTTAAATTGGGCTGGGTTGGATGCTACTGAGTGTTTGAATCGTTCGCGACGAGATCCTCTTCCAACTCTGTTTGGAAATAAGAAAGGGAACGAGTTGTTATACAGAAGGTTGAGTAAGGTGTGTAGGTAGTAGAGGAAAGTTGGGCGAAGTCAATACTCGGCCCCTTTATCGCACCTGCTCTGCATTCATTCGAGTGTTCCTCAAGAAGGAGAATGTAAAGTACAGTAGGTACCAGGCTTCCACCAAGGCAGTCGCGCTCTCGACCTGGGAGCAAACATGGAAGGTGTCACTTGACATGGGGAAGGAAGGATCTAGCATAACATAACAGCAGTGCTACTTGGGAAGGGATAATGTTCGCACCACAGGCTGTCCGATCGGATGGGTGAAGCAAAAGTCTCTTGATAATATCTGCTATTGCCTGAAGAAGGGAAATGAGGAAAGCATGCGGTATCTAGATGCCGGATAGAAATAAGCCGGCAAACGGATGACGGCACCGGCGTCTTAATTGTTCCATATCCGACCCATCCATATTCCAACAGGTAACGGCTCCCAGACCTGATCAAGAGGCGAGTAGGAATTCCGCCCCGTCAACCTTGTACACATGATGAAATGGTAAACGTCTCGCACAACGATGCGCGTTGTATCTGTCAGCGTTGAAGCCTTCCACTTCCACGCCTTGAGAATTCTCACTAAAAAATGAGGCGTTGGAGACAAGGATTCAAGGATTCCAGGATTCAAGGATTTATTTCGTTACTACTGTCCCTAAAACGGTATTCTGAGGTCTAGCATCGGGATTTTCATTGGCTTCCCTTGGGCGCCCTGTGAAAGTCGCAACGCTGCCCTGCGCAGGCGATGTATAGTGAGTCAACCTCGGAATGACTCCACCCAGAACCTGGCTTCTGCTTACCCTATAATCATTCCCTTTCTTCTTTGTTTCTTCCGTAATGTCTTGATACTTTCTACAACTACCCAGAATCAACAAACCAACCCTTTTTATCGGCGTGATACTCTTTTGTCCTTCCCTCAACCCAATATGACCAGGCGAAACGTCAGCTCAGGGTCCGCCTTCGAGGCACAAATCGGCTACTCCCGCGCCGTAGTGTCGGACGATTTCATCTTTGTGTCTGGTACCACAGGGTCTGTTTCTCTTTTCCTTTTTGCCTGCCAACTTATATTGTGGGGCTCTCTCTCCTAAAGTCTTGTTATCCAAACAGTTACAATTACCAAACCGGCGCCATCTCCCCCGACATCGCCGAGCAGACGGAGCAGACGATGCAAAACATCACCGCCGCTCTCTCCGAGGCCGGCGCCCAGATTAAGGACGTCGTACGCGTCCGCTACATTCTCCCGGACCGCAGAGACTTCCAGAAGACGTGGGCTGTACTGCAAAAATACTTTGGCGACGTGAGGCCCGCGGCCACCATGATCCAGGCCGGATTAATGGAGGAGGTCATGAAGATTGAGATCGATGTCACAGCCAAGAAGGCGAATGCTGACCGGTAACAGCCTTTGCTGGGCGTAGGTTGAGGTTTGGGGGGGGGGGGGGGCTAAGGGAAATGGATATTCTCGAATTACTCTGCTAACCCATTCTTGAGCAGCGGAAGAGCAACGGAAGAGGAAATGAAGATACATATGTATAGTCCAGACGCATTGCCAAGATGTCTTCATTTCTCTGACTACAGCGCCCATTGACGGTTCGCCGGGCCTCTAAGGATATATGATATATACAATGGCTCTCTTCCGAACAAGACTCCGTTGTGCCGGAGCTCTATAGAATGAAGCACGTTGCGAAGCCATCCACTTGGCCGGCGAGTCCCCGCCCAGGGAGAAGCCATGTCATAATGTCTCTCTTGGGTATTCGAAACGGCGAGGTTTCCTGATCACGCCGTGCAAACTGTGCACGCAAACGCAATGTAGCACTAAACATCCCATCCCACTAATAAAAGTACGAGGCAACCAGAGCCCCGGCAACAAACATTGACATGATGGTGACGAAGCTAGCCGTCGAGAATACCGAGATTCCACTGATCCCGTGTCCAGAGGTGCAGCCCCCCGCGATCCTAGAACCCAGTCCAATAAGGAATCCGCCCGCGGCGGCCAGTGAAGGAGAGACGGCCGACTCAACGGCGCCGAACGCTAGGTCAGGGTACGCCTTGGCGAGAACCCACGCGCCGGCGGCCAAGCTCGCAGAGAAGAGGATGTTGTTATACGACGCGGGCTTTCCCTTCTCCCCGCCGCCGCAGACGGCCCACCAAAAATACCGTCCAATCTCGTCGTACGAAGTCGACACGCCAAGCATCGACTTGCGGGTGAGCAGAGAGAAGAGCTGCGCGAGGCCAATGAGGAAACCGCCGACGGCTGGCGCGACGACGGCACGGGGGCCAGCACGGGTGTACCTCAAGCTTGCGTAGATGATGCCGGCGTAGAGGGCCTCGAGCCCTATGAATGCGACGACCCTGCTGACGCCTACGCGCTCGTGGATGGTGAGCTTTGGGTTTTCGGGCCCCGCGGCGCAGGCGTTACTCGTGATGAGCCTCTGTAGGAAGCCCGTCCAGGCGATGCCGGCGAGGGCGGCGCCTCCCAGGACGTAGATGCCGGATCCGGTGCCGACAGCAATCTGGGCGAGAACGGTGCCCGGGCAGGAACCTGAGAGGGCCATGCCAGCGCCGAGGAGTGCTCCGCCAAGGATGTTGCCGTCGTACTGGGAGAAGAGGCCCAGGCGCGACGGGCTGCGGGGCCTGGGGCGGACGTAACTTACGTTGTCGAGAGTATACACGATTAAGCTGGAGAAGCTGTGTTAATCACGAGGCTTTCGATGGCGGGGGAGAGGTTGGCGGCCGCGACATACGTGCTGCTGGCGGCAGCTGCGAGGAAGGCCTGGACCATGTGCCAGTCCTCGAGCTTGAGCTGGGCAATGATGACGGAGGGCTGGTAGACGCCCGCTGCCACGAGAGAGGCGCCGAATGCGGCACCGGATAGGACGGTTGTTGCCATGGTTTGGTCGCAACCCCGAACGTTCGTATATGAAATGATTGCGTTGTTTCTGGAATGAACGGGTGTAGCCCCCAAACTTGACCGTGAGTTATTTGAAAGAGTTTTCGGATATCGGCCACCAGTAGAGAAGGGGTGATGTGTTATGACAATCCAAGTTAGTCTTCAAAACGAGCATGTGTCTCGCATGAACTTATACGGCTTTCCAAGTCAACAATCTGAAGACAGCAGACTTGGAGAGGACAAGACCTCGGACTTGACCAATTCTATTGCTTAGCGAATGAAGGCCGAGGCCTGCTACATATAGTAAGTGTTGTTGGGGGCGTAACGAGAGACGGTATGTAAAGTGGCTCCGGCAGCGGGGGCCCCATTCATTCGTCTCAATGGTCAAAATTCGGATCAGTCGTTTACTGTAGTTAGTGTAGGGAACCCCTGCAGAAGAGCATCCTCCGTTTTTTTTGCATCTCGTCCGCATCTGTATCATACCCAAGCCATGACGTTATGGCAAGTTGGCTTGATTCGTTGAAGGCGGTTGAGCATGCTGGGTGCGGACGGAAGGTGGCGTTCACTTGTTCTCTTCTGGGCGCCATGACGGCCTTTTCTGAGCTCGTCAACGATGTGGCGTTCGTTAACCTGGTCCAGAAAGAGGCCTAGCTGTTGAAAAACAGCATCGCCGGCATAAAGTAAGTGTCCCGGGAAATGAAGCCATGGCTAAAATGCGCAAGCAGCCTGGGTGGCGTATGATCCCATTTGGAAGTTTGGCAATTCGGAACCTTCGCACCAATAAACTGAGCATGAAACTATGGAATAATCACAAGATTTGCCGTAACATCATGGCTCCACCACAGGGATCTGGTCCCCGAAGACCTGCGGGGCGACGACACTCGACAACAGACAGTCGCCGACGTCGGGTGTGTGGACGGCCGGGGCGTCGCCGGGGAGTGGATACCGCTTTGCCAGGATGCTTCGTCTTGGAGAGATTGCATGTTTACTGCAGGACCTCTCTAAGGGACTATCTCTGTGACCGGACTGCCGCATGTTTGCCGGCTTATGGCATCATGAACGGCGTGATCTATATGGAAGACGCTGCGGAATGCTGGATATAAAATTCTGCTGTCTGGGTCAAACGGTAACCTGCAGAATATAAAAAGCTTGCGAATAATCGTATCTCCAGGTGACAAGAACAGTTGTTTGCTGGGCCGTTTATGACATTGAATATGACACAGGAAGTCACCTTCCACGACGTCTTTGACCGGTTGCTCGACGACAATGAGGTCTTTGGAATCGGAGACCTCGAGGCCAGAGCTCTCCATCCGCCAAGCCATACAACAGACCACCTGGGATACATGATTAGATGTACTCTGTAAGTATTCGCGAGGACTAGACTCTACAGGGGCCACTTCAAAAAGAAAGGGGAAAAAAGAAAGAAAAAAGTGGGACTGGTCCTAGAGCAGCAATCGTTTGCGCAGGGGACTCCCTCTTCAATTACGAGGTCGGCTCCGCACGCTGCGACTTCAGGGGAGGCAATGCCCGAGACCCGTTCGCATCGACGCGGCGGCTGCTAAACCTGCCGGAAAACACAAAGATATGGACCTGACACGACTACCCGCCCGGCGGCCGTGGCCCTCTGGCGGCAACGAATGTTGCCAGGCAAAGGACAGAGAATAAGCACCTGGCCCAGAACGTGACGGAAACCGAGTTTGTCAAGTGGCGCGATGAGTACGAATTCTGGGCTCACCGAGCCCAGGCTCAGTCACTGGACGCTGCATGTCGATAAAAGGGTAGGTAATATGCCCAAGCCGAACAAGGACGGGGACCTGTCTGCTGCTTGTGTACCTATTAGGGTGCAGGGAGTGACTTGGTGAGAGGATTGGGATGCGTTCGGTTCATTGGCATGCGGGAGGTCAGTGTTGGTGGGACGTATTAGGAGACGCCCAGGAACGAGCCCAAAGGCTGATATTAAATATAAGTTTGCCGCCGGGTTGGAGAGGAGCTGGAGTGGTAACTCTGTTGATGTTTTGGCGAAGCCACTATGACCTATGCAAATGTACCGAGGTTCCAGGCCCCGCCATCGTCATGGAATGCGGGGACCCGGCCCCCGGCTGTGCGGAAGATGATGGGCTGGAGCCGGGGGATAGTTCCTTCCCCCGCACCATCATGGCGGCATCGACATAGCTTTCTATATTATTAAACTTCAGTTAGTTACCCAAGTCTTGTTTTTCATAAGATTTGGTGGGGTTTCTTGTCTGTGCCAATTCTCCATTGCTTAACTCACTCACATATGCAGTCCTCGATATAGCAGACAATAGAAGCGCTGGACAATGCCTCATTCCATCACTGTCAAGCAGATTGAGGGGAAACCCGGCAAGGTCTACTACCCGTGAGTCAAATACCCATAATCACTAGAGAACAGATCGGAGGGACTTACACCTCTCAGCCTCCAACTTAATGAAGTCCCCAAGCCATCCCCGGGTCCAAAAGATGTCCTCGTCCGGCTGACCGCCGCGGCCCTCAATCACCGCGACCTCTTCATCCGGCGTCACCTCTATCCGGGCATCTCATTCGATCATCCGTTGCTCGCCGACGGCTACGGCATTGTCGTCGAGGTTGGCAAGGACGCGAACAAGGCCCTTCTGAACAAGGCCGTCCTCATCACACCAAGCCGCGGCTGGGCCTCCAGCCCCGACGGGCCTGAAGACATACGCAAGTTCAGTGTCATAGGCGCCGCAAAAACCTACCCTGATGGTACCGGGCAAGACTACCTCGCTCTTCCCGAGGCCGAGGTCGAGCTAGCTCCGGAGCACCTCACGCCCGCCGAGGGCGCGGCCCTCCCCGTCGTTGGACTGACCGGATGGCGCGCCTTGGTGACCAAGAGCGGGAACGCAGAGAAGGGCCGGAACATTCTTGTCACCGGCATCGGTGGCGGGGTGGCGCTTCAGGTTCTCCAGTTTGCAGTTGCGTTTGGCTGCAATGTCTACGTCACATCAGGTGACGAAGCCAAGCTCGAGAAGGCCAAGAAGCTAGGCGCCGCCGGGGGCGTGAACTACAAGAAGGACGGATGGGAAAAAGATCTCCAGACCCAGCTCCCCGACTCGCGGCCGTATCTCGACGCCGTGATCGACGGCGCCGGCGGGGATATCGTCTCCAAAGCGGTCAAGGTACTCAAGCCTGGGGGTGTCATCAGCCAGTACGGCATGACAATGTCGCCGCAGATGGACTGGCTAATGCAGGCCGTGCTCAAGAATGTTGACCTCAAAGGAACGACTATGGGGTCGCGGGAGGAGTTCAGAGACATGGTGGCCTTTGTGAGGGAGAAGAAGATCAGGCCGGTTGTGAGCCGCACTGTCAAGGGACTGACGAATCTGGAGGGCATTGAAGGGCTCTTCAAGGACATGGAGGCCGGCAGGCAGTTTGGCAAACTCGTCATCGAGCTTGAGGAGACTGAGACTTCTCCCAAGCTGTGAGGAGCGGGTCGGCTTGGTGTAGCAACCAATGGCTCAGCTATAGTGCCATGGGGCCGTGTAATATGTTAAATGCGAATAAAGAACATCTGCAAGTAGCGTTGTGTTTTTGGGTTGTTTGCTTTCTGGAGAGACGGGCGCCAAGGCTATTTACCCATCTCTCCTGGCCACTGAGCTGGAGCAGCACTGAGGTGAATGGAAAGAAGCTCCTTCATTTCGTGTTGCGATTTGCTTGAGTTAGCCCGCTCTATCTGGCCTCACACCACCTAGTATGGCCAAGCTATATGGGTGTCTGTGGACAGCCAAGAGGCAAATGCATCTATGTATTGCGCTGAGTGACCGCAGGGGCAAGATGTCCCATTGTTTCCCAGATGTTTCTTTACCACACTGCATTTCCGCCTCCTCATATGTCCCGGTTCACCTTGCCATACCGGTAAAGTCGTGGGATTAAGTGAGCTCAAGTGACTATAATACACACATGCTAGACAAGCCTAATCCGGGACGTTCCTTCATTTGCATCTTACTGTCTGGCTCCTGTCGTTTACGCTCTCGCGGCGCTTGTCCAAAGCTAACTTTTTCCTGCCAACAACACTACTGCCCTCCATTCCACATATAAAAGGAGTCCTTCTCACAACATCACCAATGAAAATCATCCAAATAACGAGCCCTTATATAACCAACCGCCCCAGAGAACTCCTTGTGGCTGATATCCCCGCTGATGCAATCTATAACCATCTGGTAGAAGGTGATGACCATCCTCTCAGTGACTACCTCGGCGCTCCTCCCGAGCGTTGACCTCGTAGCTGCCACTGACGGCATCGCCAACGTCAAGATCGGCATTACCCTCCCCGTGGTAGCCCGTATGATCAACCTGCCCACCAAACTCAAGCGTTCTATCGGTTCCCGCCTCGCACCCAAGACCTTAACCCACGACAACCCCCTCAAGATGACTGAGCAGGAAGCCCACAAGCACGGCCACAAGCTCATACCCGTCGAACTCGACCTCTGGGATGAGCTCGTTGAGGGCGCCGGCATCAGCAGCGACTAGCACAAGAATGCATCCCTCTCAAAAAGGGCAGCATGCGGCAAGGACTGGGACGAGGACTGGGAGCCGCCGAGCCCGACCGACTGATGCACGCCGTGCAGGAACACTGGGGAGTGTATGCTGGGCATCTGGTGCCACGCCTGTTCCCTGGCTTCCGCGACCAGCCCAGCCGTGGCTGGGTCTTTGACAACACCTGCATGTGGATCGGCGAGAACGTCCCCGCCGTCTTTTACGACTGGCAGGAGATCTGTTCCAAGCTCAAGTACGTCACGCTGTTCTGGAGGCATCCGAATCGATGGCTTCACATGGCCTACGCCGGCCACTACTACAGCAGTTATGACGATGGCTGGGAGATCTACTACCCCCACGGGAAGGAGGGGACCCAGCGCCCCCTGCCCCCTACCTACTACTACCATCGCTACTTCAACTGCTCGGCCACTTAGGCGAGCGAACTGCTGTCATGAGCGCCATGGGGTGGCTTGTTGTTGCCTCAATGCCAACCGAGAAACCCTCCTTTCCTCCTGGCGGGGACGTGATGGATTCGGGTCGCCTATGGGGAGAGGGGTTGATTGAAGAAATACTCAAGGCGGGGCAGATGGTGGATATGCCGGCCTTAGCACCTAGTCAATACTAGGTAGTAAAGTAAGCCCCTCGAGTCAAATGCGTTCATTACACACCAGTGTTCGGACAGTTTTTTCCCCATTCCAACATGGCATTTCGTTTTTGTTTGTTGATATACAGTCCTCCGAGGCGGCCCGGCTTCGGCAGATGGCCAGTGTACACGTGAGAAGACTCCTGAACTTGTATAATGGAAGGGTATCTTGGGTGAGCCGACACCTCACCTGTGTACGCGGCGACCCCCTATCTGCCTAGATGCATCAGGCACCTACTCGAGTCTACGACACGCACACGCACACGCTCTCCTCCACGACGCCGTCTCGCACCACTACCGCTCCGGCCCGAACCCCTTACTCGTCGTCGTCGCTCTTCTTTCTCTTCTTTCTCTTGTGGCCCAGTTCTTCGGGCGGTACAAACTCCTTTTCCCTCTCGCGCAGCCTCTCCTCCTTCTTCTGCTTCTGCTGCTCCATGCGCTCGGCCTGGGCGGCCTTGGCCTTGGCCTCCTTGCCCAGAAAATACTCGCCCGTTTCGATCTGCTTGTCGACCTTGCTCTTCTCGGGGGCGGGCGGGAAGGGAGTGTAGACCTTCTTGCTCTTGTCGGTGACCTTGAGCGGCACGCGTCTGTGGCTGAGCGTCTTCTTCTTGAAGTTAGGCAGGAAACGGTCCCAACTCTCGTTGGCGAGTTCCGGGTCCTTTGCGAGCTCGCGCTTGATCATGAGCTCCTTGATGTGGTAGATGGGGTGGATGTTGGCCATGCAGTCCTCGACGACGCGGCGCACCTCCTTGAGGCCCTTGAACGGCCCCATGACGGAGACTGTGCTACCCTGGACGAGAATATAGGTCTGAGTGAGCAGCTCGAGGGCCTTGAGGGTCGAGCCATTGGGGCCAAGAATGCGCTGGCGGCGCTTGACATAGCGCTCCTTGTTGCGCACCAGGTTGCGGATCTTGATGATGTCGCAAGCGACCCCGTCTTCGAGGATCTTGAGCGCTTGGGGCGCGGGGACACTTCGGGCGAGGAGCTTGATGAGGTCACGGGCATTGAGGATGGCGGCGGGGTCAAATGTTTTTCTGTAGCAGTGCGTGTTAATTTCCCCATGTACTATACGAGTCCCGCATCGAATGGGTGATGAGAAGGGGGAGGGGGTTGGCAAGAGACTCACCTCGTTGTCTTGACTGTCATGGAACCCTCAATCAAGTCGAGCGAACAGGCAATGCCCGTCTTCTCGAGGGCCTTTGTGACGAGAGGCCATGCCTCCTTGAGGTAGACTTCGCGGTACTTGGGGAAGACGATCGCAAAGGACGACTCTTCGGCAAAGGTGCCGCCGGCGTTGTCGGCGGGAGTGAAGGCGTCGATCTTCCACTTGTCTATATCGTCCGTATCCCACGGCTTGTCCTTCTTGTATGTCGAGGGCATCGTGGCGGTGTCGGGTGCTGGAAAGGCAAAGGTTTGACTGCCGTCTCTATTCACCAAGGAAAAAGAAGTGTAGGATGTTTGATAGTGTTGGTAGTGGCGCTGGTCGTCGAATCTTTTTTTCGGAGCTTATCGATACGGGTGGGGCACCACCCGACCCGACCTGTTACCATGACCCCAGTTCACCATTTCTCTTGTCCTCATCGTCACGACAATCAGTCATCCTCACAGTTCCACAGAACACGGAAAATACAAAGACGAGTTTGGGTGATGGGAAATGTGAGAAAGACAAGCTTGAATAAGGCTACCGATTTCTTATGCAATTGCAGAAGCTGCAGCATCCCAACGTTTATACAAGTCACAATCCGGGAATGCAAATTGGCAGAGAAGACCATCGGCTGGGGCCCACACCTTTTACCGTCGCTCATCGGCATCCTCACACATACCTACCTGTGTAGGCTTTGGAATTGAGCTTCCAATGGCATCGGCTGCGCTGTATAAGGTACTCTAGCAGCCAGCCGCCTCGACATCTTGCCTTACCATCGTGCGACGTCGAAATTTCAAGAAGAAATTGGCGCTAAATGAATTGATATCGCGGCTAGATAGCAACTCGGCAAGTGCCATACCACGATGCTTCGATGCGGGATCAGGAAAGTATCGCCACTTGCAATATGGATATACAAATATCTGGATGGATCTAGGGGCAACTGACAACTGCCCCTTATCACGGTACATACATTACATACGAAAACTTTTTTTTTTTGGGGGGGGGGGGGGGGGGGGTTGTTGACCCAGCGCGCAGCTGCTCGTGCTATAAGGCTGATTCCAACAGGCGGGCCAATCATAGCACGTTTTCAGTTATGAGTTCCAGCGGGTGCCCCCCCGAACGACCACTGGACAGTCGCACTTGATAGGTCGGACCAAATCGCCAGTTATCGCGTAGTAAATTGTTGACGATTAGGGGAACGTGGGATCGAACTCATCCATTCTCTCTCCTTTCACTCTTTCCAAGGACCACTCGTTGCAATGTCTAAGATCTCATTGTCACTTTGCATCAAATTTTGAACTTTGGGCATCCCCGCAACTCCATCGTCATTGGAGGGACCGTACGTGCCTTGCGATCAAGTCGACATCTGCTTTGCCTGCCTACCTAGTCGCGCCCTCTGCCGTGTCTTGCCGCAACAATTTTTTTTCTCTTCTTCACCAGTCCTTCCTCGTCCGTCCACCCTACGGCCTCCCCCGACGCCCACTTTGCCTCCCGCAACCTCGACTTTGGCGCATTGGCCAAACATCAACACCGGACGATACCCCTCGAGCCGGCACGTGAATCTTCTCACTGCGGAAAACTTGGACTTAACGCGACTATCCGCCCAAACATTACAAGGGCAGCATCTCGTCAATTCACTCATTTTCCCACGACAGCCCGACTATCCTTCGCGACGAATTCGCCGCAACCGCCATCGTGGCCGCCATTCAAGATCCTGCGCCTGCTTCGGCCGTGGACAGACTCGCAGACCACGACCTCCCCTCCTTCCGATCGGTCATGGAGGAAGCCACTGCCCTCGCCAACCTGGCGTTGCCACAAACCAACATCGAGCCCATCTCGCGGCCTAGTTCGACCTCGACCTCGGAGTCCGCGTCCGCGTCTTTGCCCCAGTTGCCAGGCATTTCGGCACTCGCTCAGGCCAATTCCGCGACCAGTTCGCCTCAGATGCGGTACGTTTGATACATGGTAGATTTGTTCAACAGGCTCCGGTCACCCTTTATGCATTCCTTATTCTATCACCCCTCTATTCCTTTACATTTCGATTCTTCAACGTCGTATAAACAAAGCGTCGACAGAATGGTCGCTGGCCGAAGCCGAATCGAGGTGAAAAGGCGTTAGGAACGTTCTATTGTCCATGATGGTCAAACCGCCGCGCTTTTGTCGCCTACGCAATTCATACCAACGGAGCGGCTTTGATGGATGTGCTTGCGCGCATCTCTCACTGGCGTTGTTGCGGAACCACAATGACTGCGCACCAATTCGGCGTCTTTCTGTTATCACGAAAAGAGTGGAGGAATAAGGACTGACATATGATCCACAGAGAAGCGATTCCCGCGACCGCTCCCGCCGTATCTACACCGACACACGCGCCAGCGCCAGCGCCAGTGCCAGCACCCGCGCCCGCGCCCGCGTCTGCGTCTGCGCCTGCCCCAGCGCCTGCCCCAGCGCCTGCTCCCGCGCCGACTCCGACCTACGCCTCTGGCGGAGGTTCCACTACGGTATGTTGTCTCCGTTCCTATCGTTCCCCTGGCGAGCCAATCCTGGGAACGCCTGAGAGCACACCCCAAGCGCACATGACAGTTGTAATTCCCGTTATCGCATGAGCATATCAGTGGCTAGTCTGCCATCCGTTATCTCCAACCCTGTCGCCGGTGGGGAAAAGCGGGGCAAGGAGATAAGATTACACTCGGTCTGTGGTTATCAGAATATTTCTTGCTTCCCTCATCAATCCCGCATCACCAGTAGCATTCGCGCAAAGTCGCCAGCATTACTTCTTGCGCTTTCTATACTATCAAATTTCTCCGCGGACCTTCAGAAGGCCGCTCTGTTGTCTTATCACTCTTGAACGGGTTCGGGACTTTTTGTTTCGGAAGACACCACCATGATGGCCAGCGGCGCTAACGATCGCGACTCTACACAGCCGACATGTCAGAACTGCCAAACCTCGACTACGCCTTTATGGCGTCGCGATGAGTATGGGACGGTCCTTTGCAATGCGTGTGGTCTGTTTCTTCGTCTCCACGGGCGACCTAGACCGATCTCACTCAAGACCGATGTCATCAAGTCACGGAATCGCGTCAAGACGATGCGCCCCGGGATGGCCTCGAAGAGGAAGGTTCGTCATGTCCCTCCAGACCTCGCCCTCGGTGGCAGATTTCAGTTGGCTAACTCAGTGTTTGGGAGCAGCAGCAGCAGCATGGCCACAACTTCACCGGCGCAAACGACCCCAACGGTCTCGACCTGCACGGGCAGAATCCCGGCTCCGCCCAACGACGCCCCTCCCAGAAATCCACGAACGGCAACGCGGACGGCGAATCCCCCGTCTCTCGGACCGGAACCCCCTCTCTGTACAACCCCAGCCTCCCCGTATTTCAGGGCATGGACGACGCGCAGCTTCAGGCAGGCCTGCAAGGGTTCTCCGAGAACCGTGCTGGCTCCCCCTTGAACGGCGACCGCCATCTCGACGTTCCTCAGACACATGAACAGCTCATCGCGACCAACTCGGCTCTGAAGACCCGCGTCAGCGAGCTGGAGTTGATCAACGAACTCTTCCGTGGCCGGCTGAGTCAGATGGAACAAGACGAGGCAAGCGCAAGACGTGGGCAAGAAATCAGCGGCAAGGCCGAGGCTCAGTTGCGCATGCAGCTTGAGACCAGCAAGAAGCAGCTGGAAGAGAGCCACCGCAGAGAGAATAACCTCAAACGTCGTCTTGACGAGCTGGAGCTAGAGCTCAAGGAGGCCCTCGATATGTCGGACTCGGGTCGCGCAGCAAAGAAGCTCAAGGTCACGGAGATGGTCGGCGGATCCGAAGTCTCCACGCCTCAGTCTACCACATGATGTGTTGATGATCATCTACGAGAATCGCGATATCATTTTGGCGGCGCGAATACTGGCTGCTCATGCGCTCATGACCCGAGGAATAACGACCGCCTCGAGGCCACTGTATCACCAATCTCGGTCAATTTCCCCTCTTTCGCCATTTCTGGACCGAGCGTACACGCATTCCATCGACTTTTCCCTTTGAAAACGCAAAAAGGACTTGACAAGCGTTGCAGACTCTCTCACGCTTATACCTATAATGCTACGTGTTTCCCTGCTTTTTCGTTTTGTCCCATAGGCAGTTACGCCCATGTCGCGTCCCGGACCTTACGGGGACCTGGGCTATGAAGGTTTGGTTGTTAGAGGGACAGGCGTTGCGGCCCCTCTTGGACTTGAACCCAAGAGGGAAGATGATCTTAATACAGGAGAGCAGAAAGGGGTCTGATGAGAGGTGGAACCGGTGGTCATGATCACCGGCGATAGCCACAAAAAAAACCATTGATGAGAATTTGAGGGACGGAAACCCTTTGCTGCGATGGAGGACATAGGACGCTGTTCGCGGGCAATCCCCCTTGGAATACGGGATACTCAAAAGTCTTTTTTTTTCCTCCTTTTCTTTTTTCGCAACCGAAAAATAGAGGCTTGAAGCCGTTGATGACAAGCATTTTGCATGCTTAGAATTTCTGTGATTGCAAATGCCGAGAACGGCTATGCATTGCTGCTTTTCAGCCCTAGGTTCACCGGGGAAGCTTTCCCCTCTCTTTTTTCGACACTTTCTCAGCGTTGGCTCTCTACCCGAGGAGACTGGCAACACCTAGTTGACATATTGACCTTAAGTAGGTATGAAGACCAACTAGATTCCTGCAGCTCTGAAGATTCTTGATATGCTCTTGTATCAATTGCCCCGCGAGGGCTGGCAATGGGAAAAAGAAAAAAAGGAGATCAAGGTCTCCCATCCTCGGTCCTGTATATCAGCGCCCCCTTGTCGCCGCCGGCAGGACCGCCCCGCTCCGGTGCCGAGGCTTGTCAGGAGACGGACCGAGGACAGGTTGCTACTGGGAGCCTATATTGTGCCGTGCTCACACCCTTGCTTGGTGACAAGTGGGCCTGCGGGGCTTCCTGCCCCCTCCTACGAAAGGTCACCTAAGTCAGTGGTTACGGATGGCTGTCACATTTCTCTCGGAGTGGGAAAAAAAAAAAAAAAAAAAAAAAAAGACCAACGGAGCCGTGGGGGCCAGATATGTCCTTGAAACTGCTGCACTGCTGCACTGCTGCACTGCTGCTGCTCTTAACAGCGGACGATTAGATAGGAACGCTGCAGGGGAGGGAAAGGGAGAGTGGGGTGAGGGGGCGGACAAGGATGCCCGCCTCAGGTGGGATGCTGGAGAGAAAACCCGCTCTCCACTACGCATGCGGCATGGGAGACCGTCAGCGCCGTCCCCCAGATGATGTTCCCAGCTTCTCTTATCTCACGCGCGCGCAGGGGTTCGATAATCGGGTACGTATCCAAGGCGGTCCCTCTGAAGGTCGCATAGGTACATAATAGTAGTCTAGGTAAACACAGTATACTTTGTGGGGTTTCGATACGAATTGCTGTTGAGGATACCTCACACAAGGAAGGAAAAAAGCCTTGAGGCTCAACAGGATGCTTTGCATAGATAGCATGTACCATGACGGAACTTTCGTAGCAAATGATCTTCTCGGCCCCCTCTCTCTCCCCATGTCCTCGGACTCTCTTCTCTTCAGTCTGCAAGGCTTCAATTTCCGACGCTTCTTCATTTATCTCCCTAGCCGAACCCTATCGCCCGGGACATGACAGGGATGGGGCGGGATGTCGGGGTTTGGTCTGATGGGTAATCCAGAAGTCTGATGTTCCTCGACGTGTGCACGCATGTGCAGCATACGAAGGGAGAGGGAGGGTGGGGTACGGCGGATGAGATAGATAAGGCACTGCGTACCAGCACAATAAAACGAAACAAAAAGAAGACTTCCGTCCTGTCTGGGAGAGGAGACGATGAAAGGGAAACCATAAAAAAGACCACCCCGGGTGTCTCAGTCTCCCACGTCCCTCCTTAGGACTGCTCTGCTTACACTGCAAAATTCCACATGGCAAGATAAACGAGGCAGACACCCCGAGCGCCCAGTGCGCACGCCAAAGGAAAAAAAAAGGGGATTAGCAACCGTGAGGCGCAGCAAAATACACAACTCGTATCCCCCCAAAGTGGAATCGAAAACGGAAGACTCTGCGTGGTGGCGACTTCCTGGTGACGAGAGAGGCAAACTACCCCAAGCCGTCCGTCCCCCGGGAAAGGATGGCGGTGGCTCTCCCTTTTTTTACCTCTGGAAGAGGGGATGAGAAGGTCTCGTCCCGAAGGTTCGAGCAGGGGTGGGCGAGGCGACAGATTATCACGGATTCCAGTTGTGCACATTGGAGATGTGCTTTTCGTTCCAGTATGGTAGGTACATAGGTAGGCAGGTACCCCATTTGCCCGCCTTGGTGTATTTCTCAGCCCGAGTTTGAGAAGTAAGCGGAATACCTATGAAGTGCTACGTGATGGCGAAAAGCACACCATCCACCAGACTCTCGTTCCACCCTTGGTCCCAACAGTCTCCCTGCGGTGGTGCTGGTGCTGGTGCTCCATTTTGAATGGCGTGGAAAGGGTCTTCCTTCGCGCGGGCGCGGCCCGTGTCCAAAGAAAATCCGCAGTGAGCAAAAACAAAACATGGGGAAAACGGGCGGAGAAGGATGCCAGACGCCTAGGGTTCAACATCTCACCTTCGGATCGAAACCAACTCGACCGAATTGAATCCCACCACGCCAACGCTTTTCGCAAAGATATCCAAGCACCTTACTAGAGGGTTGCCGGAAGAAGAAGGGTGGAAGGGGAACGAGAGAGGTTTTTTTTATTAAAAAAAAACAAAAAACAAAAAAACAAGAGGGCGAGCTGGTAGCTGCACTGGCACCCCTCGGGGGTCTAGGCCAAGCGTTACGTTATCGTACCTTTCCTCTAGCCCTCCACACTTTCCCTTCGGCTCTCTTCCGCTGGCCATGTCATTGGACGGTTGGGCCGGTTCGCCGTGTCCGAGCGGGCGCTTTAGGCAAGTTGCTTCTCACCTTTTGGGCCACGGCCAACGGAGGGAATCGGGGGAACG
Source organism: Colletotrichum sublineola (assembly GCA_020631755.1). Classification (NCBI taxonomy): domain Eukaryota; kingdom Fungi; phylum Ascomycota; class Sordariomycetes; order Glomerellales; family Glomerellaceae; genus Colletotrichum; species Colletotrichum sublineola. The sequence continues at coordinate 1,710,228 of JAHSQG010000005.1, read as the reverse complement.
GACGGCAAGGCGAAGTGGTCGTGGCACCCTTGGGGATACAGAAGAGGGAGAAGCTGTCATGTCCAGCATGGCGAGATGATCCAATATCAACTGCACATCCCGCCCGCCCGCTCGCCCGCCCGCCCGCTTGTTCCTCCACCTACATTCACTTTTACTATCCGGAATCTTTTGCCTTCCAAGACTGTTTCTCTTCCCCTCTCGCTTCCGTGCCTGTTTGCCAGTGTAGATGTATGTAGTGTATGTTGTGCGTGCGTGCGTGGAACATTACAGCTTACAGGTCTGGTCTTACTGACACCAGGGAGGAACGTCTGTGTCTATCCCTCTGGGGTTGCCCTCCAAAGACATTCCAGACTGATCCAGCTCCATACCTCCTCCCACACTCGCCCATACCTACCTATCTACACACGCGGTTTTTTGCTCTCGCCTCCTTCTTGTGTTGACAAGACAGCAAAAAGCGTCCTTTTCGGTTTCCGCCCTTTCCTCCGAGCAGCTCCCAATTTTCCATTCACCTCACACCATGTCGAGGGCTGGAGCCAGTTAATCGTCCGCGTCTCTCTCTTTCCAAAGCGGCGCCGTCCTTTTCTTCAATATTAGCAAACGAGACTTGCTTTCTTTAAATCAACCCTTCGTCATAACTCCATTTTGAAACCGTTGCAACGATAGTTGAACCCAAGATGCTTCAATTGTCGACGCTACCGAGCCGGGCCGGCTACAGCCCCCTCGTGCCCTCTCCTCTTAACCCGCGAGTCCACGCCATAGCGCCGCAGCGGTGCCAGAGAATGCGGGAAAAGAGACGCCAGCAGAACCGCGGGGACGTGAGCCCAACCCAAAGGCTGCTCCGTCACAAGGCTGCCATGGCCTGGAAGTCAGAGGCCCTGACGCGCGAGAGCACAATCTATACCCGCGAAGAAATCCTCGACATCATTGCCGAGTGCGACGGTCAAGACGCTGCGGCAAGGGGGAACGCCCCCCTCATCACTACCACCGCCTCCGATGACGACAACAACAACAAAAACAAGCGGACAGAGAAGCAGCATCCCCAGGTACACATCCGCGCGGCACACTGGAAGGAGCACAACGGCGAGGAGTATGACTTCTTCTGCGAGGCCGATGAGTTCGACGCCGGCGATCCAGACGAGAGCTCACGCCAGTGGTCCTCGTTCGTTCCCAGGCTGCACAGCCCATTCTCTAAAGATACGGCACGCCGTGTTGTGCTGGCATTCGGCCTCATGTGTATCTGCGGGTGTCTGCCAGTGCTTCGAGCCAACGGCTTCCACATCTACCCGGCCACCGAGACGCCATAGAGGTACCCGCAAAACTTCACCTCTGTCTCTCCCCCCTTTCTCTACCAATACTCGAACAAAACCACGATTTAGCCATTCATTAATCGGAGTGGGGAAGTTTTCTAGCAGTGGCTCCTCCCCAAAAAAGAGCAAAAGGAGAGGAATCTATTCGGAGTGGCGCTCGATCGTCGCCCATATAATCATGTCGAACAAGCTCTCATTTGTGGAGCAAATATTACACACCGTCTTAGCGGTTCGGGGACGCTTCGGCGAAGCGAGACTATTTTTTCTCATCGTCGGACGAGGCAGCGAGTTTTCCTTTGTCTTTTAGGGGTTCGGCGTTGACTTGCTTGGTGGTCTCCTCCGCGGCATCGTCCGGAGCTTCTTCTTGTTTGGCCTGCTTGACATGGTTCACCTGCCAAATAGCCCGTTCTATCTCGACGGATAACTCGGGCACGTCGAGCACTTTGGCGATACGTTGGCCATTTGCTTGCGACAGCAGTATCATCTCGTCCTTTGAGTTTCCCGTCTTGCCCTGCGGGGATTCGCCTTGTCTCAGGGCTGGTTTCGACGGCGTTTGGGTCTTGTCTTCTGAGATCAACGGCGTATAGATGTCGTTCAGTAGCTTCGACGGGGACAGGGCCAGGAGTTTGTTATCAACGAGGAATCGGAGGTGCTTGCCTCCCTCAAGAGCGCGCCAATGCGACCAGGCTCTATAAACCAGGTAGAAGAAAGGCAGATTAGGGATCCTGGCGGATCGTAATGTCAGAAAAAGTCTCTTTTAATTATAAAAAAAGGGTTCATCACTTACACTGGTACGAGCGCGAAGGGCGCCGATATGGGCATGCCAATCAAGCACCATATAAGCTTCCTCTTATGCAGCGCGTCCCGTTCTGTCGCTAGTGTTCTGACGACCTGCTCCGCCTTCCCTGTGGGGATAACCTTATCCGGGAAGACCAGCTCAATCTTCTCGTTGCCCTTGAGCTCGTCGTCCTTGCGACGCGCCGAGATGGGCGGGACCGACTTCAGGCCCCATTCCTCGTAGGGGATTCGGCGGAGAGCGTAGTTGCCGTAGTTGACGACCTTCTTCTGCCAGCCGCTTTCCCTGGCCTCCCAGCCGGCCCACAGCTTTGCGGCCTTCTTGGCAACCTTATCCGCCAGGCCTTGCTGACTGTTTGTCGCGACGTGAAGGCGCTGCGAGTAGAGCAGAGTCCGACTCGCGGTGAGCGGGAGTAGGTAGAGGCGCATGGTGGAAACCAAGCCACAGACCGAGTGATGATGCGATGGCGAGAAAAGAAAGACAGAGAGGAGCGGTCGTTGCCGTTGGCAGCGTCCGGTTCGGTCGGTTGATAGAGGAGATGCGACGGTGAGCCCCGCGGGAATTGCGATAACGCAGTGGGGGAGGCACAGAGGGTGGGGGAGTGTGCGCTTGGCTCAATGTCAAAATAATTCAACTCGTTGTGACTTGCATGCCGGTATTTTATGTATACCTGGTCGACCGAGGGAGAGGGGGGAGGGGCGAAAAGCCGTAGAAAACGACACGATGCTGGGCGGCGGCCTCTTGGTCCTTGTCCTTCGGCAGAGGCAATTTTGACGTGTGTCGTGGAGTCTACGTTTGGAAGCTCTGAGCCTCCCGGCCCCTTTGAGCGATTGAGGCTAGCACGCCAAACCCCCTGTCGTCCATCTTAGCTTCTGGGTCAAGCTTCCTGGATTGAGCCTGGACCACAAGCAGTGACGCAGGCGAGCGTCATAGGCTGTTGCCGCGTTTTAAGTGGTGCGCTGGGTTCGCGATCCATTGTTAGGGCGATACCTGGAGGGATCCCCCCAGAGCTTAAGAATAGTCACATTGCCGCCAGTTAGGGGCCCCCAGTCAGGCAGCGCAATAGGGGAAGAAACGGCGAGCCAGGGGCCCCCTAGCGGCCCCAAATCGTGGGATCGGGTCCACAGGACTGTGTGCTTCTCTACCTCGTCTGGTGTTTTTTTTTTTTTCCTTTCCTTCTTCGACGGGTCCCAATCTGCGCTTGCGCAAATTGGCCCTCGAAACTCGCTAAAACCCCACCCAGCTCAAGGTGCTGAACCATGAAATGTCGGCTGACGGGTACGTACATACATTTCCTCCCTTGCAGGTATCAGGTATCAGCCTGATGTCTGGTGTATCCCTCAATGGCCCACAGATTGCTCCAGTGCTACCGCATTCTGCCTGTCGCCCAGGCACGCTCCTTGGATACCCTTCTTCCCTCCCGTTCCGCAGCCCTCCCTCCGCTAAGTCTTTATTTTTGCCATCTGCCTGTCTGCGTTGCGCTGCGACGGGTGCTGCAGTCTTGCTGCAAGGTTTCCCGGTTTGCTGGAACGCCCGGGCGAAAGGTGCCGTCACCGATTCAACAGTGGGACAGCTGGAGTATCGTGCCGTATCGATCGTCTGCTCTGTCTGTCTGTCTCTCTCTCTCTCTCTTTCTCTATTCTTCGCGGTGTCTGTCTTTTCAGAGCAGCTGGACGGCGCCAACGACGTTGACACGACGGAGCCAAGGAATAGACCACCAGCCAGCAGCGCTAGCTCAGTCCATCTCCTCGACACACACGCACACACAGCCGCCGCCTCTCTGCCGCCGTTGGAGAACGCAGGGCACCCAACGGTTGCTGACCATCTCCCGTCACGCGCGCCCACCTCTGGCCCTTTCATCTTTCCTTCGCCTCGTCTTACTTTTGCAGTTCTCCCTTGCTTTTCAGACCAAAACTCGGCCTTCTTTCGCTTCTCTCGCTCCTTCGTCGTCGCCCTTTCCTTTAATCCCCTTACCAGTGTACCGCCTTCGACCATACATACGTGCACAGTACCAAATCACCACACGCGCTAGTATCGATAGCACATATATCCTGTAGCTTCGGCCGAAAGGCGGAGTGCATATTAATATGCGAGCCTTCTCCTGCGCCATTGAGAAAGCGTTGAACCTACGACGCCCTCGGCCATTGTCCGCATCGACATAGCCCGCATCTTTTTGCTTCAACCGCGGCCGCGACCGCGATGAGCACATCTAGCCATCCGCCCGGCAGTTCTGGCTCACGGGATTTCAGAGCATCGGTTGGCACAAGTAATACCGCCATCGAAACAGGTGCCCCGCGACTTAGAGGGCCACGATCGCTTCCTCGTAAGAATGAATCCTGGCCCACGCGCATCACAACCGTCACGACCAAAGGGGTCCACCACTGACTATTTGAACGTGATATAGCCTGGATCGACTCGTACGAAACTCGATATGGAGCACCAACAGAAGATCAGCTCCAGCTACTATCGCCCCTACCTCGAGCCGTCCCACCTCAGCACAATCACTCTCCCAACGATCCCAACCGCCGCGTATCGAAAGACGGTTATGTCGACTGGATTGGTGACCCTGTTCTAGAAAAGGCCCGCCCGAGAACTAAGGCCAAGCTTACAGACGTCTTCCGAGGAAAGGGCGCATTGCACGGCAGGAAATGGGACCATTTGCGAACCGCTGAACCCGTCATCGTCTCGGCACACAGGCCCGCGACCCAAGGCCCACCAACCGCATGGAGGGACTTTCTCGTGTCGTCGGCCTACGGGCATATGGAAGGCGAAGAGTCGGAGGTTGTAGACGTAGAGGTGCTGGATAAGTTGCAGCCCGGCTTTAACAAACGGCACGACGAAACCGTTCATCGGGATCTGGAAAAGGCATCGTCGAAGCAGAAGCCCTCGAAGACCATGTGGCAGAGGATATGGACTCTCATTTTGCGACATTACCTTGTACCCCTGGTCTTCCGCCTTACTGTTATGCTTACTTCCATCATAGCACTGGCTATTGCGGCGCGCGTCTACCGGCATGAGGATGACAAGAGCAACACCAGCCCAGAACGCGCACAAAGCATAGTCGCCATCGCCGTCGACACAGTCGCATTGCCATACATAGGCTACATGCTGTGGGACGAGTACACGGGCAAGCCGTTGGGCCTCCGACCCGCCGTCCAGAAGCTTGCCCTCATTCTGCTGGACCTCTTCTTCATCATTTTCAAATCAGCCAGCACGTCCCTGGCATTCGAATCCCTTGTCTTCCACAACGTCGAGGCAGGGCAAGTTAGGCAACTCAGCCAGGCGTTGGCATCTTTTATGCTGGCCGGTCTGCTGGCGTGGACCATGAACTTCATGGTCAACATTTTCCGCACGGTCCAGCGACTTGGAGGCGGGGAGGATGAGAGCTCTCACGATCACATGTAGTTTGGCTGTCCCGTCTCAGTCTTGTTTGTTGGTTATACCCGGTGTGTATTAAAAGCCTGTACTATAGCTGGAGCGTGGGTCGGTCGTTGCGGTTGTTTCCTTAGTTCATCATAAACATTTTCTGGCTGTGTAGTCAATTCTTGCTACTCCCAGTTGCACAGCCTCTGCTTGTGATTTTAGTCCTTTGGACCAGTCGCTTCATGCACTTTGTATGAAAACTGGTTGACGAATGTTTCTCGTTTGGCAGCCTCTCATGGCAGAACCCTTTCCCCCAGGTATGTATATACATATAAGTATAAACAAATATAGCCTTACTCTTGATATCAAAGAGTCTGGGATATCCCAGATGACATTGGCTCCTGTTTGAAACCTGCGAGAGCGGCATTGACCGAAGCCCCAGAAGGCAAGGACAACGTTGCGAGGGAATGGGAGGGAAAGGACATTGGCCTACTCTGGAGGGGTCTGGGTGAGAAAATAAGTGACAGTTAGAAAGTACCTTTGTAGATATCCAGTATTATTATATCTGTATAACGCACGAAAATGAAGAATGCCCTTGTCATTTTTTGTTTATCAGAGGAAATAACAGCCAGGATGAGTACCTTTTTCATCGATAGGACGCAGCATCAATAAATACAGGCTTCTGGTTATTGTACTTCATTGAGTGTGCAAAGAGAAACAGGGTCATACATGAGTGACCAAAGAGAAAGCAAAGAGAGGAACAGGTATATAAAACCAGGTAGACTAGGTAGTGTAAGGCTGATTAACCCCATCACCGACCTTGTTCACCCCGGGCCCAAGCAGCAATTAGCACGCCTTTCCTTTTGCAGATTGCCAAAAACGAAAGTGGAGGGCGGTGGAAGACGGCAGTTCCTTGAGCTAGACGCTTCCAGGCGCCTTCTCCACTTTCTTCCCTCCGGCAGCCAGTCTGTCCCGGTCCCAGGCCATCCCCCCCCCAGCCGTGTGTGTGGTTCAGACACCACCACTGACCACGGAGAGGCTCCACCACCACTCACGCTGTGACTGAGTTCCAGGTTGGGTCTCGCTGCCGAGTGTGGGCCGGGCTGGCCTTCTTCAGACCTCCCTCCACCACCGGACGCCTCCATACGCAACTCACACTCCCTCACCCAGCAAGCGAACCCCATCCCATTACGGATACCCAAGCAATCTTTATAACCTGCTCGTCGTGTCTGCCTGATCGCATCCTCGGCTTGGCTCTGCGTTTGGGATAGAAACCGTCCTCTTTCTGGCTTTCTCTTCCACGGCGCCATTTGACGATTCTTTTCGCCTTCTGCTCTGACTCAGACAAAGGCCGCCCGCCGCGTTCCTTCCCTTCCATCAGTTGTGAGGTTCCCTCCCCTGTCAGGCAGCCTCTCTCTCCTTCCAACCCTTGCGACCACGACCTCGCCTTTCCACCTTCGTACTTCGACGTCGATTTCTGGAGGCGTCGAGGTCTGTGCCGCGAACACATACATCCCTTCTCTCCCCCAACCCATATGGACTCTTTATCCTTCCGGTCATAAGCAGAGCAGGGCCGAAGCCACATATACTCATCATCTCTTCCCCCATTTGCAGACAACTCTTCTGAACTCATCTTTTGCAGCAGGTTCTCCCCGCTTCCCCCCCCGAACCAATACCCCATCGCCCCCCCCCCCACCACCACGGCCACGACGGCCTCACCAATTTCCTCTGCCGACCGCGCACTCGACTCGAGATCCTCGGATCATGTCAGCTGCCAAGATGGCGCCCGCTACCCAAATGCCTCCGGTTCCTAACCGGGAGGACATTGGGGCTACGTGAGTGGACCTGCCTCGCGACAGCACCGCCGTTGGCCGACACCCCCGCGCTGACTGAATACAGATGGAAATACCTGGAGGCTGGCATCCAGCGCATCATGCTGGATCTTGAGCGTGGTATTGACATGCAGATTGTAAGTCACGTCACCTCGCGTCACAATACCACCTCCCTATCCTGATCCGAAAAGAAGTGCTGACCGTCGCTTGCTGCAGTACATGGGAGTCTACACGTACGCTATTACCGACTGACCGCTGCCAATAATCCTTCTAACGGTATTCTAGTGCTGTCCACAACTTCTGCACCTCCCAAAAAGCCGTTGGGTTGTCAGTTCCTCAGGGAAGCATCGGAACCGGTAACCACAGAGGAGGTGAGCTGGATTACGAATCCTTTCTACCCTCATGTAGGGCCGACATACTGATCTGTTTGGTTAGCTCATCTTCTCGGAGAAGAGCTCTATAACAAGCTCATCGATTATCTCAAGTTGCACCTCGAGGGGCTTGTTCAACAGTCCAAGACGCACACCGATGAGGCGCTGTTAACCTTCTACATCAAAGAATGGAACCGATACACGATCGCCGCCAAATACATCCATCACCTCTTTCGGTATCTCAACCGTCATTGGGTTAAGCGCGAGATGGACGAGGGAAAAAAAAACATCTACGATGTGTACACTCTCCATCTTGTGCAGTGGCGCCGGGTGCTTTTCGAGCAGGTTTCCACCAAGGTAATGGAAGCCGTTTTGAAGTTGGTCGAGAAGCAGCGCAATGGCGAGACCATTGAGTACGGCCAGATCAAGCAGGTGGTTGATTCCTTCGTCTCTCTTGGTCTCGACGACGCCGACCCCACCAAGTCGACTCTCGACGTCTATCGCTTCCACTTCGAGCGCCCCTTCCTGGCTGCCACTAAGGAGTACTACCAAAACGAATCGAAGCAGTTTGTTGCCGAAAACAGCGTTGTCGAATACATGAAGAAGGCAGAGACACGGCTGGAGGAAGAGGAGGAGCGAGTGCGTATGTACCTGCACGCTGATATTATCAACCCGTTGCGGAAGACGTGCAACCAGGCCCTCATTGCCGACCATTCGACGTTGCTCAGAGACGAGTTCCAAGTGCTCCTGGACAACGATAGAGAAGAAGATATGGCCAGGATGTACAAGCTGCTCTCGCGAATCCCTGAAGGCCTGGATCCTCTGAGGCAGCGCTTCGAGACCCATGTCCGCAAGGCGGGCTTGAGCGCCGTGGAGAAGGTAGCATCTGACGCCGAGAAGCTGGAGCCCAAGGTCTACGTCGATGCGCTACTGGAAATCCACTCCCAATACTCGGGCCTGGTGACACGTGCGTTCGATGGCGAGGCCGAGTTCACCCGATCATTGGACAACGCCTGCCGAGAGTTCATCAACAGGAACGAGGTCTGCAAATCAGGATCCAACAAGTCGCCCGAGCTTCTGGCCAAATACACCGACGTACTACTGAGGAAGAGCGGCAGCGGCATTGAGGAGGGCGAGTTGGAGAACACCTTGACGCAGATCATGACCGTCTTCAAGTACATCGAGGACAAGGACGTCTTTCAGAAGTTCTATTCCCGCATGCTTGCCCGTCGTCTGGTGCACAGTAACTCTTCCTCGGACGACGCGGAGACTAGCATGATTAGCAAGCTCAAGGAGGCGTGTGGTTTCGAGTACACAAACAAGCTCCAGAGAATGTTCCAGGACATGCAAACCTCCAAGGATCTCAACGTCAGTTTCAAGGAGCATGTTGCCGGTCTTGGTATCAACAAGAACGCTCTCGACTCCCAGTACTCTATCCTCGGTACCGGTTTCTGGCCCCTGACTGCGCCGAACACCAGCTTCACCCCTCCGACCGAAATCAATGAAGACTGCGAACGCTTCACTCGGTTTTACAAGAACAGGCACGAAGGCCGCAAGCTGACATGGTTGTGGCAACTGTGTAAGGGTGAGGTCAAGGCGGGATACTGCAAGAACAGCAAGACGCCCTATACATTCCAGGTATCTGCCTATCAAATGGCCATTCTCCTCATGTTCAACGACAAGGATAAGCACAGCTATGAGGACATCGCGGGCGTGACCTTACTGAGCTCGGAGGTTCTGGACCAGGCGTTGGCCATCTTGCTCAAGGCCAAGGTTCTCATCATGTCGCCCGATGGTAAGCCCGGGCCTGGCAAGAGCTTCCAACTCAACTACGATTTCAAGAGCAAGAAGATCAGAGTCAACCTAAACATTGGTGGCGCTAAAGAGGCGAAGCAGGAAGAGGTGGAGACCAACAAGACGATCGAGGAAGACCGCAAGCTCCTGCTGCAGGCATGTCATTCCGTACCCTTCATATCGTCACGCTGTGCTAACAAGCCAATAGTCTGCCATTGTGCGTATCATGAAAGCGAGAAAGAAGATGAAGCACACGCAGCTCGTCAGCGAGACGATCAACCAGATCCGGTCGCGCTTTGTGCCAAAGGTTTCGGATATCAAGAAGTGCATAGAGATTCTCCTCGACAAGGAGTACTTGGAGAGACTCGAGGACGACGAGCTTGGTTACCTGGCGTAATTGGAAGGGAGCTTTCCTCTCGAGAGAAGGAAAATAAATACCCTCTTGCCTTTCTCGAGTGCTCATGTATTACAACACCCTCAAAACTGCATAAACAACCCCCAATCTTACCAGGCATTGATTTGACTTACACGGGCACACATAAGGCGTGTGCAGGTTCTTCAACAACAGGACGGAGGAACGTTGATGAAACGGGGGGTTTTTTTTTTCTTTTTCTTTGGGACCGGGGAGGCTGGCAGGCGGACGGGTTAGAACGCTGCATGCGGATTTATCTTGATTGTTCAAAAAGACGTGCTTACACATTTTCTTGTCGTAGCAGCCGAGCGGTCTTGGGCATTTCTGAACCAGCCCATCATGTACGAAGTATGCCTGCCGTGAGACCCGTGCCCGTTGCTTTTTCTTTACGGCCTATATCGTGTGCTTATAGAAGGGGAACTCAAATGTCATGTATTTCAGATCTTTGAGGTCAGATCGTAGGCTCATATTTTTGACGCATGTCTGGTTGAGCAGGGCTGGATGCTGGTTAGCACCGATAACAGTCAGTCTACATGCCCTGCAATCGAGCGTTTCCCTCCAGCCCCCTTTTTTCGTGCCCTACGAGAAGCCACCAAAGGATTTGGAGAGCAATCAGACAGACCACCAATTCCAGCACGCTTGATCCTAGATGCCGTTGTCAATTTCGTTAACCGGACCGCCGGATGTTTTGAGCCGAGACTGTGGACTGGAGTGGTGATCCTATATGCTAGACTTAGGACATAGCAGCTGCTCACTTATCTGGTTGGCTCACGATAAAGTGGATAGATGGATAAAGTTCCATGAGAGCAGCTAAATGCGCAAAGTCCGTACTCATCCTGGTGTTGCTAGACTTGGTGGACTCGACGTGATGGAGCTCGCCTTCAACAGAACATAGCAAAATAGCGAAGGGACAAACACCATCCATGCACATGACATTAGGCGTAGGCCTCGCCAAAACAGGCAGGCGTGCGTATAGCTTCTCTTCAACTACAAGCGGCGGGAATAAGCGGCGAGACGGTAGCGATGGTCGAGATGAATCCAGACTTTAGCCAAGGGCCGTCCCCGGTGACTTCGAAGAGGACTAGAGGAGGAAGACCAACGTGTGACCGTCATGTGTGATCCTTCAACATGTATGTCTCACCAAATTCGTGCCTAAGACAGTACAAGTTATTACTCCACATCTCCCGGCAGCATACAATGGCCATCTCATCTTTATCCTGGCCCATGATGTATGGCCCGCCTCTGGTATAAGGGTTAAACATCCACCACCTCCGTCTTAGCATCACTGCGGACTCTCTCGCCGTTATATGTCAAGACGATCTGCGACTTCCTGTTTCCAGCGTCGGCATGGAGAATGGTAACCCCCATTCCCCTCAGCCCCTCCTCTTCCGCCCGCTGGTTCCAGAGCATCTGCCGTACAGCCCCGTCACTGGAACACGAGACAAAGCCCATCGGCCAACGGCTCCGGCCTAAAGCCTCTCGGACACCCTTGCTCGCCGTCTTCTCGCTGACTAGGAGCGCAACGACGCCGCTACCGCGCCAGCCGACGGGAGCGCCGATAAAGGAGCCCTCCAGCTCCCGGACTAGCGAAGGACCTGCACGCTGGGAGCCTCCTTTGCATTGTAGAATGACCTTTATAGGTTGGTTCTGAGAGGGGACGTTCCATGTCCCGAGGAGGTCAATGCCATTGTCTGAGGCTCCGCCTACGCGGACGGCCTGGATGCCGTATTGCGAGAGGGTTGAAGATACTATGTACTCATAGCGGGTTCCGACGTAGACTGTTGATGCAACGTCGAGACTCGTGCGTTCCGCATACGCGAGAAACGATGCGAGATCGCGGTGGTGTGTTGTTGGAGGGTTAGGGTAGAGTAGTTCGGGTAGCACTTTTTTGCCCTGTCTTAGTGATGGCCATGTTGAAATAAATGTTGAGTGAAGCAAGGGGACGACGAGGTATGATGGTCGGGGCTGTTGCCGGAGTAATAAGCGTCGTATAGCATGCATACTCTGGGAAGGCAAAGGTGCAAGTTGTTAAGAGTAACAGTCAGTCGGTAGTACCTATGTCTTTGCGTACCTACCTTGGTACCTAATGAGCATTGTAACATGAGTTGAAGTTGAGATTGGCAGGTAAGGGTACGTACTGGGTCCGGCAGACACTGCGTGGAAGCTGGCCAGTGCGCTGCAGCAAGTACCCTGGCGGCTTGAGGCAGATCGCTGGACCAGAACCTGGGTGCCTGGCTAGCATTTAGCCCCGCGAAACCATCGCCGCCACCCGTCATCGCAGCCTTGTCTGTCACCTCATACTCGTACGAACATATATCAACGGGGAACACTAGAACAGCGCCGCAATGGGTGACAGACTCACCCAATTGCAGGATGCTGTGGATCAGGTGCGATTATACACTCTCCCTTTCTCGCGTCTGCAATAGTTCACACCCGTCTCTAGCTCGCCCAGCAATTCGTTGCAAGCTTCCACTTCGTACACCGACGTCACGATCTTGAGCTCCTAGGACCAAATGATAAAATCAGAGAGGTCAAACAAGACCCCGAACAAAAGGAGGGTACGCACACAGCGCCCTCTAGATCTCGAGACCCTTCACATTCTTTTGTGCAAGTCGCTGACGTTCCGTACCGCAGTCGACCCCCTCCCGCCTGACGAGTTTAAGGATGGCCTGGCCGAGTTGGCGCGCGACCTTATCATCAAAGAGCAGCAGATCGAAGTCCTCATATCGACTCTGCCGGGATTGGACAGCAGCGAGGACGACCAGGAGCGTTACATCCAGGAGCTAGAGGACGAGCTGAAAGTTGCTGAGGCACAGAGACAGGACGCGATCAAGGAGAAGGACCAGATCCTGACGAAGCTCGACGAGGTAATCAGAAGCATTCGGAGGCCGTGAATTCAGCGGTACTGTGGGCACAGGAGTTTTGGGCGTTGAAAGGGCCAATAAACCCGGGGAGATATGTTTACGGATATCTATAGTTTCAGCGATACACGGCCGGGAAGAACGATAACTATAAGGATACAAAACACAACGAGTCTAATCCAGCTCTATGCTCCCTCTACAATTGGTGTCTCTATGCTCGATGCCACCTGATCGTGTCCATCCATGGTCGTTCAATCGTTGTCTCCAGTAGTTGCACGAGTCTAAGCGGTCTTGGACTTGAAAAACTGAGGGAAAACGTCTCGGAGTTCTTTCAGGTGCCGGATCTGATGCGCGGATGCCGGCGTTTTAGGCAGAGGCAGGTCCTCCTCTACCAGGTGTGCCACGTTCCAGCCATAGCTCTGGGCTTTCTGACAGTTCAGATACGAATCATCTAACACGAGTCAGAGAAAAGCTCTTCAAAGAAGGGTCGTCGTTGCAACATACCAACGAAGTAGCAATCCTCCATCTTGTGGACACCCGCTTCCCGCATAGCTCTCAGATACATCTCTTTGGCAGGTTTGCAGACCAGCGGCTGCTGTCCGTAGTCGCAAAATGTCAGGCCGTCGAAGAGGTCCTCGATGCCCAACAGCTTCACAACACGCTTGGCGTGGTTGACATAGGCATTGGTCAGTAGCCACATTGTGCACTTACTCTTATCGACATCCTCGAGAAGTTGACGCAGTTCAGGATTGGGCTTTAGGATGTCCTCGAGGGGTAGCGCGTCGTCGACCTTAGAGTTGTACTCCAGAGGGTCGATCTGGTGATGTCGCACGAGACCCTCAATGGCGAGGCCATAGTTGGTATAGTACTCCTTATGCAGCTTCACTGCGTCTTCCCAGGAGAGGGAAAGGTGCTTTGCAAAGTACTCGTCGATGAGTTGTGCCATGTGATCTTGGACCCTTGAGCCTGGCCCAGTTTAGCTTCTATACGCTTGGGGTTCTAGTCTTTCAAAACTCACTTCTGGGGTACAGGCAATTATCGATGTCACTACAAGTACATAAGCTCTTTAATCGTCAAAATGATTGGTGTGTGGTAACCAACATACAAGAAAAGCACTGGCTTGGGGTTTTGCACCCCGTTCTCCTGGGGCTTGCAGGGATCCATAGGTGATGTTGAGGAATAAAAGTAACTTGGTCGGGTGCGGAAGGAAGGATGTAACAACGAAACAGGCCTGAGAGGCTCAGTTGTGCGTAGTGAAGTAAATGGTTTGGTGGTATATGAACGAAAAGACCTGAGAGGTCGGATGGTAGAAGAGAAGCTTCTGGATACGCAAGGTGGGAGTCTGGCCGGCATGAAGCGAGCGAAACCAGTTGGGTGGGAATTCAAGGACACTCTTAATGCTCCAGTGTCTACAACTCAGGAGAGAGAAGACCTTGCTGCCAGCTTAGAAATGCAGTTGAGACTTTGCGAAGTGATTGAGAGGCTTTGCACAATAGTTTTGGCGAGTACATCTCGGTTGACTCACGCCGACAAGATGAAATTGCACGTTGCTCTTTGAGGCAATTAGAGAGGAAGCTACAGGGAGCTGCTGCTGCCAGAGGGAGGGGACATTGGGGCCAATAAGACAGGACAGCAGTGACTGAGACGGACAAAAATACACTCCAATCTCAGTGCACGGTCCTCATGCTACGTAATTGCATCCCAAGCCCCCTTTGAGGCATACCGCTGTAAGAAAAAAATGGTAAACCAGTCAATCATACACCTATATAATTTCGTTGTCTGTTTTCTCCATCGCTTTCACCTACACACCTACATTTTCTTCGTCTTCCACCGCACTGCAGGACTAGCTCCCCCTCCAAAGGATTGCTACACTGCTTGTTAATCTAACAGTGTGGGCTTTCACGATATTTGGTATTGGCGGGTTTTCTGCTTGTATTCTCCTTTTCTTTTGCGCGCTCTTGGTTGGTTGCCGGTCTCTGTCGCAGAGGATTTTGGCGCAGATTGCTCATCACCATGGCTCAAGGCCAGCTTGCATCACTGCCATCAATGGCAAATGGGATGTTACTGGGTCTATCCAAGGATGAACTTCACCAAATTCAGCAGTACGAGAAAATTGTGCATTTTCGCGACGCAATCCTTGCTGGGTCGCATCCCAAGATCAAAGTGCCAAAACAGTCGGCGCCCCAAGCATCTGCCACTGCAGTAGCAACCCCTTCAAATGCTTCTGTTCCAGCAAAGGGAACGACAGAGAGCACAACGCAGGAATATCAAGCTGGGAATGTCCAGTCGGTTGTGCCCAAAACGCAACAACACGCGTCTCTCCCTGGCCTAGGAAACCCGCCCCCCGCTAACGCGAACTTGCCTGCAAGACCGTTCGTCAGTGCTGGCAACACGGAGATCAATCCCATCTTCCTCCAGAAATCTGATGATTTGATCAAGGCCGAGATTCAGCTCCAGAGGCAGCGCCTTGAGCGGGCGCTACGTGATGAGGTTGATCAACGTCGGGCCTCTATGAAGGCCTCGGCGCAATCAGAGCCACTTGCCGACTTTGACCTCTCCGACGTCTTGTCCAAGGCTCTGACTCTGGTCCAGGCTACTGCTTCTTCGTCTGCCAATACTCTGGCTGCTGCTAATACTTCAGCTGCAAGTGACTCGTTTGATGAGAACTCTTACTACTCCTCCCAACACAACTCGCCCGATTCCTCGCTTCGCAGTTCGCGCCCAGGTAACGAAACCGATGCTCTTGCCCAGGCATACAAGTCATCCGCTGCCGATCAGCCACTCGAAGACAATACACAAGTACAAGCAAATCAAGGGGCTCAAGTTGACCTGCCTTCTGAGCTATCCCATGCGTCTGCTACTCATCAGCCACAGGGCCAAGCCTTGAACTCTACCCCATCCCAGACACGACCGATTCCAGGCAGAGCCGACGCCGGGCATGGATACTCTCGATACCCGTCAGTAGGAACGACGCAGAGAACGGAGGGAGGTGAAAACACCGGAGCGTCTACATCAGGAGGTGGGAGTGGAGATACCAGTCGATCTGAGGAGTCAGGCGTTATGGATCTTGATGACAGTGCTGATAGATCTGTTCCCGCAGCAGGTCAACAGCAACTTAGGGAGTCGATGCTTACCCGCCAACCCTCTCCTCTAATCCAAGTTCGCGCCCCGAACATATCTCCATTGGCCCCCCAGCCTTCCCATGTCGGGCTTCTAGCAAGGGCCAGAGCTACATGTGGAATCGATGCCCAGGATATAAATATCCCTCAGGGAACCACCGCTCAAGTCGCAGCACTGCGCAATGAACCCAATGTTATTTCTAGCCCAGATAGCTCGCCACAAGGGGGGCGGAATGGTGAAAAACGGAAGGGCAAGAAAAAGAAGAATAACGCCAACAACAATGCGAGCAACAAAAGGTCAGCGAGGCAAGCGCCAGACGAGCCTTACATCAAGCCAGAGCCACGCTCGCCATCCCCAATGAGCGCGCCGTCTTTTGTTCGACCACAGAAGCGACTGAGAAAACAGGCCGACGAGGAGCCTCATTATTCTCCGCCCGGCCGTCAATTTTCTCGGTCCTACAGAGACGAGGGCGCCGCGCCGGTGTATGAGCCTCAAGAGTATCGCCCACGACCGGTGAGCCAAGCCGTAACGTCTGGCGACTATGGGTATGGAAGAGAATACGTGGAGGAGCCGCGCGTTCCGAATGGCGCTGAATATGTCCGACGAGTGCAGTCGCCGGGTGTCTACGCTGTTCACTCTGGTCCAAGTGAGATATACGCAACCTCTCCGGCAACCAGTGTCGACCGCTACGGTAGGGAGCCTAGGCAGTATTATCGCGATGGCTACGAAGTGATGCGTATGAGCGCTCGTCCCATGGCAGATCGGGCGAGATCTCGCTCTCCCATCATGAGAGAGAGAGCGTCCCCGCTGATGGGACCGCCTAAAGCACCGCCTACAAGAGTCGTGGTTGATCCTGCTACCGGCCGACAATATTACGAGCCGGTTAGCGTTATTCGGCACTCTGTCGCGCCGCCACCACTCCGGTCTGGCGAGCCTGAGATGATTTACGAGAGGGCACCAATCCGGGCCGAATCTAGACGACCTGGTCCCGACCCTCGTGACGACGATGTGCTCTATCAGCGAACCTCGCCGATATACGCAGCACCGCGCAGAGTCGTCACCCAGCCCGAGTATGCCATATCAGATACTCATCGAGTGTATAGGCATCGGGAATACTCGGCCAGATCAATGGCGCCCCCAGGCGAAGAATACATCCCGGCGAGAGGTGGATTGGACCAGCGAAGGATTATTGAGGAACCACCGCGAGAATATATGATGCGGGCAACAACAGCTCGACCGGCCGAAACAGTGCGGTACGAGCTCCCGCGGGAATACGGAAGAGTGCAGAGTGTGAGGCCGGAACAGCTACCCGTTCAGGACTATGCCTCAGCGCCGGTGCATCCCGAAGCCCTTCGGGAGGTTATTCAGCCCGGTCCTCGGTCTTACAGCGTTAGACCATCGGAGCCTCAGGTGATACGTCGGGAGTACAGCGTGCGACCGATGGAGCAGCAGCAATATTACGGCCAGCCACTTCCGGCTCGGGGTGAGCCGGAGGTATCCTACATCGAACGACCCAGGGTGGCCGCGCAGGAGGTCTACTATGCTGACGAGGCTCCGCGTCCGCTGTACCGTTAAACGAGAGACGGGTTGGCCCACTGTCACGGAGTAGGTTGGTATTTGAAGCAAAGTTCACACCCAGTCAGAACTCGGAATAGCGAATGCATCGGACGGAGTTTAGGGCATAGAATCTGCGAAGACTTGATTGGGTAAGGAAAAAGTTTTGTGATGGGACGGAGTTTCGGATATGAGGCGTGTTGAATCAGGAACTCTGATAAAGACTACGATGTAGCCAGACTCGACATTGCCTTTTGCAAGTTTTTCAGCGGTCAGTTAGGGGGCATTTCAGCTTAATATCATTTGTGGGAGAGTCGACCCGGTTCTGACGGACTGCTGGGCAAGGTCACGATCCAAAAGGTAGAAACATCCAAATTAATCGAGACGGTGTTGTGTTGTGTGTCGACTTGGTTCCACGCAACCTTTGTTTTTGAGAAAAAGAGAGAGAGAGAGAGAGATGTGTGTGTGTGTGTGTGTGTGAGAGAGAGAGAGAGAGAGCCGCGACGCAGGATTAAGTTCGCTCACGTTCAGGAGAAGGGAATAAAAATCCGTGCCGTCGACTTTAGAGCCCCAGACACGGACTCCAGACTCAAAGCGCGCCCACCGCCGTCCGTTCAATACGGATGTCGTGGGAGGATCTGTTGTTCGCACAGTAGTTTACTCGGTATGGCTGTCCGCCCCAAGCTTCACGGGAGAGGGGATACTCCCCCGTGAGGGGGGAGGGGGAATAAAGAAGAAAATATTAGTCGGACGGTTTTGTTGGTTCACCTCACCACAAGCGGGTAGGTGCAATGTACATCTCGCTTGTGGGAGGAGCTAGGGGGCCTGAGAGGGGGAAGGGGAAAGGCACGGCGAAGAGGGTTCTGTGACGAGGATGTTCGCTAGGTGGGTTGTTTATGAGAACTTTTTCGTGCGTTGTCGTCTTAGTAAGACAACCTTCCAAGAGAAACGGACCTACCCAGATGTATTGTTCTCATCTCACAGTAAACAAAAGTTAGTTTTATGAGCCGCCCATAAAAACCTTTTTATACTATGTACATTTATCCGTTCATGGGTAGTAGGTAGGTACTATCGGACGTGCCAAGTGTGCCGTGATCGGCGTCGGGGAGCACGCAAGGGAATGAATACCCGCTACTGCCGTACACCTTATAGAGGAATAAACCGCTACTCAAAGTGCTTCTGCTCCGGCGGGTTCGCGATGCAAAGCTAAGTGTTTCTAGCCGCATCAGAGTTGTCGGCCTTTACTAGAGCACCTGAACCGTACCTTCGGCCAACTCGTCAGACAAGGTTTGCCAGTAAGCATTACTGCTAGGGCGTACCTGGTCCAATACATATGACCCAATGCCGATTTGGTCTTGGCTTGGTCCGAGTGCCGCAGCGTGCAAGACCAGTTCGAGGTTGAAACGTTCATTCCAGGATCATCGATCTACGCCCCCAACCCACCTCTCGGGCTAGAGGAGAGAGTACAGGCTAGGTCGACATCGGCTGGCTTCACATTGCCTGTCGGCGTTGGAAGGGCACAATGCCAATTTGCATCAAGGCGATTCCGCCGACGTTAGAGTCGACATGTATCGGGTGTTTGGCATCGACGTCGGAAGCCAGCAGAAACCGCTTGACACACAGACAAGCTTGCCATTCACATTTATGATTCGATTCACCGGCGGGCCACAGCTGCAACTGGCGAGCAAAGGCGCGGCCACTTTTTCATGGTTGCAGATCAAGCAACCAGACCCGTGCTAACGCCCTGTCTTGTTTCCAGGCGCCGACTCACTCCACGGCATCTTCCTTGTCTCGGGAGAGTGTCGAGGGCGCGTACTTGTACAGTGAGACAAAACCAGGTCTTCTGTGGCCCGCGAGGAAAGCCCTAACTTACGATCTTGGTGCTATTTGGTTGGCATGTGTCAGTCGCCCATGTGCAGAGCCGTTCCGACGTACTCCGTAGTAATTATCTCATCCCTTCATTGTACCCGAGCTTTTTGGGGGTTCACCAACCAGGGCCCCAGGGATATGAGAGGGAGACGCGAATCAAGTGCCGTGCAAAATGCAGTACCGACGCGCCAAAGTAGCTCTATCAACAAGCCAGAGGACTGAAGCACACGGCAACTGCACCGACGGCTGGCCAGGCGACTGTCACGGTCCATGGATGAGCGGTGCGGTGGGATTCGGAAAGCTTTCGCTGGGGGGCTCGAGCTCATGTCCACACTTTGAAATGTAAATGCGAATTGGTCCAAGGATTCAAGGATATTGTCCAACTTCAAGGCAACAGTTGAAAGTTCAGTTGAAGCTTCAACATGTCAGGGACTGACGGTTTGGGAAATCGCGGTGACTAATCTGCACGACCGGCCGAGTCTTTTCCTTCCATATATTTTAGTTACGGCGATCATTGCATTGCTGTTTTAAAACCATGGTGGCTGATGGTGGTCCTTGTTGCTGATGCCATATCGAAAGTGGTGCGGACGACCCCAAAAGAACCGGCCAAACTGGACGGAAACAGATACAAGGTCAGCTGGTTCATATTAGTAGCTGGACAGGCTGAAATATAGGGAGGCGCAAGTTGAGGAAACGAGAAACCAGACAAATTCATTTGTTAGTCTTCCACTCAGTTTTGCGATATGTTTCACAATGAGTTGTTCGTCTAGCCCCACTGACAGCCAGAGAAAGTGATGACGACGATAGTAGCATGACGACTCAAGATACAGGGATACGTAACCAAGCGGTCCCTCTTGAGTACCATATTGACTGGGCGGGCAATAGATCAGAGCAGCAGGAGGCCCCCAAGAGCGTTTTGCCAGTGGTGATCCGGGTGGGAGCTTCCGCCGGGATTGCCACAGACAAGTCGATCAGCATCCTTTACCCATCTCACTGTTGTTTGTATCCGTTCACTTGGGGGACAAGAAAGAGGGCCACTTTTCCTTACCACTACTGTATGGCAACCGGCCCTCTTTTTTGTCCCCTGAGTGCCGTTGTTTGTAAGGAGTGATGACCTGGGCTTTCGCAAGGCGGGGGGACAAGGCAGGCGGCGGAATTGATCCATGCCGGCTGTCAGTTGCTTGCCTGGCGCTAGGAATTCAGGATCGAGTTCCTAGCGAAACGAGGGAGGGGCTCATCAGGTGTGGGCGGCAGCCGGTGCGGTGCGGTGCGGTGCGGTGCGAATAGACTGGTGAATGGTTAGTGCGTATGTACGTAAGGTGTGAGAGGACTGCCAAGTTGGTGATGGGGGTGGAGGCTTTGCTCAACCCCAACCAACCAAATGGAATCCTGGTCCGTGACCTTCTATGAGTCGGGGAGGCGAGCTGAAGTGTCTTGGAGGCAGGTGCTAACATTTGACCTTGAGGCAAGCAGCCTGAATTGAAGCTGACAGTCGACGCCTACCTAAGTAATCGTCCAATCTCGGTTGCTTTGGTTGCTGATAGGATTTGCATATCTGTCTGGGCAAGGAGGAGGAAAGGGTTGAAGTACTGGCCAAGCCTTTGAGAGAGAGCCAACCAGCATCTGATCCAAATAGTCTGGGCTCGACGATGACCTGCGTTCATTCCTGCGCGAGGTGTCTCAAGAGCCCGTCGCGAGTCGATGTGGTATGTGCTCGAGGTTCCGTCGGCTGATGCTTGGGTGTTTTGGGAAGGGTAGTAGTCGCGAGGTGTCGCTTGTGCAAAGTCCCATACAAACCGGCGCTCCGTGTACTTGGGAAGTACATTCATGGCGTGGCGGCCGGGCTTCCGAGTGCCCGCGGGCCCCGTTGTGGTTTCCTCCAGGTCAAGGTGCGGTAGGAGGCGGCAGCGACGCACACACCTGCTTGGTCCTTCCTCATTAAGCAGTAGCATGCCATAGGTGATCCTCGCATACCTACTTGGTCCTCTCCACTCGAATTATTTTGATCTCATGAGCTCGACTGTCAACATCTGTAGACAGCTAATCTTACTGCCGGGAAGAACGGAACGTGTATTACTTGCTAACTGCCCCAAGGTATTTCGCCCAACCTACACAGGTAGGTAATTAGCGGGGCTGGGTAGCGGGCTTTCAGACATTCGACACGTCTGGCTCAACGTTCCTAATTACGAGACAGAGGTTGAGCCTAAAGGGCACCTCGTTGTTTGCCGTGACATGTCTGCGATTGTTACATATGTAGCCTGGGTTCTTAGTCTCACGAACATGCAGCCATCATGGGCCAATATCCCATCAGCGTGGCGTCGAATTTGCTTCTTCCACAGCGGTCTGCGGGTTTGCTGGGCTGCTGAAGCTTCCATGTAACAATCCAAAGCCGCTTTTTCAGTTCCCTAAACCTCGGTGGCACATCCACGGTTGCAGAAGAGGCGTGCCAGAGTTGTCGTGGAGTCCTAGGAAGCGATAATATTATAGTGTGTGTAATGCTCTTTGGTAATATGGAACTGAGACGTGTAATGTTGGGCTTGGATTGGATGCAAACATTCTGGTGCGTTCTTGGTCCTTTTCTTTTCTTTTTTTTTTCTCTTTTTTTTTTACCCTTCTCACTTTCTGTTGGATTCTCAAAGGTTGGTGGAAGAAGTGGGGACGAGGCGGGACTGTATACATTACCATTTAGAAGGTATACCCACACCTGCCGCTGCATGGAAGAGTACTTGCTCCCAGTTTGACCGACCACTATTGATACAAACCCACTTAGCCCTGTGAACCCTGCTAAGGGATCACAACCTTCCCAGTCAGCGCGCCGGCGTGCTTGTCAGTCCCAGTGAACTGCGGCCGTTGAGAGAGAGAGCACCAAATCCAAGGGTGTGCGTGTATGGGTAGGGTAGATGACCCATAGATGTTTACCTTACTATGTACGGTGTAGATGGCGGAGGTAGTTGGCATACGTCAACGATGCTGGGAAGGTGGCTTCAAGCAGGAAGAAGTGCCGGGCTGAGAGAAGGTGTGCGGTCTTCGGGATACGCTGACGGGTGTCATGTTAGATCTTGGATAATAGCCGTCCATCCATCCGCTTTGTTTCTTGGGTGGTCGCATTTCACAGTCACAAGGGCTGACAGACTGTCTGCGGATTTGAATACACGCGGTCTCTGGACCCAAGGGTCTTGCTGCACCGGATCTCCTCCTAGCGAATCGATGACCGAGGTGTGAGGTGATACTGCGTATGCCCTAGACAGTGAGCTGCGTTGGTGATTTGGTGGTCTTGCTGAGGGAAGCTTTACTATGTAGGCCTAGAGAGCCTGGTCACTACCTACCTACAGTATTCAGGGCATTTGAACAGGGGGTCCAGTGCTCCAATCCAGTGTCCACTGTCCAACATCCGTGGACCCCAGACAGGGTTGGAGGAAAAGATACCTCACCCTGCCGTTATGTTAGCGCTATTGCGGATGTACCTCTGTGTGTGCCAAATATACGTACCTACAGTTAGGGACGGGGAACATCTGGTACTGGAGGAGGGGCCACACCCCATTGTAACGGAGCGGTTGGCTGACTGGCTGGTTGGCCAGTGGAGTGGAGTCGGCCTGGGACTGGGTGGGCTACCTATAGGACGGGGGACTGGGAGTGGCCGGACCATGCCATGCCATGCCTGGTCTGGCCTGGGCCTGCTTTTGTGCGGCCTTGACCACCTATGGCCATCTTTCACTGTCCACCTAGTGTCTGAATCTCCCGACTCGACTCCTCTTCTCTTGAGTTCTTCCCACACTCACACCTTCACCCAACATCTTTCACCCTCCTCTCTCTAACAATTCCCTCTCTACAGACCCTTCCTGAGTCTGAGAGAGAGCTTCAAGAAGCGACACCCTCTTCTTCCCCCCCCCCTTTTCCCCTTCCCCATTTCCTTTCCCCCTTCCCTGTCCCTTGTTACGTTTTCGAATACCCTCAATTGTTGTTCGCGGTCCATTCCTTTGGCCTTCTGCCCCCTCCTTCTCCCCCCCGCCGCCGCCGCCGCTGCTGCTGCTGCCTGTCATCTATCGTCGCCCACAATATGAACAAACTGGCAAACATGCGCCACTGGTCCGAGAGGATGAGCCCCAACTTCGGAATGGGTCGTCCCAACATGCCTATGAATCCCATGAACCCGAGGAGAGATACAGCTCCCCAGCAGGCTGCTTCGATAAGCTCACCTCAGCCTCTCGATGCCCCGACGCCAATCATCCACTATTCGTTTAACGTGCCCTTCGCCTCCGACCTTGCAGGTCCCAACACCGAGGACATTCTGCATGCGACTGCCGATGCCGTTCTACGATGGACTCACCCCGAAGACGCTCCCGATGATGTCCAGGTCCACGAACTGCCCGTTCACACCCAGAATCTCGCCAATCTTCGCAAAGTCTGCAAGGACATCACCAACGGCCCCTTCCAGATCGAAGCTCATGTCATCTCGACGACACCCAAGAACGCAAAAGGGCAGCAGGTCACTACCGTATGTTTGTCGGGTACTCCGGAAATGGTCCACAAGAGCAGGGAGACGATATTGAACGACAACCAGACTGTCCTAGTAGGTTTTCAACGACAAGCAGCAGACTCTCAGGCCTTGGTTAACCTATGCGAATCTAGCGTTGTACAACTGTCGACGTGGAGGGCCATCTCGTCTGTGACTTGACTGCCGGTGCCTTGAAGCAGCAAGTGACTGATACTCTGGATTACATCTCTAAGTACTGCGGCGTCGACATTTTCCTCCTTGGCCCCAAGCTTACCCCTGTGGTTGACGGCATGACGGGTGATGCCGAGATGCGTGTGGACCAAAGATGGCGAGTGGCCATATATGGCGATATCCTCTCTGTTGAGCATGCAAAGGCCCGTGTGCTCATCCAGATTGACACTCTGGTAAGCTCAACCAATCGCCGATTGGTCCGTGTCTCACCTCGCTAACTATATAACAGCTCGGCCGAGTTGTTGATGCTACCAAGCTCGACCTGTCGATTCACCAGCTTGTGTGCGGCCGTCACCGGAAGAACATCAAGCTCATTGAGTCGTCTACCGGCACTGCTATCTACTTCCCACCACCCTTTTCCCAGATGTACAGATACTGCCCGCCCGGTGCAAGCCGCCGAGACCCTACGGACATTTTCATCACCGGAGAGAGCCCCCAGGCCATTGAACTTGCCAAGCAGAAGCTCCATGAAACTGTCTCCCGCATTCGCCTCTATATGAAGGACGTTACCATTGCGCCGGCCAAGATTGATAGCATTCTCTTGACACGTTTGGACAAGGTCCGTAAGATTCTCGAGGCGAATGGCACCTACATCCTATTCCCTCCTCTGGCAAGCCAGCGCAACATGGTTCGAGTTCAGGGAAGCGAGGGACTTCATGTGGAACGTACGGTCCGCGAGATCATGGCCTTGGTATGTTCGGCAATTGTTATCCTAAGATACACAAGTCTAACCCTCTGTCATAGGCCGGACAATTCTACAGCGCCGCTTGGTGGATTCAACAGCCCGACAACCGACAACTTCCGAATCCTGCTGACGTCAGAACCATGCTTGGTGATGTTTGTGCGAACTCGGATGCGGACCTGTCTTTCGACAAGATGAACTTCTCCATCACTGGTTCTGACGACGCTGTTAAGTCTGCTTTGATGGTCATGTCGGAGATCAAGTTCCTTGTCCAGTCCCAGTATCAAATCCGAGTCAAGATTGAGCTTGCCAACGAGCACAAGGAATTTGTGAGCGGCAAGAAGAACGGAAAGATTAACAAGATCATGGGACAAAGCAGCGTCCAGATCATATTTGATGGCTTCAATGAGTACAACTTCAACATTGACGTGATGGCAGCTGGCTACGACTCGATGAAGCAAGGCCTCACTCTTGTCGAGCAAGAGATGCCTGCTTCTATCTCGTTCCACGTTCCGGACCAGTACCACAAGCGAATCATCGGCATTGGCGGACAGCACATTCAGCGAATCATGAAGAAGCACTCAGTCTTTGTCAAGTTTTCTAACGCCATGGACCGTGGAGGTATGGGCCGCGAAGATGACGACGTCAAGGTTGACAACGTCATCTGCCGCACCCCTGCCAGAAACGCCCAGAATCTCGATGCCGTCAAGAACGAAATTCTGGAGATGGTTGACAGGGCTGTAAGTTTACCCTAGCTTTCTACCTTGGACCGCCCGGCTTACATTTTGCTCCAGGACTCCGAATACACCTCTCAGATTGTCAACGTCGATCGCCTGTATCACCGTCAGCTCCTCGCACGCCTTAATGAGATTGACGAGCTCGAGGGCAAGTACAACTGCAAGATTGTCTTCCCCAGCACCGAGCAGGCCAGCGACGAGGTTACTGTAACTGGCCCACAATGGCAGGTCCCTCATTGCGTGGATGAGTTCTTGGTACGTATTTATGATATCAAATCCGTTTTGCAGTCATTGACAGCCGACCAGGGCATGGTTCCTGACAACCACGAGTTGGTTCTCACCCGCACCCCCGAATTGATCAAGTTCCTCGAGTCGCCGAGCTTCGCTCACGACCTTGTTCCTAAGCTGAAGACCCAGTACGAGGTTGAGGTTACGGTCCATCAAGATGCCGACTCCGAGGAGGGCTTGCCCGCTATTGCCTTGCGTTGGACATTCACTCGCAACAACGCGGGCGGGCTGAGAGATGCAATCGACTTCTTGCTTGCTCAGTTTGCTACTGCCGGTGTTGAGGTGACCATCTTGAAGGGCTCCATTCCTCGACCCAAGTCCGACTCGTTCGAGGACTCGCTTCAGTATTTTGACTCGAAGCTTCTCCAGCACGCCCCAGCCACAATTGCTGCTGATTCTCCCACTAAGGCTGCCTTCGAGGGTGAGGTTGCTCGCGAGCGAAGCACCATCTTCGATCGCCTCCGTAAGCCTGGCAGTATGACCTCCATTTCGTCCTTCCTTGATCGCCGAAAGAACAGCTCCCACTCGACGACCAACGGCAACTTCTTCAAGGGATCCAGCAATGTTTCCAAGTCTTCCCTCATTTCAATCGAGTCCACCCGCAGCTTCAACGCGGATAGAAACCCCTGGAATGATAGCGGCGTTAATCTTCCAGACGACGACAACCCATGGGCCCACCACCGCCCCCTGGGGAATGGGTCTGACAAGCTGACCATTCCCCAACCTGGTGACGTTACGCCACGTCACAGCACTCGAGCGTCCGGCGATAGCGGACGCCCTTCTACGTCTCATTCTACGAATTCTGGATACCCCGGTCCCATCGGACCTTTCCGTTAGATTCCCGTCTTAGAAACTCTACGTGCAAAATACCCCGGCTGGATATACCCTGGCGTACAATACCCCCGGAACGTTGCTTCCGATGCATCGGTCGGTCGAAGTTATTGTTTTGCCTGATTTATTGTTGCCTTGCTTTCTTGCTTTTGTCTTGCTTCCATCTCTTAGTATTTCGGGTTTCGATGGGTATTTTTCGCACGATTTCACGTCCACTCTTTATACCCCCGATGTCGAAAGACGGAGGACTAAAAAGAAAAGATACCTTGTTCGCGGTTTGATTGATTGTTTTGATGCTTCTGGCGCTTCTAATGACCGCGGTCATCAGAGGACACGAAAAAAAAAGAAAAAAAAAGGTCGAGGGGCCATACGGTTTCGCCTATCGCCTCAATTTTAGCGCTTCAGTTGCTAAGTCTCGCGGCTCATAGGTTTGGTCGGCCTGTAGCTTCTCTCGTCCTACTCAGACGACTTCCCACAACGGATATACGCCGGCACAAGGAGCCGTTCTTTGAGTTAGCTGTCAACTTGGAGGAAAGGTGTCAAAAATGGATCATGCTCTTTGGTGCTAGTTTGCCCGACGAAACTGCCAGGCGGTAAATGAAAAGATTGTCATGGCTGCGGGCCAATGTGGCGCAAGATTCAGCGATTGACTGAACTACAAGCGGGAGAATAATAGCGGGACTGTATCGACATCTACACAACTTGTACGTTGGCCTTGACATGCAATGATACCCATGGTCGATCTCACAAATTCTCTCCGAAGCATGATGATTCGATGTTTGATGCCTCTCTCACGCGTGCATGTAGGCCACCTTGAGGTTATGCCTTTTTCCTGTGCAGGAATACACCCCATTCGATAGTGAACTAGTCCTGACATAACACATATTATGGCTAGCGAAATATCTCATCAAGAGCACGCCCGATTCCGGCAGAAGACGTTGCACGACTTCTTCCCAGGATGAGCGACCACAAGAGTTCGAGTCTCCTCCTGTTTTGCTTTGGGCCAGGACTTTCACTTCTATGCCATCTTGTGAGGTTGGTAGAACCGAGCAGGTGTTCGTCATATCGCAGGTTTCGACATCTGTAGCCCTTTCCCCTCTCAATAACGACGTTTCCTCTGTATATCTTTACACCGCACAAGTCGCAGCCAGTTCACCCAAATAGTTACAACGTTGTGGCACCGCCTCATCTTACAACCAGTGGAAAAGGAATGAACAACCAGGTGGATTCGTCACCCAAACACGAGACAGCTCCCTACGAGGCAACGGGGCCGACAGACACCCTTTCCTGCCGCGCTCGTGCCTCATACTGGGCGGTCTTGTGATGCTGCCGCTGAGCCTTCCTCTTCTCCGTCATGATGCTTGCGAACCGTCCCTTGGCCCCGTGCTTGATCTTGGTAATCATGTCCGTCGCTTTCCCTTTGTCGACATCATCGGCCGTTAGGGGCTCCCCCTTGGGGCGGAGCTTGTTGAGGAACTCGAGTTGACCGGGCGTGGGTGGGTCTTTCCTCCAGCGCTGGTATCGGTGGATGAAGACGTGCGGGAAGGTCTCGGAGGCGTACTTGTCGCTGCCGTGGACGGCGTCGGTGAAGGTGGTAGCTCTGAGAAGCTCGCGAGGCGTGGCATAAGGGGACTTGGCTACTCCTGTGGGTAGTGCGCGGACTTCGACTGCGAGCCAGAGGGGAGGTTTCGGTTGTTGAGCCTGGGTTTCGGTGGCGTCCGCTTCAAGCTTGGAGAGACGGATGAAGGATCCGTTCGGGGCGCATAGGACGTATTTGTCGGCGCCGACTTGTACCCAGGCGTACTGACTGATGGCCCGGATGTGTTTCTCGCCTGACGTGTCCTCGATAAGGTCGAAAACGGAGCCGTAGTCAGTGAAGGTGATCGAACACGCGGGCGCGATGGTAGGTTGAGGGCCCGGGGCGCCGGAGTAGGCGTGCTGCTGCCGGAGACGCTCCGCCTCTTTCCGATCTTTGATGTCATTCAGATCCGCCACCGATGCCTTGTCGACAAGCTCATGCGGGTCGAGGCCGAACAGTGTCGGCGTGGTGACGATGCCGGTCTCCAGACTCGATACCATGTCGATGACGTGACAATCAGATTTTCCTTTATGGAGTCTCATCCCTCTCCCAATCATCTGTATTAACAAGTTTCTGGATCGTGTCGGCCGGGCGAGGACCACGCAGTCGATGTTAGGGATATCGGTGCCCTCGGTGAAAACCCCGCAGTTGACAAGCACGGGAAAGTCTCCCTTCCGGAACGCTTCGAGTATCTCGCTTCTCTCTACTTTGGGCGTGTCACCCGTTACGAACCTGGCATCATAGCCGTGCTTCCTGAAGGTCTGCGTCAGCCCGGCGACGTGTGCAAGGTCGACACAAAACACAAGCGTCGATTTCCGGTCTGACGCCTTGGCCAGCCAGCTCCGGACGGTGATCTCATTGACCTGATCTGTGTTGACGGCACGGGACAGCTCCCCTAGCTGAAAGTCCCCGTTGACGCCGTTCCTGACCCTGGATATATCGGCCGACGAGTCTACTGTCGTGAAGACAACGTCCGAAAGCCACTTGTCGCCGATCATGTCGACGTAGTCCTTGTGGTAGACGATCTGGTCGATGGCGGCCCCCAACTTTAACCCGTCAAACCGGGAAAAGGTGGCGGACACGCCGACCAGAGCCGGGGAGTCGTCGTGCTTTGATTCGAGCCCGAAGTGGCGGAGCACACGCATGTAGCCCGGTGCAACGATATGGTGTGCCTCGTCCACGAGGATAAGCTTAAAGCGCTGCGGGTCGAACTTGCTTAAGCGGTCGCTCGACGTTATGCTTTGCAGGCTAGCAACGGTGATATCCGCGGTGCCGGAGGCGTGCGTCGAGCCCATTTCGATCTCCACAGAGCTATTCGGATAGGCGTCTGTACAATGTCGCGCTGCTTGCTCCACGAGCTCCCTTCGGTGCGCGAGGATCAGGGTCTGCGTGGCAAGGTTTTGCCCAGGTTGGATCCTCTCAATTAACTGAGTGAAGATTACCTGGGAAGGGTCAGCCTGAGAACGTTCTCCGTGGAACGAGAGAGCTTACTGTTTTGCCGCTGCCTGTGGCCAGTGATATCCCTAGTCTCTTGTTTCCATCTTTGAGAGACTGTAAAACAGTCTGAATGCACTCTTCTTGATAGTCTCTCAATTGAATCTTGGTGCTTGCGTATCGTAAAGCGGGCTGCTTTGGCAAGACCACAAACGGCCAGAATACGGGGGTCGTTGGTTTTATCGCTAAAGAAGGTCCCGAAAGCCTCTTTATTACGGACCGTATCATATTGTAATAATACTCATAACTCTCTTGTTGGTTGAAAATGAATGAGTGAGTCTAAGTCACCATGTCAAGAGCGCAGTAACACATGGATTAGGCAGATGCGCCAATCAGGGGGCTGGAATGTCCCCATAGGTGGTAGCATGCCTGTATGTGGAGGTATCCATAGCGCTACACTAACGTAGTTCCAGGCAAATACGCTCCAAATCTGATAGACCAATGCCAGGTACACTTCCAGCAACCCGTCTTTTTGTGGATTTCGAACCAGGAAATCTTCCATCTCAAGTAAGGCAGACAACAACTTTCATCTCATGACAGGACTCAATCGACCTCATGTATCCGCAAGGCAACTCTCCTTAAACACAGTACTTCAAGGCAGCCGACGTCTTGTCTGATTCGGCATCGCTCTCTTTTTATGCTGGTGTTCACATCGCACCATGTACTCTTTATACCGCCCGGACCAAATCGTCGACTTCAGAGTACCAGAAGAAGATGAGCATGGGATCGGAGGCCGAATTCTTACAAGACGAGGAGAACGTTGGGGATTACGTGGACCTTGAGCATTCACCCTCAAAACGGCAAAAGATACAGCTCCGAGAAGATGAATCTGCCTATCCTGGCACGTCATCCAGCGACGATGACCTTGGTGTTTACGAACGCCGCTCATCACACAAACGACGTGCTCTGACCGAAATCATCGAGCCAGTTCTCAAGCGACACAGGGGAGTATTCAACAGCAACTATTTGGATCTTCTCAACCGTGACATTGAAGATGTCACAAATTTCTCAGTTGATGGGGAGGAGGAAAGTCTGCTTCCATCACAAATCGGCCTGACACTCTGGACACCGTATGAGAAGAAGGTATTCTTTGAAGCATTATCAAGACTCGGAAAAGATGACGTCCGGAGAATTGCCGACCGCATACGAACCAAAAGCGAGATCGAAGTCCGCCAGTACATTGTCTTGCTTGCGGACGCCGTTAAAAGGAGAAGGCAGGAACAAGAGGGAGGCCTGAAGTCTCTAGAGCTGGCCGAACACCCCGCAGCCGTTGAGATAAGCTTGCCATGCTGCCACGCGCTCGATGAAGCGGCCGACGCGCTTTCTTTTCGCCAGGAGCGGCACGAGGAGCTCGCCGAGCAGAAGAAGTGGGGCGAGTGCTGGAACATCAATCTGGAGCTCGCAAGGCGCATCGAGGGCGACCACGGCCGGGAGAGAGACACCGCCTTTGCGAGCGACCATGGACTCAAGTTCACCGAGCTCCTCTGTGTCAAGAGCTTTGTTCGCCTCTCCGAGCGCATCTTCATGAACGCGTCCCATGCTGAGAACAATTGGCATTTCGTCAGTGAGGAGCCGCCGACGATCCGCGCAACCGCCCTGCAGGACTTCCACTCACTCTTGGTCTCTGTGACGAAGAAACTCGTGCTCACAACGCTCTTCATTGCCGAGTCCCGGATCAGGGGCAAGAGGAAGGTAGAGCCGTCCACAAGGAGCCTTGTCAGACGCAAGGATGTCGAGGCGGCGGTCGCGTCCCTGGGGATGAAGCAGAACAGCGATGAGTTCTGGGCGACGTGCGCGCGTCGGCTGCGGCTCGAAGTCTGGGATGACGAGGCCGAGGAGGATGCAGAGGAAGTAGATGAGAACGGGGGGTCAATGGCGTACGACCGTGTGGAGAAGATTCTTCGTCGTGAGTCCGATATCCCCGAGGACGGGGCAACAGAAGAACGATCATCATCGCTGGGGATCAAGTTTGGAGACCGCGAGTCGTCCAAATCCGCAGACGACGAGGCCTCGAGCGGGGAAGAATCGAGTGACGAGGCAGGCGCTGCTCCCCTAGACGACGCTGAACGTGAAATCATCGAAGAGGCCAAGGAGGTACTCGTTTATTCTGCCTATGACTTCCCCGAGACGCACCGCACGAGGGAGGCCCTGAAGAACAGGATTCGAAACGAGCGGGCACAGGAGGCTCAGGCCGACGCCGAAGATGGAAGAGCCAGCTACGAGGCCGAGTTCGAGATGTGGCGGCTTCTGCAACGACAACCCCCCGATTCTTTCGTGATGCCACAAATCCCGGAGCGGGGCTGCAAAGCTGTCGGAAATGTAGAGAATTTTTATGATACCGGACGGGAGTGGAGGGAGAGGATGACATACCATAGCGAGTGGGAGATGCTTGTAACATCACAGGTGCAGGGAAAGAAGGCCTGAAACGCAGGTTTCTTCATTGTAATTTGTTACCACTCTTGATACCCGTAAGCTTGGATTAATTCTATAATGCTCTTTGGTAAAAGCTTCCGATGCCATTTCCCACCAGCAGACTGATCAGAGGCCGAGATCTATCCAACTACAAACGTGGATCCGCCGAAGTCATTTCCTACAGGTCGCGCCTTGTGAAGGGTATCATTTTTGCTTTTGCCTTCTCCGGAGAACAACCCACTGATCTTCGGGTGCGAACGTGACCTAACGTCCTCGTCCCCTTGCCCTGCCCCGGCCTCGTCCCCGAGCACGACCGCGAGGATTCCCTCTAGTCGGCCGTGACACTGGAGTCCCACTATCCTCGGCGCTCTCTTCTTCGTCCTCTTCTTCTGCCTCCTCCTCATCTTCTTCCCCAGAGTCGCCGGAGCCGCTACCCTCCTCGTCGTTTTCCTCATCCTCGCCGTCGCCACCGTCCTCGTCCTCATCTCCCCCATCTTCCTCATGTTCCTCTCCTCCTTCATCACCATCGTCATCATCATCTTCTTCTTCCTTGCTGTCACCGTCTTCCTCGTCGTTGTCATCTTCAGAGTTTGTCGACTCAGCCTTTCCGGGTTTACCAACTTTCTTTCCCCTTTTAGGCTTTTCTGTCTTACCCGACTTTCCAGCCTTGTCAGACTTTTCAAGTTTCTCAACCTTTTCGGCCTTTTCAGCCTTGGCCTTGCCCGCAGCTCGCTTCTGACTCCTGGCCACCCTGGCAGACTTGGGCGGCGGCGACGCAGTCTCGGTTTCGCCATCTTCCGTGTCCTCAACGGTGCTGGCGCGGGTCTTTGTGACAGTGGAGGCGCGCTTCCTCCTTCTGCTGTTGCCGCCGGCGTTGCTGCCACCAGGGGATGGCGGGGGTGGCGTCAGGTCGAGCTGGGGCGGCGAGGTTGAGGGCTCACTACCGCTGGCCAGGCGGCGTTCCATCATCATGTCGTCGAACTCGTCGTAGGGGAGAGCGAACTCCTTGAAGCGGTCGTCGTAGTTGTCGTCCTCCTGCGCATCGTAAAAGTCCTCGCGCTGATCTATCGTCTTGAGGTCGTAGAAGGTGCGCAACTTCGTCCAGATGTGCGGAATGCGCGTGTGGGTGAAAAAGTCTGGATCGATGCCGTGATTTCGTAGGTGTTCGCTGATGGCTATCATCCGAAAGTGCTTGTGCATACCTGCGACAGACGGGGTCAGCTTCAGTGGGTTTGTCCGTGAAGTTGTAGAGGGAGTGTGAGCTGACCCGCGGGCTTCCACCGGATGACTCCCTTGAAGAGCGATGAAAGTTGATCATCTGTCCACATATTGTTCGGCCATTCGTCTGAAGAAGGCTTGATCGGAGGCGCGGTCGTTGTGGGAGTATCAGCAGCCGGTGTGTCAATGTCCATAGCATCTTCGTCGCGAGCTGGCGTTGGCGTTGCGACAGCTGAGACGCTACTGCGCGCCTTCTTTTTGGGAGGCATCACGAAGTAGGCTTGTAGGTATGTAGACCGATTCAGACGTCGCGTGAGCCTAGTGAACTAAGTGAATAAAACAGAGTGAAGATGTGCAGCAGCTGTCGCGAGGGTGCAGGGTGTCCCTGTCTGTGGCTCTAGAAATTAATGCAGAAGAGTGAAGCATTTCAGTCCTAGTCTCGATTCGAGCTCCAGTAGGACAGAGCTTGGTTCGTCAATCCCTCCTGGTGCAGTAGGATACCTTTTTTTGTTTTAGCCGTCAGGGGCCGGATATGCGGGGAGTGGCCACTGAGAATCAGATGCGTGCAGGGATTGTTCTTAGCGGTCTTTACCGGGGTATTGGGAAGTGTGACGCGCTTGTCGCGCCGCGGGGCCCTGCACTGTCTTGGCTCTTCCAATCGTGCAGTGTTAAATCGCAACGAACGTCACAAAAGTCTTGAACGATGTGATGTTACTGATCGCGGGGCGCACTCCACATTCATCAGGACCAATGCATGCCACAAATCAGGTCCATCGGCGCAATCATGTCCAAGGAAGCTGAGTCGGCCAATGTCTTCGCGATTCCAGACTTTCAGGAGTCATCCAAATGGATAGAGAACCATCTACCCCGAGCCGATGCTGGTTTCTTTGCGCTCGACCTAGCAGGTCGGTCTTTCCAAAGCTTCAGGCACTCACTCACCTTGTCTGCTAACAGTTTACATGGCTAGATAAAGAGTCGTCGTCTCTCTATAACCTTCCCGACCCGAGCCCCAGCAAGCTCTTTACGCTTCCTGCAATAGATCCTGTGACGACGGAGCAGGAGACACCAACTGCCACAGAGATCCCGAATGCCACTGACAGAGAACCTCTCGTCGAAGAAGATGTCGAATCTGATGACTTCTGGCTTTCTCTTGAAAAACCTGCGTGGAACAATCCAGAATACAGGACGTGGGAGAATTTCGAATCTCGCGACACTCTTTCAACAAAACCCCTTTTCATATCAGAAGCTGGTCCCGGTGCGTTTGACGCATTGATAACGCGGAGGGATGACCCTTTACATCTGGGAAGCGTCGATTTCACTGTGGTAGAGTCAGGCTCTTATTACAATGCGTTGATGGCTCTAGCCCTTGGCCGAGAGTCCGTCTTCTTCTCCTGGCAAAACGAAGCCGAGTCCTTCAAGCCCAATTTGCCGCAGATCAGGATCTCCGCCTACTCCGGCAAATCGATTCAAGAGGTTCAACGCTCCTGCTTGAAATGCGGAAACACATTCCGCCGACTGCGCAAGTTCGTCGACTCTACCTACCTGAAGAGCCCGACGCCTTGTCGAGTTGCTTTGGCGAGTACTGTAGACAAGGCCCTGTTGGTCATTCAAAGCAGTGTTGCTTTACACCATCAACATCCGCAGTCGATACTTCAAGTCCAGTCCCTTGTTGTCCACACATACACCATTCTGCGCCAGTTCGAGTCTTTGGTGTCAAAGATACGACGTGGCCACCTTGATGAAGATGTGTTTGACATCGTATTCCAGCAAGCCCAGTCTGCCGAGTACGCCGAAACCCACCTCAGAGACATGATGCGAGAAGTTCTTCGGCGGGTGTCCAGACCTTGGATTGAACTAGTTGAGGAGTGGATCGGCACCCGCCACGAAGTTGGCGTGCCGCTGGGCAAGCATGAGGTAGGCAGGCAGAAGGGCTTCATCAAGGTCGAATCTGAGACCTACATTGACGACTTCGGCGATGAGGTAGACGAAGTTGATTACCGCTTGGACAAAAGGCGGATTCCTAGCTTCATGCCAGAAGACGTGGTGAA
Source organism: Colletotrichum sublineola (assembly GCA_020631755.1). NCBI lineage: Eukaryota > Fungi > Ascomycota > Sordariomycetes > Glomerellales > Glomerellaceae > Colletotrichum > Colletotrichum sublineola. Next base: position 1,674,934 of record JAHSQG010000005.1, on the reverse strand, counting down.
TTCTCTCTTCGAGGTTGGACGGAATCTCCGTTTTATCAGGTCAACGCATCCAAAACACCCCTTGGCACAAGTCAATGTCATCCTTTCCAGCAGACCCCCTATTTTAGAGTGGTTGTTTGACTGGAGCTCTATTGTACATCTTGAAGGTAGGGTTCATGCGTACGAACGAGCACTACAAGAAAACATCAGTACCTATGCTACAGAAGAACCGGCAGAAGCCGATATATCAGCATGGCCGATGGGTGATCCAGCTGCATACCAACTACAGCTATTCGGTCTGGATGAGGACCAGTTGCAAAACAAACTGGTCGCATCCATCCATGACTTTGCCCAACCAATCGCCGACTCAACATCGGAAGACCCTCTCGGAAACATAATCAGGGAGCGTCTATCTGATGTTACAACCGAAGCTGCAAACGCCGGTACTGATTTCACCCCGCATTGGTCACTACTTCCGGTTCTTTCATTCGGATCAGTCATTTCTGCACAATCCAGGGTCATTGGCAGGGAAAGTCTGAAGTTGCTTTTCACATCTCATAATCTACGTAATCATTTAAAGCTGCAAAAAGCGTTCCACCTCCTAGGCAACGGCTTCTTCTGCAGTCGCCTATCCCATGCACTATTCGATCCGGATCTCGAAACGGCAGAGAGACAAGCTGGCGTTGCTCGCCAGGGCGGAGTCATGGGACTGCGGCTAAGTGGTAGAGACACTTGGCCCCCGGCTAGTTCGGAACTGCGCCTAGCACTGATGGGAGTTTTGACGGAAAGCTACGAAGGCCCGGCTCAAGAAGACGACGTCAAGGCTCGAAATGACGATAAGAATGAGCTTCCCGGCGATTTGAGCTTTGGCGTTCGAAGCTTATCCAGCGAAGAGATCGACAAGTGTATGGACTTAGATGGATTAGAAGCGCTCGACTTTCTTCGATTGTCGTATAAGCCTCCGGCTGCATTGGGAGCTGTTATCACGCCTATCATATTGGTGCAATATGACCGGATTTTCAAGCTGCTGCTTCGAGCGCTTCGGATGCAATACACTATTAACCGCCTCTTTAGAGATGTCACGGCGAGGGTGTCGGGCTGGCACGATGTCGAAGACGTGTCTGTCCGCTTCTGTTTCGAAGCACGTCACTTTGTTTCTAGCTTCAGCTCCTATATATTCGACATCGGAATTGAGGGGCCGTGGCAGTCCTTTGAAGGTCTGCTTGACAAAGTTGAATCTGACATTCGAAGCGGAGATCATCAAACGCTGTCTGGGTCAGTCTTCAGCCCTGACCGTCTGCGGGAACACCATTCTCAAATGCTCGATCGGATCATGCTGGCACTGCTTCTGCGGAAACGGCAACAGCCCGTGCTAAAGTTGCTCGACGATATCTTCCGAGTTATCTTGAAATTTGCCAAGTACTCCAGGCTTCAAGCTGATGGGCAAAGGTCTCGCAGCCAGGATGACGCAACAGCAAAGGGCCTCTACAAGAACTTCAAGCGGAATGTCGAGGTGTTCCTGACGGTTTGCAAAGGCTTGAGTGAGAAAGGAGACTATGGGACGATCAATAATGCAGTAGGCCAGGAAGGATACTCGAAGAGGGTTGAGTCTTTGGAGGACAATCCCATTGGACAGCTTCTCCTGAAGCTTGACATGTCTGGTTACTACTCCAAAGCGTAAGGATTAACAAATGGTTGGATCAGCCGGTATATTGAAAGATACCCCGGGCGTTAGACAAGATAGATGTGCAATTTGCGTTATTGGCCTTTAACACTATCAAAATTAGAGTACAGTTGCCGCTCTGGAGTTCGGATGATAAACAATTGGAAAAAAAAAAAGAAGAAAAAACTAATGTTAGCAGCGCCATGCGATATGAAGATGGGAGTACCCCGCCATACCGTTCGGCCGGGTCTCCCTGGAAGCTGCCCCGCATCGTGTCCCACCACCACCCGCGCTTGTTGATTTACTTTCCTCTATTGGACAAAATAATCATCTCAGCAAAACAAACCGACACATCACGCCTACAACCAGGACACCACCAGCGGAACGCATGTAGCATGTCTCGTCCGGGCCCGTCTGCGCGCAACCTGACTCTCACCGAAGAGTTGGAGAAGCTGGAACAGTCCATTACTCTGACTTTGCAAGGTAAATAGGTCTCCTGTGAGCAACGGGGTGGTCCGTCGGTATTGGTAAACTGACTTACCGCACAGAGATCGATTCAAACTTTAGCAAGGCACACCGCATCGTCACAACAAGCATCTTACCCATTGTCGAGCAATATGGCGAGCACTCAAGAAACGCCTGGGATGCATCAAAGGTGCGCCGACAGCCCAGCTTCGATTCAGCCACCGTGGGCTAACTTGACGCGACCCATAGTTCTGGAAGCAATTCTTCGAGGCCTCGGCCAACGTCTCACTCTCCGGATACGAGGAGCTAGCTAACGACGGCAACGAGACCGGAGCGACTGAGGAGTCGACAGTTCAAGATGAAACCAGCGTCGACTATACCCGCACTCCCAAACGACACGACGGCGCCGAAGACATAACTCAAGCCTCAGTTGCAGACTCGACCTTCCACGCGGAGGAGTCTTTGCTTGATGAAAACGACTTGACGGGAAGCACGCCGCGACCGCCAAAGACCAAGATGATCCAGCCCCAATTCTCGAGCCTCGAGTCTCCATACGAGGCCCTCAAGCGCGAGCTCAAGGGCGAGCCGCCTGCGCCACACGAGAACGACGAAGACGAGGACCTTGGCTTGGAGGAGGACTCGACGGTGCTCTTCGCGCAGCACACGGCTCGGCTACCTGATATGTCCATGACGCCGCGGTCATCATTCGCGCTGCCGTCGCGGCAGGAGCAGCACAAAGACCCGCTGATGCATCGCATGCTCGACAAAACCTTCCGGATCCAAGCCACGCCGCACAAGGGCCCGGCATACCGCGTCTCGCCGCTCAAGCATGACGACAAGGGAAAGGAGAAAGAGAAGGAGCCCGTACCGGTGTGGCGGCAGGACTCGCCCATGTCGTCGCCCGTCATGGAGATGCCCAAGTTGCGCAGCGAGGCTTTTCTGTCGCCGGCCAAGAGCAACGCACGCCAGCGCCTCGCCGCGGCGACTGCATCCGCAGGCCCACGTACGCCTGGCGTGAGCGTGCAGACACCCGGAGCGGCGAGAAAAACTAAGGACGTGTTTGCGGCGCGGGGCGACCACGAGGATGACACGACGGACCTTGGCGGCCGTCTCACCAAAGACAAGTATGAAATCAACTGGGAGAGCGACAGCGACGAGGACCAGGGGTTATATGGCGGGATGAGTCCGCCTAAGACGATTCAATTTGCCCTGGCTCCGTCCAAACTGCTTCAGACACCTGGTAGGTAGACGTTGGTCTGATACTCATGCTTTACTGTCTTGCTAACGAGAGTTGTAGCCCGAGAGGCGAGCAAGCGCATCGTAGATGACATCCTGCTCACAGCTGGGGCTGACCCGGAGAGCTTTGAGGAATACAGCCCTACCATGGTCAAGATGAACAAGGACATTCTCGATGAAAGCTTCTGAATTACTGTCTATTTACCGTGGCGGAAGACCGAAAAAGAAAGAAAACAAGAAAAACCGCCTTTTCCGACGGAGATGACTGGGCTAGTGTCAGAAAATATACCCATGGATTCAATTGAGACGTATTTGCCTTGCTCCAGGCTTCTTGGTGCAGGTCCCCCTCCTCTTATCTCGAATTAGCAATACCTGACGCCGTTAATTACGGGCAGTATTCTACGCCTTATACCCCTCGTGACAACACCCAATTGCACCCTTGGCATCAACTTCAAGTTTGGCCATCCTTTGAGGGCATTGATATCCTTACCCAAGATATCTCATTTCTATGAGTCCAACCCATTGCCTTTGTTAGTACTAGGTAAAGAAGCTCCAAAACGTCGTCCCAAGAGACCATTGCAACTCATTGAGAGGCATTCCTCGCTAGCCTTGAATTCCCATCGTTTCTAAAACAACCATCTATTATCCGAAATTTTACTCCTATTTCTTCTTTGTTGTTCACAAGTCGTTGCGGACCGGACCAGTCATAAAGACGGACCCCGTCTTTACGTCCTCGGCTGCCCGTTGCCGCGCCACGAGAGACGGTGACTTTTTTGAGCCCGAGCTGGATGATGATACGGCGCTCGAGTGGCCGTGGGGCGTGCCCTTGAGCAGGGAGACGGAGCTGCCGAAGCTTGAGACCGAGGCGGCGTCAGAGCCCTTCTGTTGGAAGTGCGAACCACTGGTAGCATTGCTGCCAGTGCTGGTGCTGGAACCCTGCTGAAGGGCGGGGAGGAGGGCGTAGCTGTGGCGGTTGTCGCCGGTGACGGAGCTGGAGAAGGTGGAATGCATTCCCGACATAGCTGCGGTGGGCGATGTGGTTCTTTGCGTAGGTGTCTGTCTGTGATGGTGGAGATGGTGAGGTCTGCTCAAGAGGCCTATGGGTAATTGTGTAAGAAGGGTTTTATGTGATTGGCGGACTTTATTGTTGATCTGAGTGGCGATGCTGCTCGTGAGAATCCAAAAAGAAGCCTGAGGACGAGATGGAGATGCCTCTACTTATACAGACCTGACACCGTCGTTAAAGTAAGGCTTGATGAGGCGAATTCTTTATGCGGCTAACACCGACACTCTTGACCTGGATGTGAACCTGTCACATCGTCGCGTCTATGGACGGGGGTTACGACCAGAAAGACAGGTGGTGGATGGGTAAGCTTGCGAACAGCCACCCGTCCTTGAGGACTCTGCCGCGTGTCGTGGACAAATGCCGAGCAGGTACACAACACGCTAAAAGAGGCCATGAATACTGATGGCGTCAGTCACACAAAATTTGCGCCTCACTCGTTTATTGCGGCGGCCTCGTGGACGTAAGCAGCGCTCGGTGTGTGTAGTCATCACCCTTGCCTGCATGAAGCATCTTTGCAGGGTCCATGTGAGCTACACAAGTCGTGGGCAAACGCTAGTCGCAGATTGCCGTGTGTGCTTAACCCAAGACTGGAGAGACGCCCGGATTAAGAGAATGAGTGAGCATGACGATATGCGTAACGGCGTGATGTGGTGTGCACCATCGCGAACCACGACTGATTGGAGGTGTCTGCCTGGCGAACAGCCTTGGGTTTCTCGCGTTGACCGGGAAGTCTACCTAGATTGCTTATGAGGTGTGACTCCTTTACTTGACCGTGTAATATGAAATTGGTACTGCTGTACGGTCTCGTCTGCTAATATTTGGGTTGAGTCATCAGGCCTTCATAAGCGAGCCTTTTGCAATGCATCCCCGTCAATGACAAGCCTCGCTACAGAGTTGGGCCGGCTGACGAAGACTCAATTGTCAATTAGACTGGTACTCAATCACTTCCCGGCCAGGCCGGTGCCGAATCGCCTTTCACTCCGAAAACTTATCTGAGGCCAGTCCGGATCGGGTCGCTGATGCCTCCTGGGCCGCGTGGTTGGTTAGTTGCGCCCAACCTGCAGCTACCACACACGACAACAACACGCAATTCGCCAAACGCTTCGTTTCCATGGCCATATCCCCTTCGAGACTTATTACCGCTCCCATGAGTCACTCGCTTTATCTGCCTAAAGTCACAATAATCTTATAGGTTTGTTGCGGCACTTGTGCCACATATGCTGGACGCTCTTCGGCTGCACTGAAGTTTAACACTGCCGAAAAAGAGGCTTCGTGGCTGTCACAGCACGGGACGCCGTCGCCGTCCGTTCTCTTCCTTTATTCCTGGTCAAGCCCAGCCTTGGCAGGGCTTGAGGAGTCCGGAAGGAGATCACCGCGGAAGGTTGGTTGGCTCCAACGGCTACCAGGCGTACGTCGTGTGGCCCCACATGTAGATGGAATAAGGTGGTCCTGCTGCTTGTTGAGGATGTATGAGCAGCTGGCTTCGGGAATGGCCGACTCGGACTGACAAAAGGCAAATTCCTTTGCGTGAGGTTAAAACCCAGACAAAGGATAAAGCCGTTCAGAACCGATCCCTCGCGATGCCGAAACTCTATCACTTTTCTCAATATGATGAGAAAAGGCACACCGCTCGATTCGGAGGCTCATCGAGGGATGGCTAATAAAGGGCGCAAGATAGACGACTACATCGAGGAAGTGGCAAGCGACACTGGGAGAGGACGAACAAGTAATATTCTTGGACAAGGAAAAAGCAACACTTGGTTCGCAGCTTTGTGGCAGCAATGCACTACACCTCGTGTCCCGCTACAATGGAAATTGTGGTCTGTGTACTTTTCAATGACAGGCGCTCCACAATCTTAAATCAGAGCCTCAACGTTGGTGAGGAGGGAGCATCATGACTTTTTCTATACCTACAAGTCTAGCAGCGATATCAGATGCTTACTACAGAGTAAAGGGACTGTACTAATAGGAGCTGCAAAGGCGGTGACCCAACCCTTTTACCCCGCCGTGCCTGCCAGCAGGCAGAAAGGGCTGCTTATCAAAGCCAACGGTTTATCGAAGAAAGGAGGGGCACACCTCTCGTGTTCGTTTAAGGCATCCATCGAGGGCTGTGGTCAGGAAATGGGGCGGCCAGGCAATCAGACGACATAATTGGCCCCAAATACCGTATATACTCGTCAAACCAGAAATCCACTTTTCTTTAGGTTGGCCTATGAAATGCTTCTAAGCACCATCTCTTCTGACAAGCTAGCTCTTCCTAGTAGTCGGCTAGCCTATTGCAGTTAGCTTCAGGAAAAGTGGACCCCGAATTTGACGAGTATATACGGTACCAGACCACACATATCAGAGGTAATGCAGCTAAGTAGGTACACTACCTACCTACCTAGGTACCGTGGTTTGTGGATTGACCAAAGGGAAGCTCCTGAGGCATGCCATCACGGTGGGATCTTTATTTGCACAACTCGGTTGCTTAAGGTAGTAGACGACGCTGCGCGGCGGAACATATATGGGGACGAAATGCAAACATAGTGTAGTTTCTAGTATGCATGGTTGTCGCACCACTAAGTAGGAGGGGTGTACTATGTGTTTGCACATGTTTTCATGCACCAGATATCCCACTGCTGGGTCAAGTCACTGGCAGACGCCAACAATCCAACGTTGTCAAAGTGGTAGGTAGGTAGACAGCCGTACATGGTACATCTATCTACCTACCTAGTGTACTTAGGTAGGTGGCCTTTGTGTGTGTTTTATCCAGCGTTGTCCGGTCTCTTTGCCTAGCTCTGCGATGCGGGTTAGGGGACACAGGGTGACACTGCCAGTTAATTGCCCATGGAATCCAAGCCAACCGGACCTAAGAGGCACGGGATTAATCAATAAGCAGGCATGTAGGCACGATTGTCCCACGAGATTTCAGAAAGGCTAAGGCAACTCCAATCTCGCGTGCGTGGTAGTGAACGCCAGTTAGGGTCAACCCTGTAGGCCAAATCCACGTCTCTGCTTATGTATGTTATGTACCAGTACTGTTGCGTCGTTCGGACTCTCGCTTCAATGACGGCGTCCGAGAGGTGAAGCGCATCCCGACAGATGGTCACTCAACCCGGGCGGGCCTACACTATTTGGACAACCGATGCCGTGCCACTCGTCAAACGAATGGCGCAGGACCGGGATTGAATGGGCAGGTTCTTCCGTGTGTGTTGACGTGCTTGCTGCCAGCTGGACAGGGGTAATGCGAATTGCAGCACAAAGCAGAGACTAGTCAGGCCCAACAAAATTCGAACACTAGCGCCAGCGAGTGGATGCCTTTGGGCTAAGACAGAGAGAAGGAACCTCAAATCGTCAGCCATGGCGACGTTTGGGTCCTGGCTTACATGACGGGCATCCGTACCTAGCTTTTTCCGGCGCCGAGATGTCGAGGACAACAACGGTGGAGCTTTTGCTCATTCTGAAAAAAAAAATGATACAGCACGCGATGGGCATACTGTACCTCCGGTTCCCTACCATTCGGCGGTTCCTAGGACTTGTGAGTCCGTGCCCAGGCAATATCTAGGGGTCTGTCCTGGAGCACAGCAGCAACACATGGCATGAACCCCCTGAGGTGGTATCGGAGCAGGGGGGAAAAAATCAGAATATCCATGCCTGGACGGGAAATAGGAAGCCCACATTTCCATCACAGTCTGGTCGCGGCGTACGGAATCTGCCCGCCCTGGCCGTCGTCTGCTTTACTGTACTATGTAGTAAAACGTTGTCCCTATCAATACACTCGTTTGGATACATACAAAAGGTAAAGAGAAAGAAAGCAAGAAAAAAAAAAAAAAAAGGCCGTGAGGTGTCAGGGAACATACATAGTACGTAGGTAGGAATCTAGGGTACACCCCAGTGACTGCTGGGCGCGTAACACTTAATTTGTACCTCACTAAGATTTCACCTGCCCATTTGCTGTTAACCTAACTACACCACGACAAACAACCTTGTCCGGGTATCCACTCACTCTCATGTCCCCCCCCCGTCGAGGGTCGTCAAAGTCCCTTCTTTAATCTTTGGACATCTCCTTTCCTCCCACACCTCTCTCCCCAGTGTTCCTAACCAACCTCCACCGAGAGAGTTGCCCAAGTCCAGCAACCTCGAACGGCATTCCCATTGTCGTCTGCGCTCTTATTCTCAAGGACCCGGACGAGCGTGAATCGAGTTTGTCCTGCGCTGCATCTGAGCAGCCGACCAATTCTTTCGTGTCGCCTTGGTTTTTCCTCACCCGCCGGCCTGTCCTCCGAACCACCGCCTCCCTCGACCCCAACATCCCAAGCCGACTACGATGGATTCCAATACGACTACCTTCACCTCGGTGTTGGCCAATGCTAAGCTGGGCAACGTCAACATCCCCCCTCAGGTCGACTATGTCATCGAGAAGGTGGCCAACGCCAGCGGCTGGACGATTCTCTTTACCCTGCTGGCGCTCGCTGTCGCATATGACCAGAGTAAGTGATGCGCCTGCACTCGGCCTCGACGATAGAGAGCAGTATCTGACACGACCTAGTCAGTTATATCACCTCCAAGGGCTCCATTGCCGGACCTACCTTCAAGATGCCCTTCATTGGTCCCTTCTTGGAGTCGGTAAACCCCAAATTCTCAGAGTATAAGGCCAAGTGGGCCAGCGGCCCTCTCAGCTGTGTCTCCGTCTTCCATAAGTAAGCGCATTTCGTGACAAACCCCTAATCGGCGATGCGCCTAACACCCACAGGTTCGTTGTCATCGCATCGACTCGTGACATGGCTCGCAAGGTCTTCAACTCGCCCGGCTACGTCAAGCCTTGCGTTGTTGACGTTGCCCACAAGCTCCTTGGCCCGACTAACTGGGTGTTCCTCGACGGCAAGCCGCACGTCGACTTCCGTAAGGGTCTCAACGGTCTCTTCACACGCCAGGCCCTCGCTAGCTACTTACCTGGTCAGGAGGCTGTGTACAAGCAGTACTTCCAGGAGTTTCTCCAGACAACCAAGAACGCCGGCGGCAAGCCTGTTCCCTTCATGCCTTGTTTCCGCGACCTCATGACCGCTGTCTCGTGTCGCACCTTTGTTGGCCACTACATCTCAGACGAGGCCGTTCGCAAAATCTCCGCCGACTACTTCCTCATCACCGAGGCTCTCGAGCTCGTCAACTTCCCGATCATCCTGCCCTTTACCAAGCCCTGGTACGGAAAGAAGGCCTCCGATATGGTTATCGGTGAGTTCGCCAAGTGTGCTGCCAAGAGCAAGGTTCGCATGGCTGCCGGAGGCGAAATAACCTGCATCATGGATGGTTGGGTCAAATCCATTGTCGATTCTCAGAGGTGGCGTGAGGCCGAGGCCAGCGGTTCGACTGAGGGTCTGGAGAAACCCCACCCCCTCCTCCGCGAATTTTCCGACTGGGAGATCGCCCAGACCGTCTTCACTTTCCTCTTTGCCTCCCAGGATGCCACCAGTAGTGCTGCCACTTGGCTGTTCCAGACAATGGCCCAGCGCCCTGACGTCCTCGACCGCGTTCGCGAGGAGAACATGAAGGTTCGCAACGGAGACCGCCACGCCGAGTTGAACATGGACCAGCTCGAGTCTTTGGCCTACACTCGTGCTGTCGTCCGCGAGCTACTTCGCTACCGCCCTCCCGTTCTCATGGTGCCCTACGTAGCCAAGAAGCCCTTCCCCATTACCCCTGAATACACTGTCCCCAAAGGTAAGTCATTCGAGGTTGCTAAGTCGTCGCATGGGCTTTGTGCTGACATGAATGCAGGCGCAATGGTTATCCCCACCGTCTACCCTGCTCTCCGTGATCCCGAGATCTACGACCGTCCCGATGAATTCGATCCCGAGCGTTACTACACCGGCGATGCGGAGGAAAAGGGTGCCAAGAACTTCCTCGTTTTCGGAACAGGCCCCCACTACTGCCTCGGCCAGACTTACGCTCAGCTGAACCTGGCTCTGATGGTTGGCAAAGCCTCCGTCATGATGGACTGGGCTCACCATCCGACGCCGACGTCCGAGGAGATCAAAGTGTTCGCGACAATTTTCCCCATGGTATGTTTCTGGCGTTGCTTTTGAAAGAAGTGTAGCATCAAATACTAACAGAACGCAGGATGACTGCCCCCTTACCTTTACGGAGCGTGTGGCATAGGCTTCTTATAAATAAGCCTCGCCGAAGGCCATGCGCTGGCAACATCACTGCCCAATTGGCGAGCCAGGCGTTGTCGGCTGATTCTGTAGTATCACCGCTAGTGCTCCTTCGGTGGATGTCAGACGCCACTTGTGGGGAAGGGTGATTCCGCAACAGGAAGCTCATAGAACTCGAGTCGAGGTTGGTCGAAGCCAACTCTCTAGACTACAACTTGTAATGAACGTTTGCATGTACATAATTATATTGGACCAATGGGTGGGTGCCCTCGAGAGGTGGAAAAGCCTACGAACCGGGTGGTCGTGACCTCGGGGACGAGGACATTAGGTAAACGGCCGATTCAGATGATGCTGGGCGATGATAGACTCAGTTTAGTACCAATGGTAGACTAGCTTAAAAGTCTCTACCTGTTAACGTAGTCTTTGGTAAAAGTAGTTGTCTTTACACAAAAGGCATCATGTTCGCCGGCACTGGGGGCTGAGATGATCCTCGATTGAGGTTGAGAATTCGTTGACCAAATTGCTTTCGCCACGCAGACTGGAGACGCCATCCTGCCAAGGTCATTGGGGCGTGATTTACAAGTGGTGCTGGTAACACAGAAAGTGTTGTGTTCTTAAGGTAATGCGACATTCAAATGTCCAGAGACTGATTTGAACCGGATTTTTGAGAGATACCCGTCCCCCCGCCAAGAGCACTCTAACCTTCAGTGGGCACCGACATCAAGCTCTCATCCCCAGGCGGGCTGGGCCCCGCCGTTTATTGGCTAAGGACCCTCTGGAGCTCTCCTCGTCCAGGGACAACCTCGGAGCTCCAAGCTCGAGGCCAGGCAATACGCTTCACAAGGTTATCCACCACCCTTTTCGAACGTACCACTATTGACGTCGGTGAGACGAGTCACCAGGACCACAAAAGATCAGAGGAGCCCGAAGAGAAAACATGTTTTTCACAAGGCGAGTGTGCACGAATGCGCTCTATGCGGTTCGCAGCCGTGTCGCGGCGCCAGCACCGGTCGCGGCCTCGAGACGGTGCTTTGCTGCTGCTGCTGGTGCGGCGTCGGCCTCGTCGTCCATATCCGGGACCATCACGACCCGTGTAATAACGGCAGCCACCTGCCGGTCAAGTAGCATGCCCGCCGGGGCACCGAGGCTCTTCTCTTCCAAGGCGGACGGGTACCACGAGATCGCGGCGAACGGCAGCAAGCTCTGGACCTACGAGCAGATGGCCGAGCTAGCCAAGGACCCCAAGGACGTCGTGATTGTCGGTACGTTGCTCCCGATTCTCCGACCTACAAATCAGCCCACCTGCTCCTCCGAGTTTCCTCAACACTCTCCTTTTCCTTTCCTTCTCGTCCCTTTTCCCCATGCTAACGTCACTCGCTGCCATCGTCTGCAGACTCACGCGAGCCGGGCGAGATCCATCAGACCGGGCGCATACCCTCCGCCATCAACGTCCCCGTCTCGACGGCGCCCGAGAGCTTCCACATCCCTGAGGAGGATTTCGAGGAGCGGTACGGGTTCCCGCGACCCGGAAAGAACACAGAGCTCGTCTTTTACTGCAAAGCCGGTGTGCGGAGCCGCGCGGCGGCCGCGCTGGCCAAGGAGGCCGGGTGGACCAAGGTCGGGGAGTACCCCGGCAGCTTCCTGGACTGGGAGAAGCACGGCGGCGAGGTCGAGAGGAACGGCAATCGGCGGCAGAAATGAGGCTGGTTTTTTTCTTTTGTGGTAGGGGCGACTAAAGGATGGACAGTCGACAGCTTGGAGCAGGGGTAGGCTAGAGCGAAAGTGTAATGTACTTGAATTGGGCTACCTTCGTGGCACGACGCGGGGTGGGCGGGCAGTGCATTGAATCATAACATTCGTTGTACAGTAATTGGTATATGAAAGCCCCCTTGCGCCCCAGCCGGTAAACGAGTTCCGTTACCGATGTCCAGAACACAGCGGATAGACCGCTCCCTTCCTTGGCCTCTCTAAAGACTCCAAACCCGATTTTTCCTTTCTTACCGTGAGAACTGCGCGAACTTGGCGAATCAAAACAACGCCAACCGGGAAGGTTGACCATCAGCCGGGGGCACCGCCGCAGGATCCTTGTTCGCGACGGGGCTGCCGTGGGCGAAGAAGAGGATTTTGATGGCGAGAGACAGGCCGAGGTGGAGAACAACGACAACGATGAGCAGGATCTTGCTTGTCTGATGGTCGGTGGCGCTGAGTACGGGGTAGAGGTTGCGCAGGAGGAAGGCGACAGAGACGCCGCAGCCGACAGCGACGAAGACCCAGTTAAGGATGTTGATGGGCGACCAACTGATGAGGGCGACGGGAATCCAGATGAGGTTGGCGTAGCCGTAAAGCGCCCACTGCTCGAGAAGGTTGGCTGATTCGGAGCCGAAGTAGCGCAAGGCGAGGTAGAGGGCCATGGGAACGAAGAGAGTGTAGCCGTAGATGAGGCCGGCGGCGCCTAGGAAGCGTACGCGTTAGCCCGTTTCTCAAACGCAAAGGTCGGTTTTTACACCCAACCACTTACCGCTCAGAAGCTTGAAGTCGTAAGCAAACGGACTGGTGCCGTTGCTCGCGAGGTACTGGCTGATGGTACCGCCGAGGAAGAGGATCAGGACGACGGTGGTCGCGATCCAGAAGGGCCCGTATAGGTCCGGGTTGCCCTCGAGTACATCGAGGAAGTTAGCGCGCGGATAGAGCGCGGCCCAGCAGCGCGAGAGGACAGCAGAGGTGTCGACGTCAAAGTACTGAGCGTAGAAGTTGATACTCCAGAGGAAGCGTTTCGAGGACCCGGACGACGCCGTCGCGGGCGGAGGCAGCCCCGACGCGGGCGCCTTGCGGGTCCCCGGTGCGGAGTCTTGGAAGTTGGAGCTGTGGAATTCGAGATCGTCTTGGAGGTCGGTGTGGCCGAGGTCGCCCTGTAGCGTATCGCTCGGTCAGTTTGGCCGCTGGGAGACAGAGAGAGCAGGGTGTCGAGCAGGAAGCTTCCTACCTCGTCGTCAACGTCGACGACGGCGTCGTAACCTGAGCCAGACCGTGACATGGCTGCTGCTTGGAGCTTAGGTTTGGGGTCGTTGTTGGTTTTGATTGGAGAGAGCCGGCTTTCGCGTGCTCGTCAATGTGCAGCTGCTCGTGCTTGGTTCCTCGTTGATGTGGGTGGTTCGTGAAATCAGCTATGTCCAGATGGCCGATACGTGTACCTGAAGCTTGGACGGGGACAAGGTGTCGTAATCACACATATGCATTTTGGCCCTTCACGCACGTAGCTCCCTTGCCAAAAGCACCGCCCCCACAATTATTAGACTCAGCCCCTGCGGGAGAGTACTGCACTAATGTGGATGATTGGGCTTTTCACGTTATGCAAACCACACAAGACTATAGTGATGAGATTGCAACCTTGGCACATTTGATTAGACGGGCGCTCACTTGGGGCAAAGAGACGTCAATTTGGGTCTGAGGCTCTGTATTTCGCTACGGTGCTGATATTTCACTGTAGTCAATGAAGCATTGTGAGGCAGGTCAGTCGTCATCCCGCATCCATCATAGTACGTCTCTCATGCCCAGTAGCATCTCTCATATGCTGCACTCAGGACGCCCAGGTGCGCTCTCTCGCCAAACGATTTTTTTTCTCTCCCAGCCTCCCGACATCAAACCAAGTGATGCAGGACGAAGGCGGCAGTCTAAGGGTTTGTGCTTTTCTCCATTTTCCCGTCTTGAAGTTTTGAGGTAGGAGGGCGACCAATTCAGTTTTTTTTATTCGTAGAACTGCGTGCCGATGGAATGTAATGCTACCACAAAGCCCAGGAAAATTCGTATTCCTGCCATCCTCTCCAGAATGCCAGAACCCGTGACGCCGCAAACCGTGATAAATCGTCTATTTGAGCTTCTTCTTGGGGCGGAGCTGGTTGGTGTGACCGCACTTGCGCTTACGGCAGTTGGTCGCACGGGGGGGGAGACGGGCCTAGAGGTGGATTATTAGATCATGCTGCGGTGTGCGCGCGCGACGATTGTCGGTTCGTGGGAAGCGGCCACTTACGTAGCACTTGCGGCAGATCATCTTGTCGCAGTTGAACTTGGAGGCAAGAGCCTTGAGCGAAGGCTCGATGATACCACCGCGGAGACGGAGGACCAAGTGGAGGGTGGACTCCTGTTCGCTGTGTCAGCTTCCGCTCTCGCTTCCCGTGTATAGTCCCCCCGTTGTCTTCGATTCCCCAGCGTCTCTCCTTTCTTTCCATCCTAACCCCTAAAGCCCCAAAGTCCACTGACCTTCTGGATGTTGTAGTCGGAGAGGGTGCGGCCATCCTCGAGCTGCTTGCCGGCGAAGATCAAGCGCTGCTGGTCAGGGGGGATGCCCTCCTTGTCCTGGATCTTGGACTTGACATTGTCGATCGTGTCTGAGGACTCGACCTCAAGGGTAATGGTCTTACCCGTCAGGGTCTTCACGAAACTGTAACCATTATCGTCAGCACCTCGGCGTCTTCGGATTATCGTCGCGTATGAAGGCTGAACAAAAAAATCATGTCGCACGGGCGGGGGATTGGACTCGGGGGCGGCTCACATCTGCACTACAAGTCAAAAGTCGTTAGCATCGCCGTCTCAACAAAGAATAGCAACAGCCCTCTGCATGACGCCGTCAGCGAGGGGGGGATTTCTCTCATTACTTACTTTTGCCGACGTCCGTGAACTGGCTGTTGTTACCGAAGAGTTCTGGTGATCGCGGCAAGTAATTGGTGGGGCGACGCTTGAGAGATTGGTGTTCAAGCAGCCAGGCCGAAGAGAAATCACACACAATTGTGCCCTAATTAGGGCACGCAGTTAGTCGCGATGGTCCGAGCGTCCTGGCAGGTGCGAAACTGACTCTGTCCAGGTCTATAGAGGCAGGCACCCTGTGAAAATGGCACTACTTGCCTCTGATGGCACCCGCCCCACATCCCGTCACTTCGCGGAGAGCCCTGTAGGATTGATTGCGATGACTTCACATTTAGTGAGGCGATTGCTTCTACAGCGTGTAGCACATGCAGTGTCATTCATTAATATTCTAGAGTCCCTCTGGAATTTTCTGCCGAGATTGATCACTGTCGGGCACCATTGCCTTCCGACAAATTCCTAATTCGTACCAAATGCAAGCCTCCACCTTGAACTTAAGTCAAGGTCAATTACATGTATGCCTCTGAGCCCTAGAGAAATCTTTCACTACGACCTTGCTCGCTTACAGTGCTTCATCAGCCTGCGGAGCTTGGCTAATCAGTCTCTGAGTCAACGTTCATGGCTGACCTAGATCTCTCGCGGCGCTCACTTGCGGCCCGGCGTTGCTGCCTTTGCCAGAGTACGATGTACGCCTCGAGCATGTTGACTGCTCGCACCAGCATGGGAATTGACAACCCTGCCAGTTGGGCGGCTAACTTAAAGAAGTCTTTGCCTGCCGGCGGCAAGTCGTCTTCAGACTTGTAAGAGTAGTAACTGCCCTTTTGCGGACTTCTCTCTCCTTGCCCTGGTTGATCTACCTGATCAGCAAACGACGCAGCTTGGGCTTGGATAATGCGCAACCTCTCATCCGTCTCGTCTTCGAGGGTCTCAGACAGGACTTTCTTCGAGGGTTGGTCTTCGATGGGAAAGTATTTCGAGAGCATTGTTTCCTCTGCTAGGCAAATGTTAGTTCCTGAGCGCATCAGCGAGACTCTGCGGATGTTTACCATGCGCGTCGGTGAGAAGTGACAGATGTGCAAAATAACTATCGAGCTCTGCTGGCTCCATTGACAAGATCTGTGACGCCGTAACATCTATGCAGTCCACTCTCGTCTGAACCGAGTCTGTACTCAAAGCTGGCGCCATGATTGTCCTCCATTCTTCCCAGTTGAGTCTCGGCACTAGGAAGCCATTCTCGTCTTGATAGGATGCCGTAGAGTTCTCAAAAGGGAAACATTGAATGGTTGCGAGGACGAGCACGGCAACTAGAAGAACTTCTGGCTGGTGTATGAGCCGGATTCGAGTCTTGTCCAGAGGGAAATCGAAGGTGAGATTGGCTATCGGTGGTATTCTACGAGCAATGGCAATCATCTCAACTGCTTGCTGTCAGTCCGTGAGCGCATTTAGCAGAGATGAAGGCCTTACCAGGCAAGCCTAGCTCACGGACATATTGCAATGTCATCAGGGCGTCGTTAAGTGGGGGGAAGACCATGTTATAGTTAAGATGATACGATAGAGCAAGGTTCAAAACTGAAGCATGGAGTTCGCCCTGATCGAACGCGGCCAGGCATGCGGCCTTTAGCGGTGTTGTGTACCACGACGGTAGTCTGTCGCGCATCTCTTGAGGAAGTTGCCAGTACTGCAGATTGTTAGTCCGAGTACACCGAAGCAACGGAAACCTTACTACACACAACTTCTCTGTAAGGAATGCTTCCTGCCCTTGCCCACCTAGCAACATCCCCAATCCGCGTTGGTATCCTGAGAAGCACGCATCCCAGGATACATAGACCTAATGTATCCATCACGCGCGGCGCAGGCCACTCGCTGCCGTTTTCAACAGTCCAGCTTTGTGCCCGTTTGGTCCGCGCATGCGTCGGCTCATCCAGCGTGAGATCAAGCTGTGAGCTGAACAGTGAGGGTTCCCCCTCCGAGACCGAATCGTCGTGGATGGCAGTCGCAGCTCCGCAGATTCGGAGATCCCAAAGGTCACGAACCACCGTTTCCAGTTCGCCCGCATGACCTTTTTGCGTGACCAGCCAGAGAATCTGCTCTCGCAGTATAAACTGGAGGCATTCGAGATACAAGTCCCGTGCCTGCTGGCCTGAAAGCACACGTTTTATGCGCTGCTTGACCTGTTTCTCTTTGCGAGAAACACGACCCTTCTGGCCAAAGTCCTCGTCGCCAAGGTCGAATTCCACGTAGCCCTGTGATTATGTGTTAGGTGCTTTCGCATCGAGAAACCCGTAACGCGGTTGGACAAACCTGAAGTTGATGACCTTCCTTGGCACAGTACCTCAGACCATTCTCGAGGTACCACTTCCGAGAACCGCAAAATTCGCAACGTTCTCCCTTGGGAAATTTGTGAAGCTCCCTCTCCGGTGCCATGGCGAGAAAGTGTACAATTTGGGTGCTAGGGGTTTGAAGTTGATGTTGAGCAGAATCTTCACCGTGTTGGTGAACTTTCGGACAGTGTACACGACTTGACCCGCCCAGGTTCCGGTTGACGTTAGGCAGGCGAAACCCAGCATCTTGTTTGCGTAACACAAGACTTCAAAGAATACACATACATGAGCGTTGACGAGGTTGCGAATTCAGGCGACAAAATCAAGATTGTGACACAGGGGGGTTCAGCATTACAAGTGCATTATTACCTGTCGGCTATTCTTCTCATAGACGACCCTGTTTGCCCTTCCACAAATGGAGACTAGCTGCGTGACTAACAGTGCACTTATATCTGCCCACTATGTATGTGCATGGGCACCACTTAATCCAGGCTATAATCAATCACCAAGTATCACACCACTGGTATCAGTCCATTCGTATTCAATCGAGCCCTCGAATAGATATGGCGAGCGTCACGTACGAATGTGCACTGCGCTTCGGTACTTCCACAGGTATGCACAGCAAGTATGAACGAAAAACAGAGACGACGTGGTGGGGGAAGTGTACCGCTTTTCCATCGGACAGATCTGCTGCCACCCACGAGGCTCTTCCATTTTTTTTGGTCACCTATCCCATTGCTAGTCTGATCGTCATAAGAGTCTGTGAAACAGACAAAACAAAGGAAAAAAAAAAAGCCGTGCGACATGTCTTGCAGTTGTCAAGTTCGCGTACCCAGTATCAAGTCCTGTCCAGATATGACCCTTTACGCAACGACTGACGGGGATACCGTAGTTTTCGACGCGCCAAGAAATATCGCAAGAAATGTCACCAGTCTGCCAACGTCTGCCAGCAAGGCTGCACGAATAAGCGCTTGTGGAAGTCATTGTCTGATGATGTCGTTGAGTGTAGCAGCACTTAGCCCTGCTTGGGGGCCTCCTTGGCCTCAACGGCGGCCTCCTCACCCATGGCGGTAAGAATGACGACGTCTGCGATTCGGGTTAGTTATGTTCCACAGCCCGCAGTCGTGCGGGGTTTGTCAAGTCTCACTGGTGTCCTTCTCCTCAACCTTGAAGAGCCTGTTGATCTTTTCGCCAACCTCGCCGTCAGGGAGACGGACGTCGTCCTTGAGGTCACCGTCGTCGTTCATGAGGGACAGGAAACCATCGTCAGAGATGTCGACCTGTGAGAGTAGCTTGTTAGCGAGCCGCAAAGGTTTCCCAAGGCTGAGGGGTTGGCCATGACTCACAAGCTGGAACTCCTTGCGGGAGACGTTGGGGACGTCCATGTTGTGGGTGGAAGGAGAGAGATCCTCAAGCTTCTTGCCGGTGAAGATGTCGATGGCGACCAAGTGAACCTTGGCGTGACCGTGCTTGCCAGTCTTGGAGGTGGACATGTCGACGATCTTGCAGGGACGGCCCTTGATGACGACGTGACCGTTTTTGCGCAGAGCAGAGCACTGCATGGGGAAGGTGAGAGACGCACCGGCGTCGGTGGACTCGAAGGTCATCTCATGCTGTTGGACCGTTACGTTAGCGATGTATGGCCCCCAGGAGATGCGCAGGCATCAACATGGCGTCAAATGTAGTTCGGGACGTAAAGATGGGTTCGACATCGTTGGTCATATCTAATGTTCGATTGGGTTGCATGGGCGTGTTTGTGATGCGCAGAGCCGTGGTGCGTCGAGATGCCCGCGGGGCCCTCGCAGACTGTGGGTGCGGGGTGGTTTTTCGCCCAGGCCCAAGCAACGGACATGGCCTCGCTCGCATGCGACTAAGGCGAATGGCGGGCAACGAAAAGGGAAGCAGAGCTATCGCAAGGAACTCACCTGGGCGTCGTCGTTGGACATTTTGAAGGATTGACTGGAAGATGTCTAAAAAAAAATCGAAATGGAAGATGTCGACAGGCAAAGGGGAATGAATTACCCAGCAAAAGACGGCTGCTATGTTTTTGAGGGGAAGAGTTGTGAAAGGAAGAGAGCGGGCAGAGGGGGGGGAATGGAGGGGAAAAAAGAAGCGAGGCGGGAGTAGATAATTTTTTCCCTGGTTTTATTATTGGGTTTTTTTTCGCTCCTAGGCCCCAGAGTCGCGCCCCTCCCTGGCCTCTCAGGCTTTGGCGGGAACTGCGAGGGTGCACTTTGACGGTGCAAAAAAAAGGTGGAGTGTGGGCTCGGTTTTTTTTTCCCTCTTCCTTCTCTTCCTTCAGTCTGCCTCACCCGCCCCCTCCGTCTCCCGGTGAGTTAGTTACACTTGGCCGTCCCTGTCACTCAACGCGGGAATGGTACGTTCCTTACCGAATTGGTCCTCTTCAGCCAGTGAGTGGGCCAGAAGTGTCCGCCTATACCGTGATCCCACCAGGCTACGGACCGCCTGTAATTAGTGCCCTATCCAGGTACGCCCTCCATAGGTAGGTAGGTATCAAGCCGAAGGTTTGTCTCTTTGGACCAGGCGAGGCGAGTGGATGATAAGGAGGGGGTTCCGTGGCAACAGCTTTTTTTTTCCCCGACGCTAATGCCATTGGGCCGAATTCTCGCTGAGGAGGTTAACGGTCCTAGCTCTTTCTCTATACCTGCCCTTTTTTCTTTTCTCTTTTTTTCATCGGAGGTATTGAACGGCGGAAGCCAAATTTCAACGGTATGCGCCTGAATTCCGACTGAAAATGAACCTCTTGTGCCGATTTGCCTAAATATGCCTTACTCTGTGTACATGAGGTAGGTACCACGACATCACCTACCTACCTAGGCAGGCACCCACCCATTCATGAGAACCTAGGTAACCCGACCTTACTTACGCTGCTCAGCTCAGTCGAGGTGAGATGCCCTTGGGAAACACGGAGGGGCTCTCCTCAGATACAAGTGAAGCAGTCCGACATACGGGTACCTTGAAGGTGTTGCGGATTCTGCACAACATGTTGCAGCTTCCCTCCCGCCATGTCGGATGCATCAATGGTCTGGTATGTGCTCTTTCACTGCGCAATGCCCCGCAGGTTTGTTTGCCGCACTGGCCCTCAAAAAATGCTGCCCCGCAGTTGTTCGACCTCACCATCGAAGACAGTAGGTAACCCCTGCTGCGCCACACGAAAGCTCCAGCAAGTTGGTGCTCAATGTGGCTGATGAGCTCTGTTGTCGAGCACCCACTCAGAACACATCACCTTCCTAAGGCCAGCCTCGTCTGCTGTCTCCTAGGTACCTAGCCTTTGTCACAGGTGTACATATCTCCCATTAAGACAGCCAGTGGGCAGATCTACAGTTTCCGCCTTTCTTCCAGATCACTCTTTCTCGATGACATGGTGCTGAGCTCTTCCGAAGCCACAGCTCCGTAGCTCCTCCTTAACATAAGTCCACCATGTGGCTTGATCGGCTCGCAGCGCAGTCGAACCCGTCTCCCTCATCGTCGCAACCTGGCAGCCGAGCCTACTCCCCTCTTCCACGACGAACTTCAAGCACTCCATATGTCACCTCGCAACGGTCTCGCCTCACCCCGAGAGGGTCACAGCTATCTCTCATCTCCAACGATTCATCAAGCTCGCTCCTCGCCTCTCGCAGGGTTAATGGCTCTGGCTTAAAGCAATCCCAAACCACCTACGATGGGCCGGATTCGGTCGAGATTCTAGGTCAGATCTTGGACACGACCTCCATCACCGACTCTGCTGCGAGTAATACGACGGGAGTAATCACCCAAAAGGACTTCGAATTGGATTTCGACTTCGATGGGCTAAGTCTCCGAGAGCTTGCTAGCTCCAACAAGGCTGACACAGACGAGGCGGATAACTACCGGCGACAAACCGCAGAGGAGTGTATGAGCTTCCAAGCAGCTGGTGTTATTGCGACGTAGACCGCTAACTTGTACCTCTAGTCGAAACCAGCAAAGTCCAATTCGAGGACTTGCATCGCTCTATTGCGGCATGCGACGGCGTCCTAAGTTCGGTGGAAACTAATCTCACGAGTTTCCGTAACGATCTCGCGGCTGTCTCTGCTGACATAGAGAGCCTACAGTCGCGCTCCACGGCGCTCAATGTGCGACTGGACAACCGGAAGGCGGTTGAGAAGGCTTTCGGACCTGTCGTCGAGGAACTGAGCGTTTCTCCCCAAGTGGTATCCAAGATATCTGAAGGGCATATTGACGACACATGGGCCAGAATGCTGGCAGAAGTAGACAAGCGAGCTACGGCTTACAAGAAGAACGCTGCGAGCCAGGGGGACAGCAAGGCCTGGTCAGACCTTGGTCCGTTGTTGGACAAACTGACAATGAAGGCTGTCGAACGAATACGGGACTTCATAGTGGCACAAATTAAGGCCTTGCGGTCCCCTCACATCAACGCGCAAATCATTCAGCAGCAAAATTTTCTGAAGTTCAAAGAGTTATACGCCTTCTTGCATAAGCATCATTCCACGCTCGCAGAAGAGATTAGCCTGGCATACATGAACACCATGAGGTGGTACTACGCAAACCAGTTCGCACGGTATCAGAAAGCATTGGAAAAGCTTAAACTACACGCTCTTGATAAGAATGACGTGCTTGGGCATGAGGAACCGACTCGGAGGGCTATGGTTCTGTCCGCCACAAAACCTGCTGGGCCGCCGCATGATGCCTTCAACCTGGGCCGACGTATCGACCTGTTGAGAACAAGCAACGCGACCGCCCTATCGTCTTACCTGGCTGAAGAAGACCCGACCACGCACTATCTGGAGGTTCCTTTCAGGAACTTCAACCTGGCCTTGATAGACAACGCTACCGCGGAGTATACTTTCCTAGCCGCGTATTTCTCGCCGCCACTGTCATTGCAGGCAGTCTCGCGGCAGTTCAATTACATATTCGACCCAACGTTTACGCTGGGCAAGACGCTAACCAAGACACTTACTGCCGAGTCATACGACGCGCTAGGCCTACTGCTGTGTATACGCCTCAACCAGCATCTGGCATTCGAGTTGCAGAGGCGCAAAGTCCCCGCCGTCGACGGTTATATCAACACGACTACCATGCTTCTGTGGCCGAGATTGCAGGTGGTGATGGATCATCATTGCGAGTCGGTGCGGCAGCTAACCAACTCCTTGCCCACCAAACCCAAGGCCGCAGACCAGAACAAGCTGTCGGCGGCGCCTCATCTCGTCACACAGAGGTTCGGTCAGATCCTGCATGGTGTTTTAGCGCTCAGCACCGAGGCGGGGGACGACGAGCCCGTTGTCACCAGCTTGCATCGCTTGCGGACCGAGGTGGAGGCCTTCCTGACGCGCTTCAGCCAGTCGTTTAGTGACAAGCGGAAGCGTGAACGGTTCCTTTACAACAATTATTCTTTGGTTTCTACCATCATTAGCGACGTCGGCGGTAAACTCGCCGTGGAACAGCAAGAACATTTCGAGGAACTCAAGGCAGCGTTCCAGGAGGGTGGCTGAGAAAAAAATCTCGTACTTGGAGACACATAGACAGGTTCTGGAGGCTAGGGAGTAGGCGCGGCGTCGGGTGCTCTTTGTCAGATGGGATATCATGAGTGTACGGGAGTCTTTGACCCTATCGCGGGAAATCTAAATTTACATGATGAGACAACCTTTCGAGAGGCCGAGACTTGTCTCAGCCCTCTCTAGAAGTTATGCGTCCAATTCGTTCCATTTGTCAATTTGTTGTACAAATCCGCCAGGGCAGACACCGGACTGGTGTTCCGACGGCCTAGATAGACGGCCACGAGGCCGACGACGACGGCCAGTCCTGCGGCGGTAGCACCCTTTCTATACATCCAGAGCACTCTCATAAATTTCTGTCGGCGCTCCAGGGCCTTGAGCTCTGCAAGCTGTTTCTGGAAGTATGCATACCCTTCGTCCATCGTCTGTTTGGCACAGACCTCGACGGAGCGCGCCGTCTTCAGCGAGCTCGCCTCGGAAATCATGCGCCACGCAGACAACGACTCGGGCGGGTATCGCTCGTACAGTGCGGTGGTGCTAGCGATGAGCGACTCGAGATCCATCTTCTGCGGGACCTTGGAGAGGATGAGATGCAACATGGAAGGGTCGTCCTCATCGTTGTCAAAGAGCTCGTCGCGGCGGTTCAGAACAATCTGAGCAAACATATAGACGCTAAAGACAGGCTCGCGGACGAGGAGGATGTCGAAGAGACGGGCGATGTCGCCGTATGCCTGAATGTCGTGGGCGTACATCGTCAGCGTTCCCGCGAGGGCATAGAAGGGCTCCGTGCCGGCGAGGTGGCGCTTGAGATTCGGGTCTGCCGCCTGGAGGATATCGGGGATCAGGCGCAGCTGGGCCACGGTCGGCTCGAGGTTTGTGAGCATGAAGTCTCGTATGCGAAGCACCGAGAGGCGCGATACCAGCCGGGCGCGCCATGGCGGCTCGAGAACAAGCATAAACACTTGACATATGTCATGGTAGCCTTGGAAGTAGCAGAGGTATGGGTAGCGGCGTAGGACTTCGATAATGAGGTCTGATAGTTCGCTCTTGTTCTTTTCGAGTTCGGTGTCGTTCTGGTCTACACATTGGTCAGCGCTTGTCTAGGGTAATCCACCGCTCCTACTACAGCGTGGTTGTGGCAAACAATGATCCTCCTACGGTTCGGGTAGTAGATGAAGGCGCGGTTGACATCAAGCGCCACTTGTTCCTCGTCCCTATGACGCGGCAGGTTCGTCCAAGAAGCCGTTTCCTCTTTTTCTGCAGTGACGGTATCCTTGGAACTCTCGCTATCTGTAGGACCAAGGAGTATCGGCCCTGTAACCAGCGACGGATCTGTTAGCTTCACGACATTGCAGGGCAACGGCACGGCGCATGCAGCACTGACAAGCTTTCCTGCGCAAAGTGTCGGTAAGGAAACCGCCTCTAGTGCCGGCAAGGCTCTTGAGAGCCTCAATATTCCTCCGCTTGCATGCTTCTAAGATATCTTCCGTCTTGCGCTGGCTCGGGTTGACCATCTCGCCCTTGAGCTGGACATCGGCCACCGAGTCAGAGTTGAAAATAGGCTGCTCGCCAGCTACTGGGTCTGCCTCCATGGACTCGGTCTGGCATTCGACGTTGTGGCGTTACGGCGCTTTGAGGGGGGACGTTAATGAGGATTATCGTTTCAGGGACAACGTGTGCATCGTGCGGCGGCGAGCTCGAGAACGATCTGCAAGGGTCGATGCCGCCCGGCGCTCGCGGACGCTGATTGGACTCGAGAAGCTCGGGAGCCTGACGATCTTGAGTGATCAACTAGAGGTGGAACAGGTTTTTAGTGGTGAAAGCTACACTAGGATTTGAGGAGCTGTACTCATGGGGGGGCAAGCAGAGAGTGTAACCCGTCCCGTTGGTCGACGATGAACGACCGATGTATACGCACGCAGGAGGAGTGTTGTGCAGGACACTGTAACCCAAGCTGAAGGCCCAGGCTAAGAGCTGCAACTAGAATGACGGAGTTAACTCCACAGCGGAGCTCTGTTGTTTCGAACCTTGAACCAGCGCGGCCCGCGTCGCAAAACACCTACTTTGTAGAGCGCCACAGCGCTCACCAATACACACGCCACTCCACCCCCGCCTGGATCGACACGACGGGACGCACAGGCCCAGCCCAGCCTTACCTAGGTAACGGATGCCACGAGCTCCCAAAGAGGTACTGGTAGCCGACAAGCGAACTTGATTATTGCCGTTGCGCCCAGGAATATTTGTTCAAGATCAAAAGTGTTGCCAAGGGAGTCGAGATGCAACGCGGTCCGCTGCGCATGAGTATATACGAAACTCAAGATATGTTTATCATGATCGATGGCATCACGCGACATGCAATCCACAAATAACCAAGCATGTCATGTCGCATGTTGGTGCCTCACAGCCCAAGCAAAGGAACCAGGAATTGGGATGGTCTCACCACCTAGGATACGCTACGAGAGACTCAAATTCAGGCCACAAACTCAAGGGCAGAAGCTCCGTTGTCAAGGAGCCTCGCTTCAGGCATGGTGGCACAAGCGGGTTCGGCATCTTTCGCGTGGTGTCTCCCTTCTGGACCATACTTCATAGTTGCAAGTGAGAAGAAGCCACTCACACGAAAAACAGGCCGAGGCATCAACTGGCACCTTACGTCCGTAAGCTGGCCATGATCTTTGTGGTTTCATCGCAAGCCGGTCGGGGAGGGGGGGGGGGGCAAATTCAGAAACAATCATATCCTCTGATTACTAGCAGATACCTCCTAAGCCCGGCTGTCAGATCAGCCGTGAAAATTGACTTGACGATCAAGTCGAGATGAACATTAATCGGCGTTCTTGACGCCGCCTCCTTAACAGAATAGCGCCTGAAGTGAAGATCTGGAGCCAGAGCCATGAGCCGTTTGGCTTTGTTGAGCGGCGGCGATGCAGCCAACTTGTTGGCTTATGGCAAGTATTTCCTTGACGGCACAGACTAAGCGGGGGATCTCATTCAAAGGCCGCTTTTGATGACCTGACCGGTTTAGTACATTGCAGCAAATATGTCGACCCAACCATGCATGTTCGTGGCCGTTGCGCATAAGGGCGCTTCCAGTCAGCTCCTCTCCACACATTAGGCAAACAAGCCTGCCGGCCACTTTGATCAAACTAGACCCGGATCATTTAGCACCCAAGGGAGGGCCGTAGCATTGATGAAGTATTCATCCACACGGGTTGTATCCTTGCTGCGAAGGAGGTCGTACGATGACTCCAGCTTTGTTGCGATGGAACCCTCACTGTATGCAGCTCGACCAACTGGCTCTGTTGCAAATCTTCCAAACATCCGATACTATTTAGGGCAATGGTTGAGCCAGCCTACCAGCAACGAGTAGGATAGGTCAACATGAGGCTCCTGTGAGCTACAAAATGGCATCATGAACGGGCAGGCATGACTTTTGGGCCCCTTGTCAAGTTCTCCCATGCAGATCCGGAGGATCATACAATGAGACCCGCATCCAGGCCCTAGCCCATGAGCATCCACACCGGACTCGGCCTCTTGAGTCGCATCTGAAGTCGAGCCTCTGGCTGTATGTTCGACGCGCAGCGAAGCTGTTGTTGTGCCTTGAAGCAAGTGATTCGATCGGCGAAGTCGAGAGGTCTCACCCACATATCTGGAGATAATATTCGAGGTTTCTCGGAGCAGGAAGGACCAATCATTTATCTGACCAATAAGCAAGGGCCAGAGATTAGTTCGGACTTTCTTATTTGGCGCCGGAACCTCCTTGCACCCGCAACATTGGCATGCCCCATCTGATTGTTCAACTCCAAGATAGTTGCTGGTGGCGGATGGGGCGGCAAGGGTTTCGCGGGTCAACTTCTTCAGCGGCCGTCAGTGTCAGTGCTGTTCTCGTCAACTCACCTTGCTGCTGCTATCTACTTCGGAGGCGTGCACTCGTTCCCTTGCAATCATCGACAACCCTGCCTGGCTGAGGCTGTCTGCCTGTCCCACGCCTCGATTGATAGGCAAACTGTACATGCAGATTAGTAGGTAACTTAAGACCACATCACCACCGATGTTCAGTACCGACCCATTATTGGCAAAATTTCGTCACAACAGAGTGGCTATTGGACCGCACAACGTTCGCAGTACCCGGGCAAAGTCCTTGATTGTTTGGCCCAGAAGGGTGCGTTTCGCGAATCCAACCCGCAGACGCCTGAGTTGGTGGTCCAGAACGCGCGCGCCTTGGACCAAATGATCCAGATTGTAGACAGCATATGCCCCCATCGAGCTACCTCAACACCTCGAGTGGTTTGTTATGTCTCTCCCGAATTAATTGTGTGCATAAGCAGGGTCTTGGGTCCAGAGTGTTACAACCTTGCAGTCTTAGCTCTGCACCACTAGGACTGAACCGAACTGAACTGAACTTGTGATTCAGGTAGGTTGGTGGTTGACGGTAACATATGTGTGTGGATGTGTATAAGCCGAGATGAGGGTCTTTGATCAGAAAGATACTGGCTGTTCTACAACACGGTCTACTCTTAACCATGCACGTGAAGCTGTCTGCCAAACTCCGGGGCCTGCCTTGCCTTATTACCTGACGGATATTCTGCCCTGCATTCCGGCCATTGGCTCCTTCACGTTGGCTTCAAAGTACACAGGCGCGTACACGAAAAAGTACCTCCTCCAACAACGTGTTTCGATTAGCTCGAGTTTTGCGCAACGTGGTGCCCCACCAGGGCCAAGGCACTCTTTAAATCTACCTACCTAGCTACCTGGAACCATGATTGCCTACCACCTATTATCTACCTACCCTCTCACCTCACAGCGGGGTACTCTAAACCCAACCTCCACTCCCCCGACTGTCAGGCGGCACAACTACCTTGTGTACCTCACCTTAACTCATACCTACTTCGAGGTAGCTCAGCCCCAGTCACCATCCTGTCGTACGGCCGATACATCCCCATTGTCAAACATTTGCGATAAATGGGAAAGAACTCTCTCATATTGATTTAAGTCTTCAAGTCACAAGACCCATCCTTTTGTTCCTCCCTGCGCAGAGCAGAAAAGACAATCTCGATTCGGTTCCAAGGCTGTCATCATTCCTCTGGCCCGCTGTCCCCAAGACCAAGAGCTAGCTGGTTCAACCATGTTGACATAATACGGTCTGTCGAAATGGCCTTTCAGACGAACGTCTTCAGGAATGGAGCCTGGGTGACGGAAACCATCGATCTTCAAGCTGTGCTAAGGGGCGCAACCACCACCGCTGCCACCGCTGCACCCCCTTCACCCCCTGCCCCTCCAGACTGCGGCATCCTGACGAGAACCATTATCGAGAGTCCTGTCGCCCGTTGGGTTCTTCCAGCTCGCCTCAGATCGGCGCATCATAACGATGTTGCTTTCGTTGGGGTGAGTCGCTTGCTCTCTTGCCTTCCATAACCACCTGCTGGCACGGTTTTGGGGCCCTTTCGGTGTGCCGTTTTTCTTGTCAAGAATGAAAGCTCACATGATCAGGACCGTTACGTGAGCATCAACGAGCTGCGCAAGGACGGCCAGCTCCAAGAGGTTCTTCGAAAAAACGACTTCGGCTGCCGCATCCGAAACGCCTTGGTGATCGGAAACAAGTATGAGCACTTCCGTGTCGTGGCTGATGAAGCTGGACCCGACCATATCAAGAGCGAAGATGAGGACGACGACACTCAAATGGCTGATATCGGCTCTGCCTCCGGCACCAGCGGCTCCCATGGTCTTTTGCCGCCACACTTGTTACTTCTAATTCTCGAGTCCGGTTCTTTCGTTTTCCTCTTCATCAGGAGGGACCTTCATGGAAAGCTAGAGTTTGCCGCCTCGCCCTTCCACAACTCAGCGAGGCGACTTGGCCACCTAGGATTCCATGTAGCAGTTGATCCTAGATCTCGTTACATTGCTGTTGCTGACGCACAAAACAAATTCGTCGTCTATGAGCTTGAATCCATGGAGTCGATGGGCGATCAATATATGCGTCACAAGTCCATCAACCCGATAAAGACACACCATCCAAGGGCAATCCAGGGGATAATACTCAAAATGGAGTTCCTCTATCCCCGCCCCGAGGATGAACATCATGTTATTCTCCTTCTTATCATTGTCAAAGGTGACAGATCAAAGATGGTCATCTATGAATGGGAACGAGGGGATGACCTCAGCCAGGTACTCGCAGAGGAGAAGCGCGGCCACCGCATAGCACCCGAGCATCGTCTGCCACTCTTGATCATTCCTTTGACAGTGAGGAGCTCCTTCTTTGCAGTTTCCGAGCACGCACTTGGAATCTGCAAGGACCCCCTTCAGGGCCCTCCGGATATTGAGACGATCAACCCAATTAGCCACCCCACCACCCCTTTCCACCATGGAACTGGTGTGCCACTCTGGACGGCATGGGACAGGCCAGTACGAAGACGACGGTACTACGACACAAAGGACCTCATTTATCTGGCTCGGGAGGACGGCGTGATTGTGTTCTTTGAGTTTAATGCCACAGACATTCTTAGCGCCGCCATGAATGTCGGCAACTGCAACTGCAATATTTCTACTGCCTTTACCACGATGTACGACGCCTACTCCGACGTTGCTATAGTTGCAGGTGATTCCGGCCCCGGACTGGTCTTCCAGGTAAGGCGTATTTAAAGCGTGGTCCCAAAGGCCGCTACTGACAGGCAAGTAGCTCAAACCTCGAGAACCCCTCGTCGAGCTTGGAATTATCCCCAACTGGTCGTGTGCTGTTGATTTTGTCACTACGGATGCTCTAACAACATGGAATCCCGAGAGGGGGTCACGGGGAAAGCCAGTCGTGCCCTGGCGACAGCGAACATTAGACAACATAACATCTCCAGACAAGGTTCTTTGCGCTTCAGGAAATGGCACTCAAGGCAGCATCACGGAACTCCGCTACGGGCTTCCCGCCAACGTAATATCGTACTTTGAACCACTACCCACGAGAAGAGTCTGGGTATTCCGGTCCATCGACGTCAGCTGGCCGTACCAAATGTTAATGGCAAGCCCCGGAACCTCGGATGTTCTGCTGGTATCCGCCGACCTCTCTCTTGCGGAGATGGCTGACTCAATGTCAACCCACTTCGACACGGCATCCCGAACTCTTGCAGCAGCGCAGAGCTCAGAGGGAACCATCATTCAGGTGTCCGAGAAATGCATCACATTAATAAGCCGAGACCACAGGTATGTTACTAACGGTCAACATCATATTACTCTATGATTTCTCAGATTTTGCTAATATCTTTTTTATTTTTGTTTTTTCTTAGTTCAAGACATAACCTCGATGACTTCACCGACATTGACGGAGTAACAGAGCATGCGGCGGTCAGGGGTGGCCGTGTTTGCGTGTCAACCTATGCAGAGTCTCGCTTTCAGATCCATGCATTCCGCACTAGCATTGCCGAGGTGTCTCTCACTCAGACGTATGCCGTCGATGGAGAGGTGACTTGTCTAACACTCTGCTGTATCAATGGACAAGAATGCATAGCGGCTGGCTTGTGGCGTCAAAACAGCCCTTGGTTAGCAATTTTCATTGCAGACAAGTCAGCTCAAGCTCCTCAATTGATAAGGCTCGATAGCGGTAAGTACACATCTTCTCTAGAGACTCGCGCCGACTAATGTCATTTTGCGTGACAGATGACCAGGAACTCGCGCCGAACGATGAGGATGCAATGGACATCGCACCAACCGTCGAGCTTGTCAATACTATTGTGGTGATAACTGAATCAAAGCAGCAAACGAGTCTAGCTCTGGGAACTCGCAGCGGCCACCTGATCACAGTTCAACTAAGCGGAGCCGCCCCCTTTCATCGACGACTGTTTAGGGAGAGGCTGGGTACGGTCGCTCTTGAGGTGTTTTCTGTGGACGCGCCGTTTCTCCCAAGCTCTGTCTTGGTCTGCTGCAACGACGCTTTGCTTCTGCTGAGGGACTACGAGACCAGGCGTCCAGGCAATTTCGCCACCAGGCACCGCGTATGGGTAACTGACCTGAAGCATCCAGCAACGGGTTCAGTACCGGTTATCTCTGCCGCCAGCATACCAACCGACCTCGGCGGCAGCAATCGATTACCCCTGGTTCTCCTTTCAGGGGAGCGTATGTCGTTCACGGAGCTGTATCTGCAAGCTGGACCGGTTCCAAAAAGTTTACCGTTGCCTGGAACACCCTCCAAGTTGCTATACTCCCAAACACTACAGTGTTTGGTTGTCGCAGTCCAGATTGAAAAACATCCGACCATCCTATTCATAGACCCCGAAACAGGAGAGGATCTCTCTCTCCCTCAGGACAAACACGGCAACCCAACAACGTTTATTACTGGTATGGGAAGCCACAACGACAGGATACACGCAGTCTATGACTGGTTGTTTGTAAGGGATGGGATGACGTTCCATTATCTCATCATCACAACAGCAGGGGGGCGCCTTTTGCTTGTGACCCCGAAGAAGGAAGAAAGCCGTGACGCTGAGGGCAGCAGGAGAACAAAGATACGGTTTTTCACCAAATACCGGCTGAAGGAGCCTGCACCCATATACTCCATTGTCGGGGATGGTGATAGCATCATCTACTGTGCTGGGAATATGCTGCACTGGGACGTTCTTGATCCTGTCGAGAAGAAGCTTGTCCGGAAGAAGAGCTACGAGCTGAATTCCCCTGCCACGTCTCTGCGAATAGTCAACGGCAAGATATCAGCACTGACTCTGAGCGACTCGGTAGTGGTTATTGACCACACATCAGAACACGAACACGGCGACATGAAACAGATCCACGCAGACCAGGTCACGCGGAAGTCCAGTCACTTCTTTGATGTTGGGGATAATACAGACGAACAGCCAGCCTGGCCAGTAACTTTGCTCACTGGTATGGACCGGTACTTTACGGCAGTGTGGACTCCTTGGAAAGAGCCTCAAAGAGAGTTGGAACTTGTGGCAGAGGGGCCACTCCCGGCCAGTGTCAGGAAACTCCAACGGGGCCATGTGCGGCCGGAATGGGTTGCAACGGAACATGTGCCACAATATGGCAGCATACCAAGCACGGTTGATGGGGCTGAGGTGCTTGGGGTCTGCCTTGACGGGTCGTTGTTGCACTTCAGCCTTCTCAACGTTCAAGCATGGCGATTCCTTCGCCTAGTGGAGAACCTGGCCCTAAGAAGTCGACTCCTATTTCCGTACAGCTACAAAGTCTCACTTCAGGACGCTGAGGAATATGATGCAGAGCCAAAGGAGACGCCCAAGTCGATGAAGCACATTGACGGAGACCTGCTTCAGCGGTGCGTCGATTACCGGGCGCTAGAGAAGATGGTATCAGAAGACAGCGATATTGACCTGCTACGGGAGTATCTGGACGACCTGGATGATGGGAAATGGACGGCATCGTTCCAGGACGCCAACAACATCACGAGATATTTTGAGCTGGCCTACAACATCTTGGACTACTATCTGGCTCCTGTGATTTGAGCCCATGTTGTTGAACATGGTCGTCCAGATGGAAGGTGTGTCGCCCCCTACCCTACAGGGGCGTCCTCCCCAGGAGCGTCAGGGTAAGAGTTCTTAGGCTACCTAGACGAAGAGTCATGATCCATCTGTTGGTGAATTGCTTGCCTTTGATCTCAGTGAACAAGTGTGCGCAGTTAAACCAAAACAGGTGAATGGGTTTTTAACAGAGGCCTTGGTTACACTAAAGTACCTACAGACAGTAGTGAAGCCAGTGGACACTAGGGAACCTCAACAGGGCGAGTTGTGGGGGTAGGTAGCTTGGTCCAGGCTGTGTGCGTTGTGTATCTGTCACTATTAATCATCGGAGGTCGGTCGTAGCTGTAACGGGGCATTGTGAGTGGGTGACACTTTTTTGATGAGTTTTTTGTTCACACTGTGAGCGGGTGGACCTGCCCTAGCCTTATTAACAAGTACTCCTTCTACTGCCAGAGACATGCTTCGAAAGTAAGGCAAGGCAATCGGCCTAAAAGGCCTCAATTAACCACATGGTTCTTAGTAAGTGGTGCAGCAGTCCCATACCAGCTCATATTTCAACTGAAGGGGGAAAGAAAAGGGAAAGGGTTAAAATAGTGCATAAAAGTTGTGCAAGTGCGGGTTAGTCCAAGGGAAGTGCCTGCATCACACCTAAGATGCCCCAAACCCACAGCGTATTTTACACACCTGTGCGACAGCACGACACACTGGACTCCTCAGTGTGTGTGTGTACTTGCCTTTTGCCCCGCAGTGAGCCTTTGCCTTTGCTATTTTCGCTGCTCGAGATTTTGAACACTGTCGAACAGCTACTGCCCTTCTTTCCTCAACTTGAAGAATACAGACGTACTGCATCGTCCGTATTATGTCGTGTCGGTCCCGACAGGATTTCGCCCAGGACTCGGTTTTCTCGCCACCCAACCTCTTACATCGTTGAAAAGCCTTGGTTGTGCTTCTCTTCTCAAAACCCCAACCCCCCACCCATCATTGGGAAATCCCATCGGTCCCCTACCCGTCACTCTCTGCTTGATATCGCCCACATCCAGCAACTTTTTGCACTGGGCCCTACTGATTAGCAAACAACACTCGACCAGTCCACACTACTCCAGCGTCAAATACCGCCAAAATGCCTCCCAAAAAGAAGGGAAACAAGGCTCGCGCCAATGACGACTGGGAGAACGAGCTCGGCGAGACCATCGCCCCCGCAGCCGCCAACACCTCAGAGACTGCTGCTGAAAAGCCAGCTGAGGAGGAGGAGAATGAGGCTCCCGGCGGTCTCATGGCCACTATGCGCAAGAACAGAGAGAAAAGAAAGAAGAAGGGGATCGAGGAGCCCCCCGCCGCGCCCGAGCCCGAGCCCGAACCTTCGCCCAGTCTCGCCGAGAAGGCTCCTCAGGAAGCCACCATGGAAGACGAATTTGCCTTGCCCGAGAAGAAGGGCAAAGGTGGTAAGGGCAAACAGGCCGCTGCCGCCGCCGCCGCCGCCTCCCCCGCTGCCGGCGATGACGAAGGTGGTTCCGGCCGCGTCCTGACCAAGGCTGAGAAGGAAAAGTTGAAGAAGGAGAGAGAGAAGCAGCGTAAGAAGGAACAGGTGAGTCTAGATTGTCTCTCCTCGAGCTACGGACTTTTATTGATGTTATCATGCACAGGCTGCGAAGAAGAAAGGGCCCACCCCTGCTGCGAAGACCGAACCCGCCAAGGCGGCTCCCGAGAAGAAGGACTCCCCAACGCCCGCCGCCTCTGCCGTCGCCCCCCCGCCTGCCGAAGAGAAGGGCGGCAAGAAGAAGAAGATCCCCGCCGCTCTTGCAGCGCTTCAGAAGCAGCAAGAGGAGCTCCGCCGCCAGCAAGAAGAACAGGCCCGCATGGCCGAGGAGGAGAAGAAGAGAATTGAGGAGGAAGAGCGTGCCATGGAGGAGGAGAGGAAGCAGAGAGAGGAGGCCAAGGCTCTCAAGAAGCAAAAGGAGAAAGAAAAGATCGAACAGCTCAAGAAGGAGGGCAAGTTCTTGACCAAGGCTCAGAAGGAGGAGAAGGCCCGCAATGAGCGTAAGCTCCAGCAGATGCTTGCTGCGGGTATCAAGGTCGGTCCCGCCGACGAGGGCGAAGGCGACAAGAAGAAGAAGGTCGTCTACGACAAGAAGAAGGGAGGCCGCAAGGCGCAAGATAAGGTGGGTCGGTCTCGCATGGTTGTTTCCCTCACAATCTCTAAGTGTCTAACCACCTGGGCTTTAGGTCGACGAAGAGAAGGCCCTTGCCGAGGCTGCCGAGCGTGCCAGAAAGGAGGCCGAGCGACTCCACAAGGAGGCGGAGGAGAAGGCGGCCAAGGAAAAGGCCGAGGCTGAAGCCGCTGCCGCTAAGAAGAAGGCTGCCGAAGCCAGTGACCTGGAAGACGACTGGGAGGCTGCTGCTGCTTCTGACGAGGAAGACGTCAAGGACAGCTGGGACGCTGACAGCGATGAAGAGCAAGAGAAGAAGGAGGAGGCGGCCAACGGCAAGCCCGACACGTCCGTTCAGAAGAACGAGGACAAGGAGGACAAGGACGGTGACTCAGGATCCGACTCGGGATCTGACTCGGAATCCGACGATTCTGACGATGAGAAGGAGACAGCAGCTCGTCAGGCCGAGCTTCAGCGCAAGAAGGAGGCCGCGGAGCGCCGCGAGAAGGCTCACCAGGCCGCGCTGGCGGCGAGATCCAAGGACAACCTCCGATCTCCCATTTGCTGTATTCTGGGCCACGTCGATACCGGAAAGACGAAGCTTCTGGACAAGATCCGTCAAACCAACGTGCAGGAGGGCGAGGCCGGTGGCATTACTCAACAGATTGGTGCCACATACTTCCCTGTCGAGGCCATTCGGCAAAAGGTCGCTGTCGTCAACACGGATGGTTCCTTCGAATTCAAGGTTCCAGGTCTACTGGTCATCGACACACCCGGCCACGAGTCCTTCTCCAACTTGCGTTCTCGTGGTTCGTCACTCTGCAACATCGCCATCCTTGTTGTCGACATCATGCACGGCCTCGAGCCGCAGACCTTGGAATCGATGAAGATGCTGCGTGATAGGAAGACTCCTTTCGTCGTCGCTCTCAACAAGATCGATCGTCTGTACGGCTGGAAGAAGGTTGACAACAACGGTTTCCAAGAGAGTTTGGCCCTGCAGCCCAGAGGTGTCCAAAACGAGTTCAAGAACCGTCTGGAGCAGACCAAGCTCGCCTTTGCCGAGCAAGGCTTCAACGCCGAGCTTTTCTACGAGAATAAATCCATGTCAAGGAACGTATCTCTCATTCCCACCTCGGCTCACACTGGTGAGGGTATCCCCGACATGTTGAAGCTCATCATCCAGCTCACCCAGGAGCGCATGGTCGGATCTCTCATGTATCTTTCCGAAGTCCAAGCTACCGTTCTCGAGGTCAAGGCCATCGAAGGTTTCGGAATGACTGTCGACGTTGTCTTGTCCAACGGTATTTTGCGCGAGGGTGACAGGATCGTCTTGTGCGGTGTGGAAGGCGCCATCTGTACAAACATTCGTGCCTTGTTGACGCCGGCGCCGATGCGTGAACTGCGTCTCAAGTCAGCGTATGTTCACAATAAGGAGGTCAAGGCCGCTTTGGGTGTCAAGATCAGCGCCCCAGGCCTCGAGGGTGCCATCGCTGGCTCTCGCATGCTTGTTGTTGGTCCCGATGATGACGAGGACGATATCATCGACGAGGTCGAGTCTGATCTCGCCACCCTGTTCAGCCGCGTTGAAAAGACTGGCCGTGGTGTCAGCGTGCAGGCGTCCACCCTTGGTTCCCTCGAGGCTCTTTTGGATTTCCTCAAGGACTGCAAGATTCCCGTCGCCAACGTGGGAATCGGTCCCGTGTACAAGCGCGACGTCATGCAGGCTGGCATTATGCTGGAGAAGGCGCCCGATTATGCCATCATGCTTTGCTTCGATGTCAAGGTCGACAAGGAGGCGCAGCAATATGCAGACGACGTTGGTGTCAAGATCTTCACGGCAGACATCATTTACCATCTTTTCGACGCCTTCACTAAGCAC
This sequence comes from Colletotrichum sublineola, assembly GCA_020631755.1. Classification (NCBI taxonomy): domain Eukaryota; kingdom Fungi; phylum Ascomycota; class Sordariomycetes; order Glomerellales; family Glomerellaceae; genus Colletotrichum; species Colletotrichum sublineola. The sequence goes on along the minus strand of JAHSQG010000005.1, from coordinate 1,638,450 downwards.
ATGGCCGAGCTCCTGGAGAAGAAGAAGGAGGAGTCCAAGATGTTGGCTGTCTTCCCCTGCGTGCTCAACACTGTTGCCGTCTTCAACAAGACCAACCCCATCGTTGTCGGCGTCGACGTCGTCGACGGCCAGCTGAAGATCAACACGCCAATTGCTGTTGTCAAAAATAACGCCGTGACCGGCCTGAAGGAAGTCATCAATTTGGGTAGAGTGTAGGTTTCCCCCCGCGTACTTGCTCGCAAACCGTCCCCCTTACAGAAAGTTAACCTCCTGAATCATCAGCACTTCGATCGAGCGCGACCACAAGCAGGTTCCCGTCTGCAAAAAGGGCCAGCCCTCTGTCGCCGTCAAGATCGAAATGGGTGGCCACCAGCCCACTTACGGCCGCCAGCTCGAGGAGTCAGACACGCTGTACAGTCTCATCTCGCGTGCTTCCATTAATACTCTGAAAGAGTTCTACCGCAAAGACGTCAGCAACGACGAGTGGCAGCTTATTATCAAGCTCAAGCCCCTCTTCGACATCCACTAAATACAAATGAAGAAAACCTCCCCTTTTCGTCTCTACCCTTATGGGAGAACGGTCGTGGCCTCTCTATCTGTCCGAGTCGCATGATGAATAGAGAGTTTCTGTGAGGGCGGTTTCGTTTTTGTGTCATGAAGGAAAACTATATTTCTAGATATGAGGGGATGGGTGAAAGGGAGAGATGGAAAACCCTCGGCTCGGTTATGGCTACTGTGGGTGAAGGGATGGATGGACGATGGACAAGTCAAGAAACAAGAAAAAGAAAAAGAAAAAGGGGGGATCCTCTGTTTTTGTGTATGATCATTCTACCATCAATCTCATGCGTCATTTCTCATTTTCTGGCCGTTGTTGTTTTCCTTGTTGTTCTTCTTATCCCCGAGTCTCCTCCCCAAAAGTATATGGTGCGGTGTGATACAATCTCAACATGCCAAAAAAAGAAAGGGAAAAGAAAAAGGGTTTGAACCATTCGTAACTCCACCTAGATAAACATGAGGCCCAACGCTACGGGTGAAGCAGTATCCGCGTTGTTGGCTTCCGGAGGTCACACCTCCCGCGGTTCGGTCCCGGCCGAGTTGGTTGCACAGTCATATCGTACACTTACGAGGGGATAAAGGGAACATGGCTGTCAGCATGGTTTATGACCATTTTGTATCCTATTCCATAGAGGACTTACCAACAAGCCCTCAGAGGTGCACATGTGAACGCTAGAGATAACGCGTGATCACGGCGAAAGTCAAGTGCATCCAAAGGCAGCTGCTAACTTGAGTATCATCAAAGTTCATGTCATTTCTCTCATTGCATGATAAACCCGTCGGAAGCTGCTCTAGCCTGATAACCCTATTCCAACACCGAAAGAAACCATAACTAGGGGTCTATTCTATCTTCTTCGATTCTTGTCGTTTTTCTTTCGTTCTCACGGCGCCGGCCGGTATGATCGGCGGCCCCTTATTTTGTGGTCTCGCCAGCCTCCTCAACCTCGGGCTTCTTGCCATCAGCATCAGTCATCTCCTCATCCTTGGAAGCTTTCTCGGCCTCGGCGGCCTTGCGAGCCTCCTCTTCGGCACGCTTAGCAGCCTTCTCGGCGTCTACTCTCTCCTGGACGAGGCGACGCTCCTCCTCGACCTTGTCGAAGTGGCGCTGGATGATGGGCCCAGCCATCGCGCGGATCTCGTCAATCTTGGCGATGTAAACGGCCTTGGTGGTATCGTCACCCTCGTCGTACAACCAGTCCTGTTGTGAGAGATTAGCAAACTGTTGCGGGAAAGCTTGAGTCTCACGGATAGAAGACTTACCTCGGTCTGCTCAAGCTTCTCCTTGATCTTGGTCTTCTCCTCGTCACTAGCGAACTCGGCGTACTGGTCGTCGAGCTTGTTGCGGAGGTCGTAGATGAAGGTCTCGAGCTCATTCTTCTTCTCCTCGGTGTCGGCAACAAGCTTGTCCTCCATGACCATGGAGGACTCCTTTTCAAACAGCGACGTTCTCGCTGCGTCGGACAGGGACGCGGTGCCGCTAACAATGGGAAGGTCGCCCTTGCGGACCTGCTTCTTAACCTTGCGGACCTTCTTGGGAGCGTCCTCCTTGTTGTCGGTCTCCATGGCCTTTGGGGGTACATTTGTTAGCTTCAAGATGCCACCATCGTCCTCCACGAATGCGCAGGGCGGGAATTGACGAGACTTAGGGTCGATGCCGTGACGACGACGCTTCAGCGGCGACTCCACGCTATCTCCCATCTCGGTAGAGGACAAAAGTTCAGAACGAGACGCCGCAAAACTCACATCAGGGTCCTTCTTCTCTCCGTTCTCCTCATCCTTGACCTCCTCCTCGACCTCCTGGTCCTCTACGTAGTAGCCGCTCTCGACATTCAGAACACCGTGGATGTTGACTCGTGCCTTGAGCTTGCAAATCATGAAGTCATCCTTGCCGTCAGCCTTGACTCCCTTGACAGAGAAGCGACCGATCCAGGGGTTGATCTTGCCAGGGAGGTCCTGGGGCTTGGCATAACGAGCCTCGAGGTCGAAGGGTTGCTTGCGGTAGAAAGTGAGAATTTTCGTGGACGGCAAGACGTTGCCACGGTTGAATACGGTCAAGCTGGTGTCCTCGTCGGGGATATCGGGGGCCTTCTCCCAGGTGAACTCAATGGGGTAGCTCATGATATCTTGGACCGTGAAGTCACGGACTCTGAAGACGGGGGACAGAATAGCGCAGCTGAAAGCGGCGCCACGGGCAACAGCCTCGTCCTGGTTCAGGGTGAAGGACAGGGTCTTGCCGAAGAAAGCCTGGATCCTCTCCTTGAGGGCGGGGACACGGCTGCCACCGCCAATGACCTCAATGACGTCAATGTCGTCCTTGGTAAGTTTTGCCTCGGCCAGAGCCTGCTCGAGAGGCACGTGGACGCGGGCCAGCAGGGGCTCAACCATAGCCTCAAACTCCTGACGGGTGATCATGGCGGAAACGTCAACGTCGTTCATAATGGACTCGATGTTGACGGGGGCCTGCTGGTTGGCAGACAGGATCTTCTTGCACTTCTCGGCGGCGGCGATGGTGCGAGCCATGGCGCGGCCGTTGGAGTGGATGTCGATCTTGTACTTGCCGCTGAACTCCTTGCCGAGGTGATCGACAAGGGCCTTGTCAAAGTCACGACCACCAAAGTGGCGGTCAAAGGCAGTGCCCTTAACAGCGAGCTCGCCCTTCTTGAACTCGACGATGGAAGCAGTGTAGTTGCTGTGGCCAATGTCGATGAAGGCAACGCGGCGGGGCTGCTCCTCGGGGGCCGGGAGGTCGAGTTTGGTAATACCCCAGCCCAGAGCGGCAGCAGTAGTGTCGTTCATAAGGCGGAGAAGCTTCAAGCCAGCGATTTCGGCGGCGTCGATGATGGCGCGGCGCTGGATGTCGGTGAACCAAGCAGGGACACTCATGACCAAATCAGAGACGGGGAGCTTAATCTCGGCCTGCGTCGTCTGCTTAATCTTGCTAAGGAACATGGCGATCAGCTGGGTGTTGGTGAACTTTTCCTTCTTGCCAAGGTAGTTGACCTCGACGCCGACCTGGCCGTTGACGTCAACAAGGGGAGCAGTGATGTACTGCTGCTCGAGCTGGGCATCGGGATCGTTGAAGGCGCGGCCGGCAAGCCGCTTGATGGAGGAGACAGTGTTCTTCAGGTTCGAAATTTCTTGCGTCTTGGCACTCTCGCCGAGGTATCGCGACTTGGGCCCAAAGCCAACCACAGACCTACGGATAACGATCAGTACAACTGAGAAAAGAGTGTAAGCAAGCCACGCGGGAATCCGGATGGTACTTACGGTGTGGCGCGGTTAGAAACCTCGTTGCAGATCTAGATTGCCAACGTTAGTCAACGCCCTTTCGCAGAATGTAGAATTTTTTGTAGAGGGAGGGGCAAATGTTGGGTACGCACCACATCGACACCGCGATTTCTGGCGACGGCAATGACCGTCTTAAGGGTTCCGAAATCGACACCTATAAAAAAAGGTCAGCTGAATATTCTTTCATGTGCCACGCAACAAGTGACTGGAACGGGTGGTGCGCAAGCATACCGACGACACTCATGTTGGGTGGTTGTGTTCTTTTCTGGGAATATTGTAAACAAGGGTCGTCCGGCGGACTTTTGGTGATGGCGGGGTTGCGCTCACAACACTCTGGAGAGGGGGAGAGGGGTGAAGATGCGAATCGAGTCGAGTCGAGTCGAGTAGTAGTCTTTGATTATCCGACTTGCTAAAAGGGTATTTGCAAGCAAGCGGTCGAGTCGAGAAGGAGGAAAAAAAGGTCGTCTCGTTTGGAAAAGATGGGGGAGGGAAAAGCAGAATGCAGACAAATGCAAGGTTTAAGAGTTTGTCGATATGCAAGAGAGCCTGAAGGTGGGATGCGTGGGAGGTGGGCAAAAAAGAAAAAAAAAAGTTGCAGTGCACGCAGTTCGCTCTAGCGTAGCGTCGTGCTGGCGTGGAATGGAGGCGTGGGTGGTGGATACACTGTACGGATAGGAAGGCGAGGCAGAGCGGTAAGCCTAAGTGGCCAACTTTGCTACCGGAGGCGAGAGGTGCTATGTGTGTATTGTCCTTATGCCTTGTGCTGTTCTTGTCAGAGGTGTGCTACACGATACCCCCAATAATCAGCCTGTAGCGTGCTGGACCTTGATGTAGGTAGATACGGAGCGTATTTTTCCTTCTCTTTCTTTTTTCTTTGGTGGGAAAAGAGAGGGTGCACCCCGTCATAATTCTCACAGGCATCGCGGTCGAGGCGCTGATATAGTAGTGGAGGCCGAATAGGAAAGAAGATTCTCCTTCGTTCTCTGTCGTTCCGCTGACGGCCCCTGTCCGGGCTGTCCGCTGTCCCTCGTCACTAGGTACCTCCAACCGCCCTGCCCCTCCATTGCTCCTCAGCTTCCCCCACCCCCTCCACCCCTCACAACTCCTGCTCTCCAACTGGCTCGCGCATTCTGGGGTCTGCTACGCCTGATAATCAAGGTAAGGAGGAATATGGCATGGCAGCATTGCAATCTTCCTACCTGGCTGCATCCATACCGATGCCAATCAATGCTCCTTTTGCATTTGCAGAAACGAGAGCAATCCCGACATGCCAGGTTCCTTGGTCGAAGTCCGACACAAAGTGACCACATACCACAATTCAATTGCACGGGCGACCATGAATATAACTGTATTATGTCAACATAAAGGCAATTGAGTTTCGGCCGAAATGCTCCGGAGCAACTCGTCCCTCCTCGTTTCAATACTACCTACCTAGGTACGTATGGTGTGGAAAGCCACCAACTTCTCTGCTTTTCGCAATTGCCAAGGTACTGTACAGCATCGCGAAGCACTTGTACAGGGCGGTCCGCATGCACTTATCTAATCTAACCTTGGCAATACCCCACCATTGGATGATAATGCCTTCTGCTCTATGCCACGATCCTTACCACACCCATCCCCCCACAGACTCTCCATCTTTACCTAAGTTGCTACCTCACGATATGCAATCCCTGGGCACAGAATTGACGTTTGACATCTGGCGCCCATGTAGCACCGTTGTCAGCTCTTCAGAACCTGGAGATACCCTGGAGATCCGTCCGACCTTCCGCCATCCAACCCCGTTGTTACCGGTTTCCAAGATTATGGCTGCCTCAAAGCGACATTGTATTAGGTAACTCTTGCCAAATAACTATCTGCCTATGATTTTCCTCCTCTCCGATGTCCATGCAGCCAGGCTCTCCGATTCCCCGTTTTTTTCTGTACCAACATGTGAGCAGGTTGATTATACGAAATGAAAGTGAAAAGAGAGAAAGGAAAAAGCAAACACGAAAATAATGTTCTTCCAGCTTGCCCTGCATCTGTCACCACAAATAGCCCTTCCAACGCCAGCAGTTATGCAAATATCCATTCCGTGGCAAGTTTCATCGTCCTGCTATCCGATCCTTTAGCACTCTATGGCCTGCCCTTGGGCGAGGTGTCGCGGCTGTTCTTGCCGCTGCTTGAAGTTTCGCCCTCTGATGGAACATCTTCAAGCTGGATCGTACGGACAAGACTCGATCGTGTGAGTGGACTGCGACCGCCACGTGCTGAATGAGTTGTTGACATTGAGTGCGCCGTCATTGTTGTCGCCGGTCCCTGTCTCGACGAGAGACCTTCTCCGGACTGGGGTCGGGAGGCGCTGTTATTGATGTAGCCCATCCTCACATTGTCCGTGTACTCCTCACCGTCCAATAAATCGAATCCGTTCTGGAATCCGGCTCGCTTCATCTCAACGTCAGAATACTCATACACTCGCCCAGTCGTCGTCGTCTGAGCCCCAAACCGCTTCGAGTTGGCCAAGAATTGATTGAACTGGCTCTGCTGAGCTAGGTCGTACTTCTTCCTATCTTCGTCTCCCATGATGCTCTCCACGCGCCGAGGCATGTACACCGAGTTACCAGCAGTCTGCGCCGACACCATACTATCGAAAGAATCGCGTGACTGCAAAGACCACGCACCGGTCCGGTTAACAGTATGTTGGGAGGAGTCAGCATTGACGTAAAAGCCACTCGGCGTCTTTTCTCTGGCGGCAAAGCGGCCCTCGATGTTGGGTGGCGGCTGAACAACGCTATGCTTACGGCCCACAGGCCCCATCATGCCCTTGCCGCCGGCAATGCTTTCCTTTCTAGCTACTGCGGCGGGGATGAAGGTTTCGGGCACGACGTTGAGGTCGTCTCCGGCCTCCTCGGCTTGCTCGATAGCCTGCTGGGCGGTTGTAGAAGTATCGGCGGTAGCGGCGTCGGCTCTTGGCCCTCCCCAAGTTCTTTGCCCAGCAGTAAAGATACCGTAGACCATGTAAAACCAGTTGAAGAAAGGGTTGAGGATGAACATGATTGGGTAGAGCCAGATCTTGAACCGCCTCAGCTTGGCACCAAAGTACAACATCATGAGCCAGTTGAGTCCGAGCGAGATGGCGATGAATCCGACCGGCAAGTTTTCAACTTTTTTGGACGTGGTGATGATAGCGAGTACCATGATGAAGAACAGCAGGGCGGTAGTACGAATGGTGTTTTGCATAAATCGAACGAGGACCAGGATAGGGTACCGCCTCCAAAGGCGCCAATCAGTAAGCATGCACACTTCGTTGGAGATGAAACCCAGGAACCAACGTCGGCGCTGCTTTATAAGTGACTTGTAAGTCTGTACGGCCTCAGTCTTGCAGAAAGCCGATGTGCACATCTGGATTTGGTAGCGTTTCTTTGCTCCGATCATGAACAGATGGGTAAGCCAACGATCCTCCCCAAGATGGCACTTGGCAAAATCGAAGAGATCCTCGCACTGCTCGGCTTTGTCGGCAAAATAGTACTTAGCCATTCGGCGAAAGGCAGAGAACCGAAGCATTGTTAACGCACCGGGAAGGCAGGTAACAGCGCCGCATCCCGACTCGACAGTACGTTCGAAAAGCTGGCCGTGTATATATTCCATGTCTTGAAGCAGGGTGATCAGACTATGCTTCTTAGTCGTAGACGTGATAACACCGGTCATGGCTAACATGTCCCTGCTGTTGCCGGGACTCAGCTCCATGTCGTAGACGAAGTTCTGCAAGCAGGTAGGGTCAAGGATGCAGTCAGAGTCGATAAAAAGGATGAAGAGGTTGTCGTTTCGCTTGAGGTAGTGCTCGTAGACCTTGTCAATGAGTTTGAAGGTGGCCTTCTGGCAATGGCGCTTTCCACCATGCGGGAAACGGGAGATGGTGATGCGGGCGGATTTGTAGGTGACGTCGATGCTCTTGGGGTACGTCTCGAGTGTCAGGGGAACTCCCATCTTGTCAAGTGTGTTCAAGTAGAGTTCATCCTCCTGGTCACCGTCAAACGACAAGAAAACGTGAATGCACGACGGCGGGTAGTCGCAGTCGACGACCGAGTTGATGGCGACGACAAGAACATCGGGGTCCTCCTTGTAGACCGGCATGACAATGACGACTTTGGGAGCCGAAACTTCGTCGAGCACCTGCTTGATCCTTTTCGTCCTGCCAAGTTGGTTGGTGACCAACTGGTAAACACAGAACAGCCAGGGAATGGTGAGCAGACCAGCAAAGCTCCAAAAGGCAAACCACTGCAGGACGTCGACCATATTTTCTGGCCAATACTTGACGACAGCGCTGGGCAATGGCAGTGTGACGATCATGATCGGGAGGAAAATGGCTCTGATGAAAGTCAGTTTTGAAACGATCACCGCAGGTATAGGGTGAGGTCACTCACCTAAAGCATGTGAACATGACGCCAATAACTACTGCCAGAATTCGAATAGTCCAATGTTCAGCTTTGATGAAAACCTTCCAGAGACAGTACAGGAATGCCGCAATCCATAGAAACCATTCAAGAATGGCTGCCAACATGACCAATCCCACGATAGACGTGTACACGATCTGCACAGGGAATCAATCAGTGAACAAACCCAGGTCGATGCTCAGCAAAACTCACATCCTTCGGCGCCCAGTAGTTTTCGTCTACGTCCGCCATGTTGGAGGGTTGATGGGTGGACTGTTTGGAAATGGGTTTTTTTAAAGTTGACGAGCTCTCGAGGCTCTGTTGAGAACCCGAGGAGGAAAAGAAGCCGAATTAGCAACTACCCTCAGCAAACCTAAGGAAACCCAGGGCGCGGTGAAAGAGGGACGGGATCCTGCAGGTAGGACACTGTGTGGCCGGGTGCTTTCCGCTCGCTTGCTCGGTGTGTACTGTATTTAATACTAGGTCCTTTGAGCTCAATAGCACCGGTAGGTCGGACTGAAAGGTTCACTCCAGGTGTGGTAAGCAAGACCGTCCTAAGGGAGAGGATGGTGAGGTATTTGTGGAAGCTGGTTGCAATTTGGTTTTTAGTGGATATGGGAACTTCTGCCTGTTAGTTGAATGTGAAGTTAGAATGAAGTATCTCCAAGAAACCGGAGGGGGCAGCTGGCCTTCCGGTACTAAAAATCCTCTTACCTTAATTACTCCAAGCCAGGAATGTCGATTGCGATGGCTCTGAATCAAGTAGGCTCTTGTGATATCAGCGAATGCATCACATATGGGGATCAGCACAAAGGACAAAGAAGGTGCGAAGAGCAATGAATACTAAAAGTCGTGCTGGGGGGGCCAACAGAAGACCGGAGGCACTGGCCGACTTGTACTCTTTTGAAAAGTCTTCGGCCTGACGTGTAGAGCGACGGAAAGGGAAAAGAGACCAAAGACGGAGAAAGGAGAGGCTTGGAAGGGGTTCGAGACTCGATCGGACCGCGCCTGGCTTGGATCAATCCGGCATCTCACAGACTGATGGGGTCAAGACGGACAGCCCAAGGTCCTCAGTCTAGTAGGGGGTGAGATGGCCAAGGAGGAACAAGCAAACAATTCACAAGCAAGCAGATGCCCGGGTCAGGTAGAGCAATGCTCAGACACCAGTGCCAAACCGGGGGGTGTGAGTGTATGTGTACAGGTGTGGTCAGCGTCGCGCAAACGGCCACCCATCTTCACACTCAATCAACACCTACAAGTGGGCTGGGTCTTGAAATCGCAGCCAGCCAGTTCGAGGCGCAGCCTCCCTGCCTCGGACGTCTCCGGCTTCTCTGCACGGCAACGATGACGAAGTGGGCTGCCGTCGGGGCGACAGCCTCGTCTAGAAATGCTGTATGTCTTCCTCTATTTTTTTCCAGTACGACAGCGAGAAGGCATGGGGGTTGCATTCTAGGTCCTTCGGGCCGGGCTGCCTCGTGTCTTGTAATTCCCTCGCAGCAGGACTGGTTGACAAATTGCGCATCACGGCCACCTTCGGGCCGCATCTTAATCTATACATGTTGACGCATTTTACCGCCTTGCGTTTGCACCCTTGGGCGCTTGTCTTCGCTCGTTGCCAAGAGCACCTTTACGCGAGAGTCGATTCTGCCTAGTTATTGTCTGTGGAATGCACAGCCCAGGCCAAGGGGTTCTTCAACACTCCTGTCGACTCCAAGTTTGATAGCTTGGCCGGGCTAGAGCCAGTAGTCTCCACCGGTTTCCAGGTCCAAGCAAGACGCGAGAGAATGCGACGTGGTGGCAGGTCAACCAGCGGTGCGGGATATGGAAAGTGACGAGCAATCGTAGTCCAGTCAAAGGTGGGAGAACGTAGTAAAGCACGGTACATCAGCTTATCTAAGCTGCCGCTCCTTCCCGCACCTTGGGGTTGCGGACTAGAACGAAGACGGACAATGGAGTCATAAGGATTGGGCGGATCGACACCGGGTGAGGGTCGGCCAGTAAGGTGCAGCTACCTGGGTAGGTAGTTGTAGTTGTGGTTCTCACAATTGCCTGCGATTGTACACTATTTGCCTCGAACACTTTCCTTGGAGAACAGTCGAAAGAAATCCAGGACGATTTAGTCCAAGGGTCTAGTTGACTTTACAGAGGAAGGTGCCGGCCCGTGTGAAGAATGCTTTCCAAATTATACATTGTCTTTCCTCTTCGCAGACTCAGCCTGGTTGTTGGAGGAGATTTCGAGCATAATAATCCTAAACGCCCATGCCGCGATCATCCCGAACCAAAAATCGGAGACTCAGCACATCTCATATTCCATATCATCGATTGTTGGCCAATCCAGTCCTTCCAATTGCGTAGTTTCCTCCCGGTCTCATCTGCGATAGTACAATGTATTGCTCGTGTCGTTGCGTCCGTTTTCTCTCCCTCGGGTTTTTGTATTTATTATCTAGCTACACACAATCTCAACTTGGTCAGTATAGAACTTGAGGAGGTAGCGAAAGTACCACACCTAACACGTCTGTGAACGTCCGCGCAACACTGGGTCGGCCGAAATGTGGGATTTCCATGACGCCAGGACAACGGCGAGAGGATGAGTCTCCCACTGGGCCACCATTCTCCCAGTCCCGCTGCCACTTTCTCAGTGTGATTGCCATAGAGGCCGTTTTCGGCCTCATTCCGCCATCGGGATCGCGCTCTACTGCTGAATCGAGTTTCACTTGGGTGGCTAGTGGCCACTCCCATACGCCTTCATTCACCGACGGCGCTTTGGGTCCTTCATGCCATTGTCTTTTCTCAGCGCTGGTGTACAGACAGACGTTCGGTCAGGTTTGCCAAGATTCCCAAGCTCCCGCACGTTCGCACCGCTTCTCTGTCCGTTTGCGTCCGGCTTTCATCCAAGGTAAAAAAGGCTAACTAGATAGTAAGCCGGCAGCTGCCGTCGGGGTCCTACAGCATTGGACGATGGAAGCAAACGAGCGGGGGCCCGCCCAAGCAAAGATCCCCCGGCTGTGTCAATGTGTCTGCATCGAACCAAATCGCAAATATCAACAACGCAACCCGTTGTCGGGGCATCACTGGATCATAGAAAGGACGAGAGCTCCCAGAGATACGACAGTTGCCATCGCCTGCTACCCAACACAAGGCCCCGGATGAAACGAGCGATGGCGCCCGCCCGAGAAACTGTCCCTGTCTGCCCTAACTGAAACATGTGTACTTCGTATTTCCTCCATGGTTTGCCAAGAAGCACCATCGCGTCACGTTCGATCTAAAAACCTAGCAGTGTCGACTAAGATACCGCACTTCGCCCATCCACGCTCTTGGTTTGCTGCAAGTCACACCCGCAACCAGCGCTGGGCTTTCCCTGAGCCCACTCGCTCACGAACACACCACATCTGCAATTTGTGTGCAAGAACAGAATGTCATCCATCCTGCCACCACGGCTGATTTGGCCACTAAGATCACACAATGGTTCCTTTTCTCGCTGATACCCTATGGGCGGACGCTGCAAAAGAAGTAACTGCTCTGAGCGGCAAGTCTGGCACACATATATCCAGAGATGCACAGTCTGTCTTGCGTTTGCATGTTGCCTATATTCCCCACCATCTCGAAAAGCACTTCCGCATCCCCCCACTTAACGAATGTTGTCATTTACGGATTATATGACTCTCGTCCACGGTCAAAGGCAGTAGCGACTGCAGAAGTGTATCTGGCTCCGGCAATAAGCTCATCAGCTCTGGAAGGCGCAGTACCTGCCCCATGCTCGAGAACTAAACTAAACATCTGCCTTGCCTCTGCTGTCACACCCAGTCACCCCTTTCGGCCCTCCATAGTTGGTCCAGGCATCGAACGAATCTCGGGTCTGTAGTTGACCATCATCACAGCGACCCGCTGCCCTCCACATACGAAACAACCCTACTGCCTAACTGCTACTTCTGGAGCAGTCGTCTGTGAGTCTGCTACTAGTCCCGGTCAGTGCTTGAAGATGCGGCTTGCTGGTCAGGAGTATCAGTTGGACGAAGCTCTCAAAAGCCTCAACAACCATGCCCTTCTTGACTGCTTCTTGCGCCCGGCATTTTTCATGTGCATCGGCAAGCCTCGCGAGCCATTCGTTGACTTGAAAATTTTCGGGTATTGTAGCATTCCGGCAGTCTACTTCGGCGTCGCTTGTTAGACTGCAATGGTGAATGTGTCCTGCACAGAACCTAGTCCTGCGTCACTTGATCCCTTCATGTCCTATAGTCAAAGTAAGAATTCACCATCGTTAGCAAACTCTACTGGTATTTACGACCCCTGCGAGCTGTTCCTTCCGGTCTTCCAGCTTGGACGCAGAACCCACGACTAGCATGCAACGCTTGTGGACAATGCCGTGATGATGTGTTGGAATAGTCATCGACTGCCCCTCATCGTCGGTCGCCGGGCTCCACGTCCGAGTGGGGGGAGGGTGTAACCGCCTGCATGAAGCATGATCCACGCTTTATTGGCGATGCATACCAATCAACGTCACTTAGCTGAAGCTTCCGGACTCGCTGCCCGCCGCGGTCTTTGCCGCGATCCGATCGGTTGTGGTGGTAGGAGGTCGGCTTGTCGTGGCCTGTTTGGGTCTTGTGAATATTTGGGTTTGGGTGTAGCGGTGACACTAGGTAGTCATTACCATCGGGATCCTCATTCTCTCGAAGATCGTAGTTCAGAACAAGGTTCTTGATACGCTGTTGTTCCTCCCTTTCAGCCTGTTGCTGGGTCTTCATGGCGACAGCGAATGTCGAATCTGAAGGAAGCTCCACGGTTCGGGTCTGTTCAAATGTCAGAATAGCCACAAGTTGACCAGGATATTCACAACTGCACGAACCTGTTGACGATTGCCCTTCTTCGTCAAGAGAGAGAAAGCCATCGTGCTGCTGGGAGCGGGAGCTCCGGTTTCTACTGGCTCAGATCCGGTTGCCGTCTCTTTGGACTTGCCCCGGACGGGGAGCGGGACGTCGAAGAGAGGCTTGCGCTCGAATTTGCGCGATTCTAAACTCTCAGCCATCATTTTGGCGTATTCACGTTCGAATTCGGCCTCAGCTTCCGGGTCGATTTGCTCCTGTTGGCGAGTGACAACAATGGCCTCATCTTCGCTGTCAGATCCTGCGCGCGAAATGTCGACATCTTGGTCCTGTTCAACGTGTGTTAGTCACGGCTTATATCAGCAGATGTGGGTGAGTAGTATATTCTACCTCGACGCCATCATCTTCAGAATCTGTTTCCTCTTCATCGGCCTCGGCTTCGGGAAGATGTTCATCGCCATCCTCGTCATCCGATGAGGAGCCTGTCGATGCGTCATCTGCCTCGAGGGTCTTATCAGCTCCCGAAACCTTCTGATCCTGGGCTATGGCAAGTTGGAATGCTTTTGAGGCTTCTTCCAAATTGGATGCTAGCTTCCACTGGGGTCGCGTAAGGGCAAAGGTGTCTTGAACAATGAACTCGATGTCCATGGGCAGCGACTGTTTGGTGTAGATGTAGTACTGCACTGCGTTAGTCGGAGTTCATAACAAAGTCTAGTACTGCACGAACCTGGAAGAAAGACAAAAAGTAGTCTAATTTCTTGCCTGCGGCACCTTTGGCAAAGTACATGCCGCATGTTTCCAGGATGGTTGCAATCAAGCGAATGCGGAAGAAGTCATCGGGCAGGTCGAATTGGTTTAGTCGACCGGGGGCAGGAGGACCGCCATGACCGAATGTCATGATTTTGTACATGGTGTCGAAAATGACTGGATGCTCGACCATTCTATAGTTGTAAAGTTCGCCAATGTACTTGACTTCCGAAATTCGTCGTTGGTAGAACTTGAAATCGTTCTGCTCTAGACCGAAGCAAATCGATTCCATGACATTGTCGATGACCTTGACGACAAAGGCTGGGTGATACCGATAAAGAGCGCTGAGGAGGATAGCAAGGAGGTGAATGTTGCCATATTTAACTTTGCCAGGCTTGGAGAACACCTTTTCGAGGATACCGACTACCTTTTGGCAATGGGTTAGTCCGTGAGAAACGTACGAGTTTCTGATGCTTTGGCTTACCTCGGCCTCTTCCCAGTGAAGTCTGCGGATCTGCTTCAAGATCTTGCTGTAATTACGCTTAGTCATGTCCATGTAGATCAACTTGCGGATGAACAGCTCCATGGGAGTGCGCTCCTTTTGCTGAATAGCGGGCCGGTCGGGAGGGTCGACGTAGTAGACAGCATTCTCAATCAGCATACGTTCAGCCTGCCCAATGTGCTGGACAGACTTCTTTCGCTGCAGTGTTTCAAGAAAGGTTGCCATGCGCGGCGAAGTCTCCGGGTTCCGTAGAAGATAACGTCCACAGTTCTCCAGCAGATTGCAAATGATTTCAATGTTCATTCTCGAGAAATCATCGAGGCTGACCTTGAGGCAATGGAACACAACATGCTCCGGCACGATACCAAACTTGGTCAGCTCGGCAAGGTACCGGATGTTGCTCAGCCGGACTTGGCCGAGAAAGTCCTTATCCTTCCGTCTTTGAAGACTACGAAACTCGGCATCGAGATAGTCGACGAGCCCCTTGGGAATGTCTGGCATGTATCTGCCCAAAGTAGCGGCAAGCCTTGACCACGAAGGCAGAAGATCGCCCCGGCCTTTGGGGACCTCAGTCAGAGCTTTGATCAGTCTGTTTCGGGAGGCCTTGGAGTTCAAGTAGCAGAAGTCAATTGCAGCTTGATCGATAACATCCTTATTGGTAAGATCTGGCAGTCGGGCCAACACGGCATCAACCTGCGCACCAATCGTCTTGTTGGCGATCGAAATGGACTGGTCTTCGCCTGCGTCGGGGCCTTTTGGTGCGTCTGGGATATCCGCCGGATCGATCTTCTTGCCGACTTGCTCTTCGTTGTCCGGCTTCTTCTTTTTACCGTCGTCAAGGAGAATTCCAGGAACCTTCCCCTTGAGATCGACCAGGTTTTCGTAAAAGCGTCGCTCATCTTCATCTTCCCAAATTCCAGCACCGTCCCCAAGACCTCGTAGATAATCGCCAGCTTTGACCAAACCAATGGATCCGTTGGTGTTTGCTAGAGAATCGTCATTGTCCTTTAGGTCAGGCATGTCAGCACCAATCGCATCCGCGATGGCCTGGGCATTGGCCACAAGCCTCTCCTGAGCCTTGAGCTGCTTCTCAAAGTTCGCCTGCCGATCCTCGAAGACCTCGCCAGACTTCACATACGCCTCAGCGTTCCGTCGAGCTTGGGAGTGGATGGATTTTTGATCCCGGACAACGTGGCTCTTGACGTCTTCAAAGTATTTTTTAAGGATGGTCTTGAACTTTTCCTGGAGCTCCGTAGGCGTAAATGGTTGGTCGTCGGTATCCCCAACATTGTCTTCGCCGCCGCCGCTGTCGCTTTGCGCGGTGGCATTGACCGTCTTCGTTGCGCCATCCTCCTCCACCGTTTTACGTCCTTCGGCTGCCGAAGACTTTACACCTAGAATATCCCAGCTGAAAGCCTTGACAAAGATGACGAGTAGCGGCAGGTTGACATGCTCCCTGTCATGACCCAGCAGATCCTTCAGCACCTCAAGGGGAAAGGGCTCGGCAGCGCCGCTTTTATTAACTTGAGCCCTCGGCTTCAGCTCGGCAACTTTGCCTGTGGCGCCCTTAGTGGCATCGTCGGGTCGTGTAACATCATCGAGGGTTCGCAGAACATCAACCAGCCAGAGTTCGGTGACAACGCGCAGGAGCACTCGCTGGCGCGTCAAGCGCTCTTTCTCCTCTTTTTCGCGAACCTCAGGAGCCAGTGACTTGAGCAAGCTCTTGTCAGGCGTTGCCATTCCCTTGCCAAGCAGCCATCCTAGGTTTTCAGTGAACTCGCTAGGACCAAACCGCTGGTGCAGAGCGCTGACAATCTCGACACCAGCCTCGATTTCGCCAGGAGACTTGAGCCTACAGAGGCCTTCGTAACAAGCGGAGATGATCTCGGAGAGGTACTTGTGTAGGCTGAGGGTGCGGATCTCTTGGAGGAAGGTATTGAGGGTGGCAGCTGAGATGGCAGTTCGAAGGCGCTTGATGAAAGCGGTGTTCTTCTTTAGGGACGAATCGAGCGATTTGCTGACAGCGAACACATCTAGGTGGGTAGACGGCAGTCAGAGGGGCATTCGGCATGGTAGGAATTGGGCATAGTGTACAAACCTTGGTCGCCATCCCAGGCGCGACTGTTTAAGGAGCGCAATTCGCCTGAACGGTAATGTCAGCGGATTGTAAATGTACGAAGGACGAAGCGATAGGTGGGGAGAACGGACGCTTCCTTGCACGATCCATGGCGGATCGTGTAAATGTTTTGCTGAGTGTGAAGAGGTCGGATACGGACAAGGGCTACATAAGGCAGGATCGCAGCGATGATGTCGGAGGTTGATGCTATGGGATCGAGTGTTGTAAACGAACGTAACTCTGCGCGTCAACATGGGCCGGCATCGGTAAGGCGGTTTGCAGCAGCAGGCCGGACCTGAAATCGCAGGTGGTCCTGTCGGGTTGTGGTATTCGGTGCCGTTGAAGCTCAGCGGTGCTGAGAGAATTCTGGACCTGACGTGAAGGGTGTTGAGCCGTTGCCTGTAGCCCGATCCGCAGAAATTCGGAGGCGGTGGCGGTTGTGTTTAGCGGGCGCCTGGTAGCGACCTCAAAATTCCTACACTAGAGATTGGACGTTCCCCACATCACAGGGAGCCTTGCAGGACTTCTTGACAAAGAAGGTACCTACGACGTGAGCCATCCACTGCTATCTACCTACTTAAGGTGTCTACCTGCTTAGATAGGTTTCTAAATAGGTAGGTAGTGAGCAGTTACCTTGAGCCTTTATCCGGGCAGGTGCCTTACTTATGGCGTAAGACAGGCGGATAAATCAGAATGTCCTTTCAAAGCTACCTATGTATGTTGGAACATTGGGTAGAGGGGAACCAAAATACTCAGCGCATAGTACCCTGATATCACTCATCACGGTTATTTTAGTGCCCCGGGCGGTGAGCGTCATAGTCCCAGCGTCTTGGTCGAACGACTGTGTCGCCCGTCGGAGAATTTCTTCGGATGGATTTACAATGAAGCGAAGCAGGTGGAGCAGGCCTTGGAGGTGACCTCTTGACTTGTACCTTCTTGACACCATATGCCCAAAACACAAGCGGGACCAGGCAACCATAAAGATATTCCTAGCCGGACCGACAGAACGCGGCCTTTTCCAAGTCCATGCACTTGGTTGAGACCTCGGTGTCTTGGACAGCTGGAAACAACAAGTGAGCTGAAGTGAGTCGAGACCGACGAGGACCATCACAGAGGCCACTGCCAAGCATATGGCAGTCCCGTCATTGTGGCTTGATCTCAATAAGCACAAGCTTCACATCTCCGCATCCTACCTTTGAGCCTGTAGATGAGTTAAGGCAAGATACTCGCAATAGCTCATCACCGTTAAGCAGCCCGGGCGGATCATCAGTGCCAGCAAAGGCTCATGGGCCAGCAACAAGGACCTCCTCTTGTTACGATACAGGGAGAGCCATCAGAGTATGTCGAGCCCCAACACCTACGAGTGGAGGGGCATGTGGGTGCCCAAGAAAACAGACCGCTTTTACCTTTTTGGTGGTGGTAGAAGCGGTCGGAGTTTTCTTTTCTTCTTTCCTTTGACATCTGCATGATGGAGTACGAAGATGAGATTGGATCGGCGGGCTTGGGTTGAAGATCCGTCCGTCCTTGACAGCCGTTGTGGCAGTTCAAATACAAAGTCTAGTCCACCCGCTGTATCATCACGGTATGTGCGACTAAATATCTGATATCGCAAGGCACTTGCGTGAAAAGTCCCGCTGGCTTGTGAGCCTTTTTTGCTGCCTAAAATTACATCTCCTTGAACTCCGCGGGCTGGTGACGGTCCTCCCGTTTTCTGCGTTCTGCCCGTATGAGCCCCATGCCATGCAATCACGCAGTAGACTAGACAGCAAGCTGTGGCGGGTTCAATAGCATCAGCAATATGCCACCGCTCGAGCCTCTGCCACTACACCCGCACATGGCAGCAACCGTCAGAGAGAGAGAGAGACGCTGTAAGTTCGTGGAGGTCCGGGTTGTTCTTCACGACCGGTCACAGTCATGCAGGGTTGACATAATTTTCCGAAAGAACAAGGCGCCTATCGTTCCGACCAGTCACCCGACTCGTGATGTTTGTCAGGTGAGCCCAGCGAATGGGGATGTATCTACGGGTTGATGGAAACAATGCTCTGCATATATACGCTGGAGTGAGTGCTGTGTATTGATTCAGGTCGATATGCGTTCGCCACTGCATTCAGTGCTGCTGAGAATGGTCAAGGTCGTCTTCAGTTTCTTGCTGACAATTGCCAAGGAAGCTACTGGTACTGTGAAGAAGAGACTCAAATGTCAACCCCCAGATCTTAGCACTGTAAAACATTTGTCTGGTAGGGTGACGAAGAGCGATGACATTAGGCTTGGACGTTCGCATTTGCATATCGAAGGGGAAAAAGAATGATCGCAAGAGTTGAAGCAACACAATAGCCGGCATGGATGGTGGACATGGTTGCCATTTCAGCAGGACGTGGGTCCGGAACCTTCACACGGGCCAATTTCGGGCCCAGGGGATCCGTCCAACCGTACTTATCTGACCAATCAGAACTTCAAGGGCGGTTGATGGAAATACTGCGTACCTGTCCGTAGGTACTGGCGGTTGACGCATCTCCGCGCTGAGAAAGCTCCCTTCGTCCCCTTGCTTTCTGCCCTTATCGCCCCAATAGCATCAATCGAGCGGTGGAAGTCGAGATCGTGGCCGTGAAGAATATGACGCCTGCTGATAAGAAAACATCGTCGGTTGATGACTTGACGTTGTGCTTCTTCCGCGGAACTTCAACACTCGAGCCTGCCTTACCCACCTTGGTCCTCGCCTAATGCCGTACCGTACCCGTCAAGCTACCTAATCTGGGCTGAGTACATTCCACTTACATGGTAATTGAACCTTGGCTGGCACCGGCACAGGAGGCCAAGTACCTCCTCAAATACCTATGGCATGTATTCGTATAAGCAAGCGACCATCGAGGAATTGCCCAAACGTGGGCGCGCCTCCAGGCGAGTCGGGTCGTCGATCATGCTTTGGACTCAGCAGCGTCATCTCTTGGTCTGCTTCGCCCTAGCGTTTACTCCATCCAGTAATGCGGTGTTGTACCAGCCCATCTCACGCTACCCGTCCCATGCTCTTCTTGCCTTGCCTTGTGCTCTTCTGTGCAGGAAGAGCCACTCTGTCGTGCGTCCGATCCGCCCACACCCCAATCACCCAACTCCGGCTTCAGGAAATCCAAATCTCACATCGGCCAGCCCACTCAATGTGGTACTTATTCACACCGTTGTCCGGCTTCCACAAAATGCATCCCATCTCTCTCTCTCTCTCTCTCTCTCTCTCTCTCTCTCTCTTTCCTTGGTTATCTGCTCTGTTGTCTCTGCCCCTTAGTCACGTCTCAACCTCTTACCTTCATGCTTTATCTATGATACAAAACGCCTAAGCCACCTTTTCTTTCTGTTCTGGTTGGCTTGTGATTACCACACAGAGCAACTTTTTTTTTTTAGCTCTGTCCCCTCAGGATACCCTTATAACCTTCTCGATGCCAAGGTCCTAGACCGTGTACAACAGCCGTAATCCTCGCCACAATGGAGTTCATTCGCTCTCCTGTCCCTGTTTCCTTCCGGGATACTTTCCCCAAGACAGATCTCAGCTTTCCCCCGAGTCCAGCTACCACAGTTAGGGAGGGTCTATCCTACAGCGTCGATGGCGGATCGGAATACTCAGTCTCAGGAGGTCTACTGGACGAGCCTAGTGTCGACGGTTCTCGCAGCTATCCCTTGCCTCCCAAATCAAAAACCAACAGGGTCCTGGCCGAGGATTTAAAAACACCAGACAGCCATGTCACCCGTGACCCTCGACTAATACGCCTGACTGGAATTCACCCATTCAATGTTGAGGCACCTTTGAGCGAATTGTACGATGAAGGCTTCATCACCACAAAGGACCTGCACTATGTTCGGAACCACGGAGCCGTACCCAAAGTCAAGGATGAGGGCATGTTTGACTGGGAATTCACTATTGAGGGTCTGGTTGAGAACCCCATCAAGATGACGCTGAGAGATCTCATCTCGGACTATGAACAAATCACTTACCCAGTCACCTTGGTCTGCGCTGGAAACCGCAGAAAGGAGCAGAATGTCGTCCGTAAATCGAAAGGTTTCTCGTGGGGTGCCGGCGGCTTGTCAACGGCTCTCTGGACCGGTGTGTCGATCGGCGACCTCCTTGCCCGGGCGACCCCCAAGCGAGGTGCAAAGTACGTCTGCTTCGAGGGCGCCGACAAGCTGCCCAACGGTTACTACGGAACGAGCATCAAGCTCAACTGGTGCATGGACCCCAATCGTGGTGTGACTGTATGCTACCGCATGAACGGCGAGCTGCTCCACCCTGACCACGGAAAACCTGTCCGCATCATCATCCCCGGTCAGATCGGTGGCAGGAGTGTCAAGTGGCTGAAGAGAATCATCGTCACCAAGGAGCCTAGCGACAACTGGTACCACATTTACGACAACCGAGTGCTTCCCACAACGGTCTCTCCTGAAGTCAGTGCAGACCTGCCGGAAGTGTGGAAGGACGAGCGATACGCCATCTACGACCTCAACCCAAACAGCGCCACATGTTACCCCGCCCACGACGAAGTCATATCCTTGGCCGATGGGCCAAAGTCCTATAAAGTACGCGGCTACGCATACAGTGGCGGCGGCAGACGAATCACACGGGTAGAAGTTACCTTGGACCGTGGCAAAACTTGGCTCCTTGCCAACATTGACTATCCTGAAGACACATATCGATTAGCTCCCGAGGGCGAGACTCTCTACGGCGGCAGGGTCGATATGGATTGGAGGGAGACCAGCTTCTGCTGGTGCTTCTGGGACCTTGACATTCCTATCACTCGGCTTGCCGATGCAGCAGACGTCATGGTCCGTGCCATGGACGAGAGCATGATGGTGCAGCCGAGAGACATGTACTGGAGTGTACTCGGCATGATGAACAACCCGTGGTTCAGAGTGGTCATCCACAACGAGGGACACAGCCTTCGCTTCGAGCACCCAACTCAGCCGGCACTCATCGCCGGCGGATGGATGGAGCGTGTCAAAAAGGCGGGAGGCAATCTGTCCAACGGCTTCTGGGGCGAGAAAATTGAGGGAGAGGCCGATGACGCCACCGTGCCTGAAGAGATCAAGGAGATATGTATGACCAAGGACGGCGTCAAGAGCAACATCACCATTGAGGAGCTACGCCAACACGACGGCGAAGATGAGCCGTGGTTTGTCGTCAACGGTGAGGTTTACGACGGCACCCCCTTCCTCGAGGGCCACCCTGGAGGCGCCGCCTCCATCTTTGGCGCCGCTGGCCAAGAAGTGTCGGAGGAGTTCTTGACCATCCGTAAGTCCATACGCTCACTACGAAGCCCTCACATCTGCTGACATGCCATAACTACAGACAGCGAGAACGCCAAGAAGATGATGTCCGACTATCATATCGGCACACTAGACGAAGCTAGCCGGAAGAAGCTTGCCGAAGGCGAGATCGTGTCAGAGGACGATGACAAGACGTCGCGGTCCGTCTTTTTGCAAACCAAAACCTGGACCAAGGGTATTCTCTCGAAGAAGAAGAAGGTCTCATCCGACTCCAAGATTTTCACCTTCACGCTCGAGCACCCAGAACAGATGGTTGGCCTACCGGTTGGTCAGCACCTAATGATCAGACTGCGTGACCCCGTCACCCGCGAAGCCATCATCCGCGCCTACACACCCATCTCAGAGGGCACCGACAAGGGAAAGCTTGACGTTCTCATCAAAATCTACTACGACACGCCGGGCCGCAAGGGAGGCAAGATGACGCAGGCCCTCAACTCCATCCCTATTGGCCACTTTGTTGACTTCAAGGGCCCCGTCGGCAAGTTCGAGTATCTCGGCAAAGGGCTCTGCTCCATTGCTGGCAGGTCGCACCGTGGGGTCAAGCGCTTCATCATGATTTGTGCAGGCTCGGGCATTACACCCATCTTCCAGGTCTTGCGGGCCGTTATGAAGGACGCCACCGACCCGACGAAGTGCCTCTTGCTCGACGGCAACCGCACCGAAGAGGACATACTTTGTCGAGAGGAGCTCGATGCCATGGCTGCGGCCAACCCGGACAGGTGCCGCCTGCTCTACTCACTCACGAAGCCCGATGCGTCGTGGACAGACCTCATCGGTCGGATGGATGGCAAGTTCTTTACGGACAAGGTGGGCACTTGCCCCAACGAGGCAGGTGGCGACGAGCTCGTCCTCGTGTGCGGACCCGAGGCCCTTGAAGCATGCGTGCGCGCCACCCTGGGCGGCCTTGGCTGGAAAGATGAGGACTTGGTATTCTTCTAAGTCGGCCGTTCTATTTGGTGAACAGATGGAACCGCGCAGCCGTGTCCTGGCAAACACCGGCAAGACCGCTGTTATTTGTCGGGGCCTGGACTGAAACTAATCAGGTATTTTGAGACGATAAGGGTGTGTGCGAGGGTGGAGGTAAGGAGGGTGAGTGGGGGGGTTCCGGTTGACCGAGAATGGAAAGATGGAGGAGAATTGAGCATCTCCGGAATACATAAGCAGCTGAAACTTAGATCGGAGGTGTGGTGGGGACGGGACGGGCGTTCGGTGCTTATCAGCGGACCTCTCTTTATGGGGGTACGCGGGTTCCAGAATACACTGCCGGGCAACAAGCTTGGGCGAGGTGCCTTTGAGAAACCGGCGGTGTTTTTCGGAATCAGCGTGGGGTTTTGTTGTGACGTACGGATTTAGCGTTTTGAGAGCATCTCCGCGGGAACAAGAGGGATTTACACACCACCATCACGATCAATACAATGCGAATTACACGCTGCTCGGTGTACCGGAACTTACCAGAACGGGCACAGAGATGGGATTGTTACCTATCCTTCTCGGCCATTATGGTTTTAAAATACAGATACGTATGACACCTCGATTAACTCGCTGGGACCCTGCTAAGCCTTGGCCATGGCATCGGATCGGGTCACATGTGGACTGTTGCCATTATCTGCTACCGTATATAAGAACCTCTTGTTCCCATCAAAACTCCACAAACACCGGCTAATATACGATTCCTTTTTTTTAAAAAGGAAAAAGATGATGATGATGATGATGATGAAGAAGAAGAAGAAGAAGAAGAAGAAGAAGAAGAGATAGGTCAATCGTATGCACGTCTTCTTTCATAACTGTCGTCAGACTTCGTCGCATTTGCTGCACTCCTCGAATACCCACGCGCTGCAGCTCAGTGCTGGCCGGCAACCTCCAGGTTGGGATAGTAAAATGCCGCAACGGCGATGGCGAGGTAGACGACGACACAGAGGAAGCCCTCCAAGTAATTGCTCTTCTGATCACGCAGGAAGTTGCCAACCGTCAGTATGGACAGAAGAAGCATGCCTATATCAAAGACCTCAAAGACGATATCCATGTGCTTGTGCAGGCCCCAAGCCACAATAACGACGAGCGGTCCGTTAAGCAAGGTTGTTTGTAGTGTAGCGCCGAGAACGTGGGAGAGGGCAAAGTTCATTTGGTTATCCCATGCCTCGTCGACAGCCGTTAAATGCTCGGCGGCCTTCTCGACAAGAGGCACCAGGATGAGGCCCATAAAATGGTCCGAAATACCACGCTCCAGCACGATGGGGTGGATCTGCTGGACAAGATAGATGGCCATAAATGTTACAAGTGTGATGGAGATAACGAGAGCTATGACACACTCAGTCAGCGTCAGCTTGGGCTTGCTGATGTCCTTGCTCTTGTCGTGGTCGCGCTGCTCGTCACGTTCGAAGATGGCATCGTAGATGCCGTGGTGCGTCCGGGCCTGGAACCACACAAAGACACCATAAGCTACAACAAGAAGCACGGCTACAACTCGTGAGATATGCAGCGTCTTGCTGTCCAGCTCCTCGACTGGAAGCGACTTGGCCATGGAGTAACTAAAGATGGCAGGAATGGCCAAGGCGACACCTCTGTTTATTGAAAGTCAGCAATCAGTCGAGTTGTCTAGCCTCGGTGGGTTCCACTTACGCCGTGAGTAGTAAACCACTACCAGCTTCACTGACGGTTTCACTAAACTCGGCCTCTTCTCGTCGCATGCCGCCAGCAATAAAGCATAACCCCAGACACAGGAGCATTGTCGCTAATATCGAGCCGAGAATAGCAGCCTTGATGACGGTGAACTGGTTGCCTGATAAAAGTACCATAAAGAGAATGACTTCAACGATTGACCCGAAGCTGAGAACGTAGGTATATGTAAATAAGCAGCGCTCATTTTCGTGGGAGGGAGGTGGGTGGCTCACGTCGTCTCAATCAACACGCCAAATACGTGGCTAACCTTGCGCGATAGCTCCTGGCCGGCGAAACCGACCATGTTGGCACAGGGAATCATGGACAGGTACGTAAGCACGAAGATCAAGACGTGGTCTTGTGGGCGAGCATCTGACCATGCAGTGTTAGTTCTACCATTGTAGACCTCGGACGCCGTGGACGACTTACGATGAACGGCAAACGCGGCGGGGACCACAGGCCAGAAGAAGTTACAAACGAGGGACGCCCGGCTTGAAGACTTCCAAGTAATCTTGAGAAACTTGAAGGGATGGAAGCCTTTGCGGCCGCTTTCGCCGGAAGGCTTTACTTTGACTTTGCTTCCCGGCGGAGGGGCTCGGGGACGGCGACCGTTGTGGATGGGCAGCTCCTCACCGGCCACGTGCCCTGAGGTGCGTGCCTTCTCGGGCGAGGTGAAGGGGTGGTTCGATTCTCGTCGTCGTGAGCCGGTCGACTGGCGATAGGTTTGACGATAGGGAGATCGAGGAGCCGACATGACGGCGAATCGGAGCGCCTAATTGAATAAGACGGTACGTTGATTGAGCGAGGTAGACAAACACACGGTAGTTACAACAAGAATACAGACGTGTAGGGAGAATATATAGTCGCGAAGGTGTAGCAAGCAGGTAAGTATGCAGGTCTGTGAGGCGAGGGTTGTGGACAGTGATGATGTGGAACAGCCCCAAAAGATGGAGAGCAAGATGCCAAGCCGTTAAAGAGACGGGAAAGTGAGGCCCTTATTCTCCAGTCTTGGTGAGAGTGGTTCGGTCCACTGGGTCGAGACCCTCTGCGGTAACTGGGGTGTCTGGTCCGGAAGGGTGGTTGGGCTGGACCGCGACTGGGGTACGGGCGAGGGTGTTTCAACGTCAGCTTCTCTCGTGATTGCTGTTTTTCGACGGGCGGTGGATATGGTCTCCAAGTTGTCGTCTTGTTGTTTTTGCAGAACTAGAATCGAGGGCTGGTAATCTGGCCCAATCTGTCAATCCGACGTGGCAGCTTCCAACAGGTTCGGTATCCCAGCAGTTTGAGACGTCAAAAAGCGCCGAAAAGAGTGGGCGCCATCGTCAGGGGAACACTGGATACATATACATTATTATAACTTTTCAGAGCCAAGGTGGTGCGAGAAGGGTTAGAGATTGATGGAAAGAGAGATAAAGAACGTGGATGAACGCGGTGTGTGTGAATCAAGGCACGGCCAGGCTTGCTGTCATGCCAAGACCTCTGACAGGATCCTTGTAGGATGAGTCGACGAGTTGGATGCTTGGATCGCCCTGTATGTATGGGCATGCCCGGCAACAGTCTATAGCCAGCTTGAGAAGACGCAAGACCTAGTGTGGATGATACCTTGCTGCCGCCCGTGCATGTGTAAGATGAGGCTAACACGAAATCCATGTTTTCCCAGTCGTGTTGCGAGTAAAGGAACGACGCCGCAGGCTCCAAATATTGTTGTTGTTGTCGATCCAAGCTTCGGTAGCGGCGCCCGTAAACAGGCGGTGATAAGAGGTATGGGTAAAGAGGCCCAACAACGTCACAAGCTTTCAGACCCCCTGCACCCCAGTTATGGAGCAAAAGCGGTTTCCCCCAATGTAACCAACCCCATTCAGCCACATTTCTGGCTGGCTGGCTGGCTGGATGTGACTGACTGATCATCTAGCTGAACCTTTTCTTTCTCTTCTTCCTGCTTTATGCTGCACACTTGTTGTTGCTGTGATGCTGCTCGCCAAGTCTTGTCACACCAAACCACAAGCGCTTGCTCTTGGCCGCCATGATGACCAGTCTGACATCGCTTTACAGTTCTCTTTTCCCGCCGAGGCTTCTAGCATCTGGTCAGTGTTATGCAGCGGGCCGAGGGGATGGTCTGCATTGATGCGCCCAATTGCAGCACGTCCCAAGTAGCTTAGCCACGCAGCTGCAACCACTGTGAGAGAGGCCGCCAAGCACTGACGCTACAGCGAAACCCTGGTTCAACCTCCAACGCCGGTAATCCGTCCCCTTAGCAAAAGCCCTTTTTTTCTTTTTCTTTTTTTCCCATCCTTTTTCCTTATCACGCACACATCCTGTTTGTTTTGGTGATTGTAAATGGACTTTGGTGGTATTTCTCTGGCTTGCAACTGAATATAATGTAACGCACGCAAACTGGATTCCAAACTGCAGTCTCATGTTCACACCAGGCTCTGCTTCTTCCCCTGCTCACCACCAACTGCCCTCCGTTACATTCTTATACCTGGTGTCGGAAGAGCCACAACAGAAGAAAATGTGTAAAATAAAAGGAAAAAGGAAAACTGCAACCTTGGAACCGGGTCAATGGAGCTGAAGGAAAGGGGCCCTGATGATGAGCTGATGGGAAATGGTGCTCGCGCAGAATGATCCTATCCATGACGGCATTCCACCATTCCGCGTAGCTCTAAGCCAATCGCCATGAATGCTGCTTCACCTTGACAGCGGGTACCACTCCAAAAGCTGCACGGTCTGACTTACAAGGTTGACCTGGTAGTCGCTCGGGATGATTGCCTCAGTCTCAAACCTAAAGAACATTCTAAACCATTGGCTCAGTCGTGGTTGGTTGATGTATTCGGCTGGGCTGTGGATCAGAACCACCCAAGACTTCTGGCTGTCTCTGGCACCTCGACTTGCTGTCTTGACTCAACTCCAAGTGACACGTGGACGACGACCACCTAACAAGAACCTGCTGGCATGGCTGTCCCGTAAGTAGGTCCTCTACGCCTTCGCACGCGAAGAATACGATCTTTGCCGCAGTACATGGCTTGTCGTCAGTGGCATTGGATGGTTCGATCTAGGAGTCCCGTATGTTCACTGTGGAACCGACATGGGCAACTGCTCCAAGAAGCAGCTGGGGTGTACAACCAGCCGGCATAACCTTCACCCACGGCGGGGTGTTCTGGGAGCTGAAATATTGGCACTCATGTTGCGGTCGTTGAACACATCACCGCGGTATTGGTCTGAAAATGCCCTGGCCTGACGGAAGGCACATTCAAGGTCTGAACTATTGTGTCGAAGCACAAGCTGTGAGACGATTCCCACGGGATAATATTGACGCTGATGAACTCCTCTATCTTGGGGAAGCGCAATAACCCCGCAGCCTGCACCTGCTTTGACGAGATTAAAAGGAACTGAGGTGAGGGTACCGTCAGCAGAACCATAGTTTTTAATTGAGAGTATATTTAGTTGTTTTGTCTGAGATTTCGTGCTTTAGGATGATAGCGTTTTGGGAGGTAATGAGCGGTTGTCCCTAATTGGCGCTAGGGGCCAGGCTTTGAACAAGGTCGATAAGCAAAATAGGAGCAGGAGCAGCAGTTTGATGGGCTTGGTCTTGCTGGGAATTGTGGTCATGGCTGGCTTGGTTGGCGTTGGATCCGTTGTTGGTAGGCATTTCTGGTCTTTTATTGCTAATAAACTCAACAGAAACAAAGCATGCAGATTTGCTTACCGATTCTTTGCTAAGTGGTGGACTTTGAGTAGATATGAACAAGTTGTTGTAGTGGGTGGTTGACCTGGATGGAGATAATAAGGTTGGAAGGAAGAAGGTACAATAGGATTGGAGTACTAAGATGTGTCGGATGAATAACAAACCGGGCTTGCGAATTCTGTTGTGTTTTTCAGTAACTTTTTCATATAAAAATATTAATCTTTTGGATCAATGGAACAATTTGCGTGTGTGCGTATTGAACATACAAGCTGCTGCTTGCCAGATTGTGGATTGTGAAGAGAGAGAAAGAATATACAAGTGCGTGAAGGAAATAGAACAAGAGGAAGAATTATATAACAGAAGGAAAGAGAGAAGCTTATGCATAACACCAGACTAAGGTAGCACGCAGCAGGTAAGCAGCGTAAAAAGGGAAGGGAGGGTTGTTGCAGTGCGTGGCAGCGTCTTTGAGATATTGCTTTCACCCCCCCCCCCCCCCCCTTCTCCCGTTAAAACTGAGAAATAGCATCAAATGCCTTATAGTGAAGACTCAGAAGTTTCGTTCTAATTTCAGACTCATTATATTTTTCCCTTCAAGCCAGGAAAAGGGAAAAAAGCATCAGACCACACCAAGACGGGATCAGACATGGTAAATCATTCGTCCGTACACTTTTCTTCCCATAACAAGACACAAGATGCACGTAGGCAAATCAGTAGCATACAGAAAAATCAAACATAGTTTCATCTTATCCTAGATCCATTATTATGAAGCGCAAACAATCGCACTCCTTATGCACGCATCCATTTCTGATTTGTGCTTGGTTGATTTGGTTTTGTTTCCACATGGTTTATGCTGAGCGCCGGCGAGCATTCATCTTTCCCCCTGCTAGCGACCCCAAGTCTCGGCCTCCTTCAAAAGAACTGAATCACGAACCTCGAATTCCTCTTCCTTACTCTCAACCACCCTAAGGCTATTCCGGTCCTTCGGAGGCACAGTCTGAGCAACGATAACTGTTTCGATGCCTGCCGGACTGTACTCCTCGGGTCCCATTGGCAACGCCTCAATATCGATCTCGAGGTTCAAAAGAGCTTTGAGGATGACCTGGCTGCCTGCCTTGCTCATCACTTCGTTGGCCTGCTTGCACTGGTCCGACGTGACGCACTCTCGGCACCCGTTCTCACAGTAACAACTTACGATCCGCTTGAGAGCTTGCTGGAGGAGGTGATCGATGTGCTCGAACGCCTTGGTACTGATACCAGATCCACTGGCCCCTCCCTTGGCGTCGTAGAAAGTCAGCCGTCCTGGCCTCTTCCTCTGTGACTCCTTCTTTGCGAACTCCTTCAGAGCCACCTTGCATTCTGTCCGCACATCGCCCGGCAAGCTGATGACGAAGTTGGGCATGAGGCTAAGGATGGCATGCTCCGCCGCGTGGATGGATGCGGCGACATGAAGGCGTCTGTCTGCGAGGATCTGCAAGGCCTTCTTGGGTATGTCGAGCCACATCCCCTTCCCGTACCTGATGACGGGAGGATTGTCAACGTGCACAGCGTCGAGCACGCGCTTCTTCTTGTCGACCTTGAAGAATCCGTACACGTTCTGCTGGATCTTTATCGTGCCGTAAAACGCACTGGATGGGGACCCGGAGATCTTCCTGATGGCCTCCGTCTCGATCGGGTCGATATCGGTGAAGTCTCGTTGGGTCGTGGTCCACTCGACCTTGACTCTCTCCACCCGCGCCATCATCTTGTCAGGCTGAAAATCTCTGACGAGGTACTTATTACCCTGGTGCAGGAAAATGGCACCGTCATAGATCGTAAACGTCGCCCTCGAAGCTTCTAGTTCCTCCAAGACCTCGTTCCTTCCATGAGTAATGTCGATGATGGCAAAGTGGTCATCCTCGGTATCGCGTATGGCGACAAATCTCGAAGGGATGGGTCGAAATCGGTCATGACAATGGTAGAAGCCCAAGGTATCCTTGAGCAGCCTCTCTTCGCAAATTTGAGGTAAGTCCCTGCCGAAATATTCTGCATCCTCAACTGGTCGCACTGGCATTTCGTATGCGGCACATTGAATATGCCCCTCCCGCACCAGCATGTTCTCCAGGTCGACCTGAAGCTCACAATTTGGCTTCGAGAAGAGCTCGTCGGGATTTTGCATGTAATGTTGGTCTGTAGCGAAACCATCCCCCACCAAGATTGACAATGAATCTTTGTTCCTTCGTCCGGCCCGGCCGCTCTGTTGACGCAAGTTGGCTATGGTGTATGGAAACCCCCAAGTTAGCACACAGTCCAGGGTTCCGATGTTGATGCCCAGCTCCAGCGCAGTAGTCGCGACGATACCCAAGAGTTTGCCTTCAAACATCTCTGACTCGATTCTCCGCCGGTCTTGGGCGGTATAACCGCCCCTGTAGCCCATGACTCTATTGACGCACTCTGGTCTTCCAAGAGACTCGAGTTCCTGTTGTACAGCGGTGACCAGTTTCTCACACTGTTCTCTGACCCTGGTGAAAGCAATGATTCGGACGCCTCTGAGCATAAGCTGGCAAAAGAGACGGGCACATTCGAACGTTGCGTCACCTCGACCACTCGCTGGGTCCCTAGGGTCTTTGTACGGCGTGTTCCAGCACAGAAACTCTTTGCGGCCTGTTCAGTGTGAGTGGAAAGCACACTGATATCGAGTGAGGTGAGACTGGAACACCTACCTGATGGAGAACCATCAAAGTCTACTAGCCGCGCGTTCTCTATGCCGAAAATGGTCTCAAAGTGCTTTTTTGGATTGGCCACTGTTGCAGAACAGGAAATGAATTTAATGTGTCGGTTCCCAATGGCAGCGCATACTCGTCGCAGTCTTCTCATGATAAAGGCCATGTGTGAGCCCATCTGCCCGTTGTAGTAATGCAACTCATCCACCACGACATATTTCAGGTTCTTCAAAAATGTCCTCCACCGCTCCTCCTGAGGGAGAATGGTTATATGGAGCATGTCCGGGTTGGTGAAGATGATCCTCGCCTCTTCGCGAATCATGTTTCGCTCATTCATCGGAGTATCACCATCGAAAGTCTCAACAAGCACCTCCTCCATGCCGGGCATGTAGCTCATCAACTCCTTCAAGCTTCTCTTCTGGTCCTGCGCCAAAGCTTTCGTGGGGAAAATGTACATTGCTCGGGTGTTCCAATCCTTTTCCAAGGCGTGGATCACGGGGAGCTGGTAGATGAGGGACTTGCCAGAGCTTGTCGATGTGGAAACAACGACATGTTGCCCCTCCAACAAGCCATTGATAGCTTCCGTCTGATGTGCAAAGAACTGGGTTATCCCCTTGGAATTGTACAGGGCGTTAACAAGATCCTGACTGAGAAGGAAGTTAAGGTAACCGTATACGGGCTCCTGCGGTTCGAACACGCGATGCCCATCAGGGACGATCTGTCCCGTGTACCAGGGAACGTCTTTGAGCTCCTGAATGATTTCAGGAATGCTCTTGCGTTCTGTCGGAATCGATTCCGGCAATGCTCCTAGTTTCTCGCCCACTGGCTCTGGTATCGTCGGCACTGGGATATGAGCCTCAGTCGCTGTCGCCAGCTTCAGCTCGGGATCCACGCCCTCGGCTGCGCATTGATTGAGGAACAAGCTGACGGCGTCGCTGAACTTTTGGTTCCGCCGCTCAATTAAGTTGGTCATCTGCTTTTGGCTGTAGACAGGCATTTTCAAGGCTTCGTCTCTCAGCTTCCTGTTGGGCTTGGTGATCTCGCCCGTCTTCTTGTCTCTGACCTGCCGTTTTAAGTCTCCGTCCACGAACTCAAAATACAACACTTCCTTTCCCCCTTCAACCGCATCGTGGGGGTGATGATCCAACTTATCGAGACCCGACATCCCCCCAACAGAGGCGTCGGGCCCGAGCGCCTGTGAGAGAAAATCTTGCCCTTTCTTGAACACCATGTCCCGCTCGGCACCTCGGACTTCGGTTTGCAGCATGATCTCGTTGACATACGCAAAATTGACACCTTCGGGACGAAGAGATGCAATAGCTGCAACATCCTCAATGGTAAGAGACGTTTTGGTGTGCGATTCCACCGCGGACTTGATCGTTTCGAACGTAGTGGCAAGATGCTTGCGGGTGCAGCAGAAGGTAAACACAAGGTTGAGGGCACGATGCGTCTTTTCCAGTGCCTTGAAGCGTTCGGGCCACTCCATCTTGCACTCTATAGGGGATGCTGCGCTATCCGCGAGATTCAGACTTGATCCAGCCTTCTTTGACGCAGTCCGTTTCTTGGCTTTGCTGGTTGTCGGGTTATCGGTGGAGGCGCGACCTTCAGTGTTTGATGTGTCGTGTACTAGATTTACAGAAGCTGCCCTCCCTCCCACTGCCACAGGCGTCTCATTGTCCGGTCTCTTCCGTTTCCCTCGTGACCTCTGGACCGCAGCCGGCTCTTCACCGGGTATGATGGGCTGCATGTTCGCAGGGCGTCAGTGGCCCTCCAAAGGCCGTCCCTTCCGAAGCATGAGCACAAAGGCGCAGTTGGGGTAGGAAGAGTTCCGTTATGGGGAGGAAATGATAAATCTGTGAGCGAGATCCTTGTAACTAGGTAGCTTGCTGTTGTGAAGTAAGAACCCTATATCAGGAGTCAGTGGCTTGACACGCGACGCCACAGTCAGGATAAAGAGAGTCGTCTGCGTCACGTAATCCCCACCAGGTCACGTGGATCAGGTAAACCCCTTTACCGCCATCCTACAGTCGCCCTTCGTCTATTGAGAACCTTGTCTTGTGCTGATCGAGGCATTCGGATAGGTACTTAGTGAGAGTAGGTCTCATTTTATTGTGCTTGACTGATACCCAACGTATCACAATACACCTCTCTCCTGGTATCGTAGCAGGATAGCGACCCGAGACTGAAATGCGCTGCATAGTCAAACTGAAGTGACCGCCCCCTCCTCCTAAGAACAAGTCTCTGCCATCCCGCCGGTTGAATGCCTGTATCTTCTCCGCCCCTGTTCCGCCTTCAGAAATGCTTACACCAGCCCTGCTTGTGTGATATCATGCGTCCGGATCTGTATCGTCTTACAAATGTGCACGGCATGCAACGCCGTTTGATGCCCATTAGACCGCTATACCTCGGAGTTCAGGTGCTCAGTTGCCCGATAACTCTCTCTGTACCATTCCTACCTCATTAAGGAATGATTTTGCACTGGCGGCACTCATCTAGACAACGGGAGTTAGCTAGCAGCATCAAACTAGAAGCCGACGGCGCCGATGGTCACATACTCTGACATGAACGCTCACGGGTTTAGCCTCAACACCTTCAAAAGCCGTAAACATAACCCCAACCGACTTCAACGTCGCCTTCTCCTGGAACTGCATAACGGGCAGGATGACCGTGTTTAAAAGTATTCTGTGTGTTTGGTCCTGTCTCATGATGAGACGAGCCACCTTGTGGCCTTTTTTGTCGCCAGCCTCGAGATCCTCTTCCAAGCCTGATGCGTCAAAAGAACCAGGTATGGGCAGCCCAGCCTCGTCAAATTGAACGCACGCCTCGGGAACATTGATCTTGAGCATGCCGGATCCACGCTCCTTCCAGCCGACCTCTTTCTCTAGATAAAATATTTTAGCTCTGACCTGGAGTATGGTTGCTTCACCGGCTTCGCCGTCATCGACAGTGACTGCGCCCAGTTAGTATATTTGCGAACCACAGGCTGAACTCCCTCCACTCACTCTTCTGCAGCCTGGTACGTTTCTTATCGTCCACAGCCTTGAATTCATCCTTGTCAGACTCCTCCTTTTCATCCTTATCGCAGGATTCTGAGGCAGCATCAGCGACATCGTCTGCGTCTTCATCACTGTCTTCGTCCGCATCGCTATCGGGCGCACCGAATGGCTTGGCTGCCTTTTCAGTCTTAAATGAGGACTCGCCCGTCTTGGAGAAGCTAGCAAGGGGCTTGCTGCCCAGGCCGCCGCCAAAGGCACTGCCAAATGCCGAACCAAAACCGCCATTTGCGCCGGCGGGTTTAACGCTAGCAAAGGGCGAAGATGCAGCACCAGTACCGCCGAAGCTCAGAGCAGGCGTAGGAGCAGGAGCGAGAGCGGCAGGCTTGGAAGGAGACAGACCGCCAAAGGGCGAGGCGGAAGATGCTGACCCGCCGAACACGCTTCCCTTGGTCGCACTTCCCAGCGAGCCGAACGGGGATGCGCTCGAGGCTGCGAGCTTGGCAAAGCCTGAGCTAGCAAAGGCGGAAGTCGACGCTCCCTTTTTTTCGTCGTTGACAGGACCCTGTGATATCGTCGATAGGCCTTGGGTAGTGATGCTTTCCTTCGTCTCCGCGTTGGCAGCGACAGCGGCAGTGGGTGGCGCCTGACAGAGTAACGCAGCGTCAGTATGCTTGGCCATGCTAAAGGGGCGGCAGAGGGGATAGTATACAGAGGAATCGGGTACAGCATCAGCCGAGGTAACGACCTCGTCCCTGTGTCTCTTCTTCTCAGGCTCAAGTCGCGAAGTCCTATCCTTCGCCGAGTCGCTTGAGGCGACGCTCTTGTCATCAGACTCGTCAACATCCTTGTCCTCCTCTACCTGGTCGTGTGCCCGTTTCTTCTTCGGCGACGAAGGGCGCTCCTTGTGGTCATTGTTCTGCGACCCCAAGGGTGTGGTCTCGGCGGTGGCTTCATCTACGGAAGGCTTCTCTGAAATAGCCGTGTGCTTGAGTTCCTTGCGGGCAGCAGCAGTCTCAGCGTCTTCCTTCACACAGATTGGGTCAGACTTTGGACTGCCGGGCTGAGGGTCGTCGGCCATGGTGACAGGTCGGTGCGGCAAACCGGCTTGTCGTGTCGTGTTGTGTCGGCGGTGTTGGCGTTGTCGTCTTCGTCGTCGAATGGTTCAGAGGTTTCTTCTGCCCAACTTGGCAAGTGACAGAGCAAAACGACTGGTCAGAAGCCAAGCGCAAAGCTAGCTCGCTGATGGTAGTTTGAGCAATGGTGCAGGATCCAGGCAAAAGTTGTGGGTTCCTTATTTTTTTCCGTAAAAAGGGAAAAATAAAACAAGAGAAAGAAAACAAAAACACGAGGAGTATCTGCACAATAGGAGCAGTGTGGGTTAAGAGTCGTCGATGCACGTCGGTGGGTGGTCGCGCGACGACTGGGCCTTTGGATTTGTGGTTGGAGAAGTTTAGATACGGTGCAAATGCGGTGACAGCAGGCCGGTCGGCGTCTAGCTCTCTCTCACCCGACTTTGCGGACCCAGGTTCAGGTGTGACTGACTTTGCTATTGGAGTTGACGGGTAATCGGTCCAATCGTTGTTGAAGGCGTTCTAGCTCAGATAAGACGACGCTGGACATCCTTCAGTAAACTACCTACCTACTGGGATAGACGGTAGTAGGTACGTACGCTGTACGTAGCAGGGAGCCCGGATTCCATTGGGTTGAAGGCGGCCTGCTGTATTAGCGTGCTTTGCTTTAGTAGGAGACTGGGACTGGGCCATCTGTTAGGATGTCGCTAGGTTGACCAAATGACTTGTGGGCATGGCCTAGATTCATTCCATTGAACCTCTGCTAGTGGCCCGCGTGTGGGCCTACCGTCGTGGTCGGTGATGTCCAGTGTTCCGGGCCGTCGGAGTGTCAGCGCAGTTGGAGGGGTAAACTACCTAGGTCACTTAGGTACTCTCCCCTATCACTAGGTGCCTTACAGTGTAACAGCAGTCACTAAAGTTGCAATGACGAAAACCACGAGATTGTTCTCTACACGATCTGGGCATCCAAAAAGGACAATTTGACTGACATTCTCGGGACAACTACTAACGTCGATAGGAGCCAGTGCTTGCCCCCCCGATGTGTGTGTCTCGACCAGCTTGGCCATCCAAACTGAAAATGAAATCTACACTATCCATGTCCATAACGTGACTGTCCCCGTTGGAATTTCCTTGTCCGGTAAGCAAGATGCTCTAAGGGCGATGGCGCAGAGAGGGATATTCACGGGGAATGTGGGCCGGCTCTCTCTCCAAGCCAGCCGAGATTGCAGTCAGAAAACTCTTTATTCACATTCATTGGCCTGCCATCGTTTCTTAAAACCAAATCAAACAAACAGTACATCGACGTGGATATTTGAAGTATACAATATGCGCGCCTCAGCGCTTTGCTTCGATCTCACAAGATGCAGCGCAACTCCCTTCCCGCAACCCTTTGCGCCTTACTCTCCTCTTGTATCTATACCTCAGCTGATGAAGCAGAGGCAGCCCAGACCGAGGTAGAAAACAAATAGCGGGTACACTGCGATGCCGACACGGTTCTTCACCACGCCACTGCCGCCCAGAATACTCACGCCTGCGGCTAAAGACCACGCGACGAGAAACAGATAGACGGGAACACGGGCGATGGTCGGGATGCCAAAGGCTGAGAGAAGCGCCGCGATCACCAGCGGGAACAATGTGTATCCTATGATACAAACGCTCTGCGCGAAGGAGCTACCATGTTTTGTCAGCTTTTGTTTACAAGAGAGACGACCGACAGGCCACCCTTGCAACGGAGGAGGTTGACTTACATGCTGCCTCCTAACAGCTTGATCTGCAGCGTCACAACGGCCTCTCCAATCCAGACCATGGCAAAGACCCCGCTGAAGACAATGTCCTTCTGATCAGCTCGTGCGTTGAAGCTTAGGAGAAGGCTGAGGAGCAAGCAGAAGATGAGAGGGCCCCAGAGATCCCAGTCGCGTAGGCCCGGCGTCATGTTATTCTGCGACAGAAGCGCCTCCGAATCCATGAAACGACTAGCCAGACCAGTGATCTCCTCGCGAGCGCCGGAAAATCCAGCCCCACGAATATTTGCATATGCACCTCGAATGCCGTCGGCATCAAACATGGTTCCTCCAAGCAGGTACTTGGGATACAGGACCTCTCTCATCTTGGCCCAGACGGCGAGCAAATCTCTGCGGAGAGTGTCCCATACCGACTCATCAATCGTGTTTTGCGGTGCAGCGCGATCTTCGCCGGGTATCCTAGAGGTCCAGGCGTTCTCGTTGAGCGGCCGTGACGAGGACGAGCTGGAGCCGATGTTGCCTGTCAGCGGCTGACGTGACGATGTGTTGCCGAGAGGGTCGTCGAAATCGTCAAGATCAGCTGTACATTAATGTACGATTAGCTCCAGAAGCTTCGTAAGCCTGCAGATAGTGATAGAGCCTTACCATCGTCGGGATCAATCAGGTCGTCGTCGGGCAAGGGAGGATTGGCGTAATCGTCACGTCTGCTTGTAGATGCCATGGTTGCAAGTGTGGTTTCCGTTACACCTGTAATCTCAATGCTCCGCTCCGGTTGATCAGTCTTCGACGGTTTTGCAGTTGAGCTGATACCACCGCTGATTGCTTTATTGGTTTGTTCGTGGCCCTGCAGTTCTCTGAGCTCGAGATGGGACGGACAGAATATCTAATTGACGTACGTAGCAGCTTGCGACTCCCTCGTGGGAAGGCTCCACGGTTTCCTCTTACAGGTATTGTGATGGTCCAAGCTCCCTGGATCCGGAAAAAGGCGGTCCGCCCTCCCGACTGCTCGCTCTCCCTGGTGCCAATCGCCTTCCAGAACAAGGGCGCTAGGTAATAGGTATGCTTCACCCAGGCTTGTATATTGGCATCCCTTAACGCCTGGCTTTTTTCAGTGAGCACTATCGCCCGTAGTACTAAAACGGAACGGAGCTCTTCATCACTTGTGCTGTCTCCTAGGAGGCACAATTCAACCAGCGGACTTTATTCTTTGCACACGTGAATCCTCTCAAACACGCGGCCTCACAACAGGGCGCTTGATGTGCTGCTTTTGATTATCACATTGGTGTCAAGTCTACCTAAAAGCTCTACTCAAAAGTCTCCAAAGGACGCAAAACGCCTACAACGAACGCCCTTGCCAGTGAAGAATCATAATGCTAGCAGGTTCATGAACACTTTCGTCTCCATTGCGAGTGGAGAGGCCTCGCGGATATCTTCTCCTGCCACTGCTCTTGGGAAATCGCCGAAGGCCAACGTCAAGTTTCGCATCATCTGATGCCTCATTGATGTCAATTTCGTCAGTATATCCACTTTGTTCCGTTTGCCAAGAGCCATACTTGCTTCCATCCAAAAGCTGACATCCTCGCCCGCTCCCAATGTTAACAAAAATTGAACAACACCCCAAATGCCAGAGCTGCTTTCTTCACCACCTTCGCCCATACTATCGTCTTAGTTGATCGGATCATTAGACTACCGCCAGGGATAACGGTGGCCACTGGACGGCTCGTTGTTGCCGGTCCGATTGTTTGGGTCACTGCTCGGATGTCCATTGGGATCCCCGTTGGAACGTCCGTTGGAATGATCGTTAGGGTGTCTGTTGGCATGTTCCTGTCCGTTGTACCGTGGCGGAACATCACCTTGTGAAAGGTCCTGCAACGCTGGTTGATGCCCATATCCATGTGGTTGCTGTTGATATTGATGATGGTGCGGTTGGTGTGGCTGGTGATGACTAGGGCGATTATGGTCAGCACGGCTTTGTTGATATTGTTGATGTTGGCGGTCTTGTTGATGATTGTTATTTGTGAAAGAATCGAAAGCGGACGTATATGCAGGTTGTAGGCCAGGCCATGTGGGCGGCGGCGGCTGCAAGTAGATATGGCTATTTATACCACTTTGAGGGACGTGTTCGTAGTGTGGCATCGCACAGTGAGCGTGTGACTGCTGGTACGAGGATATTGAGCCGAGTCTTTTCTCCTTGTCATAGTTTGACCAACGCCGGACCGCCTGGTTCTCTGGGCCAAGATACGAGGCACTTCCAGCGCTCGGGTCCCACACGGGCAGTCCATCAGGCTGAGCGTGATCACGTGGCAAACCTCGCGTGTATGTGGCAAGATTGCCATTGATCCCCACGAGTGCCCATGCGAAAACAGCAACGTCTCTGATAGAGTTCATGAGGTGGTCAACTGGTGGGCCCCCAGCATCCATCACATTGTCACGCAGAGGCATGGACTGAGGTACGAGAGGAGGTCTGAACGTGTAGAGCGTCTCCTGCGGGACTTGAGGCCGAATCGGATATTGTCCCCAAGGCGCAGCGAATAGGCCGTTTGTATAAGTCGGCACGACCAGCGGTGGATGAGCCGTTGGAATCGGAGGGCGCGCCTTGCGGATCACAACAACGAGTCCGTCTGACGTGCATGACACAACGGCCTCCAGCTCAAAGGCTGCAGGCGGTTCTCGACGACGGTTTCTCGCCCCCCCCGCTGGCGGGGATGGCTGCGCTGCTGCGCCATCGATGGACGGAGCCGAGGTAGCCGCAGTCTGCTGCGTTCTGTTGCTCGAACCCGAGGCGTCTGTGGTTGCGGTGTGTGTCGCCGAGCTGTGATTTGACGGCATGCCGGGCCGAATCCGGGCCTCCTGCTTGATCTGAGGACCATCGTCGTCGATATCCATGTGACTGTCAAGCTGATCGTCAAGTTGAACGCCGCCACCATCCGAATCACTCGAATTGCCACTTAGGTGCTCTTCGTCATCGTCGCCATCGAAATCCTCGGGCCGGCGCGGATCTCGGTACCAGAACCTTAGGTACGCAATCGAGTCGTTGGCCTTCGCACTCTCCAAGCATCTGATAGCATCTGGCAGACAATTCTCTTGGATGCACTCGTAAAAGCTCTTGTCCTTGATCTGGTCTGGCCGGACGCCGAGTATAGAAGACACAGCGTTAGTTGCAAACATAACGGTCAGCGTGCGGGTGAACCGATTCAGGATAAGAGCTGCGCGAGGTTCGCGCTCAACAGCAGGCATCCTGAACTTAGGTGACAAGTGCTCCAGCATGTGGTAACGCGGGTCTCGGGGAGAGCTGGAGAAAAGTCGACGGATCTGAGGGGCTTCAGCAGCTCGCCCTAGTTATGTGTCAGTGTGAAATGGCTTACAGATCGACGCATAAGAATACTCGCTTACGATCGCTCTTTTCGCCGCGCCGATAGATGCTGGTACAAGCAACCAGAACGTCATGGACAATTGTGAAGCAACACTCGCAGCTCACCCACTGTCCATCACGTGACATAATTCGAACATAGTGAAGCACGGCGGCCTTATCTAGCAGGACGCCACGATTGTGAATAGAACGAGCGAAGGGTACCTCATCGGGGTGAAAGAAGTCGAAGCATGACTTCCCTTGCACCTCCTGAGGGGTATAACCCAGTATGTCGAATACCGAGTCGGACACGAACAGAATAGCAGCGCTGGGGTCTGTGGAATGAATCGTCATAAATGTATGCTCCATTGCAAACAACTGCTGTGCTCGTGGCAGGAGGAATAAGGCTTGGCGTATACGTCTGGCGTTTATGTCAGGATAGCTGCAACTATACTCGTTCCTCCGCGCTTTGATCACGGTTTTGGATGCCAGACGCGTAGGGCTCGAAAGCTATCGATCCGGCTGGGTAACAGCCTAGTGAACTGCAGTCCTGCGTGATATAGAACAGGAGCTATGGCCCTCAGGGCAGCGGCTATGTGCGAGAGGCCGAGCGGAACCGTATTGCACACGCATCTATGAGTGGTACAAGGGCGAACCAGGGATGATCCACTGCCAGGGGCGGCCGGGAGCGGTTTATGGCAGACCGTAAGGATGAGGCAGCTGGGACTAGGGGGGTTTGAGATATGTCGTTGGGACCTTCTATGCAAGCTGTTGGTGTGGAAAGAGCGCGGTCCGTTCAAAAGTAGGACCGTTAGTGGCGACAGCAGCGGCGTTTGGTAAACAAATGTCACGTTGCGGCCTTTTGGTCCAAATGCTATAAACCCCGACGTAGTTGAAGTGAGGTATTGATACTCGTCCGGTGAACGGGGGGTTGGCTGGATATCAGAGAGAAACAAAATGCAGAAAGCAGTTGAGACCGGTATCGAGAGGGGAGGATGTGGACAATACACCTAATAGTGTAGCACAGGCTGAGTTGAAGAGAGGAAGAGCGAAGAAGGGTCTTGGGGGGGGTACAAAGTCCGGCGAGAATGGTGCAGGAGGCGAGCATCTTTTTATGACAGCTCTTTTGGATGTTGAAGGACAGGCGGCGGCGGCGACAGCGGAGACGAAGTCCAGTCCAAGTCTGGTCTGGCCTGGTCTGTGACGGCACCGCACCGCACCGCAGCCCACAAGTTGCATGCAACCCACCCTCCAAGCTCTCAGTTCCAAGGACACCCCAGTCAGCGGCTTCAAAAACGGATGCGTATAGGGCAAGGTTGGCAAGGGCCTATGCACGATAATAGTGTACGCTTGTGTACATTACCTAGCTACAGAAGGTCCAGGGGCACCCTCGACTTCCGACCTTGGGACTGTGACCCCTTGCAGCTGGACAGAATGTATGTGTCTGTGCGTTAGTGCGTGCGCGTGTGTGTACGGATACTGTGGTATGCTTCTACTGCGTTGCGTATACATAAGAAAATACTATATATATGTCTCGTCTCCGGATTCTGTCCATCTGGAAGTACATCGTAGGTTTGTTACTAGTCTATGAACCGTTGACCAATCCGGTATGGCCAGGTAAGTTTGTACTTTGCCATGCTTTGCTTTGCCTTGCCAGGTCTAGAAGCCAGGCGCAGCATCACCTTCTTGCATCAGGGCAGAGTAGCAGATTTAGAGCAGCTGATCCTCAGACATATTAGAAACATGGGCAATTGGGACATCCTCTCTTCTAAGCCCCTACAGAATAGAACAGCTCACTCCTTTGTCAGGCTGCCAGTTTACCACAGGCCATATATGCCACAATGGCCGGACCTATGCCGTGTTGCGGGTGCAGGTCTCAACACTGACTGGTGTACTCGATGCAGGGTCATGTATATATGTACTCTACATAAAAGCACACACATACATTGTTGATGGAGAAGGACGACATAGGTCCAATGTCCTTTCGATGTTGATAGCGGGGCAAAACTATCCGCAACCTCACCTGTTCCCTGTTCTTAACATGCGGCGGTTTTTGCTTTTGGCCTTTGTTAGGACTGTCAGGCCAGGCCGCGCAGGTCAGCGCCGTTTCGATAGGAGGCGATCTATCAGGGACCAATCTGCTTCTTAGAAGACGGATATGAAGAGCCGGTAAATCGGATTGGACTGGCCAAGACAAGACAAGGAAAGAGTGGACCAACATTCTTCCTGGAACACAGGAAGCAACACGTCCAAATCTTTCCTCTCCGGAGAAGTACGTCCTTCCGTAATCGTCGCCCGAATGAATATTGGTCAGATGTCGTACACTCTGCCGGCTATTTGCCCAGAACACAGGAGTGAAACTACTTTGCCTTTCATACTCCCTTGGTGTTACTTCGACTCCAAAAGGCCGAAGGGACGAAAGACAATTAAAAACAAGCTGTGTAATCAATCAGAGAGTTAGCATTGAGAAAGAAGCGTTTGTCAACGTTTTCATCCTTTGATGGACCGTCTGTCATACGTACTCAGATATAACACCCACACATTGTGCATTAAGCAATGTCATCAACATATGCAGTTGCGTAAGGTATGAAAGTATATTCGCGACACATTGTTGGCACCCCCTCTTCGAAACGGACCAACAAGAAACTGAAGATGGGTTTTAACGGTTCCAGGGTCATCAGCTCGTGGAAATGGGACCAAAAGGGGGCGAGAAAAAAGAAGAAGGAAAAAGGAAAGGAAAAAGAAAAACACGCCAAAGCGACGGCTTCCTGCTCACCTAGTCTGACATTGTTGTCGGACGTTGAGCAGCCAGTGCGTGCCAGGTACTGTATTCATCTCACGCAAGTACATGAACCAAGACCGGGATGCTGTAGACGAGACAAACTTTCTGCCATCAGTCATTCCTCTTCTTTTTTTTTTTTTTTGCAACCCAACTACAGTGTCGGCTGATGTAGACGAACTGGTTGCTCCTCGCTCACTTCCTCATCT
The DNA here is from genome assembly GCA_020631755.1 of Colletotrichum sublineola. Taxonomy (NCBI): domain Eukaryota; kingdom Fungi; phylum Ascomycota; class Sordariomycetes; order Glomerellales; family Glomerellaceae; genus Colletotrichum; species Colletotrichum sublineola. Next base: position 1,595,519 of record JAHSQG010000005.1, on the reverse strand, counting down.
AGTACCCTTGTCCATGATACCGACAGCAGGCATGGGTGTCTGGGGATCTTGCAGATGGGGTGTAATGGGCAGCTCTTATCCTGTTTAGCAAGAGCATGCAGAACTGCGGCCATTTGTCCCAGTTCGAACTGGCCGCCGATGTGCGTTGCAGGGCAGGCAAGCCCGTCTCTACATCCAAGCCCTCCCAAGTTTTCGCAAGGTGAGCCACCTGTCGACGGGAGTGGAAAATGCTAAAATGGCGTCCGTGTGGATCGGGTGCCTGTGTAAGAGCAAGGCACTACGCTCTGCTAGGCATAGCTTGACGTGTTGAGCTGACAGCAGCGAAGACATCGTTACCGGTTCATCAGTTGGGATCTGCTGCCAGGCAAATGGGGGAAAGAAAAGAGGGCATACTCAAGCCACAATTGCAGTTGGAAATCGAAAAGTGTGCGCTTCATTTTCCCCCACCTGCCAGGGTCCTTCAGCGAGCGGTCGCAATCGCGGTTTTCCCCTCTCATCTCTTTAAGCTGTCCCTTGCCAAAGTATCACAGGGTCCAGCCTTTATTGTAATTGTCTGATGATGGATAATGATGGAAAGGTCTGTACGACGTATATAACGTCCGCAGTAAGCAGGCTTTCCAAAGGCGGGACATCTTGCGTGCGCCGCCTTCACCCCTATGGCCGGATGCGTGCGACCTTGGTCGAGTCAGAATATGGGAGACCTGGAGTACCAGGCTCTTAGGCATAGAATCACACAAGACTCGGCCCTTTTATTGCTTTTTCGACATGATGAAAATGTGGATTGGTTCGCGAGGTCGAATGGGGGTGGCGGTCCTTTTGCACACATTCGCGTAGGCGAACCACCTACATAGTAGACACTCGGGGGACAAAAAACAAAGACCGCCGGTTTTCAAGAACCTTATGGCCCTGCCTTCTAGATACCTAAGAGTAGGCAAAAAGGTCCTTTTTCTTGTATGTAATTCCCCTGGCTCTAAGAAAGTTGTGAGTGCCTTGTAAACACGTATTTTTGGGGTATCTTAAAAACTACCTATATTCCTATTGTGGTAGCTGCGGTGGTAGTGGCGGGAAGGTGGTGTTTTTGTCCCCCGAGTACTAGGTAGCCGAGATAGCGGGTAGCGGAATGGCTGCATGGCGACATGTACCCGTAACAGTAAGTACGTACCTATACTGCAGCTCGGCCCACGGACGACGACCCGCGGCACAAGGTTTATTGGCAGTTGGCGGAGCGCAGCTCCCCTGGCGTGGCTTGCGTGAGCATGCACGTTATTGACAGGCAGGGCCATAATATAAGTATCGAGAAAGAGTGTGTAGGCCATCCAAGGTCGATTCTGGGAAGCTGAGATGGATTGCTGGCATCGAGAGTCAACGATTGGATCTGATGGTATTTGATTGGGAGGAGGGGTCTGCGAATCTAGAGGTGCAGTCATTTCTCACATCCATGGCTGACGTATTCCCACTCCTTGTGTCAATATCATTGTGGTAAGAATGCCGTGTCTGGGAAGATCGCCGTATTAACGGTTGGCAGGTAGGGAAGGGCTGGCGGTGAGGACAGAGGCGTCGTGTAACATGCGACGGCGACAAGTGATACATCCCGGGGAATCGCAGTTGGTCGTAGGCAATCCTGATATTTTTCCGCCATGCTTCCCGACGAAGCATTGCGGGAAATTCCGGACGTATTTACACTCTTGGTTGTCATGGATCATGTCGCCTGTTTTGAAAGGTCGCCAACAATGCTCCCGGTTCTGTAGATTCATATGGTAATAAGAGGTCGATGATACTGACTATGACCAGAGATGTTTTAGGTACAGTAGAAACACCTGGTACCTACCCTCCTGCAAGAAGCACGCAAATTACCTCAGAGGTACACACTTTCCCTGAAGGTCCAGGCTGCTTGCTGTACGATTTGTAGGTGCCTACCACGCCCACCGACCTAGATACATATGTCGTTCCATGGCCTGACCATGGTCAGAACTAAATTGGCCGATCGGACGAACTGTGCAGGTCCAAACTGTGTCTGCCTACCTGCCATTTTCTGCATTGTCGCCGTTGTCGCTTCAGAGACACAACAGTCTGTGTGGGATTATTAGCAGCATCCTCTAAGCCCTGTTTTCATGGTCAAGGCAGGATCCCTTTCAGCATACAGGGGACCCATGGAAAACATGTCCACAAGTACCGCGAGCCTGCCTTACCTGCCTGCCGGTTCTGTTCCGCGGATCTGACATTCAATATCCTTCGCTACGACGGCAGAGGCTGCTGTAAGCAGGTACCTCCAAAGCTATTCGAAGACCGCCTAGTCTTAAACCCTAGTTAGTGTTAGCGCACCGTTATAGGCGTTGTCAACCCTTTAGTTTTCGGTCCCTTGATTCAGGCACTGGATAAACGGGTTGCAGAGCGATGTGGATGCTAATTCCTACCTACCTAGGTACCTAAACTACCTACACCTCAGCCTCAGTAAGTACCTTAAGTAGGTAGGTAGGTAGGCAAAGTACCTAAGTACGGGCATCTAGCAGGTAAGTGCATTATACACCATGTACCGTACTTGCACACTAGGTACCTAACAAATGAGGGGCCGGGCACCTCTCCACTGAAGCGGGACTTGACCCCAGGCACATCGCATTTCCTGCCGACCCCAACAGGAACAGCTAAAACAAAGAAAATCCTGCCAAGTCGTTGGTCAAGACTGTGACTCCAACTCAACTATTGGTCTAACACCGTCTGCAACACACTGCATCTTTCTTCTTCTTATCCTCTTCGCATCCACATGCCGGCCGCAGCCTTCAATGTACCTTCGTAAGGTACCTACCTACCTACCTAACTAACTACCTACTCTAACTATTCTACCCGAGCTCGTGGTCAGTCTACTATAACCACGTCTCAACACGTCCTATGCTCTGCTCCTTGTCTTGTACACGACCCAGTCCATCACTGCCGCGCACGTACTACTTGTGATCCTCCCGGCCTGTACTGTGTAGCTGCTGTCAAATCTCAACTTACGGACAAAAGCGGATACCGTCATAGCAGGAAGGGAGCACTCAGCCCCTTCACTCGACCGGGTCTCTCTCGTTGTGTCCTTAGACATCTGACCTCAACCTCAACCATCGCGATCCGACAATGGCCCCTATATCCGCCCCGACTCCTTACGACTTTCCAAGGTTAAGAGTCTCGGTCCATCTTGAGGTATGTGTGCCAGGTCTGTCATAACGTTCATGCCGAGGCCCCTCTTGACCATGAACCTAGCTCCTTTTCCTTCTGGATGAATGCCAGTGAAGGTTGCGTCAATGCACAACCCCAGCAACTACACGCAATGCCCGTCTTGGTGTACTTACCCCTGCCTCCTGCTGACGTTGTCTATAGGATGATACCAGATACCTAGCTCAAGATGATCCCGTGCCTGGTAAGTTCTGACGCCAGCCTGCCAGTGCTTCAGACCGGATCTAATACGCTTTTGCGCAGAGTTCTTCGACGTCAAATTCTGCCCTTATCAGCCGTTAGATGCGAGCCCCGTTTTTGCTGCCGTTAGCAAAAAGCATGTAAGTGTCTTCCTGCACGCACCTTGTTGGACCAAGTGTAGACTTATTTTTTGCTATTAGATTGTTATTTGCCGCCTTACGGCATCCGCTGGTGACTCCAATCCTTGTGAGATAATCAGTATAATCCGTGATGATGATGTACATCCATCCCTAGTAACCCGACTGCCCCACGGCCCTCCGTGACTGACTGGGCCTGCAGGCCGAGGCTAGAAACTATTACTGCACTTGGACTCGAGATGCAGAGACCGGAAGACCACTGTTGTGCTATGGCGGCGAGGATGCCAAGATCAAAATCTACGACATCGTAGAGGGCAAGCTTGTCAACGTAAGTGGGAGGGAGGGCAAAAGCCACACGCCGGAACCCCCTATAACGGTTTTGCTAACAACTCGCTCAGTGTCTCGTTGGTCATGGAGGAGTAAGCCTCGCCTCGATGCTTGGAAAGAAGAGTCACACTGATGTAATAGCAGGATGTTTGTGATGTGGTTACCTCACCTATTGACCCTTTGATCATCGCCTCGTGTTCCGACGACACTACAGTCCGGATATGGAGTCTGGACCCCAGGCATGAGCAACAGCCTTGTCTGTGTATTCTCGGAGGTGAAGGCCACTATTGGAACTTGCTCACACTGGTCTGTTAAGAAACCCCTTCCTCGGTATTCACTCGCGAGTTTGTTGCTAACATGGGCACAAGGCCTGGCATGACACTGGTCGTTACATCCTCTCGGCCGGACACGATCAGATAATCAATCTTGTAAGCATTGTCTCTCAACCATGTGATAACGCCCACCAACTAATGCAACGGGCAGTGGACGGTACCAGACCTCCCGACTGAGCCTACTAATCGTCCGGTTGAGGTTCACTACCCTCACTTCTCTACATCCGAGGTGCACAGCAGTCTCGTAGATTGGTAGGTGCTCCACAACACATGAGACAACGTTACCATCGCAATAGCCAGCTTACATCCTCCAGCGTTTCTTTCTTTGGCGATTACATCCTATCCCGAGCCTGTCACGACGACGTCATCGTCCTGTGGAAAATTGAGGGTTTCTCATCCCAGGATCCGCCCCCGCCGCAGTCCATGGCCCCGACCACTATCAATCCGGCCAACCTCACCCGATCTGCCTTTAATCCGGGAGTCTCGGCAGAGTGTCCGGCTCCCTACACCCGCCTGATCGAGTTCCAGACCCCCGGCTGTGGCCCGCAGTTCTTCATGCGGTTCAAACTGCACTTTGTCCCTGACCAGCATCCCATTTTGGCCTTCTGTAACGCCGCCGGCAAAATCTACTTCTGGGATTTTGAGCAGATCACCGGCTTCCACGAATATGTCAATGCCCTTAGGAGACCGAGGAGAGACGGCGAGGAGCCCACGTCGAAGCCCAACTGGCTCAATGCCATCACTCATAGGAGCACTGGCAATGCCAAGTCGGGGCTGACCGTCCGGGAGAGAAAAGCGGCGGACAAGGTCCATCGCTCAGATCTCGAGCAGGTACCTGAGCTAAAATCTCAGTTCAATCAGGAGACACTGGACATGTGGAACGGCAAATACAGCGTGAGCAACCCCCAAGCACCTCTCAAGCCCCACAAGATAGAGAACTGTGGCGCATCAACGTTTGTAGGTAGACAGGTAGCGTGGAGTCCGGGAGGCCAGTGGTGTGTCGTTGTGGGCAGCTCCAACTTCGCCCTGGTGCTGCAGAGATGGGCGCCATCCAAGAGGGAGGCTTAAAAGGAGGGAAGAACAGGAGTGGAATTATGGCTGCCGGCAGCGGAAAAGCAAAAGGGGTCACACTTGCCTTTTTATTAGCCCCTTCGCGCCTCACCTATTCAGAAAGACGCCGACGGCCACTTCTAGATAGCCATGCGGTACTCTCGAATAGGAAGTGACGAGAAAACCGGCAGAATGGGGCCTTCGTCGTGCTCGGGGAAGGCGAGTATATCTTGAATAAACACATCGGAGTGTCCGCCGTGTTCCATCATCTTCTGGAAGCTGCTTCGTGCGTTATTCCTCTCTACATCGCGCCGTATTCTTGCCTCGGCTATCTGGCCTTCTGCGTCCTTGTATGCCGGGATGAGAAGGTCACCGATGTATAATGACACCATTCCCCGTAATCGTAGCAGTTCGTGGCTATGCGAAAACGGCCGGTCTTCGAGCAAGTCGTCCATGCGGCCCGCGATCTCGCGCAGCGCATCCAGCGTCCGTAGACGGATCTGATCCCTTGCTTGGCGCAGCCGTTGGTCCCGCGCATCGGATTGCCAGACAGGCGTCCTGAACTCAGCATCGTCCATCGTCATACTGTTACCGCCCCCACCCCTCCCGCTGAGCAACGACGGCTCTTGCCAAGAGTCGTCCTCCCAGTCCTCGGCCTCGTGCTCCAGTCGTAGTAGATACGATCTGTGCTGCGTATGGACCTGGAACACCTCGTAGCTCAGCAGCGCGGGCCAGAAGTCAACGGCAGAGACGGCGGCACCGTACTTGAAGTTGTACGGGTAGCGCTGGATGAGGTCTTGGAAGTACTCGCGCACCCGAGGAACGTTCGACGCGGGGTACGTTTCCTCCCCTCCTCCTGGTCCGTCGTTTGCGGCGCTGGTGAAGGGACCGCCACCCTCGCGCATAAGGATCTCGGCACCAAGGGCCCAGTAGTTGTTCCGCCTGATGTCGACCGGCTTTCCATGGACGTGGGATCTCACGAGAATCCCAAAGGCGCGTTTGGCGTTGGTCGCGTCACCCTTGTCAAGAAACCCGTAGATGGCGCGGACCAAGGGCCGCAACGGCGACTTCTCAGAGGCGTACTTGGCCTTAATCTCTCCGTCTCTTTTCCTCCTCCGCCTTCCGTCATAATCGTCTGAGTTTTCTCCCCCCTCCTGGCCGTTAAATTCTTCCTCGTCGCTGCTTGCCAGGGCTTTGGCAGCGGCGTTGAAACCCCGTCGGCTTGGCGCATCCGGGTCCTGCCACGCGCGGTGCGGGAACGTGGGCTGCGTCAGCGAAGGAGGCTGGTCCGTCTCCGTGAGTCCGGCGAAACGAAGCTGTCGCAAAACAGAGGGCGTATGACTGAGAGGGTTTATGGAGCTACTGGGAAGTTGAGAGCCGTAGCGGGTGTCCTGGCTGTCACTCATGGACATTGCCGAGGCCGACCTCTTGCGGCTGGAAGCGGGTTGGCTCATGGTCGCCTTCCACAGTTGACGACCGTAAGTGACGATTGACAATGCAAACAGAGGGAAGAGGCTGGTTTTACGAATGCCTTTACAATAAGATAGTGGGGTGTCGCATATCGTCGTTTTTTGTGTTCCTTTAGCGACTTGGCGTGTATGGGTTGTCGCTGTAAGTTATGGGATGCTAGAGGAGAGAATTCGATAAAAAACGAAGTGGGGACCTCTTCCTCAGTATAAGTAGGTTGCTCACGTTGCACGGCTACTTTGACTGCCTACCTACCTAGCTTACGGATACTTTGAGATGTGCCACCATCAACTTACTCTATAGCAACCGATGACTCTGATTGGGGCCAACAGCCTAAACTCAACCCATATGCCACTATAGTCTTTTTCTTAGCAGAGGCAACTTTATCTTCGGTATACCCTCCAGAGGCTACCAGTACCAGGCGTATGCACTTTCGGATTACCAGGCAATGTAATCGGCCGCCTTCAGAAACTGCAATGCCTCTCTTGTGTATTTGATGTCCTCAATGGGTGTTGCGTAGCCCAAGTCTTATTATTGCAATGGAGACATGGACCATCAAGTCTATGGCCTCCTGTGTTACGAACCCAGACAGAAGCAATCAGGAAAATTTTGAGAGCACTTTGCTTCGGCGCTATTGATAAGCATAAAGCCCGGTACGCTGGGAGGATTACACCATGTGCACACACTTAGTGACCAGGTAATGTGAAGAAGCAACGGCTCGATGTATCTCGGTCATCACAGTCGCCTAATATACACTGTCTATAACGCGCCGACGATTTTCTGCAGCAGGCGATCCAGCTTATGCGGAATTGCGCTCAAAATAAGTCCACTGGCCCTCGACAGGCTTCTCCTCCAAGTCTTCCCACCTGTTGAGCGATTGTCAGTACATACGAAGCCCAAGGGCTTGGGGGGTCTCAACGTACACCTTGGCCTGCGCCATCACGTCGACAAGCTTCAGCTCGCCCTCGGCAACTTGAATTACCTCCTCGATGAGGCCAGCTCCAATCTTATTCTCCAGCTCAGAAATCCTAGAGGGCGCACATAACCAGTCAGTATAGAGGCAATGCCATGGTGCCCAGTCCCTGACTACCGATGCATAGGTAAACATACTGGTCGGCCGTCAACTGCGGCTCAGGCTCCCACTGAACCTTTGCGATGTCGTTCAGGTCCTTGCGGCTGGCAAGAAGCTCGTGGTCCTTCCGCTCCGCTTCGGTACGAGGACCCTCAAGGGTGCCACCCTCGTCTTTCTCGCCATCCCACTCCTCAATGCGGATGTCCTTAGCATCGTGTTGAGTACCAACAATGAAGGTTTGGTCGCCGAGCTTCACCGTCCGGGCGCCGCTGCCGTCAACGCGGCCGCTGACGAGGCGGAACTGTTCGGGCTTCTCCTTGACGATCTGCGCGGCCTTCTTCTCCCACTCGGCAAACCCGGGGGGTTCCGTCGCTTCGACGAGACTGAGGCGGTGCTTCGTGAGGGCTTCAACAGACTGACGGTACAGAGAGGACTCGGGAAATGTCTTGAGCTTTTCGAGGGTGGTGCTGTACAGGTACAGCAGGGTCGACCGGGGACTGTTGTGCGTCCAGAGGCCCGTTAGGCCCGTCGGGGTGCCGGCTTCGAGATATCTAGCAGGCTTAACCCCCGCTAGTAAGCGAAATGTTCTTCGCATGATTGCGATATCAATTGGCTCGAATTTGGGTGACGGCGTTTGGGGAGTAGAGCTGTGGAGCGTAAGGTCGGGAACTGCGCGCGCAATGGCAATCAAGGTCGCTTTGCTTTCATTGACCAGTAGATTTCCTTACATAAGTCAGCATGTCTAGATCACGTGATACGACACCATGGCGCAGAAAATCACGAACAGGTAGACATGCAATAGTATTAAATACCTTCCTAGGTTCCCGCTATCAAACGCAAGCCACTGGTTCACGGGTATCAAAGAAGAAAAACAGATCAGGCAGATTATAGCCGCTTCAGGGTGTGGTGGAAAAGATAAGGAAGAAGAAACGCAGCATTTCACAATGATTTCATACGAAGATGTGAACGCTTCCTCATCACGCCAGATTCGCTTCAACTCCTCCAATTCATATCAAGCAATGTATGCTAACTGAGTTATGATGTTATTGAATGTTTAATCACTGAATGTGGTAAAATGTTTTTTTTTAAAGAGGTAGACTTTGCAAGAACACGAAAAGAGCTATATATTCGTCGGTCGTGGAAAGAAACATGAATGGACGTATCAATGCGTATTTGTCTCTAAATTCCAGTTGTCGGATGGAGATGCTAGTTCTTGCAGCCACAAAATGCTACACAACGATAAAGCGCTGTTCCATTGTGTCAAATGGAGCATGACAGAGGCGGCCCCACCAGACTGGCAGGAAGTCAAGAAACCGACTTTTCTTCCGATCTTTGGAGTATCTCAGTCGCCGCAGCTCGACAATTCAAGACATGGACTGAGTCCAGGCATGAGGAAGCTGCCAGCACAGCGGTGGTGATTTTGAAGAACGCAACGCTAGTTCATTTGCTTAAGAGGCGTTCTCACGGCTCTTGCGGTAGCTGGCCTGCAGCGAAGGCGTCAGCACGGACGGGGCTTGTCAAATGTCGTAGGTCGATGCACGACTAACCTCTTGCTCAACCTGCAGACCATCCACGACGGGAGCAAGCTCGCTTAGGATCTCGTAGGCCCGCTTGTGGTACTCAATCTGAGCAGCAATGAGGTCGGCAAGATTGCGAAGGGGCTCAGGAGTGTCAAGGACCTGTCGTGGGCATTAGCGGCGATTCCAATGCGAATAAAGAGATTACATCCACGTACATTCTTCATGACGCCGACTGCCTCCTCGGTCTGTGTAACAAACTCGTCCTCAGCTTTCTCAATTTCTTCCTGTGCCTCGGGGCTTAGCTCTTGGGGCTGAGGTTCATCCGAACGAGGAGAGCCGGGGCCGATCTTCCAGGTGGTACCGTGAGCGCGGGCCTTGGCGGCATCAAGGGTCAATCTGGACTTCTCCACATTTTGGCGGGCACGAGCAGCGAACTTGAGGTTGGTGTTTAAGGTGGTGGTCCAACCAGCAAGGAAGCGGCTCTGGATCTGGGCATCCTGGGCCATGCGGGCCTCGCCGACGCGCTCCATGGCCAGAGCGTACTTCTCAAGGGCTGTAGCCAAGGGGTCCTCTCCCGCACCGGTATGCTGCTGGTGCAAAACCTGGCTGCTAGAGAGACTAGCTCTGGCAATGGCATGGTTGAAAGTCTTGGGCTGGGGCTTCGCGGTCGGAGGGGCCGTCAGCGCGGCCTGGGCCTCGGCAGGAGAGGCGGCGGAAGAGAGCAAGGAAACCTTCTCGCTGACAGTGCGGCCGAGATCCTGGAAAGTCTCCTTGAGATTGGGAGGATAGTCATAGGCCTCGTTCGAGTATTGAGAACTTCACGTGTTGGTGTTAGTGATTGATTGTTGCTTAGGAGGACGTCGCTGGCGATCCTCACGTTACAGCCAACATCTTCTGATGAACCTGCTTGAGAGCATCGACGCGCTTCTCAAGATCGATGTAGTCGGGTGGGAGCTGGGTCTGGTAAGGTCACAATTGTTAGCTCCTCCCGTCAAGCAACCGATGTCCTATCGGCGCCGGTGGTCCCGTACCTTGTCCTCAGCCTGGCCCAGCTGCTCTTTGGTGTACTGAAAGGTACGGGAGGCGAAGGGGGTAATAGAAGCCCCGAAGGAACTGTGGTTGAGGGCAATTCGTCAGCCTGGAAGCACCTCGAAACAGCCCTTCTCAAGAGTGGATGGCGAGACGACGTACGTAATGTTCTTGCCGAAATTCTTGAAATCCATCTTTGCGACAGTCCTGAGGGAAGTCTACAATTTTATGGAAAGGAAATAGAAAGATGTGGTTCGTATCGCAACAGAAAGTTGACACCTAAGATGTGCCCGTTGGGAGGATGGTGGTGGTTGTAGACGCGGAAGTGCTGCCTCGTGTCGTGCTTGCTATCAGCTCAAGCAAGGTAGACAAGTATCCAGTATCTTAAATTGGCTGCACAGCAACGTTCAGCAGGCTGTCACAAGCTGTCTGTCCATGGGGGAAGGGAAGCTGGGCCAGCCACACGAGCCAACCAGTGCAGGAATCCTGGAATTGCGTATATAGCACGTGATATATGGGACAGCTACAGTACTAGGGTCAAATGTCTGGCGACAGCTAAAAGGACAACCCAATGAAAAGTAACAGAGGGTCCCATTGGCTTGAAGTCACTTCACAGCGCACCATTGGGAGTCCTGGTTTCTCACACTACAGCTGCTGATTGGGCTGATCTTTTGCTGTAGCCAGACTTTTGATCTACCTGTCAGCCTGTATCCATCCTCATGTGATACGCAAGTCCTGGAATTTATGCATGCATAATACTTTGTACATTGTACAACGTCAAACACTTTTGTCCCACTCACAACGTCGATCGTCATCCTGGGGCTGAAGCTCCCATCTGAAAAAGATTGGGAAGGGGGCTGGCTCTTTGTACCCTTTCTCTTTGCCCATCTAAGTGCAAGAACGAGAAACACAATCCGTTAGGTGCGTGAGTGCCTATTCACTTGATCCGCTCTTCTCAATCACAACCGAGATTTTCTTTGTTAATCCGGACATTTGCTCTTTCTGGTCATTTCATGTATAGTTTTGTTGGTCTGTGTACTGTAGTCCTCGTATATATCGATCTCAATCTGGTGGCTTGGAGTCTGCCCAAGATGGCTCAATGTTGCGACAAACATCCTCATAGTCCAGCAACTTCGGATCGCTCAGCGGCAGATGAGGAGTTGTCCAGAACATGGTCCAGTTGGTGTCCTTCAGCTTCCACGTACCCAGTGACCTTTCGAAATACCACTTGTTGACGGGATTGTCTTGTCGACTACGCCAACAGACGCCCTCCGGGAAACAGCCCCTCACCATGGCGTTGAAAACAACATCAGCAACGCCGCCGCTGCCCTGTCGGCTTTTGAGAACCGCGAATTTGTCCAGATATGGAACGAGGCGTCCAGTCTTGTACGCCGTCTCCTCGTCCAACCCAAACGGCCTCTCCCACGTCAGTATCGCACCGCCCTCGTACTCCCCGGCAATTATAACACCGGCTAGATTTTCATTGACGCGTTCTAAATAATGCTGAACGTCCAAGTCACGGTTGAAAGAGTCATTAATAAGATGAACGAGTCGTGGCAAGTCTATGCAGGTGTCTGTGAGCCTCAGGCGTGGACCTCCCGGGCGAGGCGGCAGCCAGGCGCTAATTGTAGGATCGGGGTATACCGTAAGAGGCATGCCGCGTTTGACCAAGGTTGCCACGTGTGTCTCGCCGGTTGCTGCATTGGCCTTCTTCCCCGAGCGCACCCGTTCGAGGGGTAGTGATGATGAGAAGACGGGTTTGTCAGTCAGGAGGTTATGGATCAGGGGGTTCTGCCTATTGCGTGTTGTAACCCTTGTGAATTCCTGAATGGGTTTATTCGCAGCAGCAGAAGGAGTGCTGATGATGGCGGAAGATGTCGACGGTAGCATAGCAAGGACCTTCCTTGACAAGTCAAGGTTGCGGGCATGAACTTGTCGTGTTTCTTCTGGTACTTTGCCTCGTCGAACTTCCGACCCGGAAGGATGTGTGAGCCCATACATGATGCCTTCGAATTCTTGCTCCAGATTGATGTATCGATGGCAAGAGTCATCGTGTGCATCAGATAGAGGTGTGCCCCCGGCTGGGTCCAGAACGATTACCTTCTCGACCGAAGCAACCCTGTGGCCTGGACTATGACTGGCGTCAGATGACCCAATTGGGTGCTCAAAAGTATTGAACTGAAGCCCGCAAAAATACTTTGTAAGAGCTATAATGGTTTCGTCGGCATCAACTACGTTAATGCTCTTCATGTCGTACGCCATTGTGATGGGAGGCACAATCACAATGGAACTATCCCGCAAAGCTCGTAGTAAAAGATGAGAGTGCTGAACGTAAACACCAGATGGCATAAAGCCCTCAGTCTGAGACGTCTGTGACTGAGCATCGGCGACGCACTGGTCGAGCAGGATGCAGCCCGGTTCACCAAAGACGTCAACAGCTTGCTGAACACGCCAGGACTGTTCGCGGACGAGTTTGAGGTTTGAGGTTGGCCCCCCATCCAGAACAATGAGGCTCACGAGGCCAAGCTTCCTAAGCTGAGTCAAGGTCTTGGCAATTGCGCTCAACACTTTATCGTCGATGTCTTGCGGAAGACGGATTTTGACAATGGCCAAGTTGGTGTGTTCATCAAAGGGAACGGTAGCCTCGGCCTTGGAATCGTTACCTTGTATGAACTTTGGCGACTGATTGACAACTCGGATGGACGAGTAAGTCTGGTCAGCTGGCCCTTCCAGTTTGTTCGTCTTGCGCTTCTTGCAGTCGTCTTCGCCCAACTGGGGGGCATATTTTTGAAGATACCCCTTGGCATCACGACGGGTAGCGGACGCTTCTAAGACAGATACAATAAAGTCCTGGAAGTAGAGTTAGATATCGACAGCACCAACTCGTCAGGTTCAGCAATTACCCTGTCTTCCGCTCGTTTTCTCTCCCGCGCTTTGGAGCTTGATGAGTGACGGACCGCAGAGAGTGCGTTTTGCAAGGCTTCTTCTTGGCGTGTGCTTCCTGATCGCGGGCGGTGGTAAGGTCTGCAATTGGGCGGGCTACATGAGTCGAGAGCAAAAGGGGCCTAGTGTGAGGTGCGTAAGTTCATGCGCTGCAATTTCAGAGAAGATTGTGGCGGTAAAAGATGCAATACATACCCTCGCAACCAGGTTGCTCGCTTGTTTCAACACAGGAGCCCGCATATTACCAACAGTAGCGGGAAAACGCAGAGCATACCAAACGATATGTTGTCTTTTAATGACGGTATAATCCAATTTGGTGCAAGTAGACCGTAGACACAGGTAGGATGGAGAGCTAGCCGAGCCACGTTCAACTCGTCGTGAGTTTGGCGGTGAGAGAGCAAGGAATCCAATTGTTAACGTTGAAGAAGGTTGAAATCCGGTGCCCGAGTTCCCGGCCCGTTGGAGGCAGCGCTTTGAGAAGAGGGAAGGGTCAAACCCCAGCCATTTCTTCAGACGACCATGCAGATAGACGACCGCCGGGCTGCCTTGGGATCTGCTTGAATCCAGAGATGACTCGGAGGTCAATTCAAAAAAACCAACCTTTGGCGAAAGTTGGAGACTGACGAAGCGAAAGACGCGGGCTGGGGACCTGGCCAGAAGAGCACGAACTGTAGCGCGCCCTGTTCCCCCTAACCCAAAGAAATGCCCACTTTGTGAGTCAACCCAACCTACCAAAAGGCGTACTGATAAGAAGATAAGAAGGGCAAAGCTGCATCAAGAGGCCGCCATCGGCGACCTGTAGCGTAGCACCGAGGTAGAGATTGTCGGCCATGTATGAAAGATAGATCAAGACTTAAAAGTGATCACAGAATGCCTGGTAAATGCTCACCATCCATCCCTCACCGTTGTTGTTCCTCGCATGCAAGTAATGAATTAGCTCAACTATGTGACGAATAGCAAACCAATCCCTACGCCGCGGTTGTTTGATGGGCTGTGTTCTAAACGACTTACACTGATTGCAACCAACAGGATCTAGCACACTAAGGTCGAGCGATGTCTTGTTAGATATGCAGTACGAAAGGGTTGTCGTTTTACTAAAAAGGTAGAGAGGAGTACCGTGCATACAAGTAGCTCATACTAACGGCCTTTACGTCCTTCTTACCCTATCCGTTGGGTTTGCGGCATCTGGTACACCACAATGCTGTTGAACGCAGGCCGTCAATGGCCGCTTCTTTCTCCACCCAGTAAAACTTACCCGGGGGTATTAGTCAAGTGTGCTGTGCTAAATACCCCCTCAAAAGATACCTGAGCTTACCAAGTTTATTTACCTCGTCGAACTCGTCTGAAAGAACGCTTCAACTCGGATTTCCCATATCTGTTTCTCGTGTCTTCTCAACTTTCCAACCCTGCTTCGATCCTTGAGACTTGAGTAATCCGCAGCTGCTCTCGCTGTCGTATGTGACGTCATATCTCTACTTTCGATTGCCGCCCATCCCATATTTCACACAATGGCCCCAAGGCTTCTCTGGATCGGCCTTGGTAACATTGGAAGGGTGACCCTCCTCCACTCCTAGTTTGGCTCGATTCCCACTCAAGTCACCTCGGCTTACCTCGCGCAGGGTATGTGCAAGAACCTCGTGGAGAAATCCAAGCTGGACCAACCGCTCCTCATCTACAATCGCACCACCAAACGAGCGATAGAACTAAGTCAGAGCCTGCCCGCGGGCAGGACAGAAGTCACCGAGTCGCTTGGAGACGCCATCACCAAAGCTGACATCATCTTCACGTGCGTCGCCAACGACCAGGCAGTGGACGAGATCTTCGCGGTCGCAGTACAGCACGACCTTAAAGGCAAGGTCTTTGTGGAATGCTCGACCATCGCCCCCGGTGCTTCCGAGGCCGCCGCGAAGTCGGTTCTGGACAAGGGCGCTGACTTTGTTTGTGCTCCTGTTTTTGGTGCGCCCGCCATGGTGGCTGCTGGTAATGCAACCCTCGTTCTGGCGGGCCCCAAAGGCTCCATCGAGAAGATCCGACCGTATATCCATGCCATGGCAACTCGCGAGATCAACATGACTGACGAGCCGTACCACAAGGCCGCAACGCTGAAGCTCATGGGTAACAGCATCATCATAGGTCTCTACCTGCTTTACTTATATTAGTATATAGGGATATACTATTTACTAACAGTTTTGTTTTAGGCATGGTCGAGCAGCTGGCAGAGACTTATGTAGCTGCCGAGAAGAGCGGGCTTGGGACCGGGTACGTCAAGCAATTCATTGACGCTCTCTTCGGTGGAAGTCCATACCCTGCGTACTCGGTGCGGATGTTGGAGGGTGATTACTATAAGAGACAAGAGCCTCTATTCGCGGTCGACCTGGCGAGGAAGGATGCCGGTCATGCCATCGCCATCGCCAAGGCTTCTGGCACGCGCCTGCCCAATATCGAAACCGCCGATAAACACCTCCAGATTGTCAAGGACCATGCAGGGCCATCCGGTGACATAGCCGGTATTTATGGTGCTGTGAGGAAGGAAGCTGGCCTCAAATTTGAAAATGACTCTTGATAAACTAGGCTGAACAACAGTATTCAAGTCTTCGGGGCCGTCAGCGATCTAGACGGGATCAGAGTAAAGCAGAAAGTGTTCCTCGTCTCTGTGTGCCTTGATTAGTCCCCGATCTCTCCTTGTAGCTGGTGGTTTAGTTTGTCTCTTCGTTGTCGCTTTTCGTCACTATACAGAATAGTAAAAGAAGCACCCCACCGACAAGAAGGACTCGAGAGTAGACAGGGCAAATTATTGCCTGGCTTTGGCTCCCAACTGCGCACGTCTATGTAGGTATCAAAGGCTGATGTAAGAGATGCACAAGCAAGGACAGTACGAATAAGGCGAACGGGACCGTATGGAGATTGCCAATGACTAAGCAAACATGAGCGGTCGGTGTTGGCTTTGGTCACACCGTTTTTGGCACTGTCTAGGCGTATTGGCGGTTGCATCCACTGGTGGCATCCAACCTCACAGCTCTCAGCCTTCCCCGACGACAGGAGTTGGCGACCAAGCGGCACGACAACACCATCGCGAAGCTCGGTACACCTGCGCATCTCAACAGAAAATCACCTCTTGGAATAACACATCGAAATGGCGCAAGGGTTCGTCGGCCCTGTGCTCACCCGATCCACTGGGGAAATGCTGACGCGAGACTATAGATACAGCATCTTCATCGGCCTCGTCATCGTCGTGGCGATGGGCGCCGGCGCATGGTTCTTGTCGCCTAAGGGCGAGACTCAAATGTATGTTCGATCTGGCAGAGAAGAAGAAAAAAAAAACGGGAAAGCCCATCCGGGGCTCCCATTCCTGCCCAGCACTGCTAACACCAGCAACAGCATTTGGAGATCGTCTCTCCTCTTGGCCCTCGCATGCTGCTACCTCATGTGGGCCATCACGTTCCTCGCCCAACTTCACCCCTTGATCGAGCCCAAACGCAGCAACCTCCGAGAAAGCGCTGTGCACCACTGATCAATACCTCAAAGCGATGGCGGTCACAGGGCCGCGATGGGAACCCGATGTACTATTACCAACTTTACACAATAACCTCATATGGACGGCGTTAAGGACTTGCGGGAATTCTGTCATAGAGGCTTGTCGCCGGCCATCAAGGAATGTCGTCATGCATCTCCTGGCCAGATGATGATGGTTGATGGCGCTGGCACGACTCGCGGCTTGGGCCGATGCTCGATAGGATGCGTGCTCGGGTGGGCAAAGCAAGTATTTAGCCAACATCAATTTACGCAATGCTGAATTCTATATTGATGTAAACTTTTGCTTGATTTACCTGTCATATGTCTCCCTCCTTATCCGGCAGCCAGGTCACTCGCCCATTCCCTGACATACATCAACAGAGCCCACAGGGCCTTACCGTCCGCAGCAATGCTGGTCTCGCCAATGGAATCGACGCCATCTAGCCCGGCAGCCCACAGAACACTGCGTCCTACAGCCCAGCGCGCTAGAGCTCCCGCTGTGGCCAGTAATGTGGCGACGCCGTAGCCGCAATCCAGCAGAATACGGAGTGCCTCGACGTTGTTCGCTACCACGGCCCAGCCAAGCGATCGCGCCGCGGCTGGAACATCATACTGCCATATAACCATGAGGATCGGGAAGAGCTTGGTAGAGGACGAGACGAGTAGCGCGGTAGAGACAGAGTTGGGACGCGAGTACCGAGGCAGGACGTTGAGCATGCCCAGTGGAGAAAAGGCAGAAGAAGTCATGAACCGGATGCTCATATGGAAAGCGAGAGTCGAGAGAGCACAGAGAATTACTGGCGAGAGTTAGCTTACAGTTCAGTGATGACCATTGGGTTTCCTCAGGTGGAAGGGTGGTAACGTACAGAAGAAAAGGTACTGCGATACAATGGACTGTTGAGTTAGGCTGCCCAAACTGGCGCCTTCGTCATGAGCGGATACGGGAACCGTTTGTTTCTCGATGCGGGCCCATGTCAAATACACGTCAAACAGCAACAGTAGAACGCCAAGTCGCACAATGGATGACTGTACGGAGACCGTGTCAGCAACTGTTCGATATCAAGTAACCAGCAACCCATTCTTGACATACATCAAATCGATCATCGTCCTTCATCAAGGTATTGTGCAGTAGGTGACGGTAGACCTGAGGTTTGATGAGAACTAGATCAATAAATAGCACAACGAAATCGTGCTCGACGTATTTGTCGCAAAAGTGACCGCAGTTTCTGCAAACAGTCAAGCGGATGTTGTGCCCGCTGGACTTGTCATCGGCATTCGAGTACTTGGTCCATAGCGTCTTGACTGGGTGTCGACACTCGATGCAAATAGGCATCGCGTGCTGGAGAAGGCTGAAGGGTTAGAGCAACGTTGAGTGGCTCTGCATACGAGTCGCTAATTGACACTGGATGTAATTCGGTTATGTGCTACTGGAGACCAAGGCAAATACGGCGCGTGGCATTGTCGTGATGTGAAGCGCGGCCTTGCTCTTGCAGTCCGCAAAGAACTGAAAGTGGGGCTGCTGCATCCCGGGTGGAGAGAAGTACCTCCCTCGCATGGGCAAGTTGGCTGCAGAGGTACCCCCCCGAAATCCCCACCTTGCTGGCCTGGGCGGGGATGTTTTCTCCAGTGCGCTTGGAAGATACTACATAGTAGAGCGACCGATATTGGGGTGAGAGGGCTGCAAACTCGGGTTCTACAACAGCCCAGGCCTCAAGCAAATTGGGGGATTGCAGGAAAGCCAAATGCTCTGTTCCCACTATTGGATCCACTAATTACTATCAATGGGACAGGGGAAGAGGGGAGGGAGATGATGGGCAGGGCTGCTCAGTGCTGGTTACGTCGTCTCATCCAAGGGTCCCCCATCCTTTGACTTCGCCCTTTTAGCACACCCCAATTCCAAGCCCGAGCCCGCCCACCTCTTCAGTGGAGGACAGTTTAGCCAAGTTCATTCCGGTCCCGTTCAATCCACGTCCACTCGCCCGCTCCCACTACCGCTTTCGCTACTGTTTGCTCTCTAGCACCCCGACATACGGTAAAGAAGAGACAGTGTACTAAGAACCACGAGCAGTCCTCATCACTCGTTGTCATTGATCTTCAGCCAATCCTCCTCCTACCTTGCCTTATCATCCAATCGTTGCTCTTCCTCAACAATCGACTAAACCTTCCGCTCCCCTTACGTTCCCTCCTTTCGAGCAGTATCGTCAGCATATTTCCTGGCATCTCCTGTGAACCCGATCCACCTCGTCCTCCCTCTACCGCCTTCTCTTATCCGAAGCCGCCCACACGACGCCGCGTCTCTGAATCGCCTCTCTCTTCTTGTGATCGAAAGTTGCCCATGACTGAAGCTGCGCGCTGATGCCCTCCTTTTCAACTTCCTGCCACCTAACCGACGAGGTGGGCGGCCTTGCTCCATCATGGCAAACTCACTGAACCCGGTCGGAGCGGCATCCCATATGTCTTCGTCGGCCCTCATGCCAGCACGCCATGATGGCGAAGCCCGCCCGCGCAACCGGCGCCTCATCAGCACCCTGGACGACTCTTCCTCGACCAGCGGGCCCATAGAGAGGCTTTCGGCCTCCTTGTCTGCCCTGCGTGCGCCATCTAGCCGCGAGCCAAGCCCTATGCCCTCCAGCCACCTGTCAAGGGATACACCCGCCAAGCCCGCTGCACGAGATGCGTCTACCAGTAACCGTCGAAACAATACTGCACCAAATACCGCCAGTTTCCTGGATACGACATGGTCTCAGGGCTGGGCCTCAATCCAAGGGCTAGCTTCTTCCATCATATCTGGCGGAAGTGTTCACGATGCGGGTTACGAGTCAGATCACAGAAAGGGGAGATGGGCGGGCTTCAATCCCCTTAAGCGAGACTACTCCACGCCGCCACGGAAGGCTCCAAAGGACTGGGGCCCTGTACCCCCATCCAACTCTCGGCCTGGTCATCAAGACATAGCGACAGGTTCCCTCGCAGAGAGAGATGCCGCCCTCAAAGCAGCTCGGACAGCGAGCGTCCTGGAGAGCCACGAGGGCGTCAACGGAGGCCTTGACGTGGCGGGCAAGTACAAGAGGAGAAATTCGGACGAGTCTATCAGAGACAAGCCGCAAG
The DNA here is from genome assembly GCA_020631755.1 of Colletotrichum sublineola. NCBI lineage: Eukaryota > Fungi > Ascomycota > Sordariomycetes > Glomerellales > Glomerellaceae > Colletotrichum > Colletotrichum sublineola. The sequence continues at coordinate 1,575,634 of JAHSQG010000005.1, read as the reverse complement.
AGGAGGAAATTCAAGACCAGCTGGTGTACATCCATCACGTGCAACCAACTGATACCTATGCCGGCATAGTGCTCAAATATAGGTGCCGCGAGGACGCATTCAGAAAGGCCAATGGTCTGTGGTCCAGAGATATCCAGGCGCGAAAATGGCTAGCTATCCCGGTCGATGCGTGCGAGATCAAAGGTCGCCCATGTGAGCCGCCTTCACACGAGGGACAAGCCGTCGATTTTCTGGCCCCAACACCGGAACCGAAAAGCGCCCACGGGCGTACTTCCGCCCAACCACAGCAAGTCGACTTCTTCAGCTTGCCAGCCACGAACGGCTCATCGCCCGAGCCATCCAAGAACGAAGAGGAGCTGCCGTGGACTCATGTACGCTGGGTTGCTTTGGACTCAGTTCCAAAACCAGTCGAGATCGCCCGCGTTTCGAAGAAAACAATAGGGTATTTCCCACCACGACGGAAGAAGAGCCTCCGAAGTACTTCGACCATGTCAACACCAAGGCACTCTCTTGATACTGCAGCGATAACAGCTGGGCTCATGGAAAGCCCCGAACAAGCGGGTAGGCCGCCTTCCCGACGTCAAAGCAACCTCAGCAACAGACCTAATCTACCCAGCACACCGGGTTTGTCCACCCCCGCGTCTTCACGGAGCAGGATGAACAGTGATGCGGGGGACACGCGGCCAGCGTGGATGAGGAGGCCTGGGGGCGTTGGTTCCATGGGCCGAAGCGTGCGGGCACCTGGCCCAGAAAAGGATTACTTGAACTCGTGGGCGAAGAAGCATCTCCCTGGAATTGCCATCGATGAATCCCTACCGTCCATTTCTGTCATGGGTTCTGAGACAGCCAACTTTGGGTTCAGGCCAGGATCTAGCAGCGGGATTGTCGAAAGCCCCTTCGATGAAGGTCAGGATCTCTCGGCAACTTCTCGGCAAGGCTCTGGGCTTGACCGTGCCGCGGCGACGGTAGAAACATGGCTGCGCGGCGCGTTCGCCAGATCTCCCGGAACGCCAACATCGGGAATCCGGAGCCGTCAACCGAATGTTCTTGACCTTATCGAGTTAACGGACACCAATAGTGATGATGGAAGGCTGTCCATGCCAGTCGGCGGCGGTGTGACTAGCTCGGGTTTACTTGAGGCCGCCCCAATGATAGTCGGCTCTACAGGCAGGAGTGACGGAGACGGGCCTGTCAGAGGCCGAAACGTGTGTCACGACACATCGACCGCCAAGTCCAAGAAGTCTGATTAGACACTAATTGCCGACGCGATTCAAAGCTACTCTCGGGTCCCCAGAGGCCTCAGCAAGGACATGTATACCATGACCTCAGGCAAAGATAGAAAACATCCACGAGGCGCACAAGGTGGTAAGGGTAGGCAGCAGTCGAATTGGTGCCGCATAGTCGAGCATTGGAAAAGGCGTTAGCGGGCATAAGGGTGGTTTTGCGGCAAGGGCAGGCAGGTGGCTTGTCAGTCTGCCACGGCTTCCATTCAGGATGGTTATCCAACCTGCCCTTGACCTATCAGCGCCTCCCATTTATTCAACAGTTATTTCTTTCGAAACATTAGACATGGGAGCATTATTTGTTTGTTCTTCATTTCAAAGCCTTTTAGGCCTATGTTGAGTCTAGGGAATGGAGCAATGATCGTGAGTCGTGGAGTACCTCGACAGGAGGAAAAGGGGTCGAGGAGAGGTAATTACCTTGAAAGGTGATTTGTTCTTTAACTAGAGCCAGCCCCGAATATCATACCGCCGTTTCGCCCGTTTGTATAACAGTGATACGTGAGGCTAGTTGTGTTTAATTGGCGCTACGCGAACTACCTAAGCAGGCAAGGGCGACGTCGTGTAAACATAGGCCATAATTTTGCCCCAACCTCCAACCTCTTGCGAGGGTCAGCTGCTTCCTGTGCAAGGGCGCACGCATCTTTCATATATGGCCGTGCCTGATCAAGATACAGGCAGCTGCTCATCACGCCAACTGGTGCAGTGCTTCTCAGTAAAACACATGTCAAGTTAAGAAGGCTCTCGGCAAAATCTCGAACATTGTTCATTGGTATACTCTCTACCATATGTGCAGCTACTGGACACACATTGAGCTCAGCCTGTGCTACGCATGCCAAGCACCCAAAGCGAGAATGGATACCAAGCGCATCGGAGTTATGTTTACTGAGGTCCAAGTCCCAGATCGAGATTCATGCTTGCCAAATCGCCATTATTGATGCCGAAAAATTGGAACCTGGAGCAAGTCGTGAGTTCAGTGAGTCGGTCGGTTTGCGAGCTAGGTATTCACTCACCAGTCCTCGACGTTCAAGGTGTTTGGAACAGGCTGCCCCTGAGCAGATCCTGTACTCCAGCTATCGCTCGGGCTCTGGCCGTCAGGCATCAGCCCATCAAAGTTGGCAGTCCACAAATTGCTGTTGAGACTGTTGTTGGTATTATTATTGGAGTTCTGCCCTTGTGTTTGCGCCTGCGTCTGCTGGTGCTGATGTTGCGCTTGGTGCTGATGCTGTTGGAAGCCTTGCATTCCTGATTGAAGGACATTGTGGCCTTGAGGCGGGCTTCCATTTAAACCCGTTTTACTGGTCCCCCTTTGATGGAACGGGGTGTTTTGTGCTGGCAGTCCACTCTGCATGCTGGGGTTTTGGAGGTGCGCCATGAGGCCTGCGTCGAGGCCTTGTTGATTTGCGGGCGGAGGCGACATGTGGGGGAAGGCTGGCATGCTGGCACTATCTGGGAACAGCTGGTCGGGCTGGAAATTCTCCCATAAAGACTGGGATATGTTCGGCGAGTTCCGAGTCACTAGGTACAAGTCTGGTGGCGTAGCTGGAACAGAGAAGGAAGGGTTGAACGGTGTGGCCGGTCTGGTCTGTGGCCGCGATGATGTTCCGCCCATGAATGTGTCGTGTTGCCTGGGATTGGGGGAGGTGACCGGCGGCGGCATGGTCTGGGGGTTACCATCACCCTTCATATGGCTTGGTGTCTGGGGACGTGACCGTTCATACGATTCCTGGGGCGTCGGTGTGTTGACGCTGAAGTCAATCGCCATGTCATCGTACTTCCGCTTGGCCACGTCCTGGGGACGCGAATGCTGCTCTAGCTGAGCCATGGCCTGTTGAGCCTTCCTGTGTCGCTTGCCTGCAGCCTTTTGCAGACGCTCCTCGAGGACCTTGTTGCCTATAATGGACTCAAACAAGGTATACACCATCTTCCCCACCAGCCACACGCGCGAGACTTCCTTGAGGGCCTGCATACATGTTCTCAATCGGTCTTGTGTCACCTGTTGGATCGACGGCACAGGCGACCGCATTTGATACACATGCATGATGAGAGCAGAGAACAAGCTGTACACCACAAATGCCGGGCAAAAACGCAGTTCGCCATGGGCCGCCAGGTTCTCGATAATGGAGGTGATCATAGCTGCTGCTTGGAACGCAATGTTCCGTGATGGGTATGGGGAATCGTCAGGGAACCGACTTCCGCCGTTGGGCGGCATGTGTGCCCTATGTAAGAGGCACAAGGTCGTGTAGTAGTTGGAATGAAGCAGGGCAGACCAGAAGTGATGCCGGGCAACCTCCCAATACACGATCTTAGGGCAGTTTTGAAGCCAATCTGCGAGGGCCATATCGCTGTGCGTCAGATCGATCGCGTTGCGCTGCCGACCTTTCGAGGCCACCGAGTACTGTTGCGAGAGCACCAGGCCCATAATCTCGCAGAGTTTGACATATTGCATAAAAAATTGAACGTGTATCGGATCTGGAGGATACTCGCTGTTGCGGTCGCCGTCATCCTCAATGAAGTCGTCTTCCGTGAGCATTTCAACATCCGAATCGTCCAGGTTGATGTGTACAGGTCGACCAAGGGCGACAGCGACGGACCTATCCCGCGTAAAGAGGGTCCACCAGATTCTCTTCCAAAGCCTCTTGTCGGAACGACTGAGCTGCGATTGTTCAACGCTTCTATGCATACCAGAGCCCTGAGCAACGATGGTAGCAACTCGGCTCCAGTAGAACACGTTCTTGGTGACATCTTCTGGTCCTTCCCAATACCAGCCCATCAGCAACAGCGATTGCACGATGGTCACTCGATCGTCCTCGTAGTTGGCGTCGTACAGTGCCTTTGCTCTCTTGTAGAATGTCAGAGCCGCGGGGGTTGTCGAGCCGTTAGCGTCCATCAGCTGCGGGTTCGTGCAGACCCGGGAGCCGGCAAGAAGCACAGCCTGTAATAGCAAAAGGGATGGCGGATTTTTTGGATCGCGATATTGGCGCATGAAACGGGTGCGGTTGATGACTGGAACAATCGGATGGATCCATTTGAAATAAGAATCGATGAGCTCGTCGCATAGTGACCGAGGCGGTAGCAGAAAAGCGCCACGCTGGTGTAGAATGTCAATCTCGACGTTATCTAGCTCGGTTAGACGGGCTCTGGAGCCCCTAACGTTTTCGGGCAAAGGGTAGTGAACGACGTCTGACGAGCCTTGGCGATCATGGACAAGTAAAGTTAGGTTAGACGACTCCCCAAGATATGCGACTCTGCCAGCGTCCGTAATAGGGGCCCTAGTAAACTTGGGTTTCATCACGAGGTTGAGATAGGTGCCACTATCAACCTCCTCTTTTCGGGCTTGCGACTCGGTGTAGTTGGACGACGGCGTACCATCTGTGGTGTGATAGACAGCAGGTGTTCGAGGCGGAAATGTACCGGGACCAGGGGCAGAAATGCTAGGGGCTCTCGGTGAACGGTCGTCGGCAGTATCTCCTTTCTCACTGGAGCGCACCTCAGTTAGCCCAGGTTTAAGGTAATGCGGAAATAGCGAAGTAGAGGCAGACCTGTCCGAGTCCTTCGTTCCGGCATTTGTCGTCTTTTTGCGCTTGGGGGTAGGGATGCGGCATTCGATCTGGAAGGCGACGCAGTTCGTGCAAGGCACGCCCAGACTCGCGGCATCGCATCGTACCTAGAGAAAGTTAGTAAAAAGTGGCATGGTGAGGAAACTCGATTAGAGAAGAGAGGGGTTTGTGAGATGGTCGGGCGCGCAGGAAGCCCGGATCGCATGTCATATGGCGCGGAGGGGGAGGGGACAGGCGAGTCGGAAAAAAAAAAAAAAACAGTTGCGTATCCGTACCTTACGCGCGTGGCATGTCTGTATATTCAAGGCCAATAGTTAGCTGGAACTCTGGTCGAGACGGATCAGACTGATGTGGCGGGCGATGATATCTCGCAGTGCAGCACAGAGCACGGAGTAAAGATACCTCGGCACAAAGTGGGCAGAGGGGTCTCGGAATGGCGGGCGCGACCAAGATAAAGGTGGGAGACTACGTACCTCACAAGCTCTAGAAGCTCGTTGCCTTTTGATAACGAAAAAAAAAATCACCATGTCAGCACATACATGCCCTTTTGAATTCAACAATAACGGCGGTCATCGCGAAGAATCACCGAAACGGGGGTTGGCGATGAAGGACGCACCTGCGAAAACTCATGTGGTTCGCCGCCGCCGCGGCGGCGGCAGCGGCAGCAGCAGCAGAACTGCTGCCTTGAGCGTTGGGGCTCGTGTTGGCGGCATTGGAATCTCCGCTAGCAGACTGCGATGGCGATTCGGATTTTTGTGTCAATTGCGGCTTTTGGGCCGACAGGTCGGTAGATGACATATCGGCATCTAGGGGCGACCGCGAAGCGGGAGCTGCGATGGAGTCGTGGGTGGTGGTGAAGAGAGTCGTTGGCGAATTTCTCTGGTCGAGTCGTAGGAATAGGAGAACCACCAGGAGGGAACAGGCGCGGCAGTAGCAATGACAGACAGCGGCAAAGGTGCTGATTGCTATAGAGGCGGCCCAGGCGCAACGGCTGGTTGTGTCTCTGGCTGTGTCCCTGGCAGCGGCGATGGTGGACTCCTCCAGCTGGGTAGGGGGGAGTGGTGTTGCTCAGGTGGCGTGGATGCGGGTGCGTGTGCGTGTGCGTGTGCGTGTGCGTGTGCGGGTGCGGGTGCGGATGTGGGTGGAGGGGGGTGAGGTCAGCAGGGAGAGTGGTGTTTCCCCTGGTGAAGCTGCGAGGATGGAACGGAAACTGGGACTGGTGGAACCAGTGCTGATGCTGCTGCTGGGACGATAAAAATGGACCCATATACATGTATGTAGTAGCACCGGTGAGCGTCAACACACCACCACTACAGATTGTTTCTTATCCCTTCTGCGCCGGGGCCGCCTCGCCTGTCGTCGTGAACGAAACCTGCTGCTGGGGGAGCAGCACTGGCTACAAAAATGGTCTCGTCTCTAGCCGCAGCAGATGGCCGGAGGCCCCGTTGTATTAAAACTGTTCTCTGTCAGAACCAGGGTCTCGCCCGCGTCGTCGTCGGGCCTTGCAACATCCAGGTCAAGGTCCACGTTGCTTTCGGTACCGAGGTTGAGGCTGAAGTCGAGATCGTTGTTGGTGTGTTGGAGAAGAATGGCGTTGTTGGTAAGAGTGTGATATCCAGGGTCCTGCCTGGGGTCGGGACAGCAGCCACCGTCTGGATGATGTCCAGCCTTGAGACAGCTTATTTCCTGCTCGAAAACTCGATTTCGCTCCCCGCTGCAAAATTTCGGTGTGTTTGGCCATCCAATTCGTGCCTCTGGAGACAGTTGTATTGATTTTCTTGTCTCCTTGGTCCGGGCTGTCTCAATAGTCCAAAGCTACAGCAGGCTGCCTCGCAAAATATGGTCAGTGTTCGTCCGCTACTCTTGTCCGCTGTAATTTAAACAATAACGTCTAGCACGTCAGGGAGCAAAAAAGACACACCCGGGGCATAATAGGATTGATTGGAAGAAAGGCTCGGAATATCATGCAGGACAACAGTTGTGAGGCAGACGAGAGAAGTCCATGGATTTTCTGGGTAACTTGAAGGAGCCCGAAAAATGGCATGCCTGTGCCATTTTTTAATTAAAAAAAAATTCTGACCTGATATGGTTGTCATGTATTCTTTCTTAGTCTTGGCCCTTGCCCACCCTTTGGATGCGCAACAGAGTTGTGACCTGGAGGCTTGGAGTAGGTGGATGACGGCACATGCGAAATCGGGAACCGGAGATCAGGTCATGCGTGCCCTTCGGGATTCTCGCACGCAGGGGACGCCGGGTTGTCTCTAGCTCGAACAACCCTTCTTACAGCAGTGACCGGCGAATCACTGTGGCACATAAAAGGCAATTAGCTTTAGTTTTGTAGCATGGAGCCCTTGGCGTAGATCTTGCTTTCCGTTGTCTACTTCCGGAGTCTAACGCTGCGTATAGACCACCGCGGTGGTATGTGGCCCTTGCTCGTCAGGTTGTGTTGGCTTGCAATCGGCTCTCGCGCAGGCAAGGTAAGCTTGTCTGCCCCGGGATGAGCTGGACGGGATCTGAGGTATTGGTAAGTATTCGCAAGGGTATCAAGTTGAGTCCAGTGGTCCGGGTATTGTCAAGCAAAAGATTATACCATGTAAACTCAAAGTTGACGGCCATGGCTTTACGTTACGTTACGACCAGTGCGATTTTACCCATGCGTTTTGCTGCCGATGAGGACGTCTGGCATTGCCTGCCGGGCCCTCCGAGGATTTGGGGGGTGGGGAGCCGCTAGAGAAGAGAACAGTCACATCCTATTATAGACGGGAACGCGGGCTGGCTCAGCATGCACCAAGCCGTCAGCAATATGACAGCCCGTCCCCGTTCTCAGCAAGCACTTCCCGTATGACCGATACCGGCTTTGCCTGTTGAAACTAGTATCATGGTCTCATGGGCGAGGGTGGCAGCCTAGGTGAGGTGTGGCCAAGAACGTTAGAATAGACGTCACAATTGTCGGCTTGGCGAACATGTGAGACTTATTTCCCCCCTCAACGGCATTCACTCTGGCAGAATCGCGCCCCTCCCCTACCGACCTCCCCCTCGCGGCTTATGGCAAAGCATGCCTATTCAAGACAGCAACGGAGATTGGCAACAACTGGGTTGCGAGAGGGCGTTTACTAGGTGAGGGCCGTACTGGTGGACGCGCGTGTCGCTCATAGAGAACCCTATTCACTCCAGTGGCCGCCATCCATCATGTCCGGAGGATGAAGAATGAAGCGTTACCCTTTTCGCTCATCCCCGGTCAGCCGTCATCCCTTACACTCCGCCAGGGTTTTAAATGTTAATTTGTTACAAGCCCCACATACACATCTTATATGAATAGGCACACTCTGTTCTTACTAAATATCTAGTAGGAGTAAATCCTTTTACATCCCAATCACGTTAATCAAGAGATATACATAGGAGGCTAGGTAACTCTATAGAGGTATTCTTCTACTACAGTCTTAGGAAAGGCAACCTTTTTGTGGTTTTCTGGGTCAAGTCACCACGCTAAAATTTAGAACCCCAGTGGAGCGTACTATGTACAGCAATACGGGTACATTTTCAATGACTTACCCTCCTCCCACTTGGTCGGGGTTGGGCTGCAGCCCGCCAGATCCGGGGTAATAGGAGGTGAGCGAATGGGTTGGTCAGGGTGTAAGTTGGATGTGCAGCTGGGTAAGGCATATAGACAGGGGCGCACGCAGTATGGCACTGGTACGGTGCGGTAAGGACCAGGGCGAAGGCATTGGCCTAAAGTACCTACCCGTCCGGTGGGGTAGCTTACGTACGCACACCAGACTCGACTCCGTGAGAGTCTGCACCTAAATCTTGAATCTACCCTATTAATTGAATTATAATAATAACTTAACTATTTATTACTAAATAACTAAAGTATACTATAAAAAGATATATATACTAAAAAATAGCCCTTAAATAGACCTATTATCTTATATATTTTTTTTAAGTTTAGTATTTTATTTAGTATTTTATATTTAATAAATACTATTTTTACTAGTAGGAATTCTTAAAGAGAGAAAGCTTAGTAAGCTAGATTTTTCTTAGTAAATCTCTATTATTTCTTAAGTATATTTTAGAGTTATAAGTAAGTATATACTTTATATAAAAATATAGTTTTAATATTTATAAGTTATATTATTTTATTATATTTTAATTTTTTAAGTTTTATTTATAAGTAAAGTATAATTAAATCTCTTTTTAAATATAAATTTCTATTCTTTTAGTCCTAAAAGTACTAAAAGTTCTAAAAAATATAATTCTTAAAGAAACTTAATATATAAGTAAGCTATATTTATAAGATATTTATTTTTAAGATTCTAATAGTTAATAAAATAAAGTTTATTAACTAAAATGATAATATATATTAATATATATTATATATTAATTTAAAATAGTAAAATATTTACTTAATATTATAATTAATTTTAAACTTTATATAAGAAATATTTTAAGTTTAAAAATATATTATAGTATAATAGCCTTTAAGTATATTAGCTTTTTTTATTTCTGATTATATATTAGTAATTAAGTATAAAATAAATTAAGGAAATAATAGAGATTTACTAAGAAAATATTCTTTTAAATTCTTTAAGAAATACTACTAAAGAAATTATAAATAAATTCTTTAAAAAATATATAAATAAACTTTTAGTAAAAACTTTAATATAACTTTTAATTTCCTATTAAAAATATTTTATAATATATTTCTTTCTTTTTTACTTCTATTAGTTATTTAGTAATAAATAGTTAAGTTATTATTATAATTTAATTACCTAGGGGTATTAGTCAGGCTGGCTACGCTAAAAACCCCCTCCTATAGAGGGGGCAAAAAAAGGGGGGTTACATAAGGAAAAGGGGGGTTACATAAGGAAAAGGGGGGTTACATAAGGAAAAGGGGGGTTACAGCCCAACCCACAAATAGTAGTACTTTTACGTATTATATATATAAATATTAACTATTTAATTTAATAACCTATATATACTATAACGCTATATAATAGTAAGAGTTATATTATTTAATAGCCCTAAATTAGGGCTATATAATAGTACCTTTTTTTTCCTATTTATATAAAAAATAAAAATTTATAGTAGGAATATAACTAAGCTATTACTTAACCTATTATATATAATATACTACTACTCCTTTCTTAGCTATATTAGAGGTAGTATATATAGATTATTATCTACTATACTAGTACTTCTCTAGCTATCTATTTATACCTTAATAGAGTAGTATCTTAACTTATATTATTATAGTAGCTATAATAGTATTACTTATATTACTTATGTTAATAGTAAGGGTAGTAATAATAGGACTTTACTATTATTATTATCCTCCCTAGGTATATTAACTAATTTGTTACCTAAAGTAGTCTTATTCCTATCCTCTTTAATAGGGTTATTAATATCTTTAAAGTTATCTAGATTAAACTCTAGCCTTACTACCTTATAGGTAGTATCTACTAATACTTAGTTAATATCTACTTAACTAAGCAGCCTTACTATATAGTTAAAGTAGTTAAGTATATAGTATAGATAAGGGGCTAGATTAAGGTTAATAGTAAAATTTAGTACCTTTTCTTTATACTAGTAAGAATCTAAAGGGTTAAAAGGGATATAGTTATAAGCTTCTTTAGTATAGGCTAGCTACTATTTAAAGGATAGTTACTTTATTAACCTATCTACTAGTTAATATTTTATAGTACTATATCTTATATAGACCTTTTTTTTATTCTTATAGGCTATCTTTTTAATTATTACCCTTTACTACTATTACTCTACTTAGGTTACCTCTATTATTTACTTCTTATAGGCCTTATATATATTAGTAATAGTAATACTAGTTATAAAGGACTATAATAGCTTTATAGCTTACTAGGTTTACTTTTATTACTATAGTACTACTAGCCTTATATTATAGTCTTTAATATATTATAACCTATACTTATTAGTAAGAGTACCCTTACTAATTACTTACTTTAATATCTTATATCTATTCTTTAAATATAGGCTTTATTAATACCTATACTTTTACTTAATATATTTAGTAGTAAGTATTACCTTATTAAAGTAGTTATTATATAGTAAAAAGTATATAAGGTAGGATAGTATTTTAGCCTTACTTTCTTATATCTTCTTTACTAGCTAGGTAAGTATAATATCTTTACATATAGGCTAAATACCTACTTTCTTAAACCTATTTATAATATTTCTCTTTATAAAGGCTGTATTTATTATAGTTATAAGGCTACTAATAAAGTCACCTTAAGTAAATATAAGGTTACTATCTTATATATAGTTATAGAGTACCTACTATTAGGCCTTCTTAAATAGTTAGAAGACGTTAATATATTAGAAGTAAGAGTATTCTCTAATACTCCTATACTTCTTTATCTTATATTTCCTCTATTATAGAGTTTTATATATAAGATATATATATATATATATAATCTAATAAACTAGTAGATTAATATATATATTAATTACGTAAGCAGGTGATTACGTAATCACAGCCTGATGCTAGAAGATTCCATTAGGAGCAAGATTGGCTTTACTACTCCTCTCTCTAACTATCTAGGTTATCTCTTTAAGTTAGGGTTATTCAGTTAGGGTTAAGTGCTTACGCGTCTATCTAGTTGATTTCTAAGCAGCTTACGCAAGTATGGAATATTCTAGTAAGCTAGATACAGTTATATAAGGATGGGAATCTCCTATATTCTACACTACTGTCTTTCTCTCTAAGCAAGCAACATCTCTAGTAACAATCTAACTACTATACTCTCTTTATATCTTCTATCCCTTTAACCCCTTATATTCAATATATCTCTACCCCTGTTATCCTATATTCTTACTTCTATAGGATATATTCTTATATAGGATATCTACTATCCTATATATCTTTACCTATTGTTCTAAAATAATATCTATTAGCTAAAGAAGATAGGTAATATAAGGTAGAAAAAACCTAATAATAATATTATAGTTAATATAATATTCTATAAGCTTTATACCTATATAGCTAGTAAAGCTATTAAGAAGGAGTATATAATATAGCTACTTAGATTTTTTTATAGTATAGTAATAATTATAGTATAGCTTATACCTAGTAGTTAACTACTTATTAGGTAGGTTATATATAAAGGTATAACTACTATAGCTATATATATTAACTCTAAAATAGTTACTAAAGGAGTAGCCTATATAGGTATACTTAGCTAAATATCTATATAACTTAGTATTAAAGTACTATATATAATCTATTATAGCCTCTTAGCCTAAAAAGCTAGTAGTTAAATAGGTAAAGTAGACACCTTCTTAGATCTAATAATCTACCTAAGTAGTAACTAGCTATATTTTAAAGATTATATATACTAGTATACTATTACTAACTATATTACTATATCCTATAACTATATATAACTCTTAGTTAGATAGATTAATAACCTTAGGCTAGTAGTAGTACTATAGCTACTTAAGTATTATTATATAGGCCTAGCTATTAATATAGCTAATATAACAGCTAGATTTATTAGCGTTCTATATCTCTAAAGGCCTAATAGTATAGTTATCTATAGTAGCCTAGAAGTAGGTAAAGAAATTCTTAATAAGGGCTAGGTTAAGCTTTACGCCCTTCTAGAGGACCTCTACTAGCTTAATAGTTACCTAGCTCTCTAGCTCTAGGTAGTCAGTAAGCTAGCTCTAGATAAAGTAGTCTAGGTTAACAGCTAGCATACTATAGAGGCTATAGAGGTAGTTAGCTATCTCCTATACCTAGATTAACTAGATTAGGAAGCTAACCTTATTAAGCTATATAATAAATACCCTAAGAGCTATATCTTTAGTATTAGTTAATAACTATAGCTAGCTACTATTAGATAGGCTAGCCTAGAGGTTACTACTAGCCTAGAGCTTCTAGAGGTGCTAGTAAATTAAAGTATTAGATATGCTATAGTCTTAGGTAAGTTACTATATAGTTAGTATAGTAGATACCTTCTTAGCTAGGCGCTTAAGGCTAGCCTATTGTTAGGTAGTAAAGAGTAACTCTACAGCCTTTTTAGTAGGGGTTATATACTTATTATATTAGTAGGGTATTTTTAGAATAACATAGTCCACAAGTAAATAGTCTACATAAGTGAATAGTCTACTTTTACTACGTTTGTATAACAACATATAAGAGAAATCAACTATAACGCCTTATAATTAATCAAAACTATTTAGAATCCTCTTCTTTAGAAGTAGATTTAACTTTCTAATACATGTAAGTATTATAACTAGTCTCTCTATAGATACCATATTATTACGTATGTGATTTTATCCTCCTTATATAACTACTACTCTAACCTATTTCTACCTATAACTACTCTATTATATCTATTTAAGACTTTATATCCTATACCTAATTAATTATAAGTATTCTACCTTTCTAAATCTATATTTTTTTCATATAGTAACAGCAGCTTAGTCACTTATTTGCCTCTTAATACTTAGTTATCTATGCCTATAGCAAAACCTAGTTATATATAACTACTATAATCCCTTTCTTTAGCTACTATATATACCTAATAATTAATATTAGGAAGCTATTCTAGTGTTATATAATATAATTTATAATAAAATTAGACTATAAAGTAAATTTAATTAGGTTATTTAGTATCTTTAGAACCTAAGGTACTAGCAGGCTAGTAGAAGAACCTAGTAGTATTAGTATATAAAGCTTTATATCTAGCTATAAAATTATATATTCTAGGTTATATAAAACAAGGCTAGTTACTCTAAAGCCAGCTTAAATATTTAATATTATTATTACCTTATTATACACCTTATAAAAGGCTAGGAGGAAGTCTTCCTTTATAATATATATAATATATACCTATATAAGGACCTTAATTTCTTAGCTATATACCTATTTTAATAGACTAAAATACCTAATATTAAGAGGCTAGAGCTTATATAATTAATAAGGTAGTATATAGAGTATAATAATATTATGCTTCTTATAGTATAGCTTAAAATTAATAGAATAGTAGCTTTTATAGCTATTAAGGATAAGGAGGTAGTAAGTACCCTTTATATAACTTCTTATATAGAAATTAAAGTACTTTACCTATTCTATGCCTTTCTTATTTATTATCTAACTATTTTCTAAGAGTATAATTACCTAGTTAGGTAGGAGGGGGCTATTATATATCTAAGAGTTAAGATAAACCTTACCTATAAAGATAATATATAGTAGGATAAAATAGCTATATAACCTAATACCCTAGATTACTATAACCTATTCCTAATTCCCTTATTATACTCCTCTTAGCTTACTATGTTATTTAGAGGCTATAATAACTATTTCTAAAGATATCTTACCTATTATAAACCTAGTCTTATTAAAGTTATAGATATTATTATTATATATCCTATACTTTATAATTATATTTTATATAAGGGAAAACTATATGTAATATATATTAGGATCTTTATAGAGAACCCTCTAATAGTTAATTCTTTAATTAAAACACATCTTAAGCTTAGGTTGTTATTATATAAAGTTTAAGGCCTAGTTTATTCTAACATGTTATATACTATAGTCACAAAGTAGTTAATTAGCTATTTCTTAAATAGTACTTAAGCTTAGTAAAAATGCTTACAAATCTAGGTTAATAATATATTAAAGGATAGTCTCCTCTTTGTATAAGGTCAGATTCTAGTAGGGTAGTTAGATATCACGTCGTGTAGGTTGGCTGTATTATTGTCAATAGAGTATTAAATAGGATATATTATAGATAGATATAGCCTTTTATATAGTTAAGTTTAGGTTTGCTTTAAGCACATTAAGCACTAGAACTAAATTGCTTTTGTTTAATTATCATACTATACTTATAGGTAGAGGAAAGTAGGAAAAAGGAGTGTCTGTTCTAAATTATACAAAAGTAGACCATTCACTTGTGTGGACCATTCACTTGTAGACTACGTTATATATATATATTATAAGTAGAGTAGTTAGTTTATATTTATTAATAATAAGTCTAGATATTTAGTTGTTTTTAGTAAGAATATAACAAAAAGAAAGACAAAGTGGGGACAGGCTGTAACCCCTCTTTTCCTTGTGCTGTTGAAGTGAGTATATACGGCGATTATCCTTGTTCAATCCGTTGATGTGTATATATGTATCTAGGCCCATAAGTGCCCCTATTTCCAATTGCCTAAGGCCAAATGCACGTGTTATTGTTTTTCCTTGTTTTAAGTGGGGATTGCCTATAGCCGAAATGTGCCTGGCATTTGCCTTATAGATACGGCCGGCGCCCCACTTCGTGGCCTATTTGTTGCCT
Source organism: Colletotrichum sublineola (assembly GCA_020631755.1). NCBI lineage: Eukaryota > Fungi > Ascomycota > Sordariomycetes > Glomerellales > Glomerellaceae > Colletotrichum > Colletotrichum sublineola. The sequence continues at coordinate 1,560,478 of JAHSQG010000005.1, read as the reverse complement.
ATACTTCAACACGCCCTCTCGGATTGAAGCTATTCACAGATTCAACCTGACCGTATTGGCAACTACGTTGCTGCCTGGCCGCAATCATAACTTCCTTTAACTGCTGCTCCTACCTATATCAAAGAGCAATTAACCAATAATCAATAACCAACACCAAAGCGCGTATAGTCAAGTGGTTTAGCCTACTGCCGATAAATCGCGATTATAAGATAGCAACTTATAATCTAAGCTTAATAGGTTTAATCCCAGGTAGAGGCAAAAAGACTTAATAGTGGTTACGTCTATTAAATCCTACTAGTTAGTTGATATATAAGTCTAAGCCTTAATAACTATAATATGTAGGTAAGGTTGCCCTTATTGTAATTCCTCTCCTCTAGTCTGTTAATTATGTAAGGTAGTAAATAGACTTTAAAAATTGTCTTGCTACTTTCCCTTAAAGGTAATTGGCAAGATTGATAAATTATCTCTTAGCTAATTATCTTTTAGGGTTTTAACTTTTACAGTCGTAGTTAATATTAAATCATAGCCCTGATTAAGGTAATCACAATAGTGTAATTGCTAACTGTAGGAGACACATAGTTATTTAGATATTTGTGGTTGAAGTTATTAATAACTTTGGCTGATTAATTATCTTTAATATCGTGAAGTTTGGGCGCACCTACGGCCACCCTACTTTAACTGTCCGTCCGGCGCGACTATGCCAATTAACCGTCCCAGTCAGGGCCACACCAGCCGGTTATTCCTCCTCTACTGTGGTTACCACAGTCGTGATTGCTTTGTTTCTCTTTACTTTATTATTATTTAATTTATCGCTACTAGTTGCTAGTAATTTGTCTGCTATAAGCTCTTCTTTGTGGTTATATAATAACTATTTAGATTAATTAACTATCCCTAATTAATCTATAAAAGTCGCCTATTTCTACCTTAGTAGCGCCTTTGTTAATCTGTCTGCTATTAGCTTAGCTGATAGAGTATAGATAACCTTAACTCATCCTTTAGCAATCTCTTAACGTAACCAGTAGCGATAGATATCTATATAGCAAAGTCGCGTTTAGAGCTAAACCAGCTCCTTTGTAACTAATCCAATAGTCTGTTAATTGTCGTATTAGATTATGACTTTCAGGCTTAGAGCAATTGTTTCTTTACTAGCCGTTAATTTAGCAATTAATCGGCTTGTAAATATAGCCTCCTTTGCGGCCTATAATAGAGCAAGCAGCTCTGCTTCTATTATTAAAGTCGTAACTATTTGCTGCTTATTTGCCCTCTATCTAATAAGGCCTCTAAATAGTTTAATAGCATATACTTACAAGCTCTTATGATTAATTGAATTATCGCCAAAGCTTATGTCAGACGTAATTGTCATCAATCTATTAGCACCAAATTCAAGGTAAAGTCCCTTTATTTAACAAAGGTATTATAGCATGCAATTTGCTGCTTACTAGTAGGCAGCTAATAGATTATGATTAAATCTTGCTAGGCGACTAACTATGAATGTGACGTCAGGTCTTATCATTATTACTACATATAGGATTAAACTAACTTTCTACTAGTATCTCACTACTTTAAAGTTTGTAGCCATCTTCTTTAAGGGAAGAAGTTCTTTATTACCTATTAGCATATCATCTAGCGGCAGGTAGTTCTTATTATTAATTAGCTTTAACATTTTCTTAATATACACTACCTGCAACAACTATATCTTTTGTTAATCTCAATCGTATAGTATCTCCATACCTAAGAACCATTATATCTCTTTACTACCCTCTAGATAGTATTATTCTTTTATCCTGTTAATTAATTTGTTAGCCTCTTACTACTGTAATTTAGGGAACATAAAGACGTAATTGTTAACATAGAAGAAGAATATAATGGCTCCTTTCTACTAACAGTAGGGCTTACCCGTAACTAGAGTAAATCTAAGTTTGTAAAGTCCCTTTTTAAGGTGCTTTTACTATAATAGAGGTAATTATTATAGACTATATAGGGCTTTTTATAACTTAATAATTCTCTTTTAGCCACAATTAGGATATCTAGGTAGAAGCTTTATAAATACTATTTTATCTATATTAGCGTATATAAATACGTTTACTATGTCAAATTAAATTAGCTTAAGATCTAACTTAGCTACTATTACAATTAGCAATCTAAACAATAATCTAGCAAGCATCGCTACATATATATCTTAGATTACATCCTTTAGTTGCTAATTACTATAAATAATAAGGCATGCCTTTAGCTTTATGAGGTATCTATGCTTATTCAACTTATAGGTATATACCTATTAGTAATTAAGAATCTGATTGTTACTAGCTTCCTAAATTCCAACTTTAACCTAGCTATTTATTACCTTATGGCTTTATAAGTAATCCTTTTTAGCTTAAAGGAAGTCATCTGCAAACAGATGATCTTTTAATTTAGCGTGTAATCTAGGTAGTCTAGGTAGTTCCTTCTAATAAATACGTCTGCTGGCTATATTGTCCCTTTAAGGGCTTCCCTGCTGTCTTGGCTCTACCTTATCTTTAGAGCTTTTAGAGGTTACCTCTCCTACTAATTAATCTATATACCTGCCGTCCTAAGGGGGCCAGCCTACAGGCCCGTTAGGTAACTCAATCCGCCTTAAGGAATAGTTATATTTTAGGTAGTATAGGCATACAACCATCCTAGCTATAAAGGCAGCTTTCTACAATTCGCGTGGGTATATATGTCTTTATTAGTTAATATAATTAGCATAACAGACTTTGTTATGTATTTTATTTATATATTACCCTCTTATAGTAATAGCATCTAATAATTATATAACAAAGGACGCCTTTAGTAACTCTAGAGGGGTTATTAATATAAAGTATAACTTTATATAGTCCTATAATTTACTTATAGGTTCTTTAGGTATTTAATATTAAATAGTATTAATAAAAACTTTGTCTATATTAATACTATTAGCTATATCTATAAAGTTCTTACTTAATACTTTTGCAATCTATTTATTAATAGCTACTTTATTAGTATTTACTAATTTGTCTACCTATTTATCTTCTTTACCTAAGAAGTAGTTATCTTTATTAAAGATTACATCGCGTAAAGTAATTACTTTATTCTTTAGGGGAACATATATACAATACTAGTTAGTTAATATATATCTAATAAGGTATCTAATATACGCCTTAGCTTTAAAATGTTGTAGACGATTGCAATTCAACTAGGCGTCTAAAGTTAATATATATACTTAGTATCTAAATACATATAAGTAGCTAATATATAGTAGAGATAGTCGCCCTTAAGCGGCATGCTGTATCTTATATAGCAATTACTAACCACACGACTCTACTGGCATGTAATTATATAGATATACTACTGCCTTTAGGATTTCTGGCTATAGATGTAATAGCAGCTTTGATTTTAACTATAGCGTAGTTCCCTTTTGCTTAATAACCGCTGTGGTCCTTTTGGTACCTCTATTTTAAGCTTATGTGTTTGGCGTAGATGGTTTAAATAGGATTCCCAGACTTTCTATGGCCTCTTTTACTTATAGATAGGAAGTTATAATCTTGTTATCATACTTAAACACTATGACTTTAGTCCTTTTGTAAACCTTAACTATCTTAATAAAGTTAAGAAGTATATCCTTAATGGCTTTAGTTGTCTGTTGTTGCATATAGTAGTCCTATATAAATCCTGATTTATAGTTAGTTAATAATAAGGCTGACTTATATCTACTATAGCCTTAGTCAAATAGGTGGAAATTAAGAGCTACTCTATTGCCTACTTCCGCCTATTTAATTAATTCCCTTGGCTGCTATATGACTTAGCGTTTGATCTTACTTATCACGCAGACTTTGTATTAGCAAGTAAGTATTTCTAGTATATTTCCGCGTATGTAGGCTCCCCTCGCCTTTGTTGTAATACAGCAAAGTACGCAGCTGCCTAGGTGCCTAAGCTGGTCATGCCAGCAAGCAGCTTTAATAGCCTGTAGTTGCTAGTGTTAGCCTGGGTCTGCTGTGCTTGTTGCTGCTAGGTATGCCGCGGGAGTACCTTTTGCCATACTGTTAGCCTTAATCACCTGTTGGCCTGTGATTTCTTCTATGTTAAATACTACTGAATAGTTGTTTGCTTTGCGGATTGAATTGTTTGATGGGCTATTATCCTACTACTAGTTGTTGTAATTCTTTAGCTGTGTGTATAATACTAAGTTGTAGGATAGTAATAGGTAGTAAGTAATGTTGTGTAGGGTGATCTTGACTATACGACTATCTTGCTTTGCTCTAACTACTGCCTTTCCCTATCCTTTGATTGGGATTGTTATGTTGCTAGCCTAAATAAAGTTATCTAAATTTACTAGAGATATACTAATAAATTGATATTATGAGTAGAAGACATAAAGTATAGCCCCTAAATTAAGGATAACATAGTCTTTAAGTGGATATGTAGAAGCTGTAAACGCTACTGACCATATTATTAATACGCCTCTACCCTTTAGTGGTCCCTTTAATTGTTACTTTAAAGGCGTTACGGCTTTAGCCTGCAATCCTCTCTTTAATAAATCCAGCTCCTCCAATTTCTTTATAACTACTACTATTAATATATCCTCTTCTTGGAGCTTTTCCTTTACTTATAGATCATTAAGCAACTTCTTTATGTACTTAATAGTCTCCTACTTTGGCCTCTATATATGCTGTGGTTATATCTTACCTATAAAGAAGCACCTTTTCACTTTATGACTAATTACGTTATAGAGGAAGTACCTTTTATATATTTGCCTTCCGCTGCTGTTGCCGTTGCCGTTGCCATTGCCGCCACTGCTATGTTGTCTGGCGGGCTCTTTTCTTACATAGTCCTCAAGGTCTGCTGTAGTCGCTGTGGATACCAGCCTAAATGCTCCGCGCGACACTTTCGCCTATGGTCGATCCGGCTCCGCCGCGATGCAGGCACACATGTCTGAGATCACCTTGCGATAGGTAAGAATCCCTTCTATTGCTTGGTCCTTCTTGCTGCTCTTATATGCCTCTACCTATGTTGCTATTAGGGTATATCTTAACATAGTCATTAGAGCTAAGAACTATTTGCTAGATTTAACTATAGTAGTCTACTTAACATGGATGCTATAAAAGATAGCGTTCTCCTAATCTGTTACCTATTATTCTATATCTTTTATATTAGATATCTTGTGTTTAGAAGGCTGGCTTATAACTCTATTATACTTCGCGATTGCTTGTGCTTTATCCTCTTATGGCTAAATACTGATGCAGGCTTCTAGTTGTTTAATCTATTTGTGGATTGGGCTTGCTGGTTTATAGCACTAGGATATTAATATTAGGTTAACTATTGCTCTGATCTAGTTGGATATATTATGGACTGCTTTTACCTTTTGTTTATATTGCTTGTTGTCGGCCTGGTATTTTTCCTTTAACATCTCAAAGTGCTTTAGGTCATCCTTGCTTAAGTGATAGATCTGTAATGCCTTCGTATCGTCTTGTGAAGGCGGCGGCTGGCCTGGCATAGTATTCTTAGCCACCTATTTGTTGATATAGGTCTGACCAGATATTCAGAACTAGTCAAGCGTAGGATAGGTAGGAGGCTCTAGTAGATGGTTTGTTGTAACACGAATTGATCCATCTCGCGATGGGGTGATAGATTCCTATATACCCTATATGTATGCTTTTTGCTTGAGTTGTTAATACTAATCAGGCCAGTCAGTCTGGCTCTTTAATTAGGCGTTGCCCGCAAGCTTGTTAGCCATGGTGGCGATAGTTGATAACGCGTATATTGCGTATAAGCCGTATATTACTTCTAGCAACATTAATTGGCGCTTTGTGATTTAGACTGTTAATTATTGAAGTAAGTATATACGGCGATTATCCTTGTTTAATCTGTTGATGTGTATATATGTATCTAGGCCTATAAGTGCCCCTATTTCTAATTGCCTAAGGCTAAATGCACGCGTCATTGTTTTTCCTTGTTTTAAGTGGGGATTGCCTATAGCCGAAATGCGCCTGGCATTTGCCTTACAGATACGGCCGGCGCCCCACTTCGTGGCCTATTTGTTGCCCATACTTCAACATGTGCAACCCCCCTTTTTTCGCCCACTCCGTAGGAGTAGGTGTTAACTTTGCCAAAAAACCTACCCACGGGTAATAGGGTAGATTCAAGATTTAGGTGCAGACTCTCACGGAGTCGAGTCTGGTGTGCGTACGTAAGCTACCCCACCGGACGGGTAAGGGTTATGTCGCCAGCGCAGTTAGGAAGATAAGGTGTCTACCTGTTATGCATCAGGGATGTGTCCTGAAACGGGTGGTCACCACGCATGCGTTCCCGTTTTAGGCAAGGACTACGCTATGCGTGGACATGGATAAGTGAATGTTACCTCCCTCCCCTAGACCCCAAGAAGGCTGCCGGGAAAACCACGTCTGGTCCTGGATCGACTACGAAAGACATCACTTTTTGGTGAGTCTCGAGGATGATAAGATGGCTGCAAGATGGTGCCCATGGACACGGACTTACACACATACTTCCTGGGCTACCTAGAGAAAGACATGGCTTGTAACGGTTTGAAGGACAGGGCGGTTAGGCCCCTGAACTACCCATCGAGATTTCTGCATGCGCGGAAGCCACAAGAGGACGAAATCGACGTGATCTGTTGTAATTGGAATGCCATCCGGAATCGGGATGAGTAAGAGTGACAAATTCCTTTCTTGATGATGGGGCATCGGACGCCGCGACGTGCTCCGGAATTCGGACGTGTGCTCGGACTGCGGGTGTGATGAGTAGGTACGGCGCAATGGGGATGTTTGCTGATGTTGGCATCTTGAGATGAATGCAATGGATGGTTTCGAGGAGGTTACGAGGTTTGGGAAGAACGGAATACCTGTCATCTTCTGGAAGCACCATCATTGGCCGTTGTGCATACCGTTTTGGTAGGTATCCTGGTCTAATAAAAGACAAGGTGTACTGGGATGGATATCTTGGAGGCTGGAGGAAGCAGGCGTCAAGGGATGAGGCATGATCCAATAAGAACGAGGCGGCAGGCTGCTTTGGTGTGCCTTACATTCAGTCCTCCTAGACGTTGGTTCATGAACCTTCCTTACTTCCTTTTATCACTGGGCCGAGTCTCTGTCCACCTTCCGGAACCAACGCTCCTGGCACAGATTTTTATAGGCCATGCCTCTAGTTGTTTGCTGGTCTGAAGAGAATACCTGGCTTCTTTCAGTGTTAATGAGGGCGGCTCCGAGGGGAGCTTGACTGGAGACGCTCTGTAGCAGCTTGTTGGGCACATCACTGTACCCCCACTACTCTCTCTACAAGTACATGTGCGCACTTTCGGCTTGTTTTCATACACTGGCACACCGATCCCAGCCAACGCTGCAGATTCCCAAGGGCATTCCGAAGGAATTAATGGTCCTTGTGGCATCTTCTCTCGTCCAGAACGATGCCGAGGCTTCATTGCTCTCAAAAGCAGTAACCGAAGCTAAGGCTTGATCGACGGCCTGAACTGGGTCTCGACGATGTTGAGCACTGCTCTCGGATGGTGGTAAGTCAAGATAATTGACCTAGAAGCTACTTGCGCCGACACGAGAGCCAAACGCCAGACTCGGCCACAGAATGTGTCTTTTCAACTCACTTATCCCACCATGCCAGAATTGAAAAAGTCAACTGGTGGGGGGGAAAAAAAGAACACGAGGTGCTTGCAGGTGCGTAAGGGCCTCTCATTACAGTATGACACCACCGTATATACATTGAGTTTCGTCAAGCCAGAACCATAGTCCCTCATGCTTTGGCAACAGTTGAAGACGTTTTGCCATTGGCAGTTGTGCGCCCTGTGGTACGAGATGCCACCGTCACGTTCTGCTCGTCTTTACCTTGCAGTCCCTCGACCTCAATGCCGCTAATAAACAGCGCACTGACCCCCTCGAGAGCGGCTACAAACACACAGAGGAGACTCGCAATGACAAAGTGACTGATGGTGGAGCCAATCTCTAGCCACGAGCCCTCATCTTTGACTACCCAGAAGAAGTAGAGAGTAAGAACATCGCTAATGGCCATGACAACCATAAAGAGAGACGACGGCGCCACACCCAGTCGAACATTAAGGATTCCGAGGTTGGCTGAGATGAGGGCGAAGGGGATCATCAGCTTCAGTATGAGTAGTGCTCCTTGGGTAAAGGGGTCGAAGATGGGAACCAGCCGGTATACACTGTCCAAGCTGAAGGATGAGACCGAAGCCACATTGCCTGTGCTGAAGAAGGCAGACTGCAGCAAGACGAAGAAGAACAATGAAACTCGAGCGTCGGCGAGAGTCAAGGCTCTGAAACCCGGCGGAGATAACCCCGGCTCCTTGTTGGCAGTACCATTAGATTGAGAGCGACGTTCGTCCGCGGGGCTCTTGCTGAAAGTGAATACGTGATGCTCAAGGCCTACCCAGGCGACCAGTAGAATGCTGAAAGCTACATAAAACAGTCCTTCGTATGAAATAGTCAGAATGACAAATGTCGGCGCGCAGGTTAAGAACACGGTCATTAGACGGTGCATGTAATGGTTATTAGGCTGCAAACGATGGGCCAGAGGCATAAGCAGCGATACAACTACCAATCGATTAACAATGTCCAACGTCCAGATTTGATTCATGCTTACCAAGGATAATCCAGCCAACCACCTGGTTGCCACGGGGTAACCCCCTTTTTGCCTGAAGAGACAAGGCGCTGGACCGGGTGACTAGGATTGCGAGCAGGATGAGGCCGACCTATTTTTGATTGTGTCAGTTGCGCAGCAGATTTTCAAAGAGACATGTATTCACCTGGGCACCGGTCAGAGCCCTCGCAGCCGGCAGGGCTGGTTTTGCAAGGAGTTTGTCTTCCCAGACAAGATAAGCCAGACCAATGGCCGCCATAGCAATCCCACCTGCCACGCTGTATGGGGTTAGTACGTGAGCACTCGGGCGGGGAGGAGGGGGGACGGCCTAGACTTACATAAGAGGAACGTCCTCTGATTTCATGGCCGGAAGCAATGTAAAAATACTCATCACAAGGCATGAGAAAAACCAAACCAAAGCCAACAGGGCGTTCGAATGGAGGTATCTCCAGCCGTACGTCATGGGCCAGAATGCCGCAAGGACATAAATAACAGTCAGGACCTCGCGGTGGATGTATCCAAGAGCCTTGACTGCGTTAGCGACACCAAAACGGCCAAAACCGGGGATGTATCTGATATCTTACGAGAGAAACAATAATGCCGACGTAGGCCACAACATTCAGCGAGAACGAAACCACGCTACCCCCGGACTTGATGTGCCCAAAAAGGACCTGGCGGCCTTCGACAAGTGAACGACGTCGAGCCCAGACTTCCTCCCAGAAAACGACGGGGAAGAAACCATACGCGTAGTAGGTGACCGGGGACTTGGAGATAATAAAAGATGCGTACAGCGCTGCGAGTACTGATGTAAACGCAGTCGTACCGACTGTCGTACGGCAAGGGGGATGGCTGCCTCGTAATACATGCAAGTCGATAACAACAGTGAGAGCAAAAGCCATCCAGCCAAGGTAGCCGATGGTGATCAGCGTGCGAAGAAAGAGCCAGTCATACGTTTGGAGGTATCTCATGCCTTCCAACGCGAGTTTTACAAGAGCAGCCGATTCTTCAATAGACTCTTCATAGTTGCCAGCATTGACAAGGCCTTGAATGTCACTGACCCGGCGGTCAGGGGTAAGGTCTGCGTTGCTCAGCGGTCCGAAAGGTCGATATCGCAATTCCGTCGCCTTCTTCTGTTCTTCTTTAACCCTGTACATCTCAAGGATCTCACGGGCGTTGACAAGAGCTGCTTGTGCTTTCTCTTCGATACTTGACGAAACGTACGATAAAGGTAGTTCGCCGACAGAGTTAGCAGGGAACTCCACGCCAATCAAGTAAGCCATCAGTGCTGCAATATCAGCTTGCGCCACATCATGTCGTCTGACACTGTCAAGGTGCCAGTCGGACGAGTACTCATCGTGCCCGGGAGCAACGGAGTTGGTTGTGAGCACCGGCGGTGCAATGCCCGAACCCCAGGTGATCAAGGGCGTACGCGTGTTGTTTGGATGGCCATCTCCATGACTTCCCCAGTCACTCATGCCGTGATCCGCCGTGAAGACGAAAGCAGTTCGATCATCAGCATAGAACTTTTCAATGAGCGCTGTTATTTCTTGGACGCCTTGATCCACAACCTTGATATTGTTGAGATATTCTTTCGAGTAGGGCCGGTACGAGTGGCCATTGGTATCCAACCCAAGAAGATGGAGGAAGAAGACTACTTTGTCTTGACGAAGGGCAGCGTCCAGGGTCTCGTTCTTGGCCGCCTCAGCGAAAAGCTCCTTGACATGGTCAAAGACCCAATAGTCGAGCTGCAGAGCATCTTGGCTAAAATCTTCAAACTCGTGACCGTAGGTGTAGGAATCCACACGACCAGGAACAGCGCCTGCCTCAAACATGGGAAGGATATCAGGAGAACCCCAGCTCCAAGTGTGACGGCTCCGGTTGAAGACGCTGTCGAAGTTGACAGGATTGAGTTTCCAGCCAGTCGCGACTGCCGAGACGTCTTCGTACAGGCCGGCGATGAGCGCAACGTGACCGGGGCGAGACTCGGTGGGCACACGCGTGTGTGACACACCAAAGGTGCCGTGCTTCAAGACGCGTGATCGTAGGAAAGGGGCCAGTGGCCGCGGAGCCAGATCGTCCTCGGATTCGGGGTAGGGTTCTGGAAAGGACTGGAAGGCCTTGTCTGCTCGCAGACCATCTCCTAGAACCAAGCATTAGTATATTGTTCACAGGATTGCACCAGGGAGCGGGAAACAGAAGAACATACCAACGAAGAGAACCAAACGATCAGCGGGAGCCTTGACATGGTCGGGACGGTCGATCTGGATAAGCTTCATGCCTGAAACGATTGGACTAACAAAGTAAATGTCGAAAATGGAGTAGATATAGACGAGGTGAAAGACGACTGCGACGGCTAGAAAGCCGGTGCGCGAAGAGACAGCCATGGCGGGCAGAGAAGCGAAATGTAAGAGTTCTCTTTCGCCGTTGCACTGTCTCCGACTCTCGTCGAGCCTTCCGTGTCGTGTTGTCGCTTCACTTGAGCAGCCTGGGAGATGTGGAAGTGGCAAAACCGACAAGGACTCAAGGAACACGTTAGGCTGACTGGGCTATACAGCTTGTTCCGACTGGTTCAGCGCCGCTCGAGTCGTCGGGCGAAATGGCCGGGGTTAAAGAGTGTAGGGGCGAGGGACCAGGGGCGGCTTCTTCTGCGCAAGGGAATGGAGGCGCATTCATTTTACAGCGTAACGCATTGCTCTCGGAGCTGTTGAAGATGCGCAGCGTTGGGTTTCTTACCCCTGGGAAACGAGAAACACGGCAGTCACATCCAGCCCCGTGGAGCGCAGCGCGGTTCAGAATGAATCAATCACGCTTGTTGCATCGACGCGGAGATTATTGGTCTCTTCACGACACGTTGACAACCCGTAATGTACCAATTTTTTTCTTCTTGAGGTGCAGGGGTCCAAGGTCGGATGTACCCACCTGGCATCCGAGAAGTCCACGCCACGGCGCGGGAGCGGCTGTTTGCATCTAGCGGGTGTCTGTAGCTTCTGGGTAGGCGTTGGCAGTGCAGATGTTCCTACCTGCTAAGGTAGAAGAGCCGGATGTTCGCCCCTTTAACCTCATATTCGGCAAACCTTTTCCCTCTCTACCCCTCCAAGCGCGCTTCGATGATGTACCGTAGGTACCTTACATGATTTCTAGACATTAAGGTGCCTGCCGTGAGTGCAAAGAAGTACCAAGCAAAGATAATGTCCCAATGATCATCATCCCAGCGCTCTTATTCTTTGACCTGACCTGTGCAGCCTTGGTAGGCGGGTACTTGGGAACCCCTTTGAATGAAGAAAAATAAATAGCCAACCTCACATGTTCATTGCCGCCGTAGAATATTATATTCGCAGTGCCGGTAGTTACGAGTTTCGTCCTGTGCACCAGGATTCGGGAACTGTTGCTTATGATGCCATGTCTCGCCTACCTAGCCAACAGCAGATCATCCTCCATAACAACCAGGTTTAACAGTGGGGGGAAGCTTATATATTCAAGCATCGTTGAGGAAGCAAATGCCTCCCCCGGGGTATCGTATACAGTAATTTCAAACGCTCCTTACGCGCCACGCCTGGCTCTGCCCCCAACGAAAAGAGACGTCCAGCTCGGCTAAACTAATCGATGCGTTCGGTCAAAGACTTGACCACACGCGCGTAGAATTTCGCGGCATGTGGTCTAGGGAACGTAATTTCCTCCACTAGGAAGTCGGGGAGCATGTCGATCAAGTCGCGGTCTCTATTTTCGTCAAGCTGCGGCCTGTACGTGAAATGTGCTTCTTCGTAGCTTTCACCCGAGGCTTCACTCTCGACCTCGAGCTTAAAGTGAAGTGCTGGGAGCGCAATTAGTACAATGAGGCGGGCCGCTGAGACACTGTTAAAAATTGCCAAAGGGTGTGAACTTACTTCCGTTTCTTCCCGTCTGGATGCAGTCGAAAACCTGACCGTTCGAGTCGCGCTTGGTGACCCTGACAATCAGCCCAGTCAAATCACCATAAAGGTCCTCCTTTAATTGCCCAGTTTGCACCACATCTGAGCTAGCGAGAGCTCGAGCAGCAGCACTACCGCCCTTGACAGCACTGCCAGGTACCGTCTTCGTACTTGCCGCGGCTTCAGCAGACCTGCTCACGGCTAACCTTGTCGACAACGTCTTAACTTCTTGCCTCGATTCGGCCAGTGAAGTAGTCAATGCTGCCACTTTCGCCTCCATTTCCTCAAGCTGCTTCTTGTACTGCTGTCCCGCCTTCGCCAGATCCCGCTGCATGGCAAGATCGGCCTTGAGCTGACCTATGAGGTCGTTCGCAGCTTGGAAACGTTAGCACCACCCCTCGCTGGTCTCAGCCTGGCACTTACTGTTTGCTCGTTCCTCAGTCTCTTTTTTGAGATTATCAAAGTTCCGTTCGGCAGCCTTGACCCCGATGTCTCGAAGGTCCCGGTATTTCGCCTCAAGGTGATTATACTTCCGTGTCATCTCGCCTAACTTCCGCCGCAGTTGCACCTCACTTGTTTCCACGTCTGAGCTCCCGCGAACCCGGCTGGTATGGCAGGCAGGCTGCCGTGGCACCGGCAGGTCTTCGAAGTGGTCATCCAACTCTGTCTCAATGTCCATACTATCTTGAGCCTGTGTCTCCGGTATTTCTGATTCTTCATTCTGTGTTGGTGTGGTAACAGGGCGGCGCCCTCGCTTGGCTGGCGGTGCGGTACGCTTCGCGGCGGAATCCGGTACCTCGTTCGAATCGTCTGCTTTGGACACGGCTGCGACTGTCGCTTTTGGGCGGCCTCTACTCGGCTTTACTGAAGAAGTCATGCCCCCGTCTTTTTCGGCCATCTCTGTCTCCTCTTCATCCTTCGCTGCTGCTTTGCGGCCCCTCTTCGAAGTCTTACCCTCGTCCTTGGCTGATATGTCAACCATGCCCTCCTCTTCTGCCTTGCTGATTGCGGCTGCGAGTTTATGGTTCATGCGAGTTTTCGTTGCTTTCTGCCATGGCTTCGTGACCTTGTGAGCGGCTGGAGGTCTACCCCTGGTTTTCTTCGCTAGCGGCATCTCGTGGTCTTTCGTGCTGTCACTGCTAATTTTTGCGCCGAGGCCGGAAAGTTCGTCGGAATCTGAGTCCACCAAAGCAAGCAACTTAGACGAGCGAGCAACATGAGACATTCGCGCCGAGAAAATGATATGGTGGTGAGGTAATCTGATGGGCGCTTACGCAGCGGAGACTAGGTGGTCGGGGTTGGGCACGCGCCTGGAGGGATACGAGATGTACAATCAGGGTCGCGCGGCAGTCGTGATTGGGGTTGTTGGCTACTTCCGAGAAAAACAGTGAATCGGGTCCGTCGGTGGTAGTGGTTTAAATCCTTCACGGCTTTGAAGCGAAGGTTTGCGCAGACTACTATCCAGCGGAGGAGGGGAAGGAAGTAAGTAAGCTTGGTACAACGACTTTGCGACGAAAAAGTAAACAAAGGCAAAACCCCCTTGACCTAGGCAAGGTGGAGATCCCAAGCAGCTTGTGCCAGTGCGCACATGTGGCGGTGCCCACCACTCCCAGCGAAGAAGACAACTAAGGTAGGTACCTACCGAGACTACCTGGGTACCTACTAGGTAGGTAGGCCAACTTCTGGCGGCAGTTCATATGTGGCTTAATTTTATTCCCGTCCCGCAGGTGGCGTTGAGTCGGGGGCCACGTCTCGTCCGCCGTCTCTCCATCACCTAGATGCGCCCAACGAAGCCGCCGCTACGCAATCTTTATCTGCCGACGTGCAACCTCTAGACGACGTTGTTATATTCATTGCGAGGGGACTCGTCGCCAAAACGTTTCCTGGTCCATGACGACCGCTCACTCGCTGACCTTGGACATTCGGCAATCCCAACCACATCCTGTCGGCCCTTCGCCGCGACGCCAACACTGATGACGGGTGACCTTGATCGTTGGCTGGGTTCCGTCGGAAAACTCCTAGGCATGGGCGACCGCAAAAAGGGTCTGGGCGACTTTGCTCTGGACCTGTTGTTGGTGGCTGGCATGGTAAATGGACTCCTTCAATACCAGAAGTGACGGCGTACTTGAAAGCTAACTTGACCTTGTAGATGGCAACCGGCGTATACCTCGCAAGGAACTTTCTGTCATCGCTTACCAACACCCTCGCCGACCCCGATCGTGAGAAACACGAGCAAGCGCGATTGCAGGCGAAGGCTCACCTTGAACGTTTGCGCAAAGGGAAGAACGCCGGCAAATCTGGCGAAGACCCGTCAGACGACAGCAACGCATCTCGCCGCGGCCCGAAACCAGAAGAGTTGGTGCTAAACGAGTATGAGAACCTCATTGCTCTGGAAATGGTGGCCCCGGAGGATATCCCTATTGGGTTCTCTGGTAAGCACTACGCACGCACTCTGCTACGAGGCGTATGACCTGGAGCTTCGCTAACGAGTCATGGCAGACATTGGCGGCTTGGAGGACATTATCGATGAACTCAAGGAGTCTGTCATCTATCCCCTAACGATGCCACATCTGTACTCTCATGCGGCACCGCTCCTGTCCGCCCCATCTGGCGTATTGCTTTACGGCCCCCCTGGATGCGGCAAGACCATGCTGGCCAAGGCGGTTGCCCGCGAGAGTGGCGCATCTTTCATCAACTTACACATCTCGACGGTCACCGAGAAGTGGTATGGCGACTCCAACAAACTGGTCCGCGCTGTCTTCTCATTGGCTCGCAAGATGCAGCCTGCCATCATCTTTATCGATGAAATTGATGCCGTCTTGGGCACAAGAAGAAGCGGCGAGCATGAGGCTAGTGGTATGGTCAAGGCAGAGTAAGTGGCTGGAATGATGACCGTTTGGTGTTCATCGGCTGACAGACCAGGTTCATGACCCTTTGGGACGGTTTGACATCGTCAAACTCTTCAGGCATGCCCGCCAGAATTGTGGTTCTGGGGGCGACAAACAGAATACACGACATTGATGAGGCCATTCTCAGGCGAATGCCCAAAAAGTTTCCGGTTTCTCTGCCAAGCAAAGAGCAGAGACGGCGCATTCTGCAGCTCATTCTCAAGGACACAAAGACCGATGCAGATTTCAGCTTGGAATACATCACCAAAGTCACCGCAGGGATGTCGGGCAGTGATATTAAGGAAGCTTGCCGTGATGCCGCTATGGCGCCGGTTCGTGAGTATATGCGAGAGCATCGGGCGAGCGGCAACTCCATGTCCAGCATCACGCCTGAGCACTTTCGGGGAATCCGAACAGAAGACTTCTTTGGAAGGAAAGGCGGGGGTCAGATTCTGATGGACAACCATGCCAAGCATTCAACGAAGGCTTCAGGGGCATCGGCAACTGATGAGTACGAGGATATGGTGGAGGAGTTGGGGTAAGAAAGAATACATCAGTCGACATAAGTAGCGAATGTCGGATTGTTTGCGTGTCAAGACGTTTTGACGACGTGTATTCGTATGACACATAAAAACCGTCTAACGGGAAGACGATTGTTTGATTTTCTGTGGTTTTGAGGATAGATACACGCAGGAAGGGCAAAACCTTCAGCATCCTGCGACGCCAGCTTCTGTACAATAAGTAGGCGAACTATATGGGGCCAAGAATGAATGGATTAGACATAGATCTATAAACGCCTCTCATGTCGACAACTTGCAATCAGTTGTTGGCCGGCAGATTGTATGAGTATCTCTTCTGCCGCCTGGGTACCTCAGGTTTGCCTGCGGTTGTTTTGATTGACAATGAGTGCTTATTACAGGCACAAATCTCTTCGAGACTGCTGAGAATATGTTATTCCGCTCCACCGTAATTTCTGCTATGCGTCTGGCAATTGCAGCAAATGCCGTTCCGTCCTTGGCCCTAACATCTGGTCCTGGTGCATGCACCAGATGCATTGACCAATTCCAACACCGCACTTAACCTCCGCATTCGTGCCCAGGGTTCAGGCTGCCCCACTAACGCCGACTTTCGGGGGACACTGGGCACACCGACAAATCACGTCATCCGGGGGTATCCACAGTGGTGGTTATCAGTGCTGCTGGAGTCACGCTCCAGTCTCCCCAAAAGCTCGCCGTCGGTCCCCTCTTTGGAGTAAAACTTCTTCCATACATCTACAAGCATACATCTTTATCTTTCTTATCAACCACCTGCTTCAATCGAGTACGCCGGTGCTGCGTTTGGACAATTGACTTGCTGAGCAACTCAGTCTGTCTGCGGCGACAAGTCTGGCTCTTTACTAGACCAGCGGTAGTACTGTACTCGGTTCATCCAACGCCTGCCCGTAACCTCCGTTTCCGCTTCGTTCTTTTCGACCATCAATTGCGACGGTTCAAAGACACTGTATGTACAGTAGCTTATCGCCAATCCGATCAGTCGAGGATAGCTTCAGGCCCACTACCTACTTTCAATTCAGTAAGCCGGCCGGCAGTACCTACGTTGCGCTACCCCGCCACGGCCACGGCCTGCCTGCCACACCATGTCTACACCGCCCAACAACGGAGCTGCGGCCAAATCCAGCAATCCCCTGAAGCGGGTTGACCTGGACGGTCACGACCTCCCTCCTTCGCCGACGCCCTCTAGTCCTCGTAATGGTCGCCGCCGTTATGCTCTAGCCACTGAGCTGGTCTACACTGACAGTAACGACCAGTATGGCGCTTCCAGCATTCCCATCTACCAGTCCGCAACCTTCAAGCAGACCTCTGCCACTGGTGGTAATGAGTATGACTACACCAGGTCAGGGAACCCAACCCGCACCCACCTTGAGCGCCATCTGGCCAAGATCATGAACGCCACGAGAGCCCTTGCCGTTGGCTCCGGCATGGGTGCCTTGGATGTCATTACCCGGTTGTTGCGTCCCGGTGACGAGGTCATCACCGGCGACGATCTGTACGGAGGTACCAACCGGCTGCTGGCATACCTGTCCTCGAACCAGGGAATCATCGTTCACCATGTTGACACCACCAACGTGGAAAATCTTCGCCACATCATCTCTGACAAGACGGCCATGGTTTTGCTTGAGACGCCGACGAACCCCCTCATCAAGATCGTCGACATTCCCTCGATTGCCAAGCTTGTCCACGATGTCAATGACAAAGCCTTGGTTGTTGTTGATAATACCATGCTCTCGCCCATGCTCTTAAACCCCCTGGACATCGGTGCCGACATTGTTTATGAGTCGGGGACGAAGTATCTATCTGGACATCATGATATTATGGCAGGCGTGATTGGTGTTAACGACTCGACCATTGGGGACAAGCTGTTCTTTACCATTAACGCCACTGGATGTGGTCTTTCGCCCAACGACTCATTCCTCCTTATGAGGGGTATCAAGACGCTCGCTATTCGGATGGAAAAGCAGCAGGCCAACGCTCAGCAAATCGCCGAATTTCTCGAGTCCCATGGATTCAAGGTCCGATACCCGGGGCTCAAATCCCACCCTCAGTACGACCTGCACTGGTCCATGGCGCGTGGCGCTGGCGCCGTTCTGTCTTTTGAGACCGGCGACGCCTCTCTCTCAGAGAGGATTGTCGAAGCTGCTAAGCTATACAGCATTAGTGTGAGTTTCGGCTGTGTGAACAGTCTGATCAGTATGCCTTGCCAAATGAGTCATGCTAGCATCGACGCCAAGACCCGGAAGGAGAGGCAGATGCCTGAGGATCTCATTCGGCTCTGCGTTGGCATTGAGGACGTTACGGATTTGATTGAGGATCTCTCTCGTGCCGTAAGTGGCTATCTTGATTCATAACTCTATAAACCAAACTAACGATCCCGTCAGCTCGTCCAAGCGGGAGCGGTGCACGTGACCTTGGACGGTTTTCATGCGACCGAGTCTGTCCAGTAGGCCTGAAAGTTGTTTCCGGACACGGAATTACAACACCCTGCGACTGGACCTACGTAGGTGGGGCTCGCAGGTTTTTGACAAGTGCGTATCTACATCATGATGGCACTTGACTGTGGTGCCGCCCGAACGCATTTTGGAAAGAGAAAGAAAAGAGAAAATCAAGGCCCAAGGGAGCCAAACGAGGATAGGAAAAAGAAAAAAAAAAAGGGGGGGGGGGGGGGTGGGAAAAGGCTTAATTAAAGAGTATCCTGCTACGGCGTTGCATGGAACTATTTCAGACAACATCACCGCTCTTGCCGTACTTCGTACGTAGATCACCAAGTGAGTAGTATGTATGCCGCTTTGTCTTGTGTTACAATACGTAAGAATGTGTGATACTAGCACAACACATGTATAGATGTGTGGGCTACGTCACAGAGCCGTCCCAATCGACGCAGTGCGATAAATAGTCTCGAATGTTACATGTTATGGGGTAGGGTCAAAATGAAAGACAATATTGGGTCATGAGCAAAGAAGCCTTCTACGCGCACTATGCTTCCAAACAGACCTTCCGAAGAACTCCAGCTTGCAATGGCAGAACAAAAAAAGATGTGAGAGTGTTCATGAAAAGTCGAAGCGGTCAGGGAGAATGACCGGAGCCACCAGTGTCCACGCGTACATGGCATAGCAGACCCAGGCACTCACAATCTTGACCCAACTAGCCCAATAGGATCGGCCAACAGGGGCAAAGTTGCCATCGGCATTCTGGTCGTCATAGCTCTGGGTCAGCAGGGTTGCGATCCAGGTCGTTGCTAGGAAGAAGATGATGTGGAACACGGTGTAGTTGTATTGAGTCCTTGTGCGCTCGTCGTCGCCGTGAGTGTGACTGCCGCCGACGTCGCTTTCGTCATCAGACAAAAGAGCGTCCGCCGGCAAGCTGCCCTCTTCGACTGCGCGACGCAAGGCCTCGGCTCGCATCTGCTTGTGGCCATTGGGCTGCTGGGTGACAAGGTCATGTTCGTCCTCCTCGGGAAGACGGATGCCACCGGAGGAGCCTAGCCCAAGACTCTGGGTTGCAGCCCTCGTGGTGGTGTACGCAATGGTGAGCATTGTTACAACAGCACCAATAACAACCGAAGTCGTCCGAGTGCCTTGCGCACGAACCAGTGGGTTGCATTGTTTGTCGTCCGGTTCCATCGAGACGGCAGACATGGTTAAGTAAGTGCAGTAGACAGCAACCATGGCGCCTTGGGCCAGACCAGCCTTGGGATTGTACTCCTGAATCGTGGGGTGAACCGAAATGAACGAAATGCCAATCCAGAGCAAGAGGTTGATGGTGATGGCCGCCTGGTTCATGGAGCAGCTGGACCCAGCGAAGAAGATGTACTGGACAATGGTCATGGCAAGTGAGGCGAGGTACATGCCTAGAGTCGAGCCAATGAGCACTGTCCGCCAGACCTTGGAGTCGGTTTCCTCGATTTGCTCTAGACAATATTCGGCCCAGTTGTGTGCGAGATCAACAAGTAGGATGAGGCCGAGGATGAGGAATAACATTCCCCCGAAGCGAGCGATGTAGGCGCCGTAAAACTGGAAGAACTCGTCGGGGATGAGGAAAGAAAGAACAACGAAAGCGAGCCAAACAATGACCTTGGGACCCCAGTACCCATTTTGAATGGCGGCGCGTGGGTTCTTCGAAGACGTAACACCAAAAAGGAGACCGGCGAAGATGAGATGGAAGAGGCCAAGGGCAAAGTTGAAGCGGTGGACCGCCATCCAACCGTAACACTGACCGTTGGGGCAGTCAATCTTGACGTAATCGAGCATGAGATGTTCGAGCTTCTTGATAGCCCACGGAGTAAGCATTATCCAAGACAGAATCGAGTTGACGAGGAGTATGAGGGCGTATCCGATGCGCGTGGCGACACTGCAGATGATGTTAGAGCCAGCACGATTGGTGTGACACGAATAACGCACCTGTTGCCGCATTTTCCACAGGCGCTGCACACAGCTGAGCATGTTGCCGCACCGCAACAACTGGCAGCGAAGCCTATGATCTATATGGTGTTAACTGGCGATGATCCTATCGCGACGGAAGCAGTGTGCCATAAGTGATGCAACATACCGTGCCCGCACTCGGTACCGCCATCAACGGTAAAGACAGCAGCGCACCCATGGCGCCGACAAGGTGCCAGAAGCGTGACAGGCCGGTTGTGTACGATTTACAGTAGAGTGTGCGGGATTCGCAAGAGATTGATGGGAAGGTTTGGTTGTTGGCGGTGTTTGTCGTTTTGTAGTGGTTCGAGGCTGGGATCGGAAGCCTTGCGGTTGCGTAGTCAAAAAGGTCGACGAGCACCAGACAATGGGGTGGCTTGGGCGAAGGAGGCTGAAGGCGCACGTGAGGTTACTAAGGTACTGACTGGTCCAGTGGTCCCTCTTAAGGTCGCACAGGTACACAATAATAGTAACACAGTTAGAAACACAGTAAAGTATTATGCCCACTAAGCCCAATAAGCACGTGCGGTTACGTAGCACCCCCACCTCCTCCTCCTAAGCCAAAAGTGAGCTAGGGAGTCGTGTTACAGTTGCGACTTCTTTACCGGACCCGACCCCAGGTTTCCAGAACCTGCCGAAGTCGGCCAACCACCGCCCGGCGCCAATGCATCGATGCACCGGTTCCCAACATCTTAAACAGATACGCAGCCCGCACAACCACCTTCCAATTTGGCATATCATCCATCGCCTTCCCTGCTCCAGTTTGTTACGAAACCCTGAGTGGAACTGCGCAATTGACCAGTAAATTCTCACTCCATTTTAATTTGAGTGTCCAAATTCCAACGCAACCCATGCCGCACTCTCATCAATAGCCAAGGCCTCTGGTCTGGCTAACATTACCAAGCGGTGTAAGATAACTATGTGAAATAACAAACAACAGGTAGCAGCTCGTATTACAGCAGTGGGTTTTCCCCTTTACTATAGCGTTTCGGCCTCGATGGGCCTGTACACGTGTCTTGGACACGGCATGTTTATATCGCCTTGTATGGTTTGAAGACCGTTATCAGTTGGATCCACATCTTCAGTCGCACTGATTATGCAAGGTGCAAATGGGCATCGAGCCATGTTATCAGTCCTATCTTACTCGAATGTATAGAGGAGGCTCGATCCTAGGAGTTTGGGGAACGGCTTCCCGTCCACAGCGGTCTTGGCGCTTTTCGACGAAATGGCTACGAAATTGACGTCTGTGACTTTGCAGTGTATTGCCATGGTGCAGTCCGACTACCTAGTCTACAGCCTCGCGACAGCTTCATTCTCTAGCGCTCCATGTATGATGTCTAGGAATGAGGTCAAATGACTGAGCCATCGCCATGTACCGCACGAACCACCCCAATACAGATGAAGAACTAACGACTAGGTGGCTTTGAAAACAGCTAGCAGCACGAAGGCATCTTAAGACGTACTAACTAGTGGGTGGTGCTCGACTGCCTGGTGTCGTATTGATACGTCGGGACGTGCAAAGAGAGGTTTCACACCTGTTAGACGACGACGACGACGGCAACGCATGGGAATTGGGAATCTGGATCAAAGGCAGGGGTTGGGGGGGGGAAAAAGGGGGGGGGAGGGGGCACTGGAGAGAGAGAGTACCTAGGTACCTAGTCCGATCCAGTTGACACATCCGCCCGCGAGCTACCCTGCGCAGTACAGTACGTAGTTTACGCTGTACGGCGTAGAGCCAAGATAACCCCAGCCCACATTGATGTACTGGATACAGGGCTTTCTACGTATATGGTATGTAATATCTGTCCCGTTATTTGTACTCGTTACCTAACCGGTTAGCTTTTTTCGCAGTGAACTTACTGCATCGCAGCTCCGACCAAGGAGCAAACAGGGAATCGTTATGTCGCGTTTACCAGAGAGGGATGGGGCCACTGCACACGGACATGCCATCGGCAAAGACAGGTAATAAGATAGGTGTCTGCACCACCGAAGGGTACCCCAAAGATAAGGGATCCGACATCGTCCCCCGTATCGCATCCCGTCCGCGAAGCTTCCCGCAGCCCTCAACCACATCCGCTCTTGTCCTCCTCTTTCCCCTTCTTAATTATCAATTCGCCACATCTCCCGTCTGTCCCGCTACACATATTCAATCTCGAACCCTCCTTGCGCCGCCTGTTTTTCATGTTGCATACTGTTGGCTTCGCCCGTATAGCTATGAACTCAGCGCCCCCGATAGTACACTAAACCAACTTTAACACACACACATACACATTCACGCCAACCTTACGCAAACACTTTAAATCATCGCCGTCATCGCTGCTGGTCCCCGATCTTCTCTACTGTCAGTCGCCGACCATCGATTGCCGTTGTGCTCCTCCCCGAAACTCGAAGAATGATATCTTGAGAGGCTCCATTTCCACGTCGATTCCCAGGGCTATAGGAACCATGGCAAATCAACGAGAGAAGCAACTGCATCGTGCGCGCCTGGTCGCCAGTGTCGCAGCTACCGTCATCTCTCTGGCGTGCGGTACCAACGTGAGTTGGCGCGACTGGATCATTTCCCTTCCTACAGCATCTGTCATGAACTTTACGCCAGTGTCAAACATCTTGCTAACTTGCTGATTGCATACAGTACGTTTACTCGGCATGGGCGCCTCAGTTCGCTGAGCGACTGAAGCTTTCCTCGACCGAAACAAACGTCATTGGTCTTTCCGCCAACTTGGGAATGTATTCATTGGGCGTTCCCGTCGGCATACTCGTTGACCACAAAGGCCCTCGCTCGGCAGTCATCCTTGGCTCCGTTTTGCTCGCTCTTGGATACTTCCCTTTTCACATCGCATATGATCGTGCCACTGCTCCAGTGCCGCTCCTCTGTTTTTTTTCCTACTTGACTGGCCTTGGTGGCTGTATGGCCTTTGCAGCGGCTGTCAAGACATCTGCTTTGAACTGGCCGCATCACCGGGGCACCGCAACGGCATTTCCTTTGGCAGCTTTTGGCTTGAGTGCCTTTTTTTTCGCAACCTTTGGAACAATCTTTTTCCCGGGAAACACTAGTGCCTTTTTGGCTCTGCTCTCTTTTGGAACCTGCGGGCTGACTTTCCTCGGCTTCTTTTTCTTGCGTGTTTGGCCCCATGCCAATTATCACAGCGTGCCCACCGGTGATGTCCTATCTGGCTCGCAGCAACTTCGTCGGACGTCTTCGGAAGAGGTCAAACCAAACCGCCCCGGTCATGGACACAGCGCCTCCCTGATTGAACCTGGTACGTCGCTCAAAGTTGCCAATACTACTACTACTACTACTGCCACCATCGCCGACTATGAGCCTGTTCAGCCAGAATACGAACCCTCCACGCCGTCTCGCGAGGCTGATGAGGCACAAATCGATGCCAATGATTATGAGCCCGACGAGACGTCCTCGCTGGTGTCGAGCTCCTCCTCTATGCCCGGTGATGTCTTTGTACAGAGCAGTGTTGATCTGGATCGTTCTCATCGAATAGATATTCGTGGTTGGGCACTCCTGCGTGAGATCGATTTTTGGCAGTTGTTCATTATCATGGGAATCCTCACTGGTATCGGCCTGATGACCATTAAGTAAGTCGCGAAATATCGCGATACTATCCTGGGCTGAAGCTAACATTCGCCTCTAGCAACATTGGGAATGACGTTAAAGCCCTTTGGCGCCATTGGGATGAGTCTGTAGATGAGGCGTATCTCATCACAAAGCAGCAGATGCACGTATCCATCTTGTCATTATGCAGTTTTGCTGGCAGACTCCTTAGCGGTATGATCATTACCACCCGTGATTGCCAACTCCGAGGAAGCACCGGCTGACATAAATGATCAAGGCGTCGGCTCGGATTTGATCAAGAGGCTAAATGGCAGTCGAGTCTGGTGCCTCGTAGCTTCCAGTGCCGTCTTCTTTGTAGCTCAAATACTGGCTCTCCACGTCATTAACCCTCACTTGCTTGGGTTGGTCTCTGGTCTTTCTGGAATTGCGTACGGCTTCCTTTTTGGAGTGTTCCCCTCCATCGTAGCCGAAACGTTCGGAATACACGGGCTCAGCCAGAATTGGGGTTTGATGACGCTATCACCCGTTGTCTCGGGTAACATATTTAACATTTTCTATGGAAAGATCTACGACAAGCACAGCATCTTGGGGCCAGATGGCGAACGCGTTTGTCACGAAGGACTAGAATGCTATCACGCAGCGTACCTGATGACACTCGGGGCATGCTCCGTTGGCCTAATCCTCACGCTATGGGTTATCCACCATCAGCGACTTAAATGGGCTAAGGAAGAAAAGAGCAAGGCTGAGCAGGACGACTGAAGGTCTCATCAGAGGCAGGTATTGAAAGCATGATGAGTAGGTGATTAGAGAAAGGGGCATACAGCTGCTTAGTAGAGGTGTGGTGCAGCGTATGGCAAGCCCAAGAGCTCTCTTGTGCATGTCAAGAGAAACCAAGGGATGTATAGCCATCAGATAGCGGTTCGCCATTTTAGACCTTACAATGCAACAACTGAAGCGGATCGGCGTTTCAAGCTTCCTTGCTGGCATACGTTATCGCACCATTTACTATACACAGTTCAGTAAGAGTTATTCCAATTGTTTCCCTAAGCCCTTCTATCACCTCTCCATTTAGTCTCACAAGGTGCTGTTTCTGTGGATGAGGGTTTGAACAAGCCATTAGGTCACACGTCACAGAACGTATTGTGGCTTCTTTGGCACCAGACAGGCTACAAGCAGGTCCGCATGCTTTCAATAATAGCAGCAGAATTGATCTATCATTCTAGATCAAGCATCTGCCGTGGGTAGTCGCCACCACCAGCAGCTCAGTGCCTCTCCTCACACGAATTATCACTTCCATTTCCCCTGCCTCCCTGGCGTGCTGTGCTCTGGACCAGGGTAGATCTCCTACACTTTAGTATGTAGAGAACGCAAAGCTTCGTCAGGATCATTACTAGATTATAACCAGGGACGGGACCTAAGGCTCCAAGAGAATACCCGTCATGAAATTATACAAAATATCGAGCGAAAAAAAGCCTCATCCTTTCTAGCCTGTAATCATTTTCACGGAAACGCCCTGCCGGGAAGACGCCTTGCAGCGCTGTATTTCCTTAGGGCCGAGGCCAAATAGGGAAGAGTAAGAAAGAGCCTGAGACGATTCCAAAGCTCCATGGCCTGATCCGTAAAAATAATATGCGCGCTTCGACGCCTCTAGCCAAAACGCACCAACCGTTCAAACTCCAGCCAATGCAAGATGCAGATGAACAAAATAATAAGAACTGAAAACATTGTGCCAACACCCATGTGTCGTGGTTGAAGGCCTTATATATCCACTCTGACGTCAAGACCAGGCCTGTTTGAGGTCGGTTACAGTTGAGACCGTCTATATCAAAGAAACGAAGGCTCCAGTATCTTCTACGTCATGAGCCCATATTAAAAGCCAGGGCCTGGCGAGCCGAACATTTGTCGTATATACATCTTGGGGTTGAATTAAAAGCCTGCTTCTAGGAAGCTGAAGGTCATTTTGACCGAACTGATATTGCCATTAACATGGCGCTCTTAGAAAGTAGCGCTTTGCCGTCATGGCGTCTTACCACGCTTGCGATCTTCGATGTGACTGTTTTCGAATATCGAACTGAAGCCGGCGAGAGGCCAATTATCATTTGTTGAATGGACCACAACCAACCATGCAGCTATGAAGTTGACAAGGTAGTGTAGCATGTAGGCATACGAAATACCGTAAATTGCGGCATAGATGGCAGTGCCAAACAAAAGCACGCTTGTGAGGTGCCTCATCCTTCCAGTAACTCTAGGCACCATCTTGCCCGTTGTCAGGTTCTCCACCAGAAGGATGAAGGGCATGATGGAGAGCACATTGTGGTGCGAGGAAAACGGTGTAAGCCAGTGGACGGCGAGATTGCGAATCCACACGGCCAGGATCGGCAGGTTTATAGGAAGGACCCAGAGCATGAGAAGCAAGATTGAGTGGGCGTAGTGGTAAAAGGCGAAGGTCGGCCCGGACTTAAGCTCCGAGGCAATCCGGAGAGCGCGGACAGCAGTAAAGAGCTGGACGAGGCATGCTACCAAGTAAGCGAATTGATAAGGGATAAAGGTGGATACCAGGAATAGAAGAACCGCCGTGGTAACCATGCGCCGTCGGGGCGACGAAGCGACAAAAGTCGGCAGCTGCGCTCGTCGGCGCTCGTCTCTCGCCTGGCCGTAGGGTCGAAGAGCCAACCGCGAGTAGACAATTCCGAGGAGCTGGGTCAAAGCCAGTGTGACATAGTGAAGGACTGCGCATACGCCGATGCAGACAACTCCGATAAGTGGAATTAGAAACCAGAAAAAAGGATCCTGAGTACCGGTAAGAAGGTCGTTGCTGTGAAAATCGGCCGCAGTTGACGTTGTGTTACGCCAGTGCCAGAACACACCCGGCCCCGACGACCAGGACCCTGTCATTGACAAGGAGAGGAACGTCAAAGATAGAAGCATAAGAGGCAGTGACTGCCGCAAGCAGAGGTCAAGGCTCTCGGAAAAAGAAATAAACGTGCCTGTGGTGTCGTATACTCGAAACTGTTTGCGAAGCACGAGGGTCACGACAAGCAGTGGGAAGGCTGCGAATACAGTTCGATAGCGCATGTACAGCTTACCCAAACTGCCCAATGCGTCAACCGTTAGTTTGACTTGGATAGCGGATTCGCATGTCGGGTCGGTCCAGAACTGTAGACTAAGACCCTGCTCGTCATGCCCCTTATGCCTCAGAGGAGGCGGAACAAAAGGAGCTACGCCATGCATGCTGATGCTGGCATGCCTTGCATTGACAAAAAACTTGGATTCGTACGGCTGAGCCAGGTGCTGCCGAATCATGGGAGAGAAGAGCTCTGAGGTAGCGCCGCACGCTTGGGTGCCAATCTCCAAGCTGTAAGCGACGAGGCTGGATTGGAGGGCGGGGATGTTAATTTCTGCAACCATGGGACGGTTTGAAGGGAGGGCCCATGTCATCCCAAACGCGAGGAGCCGGCGTAGGCTGATATTTCGTCGTCTGTGAGACTGAGAGTAGTCGCTAAACTCGGCTACCACAAAGCTTTCAGTTGTTTTGACAGCTTTATCCACGATGGCCACAAACTGATGATCGGAGATGTCTTCGGTGTCAAACTGGAGATATGAGAAAGGTTTCGTTACAGGCTCGTTGTCCAGTAAAAACGGCTCATGACGGGATTCCTTCGAAGGGGGTAGCAGGATGACGTCGGGCGCAGCGTTCTTACATGCCAGCCTGGTCGACCCAGTACTGTCTCCTGAAAGATCAATGTTCATTGAAAAGGTTGTCGCTTGGCCGGGCTGTAGCGGGAAAACACTGCAAAATAAGACCTCCAACTTCCCGTGTTCTCCTGGTCTATCCAAAGCCGTGTCACTCAGAAGAGTAAATCGCTTGCTTCCTGGGGACCCCTGAGGGGGCACTGGAAGCAAATGAGCCCGTGGTTTCGGTTCGCGCCCAAGCTGCCGCAGAACTAGGCGTTCGCCCTGCGCCATGATCGCATTGGAATTATCCTCGAGAGTGAGAAGCGTGCTGGGCCCTTCTGAAGGTAGGGTTTTCTCCGCAATCGTTTCCATGCCAGTGAGGAACCATTTCTTGAAGACTCTCATTCTCTCGGCCCTCGGTTTGGTTTGCGAAGATCTGTGGACATCGACGACCTCGTACATAGCCCGAGCAACGACTTTGCGGAATTGATCGCACCAGAGAATGGCCTGATGGTCCATACTAGTCCAGACGCCAGGTATGCCGGTGGTAAAGACGGTGAAACCATGCGTCTCGGGAATTATCGACTCGACACTAGCATAGTCGGATGGAACCACGGTGTCTAAGCCGCCCCCAGCAATCGAGACAAGAGTAACGTGCCACAGCGGGTTGTTATTGGCCCATTTTTGGGAGTAGGCACGACGCCAATAGTCATTGATATCGTCATATATCTTAACAATCTGCCCGTCAAAAGTTACAGGAGGACGTGAGTGGGGGGCAGACATGGTGATGATGGTGTTGATCGAGTTGGACTGGTAGTTTGGCATAATGAGCATCGTGCGCGCAACGATACCACCCATCGAGTGACCAAGAACGAGAACAGAGGTGGGATCCGGTAAATCCTGATCACGCGCAGACATGCGCGGGTCCATGTACAGGGAGAGGATGTACCTGATGGCCTCGTTCAAGTACTCTGCCTGGTCCAACATTGTCTGTCCGTGAAAGGCCGTGATGTCTTCGTTAAAATCAACGGTAAAGAAGTCAAGACTCCGAGCACCGGCGGCCGCGGCAAGTTCATCGTGTTGGAGAGATTCGTGGTAGTAATTCGCAGCTTCGGCTGCTATCGGCCGGACCTGTTTGTAGCTTCCAGCATTGCCTGGAATGAAGAGTACAGGGATACCTCTCAACTGCAAACGATCAGCGGCTCGTCTGGCTAAGGGGACGTGAATTAGGGGAGCACCTTTCTTTCGTCGTCGACACCCTGCTCACGGTACAGGTACAGTGAATATTTCGTCGCAAAGCGAGTGTGTTCGGTGTCGAAGTCACGCAGACGAATGTAGGAGGGTCGCATGTAGGACATACGACATCCCTTTGCATCAATCTGGCGAGTCCAAGACGAATTCAAGATGGCGCAGAGCAGAGTGATGCCAAGAATGGTGACAGCCAAGGCAAAAATGGTGATGGACCAAGGGCTACGAGATCGGTAGCGGCGATCTGCGAATCGTACGTCAGGCATCTTCTCGGAAGTCGTTGCCATCGGATCGTCTCGAGAGGAGTCGTCGTCTTCGTCGTCGTCGTCTTCGTCGTCGTCGTCGTCTTGGGCGTTTCGCAAACTGGCGACGTTTTCCTGGTGGGTCTGGCGTTTGGCGCCGAGAGCTTGGGAGTGGGTATGGTTTGGGGGTTGGCGTTGGTCGTTTCGATAAGTAGGGGATGGCGCGGTCAGACAAAAGGACGAGGGAGGCGGCGGCAAGGAAGAAGCAGTCAAGGAATAGTTCTCGGGTGATCCATTGGCATTCGGGCCATGTTCAAGCTTCCAATTGGGGTTGTTTGACCGTCTACTCCTCGCAGATGAAGGCCTCGAGGCGACAGCAACTGCGGCAACGATAGCAGAATGCTTTGGGGCGCGAGGTGGTGGTGATGGTGGTGGTCGTGGTGGTGCAAAATTGCGAACTGGGGAGGGATGACCGTGTTGATGTTGGTAGTGGTGTTGGAGTCGAGGAGGGTCCGGGGGAGGAAGTTCGTCGCTGTCGTCGGTGGAACCCGACGAGCGCCTCTTCATGGGTAGAGAGGGCTCGCTCGAGTCACTCACGAAAGGAAGCGTTCGTTATATCGGGCCTCGAGAGAGGAGGGATAGATTAGCTCTAGGCTGTAAGGAGAGCGCTGAACAGACAGAGAAAACCTAGAGAACAAGACAAGGGGCGGCGATGGCGACGGCGACGACAAAGGAGGGACAGACGTTAACGGGAGGAGTTGATGAAAGAAAAAGGAACGTGCTTTCACTACCTAGGCCAAGCGATGGTGGTGGCAGCATGCTGTACTGCTGCTAGTGGGTGCTGTCGCGGCTAGTCTATCGCTACCGTCGCGGCCTTCTGGTAGGACCACTGTAGCCGGCTGCTGATGTTAGTGCTCCTGCGACAATGTCAGCTTCCAAATGCAAGATAGGCCATGCATAGATAAGGTGTGTCATGTCTTGGGGTAGAATCGGCGTGTCAAGAAGTTAGATTCGCCCTATGAGGGGAACTCAATGCTGCTGAGACAAAGCAGCCCAAAGTGCCTACGCTAAGGTACTTTTGAGGCGATATTTGATCCAGACAAACGATTAAACCATGGCTTGACACGCACATATGGCACTGAAGCTATTGCTGCAGTGACAGTCTCGATAGTGGGACACTTCTGAGCTACTCCGGTGCACGTCCAATTTCTACTGCGAAATCAAGTACACGTCACGTATCCATGGCTCAGGCGTGTCAAGTCGCATGGCATACCTACCGAAATTGCTTTCCATATACGTACTTGAACGCAGCATGGTGTTAGATTATGTGCTTTTTCTCGACACACACAGGGCACGTTGAGGCATCTCCCTCGGGTTATCTACCCGCGGTCAACAGGGGGCTTATTTCCTACATGTCGAGGTAGTTATGTACGTATGTCAGGTAGTCTAAGGTCCCCTCCATTTCCAGTGAGAGCCTCTCCATAGAGCACATTTCAAAAATTGAACGGGAACACACGATTCCCGGAAAAGCAAGAAGAGAAACGAAAACGAGGGGCGGGAGTTGGACTGCTCGACAGTGGCTCTGGCGGCGAATGCTTTCTGTCAACTTGTTCCGAAGCACCCGAAGACCCAATTCATGTACCTACCCATCTAGGTAGGTAGGTAGGGAAAGAAAGTGGGAGACTTTGGCAGCGTCACTGGTACCTAGGTACCTATCTATCTTACTTCGTCTTCTTCGCCTTGGTTTTCACTCTTCTCATTGACATTATCACCCGAGCTAGCCCGGCATCCCTGGTTCTCATAACCGCCCATCCCCCTTCCAATGTGACGTGAAACATCTTCTTCTTGTTTCTCCAGCAAACGCTGTGTCTGTGTCGGTCGCTTCGCGATCCCCCTTTTGACGGCTATTTGTTTTGTTTCTCCTCTTCCATCCGCCAGCCCTTAGATGCTAACCCCCGATTCTCACATCTTTAATTCTGATCTTAACCCCTCTTTCTCGTAAACTAGTTGGCACGGAAATGTTCCATGTGGCCTTGACAATACGTCAAGCTACTATGCTCGCTACGTTGCGTGGCCTAAGAAACGACCTAGTAGTTACCCTTCTCAAATTATGACTACATCTCACACAGCTGAACACCGCCAACACCACAAAAGCCCTTGCCCGTATACAGTATCACAATATACACAGTGGTCGTTCCTAGTCGGGTGTCCCCATCCCAGACTGACACTTTCAAATATATTCATCTGCGCGACACTGCAAGACGGCAAAGGCCGACCAACCACAACATCACTGCATGCAGGGTAACCCACCGCGGTCCCTATCGGGCACGATTGGCATTGGTAGCGGGTATTTTCCCAGTGCACTTTTGGTATTTTCCCAGTGTGGCGCCAGCCGCCACAACAGCCACACTAGTCCTACCAATAAGAGGGTCAGAATTCAAGCGGTCCTTCCGGCGACGGCCCGAGTTGATCCGACAACGGCCCGAATTAATCCGGCGACGGCCTGAATTAGCCTAACTGCTCGTAGAAAAACGATAGTATCGGCGGTAGTAGTAGCGGTAGTAGCGGCTGTAGTGACTGCTAGCGTAAAAGTTGCTCTTGTTGCTAGGTATATAGAGCGGCCTTGTGGGCTAGCTGCTGCTGCTCAGCCTGAAGCCGCTGTAGCTTGTAGTACTCTTTAAAGGTCGTAGTAATAATTGTTGATATTGTGGGCGTCTGTTGTTGATGATAGATTTGCTGTGGAAAGCGAGTGCGGATATTTGGCCGTAGGCGATTTGATATTTGGCCGTATCTAACCACTTTGGGTTGGCGAAACGCACTGCCACACCCACATAGTAGGCCCGCCTGTAAAAGTTAATATACCTCGATTTCGTGGTATAAGGCATAGGTATATTACTAGCAGTCTGGTATTTATATAAAAACGTGCGTTTTTAGGGTAAAGTAGTATTTTTTAAGGACGTAATGCGATATGATAGATTCTTAACTATAGCTGTAATTAATTTACCTATTGTAATAGCTGTTACTGATATTGCTGTTGCTGCTGTACCTACTGCTGCTGTTAATATTACTACTACTACTACTACTACTGCTACTGCTGTTAATACTGATGCTGCTGCTGCTGCTACTGTTAATACTGATGCTGTTACGCCTACTGTTGCTATTAACTTAAGAGAGGAAGTTACTAGGTAAACGTCTACTAGCTAGTAAATAGCTAAGGAAGTAGATTACTAACTAACTACTACTACTAGGCCTTAAAGCTTACCTTTACTACTTATATTACAATAAGGCAGTTAATTTATACCTATATTATAGCTATCTCTTTTACTACCTTTAAAGTCGGCTTTTTATAGCAGGTAGCTAGCTATAATAAGGGCGCCTATAATAATAGGGCTAGCATTAAGGCTGGTGTTAAAGTTAGGGTATCTATGTATTCCTATATAGAGGGTATTTATAAAGTATTATTAATATTAATAGGAGCTTTATAGCTAGGATTAGATAGTTATATATA
Organism: Colletotrichum sublineola; assembly: GCA_020631755.1. NCBI lineage: Eukaryota > Fungi > Ascomycota > Sordariomycetes > Glomerellales > Glomerellaceae > Colletotrichum > Colletotrichum sublineola. Next base: position 1,527,853 of record JAHSQG010000005.1, on the reverse strand, counting down.
GTTATAGTAGGTATAGATAACGTTAGGATTAACCTTAATAGTTTAATTCTATAGGTAGATAAGATTAGGCTATAAATACTACTAAAATTAGTAAAAAAGTAAACTAGTAATAGAAGTATAACCTATATTTAGAGTATTACAAAATATTATACTATAATATTTTTTATTAGTATCTTTAAAGTATAGTAGATTTATAAATATATATATTTCTCTATATATAGTTAAAAAAGAAATATTTTTAAAATTTCCTAACTATATAAAGTTATACTATATATAGATATTATAAGTCTTATATATTTCCTATTTAGGACTAGTCTTAAATTCTAAGCTATATTTTTAAGAATTTAGTATATATACTAACTGTATTTATAATATTTATAATACTAAAAATACACGTATTTAAGATTTATTATAAGCTTATATAAGAGCTATTTCTAAAAACTATATATAGTAACTAAGGTTTAATTAGCTTATATTATATATATAATTAATTTTATTTTTTTAATACTAGTATATTAGTATAGAAAAAGCCTATATTATAAATATTATAAAAATATTATATTTAATACTCTACTTATATTAGTCTTATCTAGCTACTAGTAGTAGTTAATGTTATCTTATATAAGTACTTTATTACTATTATAGCTCTATAGGTAGTTAAGAAGCTTATAATAGTAGGGTAACCCCTACTACTTTTAGAAGTTACTAGTATACTATAGTAGACTTTTTTACTACTTAAAGGCCTTATAGGTAGGTATATACTACTTATAGAGTAAGTTAAGTACCTAGAAGGATACCTTATAAGTAAGGCCTTAAAGTATAGGATACTACTATATCTTTTACTACTAATAGTATTACTTATAGGTAAATTTAGTATAGTATTTTTATAGCCTCTTATTAACTATCTTTAGTATCTTTCTATATAGGGTATATAGGTTAAGAAGGTAATAAAGAAGGTATAACTTTAGCTTATAATAGCTACTTTTAATAAGTAAGGTTGCCTTAATACTATAGTTATATAGCCCCTTAATTATAAAGGTAGTAAATTAGAGGTAGAGGTTAAGGTAGATAGTTTTAAAGTACTAGATAATAGCTAGGCTAGTTAGTAAAAGTTATAAAAGGATAAACTAGCTAAGTAGGTAATAGCAGCTTACTTTCTTAATTAGTAAACTACTACTTTAGTAATTCCTATACCTTTTAAAACATAGCCTTAGTTAGTAAGTAAATAACTACCTTCTAAGTAGTAAGAAGCCTATTAGGGTTATATAGATAGACTACCTTATTAGTAGTTATAGTAGAGGTAGTAGGTAGGTTAGGTATAATATTATTATTTTCTTTAGTATAGTAATAAACTATAGTTATAATTTCTCTACTATAGACCTTAGCTAAATCCTTTAGTATACTATTTCCCTTATTATTATTACTATTATTAGTAGTATTAGGCTTACCCTTAAGTAGTCTATCTTACTTCTTCTTAATATATAAAACTACGTTCTTAAGGATATACTATATATAGAGCTACTAGGTAGTATCTAGTAGTATAGAGTTAGCTATATTCTTTAGTACCTTATTAAAGTTAGTAATAATAATAATAAGTAGGGGTATTTTCTCCTTTTTAAGTAGAGATTTTATCTATAAGAGGGCCTATTTAAAGGTATCTTTATCTTTATTAGATATAAGGTAAAAAAAGACGTTAGAAGTAGTATATATATATAAGAGTATTAGCTAGGGGTACTTAACTAGGTAAGGCTTAATAGTAGGTATTAGTATATTATAAGACTTAAGCTTATAGAGTTCCTCTAGTATAGCTATAGCTACCTATTAAAACTCTATAGTAGGGCTAGCTTATTAGAGGCTTAGTAACCTATTACTAAAACCTACTAGGCTAACTACTATAAATCTCCTTATAATTAATCCCCTCTTCCTAAGACTTTATCCCTAAAGTTATTATATAATATTATAAATAATACTAATAATAACTATAGTCCTTTTAGCCTAGAATATCCTTTAATAGCTTTATATATTATAGAATCCTCCTTATTATTAGTATAGCTACCTTATTATTATTATTATAGTTCTTAATATTTTATATTATTATTTAGTAATATATTACTACCTAGTTACTAGGTTAGGTATTAGTTCTTTAGATAAAAGATAGTTATATAATAGTAAGGTAAATATATATTAGGTAGGTTTTTCTAGCTTACTTTTCCTAGCTATTATATTACTTAGTAAAAAGTTTTTTTTCTACTAGCTAATTATTTTCCTCTTTTCCTCCTCTTTTCTTTATACTTAGTAATATATTAGTAACTCTTTACTAACTTAATTACCTTATAATTAACCTTTTTACTTTATTTTCCCTTTTCTTTACTTCCTCTATTTTACCCTACTATTATAGGCCTATTACTAAAATATTAGTTATCTTAAGAATCTAGATAGTTCTTAATTATAAATATAATCTATATATTAGCTTTACTAGCCTTACTAGAGGTACTCTATATATCTACTACCTTACTAGTATATACTATAATATTAATAAGCTTATCTATATTACTAGTTACTATATAGCTAAGTATATTATCTATTAGATAGATAAAAAGAAATATTCTACTATAAGTTATTACCTATTTAGTAATTACTCTATAAGTATACTAATAGTTTTAGGTACCCTAAGAGCTTTATAATACTATATAGTATACTTAGAATATATTAATATTCTACTATTAGGAGGAGGTAAATAGTAAGCTTAGTAATCTTAACTATGGCTATATCCTTATTACCTTTACTACTTACGCCTCTACCTAGGAGTATATTAGTAACTATATTACTAACCTATTAGTTAGTAGTTATAAGGTTTATTTTAAGTAGGTAACTCTTTAGGAGTTTATATCTAACTATAAGTATATAGCCCTTATAATTTAGGTCTAGGTATATTATTAATCCCTCTATAATTACTTTATAACTAACTTATACTATAGACTAGTCTTCTTAATACTAATAATAAGAATAAAATTTAGAACTATCTTAGTACCCTCTAGCTAGTATACCTCTATAATAATAGCTATACTTATATACTATAGTTAGTAATAGATTTACTTAAAACTTATAATATTAAGGCTAAGCCTAGTATTACTATTAAGGGTATTACTAACTTCCTATAGTTTAAGAAGTTTTATAAACTTATTAGTAAGTACTTAGTAAATAATATCCTAACCTATATTATTACTATTTATAGTATTAATTCTATTAGTTATAGTTAGAGTACCTAGACTCCTAGTAAGTATTACTTACTTACTACTACTTATATCCCTAGTAGCCTAAATAGTAATATATCTAAGTCTAAGGCGTTTAAGCTTAAGGGTTCTCCCTCTAAGTTATATACTAAGTACTATAAGGTTAGTAAGGACTCTATAACTTACTTTACTATTAATACTCTTTAGGCCTTTTATTCTAATTTCTTAGTAATAGTTTATAAGGCTATAGACTTAGATATAGCTAGTTACCCTCTTACTACCTTTTAGATAAATATTTTATAAAAATTTAATAATACCCTTATTACTATAGAGAATAAGGTTACTACCTAAGGTAGTATATTTAATATAGACATATATATAGTAAGCTTAGACTTTATTATAGTTCTTAATATAGCTCCTAGCCCTTTTAGCCCTTCTAGCCCTTTTAGCCCTATTAGTAATAGCTTACTAATATTTACCTAGATATCTACTATAGCTATTAATACTAAGAATACCCTTTTCTCTCTTTTTTATAATAATATTTAGTATCCTCTTATAGAGTCTACTTACTAAAAGATTACTACCTACTAGGTAGCTATCTAGTATACTACTAAATACCTTTACTCTAGCTACTTTAAAGGTAAATAGGCTAGTCTTAAGGACTTAACTAATAAGAAGAAGACTACCCTTAATAAGTATAATAACCTCTTTATTACTATACTTAATACTTACTATACTATTAAGCTTTCCTTATCTAACCCTTTTAATTTAGACACCTAGATATAGCCTCTTTACTAATTACCTTATAATCCTTTTATATTATTAGTATTATTCTTAAGTTTATAGGTAGTATTTAGTAAAAAAAAGAAAAAGGGTTTTAAGTAGTCTTATAATAGACTTATATATAGTAAATAGTTACTAATAGTACTCTATTTATCCTACTTCTTATTAACTTACTTCCTCTATCTCTTATACTTCTTAACTACCTCCTTAGTACCCTTTAAGTAGTCTAGTAGCTCTTATATATTATACTTAACTAACTATCTAGCCTACTTAACTAGATACCTAAGGTTATTACTACTACCTTAGTAAGTAATAACTTTCTTAACCTCCTAGATATTATCTTTAAGGTCTAACTCTAGAAGCTCTACTATACTATTAGTAACCTATTACCCTATAGTCTATAGTTCTAGTAGTAATACTAGGAATATATTATATATATATTTATACTACTCTAGTAGATAGACTTAGTATACTTAGTACCTAATCCTCTCTATAATAGCTATCTTAATAAATTATAATACTAACTTTTTATTCTTAAACTATATATTCTTTATTAATAGTCTAATAACCTCTTTATAATAGAACTCTTTTAGCTAATACCTCTTATTATAGTAGGTAGCCTAAGACTTTATAGCCTTTACTTAGGTATACTCTACCTACCTCTTAACCTTAGTAGTATATTTAATATACTCCTATACTCCTTATATAATTACCTTATAGCTAGGTATATACTTAATAAATCTAAGGTTATACCTATAGAATACTATAAATAGGGATACTCTAATAGTTAAGTACTTACTATTATTATATATAAACTCTACTTTATCTAACTATACTACCTAATAACTTAGTAAGCCCTTAGTATATAGTTATAAGTATCTCTTTAGTATCTAATAGGTCTATTCTATTTAACTATTAGTCTATAGGTAGTATATAGTAGATAGTTAGTAATATATTACCCTCTCCTTTATAAACTCTTCTTAGAAGAAGCTAGTAAACAGCTTATCTTTATTACTTATAATACCCTCTAGCGTCTTAAACCTATATTTAACCCTTTTATATAAGATCCTTACTATTTATACTATATTTAACGTCTTCTTAGTTAGAATAAATATTATAAACTTAGTTATTTAATATATAATAACTAGAATATAGTTATATTTAGTAATATTATTATAAGTACTTAGTAATAGCCTTATAATAAAATCTAGTAAGATTTCTTAAAATAGGTATAATAGTAATAGTAGTAACTATAACTACCTATATGGCTTATACTATAGGACTATAACACTAAGGTAGTACTTATAGTCCTTAATATACTCCTATATATTCTTACTAATTCCTTCTTAATAGAACTTTCTTAAGATAAGGTTAAGAGTCTCTATTACTCCTATATAACCTACCCTAAGGTTATTATAGTATTAGTAAAGGATCTTAGTCTTTAGTAATTCTACCTATAGGATAACTAGTCTTCCCTTAAAGAATAGGGTGCCTATATTATTAATAGTATATATTTTTAACTTACTAGCTATACTATATACCCTTACTAATTATAATAGATAAAACTTATCTTTAGCCTATAATCCTTAGATAAGTTCTTCTATTTTATATATTTAGTATAGTACTAATACTATTTTATTAGATATAAGCTCCTTTATAACCTAACATAAGATATACTACTTTAGTATAGTAACCCTAGCTCTATTAGGCTCCTTAGTTACCTAGGTAACTTCCTACTAAGTATTTACTAAATCTTCCCTTACTCTCTAGCCTTAGGTTGTTATAGTAGTAATTATTACTAAATAACTAAGGTACCCTATAGCCTACTATTAGTCTTAAGGAGAGGATTCCTTACCCTAAGAGCTATCTATCTTATAACTAAGGTTATAAAGTAATACCTTTACTACCTAAATATATACTTTAGTAGTCATACTTATTCCCTTAAGGTTACTAATTATTTACTATATATTTAGTAGTAACTTATTAACTAGCTATAATTTCTTTACTAAAGTTAAGAGGATATCTATATATAGTACTTCCCCCTTTATATAGTCTAGCCTTTTAGATAGACTATTTATAAGGTTTATCTTCCCTAATTAGTATTCTAAGTTAAAGTTAAATACTAATAACTTATATACCTAATAGGTAAGCCTTCTATAAAGGTCTTATACTAGTATACTAATAACTCCCTTTAGTACCTAATAGTCTATTAAGACTATAAACTTCTCTAATAGCCCTAAAAGGTAATAAGCCTAATACTTTAATCCCTTTATAATAGCTAATAGCTCCTATTATCTTATAGCCTATTATTATTCTATATCTAAAAGCTTTTATAACTAGTAAGTAATTAGTTACTATTATCCTTCTACTAACTAAGATAGGATAGCTATAATAGCCTTAACTAAAGTATCTATTTCTATATAGGTAGGTTACTAAGGATTTTAGTATATAAGGATAGTTACTAATAAGAAGGCAACCTTTAGCTAATTAAAGGTATTATTAGCCTCTTTAGTCTATTTAAATACGTATAAGGTATCCTTATATCCCTTTAGTAGCCCTATTATTAGTACTATAATACCTAAGTATTTAGGAATAAACTTCTAATAAAAGTTATAAAATCCTAGGAACGTCTAGACGTCTTTTATTAATATAGGCGCCTTTTACTTAGCGATTATTTATATATAAGGTTTATCTATACTAATACCCTTAGGGGTAATTATATACCCTAGGAACTTAACCCTTTATTAATAGAATAAGTATTTTAAGAGCTTTATAAATAACCTAAATATTTATAACTATTAGAGGACCTTCTTAAGATCTTTAGTATACTACTCCCTTATAGTAGAGTAGATTATAAGATTATCTATATATATAATATAATATATATCTAGTAGCTTACTAAGTACTTAGTAAATATATACCTAGAATGTTACTAAAGTATTAGTTAGTCTAAATAGTATAACTATATACTTAAAGTAGCTATATTAGATTTAAAATATAGTCTTTTAGTAGTCTTTCTTCTTAATATTAATATAGTAATATATATTATAGATATTAACCTTAGATATCTACTTTACTTTATAAAGCCTATTTAATAGCTTACTAATTAGTAGTAAGGGGTATTAGTTCTTAATTATAACCTAATTAAGACCTTAATAGTCTATATATAACTATATAGTACTATTCTTCTTTAGTATAAAAAGGATAGGTACTCTAGCCTTACTAATAGACTTTATAATATAACTATTTACTAAGTTCTTAGTAATATATTAGTAAAGCTCTTCTAACTATTTCTTATTTAGTAGGTATATTAAGCTATATAATAGCTTTACGCTTAGTATAAGGTTAATTAAGTATTTAGCCTTAATATATACTTAAGGCCTTATTACTAAACCTTTATTAAAGGTAGCTACCTTACTCTAAAGTTCTTCTAGAAGGCCCTCTAACTAAGGAGGTTCCTTTTATAGGCCTACTTTATAAGAGATATATAATATATACGTATATTCCTTATTCTTAATAATATTATAAGCTATTACCTTAGGCTTAGTAATTAAGATTAATTTATAGTACTACTTATTAGTAGCTATATTAATTTAAATACCTTTCTAGCTTATAGACTATCTTAATATAAGGATATCTACTTAGTCCTCTCTATAGTTAGCTTTAATAACTAGTTACTAAATCTTCTATAGCTAACCTTAGTAGTTAATTAGGAAAAAGGTTAGCTAGTAAACCACCCCTTAGCTTATAGTCTTATTAGTAAATAACTTTAATACTAAGGTTTTAGCCTTTATAGGCTTTAGGCCTAGGTGTTATACTAACCTATAGCTAATAAGGTCTACCTCTAAATATATATCTATTACTACTTTAATAACCTTTTCTATATCCCCTTATAGGATAATTACTATACCCTTAGTAATAAGTCTTACTAGTACCCTTAGTTTCTTAGGTATAGATATCTAAGTAGTAATACTTATACTTACTTATTTTCTAATAAGTTAAGCTTAGTAACTCTTAGGTAAATCCTAACCTACTATACTATAGTAGCCTTTTAATCTAATTAGTAACTAAATAGCCTACTATTACTTATACTACTAGTCTTCTTTTTAAGATATATAATTAATATATACCCTTTTTAGAAATAGGTATAATATTAGATTCTATCTAGCTAATCCTTTAGTAACTACCTACTATACTAGTTACCCCTAAATAGTCTATAATAGGACTCTTATAATTTAAAGTCCTTAGGTATCTCTTTCTACTAATCCTACTAAAATAATACTAGCCTCTATAGCTAATTATTAGTAAGTAGGAAATACTTCTTACTATCCTTTTATAAGTTATTACTAACCTCTTAGTAGTTATATAGTAACTATAGGTAGTCTACCTTATATACTATATCTCTTAGGTAGAGGATAAGTGTCTTCTAGTAAATTATCTTATCCTATAATAAGGCTAGGAGGCTAAAGAAGTACTAATATACCTTAGCCTTTAACTCCTCTATACCCTTTATTCCTAAGTTATAGTATATTACTAACTACTTAGTAAGGTACTATAATAAGGTCTAACTATTACCTATATACTTCCTTTTTAGCTCTTACTAGTAGTCCTTCTCTTAGGCCTCTAGGTTAATATACTATTAGTAAATAAATACTAAGAAGTCCTCTTACTTTAAGGGCTTAGTAAGGCCTCTCTTATAGTTATACTACTATATCTATAATATTAGGGATACCTTTAAAAGGGCCTATTTAACTTACTATTTAATAGTACTCTTAGGGTAGAGCCTATTTACTACCTCTATTATAATAATTTAGTCTACTACTTAGGTACTAGTAGATTCCTCCCTAATAGTCCTATAATTATAGACTAGGGGCTTCTTATACTTCTTCTTACTAAAATACTATACTAACCTCTTAGTAAGCTCTTATAAAAGGTACTTATAATACTACCTCTCTTTATAGTACTCCTTAACTATAGCTTTTATAGTCTCTTAGAAATATAATATTATTACCTATATAAAGTCTATAGGTTTTAAGCCTAATATAGCTATACTAGTACTATAATATATACTTATACTTAGCTAGCTCTATAATTACTTAGTAATAAACGCCTTATTAGCCTTATCTATTAGTCTTAAGGAGGCTAGAAAGTACTCCCTTAATAAAGTTCTTCTATATATTTCTTTATAGTTATCTTATAACTTAGGCCCTATTATTAAGGGTAGTTAATCCTTAGTATTATACTATAGGTACTTTACTATAGATAGTTATAACTTATCTATACTAGTAATATATTACTAAAGTATTAGTAAGCTTTTAGGGTATATCTTATTATTTAAATCTATCTTACCTATACTAGTTACTCTAAAGAGATAGAAGCTTAAGAATTATAAGAGTATTAGCTAGGGGTACTTAACTAGGTAAGGCTTAATAGTAGGTATTAGTATATTATAAGACTTAAGCTTATAGAGTTTCTTTAGTATAGCTATAGCTACCTATTAAAACTTTATAGTAGGGCTGGCTTATTAGAGGCTTAGCAACCTATTACTAAGACCTACTAGGCTAACTACTATAGATCTTCTTATAATATAGTAGTACTACTAATAACCTAAAAAAGTAGTATTTAAAAGTAGTTAACCTTAGTAGAAAAAAGTTAGTAGTAATAATAGTAATAGTAGTAATAATAATAATAGTAGTAATAATAGTAGTAATAATAGTAATAGTAATAACTTTATTAGTAATAATATACCTTATAGGTATTATCTATTATTAATAACCTAGGGTATTATTACTATAACTTAAGGTAGGACTAATATATCTAAAAAATACTAGTTATTTTACTACTATTACTATAGTAAAGGGTAAAAAATAGTATCTTATTACTTAACTTTAGTATATTAATAAATAGTTAGGTAGAGGTAAGTAGGCTATATTTCTTATAGTAGAGCTTTACTTAGAGATTTCTAATGTTTATAGTAGTTATTATAACTTTTTCCTACTTATAGATCTACCTTATAATATCCCTTAATTTTATCCTCCTTTTTAAAAACTACTTAACATACTTAATAACTATTACCTTCTCTACTAGTAAGCTTATTAGTATTAACTTAAACGTTAATTATATTTAGCTTAGTTACTAAAAGCTTAAAACGCTACTTAAATTACTTACTATAATACTATTATAGTTATAAGTCTTATAGCTAGGAAGTACTTCCTATATCTACTTATTTATTACTACTAAGTATTAAATCTTACTAGTAAATTAGTAGTCTAACTACTTACTACTTATATTCCTCTATTAGGCTTTACTTATAGGCTTACCTATATAGTTATAGAGGATATTAACCTACTAGCTGTTATTTACCTGTTACTTAATATAAAGGGTAATACCCTCCTCTTTATACTACTAGTATACATAAAGATAATACTTATTAAAAGTTAGGGCTTTAACTATTAATGTTAGTATTATAGGTATAGCTACTATTATATAATTACTAATTTCTAGGGTAAAATAACTAGGATTTTAGAATACTATATATTAGAAGGTTAGTAATAATAATAACACGTAGGGGCGTGCCAGAGCCAGCGTGTAGGGGGGGATGTAGGCTCCCTATACTAAAAAATTATTTTTGGTGGCAGCCCTAGCAAAAAGAATTGTACCTCTGCGAAGTGGTATATTGCGAGGTAGGGGGCCTCCTGTGGCGGCGTGGCGAAGCTGACGAAAGTGGTTAGATACGGCCAAATATCAAATCGCCTACGGCCAAATATCCGCACTCGTGGAAAGCACGTTTTTTAAATAGGTTATTAACAAGTACGGTGTTGTGGCTGCTGTGGCTGGCGCCACACTGGGAAAATACCAAAAGTGCACTGGGAAAATACCCGCTACCATTGGCATTCGCAGAGTGGCCGCCCCAGCAGAGGCTAGCTAACTGCGGAGTGGACCGTCGCAAGATACCCTGCCATCACATATCCAGACCCATGCCGATGCCAATGTCCATATCGGCGCATTGCCCATGCCTACATAGTATGTTAATGCTTTCAGGGCCTATGCCATGGCATGGTACCGAGATCCAATGTCCAGGATTGAGTGGCTTAATTACCGTCATTGTCGCTTTTCGTCTCTGCTCGTGGACGCGCTCCCTGATAGCCCCTTGTTTGCTCTGTCGCCTGTAGACCCCAAAGGTTGATTGGTTTTGCGAAAGAAAGCAGCCTAATTGGAAGAAACGGCACGTGGGATATCTTATCGACATCAAGGGGCGACATGGCAGTGTGATTGCCTTCACATGGCGTCACTATGCTTTTTGGTAGCCGCCGGCGAGTCATAGGTTGACGATTACACTAGGTAGATACTTATCGACGCCTCCCGAGAGGAAATGTCGCCCGCAATGTAACAAGATGGTTCAATGGGGCAGCCGGTACTGCGCCAAGGATGCCACTTTACCACGTGACGGCCGTCTATTGCCTTGGTCATGGCGAAAGTAACGTGAAATAATCATGTTTGCCCATTCCTAGACTTTCGATTTGTCATGTTGTCTTCTACAGAGAATGCTGAGCTAGGTGGGCATTGGGTTTCGAGGCTACTTTACTAACTCTGTGGTGCTTAAGCGTTACTTGGCTAACACTCGCAGTTAAGTCCATAAGGACAGATTAGCCAAGTGACAGCGTTCCCTTTTTCCAGCGTTCCCTTTTTTCCAGCAAAACTCCCGACGGTTAAGCATTTTTGTACGCAAGACGAGCGTAGAGACGCTAGAGTCGTTAGCTTGGCTGTGTTGTACCTACCTACCTGATGTACTTAATGCACTACAAATGCGCGGGCGCTGCAAGTATTTAGTGCTGAAGACAGATACGTCAAGGGATTTATGTGGATTTATACGCTTCGTAGGGGCACAGTGCGCATTTATACCTACAATTCTAACACCGGAATCCGTACACCCCACCCATAGGTTTTTTCAAAAATTAAAAATTAAAAAAAAGAGGAAAGGGAGAATTGAAGTCGAACCGGCCGCACTTCGGATTGCCACCTATCAGTAATTAGCACTGTGTATCATGACGTGGAAAGCCACTATTACTTTACGCGTGTGCAAGTACCTAGCTCATCACGTCTCCCTTCCACGCGTCTGACGCGGTGATCATCAAGGAGTCATTCTGGGCACTCACCACTACTTTGTCTCGACACATCTGGTCTTCACTGAGGCATCTCGTCCATGGATGCGAAGATTATGTAAGAAACGTCTTCTGAGGGGATACTGATCGATCTTGCCTATGAGTAGCGTGTGCACAACACAACACTGAATGTCAATTTCCAAGCTTCGTGGAAATGGCCACAATCAAACCCATAGAGGGCCGCACAGTGAGCATCCTCTCCGAGATCCCATCCCTAACGGAAACACATTGTTGATCATACTGACATTGTCCTACCCTGAAGGTCCACCAGATTCAGTCCGGCCAAGTCATCGTCGACCTCTGCTCCGTCGTTAAGGAATTAGTAGAGAACAGCATTGACGCCGGCGCTTCTAGCATAGGTAGGTACGACCATTCGACGCTCACCCATCCAGCCCTCCTGCCATCGCCTTGCTGACGCTAATTCGTGTCTTCGCCGCTTCTAGATGTGCGCTTCAAGAACCAGGGGCTAGACTCCATTGAAGTTCAGGACAATGGCTCAGGCATATCTCCTGACAACTACGAGACTGTGGCTCTGAAGCATTACACTTCCAAGCTCTCGACCTACTCCGACCTCGGTACCCTTCAAACGTTTGGTTTTCGTGGGGAAGCCCTGTCGTCTCTGTCTGCCCTGTCGCAGTTCAGCATTGTTACATGCATGGACAAGGATGTCCCGAAAGGCACCAGGCTCGACTTCGAGTCCTCGGGAAAGCTCAAAGAGACGCACGTTGTTGCCGCCCAGAAAGGCACCAACGTCATTGTCGAGAATCTCTTCTACAACCTTCCCGTGCGCCGCCGCGAGCTGCAGCGCAACATCAAGCGGGAATGGAACAAAGTCATCGCACTCCTGAACCAATATGCCTGTATCCAGACAGGTGTCAAATTCTCCGTGTCGCAACAGCCCACAAAAGGTAAGCGTATCATCCTCTTTTCCACAAAGGGCAATCCCACTACGCGCGAAAATATTGTAAACATTTTCGGTGCCAAAACAATGACTGTCTTGGTCACACTTGACCTGGCACTCGAGTTCGAGCCTACTAGCGGGCCTGGTTTGAGGTCGGCCGTTCAGGACAATCAGGTCTCTACCGAGGTGCGCGTCCAGGGCTACGTGAGTCGGCCGGCCCACGGGGAGGGTCGACAAACACCTGATCGACAAATGTTCTTCGTCAATGGCAGGCCTTGCGGGCTGCCTCAGTTTGCCAAGGTCTTCAACGAAGTGTACAGGGCCTACAACGCGTCGCAGTCCCCTTTCATCTTTGCAGACATCCAACTTGACACCCACTTGTACGATGTCAACGTTAGCCCGGATAAGCGCACCATCATGTTGCACGACCAGAACCGCATGTTGGAGTCTCTGAAAGAGGCCTTAGCATCTCTTTTTCAGTCTCAGGACTACTCTGTTCCGGTCGCTCAGCAGTCAACGCAGAAAGTGCAGCCGAGTAGGATCACGGCCGTTGCTGATAACGGCATCACCGACAATGAGAATGGAGGCCGGAAACAGGCAACAAGCTCGACTTTTGATGATGAATTCAGCTCCGAGTACGATAGCGAGGGCGGTAGTCAACCTTTCTCTCTTGATAAGGCAAGAAAGAGGACTCGTACCTCGAAACCCAGGAAGCTCACACCTGCAGATCTCCAGTCACAGAGCTTGATCAGCCGATGGGTTGGACGAACAGCAAACGATAAAAACTTAGAACGCGAGGAAAGAGAGACAGGATCTCAGTCCAGGGCTTCTCCTGTGAATGACACAAGCATAAGGAGCCCGGCGGCGCTGCTCTTATCCGACTTATCTGAGTTAGAAAACGGAGCAGCTGAGGACACTCCGTGTTCTTTGGCGACCCCACCTGAGGCTCGATTTGTCACCACTACTGAGACACCTCAGCAAGTCCTTGACTTCAATGCTCGACTTGCTGAAGCCGCCAACAATGATGACACAGCTGTGTCCTCCAGCAATAGCTCGCAGCCCAGTCTTAGTATCGAACCCAAAGAACCAGTCCAAATTCCGGCCATAACACCACTTCGAACACCACGAGATGGACATCTTGCGTCTACACCGATCCCTCGGCCACCTAAGCGGTCAGCACCGGAGGTTGCGACTGTAACTATTGGTGACAACACGGTCACAGGCTCTGTTAAGACTACGTCTAAGAGAACCAGAGTTGGGCCAGAGATGTCACCTTTGCCGGGACTGCCGTCAAAGACAACTCCATTCAAGCCATTGACGATTTCTGCAACAGTGAATTCCTCTTTTGGCTCACGTCTGTCCCAGATGTATTCAGCAAATCAGTCGGTTCGGCAGGAAACGAAAAGTCAAGGTGTTGAATTATCAACGCAAGCCGATCTTATTGCAGATGCGGATTCGGATAATGAAGTGTCTAGTAAGGACAGTCGGCCAAATGGTTCACCCCTAGACAAGCCGATGGAAGATGCTACTGGCGAGAAAGCCTCAGCACCTTCCGGCATCCTCGATAAGCTCTCAAGTCCGATGGCCAATTCAGGTGCTGGATCGTCTGGCCACAGCAATGGAGTGGCAGTGGTATCAACAACGGACAATGGTGCAAAGGATGATTTGCCCAGACAAGCCAAACACGCAGATCACAGGCCAAACATCCTCAAGGGAGGCGTCAAACGAAAGGACGCCACTCTACATCACAATCAACACTTGAAGACTGATGCAGCAAGCCTGCGGTCTCGCATCCATATATGGAAAGCAGAGCTAGAACGCGCCACTCCGCGGCGGGGCCGCTCTACAATGGCATGCAGTATTGAGGCAGACGATGCTGAAGAAGTTCTGTCCCTGATCATATCGAAATCCGATTTTGCCAAAATGACTATTGTCGGCCAGTTCAACTTAGGATTTATCATTGCTGTCCGTAACGCGACGAGAGACGGGGAAGGGAATCCCTCGGGGGACGATGAGTTGTTTATCATCGACCAACATGCGTCAGACGAAAAATATAACTTTGAGAGGCTGCAGTCGACGACGGTCGTCCAGTCACAACGACTGGTGCACCCAAAACAGCTGGAGCTCACGGCCTTGGAGGAGGAGATAGTCATGGAGAACATTTCAGCCTTGGACGTCAACGGCTTCAAGGTTAGTGTAGACAGCTCAGGCAACCAGCCGGTAGGGTCTAGGTGCAAGCTTCTCGCCCTCCCCCTGAGCCGCGAAACGACCTTCACGCTATCCGACCTCGAAGAGCTCATCTCTCTGCTTGGTGACCACCACTTAACCAAGGCCCACTCGTCTGCTCCGCGGCCATCCAAGGTGCGCTCCATGTTCGCCATGAGAGCGTGCCGCAGCAGCGTCATGATCGGCAAGGCTCTGGCGCAGAAACAAATGGAGAAACTCATTCGCCACATGGGTGAGCTGGACAAGCCTTGGAACTGCCCGCATGGGCGACCAACCATGAGACACTTGAGTGGGCTTGGTCCCTGGGACGATAAAGGTTGGAAAGAAGCCGAGCCTCGGGTCAACTGGGCTAAGTATGCTCAGAGTTGAGTAACAGTGACGTGTTGCGATGCAATATTAAGGAGCCGCCGCTCAGGCAGACTTGGCCGGACTCTCATAACATATAGTTCGCGGCCATAAATACAAACAGGAAATGAGGCAGGCGTTTGGCAGTGGCCAGAAATTTCGATGTTAATTAATTAACTACAGACTGAGAAATTGAGTCGGAGTCGAAGAGCGGTCAGGAGGCACGGGCTGCTTCTGTCGATATCGGTTCCAATCTACAGATTTTCCAGCAAGCATCTATCTAATTTACACCATATCACTCGTAACACAGTGACCCGCACCAGGTATCAATCGTATCTGTTTTCTCCTTGTTCTGACGAAGCTGTCTTACCATACAGTTGCACTCGGCGTTGACGTCGTGAATGTGCCATGAAATTCCGCATGAACTCCGAAACAAAAGATATCATAATCTGCACCATTCGCCTTCGTTACCGGCGTCATTTTCGACCAACTCTCCCTATATCACGCTATAGCGCGAATAACCACCTTTGGACCCTGCAAGGCCTTCTTCGGCGACTTTGCTACTCACATTGCGCCGTCCATAGGCTGAAGAGTACTGGCTCCTCTCAAAGTCGTTGCCAGATGACACCTGTCGGTTGCTTCCAATCATGACGGGCGGTGTAGCAGGCTTCAGCTCGCCGTAGGGCTTCGAGTAGAAGTCAGACTCGGGCTGGATGGAGCTGTCGCGGTTTCGTGGCCAGGCCCTAGGGGCGAGCGAAGAGGGTCTCTCGTCAGCAATGTCAAATGTGCCGCTGACCCTTCGTGAATTGAGATCCACCTCCGACAATGCGGTGTCATTCAGAGAGTAATACGGTGTCTTGGTTCTTGGGAGAGTGACGTGAGGGTTGGATGCTAGTGGGTTTGGGTGAGAACTATTTGCGACGTCGTTCTCCAAGTCGCTGCCAGCGAGGTCATTCTCGTCGCGCTCTGAGTCAGAGTTGTCTGCGGTGTAGGATTGGCCAAGCGCCTCGTACGTCTTGTTGTTTTTTCTCTTCTGCTCCGCGACGATTGCAGCATCCATGGCGCGGTTCCGTTTTTGCGTGCGTGCAATAAGCGAGTCCGTTGCGAACCAGGTCTCTGTGAATTTTCCGGCATTGCGACCATCTCCCTGAGACGACAGCATCGCAGCGGAGATGGACAATGGAGATGACTGAGCATTCGTTTCGTGAAGCGGAACTTCAGTATAGGAGCCACGATACGAGGAACGAGGTGCAGACATGCGCACATATTCGCTGATACCTGCCGAGTTGCATGGAGAGTTACCTGGGGTGATCTGGTATTGGCGGCGGGGCAAATCCGCGTGAGAGTCATGGGTGAAGTTGGAAACGTCGGAGCCAGCTCGTGTCCGCTGGAAGGGGATACTAGGGGGTCGAGATACATCCTCATATGGGGCGCCTGACCGGCGCCGGTCCTCAAGGGGGGTTGACATTCGCTTCTCGCCACCGTCGCTCACAGACGTCGCAACACTGGATTTGTTTTTCCTGTGCTTGACGCGGGTGGTGAGATGGTCTTCCAGGGGATTCATGTCCGGAGGCATCTGAGTAATCTTGCGAAACATGAAGCCAAGCCAAACAGAGATGCACAAGGAAATCAGGTGTAGGCCCCCGCTACCGATGAATGTATAAAAAACAGCAGGAATGAAATAGTCTAACAGCCCTTGGTCAGGTAGCCGCATCTTCCACACAGCGCCGCTGTTGTGAGCGTTAAGAGCACCGTATGTGTACAAGGGCATGACGCCCAGATCCGAGATGCTGGCGAACAGCTGGTAAGCGGCGGAGGAGGCCGGGCTACGACCACTGGCAGGTCTCTGTAAGTGATAGATGGCATACAGGCAGTGCGCCATGGTGACACCCGGCTTCGAGGTTGTCAGTCTTTGTAGCATGAAGACCTGGCAGATGGGAAGAGCAAACCGTAATACGCATGACCCAGCTGGCGAGGGTCTCGATGTTGGTCAGCAAAATGAGCAGAGTAAGGAGCGCAGCGGCTCCGATGAGTTCGACGGTTCTTAGGCCCAGCTGAACGAGGCGAATCGAGTTGATCCAACTCTTCATCCTTGGACTGAGAGAGACATAGTTGTTGGATCGATGAGAAAGCACTAGGTGTGCGCTGACATACCATAGGCAGTCAGTACTATTTTTTAAAGTTCCTGCGGGTACACTGGACGTAGATTGGACTCCAAAGGGGGTGAACTCACTCGGGATGGCGGCTGAAGGTAACCAGAGGCCCTTCAGGCTTCGGTATGCGCGGTTTCGGTTCCCAGCTTGCTCGAGTCACGGCCTTGGGGTCAAACTTGGGCTCGGGGAAGCGGGCGTCGCGGTCATGGCTCACAGCATTGTAGAGATAAGGCTGTTGAACCATTTTCGGGGCCCTCTTGTTGTCTTGCGAGTCGAAGAGAGTAAAGTGTCAGGAATGCGCGAGGGGGCTCAGGTAGAAGTGGCCTTGCTGGAATGACACCAGCTCAACGAGTAACCTGGCCAAATTCGATGTGATCGGAATTTTGATCGAGAATTGTGTCACTGGAGAGGGTATAGACCTCTCTATTTCTCTCTCTCTCTCTTTCTTTCTTTCTGTCTTTCTTTCTTTTGCTCCGCAAGCCTTTGCCTTGTAACGGATGGGCAACGTTGATGAAAGAGGGGAATAGCCAACCAGATAATGGTAATGAGAACGGCGAGATGAGGTAGTTTAAAAGTAGAACAATACAGTCGAAGACCAAAACTAGGCACAGCCAAGCCAGAACGGGTCGAAATAAGCCGAGCAGATACCCTCAAGCTCGGTACCTATGGTGCAACACATCATCACCATCAAATTGTTTGGTTGAATACTCAGGTTGCTATAGTAACGCGGTGCCCGTCCGTCTGCACCTGCCTTGGTACCTAGGTGCTTGCTCAGGTAGGTACGTTCCTTATTTGGACTTGGCAGAAGCTGAGAGCTGCGCAGGATCCGTAGCGCGGGATATCCACCGACTTCCCCCGGGAGCACTAGACTGAGATTGGCAAAGTGCTGGACGCCTGGACCAGACCTCCACGTCAGGTAAAAGATGTGGTTGGAGACGAATTTGTTTGCATCAACTCCTGCCCGAGCCGGTGTGGTTTAATCGCGGCAATTGCAAGGGACGAGCTGTTCTTTTATTACAGATAGTCACTATGTAATTTCTCAGTCTCCGATTCCTGTTGAACCCAGTTTACTTAGTATGCTAAATCCTATGTTTGTGCAGCTTCTCGATGATCTGGAGACATCCACCAGCAATCTACCACTGCCAGTGCCGCCTGCCGCCACATGTCCGAATTTCGGGGGTTTAATCCGACAGAATTCATCGCGACGCGTTCAGCTTGACACCCGTTGTCTGCCACTTTATTTCTTCTTCTCCCTCCTCCCTCACTTGTAGCCAATCCTAGATCAGGTTTAGCTTCCATCATCCTGCTACGTTCAACAAGTCACACCGCTAAGTGCTATCTCTTGCAAGTAGCTTTCAACCTCATTTTGGATCCGACCCTTTGCCACTCATCCTCATTGTCATGCTGCTATACCGAGCCCGGTCCCGGTCGGGTCCGGCATTTAGTCATGTTCGGCCTCGGGTGGGCGCCAGCGGCCCCGGTTTGCGCCCGATGAGTACAAACACGCCTGCGGCGAGACAGACACGTCAACCTGACACCCCATTCCGCCTGGCTGTCGTCGGTTCCGGACCCGCCGGGTTCTATGCTTCTTACCGCGTCATGTCACAACTCCCGCAGACCAAAGTCGACATGTACGAGGGGCTGCCCGTGCCTTTCGGCCTCGTTCGGTTTGGAGTCGCCCCGGACCATCCCGAGGTCAAGGTTAGACATCTTGCAATGCCAACTGCAACATGCGAGTGTCACTGACACAGGCCAGAATTGTCAAGACAAATTTGAAGAAGTTGCGAGCTCGCCCAACTTCTCCTTCATGGGTAATGTATCCATAGGCGACTCCGGACTTCACCATGACAGCTGTACTGTTCCATTTCCTACCCTATTGCGCAACTACGATGCCGTGTTGCTGGCATACGGGGCTGCCAAAGACAGAACCCTCGGTATACCTGGAGAATCTGGCCTCCATGGTGTCTATTCGGCCCGTCAGTTTGTCGGTTGGTACAACGGACTGCCAGAATACGCCGGACTGGCGCCAGATCTTTCAAAGGGCGAGGAAGCCGTCGTCATAGGCCAGGGCAACGTGGCTCTGGACGTCGCCAGGATGCTCCTCGAAGATATTGACGTTTTGCGGCGAACTGACATCACCGAAGAGGCCCTGGCTCAGCTTGCGACCTCTCGTGTCAAACGAGTCCGCATTGTTGGAAGACGTGGGCCAATGCAGGTGAGTATGATGGCGATGATGGCAATGATGGCAGGTAACTTTAGCTGACACTTTTGTCCAGGCAGCGTTTACGATCAAAGAGGTCAGAGAGCTGATGAAAATCCAAAACGTTGCCTTTCATCCTCTGGACAGAACCCTGGTTCCCCCAGATGTCAAGTCGCTGCCCAGAGCAGCGAGGCGCTTAATGGAGGTGGTCCTCAAGGGCTCCGAGGCCCTCCCAGACGCTGTTGACAAATCATGGTCGCTTGACTTTTGCTTGAGCCCTATTGAGTTCCGGGCTAGCGAAACGGCCCCTTCTGATGTTGGGAGCACCGTCTTTGAGCGGACAGAACTGTCTCACAAATTCGACCCTGGTGCTCAAGCACGCCTTACTGGGGAAACACTGTCATTGCCTTCGGACTTGGTCTTCCGGTCTATCGGTTACAAGTCCGTACCCTTGCCAGGGTTCAAGGAGGCCGGTGTGGCATTCGACGATCGGCGAGGCGTTGTGGCAAATGACGGACGCGGCAGGGTTCTTAGCATAGACCAAACTGAAGTCTCCGACTCGATCCAGTCAGGTGTATCTACTGGCATATACTGCGCCGGATGGGTGAAGCGAGGCCCAACCGGCGTTATTGCTTCAACAATGCAGGACGCCTTTGAGACAGGTGACTCCATTGTGCAGGACTGGCTTTCTGGCTTACAGTTTCTCCCTCAAGTCAACACAAAATCCGCGGCTGGCTGGGAAGGTGTCCGGGCAGAGGTTGGCGAGTCTGCGTCCAAGAGGATCGGATGGGACGACTGGCATAGGATAGATGACGCAGAGAAGGAAAGGGGTCGAGCCGCGGGTAAGGAGCGGGAAAAGTTTACGTCAGCCAAAGCCATGCTCGAGGTTCTGTCATAAACAGCCACGCCGAGTCGTGTAATGCAAAACAGGTTCGAGGAAGAAGAAGAAAAAAACCAGCCAGCTACATGTAAAGAATAATATTAACCTATTTCTGTACATTACAAAATCATTGCTGCTTAATCTTTTCAGTCAACTCTGGCACTTTGTCAAACAGATCGCCAACCAGTCCCACATCTGCCACTTGAAAAATGGGAGCGTCTCCATCCTTGTTGATAGCAGCAATAACTTTGCTATCCTTCATGCCTGCCAAGTGCTGAATAGCACCGGAGATACCGACGGCCATGTATAACTGAGGCGCAACGACCTTGCCAGTCTGGCCAACTTGAAGGCTGTTGTCGGCGTAGCCACTATCGACAGCAGCTCTCGAAGCACCGACAGCAGCACCCAGAGAGTCAGCCAAGGGAAGCATGACCTTGTCAAATTCCTCCTTAGACTTGAGACCTCTGCCACCAGACACAACCTTGGTAGCAGTTGAGAGATCCGGCCTGTCAGACTTGGCAAGGTCCTCCGACACCCACTCGGTAGTGGACTGAGACTTAGGGTCAACGCCATCCTCAACCGCAGCCGAGCCGCTGGCGACTTCTGCTGCAGGGAAAGCCGTGCCGCGAATCGTGACGATCTTGATCGCATCAGAGGACTCAACGGTTGCGATGGCGTTGCCAGCGTAGATGGGACGGACGAATGTGTTCTCGTTCTCGATGGAGGTGATATCGGATATTTGCTGCGAATCCAGGAGGGCGGCAACACGAGGCATCAGGTTCTTGCCAAAGGCAGTGTGTCCGGCGATGATGTGGGTGTATCCGCCCCTTTTGATGTTTTCAACCAAGAGTGGTGCGTAGTTCTCGGGCAGGCCCTAACCATAAAATTTGTGTTAGTAGCCTACTTTTGTTGTTGTAGCATTCTTCTTCTTCTTCTTCTTCTTCTTATTATTATAGTGGAAATACCGACCTTGTCATAAGCAGCGTTTTCAACCGCAATGATCTTCTCAACGCCCTCAACCTTGGCCGCCTCATCGGCAACACCCTTGATATTGCTTCCCGCCACGAAGCCGTGGATGGGGCCGCCCAATTTCTTCGCAGCAGTGACCGCGCTCAAAGATCCATGATTCAACTGCCCCTCCCTCTGCTCCAGAATCGCGAGGGTAGAAAGAAGACTTCTGGTCGACCTAGATCGGAACCCCAAAAGCCCACTCGACGCCGCAGCAGCCCCGCTGGCAGCGGCTCTTCGAGCAAGAAGGAACATCGTGGCTTGCGCAAGCAAATTTAAAAGGCACCGTATAGATCTTACTCGATGAGGAAGAGCGATTGACAAGGCTCGGCGTGCACTGGGAAGACTCTGGGTGTGATGTGTAGGACTGCAAGTTGTAGAAGAGCGGTTGAACACGGCCCGAGTTACTGCGCCGAGTTTCGCACGAAGCCTTCCTCCCTTCCTCAGCTGCCAAAAGCGCCGTCATCAATGCCAGGATAGCTGATAGCTTGAACCCAGGGGTGCATCTAGTGTAAGCTGACTAGTGTGATTTTGTACACTGTGTGGCGGAGATAGAATCTTGCCAGGTGTATTATCTACACGTGACTCGAAGCTCATCACGTGTAATGTTGGTCAGAGCGCTCCGCCGCCGCTTCCTGCCCCCCTACTATACAGTGAGGTGCGCGTTGAATGGGGCGGCCAACTTTCAGAGAGCCACCCCTTGGAGCAGTTCCCCCCAAAGCATCGCGCCAAAATTTCTCCAGGTCCTGACGCGACTCCATAACCACCCGATCTCGTCAACGTTCATCAAAACCACGCGCTTTTGGAGGGGCAACATCTGCGGGCTCCATCATCCATCATCCATCAACCAATTCCAATAGTTTTATGCGGTGGGTTGATTTATTCGTGCAATCTGCACCCTAGTCTGCGCGACGCGGTGTCGAGCTTCATCGCGACTTTCCGTTTGTCTTGATGTCCGCTTGCTCCTGAGTCTCTTTTACCAGAAATCACCATGGAGGACCAATCGAACTACGGAATCTCCAACGCCGCCTCTCCTGGCAGCAACCCAATCCTTTCACAACCACCTCTGCAGCCTGCGCCTGCGGCAGGTGACGTAGCTGAAGGTACGTGACACCGTCGTTTTGAATCGCAATGTCCTTCCCATTACATCGGACGCCATCTAATATTCTTATCATAGACGTCCAGATGACCGAGGGCCCTGTCACCGAACCCGATATCAAGCAAGACAGCGCGACACCTGCACCAGGTGTCACGTCTGACAACCCCCTCGATGCCCCTGATGGGCCCGCGCCTGAGGCTACCCAGGACGAAGAAATGGGTGGTTCTCGCGACGAAACAAAAGATGGCCAGGCTGCGGCGAAGGATGGCGATGACGCTGCTACGGGCAATGATAATGACGGTCAAGATTCCAAGACGAAGGAGACCCTTGAATCCGCTGCTCGGGAACATCTCATCTCGCAAACGCATGCTATTGTCCTCCCGAGCTACAGCACCTGGTTTGACATGAACACCATCAACGACATTGAGCGTAAGGCTATGTCCGAGTTCTTCAACAGTCGCAATCGCAGCAAGACCCCTGCCGTCTACAAGGACTACCGCGACTTCATGATCAATACTTATAGACTGAATCCCGTGGAATACCTGACTGTCACGGCCTGCCGGCGCAACCTAGCTGGAGATGTTTGCGCCATCATGCGCGTTCACTCCTTCCTTGAGCAATGGGGATTGATCAACTACCAGGTACATATTCCCATGTATGCGCGCGCTTTACAGCATGAATTAATGGAATTGTAGGTTGATGCAGAGCAACGACCCTCGCACGTTGGCCCTCCCTTCACTGGTCACTTCAAGATCATCTGCGACACGCCCCGTGGTCTCCAGCCGTGGCAACCATCTGCTGATGCTGTCGTTTCGGCTGGGAAGCCAAATGCTGACACCGAAAAAAAGGCTACAGCAACTCCTACTTCCAAGGGCGATCTCAACTTGGAAGTTAGCCGGAACATTTACGAGGCAAGCGCCAAGGGAACGAAGCTTAACAAGACGGAGCCTAAGACAAATGGCGAAACGCCTGTTACTAACGGTATTTCGGGCGTTGAAGAGGCCACGAAGACGCCCATTGTCAAGGTCAACTGCTACACCTGCGGCATCGACTGTACCCGATTATATTATCACAGTTCGCAGGCCGATCCAAACTCGAAGACCAAATACGACGTTTGCCCAAGCTGCTATCTCGAGGGTCATCTCCCTGGCAACCAGACCAGCGCCCAGTTTATCCGCATGGAGAATCCCACTTACACAACTGTACTCGATCGGGACGCGCCTTGGAGCGATGCTGAAATCCTACGACTACTCGAGGGCATCGAGAGGATGGATGACGATTGGAATGAGATTGCGGACCACGTAGGCACCCGAACGCGCGAGGAGTGTGTCTTGCAGTTCTTGTCTCTGGATATTGAGGGCAAGTACGCTGATTCGGACCTTGCTGTAAATGCCCCAACCGGCCTTGCGATGCTCGGACAGCAGGGTGGCCATCTGCCTTTCAGTCAAGCGGACAACCCTGTTATGTCCGTGGTCGGCTTCCTCGCAGGTCTCGCGGACCCCGCCAGTACGGCTGCGGCAGCCAATAAGTCGGCAGAGGAGCTAAAGCGCAAGCTTCGTAGACGACTCGAGGGCGATAGCTCTGAGGAGGCTACCACCAATGGCAAGGGCAAGGACAAGGACGGCGACTCCATGGAGATTGATGTTCGGCAAGACGTAACGACCACGACCACGACAACGACGACGACGACGACTTTGGCGACCATTCCCATGGCCACGATGGGTGCTCGTGCTGCCGGCCTTGTATCACACGAGGAGCGTGAAATGACACGACTGGTCTCTGCTGCAGCAAACATTACGCTGCAGAAGCTGGAGCTGAAATTGAAGTATTTCAACGAGATGGAAGCCATTCTGCAGGCAGAGCGAAGAGAGCTCGAGCGTGGCAGGCAACAACTGTTCCTGGACCGCCTTGCATTCAAGCGTCGTGTCCGGGAAGTGCAAGCTTCACTCAAGACAGCGGTTGAGACTGGCGGGGATCAAGGCCTGAAGCTGGCGCAAGATGTGATGACGGATGGTGCCAACCTCACATTCCAGGCGGCGCCCGGGCCCGGCGGCGTGCAGCCACTGAGCAGCGAAGGGCAGATCAAGAGCTTTGAAGCCTAAATTTGGTGTCCATCTCTTCCGACCACGGCATCTCGGGTCATGACAGTGGTGAGGCCAAATTGTGGCGGCACTGGAACTGTGCGTGTCACGTGCGGAAGACAGGGAGGGACTCTTTTCTTTCCGAAGGGCTTTGGGTTGGCGGAGACCAGGAAACGGCACGAATAATTGCGTGAGTTCAACAAGTGCGGGTTAATTTGGGCGTCAGAGGGGTTTCAATCTGCTGAGCGACTTGTTGTCGACTTGTACAAATGTATTAGATAGTCATGTTACTCGCTACATTTGCTGCCATTGGTGCTTGTTGGCCTGCCAACGTATTGTCGACGGTCCGTCTAAGCCGTCTGCTACTGGCCCACTGCCTGACGTACGTGGGAGATGCATGCTGGATTCATTGGCGATCCCAACAGATAGATCCAGCCTCTGATTTGACTTGCGGGCCATGCTAGTCAAAGTTGTGCCCAGGCCGGAGGTGCTGAAGGTCTATCATGATTATCGTGATAAGTGTCTTGTCACATGTAGTGTGGGTATCGGACGCATGCAAAGAGTTTTAGATACAGGGAGGGCAAATTACGCTTCTTGTGTCGGCATTTGCCACGTGCTTTTCAAAGTCAAGATGGTTCATGACTGGGAACAAGCACGCCAAATGGGGACTGGATGCGTACTAACATCGCCAAGTGAGAAGTTGCAGTTAGGTGACATAGCAAGGATGTCTTCCTCTCTTTCCCTTTTTCACTCCTTTCTTCTTTCCCGCCACGCCATACAAGCCTACCCAATAGTCTAGACTGGTGGAAGGAGTAAGATGAGGAACATGACGAGAGAGTGGAGCAAGGTCATCCTGCGTACCATCTTCATGAACCCCGTGATCCGCAAGCGCAGGGTAATCTCAGGTCCGTTCGTTCAGGACGCTGTTAAGCTTGTAGACTCCGCTGGAACCTCCGTTGGTCCAGTCCGGCCCAGGCCGGCTGTGTACGCCTGTCCATTGCACAGCAGAGGTGCAGTAGTGCTGTCTTGGCAAAAGGCTTTCGATTCCTTTCTCTCTCGCTTTTCGCATATGGTTCCTATTAACGCAAGATGTTGGACTTGGGTCAAATACTCCGCTGAAGCCTCAAATGCCTGCTCAAGTACCTGCCTAGGTAGGTAGGTGGTTTTCACTCGGTGCGTAGGTACCCAGGTATGTACAAGTCAATTGAAGGATGCCACAATGCCTAGGTATATCCGCAGAAAGGCTAAGTTCAAAGGTGCAAGGCGTAACGTGTTAGCGCCGAATTGTTGTGGCTAGCGGCGATTCAGGTACCTACCTAGGTATGTAGAGACCGGAGCGTGGAACCGGTGCACCACAACAGGTACGGGGTAAAAGCGCGCACCCCCTGTTTTACCTCGGCTCAAGGGAACAGCCACGGCTGCACCGCACGGGACCGAGGAACAATCGTTCCCTAGCAAGGCCGCAAGGAAGCAAGGCAAAGGGGGAGCGATGCGCACCTTTACCATCCCATGCATAGAGCCTGGAGGTACATAGGAATCAGTGTATGTATGTTTGGATGCTCGAACAGGTACATGAGCATTGTTGTATGGTTTCAATGCCTAGATATGGGGGCCGAACTGTCATCTGTTGCGTTTACACATTCCCCCATTTCCACCTCCGCTGGCCGGGACATTGGACTGTGTAAGACCATCAGGTACCTAGGTGAGTAGGTAGCAAGTAAGGTTTTGCGTAAGGTAAGCCCCGGCATCCGGACAAGTGCAATGTATTCCAACGCGGACAGTAAGGATAGAGACAGGAAATGAGGGTGCGCCAAAGGCCAACACTATCATCACACGTACATACCCAGCCTGCGCCGACTTTTCCCTTGAATCCTCCCTCTGCCTTCCTCTTCTCTCTCCTGTCGACCTTCGCTCCATCTCCGTTGTTCGTTTGTCCCTTCCTTTGACGTCGTGATAGCCGCTCAGCTCTAGGTCCCCATTCTCCCCCTTCAGCAAGCTGCCAAGCCGTAAGACCGAAGACCCATATCCCCACACCGTCCTCCCCACACCGTCATCTAGACTACCTCCTGCCTTTGGCCAATTCCAACCTACAGCTGCACCTCGACAGTCTGGCATTCGACATAGTAGTACGCCGTTAACTGCCTAGTGTCCCTTGTGGGAAAATAAGGAAACCCATCCCAAGCCGAGGTATCGTCAATAAGCGACACTTCCTCTTTGAATACCCTCCATCACTCGCCGCTGAAAGCTTCAAGCAGCACATGGGCAATCCCCATACCCCGCCCCCCAATTCCCCATAGCCGACCCCCTGTACCGAGCCGTAACTGCGTCGTCTCCCTTTGCTCCCCTTCACCAACCCAGGAGAGGACAAGGATCCGGAAGGGTACCTCCAGGCCTTGACACACACACACACACACACACACACACACACACACACACACACTAAACACAACCCCCAGCTACTCACCTCACCCTTGCTCGATTGACATAATAAAGCCAGTCCCGCGTGGCAGCTGGGTTTTGGCTTGTGACAAGCAGCCACTTTAAGTCCCGTCTCTTCCCAGTCTCTTTTTTCCACCTGTCGCCCGCAACGGCTAGCCTAGCCTCCGCTCCGATCCACTCCGAAAGCTAGTCGACTGACTAGACTTGCTGCCGCTGCCGCCTACCGTCTGACCTACCGCGGATCTTTCTGCGGCTACGTGTGCCACTGCAACTGCAACTGTTTGGACACACCAACCACATACGACGACTACTACCACCACCACCACACGTCTTCCCTCTTCAAGAATTGGTCATGTCGGCCGCTCTACGAGCTTTCGAGGCTAGGTCTGCCACGGTACGAACGTCGTCCTTGAGACATCTAAGGTTTAATCGTCCTGTAAGTTATCTTCCTACACGTTGTCTGGCGCACTACTCCCAAGTCCGTATATCCTCGGCTCAACCCCATCATCCTTGATCCCACCCCGCTCCGCTTGTTTGACTGGTCCCATCCGTTGTTTTTGGCGTCCCTTGCCGCCGTTCTATTATGCCACACCTATCGCTTCTTTTGCTTCTTGCCCCAAATTGTGCCCTCGAACACTTCATTGACTTTTCCCCAGACCTTTGCAACAGCTATGGCGTCCACCACGAAACGGAACAGCAGTTCCCTTCCGTCCGGTAAGTTTAGCTGCCTCTTTTTGCGTCTCTGCGACGTCGCAATCCGATCCGAGCCTTTCAAACTCGTGCAGTTGATCGCTCTCGGACCGTCCTCGGGCGCCTTGATTTGTTTCCAACAGAAATGACTGACATTCACTCGCGTGCAGGATATGTTGAGGACAAGTCCAAGGGCCCCATGTTGAGATTCCAAGACTCTCTCCCCCGACTACCTGTACCCACGCTCGAAGAAACGGCCGCGCGCTATGTCAAGACACTGCACCCCCTTCTCTCGGAGTCCGAGTTCGCCGCCAGCAAAAAAGCCGTGGAAGAGTTTATCAAGCCTGGCGGCATCGGCAGCAAGCTCCAAGAGAAACTGCTGGCCCGGAGAGAAGACCCTGCCAACCGCAACTGGCTGTACGAGTGGTGGAATGATGCGGCATACCTGAGCTACAGAGACCCTGTCGTTCCCTACGTCAGCTACTTCTACTCTCATCGTGATGACCGTCGGAGAAGGAATCCTGCCAAGAGGGCCGCCGCGATAACCTCGGCTGTTCTTGAGTTCAAGAAGCAAGTCGACGAGGGCACCCTCGAGCCCGAATACATGAAGAAACTGCCTATTTGCATGGACAGCTACAAGTGGATGTTCAACACGAGTCGCGTCGCCGCAAAGCCTGTCGACTACCCCGTCAAGTTCTCCCACAAGGATCACAAGTACATCATTGCCATCCGCAAGAACCAGATTTTCAAGATCCTACATGAGGTCGATGGCAAACAGCTCAACGCCTCGGAGCTTGAGCAGCAGTTTAACAAGGTCTACGAGCTGGCCCAGAGAGTCCCTGCTGTTGGCGCTTTGACCAGCGAGAACCGTGACGTCTGGGCCGATGCGCGCGAGATTCTGCTCAAGGCCAGCCCTAAGAACGCTGCTGCCTTGGAAGCCGTCGAAGCGTCTTCCTTTGTAGTCTGCCTCGACGATGCCGCCCCTGTCACTCTCGAGGAGCGTGCGCACCAGTACTGGCACGGCGATGGTGCAAACCGCTGGTACGACAAGCCGTGCCAGTTCATCGTTAACGACAACGCTACTTCGGGCTTCATGGGAGAACATTCTATGATGGATGGAACCCCTACACACCGCCTTAACGACTTTATCAACGATCTCATCTTCAACAACAAGCTTGATCTCTCTGACCCGTCAATCCGCTCCAACCTGCCAGACCCTCAGATTGTCAAGTTCGAAGTTACTAAGGAAGTACAGGCCGAGATTGACCGCGCCAGGAAGAACTTCCATGATGTCATTAGCCAGCACGAGCTCGCCGTCCAGGCTTACCAGGGCTATGGCAAGGGCCTGATCAAGAAGTTCAAGTGCTCACCCGATGCCTATGTCCAAATGATCATCCAGCTGGCCTACCACAAGATGTACGGCAAGAACCGCCCTACGTACGAGTCGGCCGCTACTCGCCGCTTTCAGCAAGGCCGTACTGAGACGTGCAGAACGGTGTCGGATGCCTCTGTCACTTGGTGCAACGCTATGGCCGACCCCAACGTCGAAGATAAGGACAAGGTCGACTTGTTTCGCCAAGCTATTGACTCTCATCTCGAGTACATCACGGCTGCCTCAGATGGCAAGGGTGTCGACAGACATCTCTTTGGCTTGAAAAAGCTCCTAGAGCCCGGCCAAGAGCTGCCGGCCATCTATCAAGACCCTGCCTTCACTTACTCGTCTTCCTGGTATATTTCGTCTTCCCAACTCAGCTCTGAGTATTTTAATGGATATGGATGGAGTCAGGTCATTGATGCCGGATTTGGCATTGCCTATATGATCAACGAAAACAGGTATGTGAAACGAGACTTATCTCCGATATTGCGCTCTCCAAGTGCTCAGCTAACTGGTACAACTCTCACAGTATCAACTTCAACGTTGTCTCCAAGGGCCTGGGCAGCCAGCGCATGAGCTTTTTCCTGAACGAGGCCGCCGGCGATATGCGCGATCTTCTTATTCCCACCATCAAGGCCACTAAGGCTAAATTGTAAGAACAGAAATAGAGGAAGTAGAGTTAGTATGGAGCTAGAGCTGGAGGCTCTAGTTATGATTGGATGAAGTAGAGGGAGAGAGAGGTCTCGTCTTGGACGAGTCCCGTACGTGTGGTTTGTATTGGACGGTCATTTGTATTTGCCATTGATACAGCAGAAGCGTTACTGCAACGTGATAGACGACCAAGTAGTGTCAGCACCGCCGGGATCAATTCGGTATTTCTTTAACAATATCTCCCATCACATCTCCAATGTACACTACATGCCAGCATTGGCGGCATCGCCGAAGCAGGACCATGTTTTACTCAATCTTCTGTTTCCTACATCCATCAATATATCTACAGGAATGCTTGGCAGAACGCTGAAGATATACGCTGGTCTAAACTAGAAGGAAGACAAACTGAGTCGAACGAGACGCCAACGACTCTACACAACCACCAGTGATACTTAGGTCTTCATCCGGAGACCACCAATTTCACTCCCAACGTTGACTGCCACAGCCCTATACGCGGCAATAATCAAATCGACCGACTTCATCCAGAATGACTAACGATCTCATTAATGAGGTCGCCTTTGCTTTCATCGTAGTAGGAGCAGATTTGCGACGGCAGGGGGACTTCCTTGTAGTCCTCGTCTTCCCCTGAGATGATGTTGAGGTTTATGCCGGAAGATTTGCTCGAGAAAATCTTGGTCCCCGTACTCTCTTTGCTAAAGTAAACTTGAGCGCCATCAATCGAATCCATCAAAACGGCCGGTACAGCACCAAGAACCTGCAACGCAAAGTTCTGAGACTTGATGACGTCCACCGTGGACACCAGAGACTCCACAATCAGCGAGAGGCGGCTCGAATTCTCAATGGTAACAGCATTTGCCTTGCCCTTGACAATGATAGTGGTGTTGCTGCACTTGCTGATCAAAATAGAGTGGGAGATGGATGCGTCGATCTCAATAGGCTGGGGCTCCTTTTCGAAGTTTTCCTAGAATCGGCAGATCAGTTTTCGCGTTATACCAAGACGGGGTTAACAGGGGCCCATACGATAGTCCACTTGTTGCCCTCGAGCACCTTCTTTGGCGGCTTCTTGACACGCATGCTCTCTGGCTTGGGCTTCTTGCCTGGAGCAGGGCTCTTGCCACGCACCGAGCCCTCTCGCTCAGGTACTGTCGAGCCTGCTCGAAGCGACGGGTTCTTATGCGTCATTTCCGATCTGTCAACCTTGCGAAGGCCTTTTGTAACAGCCTCGCCCTTGTTCAGCTCGGAAAAGACAGCGCCCAGCCCACCCTTTCCGCCCGGCGTTTCTTCCTTGATTTCAAGAACGGGAGGCGGCCCAGGAGGCGGGGGTGGAGGAGGCAAGCCGCCAGTTGGGGGGGGAGCAGGAGGGGCGGAAGCGTTGACAGCAGGAACAGACAGAGATTTGACGACTTCCTGAGCAGGCTCTCCCTTAGGGTTCCATGGTATGCCGTTGGGGAAGTGTTGTTTGACATAATCAGTCAGATCGCGGAAAACTTGGTAGAAAGCTTGGACCCATTCTGTCTGCTGCACATCCCTTCAAGGCAGTACGTTAGCTAGTGGTACCATTGGGGTGTCAGGGGAAAGCAGGCCAGACGAGGTGTTCTCACTTGTCTTTTTGCTCTTTTAACACTCTGTTGCCGAAAAACTGAGCAGAACCTAGTGAATCCTCGACATGCTTGTAGGGACGGTTGTCGACGGTAACCCATGCGAGAACCATGATGCCCTCGGCAACAGCGCTCAGCTGGCTAAAGACAGCCGATCCTCGGTTGGACTCCTTGATGTTGCTGACAGCGACGAGAGCTTCATTGATGGGCTTAAGGAGGTCTTGATAAACGGCCATCTCGGCACCATTCAGATCAGGCTTCTTGGCCTTGGTAGTGATGAGTAGGAAGTTGCGCTGGGCTTGGAAACCTTGCAATACTTTGGCGGCCTATGATGCATACTTGTGTCAGCATTGGAGTTGGAGTCCGTGGCATGAAACAGACACAAACTGACCTGGTCAGCAATAAGGCCGCCCAGCTGCTTGCTAATTGTGACATATTTCTCAACCGAGGTAGCTATGAACTGGTCAAACTCCTCAATACTCTCGGGGACAGGCTCAGGGGGTGCCTGGGGCGCGGCAGCAGCTTGTGGCGGCGGGGGCGGGGAGGGCGATGCATTGGCGACAGTAGGCGGAGATGCGACAGATTGGTTGAGGGAAGGAACGGCTTGAGGCAGCTCGATGGTCGAGGTAGCGATGTCTTCAAGTCTAGCTGTAGCAGCTTCGAGGCTTGTTTGGGGGGTTAGCTTAGGGCAAAAGCAGAAACGACGGGGGGACCAGTATTATCATCTTCCCGCAGGTGGAACAGGGGGTCTGGCCTGTGGAGAGGTGGTCGGCATACCGCTTGATAAGGGTTGTGAGGTTGTTCATATTGTTCGTTGCCATGTTGGACGAAACGGAGAAGCCCAGGGCTTCTTGAGAGGCGATCAGGGTTGAAGGAAAGAAATGTAGTTCGGCAACGGCCCGAGGGCTACGACGCGTGGCAGAGATGGCCTGACGAAGAAAGTCGGGATATACAACACTTGATGGCGAAAAAGGACAGTTTTACTTCCAACAGTGCGAGGAATTCGACGCAACCGACTGAGCAGTAAAAGGTGTTGAAGAATGTCTGGATAATGGCAATCTACCATAAGCACGGCAGAAGCAATAAGGCGTCGGTCTATGGATCGATTGGATCGGGGCGAGAACTGGACAAATAGCTCGGAGGTTTCAGCTAGTGCGGAGCCGCCGGGATGAAATGAAATACACTACACCTGGCGAAGAGCAATAGGTGGCGCCTCTGGAAATGCTTGAAGATGGGGACAAAATGATAATGGGTGGACAAAGTGTTTTGGATGGGTATTGTCGCAAGCATCTAATGTCATGCCAGACCACGAAATCGTTATGTGTGGAGAGGTACGTACCTGGCATCATCAGGTTGGTACAAGTAGCTGCGCACGCCACGTAAGGGACTTGTACTACCTGTAGGCAGGCAGCCAGGCAGCCAGTACATCAAGCTTGGGTGGGGCCACACCAGTGATATCTACCTGTTTCCCATGTAGGTAGTAGCTAAATACGATAGATGATTTTGATGAATGCCAATCACCAGAGGTCATTGAATCCTCCAACTGCTACTTTTGCGTACGTGCTGACGACGTTCTTGCCAAGTTTGGCCCAAACAACTCTTACGTGCATCGTATGGTGACGGATGAACTTGTTCGCATCTAAACCCTTCCATTGGATGATGCCTTAGTATCATCCCATTTGTTAGGGGGGACCAAGATGATGTATTTGGATCATAGGACGAAACCTCAAGTAGTGAACTCCTTATGCCTCTCTCTCCTTATTAGACCTTACTACTAATCATGTAAGCCAATTACTGCTCGACTCAGACAAGCAAGAGAAACAAGACAGCTTGCTTGACACACTCCAGAACACCCTCACCAAGAACGCGAGGCATGGCTTAAAAGCTGTTTATTAGAACGAAAGTTGAGGCATTCAATTAGGAGATCCGGCCGTCCTGGGCACCTATAGCGGGGCCTTTTTAGTGATTGCTTAGAGTTGTTTTCTTTCTTTTTCCACCTGTAACTCTGCCGAGGACGGAAGCAATCTCATTTCACTGTAGGGTTAGCCCCCCCCCCCCCCCCCGGCCAGCAAAGCTGCCCTAAAGT
The DNA here is from genome assembly GCA_020631755.1 of Colletotrichum sublineola. Classification (NCBI taxonomy): domain Eukaryota; kingdom Fungi; phylum Ascomycota; class Sordariomycetes; order Glomerellales; family Glomerellaceae; genus Colletotrichum; species Colletotrichum sublineola. The sequence continues at coordinate 1,493,922 of JAHSQG010000005.1, read as the reverse complement.
GGGTGGCGTGAGACAAAGCTTCTAGAATTTGGCTGGAGTTTTTCGTTGCAGGCTTACCCTGTCCAGGTCATGTAGGCTCACCGCGGCGTCTATGCCCCGACTCTGGCTGGCACTGGAAGGAGACGACGGGACCAAGCTATCTGCCTCGTTTGTCGCTCGTTTTCTGATTTTGATAATCCGTTAGTCTCTCTCACCATTCATTCACACCTCTGTACTTCTAATGTGCCAAGAGCGGTTTTCCTCGTATCATCTCACCTGGGTTCATCCCCTCTTAACGGCGTGAATGTAGCAGCCTGTCCGAGCACCCATTCAATTCCGCCCATGCATGTGCTTGCTTCTGTCTACAGGTACCTACCGTCCCGGATTCGACCAACCGTCCTCAACACACCAAGTGTAGCCCACCTACCCAAAGTCAACGCTCACAAAGTTCCACACTTTGGATTACCTTATCGTCCAGCGGTATCGGAATTGCGATACCAGTGGTGTGCAGGAAAACATACACGTTACTCCTTCGGGAGCACGTCAGTCACGCCCTACTAGTAACAAGTAATCCTGATACCCCTTTGACGCACGCTTTATACCCTGGGGTCCGCTAGCTGCTGAGTTGCCACCATGGCCGATAACGATTTACAGAAGCGGTCGGAGCAACGACTTACCGACGAAGAGTTTACCGCGTTGCCCCCTGTTGATTTCGTGACACTGGGCATGTTCATTATTGGTGAGAAAGATCATCTGGCTTCTGCATTTTCCATCTTCAGTTTAACTAAGTACACACTGACGGAGACTGTAGATGAAATACACTTCCTGCCGCCTACGCCGCCAGTCTATGACATCCTCGGTGGCGCCGGATCATATGGTGCCCTGGGAGCCCGTCTCTTCTCGCCCCCTCCGTATACCTCGTCTGTGGGTTGGATTGTCGACAAGGGTTCCGACTTTCCGCAGTCTTTGGGTGACCTCATCAGCAGCTGGGGAACCTCTGTTGTGTTCCGCGATGACCCTGAGCGCCTAACCACGCGCGGATGGAACGGGTATGAAAGCGCCGAGAAGCGTGCTTTCAGATACACAACCACAAAGAAACGTCTCACCGCCGGCGATTTGACACCCCATCTGCTACTTTCCAAGTCCTTTCACCTCATCTGCTCCCCAAGCAGATGCAGAGATCTAGTGGCAGAAATTACCTCGTCCCGCAAGCGTGTATGTCCACCGGATGTGTACACAAAACCCATTTTCATATGGGAACCCGTACCAGACCTATGTACGCCCGATGAGCTCCTCAACTGTACGAATACCCTACCTCTCGTCGATATCTGTAGTCCAAACCACTCGGAGCTGGCTGGTTTCATGGGAGACGACGGCCTGGATGCGGAAACCGGCGAGATATCTACGGCAGCCGTAGAAAGGTCCTGCGAACAGCTCCTTGCCAGCATGCCTCTCTCATCCTTCACGCTCGTTATCCGTGCCGGTGACAAAGGTTGTTATGTCGCTCGGAACGGGGGTCGCAAGCGCCAGCCGAAGACACGGGACGGCATAGGCTCGAAGCGTCGCAGAAAGGATTACACGAGAGGCGGTCTACAGCCCGACACCGACATGGAAGCATTGTTCGCTGGTCTGCTTCAGGATGATGAAGGTGTCGTTGTTCGCGAAGAGATTGAGGTGGATTCCGGCATAGAGCAGTGGATTCCTGCTGTTCATGACGACCGCGCCAAGGTTCTAGATCCAACTGGTGGCGGCAACACATTCTTGGGCGGCCTCGCCGTTGCGCTCGCGAGGGGCAAGAACGTCGAGGAGGCTGCATTATGGGGGAGCGTCGCTGCCAGCTTTGCTATCGAGCAAGTGGGCTTGCCTCAATTGGGCCAGGACAAAGAGGGAAACGAGACTTGGAATGGCGTCAGGGTTAACGACCGGCTTGCTGAATTCAAAAGTCGTTTGCAGAGAGAATAGAACCTGGTATAATAAACTTGGCCTATTATAAAAACCTGTATTCGCGGTCAGCGAGGTGGAATGTGGCATTGACCTCAAATATTGTGTTCGTTGAACTGTTTGTCAAACCCAAGATACATGGCCGCTGATCACTCGACAAAACCTCCTACGGACGCCGCCTCCCTGCCATGAACCTAACGCCAGTGACTATTCACAGTCAACCCAACACATCAGGCGATAGCTTATTAGATCTTGTATACAAGCTCGCCATCAGTGTACCTGCTTCCTCGTTAGCCTTAAATATATACGAATCAATGTGACAACGGGGGTGAAGATGAATCAGGGGGCCATACATGATCTGGTTCGCTTCGTCCATCTTCTTTAGAGCCTGGATAGCCTCCTGCTTGCCAAAAGCGCCACCACCGCGAGACTGCAGCTTCTTGTTGACGGCCTCAAGAACGGCGTCAACATTGGCCGAATCATCATCAAACAAGGCCGAATTGAGTAGCTGGCCGAGAGCGCTCCGGAACGCCGTCAATCGTTGAGGAGTGATAGGCTCGTCTGCAATGGCGAGACCGGCTGTCTCTGAAGCCAGCTCATCCTCGTCTTCTGTATCATCTTGCGACTGCGAAGGCAGCTGGGACACAGGCACTGATGAAGCAAAAGATGTCTGAGTATGCGACGCTGCACTCATAGAATTGGCCCCATCACCGCGACGACGGGACCGCCGGGGAGTGGCGTCGTATACTTCGTCTTCCTCAACACCTTCTGCGTAAGGTTGTGTTGACTCTGCATCGCTTTCGTGACCAGCTCTGATGGCACTATCATCGCGCCGGTCGCCAGCGGCGGCTCGAGGACGCGCGACACCTCTTGTAGACCGCGTAGATCGCGCGGCTGAAGTCCTGGCAGCTGAGCTTCTGAAGTTCCCATCATCGCCGTCGTCATCAGAGGAGCTTTCTTCGCTGGATGAAGCAAATTCGGTGGTTCGAGTCTTTCTCCGTTTCTTTCTCGACTCATCCTCCACCACCTCTTTGAACAAGGCGAAACGAAGGATTGCCTCGGCCGCAAGCGCATCCCGCTCCTCAACTCTGTTGGAAAGTCGAGACTTGGCATGAGCGGTTGCTAAACGAATCAAAGTTTCCAAAGTACGAACAGTCAGAGGACTAGTTCGGCGTTGGTTGCCCTCCATTTCATCGTTTCGAAGACCAACATAAATGTCAGCGATACGGTCTGATGCCGCCTGGGTCAGAACCGGACGGATCCTGGTCTTGGCGTATTGAATGTATTTCTTCATAAAAGGAATGCTGAGTACCTCGGGCTTCTTGTTTGCTCCGCGGCCAGCCGTCAAAGTGACACCAGCGTGGAGCATCGCGTCAAACTTCTCGTATACATCAGTGGGTCGTTGCGTATCAGCTTGGCTGTTGAGAGCGACGCCGAGGGCTTGCCCGGCATTCTCACGCACCGGTGCACCTTCCTCAGTCCCTGGTTGACGGTAGCGGTGCATCCGTAGAACGTGCTCTGAGACCTGTCGATCTCTCGTATCCTCAATGTCGTCGGTGACGACAAACAGAAGATCGAAACGTGACAAGAGAGAGTCGGGTAGGGCAATGTTCTTGTGAGGGTCCTTATGGGTGTCGTACTGCCCGAATATAGGGTTGGCGGCGGCAACAACACTGCATCTGGCGTTTAGTGATGTATGTATACCAGCCTTGGCAATGGTGACAGTCTGCTGTTCCATGACTTCGTGAATGGCAACTCGATCAATGTCGGACATCTTGTCGAACTCATCAATACAAACAACACCACGGTCGGCCATAACCATAGCTCCGGCCTCCAGTCTTCTTTCTCCAGTCTCCTTGTCCGAAGTCACAGCAGCCGTTAGACCAACGCCAGACGAGCCGCGACCGGTGGTGGCAATGGCAAGCGGTGCCGTATTAAGGACGAATCGGAGAAGCTGGGATTTCGCCGTGGAGGGGTCGCCCACCATGAGGATGTTGATGTCACCTCTTAAATGGGTACCGTTCTCCAGGTTCTTTTCCATGCCACCAAGGAGCATCAAAAGGATTGCTTTTTTGATATAAGCGTGGCCGTAGATACTGGGAGCGAGTGACTGGGACAGCAAATCGAGAAGGTTCTTTTTCTTGGCGACTTTATTGATGTTTCGAATGTCGGTATCAGTGATGGTGGCGGTCGCGACACCTCCCCCTGACTTTGAAGACAGAAGGATAATGTGATTGGCAATGATTACCGTCTTGAACAGGGCGCTGTTGTGGTTTGCATTCCTGTTTCCAAGGGTCCTGTAAATGCCGACAAGTTGGATGCGGTCGCCAGGCTTGACCTTGTCCACGAGGTCATCGTCGAGTATAACGTCCACGCCACGAGGCAGCTGGCCGGCAGGAGCACGCTCGGGCATCTCCTGAATAGAAATAGTCTGATGGTCCCTATAGGTGCTAAAACCGTACTCTGTAGTGAGGGGGTTTCCTTCGTCGTCCTCCTGCGGATAAGCGCTCGACGTGGTGACTCCATTGGTCATGGTCTGGTCTTGGTATTCGCGGAAGTGGAAGACGTCCTTGGCCTCGTTGTAGTGTACACTCTTTACGACCTTTGGGCGGATTAAGGAGCACCTCGTGACTATGCCCTCAAGGGACACCATGCTGTTCAGGTGTTGCGAGGACAGCGTGCGGGGGTTGCAAGCATTCATGCCAAAGCTACCGGCCCAGGCGCAATAATATGACACATCGTTCAGTTTTTCGGCATCTCCAGACTGCGGCAAGGTCTTGACAATTTGCTTGAGAGCATGGTTGAAGGCTAGACTGTAGTCGAAGGGGTCCTCAAGGATTCCCGAGGCGAGTTCATGGTTGTGGGCACGGAGCTGATCAAGGTTGACGACGAGTCTCCTCTGGTTTTTCTGCAGCATCAAGATAATGGCTGACCTGTAACTGCGTCCTTGAGAATCGTTCTCTTTGGTGACAGATTAATTAGCATGCGAATACGACGACGGATCACACAAAGGGAAACTGATGGATGCTATCCGGACGTGTACAACATACGAGGGTCGAGAAACTCTTGGGCTGCGCGCACGCGGTCCAAGGCAGCTGCATCCTGCAGCATGAAGGAATCCATGGCGACAACGCTTTCAAGTCTCAAGAAAGAGAAATGGAGTAGAGAAAAGGCAAAACCAAGAAAAGGGTATCAGCAGCGCAAGTTGGCGGCAAAAAGCGACAGCATTGAGGTGGATGGAAATTGGAATGAGTGTGTCGAAGAGGGGGAGTGTGAAGGAAAGCGGTCCCGCAAAGAGCACCTATGCATACAATGGTGGGCTGCGGTTGGTCGGTGCACAAGTTCGACTGGTTACCTAGGAAGAAAAATAACAGGAGGGACAATTTCAAAACGCGACTTGACGCGCTTAACCATGGCACGCGTTAATTGATTCGGGGGACCCCTGTCCGTGTTGCTCATGACCGAAAGTACTTTGTAGAAGCCTTTTTTTGTCATCTAGCGGGACTCAATACCGATCACCTGTGTGTAAGTACATGTGCTCTAAGTGAACCGTGTAAGTACCTACCTTTCCTACGGGGGACTGCCTTGGATTGGTATCTCAGTAAGTATATACGAAGTACCTTTGCAAATGTCCATTCATGCTTTACTGCAATATCGTCTGATTGGATTTATCAATGCAAGGTACATGGGATGATAGGTAGGTGCAAGGATACTTGACCAACTTTCAACTCGACAATACCGGTACCTTAGCCACAGTGGCCGGCTCTCGTACAATATCTACCTATATTCCTCCATTGTCCCCTACCCCACTACCTACGTTCTCTCCTACTTGTTGTATTCGCACTCACTTTAGAAACCAATACCCCCAGGACACATTGCTTGCTTCTTGTTCTCGTTTCCCTTGGACTCTGTGGTTTGAGATCGCAGGGCCTTTCTCTGCGGCTGATTCGGGTCGCCCTAGCCACCGGAGACTAAGGGTTTGTTACTATTGCCAAGTGCCCCCCTGTTACACATGCGCGCATATGCCTCACCACCTCGACGATGTAGTCGCCGCCGCCGAGAGGAATGAAAAGGGGAAGACTGGGTACATGGCATCGCCCGTATCAAGTGACGCTGGTCGCCATGCCACCTTCACGTTGCCACTCATCGCCATAGCCCTCTCCGCCATAGCCCATAAAGGGACTGGCTGGCTCATCATCAGCATGAACCAGGGGAGATATATATATATATACTTGGCTCTATATTCCAACTAACTCTAGTTAGACGTAGCAAAGTACTTTCGTTACGTCCCCGTCTTAGCATGCGCATTACATCTTTCACCTCAGGACTCTTGTTTGTCCATCCCTCTGCGCCACCTACATTTAGCTGTTCTACGCCGTGATCTACGAAGTCATTTTGCATAGATAATTGGTGATGAAGGCCGCCCCGTTGCATGCGCAGCAGCTTTGAAGACGCAACAGGCCATCAAGGCAGAGATCCTCATTCGTAAAAAGCGCTATGTTTGCGTGGGATAGCAGCAAGGTATCTTAGACGTACAGAAAGTATGGAATCAGCTTTCCCGAGTAGTCGCCATAGACGAAAGCATCTGGAAAATACTCGACAAGCCGTGAATAACTGCTGATGATTGGCATTTGGTGTTTCACATGTCGCTCGGAATGGATTATATATAATAGCTCTTTATCTCACTTGAAGATGCATAGGTAGGTACTCTGTTATTCCACAGGAGCGGTGCATGAATAAATTGACCTCAGATAGCAGGTGGTGCACAAATCCGGCGGCCATTGCACACACAATTCATCCGTCATCCAATCTTGTCCTAAAGGCAAACCGCCTGCGCGTCGTGTCAGGTCCCTGAGCCATATCGAGCAGCAGCACCTATCTCATCCAATCAGTCCCCCTTCCCCCACTAACCTACCACCATTGGCCGCCGCAGCCTCCCCGCTCTAGCTTGGGAATCAACACCCAGTGAAGTGCAGCTGACAGCGACTTTACTTTGACTTCATGTCCAAGGAACTACCCATATCTCCTCGCGACAGCTGCAGTCCCGCTATCACGGCCGCAACGTCGACAACTACGAGGCCGGCGACGTCGGCTTTCCTCCCATTTGGTCTCCTGCTTCCCATGATTCTTACTGTGTCGACAGCGGGGCACAGTTGATTCCGCCTTACCCCGGCACTGTTTTTACAGTTGCAAGTATCTTAGGCTGCAGGCGCAAACGAAGAAGCTCGTCATGTCCGTCGGCGCTGCGACCAGTCGTCATGCTGCTGACGAAGAGGCTCGTGCTGAGGTCGATGTGCTCAACTCGCGTCTCGAGAAAACCTCCCAATTAACCAAGAAGATTCAAGCATGCATGGGGAGGCTTGAATCTACTGGTAAGAGCGTACGCGATGTTGCTGGTCCGCTGAGCGGAGAGACGAAGAAGCTTCAGGTCCTAGGCAACAGTACGTTCGTCTGAAGACGCTCCCTCCTAGGTCCTCTCCTTAGCTAAATTGACTCTGAGCCCCTCCCTTGCAGACATCGATGCTGTCCTCGCTGCTATTGAGCGCCTCCGCCAACCTGCCGATAGCAAGAACGATGAAGAACAGATCATTCGTGCCGGGCCCGACAAGGCTGGCCTTTCCAGCTTCCTCGCCTCGATCAAGCGCTTATCCAAGGCCCTGGCCGACATGCAGGCGTCCAACCTCCGAGCGAACCAACAGACAATGGCAGAACTGGTCCGCCTAATCAAGTCGGGCAACTCACAACTTGAGAGTCACTTCGACAAGTTACTTCGAGGAGAGACCCCCCGCTCGGTAGAACCCCTCCATTATATTACAAAGGATATGCCATTCCCGGTCCTGTCCCAGGACAAGGTCGCACGCCTCGGCTTGGTCAATTCATACATCTCAAGCACCCATCGTCAAAATGGCGGCGGTACCGCTCCTCAAGATTCCTCGACGGCCAAGATCTATGCTGAAATACGCGGCCCCTACCTTTCTTCTACATTAGCCAATCTGGCTGCCGCCAGTGTCAATACGACAAAAAAGAAGAACCCTGACGCCATCTATCGCGCTGGCACCAATGGTATCGGCACATATGCGCGGGCTATGGAAGGTCTGTTCCTGGCCGAGTACGACAATATCTGCAGCATCTTCACACGGGAGGACTGGGGCCCCGTTTTCCAGGCCACGTGTCAGGCCGCCATGGCGGAGCTTGCCCGCACCCTCCGGGAGTTGAATAGCCATATCAAGGGTCACCTGAACACAGATTGCTACCTCGCGTACGAGATCACCGAGATCATGTCGGGCCTATCGAGTAACCTGGAAACACGCACCGGCGAACTCAAATCATCGCTCGCTGCAGCGCTCCGGCCCGTACGAGAGACGGCCAAGCTGACG